>CM057459.1:1286281250-1287680000 GCA_016271365.2 Neoceratodus forsteri | reverse complement strand
TCATTAATCCACCCCCCACTGATCACAAGTCCCAATAAATACATCCAATCTCTTCCTTGGACCCTCCTGGTTTCTAGTGCCTCACCCACACACCAGTCATGGCCCCCAAAACATGTTATTTCTCTGATGTCTAGCGAACCCCCCTCCCTATCCTGGATTCCTTACTCCACAAATTAACAGCCAGCAGTCCGCCGAGTCATCCCCCTCTATTCCCTGGTGTCTAGTGGATCTCCCCATCCCCGATCCCTTTTAAAAAAAAATAATCCCAATTCCCTGGTGTCTAGTGGACTCCCAAACCCCACCTTGACAGTTCATCTACCACCACCCACTCCCCACCTGCCCCTCAGTGGCCACTAGCACAGCCCTCCTCTCTTTCACTGCTAGTGGCCCATTGAATTGTCAGTGAATGACTGCATGGTTGTACAAGCAGGTGCTCATTCACTGACAGTTCATTAAACTGTGGATAGAATAAATTCAACAGTTTATATGCATTTTTCTGCAGTTCACAAAAAAGTCTGTGTAACTAGGGGAAAATCCACAGAAAATCCCAGTTTCACCAATGGTGAAACTTCCGCAATTTCTGCAAAATGTCTGAATTTTCACAGAAGTTCTATGAAAGTGGAATTCGCAACTTTTGCCCACCCCTATGGAAAGCACTCGGCTGAACAGTTCCTGAATGGCAAGCAAATCAAGTTTGATTATGAGCTGAGGTGCTTGAATACTCAACATGAATACCTAAGTCAGTGCAAGTATATGGGTGGAGTTGACAGGTTGGACCAAAACATTAGCTATGACAAATTACCATCTGTTCAAAGAAGTGTTGGAAGCCCTTCATTATGTTCATGCCCAATGTGGCCATACAGAATGCATGGCTCTTGTATAAGAACTCTACAGAGAACAAGAGCAGGTATCTTGACCCCTTGGTTCTCCAAGAAGAGGTCATAAACTTGTATAGGCTTAAGTATTCAGCTTTGGTGTATATTGTTCCTGGCATCAGTCACCAATCAAGGCAGGTCACCAAAGAGTAGAGAAGGTGCCTGAAGGTGTGTGATTGGATAAATGAGGTCACTACCCAAGAACAAAATAGACACAGTGGAGGTGTACTCACTGTTGCAAAAAAGCTTAATTTGTGTGTTGTAAATGCAGTGTTGGACAGCACATTGACAGTTTCAAGCCATTTCACCAAAAGTGACTCTCAAAGTGGTGGCTTTTCCCCAGTTTGTTCTCATTATGTGTCGACATGTTTATGGACATGAAAATCTCAAGAAATTACAAAATATTGACTGTAAAATAGGCTACATGATGAATTATGTTTAGTACAGAATGCTTGCTTATACAATTAAGTAGTCTGCTTTGAGTTAACTGCTATACCATAAAAGCTGTTACTGAAATATAATATTGCAGTTTATTATTATTGGGAAGATATTTGTTATATATAGAATAATACATGGGGTGTTGTGTTTAAGCCAGCAATCAGACACGGTGAGGTGTGGGTTATGGCTTGATAAGACCTCGTCCCAGGTGCATTATGAGGCATGAGGCGCTTGTGCCAAGTGCCTTTAACACCTGGGAAGTGCTCTTATCAGGCCATAACCCACACCTCAGAGTGTCTTATTGTGCTTATAAATTGGGTCCCCAAGTAATTAACAGGAAAAATAATCAAACATAAAAAAAGAGCAGACATATTAAAAAAGAGGTTTTAATAAGTGAAATAGCAAAAAATAGTCCCCCATTTTAATGTCTTTTCAAAACTGTTTATCAACATTATAGGACTCCTTATGCATTGCTGTGCAGTGTTGCCTTTAGTATGGCAACATCTAGTCCATGTTTTTATTTAAGTGAAGACTGAAATGTGCTATTTAGTTCAAATCACCCCAGTAGCCATTTGATTTACAGTGACCATCACTTTGAGTGAGAGCGAGCGTGTCTCACTGCAGCCACTGTTGTTTGCGGTTTTCTCACAGCGCTTCCTGGATTGTGCTTGTAATGGCGGGTTGGTCTGTAGTAGAGGATGTAAAAAAAAACATGTTTGTTTTTGTAGTTTAGATAATCATGGTGGTGGAGAAGCAGAGTCCGAGTTTATTCTAAGACCGTTGGACAACCGGGGCTAAACTCATACTTCAAAGGGGCAATACTGTGCTCGCTGACTTTATTGCATTTGGTTTCAATGATGGAGGGAAGCAACATGAAGGAAAAGAGGTGAGTTTAGTACAATAAAAAAAATGTTTAGGGATTTAGAGAGACATTTTGTGAGCCTGTGTGTGTTTTATGGGGCGGGGCGCTTGGATGGCAGTTCCGAGCTTGCCCCACTTCAGCTGTTGTTCCATGCAATGCAAAGAGGAGATGGTGCCATGGATTGATATTCCCTGTGCTGCGTCGTCTTTACCACAAGTAGTGCGCATTGTAACTATAAGTCCTGATAAGGAGATAGCTGGAAAGAGCTTCCAGCCAATCAGCATTGGCAATTTTTTTGCCCATTTTATAATGAGATTTTACACAAAGCTAAGGTGTTGGCTGTTACATAAACCCTGAGAGTGAAGCAATTACATAAAATAAAAACAAATCCCCGTGCAGCCGAGGTTCAGTCAGGTTTCAGGGCAGTCCACGGTTGGAAGTAACTACAAAGATAATAAACAGTTTCCCTTTTTTTCATTAAAAAAAAAAAGTTTTATCATGATAGCAACAAGCCCAGTTAATGTTTTTTAAATTAACTTACTGCCAAGTGCGAGTGATGGTGAGGTGTCTGGCTTTAAGGAATGGTGCTGAGGAAGAGAAGAGCAGCAGCTGGTACATGCATGGACTGAGGGAAACCCGGTGTGTGTTCGCCATTATAATCTGCAGGTTATAACCAGTGCTGGTTATTAGTATTATTATGATAATGTTTGATAAGATATATCAGATACTAAAATATGCATTCAACTATAGCATGCCCAGTATCATATTTACGGGACGTCAAAAACAAACTGCAATTTTTGAAAATAACTAAGGCTAATTTAAAAAGCATCTAGAAATGTTCATAACTCACACAGGCACGCAAGTACACCAAGGGAAAAATGATGAAAATGTAGGCATCAATGGGTTAACCTCTGTTCCCAGCTTGAAATTCATGGGCTTGGAGCAAGTGAGAAAAGGAGAATTGGGTGGTAGCATGCTGAATTGGCTCTTACAAACAGAGAGCTTCTGGATATTTTCCCTTATAGCCCAACGGCTTAAACATTAATTGAGATCTAAAAGCATTTATGTAAAGACCAATGATTTAAAGCAACACTGGGGGCCTGATTCCAAGAGCATGAGTAGAGCATGGCACAATCTGTGCTGTTGTGGAAAGTTATGTCAAAACCCTTGCGACATGCTAGCTGCACCCTATTCCAAGACAAAGACCAGTTACAGTGTAGAACAACTGAATTATAAATGTTGCACGTTACACCCACAATGCAAGACATAACCCGCAATAGTGGGTGTAGAGGTTACACATGTCACAACCCAATGCCTATATAAATGTGCAGAAGTCACAGACATGTCATAGATGTGAAAACAATGGCACGGGCTAGTAGTAATGCAGAGGTGGCATCTGCAGCAAGAAAACATAAAAGGAACTTTACCAATGAGGAGACAAATGTGCTCCTTGATGAGTTAAAGGCACAGGCAGCCCTGTTAATGGGCAAGGGTGGGGAGTGCGACCTGCGCAGGAAGCACAATAAGGCCTGGGAGGATGTGGCAAAAAAGGTCAATGTGGTGGCCAATGCCAAGTGAAGTGTGAGGGACCTCCAGAAGTGGGCGAATGACCTGAAGCACCATGCAAAGGCAAAGGGGGCCTTCAATAGATGGCAGGTGAAGGCCACAGATTGTGGGCCATGGGAGGACAGACCACTTAGGGGCCATGATGAGAGGATCCTCATGTTCCTGAGCCAGTACAGCATCCATGGAGACACAGACCTGGACACAACGTGGATGGTAGCAGGGACAGGTAACTGGAGATCCAGCTAAACCACACAGTGGAAAGCGAGGCATGGCACATGGGCCAAAGTGTACTGGCAGTGCAGCAGAGCAGCACTGCAGTGCACGTGGGCCCACACCCACCTGGGACAGCATGGGACTTAGTGCAGGCGGTCACTGTGGAGGGCAGGGGCATGTGCAGGTGGCCAGGTACAAGGTGACAGGCAAACCCATGGCAAAGGTGATGGGACTGTGTATCCATGCTGCCATGACCCACAGGGGCCGCTCCATGGTAGCACTGTGCACCATGGCATGTGCCTCTGGTGTGCAGGACAGCAATGCAGGGGTGGGTATGGTGGCATTTGCAGAGGGCATGACATGGCAGGGTAGCACTGATGCACTGTCATCCCCCTACATGCACAGCAGCAGTGGACATAGGGGCATAGGACAGTGGTAGCACAGGCAGTGAGCCACAGCAGGACAGCACGTAGCTGACCACCCAACAGGCCCCCATGACAGACCTTCCCTTGGCAGCACAGACACAGTGCAGCTGGACGCAGCCCTGACACTGGTGGTGGGACAGCAGCAGGACACCAGCAGAAGAATGAGGGACTTAACCTGTGTGACCTATTCAGTGTTGGCAGTATAGCAGACAGCATAGCTTAGGACCTCAGTCTGGCCTCATACAACTGGCTGCAGGTGACAACTGGATGAGGCATCACAGCCCCTGCAGGAGAACCACACAAAGATACCCACTGACTACGTTGGCTTGTGCAGGACCCTGGTCACCACACACAAGGAACAGTCAGAGATGCTTTTCTCTAGCATTGATGCCCACCATGTAGCAATGGAGGAGCACATGGGCACCCTCATAGGTGAAATTGAGTCGGGGGCATGCACCACAGAGGCAGCCATATGGAGGCTGGTGGATGCCATGGTCGCCTCCCAGGCCTGTGTCAGGGCACAGATGTAGGAGCTCACCATGGCCGTGGAGGAGTCAGTGGCTCAGCAAAGCAGGCAGATGGACATCATTGCTGTGGCACTGCAAAGTGCACTGACTGCCATCATGTGTGCCACACACAGAGGGAGGGACACTGCCACACAGCCAACACCTGTAGTGCAACAGCACCTGCAGAGCAATGGGGAACACACTACTACAATGGCAGGGGGCATGCTGCCACCCCCCAGAGAGCAGCACATACCACCAACAGCCACAGGGGGCACAAGTGTGCAGCCACCACCAAAACTGCCACCACCTCCCCCTCCAGCAGTGACACCACCACCACCACCACTACCACTGCCAAGGGCACCAAGGCCACCATCACCACCAGCAGCACCAGTAGCACCACTACCCCCATCACCACCAACACCACCTCCACCAGAAGCACCACCGTCACCATCACCGCCACCACCAACACCAAAAGTGGCACCCCGGTGGCAACACTGCCACTGCCAACAACAATGCCAACTGCCACCATGGCTGTGGGGCATGCTGCAGTAGCCACCAGCAGCAGGACAAGTGCAAGATGGGGTGTGGTAGCACCTGTGAACACTGCAGCACAGAGCACAGCTCAGCTGGCAATGCCAGCACAGGTTGCGGAGTAAGGTGGAACACCCCCACAAAGGGACAGAGGACTGTGCCAGGACCAACATCTGCTACCACAGGAAGCATCGGAAGACAGAGGTGCCTCAGGGACACATGGACAGTGGGGGACCTGCAGCCATGCAACCAGTGCAGGGTGGGCACAGTGGTGCCACAGGAGCGGCACAACATGTGACAAAGGGCATTGCAGAGGGCGGTAGTGCTGTCAAGTGCAAAAGAACAAAGCAGCAGAGTGGGTGTACTAGTGACTGTGCCTATATGGTGCACCACTGCAAGGAATGGTGGGCATTGTACAGAGTGGCACTGGGGGATGGCACTGTGTGTGGATGTGTGGTGTGTGTGCAGTGTACATGTGTGTATGTGTGAACTGTTTGCAGGTGTGTGGGAGATGTCAGCACGATGTGGGTGTGGATGTTGTGATATGTCACTGCGTGCTGGTTTGTGTGTTGAGGGTAGTTGCACTAATGAACTTTAACACTGCATCATATCACAACCTATAAATAATAAAACCTGTGCACTGGCAATCTGTGTGGTGTCACTCATTCTCACATGTTGTGATAGGGCCTGCCACAAGTAGCATTGAAATAGTGCCTGGGATGGGTGCATGGCCCAAGTCACAAATGCACATCCACATCCGAAGGCTGCAGAAGCAATGTGCACTAGATACGCAACTGTGCCAACTGAGGCCTGAACTGCAGCCCCACAATGCCACCGACGCAGGTGTGAATGTGTAGGCCACAACTGAGGCCTGTGGTAGTGTTGTGCGCTCATGTGGTCTGCGTATACAGATGCCACATGTGCGCGATGTCACTGAAGGCTGCACATGGGTCCTGGACATGTGCCATGTGTTAGGTGCGGTGTGAACAGGCTGCACAGTGTTTCTGCTCCCCAGTGACTGCAGACACAGAGAACTGAGAGGAGGCCCAAGGTGGGACACCACAACTGAATCAAACCACTGTGCATGACTAATCACCAGCCTGTGAGGTACACCAGACCTGAACCTACAAGTCCAGAGGTATGTACAAGGGTGTAGGCAGGCATACACACTGTACACATATCTGCACAGGTGTGATGTGTGGCTTTCACACAACATGTGTCATGCTGAGAACTGCAACATAACAGCTAATATTCTTCAACTGAAACTACCTCTGCCTGGAAGCTGCAATACTGAACATAGGATTTGCAAGAAAGCGAGTTGTGCTCACAACAGAGGGAGGTGAACCTTACAATTGTCTTTGGTTTGTAGAAGATATTCTGCAGGTGGAGGCTACTTCTACCTGAAAGGTGAAATAAGGAACTTAGAATTATCAGGAAAAGAAAGTCTTTCAAGCAACAGAGAGAGGTGGATCTAGCTTTACGTTTGTTACAATTCTTAAGATTTTTCAGTGCAGGAAGAGTTTAAAGCAGAGCTGACTTATTTTGGGGCTGACTGCTTTCAGAGCACAAACCACTAGGCTGTTTTGGGGCTGGGGAGGTTTACCTGTGTCTGACTTGGATGTCTGGATTTTTCTCTGTTTGATTAGCAGGGTATTTTCTCTGTCAAATTGTTGTGTAGGGCATCTTGCTGACAGGAAGGCACTCATCGTAGCGGTGGGTCAGAGCTCTTAGTTGATTGTTTTGTGAGGGCACAATTTAGGCCCAACCCCTTCCCACCCCTCACCCCACCCACCCCTGGAAATAGTTCCATTATACCCGGGGTTCTGACATCATTTCCTCAAGAGTGCAAGGTGCATATCACTGACATATCCTCTCTAGCACACTGCACTGACAATATAAGCATACACATTGTATAATATATATATTTCTATATAACAAACCAATCACACACACAAACACACACACAAAAAAAAAAGTAGATAAACATGTGGGGAGTAGTGCAGTGTAATGGCTGTGGGGCAGCAGTCTTCCGGGAGTCTTTCTGGAGGCTGAGATGCTGCCCTATTTGCAGACAACTCTCTGCCCAGAGGGAGGAAGTTGCCCGTCTTCAGGCCACATTGGACAGTAGTAAGGAACCTTCCCCCAGGCCACACTGGACGGTAGGAAGGGAACCTCCCCCATCCAGGCAGCACCAGAGCCACCACCACCACTACCTCAGAGGTTGCGAAGAAAGCACAGGAGTTGGACCACAGTGGGCTCAGGGATGGTGAGGATGGTGGAACAGAGGCACACCCAATCAGTTGTTCCACTCCACAATCCATACACCATTCCCCTATGGATGCACCCGCAGAGGAGACTAAGGAGGCTGAGGACAACTCTCACAAGGGAGGCCCACAGGAAGCAGGCAGAGGACACCACAAGGAAAGGAAGAAGCTCCTGGTGGGGGACTCAATTATTAGGGGGATAGAACTGGGGGGAGCAGGGAAAACTGAAGTAAGTGCTTGCCGGGTGCCATGGCTTGGATGGACAGGAAGCGCATCCTCAGGATCATGAGAACAGCTGCACGGGAGTCTGAGCTGGATGTCATTGTCCACCTAGGGACAAATGACTTGGCTCAACATGAGATTTGAGCAGTGCAGAAGGACTTTGTAGAACTGGGAAGGGGTCTAAGACAAGTAGCACACACAGTATCCTTCTCAGAGGTGCTGCCTGTCAATGGCATGAGTGAGGCGAGGGTACTTTGCACCATGCAGTTTAATAAATGGTTGAAAAATGGTGTGGAGCACAGGGGTTTGGCTTCATTGGGACTGGGGTTCCACCTGAAGGACACCAGCCTATACTGGCAGGATGGTCTGCATCTGTCCAGGAAGGAACAAGTCTTTTGAACAATCGGTTTAAATGCTTCATTGGCAAGCTTTTAAACTAGTCAAAGGGGGAGGCACTGATAAGCAACAGGGAAATTCCAGTCTCCCCCTACAAAACAGGGTACTAAATAAGAAAAAGACCGAGGTAGAAAGGCCAGTGGGGGATGCTGCAACAGAAGGTAAAGCCATCAAAAAATGGAGAGCAATGAGTACCAATGCCCGTAGTCTGAGTAACAAGCTTCCTGAATTAGTGGCCTTGATGGAGGACGAACATCTGGATATCGTGGCAGTCACAGAAACATGGTACACACAAAACCATGGCTGGGACATAAACATACCAGGATACACTATCTACAGGAGGGACAGGGAGGGTAAAAGAGGAGGAGGAGTAGCTGTTTACATAAGGGAAGAAATCAAAGCAACAGAACAAAAGGAAAAACAGGGAGGAGAAGAAGCACTGTGGGTAAATTTGGAGACCGGCAATGGCACCACAATCCGCACAGGGGTTGTATACAGACCCCCTTCTCAGGGGGAGGAAATGGACAAGGAAATGATAGAAAGTATACTTAGAATGGCAGAAAAAGGGAGATATTGCTGATGGGTGATCTGAATATGCCAGATGTTAACTGGAGTGCAGTTGCAGCAGCCACTTGAAAGAGTGGGGTTATTCTAGATGCCCTACAGGGGGCATGCCTTAGACACCTAGTATTGGAGCCCACTCAAGAGGGAGCAATCTTAGACCTGGTTCTCTCAAATGGAGATGAAGAGAGGATCACAGATATAGAAGTGGGTAGCCATCTGGGAACTAGCAACCATCGAACAGTATGGTTCACAATAAACACAGCAATAGAGTCAAGCCATACAAAGGCAAAAGTACTGGACTTTAGGAGGGCTGACTTTGCCAAAATGGGTGAGTGCCTAAGGAATGCACTAGCAAATGGGCAGGAAAGAGGGGTGGAAGAACAATGGGGAATAATAAAAACTGCCATCGCAGAGGTAACAAGCCTTTGTGTAAAGCAAATAAACAAAACGAAACGATGTAAGAAACCACTATGGTTCTCAAAGGAAGTGGCAGCGAAGGTTCAAGAGAAAAAGAAAGCATTCAGGAAGTACAAGGAATCACAGAAGGAGCAGGACAGAGAACTGTATCAGTTAAAGCAAAAGGAAGCTGGGAAGGCAGTCAGAACAGCAAAGGCCCAAACCGAGGAAAAGATAGCCAACTCAGTTAAGAAGGGGGATAAAACCTTTTATAGGTACATCAGGGAGCGAAGGAAGACCAAGGGAGGGATAGTGAGGCTTAATAAAGAGGAGGGAGGGTGGGCAGAGGGTGACTGTGAAAAGGCAGAGATACTAAACAAATATTTTTGCTCAGTATTTACAAAGGAAGAGGGGGAGGTACCTAAAACAAACAATAGAAACACTGGATACAGAAGTTGATACCAGCCCATTTACAGAAGAAAGGGTTCTGAAAGAACTCTTAAAACTGAAGGTGGACAAAGCAATGGGGCCTAATGGGATTCATCCCAGAATTCTAAAAGAACAAAGGGTAGAACTCGAGACACCACTGGCTACCCTCTTTAACAAATCATGGGAGGATGGGGTGGTACCCGAGGGCTGGAGGAGAGCAGATGTGATTCCCCTTCATAAAAGTGGGAGCAAGGCAGAAGCAGGAAACTACAGACCTGTTAGTTTAACCTCAGAGGTAGGGAAAATGATGGAATCACTTCTGAAGGAAAGAATTGTCAAGTATCTAGAGGCCAGAGGGTCACAGGACCCAAGGCAGCATGGATTCACAGCGGGAAGGTCATGCCAGACAAATCTGATAGATTTCTTTGACTGAGTGACCAAAGTAGTAAATCAGGGAGGGCTGTGGACATGGCCTACCTAGACTTTAGCAAGGCATTTGACACAGTCCCACACAAAAGATTAATATACAAGTTAGCCAGCCTGGGAGTGGGTCCCAAGATGACAGCCTGGATAAAGAATTGGCTGGAGAATAGGGACAGAGAGTAATAGTAAATGGAGTCCACTCTGAAGAAAGGGGGGTTACTAGTGGGGTACCACAGGGTTCAGTATTAGGACCAGTCCTCTTCAATGTCTTTATAAGCGACATTGCAGAGGGACTGGAAGGAAAAGTATGTCTCTTTGCAGATGACACAAAGATCTGCAACAGAGTTGATGCACAAGGTGGGGTGGAAAGGATGAGAAGGGACTTGGCAAGGTTAGAGGAATGGTCAAATGTATGGCAGCTTAGATTCAATGCTAAGAAGTGCAAGGTAATGCACCTGGGAAACAAAAACCCAGGGGAAGAGTACACAATGGGGGGTGAGATACTAACAACAACAAAATGGAAAGGGACCTGGGGGTAGTCATATCAGATGACCTAAAGGTGGGCAAGCAATGTGAGAGGGCAGCAAGGAGGACTGGGGGGATACTGGGATGCATAGGGAGAGGCATCACCAGTAGAAAACAGGAAGTTATTATCCCTCTGTACAGACAGCTGGTGAGACCCCATCTGGAGTACTGCGTGCAGTTCTGGAGACCCAATCTCCACAAAGACATAGACAGGATGGAAGCTGTCCAGAGGAGGGCAACTAAAATGGTGCAGGGTCTGCACTGGAAGACATATGAAGAGAGACTTAAGGAGCTTAATATGTATAGCCTCGAGGAAAGGAGGGAGAGGGGAGACATGATAGAAACTTTAAAGTACCTCAAGGGAATCAACAAAGTCCAAGAGGGTAGCATATTTCAAAAAAAGAGGTGTGCAAGAGCAAGGGGGCATAATTTGAAGATAGAGGGGTGGCAGCTCAGAGGTAATTTAAGGAAGTATTTTTTCACAGAGAGGGTTGTGGATGCATGGAACGGCCTTCCAGAGGAGGTTGTGGAGTCAAAAACAGTGGTGGAATTCAAGCATGCATGGGACAGTCATAAGGCAATTTTAGGGGGTGGGGGTAGGAGGAAGTAGGCTGCTGGTTAACTAGGATCTGCAGCTTATCCATTAGGTAGGGAAATGGGCAGACTGGGTGGGCCAAGCGGTCCTTATCTGCCATCAAATTCTATGTTTCTACGTATAACAGTCTGGTGTATTGCAGCTGGTGAAGGGCACTGAGTAGGGTCTCTGTGCAGCCTGCTGTTGTATAGGAGACGACTGTATGTATAGCCCATCCAGTGAGTAGAGGAGGCAACTCCCACACTACCCAGATGTGTATGGCAAATGGTAGTATGGGAGGGTGAAGTATAGACAGGTAGTTGGAAGTACCTGTTGCATAATGTGCACAAATCCACCACCCTGCCCTGTCAGGCAGGGGGCAGTATGTGGGATGTGTACACAGGTAGCGGGAGAGGGGGAACTGTTACATATTGTGTGTGTAGCACCACCCTGCCATGTCAGGCAGGGGGCGGTATGTGGGGGGATGTGTACACAGGCAGATGGGGGGTACTGTAGCAATCCGTGTGTACAGTACAGCAGTGCTGGGCTACACCCCTGGGACTGCACGTGGCATGCAATGCTGTACCCTTTGCTACTGTACCCCAGCACTGTATGGTATGCAAGCTACGGGTGGCCATGCCATGTAGCATGTAGGGGAGTATGACACTACAGTGTTCCCCACTACAGTGCCATGACATGATGTATGTGTCATGTTGCTTTGCAGGACATTGCCACCCCCAGCAGGATTCTTGCATGTCAGGTTTGACAGGGTGTGACCATAGGCAGCTGCAGCACACAAGGTGCAGACAGGGCCATGTCATACCCCAGCACCTGCAGCCTTAGTGGCAGGGCCCTGAACTATACCATGGCAGAGACAGCAGAGCTGGTGAACCTTGTACAGCAGTGGGGGACAACACCGCTACCATCTGGGTGCAGGACTTACAGCACAGCAGAGAAGGCCAGGGCATGGAGGGCAATCGGGGCAAGACTCAGTGCCATCAGCGGTGTGTCCCACAGTGCCCGGCAGCTGCAGCACTGGTGGCAGGACCTAGCACAGCGGGTCCCAGATATCCTGCAGTGAACGTTGGCCATGGTGGAGAGGAGGGACATTGAGATGAGGATGGCCAGGCCTAAGGTGCAGGTGGATATGCCATCATGTAGCCAGACACTTGCACAGTGCTGACACACAGGTCATATCCAGCAGGGGTGCATGCATGTAACTGTGTTCCCCTTCCTCACAGGTGCAGGACGCAGTGCCATGGAACAGCTAAGGTGGCAGGATGTGGCGCATCAACATGTAGGGAGCCAGCAGCAGGTGCAGGGCCACCAGAGGTCAGGTAGTTGCAAGCATTGTCTACCATGTGTCGTGGCCATGCTGTGGGGATCTGCGGTGGTGAGTGTGGGGGCTGCGTGTTGCGTGGGCATGCAGTGTGTCCCATCACGGCACCGACCTTCATCTTTGCTACCTTGCAGGTGGGTGGAGCAGACTTTCTCCAAGGCACCAGACATGCTGCCGACTATAGCTAAACAGAAGGCCCAGGATGCTGCAGACTACTTGCGCTGCACCCAGCTGTGGTGCCTCAGGATCTGACCCATCCCACCATCACTGCAGAGGACTAGATGGATAAGGCCACTGGTGACAGTGAGCCACAGGTGTCAGAGGACTGGGCAGTGGAGGTGCTGGAGGCAGAAGACCAGCCTGCAGAGAAGCTGGAGGTGGAGGACCGTCCTGCAGAGGAGCTGGAAGTGGAAGACCTGCCTGTGGGGGAGTAGGAGGCAGAGGGAATACTGCTGGCTGCATGTACCACCCACCAGGCTGGACCTGTGGACATGCCCCCACAGCACCCAGATGGACATGGTGCTGGACATATGTCTCCTGGGGGACATCCTGGCCCACAGACTGTGGACAGCCAAAAACAGCAGGTGGTGTTGAACCCGGGGCAGCAGGTGGCAGGTGACCAGCAGCTGATCCAGCTGTGTTGGCCATTATGGAGCACATAGCATGCCTGCATGGCTCCCTCAGGGCTCTACTAACAGCATTGCAGGTGCGATAAGGCAGTGAGTGTGTGGACTGGGCCATGGTTTGAGGCCACGGACACTGGCACTATATTGTGCCTTGGGGGTATGGGCCATACCTGATGTAAGTAAGAGTGGCTGAGGGGTACTGTTGTGTGTATACGGGGCAGGGGGTTGAGATGGGCTGTATATACACTGTTCTGTTGGGGGGGCTTGTATATCATGTTTGTAGGGGGGGCTGTACATAGATACATAGATACATAGACAGTGTCAGCAGATAAGGGCCTACGGCCCACCCAGTCTGCCCATTTGAGCTTGTAAGTTCACTTTATGTTTTCCTAGAAGTCTGTTGCCCCTTAACCCTGACCTCCAGAATTCCTTTATGTCAATCCCATGCATTCTTAAATCCTGTGATTGTTTCAGCCCCCACCACCTTTTCTGGCAGGGTGTTCCACTTATCCACCACCCGTTCTGTGAAGAAATTCTTCCTCACGTTTCCTCTGAATCATCCTCCCTCCAACTTCATCCCATACCCTCTAGTGCTGGAACATCTTTTTCGCCTAAAAATAGTGTATGCCTGCAGCCTGTTCCTCCCTGTAAGATACTTGTATGTCTCTATCATATCCCTTCTCTCGCTTCTCTCCTCCAGGAAGTACATATTCAATTCCTTCAACCTGTCTTCATAGGACTTGTGATGCAATCCATGTACCATCTTTGTTGCCCTCCTCTGAACCTTCTCTACCCTATCTATGTCCTTACGTAGGTAAGATCTCCAGAACTGTACACTGTACTCCAGGTGGGGCCTCACTAGTGTCTTGTATAGTGGAATTATGACCTCCCTTTTCCTGCTAGTGATGCCCCTGTCTATGCATCCCAGCATATTTGCTTTACTTGCTGCCTTGTCACACTGTTTCCCTACATTGAGGTCATCAGTGATGAAAACCCCAAGATCCCTTTCCTGCTTAGTACATGCTATATCCTCACCCCCAAACTGATATATTGTACCAGTGTTTTTGTGCCCCATATGCATTGTCTTGCACTTGTTTGCATTGAATTTCAACTGCCAAATCCTGACCATTCTTCAAGTTTCTGCAGGTCCCTTCTCATTCTGTCTACACCCTCTGGTGTCTCTACTCTGTTACAGAGCTTTGTGTCATCAGCGAACAGGGAAATTCTGCCTTCTAGGTCCTGCGCAATGTCACTTATGAAGATGTTGAATAAGACCGGTCCCAGCATTGATCCCTGTGGTACCCCACTGGTCACTCTTCCCTCTGTGGAGTGACAGCCATTTACCACCACCCTCTGTGGCCTGCCGCCCAGCCAGTTACCTACCCACCACACTACTGTCCTGCCCACACCCATATTCCCCAATTTGTGTAATAGTTTTGTATTCCAGTTTGTAGTTCCAGATGTGCCTGGGTTGGGGTCCACACATGCTGTGGGGGGGGCTGTCTGATGTATGGTACTGTGGTGGGGGGGCTGTACATATGGGATGGGTCTGGGGTGGGGGGGTATTGTATATAGCAGGAGGTCTGGTTTGGATACTGGGGGGGTGTTCTGATAGCCATTGTTGTTTGCTTTATTGTTTGTTCCTATACTACTGTGGTGTGTTTGTACTTTTCCATTAAATGATATTTTTGCATCCCTGACTCTGCACGTCTGTCTGTGGTCTGCATGGGCGTGTGACTGTGTGAGTCTGTGTGTGTCACTGTGCACATGCAGTCCCACATGTGGCAGAGCTGTGCCTGCGCATGTGCATCCCCATTCTGAGCATGGTATCTGTGTGCCAGCTGCCCATCTCACAGCTTTGGGTGCACATCGGTTTGCCTGGCCGCATGGTACCCTGTATGTGAAGCAGCGACCTCTGCTCGGTCCAGTTCACATGCCATTACACTGTGTATGTCATAGCTATGTGGTGGCCATGGGCCATTACGGCACCCTTCCACCCAGGGGCATGGTGGGCCCTCTGGGTGGCACCAGTGGCACAACACAATGGTGTGTCCTACCACCATATGTCTGCAGGTCTGTGCCACCCAGTGCTGTGTCCCTGTTGTGGTTGCACTATCATGCATCAGTGGCTATGGCAGGTGCATTGCACCTGGTGGCACCATCAACACGTTGTTGTGCCTCGGTCCTGTGTGTGTCCCTCACCTACCTGTGTCTACATGACCATCGACCATGTGTGCTGTGGTCCTCTATGTGTTGCCTGGGGGCCTTCACTCATTTTCAGTCATGCCTGGCAGTTGCTGTACAACACGCATGGCCACTGTTACAGCTCCAGTGCAGCCACATGTGTCGCATGGCACCTGGCAGACAGTATCCCATCCTCCTGTGGCTCGGTGACAGTGCCATGGGTGCCTTGCTGTTATCAGGACTATGTTGCACCACACTCTATCCCCCATGCTGTTGCAGGTGCCACCATGGTGATGGTGGTGGTGGAGGTGGAGGTGGTGGCCATGTGCCGCCTCAGAAGAACTGCTGTATCAGCTCTTGTCTTGCACGGTGTCCCGCTGCTTCACCACCTTGTGACATGTGTCCCGTCATGCCATCTGGCTGTCCGTCATCCTCCTGCAGTGCACCTTCCTTCTGGTCACTGTCAGGCATTGGTACATGGTGTGCAAGGGCAATGTTGTGGAGGATGCAGCAGGTGAGCACTTGTCCGGCAGGCCATCACAGGGCTGTGCTGAAGGGCACCCCCTGAGGTGTTGAGACATTGACAGCGGGACTTCAGTAAGCCAAAGATGAGATTGATGACCTGTCTTGTGCTGGTGTGGGCCTCGTTGTAGCTCTCCTCAGCTGCTGTCTGGGGTATCCTCACAGGTGTCTTCAGCTATAGCATCTGGGGATATCCGCTTTCACCTGTTGGTGGGGAGAGGTTAGCTGCATGTTGCTATGTGCAGATCTGTCATTAGCATCTAACTATCCTCTGCATGGCACGCACTGCTGCATGCACATGCTCACTCATGCAGGCATGCACTCTCAGTCACACGCACGTCCTTCGCTGTGTCCATGCACTGCATGGGCTTCCCTTGGCATTGTTTGGCCCTCCCAGGCCCCTGTGTGTTGCACAATGTGTGGGTCTTGGCCCTGCCTGTGTCCAGTGTGTGCCATGCCACATGTCTCAGTGGTCATAACATCTCACCGCTGCAGTGCCTGTGCACCATGTGCCCCTGTTGTGCCACTGTATCCACTCACACCCGAATGCACTGTCAGCCACTCACTCAGTCACACACTGCTGCTTGCACACATTTGCATTTGTCATTCTCCCTGGACTATGACTCATCCATCTTATGATTAAGCTGGGCCTTACACACGTGTTACCTCTGCTACCCATATTGGGGTCACTCTGGATTTTGTGTTCCTCCTTGGGATGGAGATCACTAATCTGGGGGTAGAACCAGTAGGTTGGTCAGACCATCACACCATAAGGTTCAGTTTTGGGGCACCCCCATGTAGGCCTGCCCTTATAGAGATGGTACGGTACCACCCATTAAGGCCTATTAGTGGTTCTGGACCTATTGGGTTTATCAGGTGAATGCATGAGTCCAGATGGCCTTGTACTGGCCTATAACAAGGCGGTGGGAGATGATCTGGACTCAATAATTCCTGTTCATGTTCGCCCACTCACTCTGTACCCAAGGACCCCTTGGTTTGATGGGTCCTTGAAGGAGCTAAAGAGGGTGTATCGAAGGCTACAGAGAGCTTGGCAGAAATCCAGCCATGCTGCTGGCAGGCTTAGATCGATGGAACATTATAAGATCTATCAATCAGCAATAACCCGTAAGAAGGCAGAATTCCTGTCCGGGGAGATTGCTGTTGCACGGAATTGACCAGCTCAGCTCTTTTGACTGTGGACAGACTGTGCAATTCAGTCTATCTTCAATCTGGAAGATGTTTTTCGCAAATAAAGAGTGATGAGCTTGCTCAATTTTTGGCGGATGAGGTTGCCAGCATCAGATCAGGGATCGGCCTAACTCCCTCTATGAGGGATTGCAGAGATCAACGGGAGCTTGCAGACACCCGATCTGTCTCGTCTGACTTCAGCTGGCTGGAATTCTTGGACATTGTGAGGATTGTTCAGACTTTGTGACCAACCAGCTGTAGTTTGGATCCGGGCCCTATGCCGCTATTGGTACGTTGTGTAGATGCTATCTGCCCAATTCTTGCTGAAATTGTCTGGTGTTCCTTGGAAAAGGTTTTTTTTCCTGATCCCCTCAAGGAGGCGATCATTTGACCACTCCATAAAAAACCTTCCTTGGATCCAGACTGTCTAGCAAACTACAGTCCTGTCTCTAATCTATCCTTTGTGGTTAAGGTTATTGAGAAGGTGGTTGCGTTGCAGCTGGATTACCATCTTACAACCCACAATGTCTTGGATGCTCTCCAGTCTGGGTTTAGGAAGAGACATAGCACAGAGACAGCCGTTGTTCGGGTGTTAAATGATGTCCTAATAGCGAGAGATAAAAAGGCTCATACTATTTTAGTCCTTCTTGATCTCTCGGTGGCATTTGACACTGTAGACCATGGTTTGGTTTTGGAGCTCCTGTGGCATTTCTGTGGACTATCTGCCACAGTTTTGAGTTGTTTTGATCTTTCCTCATGGGCAGGTGGCAGAGGGTGGTCACTGGAATTTAATCTTCTGATGCCCTTCTCCTGTTCTGTGGGGTCCCACAGGGCTCCATATTGGCACCCATGTTGTGTGCAGTGTATATGCTGCCATTTGGAGATATCATTAGGTTATACAGTTTGGATTTTCACTGTTATGCAGATGATACCCAACTGTATATATCATTTATGTCTGGACAGGATGATGTGGTCTCTGTGCTTAACAACTGTCTAACTGAGATCAAAGGCTGGATGAGCACTAGCTGGCTGAGGTTAAATCCAGACAAGACTGAGGTGTTGGTTGTGGGCCTGGGTTGTCTGGAGGTGGGTCCTGGGACTAGGCATCCTTTGGGTTTATGGCTTGATGGTGTCCAGCTCATGACCTCAGACTGGGTGTGTAACATGGGTGTTATTTTCTACAGCAGTTTGACTTTGAAATCTCAGGTCTCCACTTTTGTTAAATCTTCCTTTTACCATCTAAGGAATATCGCCCAGGTGAAACACCTGGTTCTTCAGATTGGCCTTCCTACATTGATCCATGCCTTCATAACCACCCACCTTGATTGATGTATTTATTTTATTTATTTTGAAAGCTGGATTTACAACCTTTGAGTCAGAGACTCATTTACAAAAGCACCTCATCGCAGGGAGGGTAGACATGGTTACAGTGTGAGACACAACAGTGGTAACATACAGATGCAATACAGATAACAAAAAGAACACAATATAACAGTGGTTTACGGGAGAAAGTTACATGCAGTAAATAGCAATTGTATAAAAAAAGGAAAAAAGAAAGGGGGGGAGCAGTCCAACTGACATTGTCAAGGCTATGGGCAAGAAACGGGGAGGGACCCTCTACTGCAGTGCCCTCTACCTAGGGCTTCCTGGGGTTGATATCCGCCACTTGCAGCTAGTGCAGAATGTGGCAGCCAGGCTATTGACTGGTACATCTAGGACCAGTCATATTATGCCTGTGCTGCGCGAAATGCATTGGCTGCTGGTACAGTGGTGGATCACCTTTAAGGTCAGCTTGCTGACCTATAAAGCCCTACATGAGCAGGGACCCCAATATCTGGAAGAGATCCTTACTTCCTACTGCCCCCACCGCTCACTCCAATCCTCCAACAAGGGACTGCTAAAGATTTCCAGGATTTGTTTTAAAACACCTGGGGCACGTGCTTTTTCTTATGCTGCGCCCACCCTGTGGAACTCTCTACCTCGTCGGTTAAGAGAATGCACAACCATCACTAGTTTTAAATCGGATTTTAAGGCTTATTTATTTTATCAAGCTTTTCCTGTATGATTTATATTAATATTAATTTGTTTATTCTGTATTTTATTATAAAGCCCCTTGATAATTTGAAAGGCGCTTAAGAAATAAATTTTACCTTACCTTACCTTACCTACCTATGAGCCATCCACCAGTGATGTCTCCTCTCTCAAAGGCCTCCTGTAGCCCACAGTTCCTGTATATGTAGGAGTCATGGAAGGATCTGGGGTTCTTGGCCACCTCATCTAGTTCTAGTATGTGACATTCACTGTCACATACCACCTGGATGTTCATTGAGTGGTACTCCTTCCTATTTATGTACGCATCCCGATCCTCGGTTGGGGCCCTGATGGCCACATGTGTGCAGTCGGTGGCACCTAGCACACAGGGGAACTGTGCCACATTGTAGAATGCCTGCTTCACATGGCACTGCTGTTGGGCATCCTGTGGGAAACTGATGTGTTGTGTGGTGTGTCGTATGAGGGCCTCAAGGAACTTCCTCAGGTGCTTGGACACCACCGACTGGGAGATGCCCACTGTGTCCCCTATGGGCATTTGAAATGTGCTGATGGTGAGGAAGCACAGCACTGTGGTAGTGCACACCTCCAGTGGCAGTGGGCAGCCACTGTTGCTGGTGCTGTGTAGGTCACCACTCAGGTCCTGGCATAACTCCCTGATACAGCTCTTGCTGAGCCTATAGTGTGCTATGCACTGCTGTTCGGTCAGCTCCTCAAAGGTTTTCTGATGGTGTCTTCCCCTCTGCACTGGTGGCCTTGGTACTGTGTTGGCTGCTGTGACTGAGTCCACTGGGTCCTGCCTTGGCGCTTGTCATGCCTGCGCTCACAGTGCTCCACTAGCATAATGCCCAGTAGGGCTGATATTGCTGACATTGTGCTTTGTGACACAATACACTGCTGTCTGCTGTCTGACTATGTGGGGGGGTTATATATACTTGTGCAGTAGTTAGACCAGCTAATTCTTGGTCTATCTTATGTCATCCTCTTCTGGCATATTTACTTATTCCTCCTGTTCTGTAATAGCATTTCCAGTGTACATGTGTATTACTCATGTCACAAGCCACACTACATAGTGGCGCATGCTTTGTTTGGTGTAAGTATGCCGTAACTTGTGTCTGGTGTAGTCGCTGCGGCTTGTGGCATAAGTGTTCTTTTGGAATCGTGCATGTCACAAGTCGCAAGCATAACATGCTTTTTGCGCCATTCAGGGCTGGTGTAATGTGTTTACGTCTGGTGTAGCGGTCTTGGAATCAGGCCCTGGATTTGCATTTAGTCCCATCACATTCCTGCCTCCTTGCTATAGCATATACTGCATGAAACATCATTTGGAATTGGGATTAGATTTTGCTCCTGGCATAGAGAATGTGTAACAGTTATAAACAGAAATGTTTTAATCTTGACTTCTTTTATTTCATTCTTTTTTGTAGGTACAAAAGGAGGTTTGACGAGCACAGGATTTCCTGCTTTAGATCCCAGTAAAATGGAACGGAATGTACGTGGGTGCAGTTCCTGACCACATTGAGTAACTCAACCTATCCTTCTACCTTTTGACTGGTCAGTCATGTTTATATTCAATACAAAGGGGCTCAGGATTGTCCACCTCAACATTCAGATTATCATGGTGAATTTTCCTGATCTGAAAGCCTGGGTCTCACACTATGACCCTGATATATTTGGGATTACTGAAAGCAGGTTAAAACCAGCCATGTTTCAGTCTCTCTGTATGAAAAATGGAGGGTCAGGGGTGCACACCTCAAATAATGGACAGACGCTTATTTATGTTGCTTTCCATCAACCCTATTTATTTTCTTAAGCAGCCTTAAAATTCAATGTTTCGCCTGATGGACAGGCTTCATCAGGAAATTGGCATTTATGTAACTGTTCTTAATTATTGTATCCAGCTTTCAAAATGCCTAAATCCACATTAAATTTAACCAGTTCTGGTCCTCTCATATTGTCTACATTGGTGCTTATTAAGCACTTTGTTTTCACAGGTAACACATTTAGTATGTTCTCCACTTCATATAGACTGTACAATCTTTAAACTGCAGTTTTCAAAACATGCTGCTGAATGACTGAACTAGCTATCCCATACTCGATGTGTAGTCTTTCAGGTTGCAGTTTACTCTAAATTAACTGCCCATCCATTAAAAAGGTGGTGTGATCATCTTATTTATTTTATTTATTGAAAATTTTCTCCAGGAATCACTCTGAACAATCAAGTCGCTTGTCTCCCAGTGCATCCTGGGGGAGAGGGAAGGGGAGTACAATAGCAGACATCCTGTGCTGGTAGTATAGCCTAGAGGTTAGAGTAATGAGCTGTGAATGAGCTTGGTACATCCAGCAGACCAAACCTGGGCTTAATTCTCACAACCTCCACTTGTATACTGTGTGACTCTGAGCAAGTCACTTCACTGCCCAGTGCTCTCAGGTCACCCCTAAACACAGGCACTTGTGCCTAGTGGGCCTTACCTGGTTAACAAAGACTAAAATAAAATATACAAAATAATACAGTAATACAGACATAAAACCAAGACAAGGGTACACCTAATACAGTGTGGTAGTAGGTACAGTACATGACTGCTCTAATGCACAGTAGGTACATAGCTAAACAGTACAGACATATATATGGAGTGCTTCTAAGCAGGAAGTGCTTTTAGCAGAATAGTCATTGTAGTCCGTAATTTGAGTACAAATTAGATGCTTTAAGTGGAGATGAGGATGGAGGAAAGAAATCAATATCATAACACGCTTTATTGTGCAAGGACAGGAGTAACAGTCTTGATTACCATCATATGTTAGCACTGACTAAGAGGAGGTACAATTTGAAAAGAAAAAATTGTGGGCTGAGTAGAGGGAAAGTGTAGAAGAAGAGCAGCTGATTTGATGGGGTAGAGCATTCCAAAGTTTAGGGAAGTTGTATGAGAAAGCAGCCTGTCCTGCAGAGGTAGAACAGTGAGGGATTGTCATCATGTGAGAATCATTTCATCTTAGGAAGTGAGGGGGGGATTGTTAGGGAGAAAGAGAGGTAGGGAAGAAGGGATCCAAACCAAAATTTAGAGATGAATTTGGCAGCATGGGATTGGTGCCTGTCAGTAAGTGATGGAAAAGCAAGAGAGTGGTAAAGGGTGCAGTGGTGAATAAGGAGGAGGAGTCCAGGGCAAAGCGGCAATAAGAGTTGAAGAGGGTGTCAAATCTGGTTAGGGAGGACTTGAGGCACTGCAGACTACCTCGCAGTAATCAAAAATAGGTATAATCATTTTCTGAACAATTTCACACCTTACTGGTAGAGGTATGCTTCTACAGTTCCTGAATAGGGTGCCAAGCTTGGAACATAATTTTTTTCAGGATGGTGTCCACATGTCCCAAGAACTTGTGGTGTTGGTTAAGCCAAACTCCAAGGTATCTGAAAGAGGAAATGACCTTGAAAGTAGTCCCATCAAGGGTGTGGAAAGTGGTCAGGGAGGGTAGGCTAGAGAGGGTTCTATGTGATAATGGTGAGCACCGAACGGCGACCAGTGTTATCCCTTCATCAGGGCAGTGAAAACAATATTGCCACCCTGACATCCTCAGCGCATGGAGGAACGGTGCCAGGGACTTGGTTCTATTACTTCCCCCCACACACCCCTGTGCCCCCCTTACTAAAGGATTCTCAACTCCGGGGGGGGGAGTGAATGTCGGGGGGGGGGCAAAAGAAAAAAAAAAGCATGTTTCAGGCCGGGCGCAACATAAATGCAGTAGCCCCCGGACCCAGACCTGAACCTGGTACCCCACGCACCGCAAGCGAAGGCCAACCCATGTCGCAGCTCAGCAGCCAACCGCAGCGCCACCCCCTATATCCCCTCTGCCCCCTTCCAGGCCACGCTCACCGTGCTCGCTCCCTCCCGCATGCATGTACATATAGCAACATCCTGTTGCTGCAGTCGTCCACCCCACCACATCCGGTCGCCCTCCCCCCCCCATCACCATTCGGGCTTTACCCCACATCGTGTCGCCTTTTCGGACGGCATGTTAATTCAGGCACCAATGTCATAGGCTACCCCTAGAGAGTCTCTGCCTCATGCCAAAGGTCCTGGAGACTGTCTTCTTGGCATTGAGAAAGAGTTGATGTGATCTAAGCCAATTCTGGACTCTGATGAAGTCAAGCTGGAGTCTGGTTGCTACAATCAAAGTGGACTTACTGGAGGTGAACAGGATGGTATCATCTACGTACATATGGATAGAAGATGATGTGCAGACCAATGGAAGGTCATGTAGGAAAATGGAGAGTAGAAGTGGATCAATCACAGAGATCTGAGGCACTCCAGTGTTAATCGGGAGAGGAGGGGATATCGAGTCAGCAATTCTAACAGATTGGGTTCAACCTATAAGGTAAGCTTTGAACCTTTTCTTGACCAAGAACAATAGGCCTGCTGATGTAAGGTTGTCTAGGAGTAAGGTGTGGGGAGACCGTGTTGAAAGCCTTGGCAAGGTTGACAGAAATGGCAGATCTGATTAGGCCACTGTCCATCCCTGTGAGGATTGAACCCATGAGCCTAAGTAGGATGGTAGTGGTAGAGTGATGTTTCCGGAAACCAGATTGGAAAGGTGTGAAAAAGCAGGATTCAGAGAGAAAGGAGTTGAGCTGGTTAAGAACCAAGTGTTCTTGAAGTTTTGCAAGGATAGGAAGGAAAGATATAGGGTGGTAGTTTCTAGGTGAGGAGGAGTCACCTCCCTTAGGTAGGGGAAGGACCATGGCACGTTTTCAGGCTGCTGGTTCAGAAGCAGTAGAGGAGGATAGGTTTAGAATCTCAGACAGAGGGGGAGGAGATGGCTGGTGCAGATAGATATAATAGTTTGGGGTCTAAACTATCTGGTGAGCAGCCTTTAGTGGGGCTGAGTGTAAGGAGAGCATCCAGGGTGTCAGCAGGGGACACCTTGGAGAAAAAGAATGATCCATGGGGGTAGTGTATACTTTGGGTAGTTATAGTGGGGAAGGGGATGATTGGGAGTGGCAGGAGGGAGGATAAAAGGTCAGAGGCACAAGAAGTAAAATCATCTACATCAAATCCAATATGCAAGTATCGATCATACCAGGCTGAAAGCCATCCTTCTTTGAGATTTTACCTTATACAATGGCAAGAAAGAATGCTGGTCTGTGATTGGCCACTCTGGGACTGGACTCATGATGTTATCCCAATACAACATCACGGGTCTAGTCCCAGCACACAGATGGCCATGCAAACTGTTGCCAGAATCATTCCACGCAGCCCACGGTGATCTCCTCTAAATAACCTTGCTTCACAGTCAGCTCCCCAGTCATCTCCGCTTTCCCCATTAGTTCACTCCAGTTTCTGCTCCCTTCACATTGCACTGCCTCCCTAGACAATGAAAGTGCCATAAACCGAAACCACAAAGCTTTTTTTCTTTTTGCTTCCCCTCACAATGCAGATGCTCTGTCACATTCCTCAGCATACCATAGTGCTTAACTCAGTAAAAGTATCCTACCACACATTCATAGCTTCACGCAAGTGAAACTCCTCATAACTCTCTGTACTTTTCTCCATTCTATTTAAAAAACAAAGCCAACCGGAAACCACACTGTCTTCATAATCTAGCGCGTCTCCTTTTCAAACACCGACCATGCGCCACTTACAAGTGTCATATTTCCACAATCGGCTTCAGTCCCCAGAGTCTTCACCCTTGGCATAAATGTATTAAATGCAGAACATCTGTAATAGGAGGGAAAAAACAACTTCTGAAATTTTTCAGTCCACATCAGTGCATTATGAACAACAATCAGGAGGGGGGGATGCAGATAAGAGAATAAACAAACCAAGCACGACCTGCTCAAAAAGCACACAATGCCACCAGCTGGATAAGCAGAATAAGAACTATTTTAAATTTAAATATTCTTCCACTATCAAAAATAGAACATAAAACAGTTTTAATAATATTTTTTTCATTTTTGTTTTATTTTATTCACAAATGAGCTATTGTATAATAGCAGTAATAATATTGGGTGAGTTTCCAAGCTCCCTGAAGGAGGCGCTGGTAACACCCTTCCTGAAGAAAGCTTCTTTGGACCCCAACTCTCTGACTAACTACAGACCAATCTCTAACCTCCCTTTTATAGGGAAGGTTAGTGAGATAGTAGTGGCGTTACAAATGGAGAACCACCTGACCATCCATGAAATTTATGAACCTATCCTGTCCAGTTTTCGAAAGAGGCATAGTACCAAGACTGTGCTGGTTCGGGTGCTCAATGACCTCCTGATGGTGAGAGAGCAGAGAAGCCATTCTATTCTGGTGCTCCTTGATCTCTCTTCAGACTTTGACACTGTGGACCATGGCGTATTGCTCGGGCACCTGAGGTCCATCTGTGGACTGACTCATACGGTCCTCAGGTGGTTTTCATTTTTCCTCACTGGCAGAACTCAGAGACTAGTGTCTGAGGTCTTTTCCTCTGACCCATTTTCGCCGTTATGTGGGGTTCCTCAGGGCTCAGTACTTTCCCCCATGTTGTTTGCAGTGTATATGATGCCCCTCGGAGACATTGTAAGATGGTATGAGCCTAAGTTTCACTGCTATGCTGATGATACCCAGCTCTACCTGTCTTTCGCACCCGACTAGGATAGTGCTTTCTCGGTATTTAATAACTACCCTTGTTGAAATCCAGGATTGGATGAATTCACACTGGCTAAAGTTGAACGCTAGAAAGACTTAGGTGATGGTTGTGGAGCCGGGTCGCTGGATAGAGGGGGCTGAGGACTGGCCAGCCCTCTGGAATTTATCTAGGGGGAGCCCAGCTTCTTACCTCCGAATGGGTGCGGGACCTGGGGGTGCTGCTCAGTGATGGGCTGACCCTAAGACCTCAGGTCTCGGCCATCATCAAGTCTTCCTTTTGCCATCTCAGGAACATCGCCA
Organism: Neoceratodus forsteri; assembly: GCA_016271365.2. Lineage (NCBI taxonomy): Eukaryota > Metazoa > Chordata > Ceratodontiformes > Ceratodontidae > Neoceratodus > Neoceratodus forsteri. The sequence continues at coordinate 1,287,653,977 of CM057459.1, read as the reverse complement.
GAATTAAGTGCCTTGTTCCATCCGGAGACCTCCCTACACTCATTCACGCCTTTGTGACCTCGCACCTTGATTACTGCAACTCCTTGTACTTGAGGCTTCCTGGGGTTGATATCCACTGCTTGCTGTTAGTGCAGAATGCTGTAGCATGACTGTAGATGGGGGTTTCTCGAACATCTCATATTACCCCCATTCTGCGTAGTCTGCACTGGCTGCCGATTCAGTGACGGATCACTTTTAAAGTTGGTTTACTGACTTATAAAGCCATAAATGGACTTGGCCCTGACTACTTGAAAGAGCTTCTGGTTCCTATCATCCTGAGTGACAGCTTCATTCAGCTGATGAGGGGTTGCTGGAGATCCCATGGGTGTTTTTGAAATCTTCCGGGGCCCGTGCTTTTATGTACATTGCCCCTACCCTCTGGAATTCTCTACCCCATCAGCCTCGAGAGTGCACGACAGTGGGAGGCTTTAAACAAGCATTAAAAATGTTTCTATGGTCCCAGTATTTTAATGGTATTTAGTGAATTGAACTATGTGGATTATTGTTCTGTTTTATTCTGTATTTATTGTTTTATTTCTTATTCAATCTTTCTGTGAAGCACCTTAATAATTTGAAAGGCGCTTCGAGAAATAAAGTTATTATTATTATTATTATTAATGCACTCCAGGGTGTGTGTGTTGTGCTGGGATAAAGCCACTTCTGGGGTTCTTGGACACACTCGGCCTGCAGCCTCATGCTCAACCACATCAGGTGTGATGTTATCCCAGCACAGCACACACCCTGTCATGCATTATTGCTTAACTCACTTCTGACCTCAGGAAGCTCCAAAACACTACATATAGTCTGTGTTTATAATCCTCCCAAGGGTGACACTACCTACCTACCTTACTGGCATGATCAAGTACATATCCACTAACACTGGGAAAATGAGATTATTGCAATGGGGGATCGTAATCTCAACAGGCTAGGAAAATAATCATATGACACAATTCTATGAAACATCATCTCTTTCAGCTGATCAGTGACCAAATCAGGCAATCTACATCAGATGGCAATCACTCTCTCCTAGACTGAATCTTCTCAAACATGAAGGACAGGATAAAAAGTGCTGGCACCATTGCAGATGCAATAAGTGATCATTCAGCCATCTACTGTATCTAGTCTGCCCGCATTCACTCCCTCCCTCCCTCCTTCCCTCCCTCACAAACAGCTGGTCTTTTATGACTTCTCCAGGCTTGAACAATCAGCCTTTATTGGTGATCTAGAATAAGTCGACTGGTCCCCACTGCACAGTATGGAAGATATAAATATTGCTGTAGATTATTTTTCTACTACTTTACTCTCTCCTCAAGACAAGCATGTTCCCACCATCAGGTGCAGGGTAAGAGGTTAGGCCACCAGGTGGTTTCAACACAGTCTACTATCCTTGATTAAAACCAGCAATGCTTGCCAGAAGGAACATAATGCCTGATCAAAACACAGAGACTGGCATGAATACAGGGCCTTGTGTAATGCCTGCAAGAGAGAAATTTACTCAACTAAAGATGCATACCATATAGAATTGTTGCAAGCCTCTACCAAAGACTTAAAAAGTTTCTGGGCCCATTTAAATGACCTCATGGACTCTGTAAGGGCTCTAAACATGTACTGACTGAAATAACAATCAATGGGGTAAATTGTAACCACATGGTTACAATTGCCAATGCTTTTAACACCCACTTTGCCAACCTACCTGGCCCCGGAAAAGTACCGTCACCAGCTCAAGAACATAACCTAACTAAATCCTGTCCTCCCACCCCCAGCCCTTCTATTGCCACACTGTTTCATGAAGGGATATCTTAAAACTATTATACTCCATCTCTACCAGTCAAAGAATTGGTCCTGATGAGACTACTCAAGATCACGGTTCCCCTTGGCTTGGCAGAAGACACCAGGAGGAAGGAGTGCTGTGTGACTGGACTTCTCTACTGGGACTATATTGCCCTCCTTACCTCTCCTCCACCTTCCCACACAAAGCTAGTTCTACTTTTATAGGCACAGGATTTGACTGACAACAGGAACTTCCTGTTTGGGAGCAGGAAGTGAGTGATCACAGAGCCACCAAAGACCCACCATCCTAGAAGGGCAAGATTAGCTCTCCAGCCCCCTCTATCTGCTGGAGGTCTGCCTCTGAGCAAGTAAGGAGTCTACTGAGAAATTTAGGATATTCTTGTCTCAGAACAGGATAATCAAGAGCTTAAAGGGCACACAGGCAGAAAGTAAGTAGAGAAGAAAGAAAAAAAAGAGGAAAGAGTAAGGATTCCAAACAACAGTTAAGGGGCCAGAAATAAGACATGATGGGAGTGGTGCAGTGCAGTGGCTGTGGAGCAGCAGTCTTCCGGAAGACATTCTGGAGGATGCAGTGTTGTCCCATCTGCAGGCACCTCTCTGGGCTGAGGGAGGAGGTTGCTCATCTCCAGGCTGAGTTGGCCAGGATTTGTGGGACCTCCTCTTCCATCCAGGGACTACCAGTGCCACTGCCATTGCCTCAGAGGTTGCCAAGAAAGAGGAATGGTTGGACCACAGTGGGCTCAGGGAGGGTGAGGGTGGTGGAACAGAGGTGCATCCTTCCAGTTGTACCTCTCCACAATTCCTATGCCATTCTGGCAAAGTGTGGTTCCTTTATGGAGGCACCTGCAGTGGAGACCAAGAAGGATGCTGGGAACCTCCACAAAGGAGACCCACAGGAGGGTAGCATGGGACCCCACAGGGGAAGGAAACAACTCCTGGTGGGGGACTCCATTGTTAGGAAGATAGAACTGGGTAAGGAAGGGGAGAGGGAGGTAAGGTGCCTGCCTGGTGCCATGGCTTGGAGGGACAGGGAGAAAATCCTCAGGATTGTGGGAGTAACTGCACAGGGGAAGGAGCTGGATGTCATTGTCCACCTAGGGACAAATGACCTGGCTAAGAAAGGGATTAGAGCCATGCAGGAAGAGTTTGTGGAATTGGGGAGGGGCCTTAGACAAGTAGCACGCACGATAACCTTCTTGGAGGTGCTGCCCATCTATGGCGTAGAAGAGGCTAGGGTGTTCCACACCATGGGATTCAATTAGTGGTTGAAAAACTGGTTCAGAGCTCGGGGATTTGGCTTCATTGGGGACAGGGGATCCATCTGGAGTGATGCAAGCCTATACTGGCATGATGGGCTGCATCTGTCCAGGAGGGGAACCAGGATTCTAGGTGATAGGTTTAAATGCTTCATTAGCAAGCATTTAAACTAGCCAAGGGGGGAGGCACTGGAAAGGAGCAGGGAAATCCTAGCCCCCCCAAAAAAATCATGGTACTAAGTGCGGCAAACACCAACATAGAGGTGGCTATAGGGAGAAGGGCAGGGGTAAATGGGGAAATTGACAAAGGCAAGAAGGACAAGGATGGGGCAAAAAGAAGTAAGGATATCAGTAAATGGAGGGTAATGAGTACCAATGCCCATAGTCTGGGCAACAAGCTCCCTGAGTTGGTGGCCTTGATGGAAGAGGGATGCCTGGATACTATCACAGTCACATAAACATGGTACATGGGGAACCATGACTGGGATGTTAACATACCAGGGTGCATAACCTACAGGAGAGACAGGCAGGGGAGAAGTGGGGGAGGAGTAGCTCTCTATGTAAAGGAAGGGATAAAGGCAACTGAACAAAAGAGTAAACAGGTAGGAGAGGAGGCACTGTGGGTCACCTTGGAGACTGGAAAGAGCACTGCAATCCACACAGGGGTTGTGTGCAGACCCCCATGACAGGGGGAGGGAATGGACAAGGATATGATAGAAGGCATTCTTAGGATGACAGAGAAAGGGGAGATACTGTTGATGGGAGACCTGAATATACCAGATGTTAACTGGAGCACATTTACTGCAGCCACATCCAAGAGCAGGGCCATTCTTAATGCCCTACAGGTGGCAGGCCTCAGACAGCTAGTTTCGGAACCCACTTGTGAGGGAGCAATCTTAGACCTCATACTCTCAAATTGGAGCAGTGAAAGGATCTCAGATCTAGAAGTGGGTTGCCATCTGAGAACAACTGACCATCAAACATTGTGGTTCACGTTAAACTCAGTTACAGAGTCAAGCCATACAAAAGTGAGGGGTACTGGACTTCAGGAGGGCTGACTTTGGCAAGATGGGAGAGTGCCTCAGAAAAGCACTAACAAACTGGCTAGAAGGAGGGATGGAGCAACAATGAGGAATCATCAAAACTGTCATCACAGAGGCAACAAGCCTTTGTGTAAAGCAAATAAACAAATCAAAATGAATGAAAAAGCCACTATGGTTCTCAAAAGAGGTGGCTGGGAAAGTCAGGGAGAAAAATATAGCATTCAGGAAGTATAAGGAAACACAGAAGGAGCAGGACAGAGAGCTGTACCAGTTAAGGCAGAAGGAAGCGGGAAGGGAAGTCAGAATAGCAAAGATCCAAACTGAGGAACAGATAGCCAACTCAGTTAAAAAGGGGGATAAAACCTTTTATAGGTACATCAAAGAGCGTAGAAAGACAAAGGGAGGGATAGTGAGGCTGAATAGAATGAATGGTGGGTGGGCAGAGGGGGACAGTGAAAAAGCAGGGATACTGAACGAATATTTCTGCTCAGCATTCACAAAAGAGGAGGAAGTGCCTAATCCAATTAACAGAAGCACTCTTGATGGGGAGTCGATCCCAGCCCTTTCACAGAAGAAAGGGTTCTGCAAAAACTCCTAAAACTGAAGGTGGACAAAGCAATGGGGCCTGATGGAATTCACCCCAGAATTCTAAAAGAATTAAGGGGGGAACTAGTGAAACCACTGACTACTCTTTTTAATAAATCATGGGAGGATGGTGTGGTACCTGAGGACTGGAGGAAGGCAGATGTGATTCCCCTTCACAAAAGTGGGGCCAAGACAGAGGCAGGAAACTAAAGACCTGTCAGTTTGACCTCTGTGGTAGGGAAAGTGATGTAGTCACTTCTGAAGGAAAGAATAGTTGAGTACCTAGAGGCCAGTGGGGCACAGGACCCAAGGCAGCATGGGTTCACAGCGGGAAGGTCATGTCAGATGAATCTAATAGATTTCTTTGACTGGGTGACCAAAGTAGTAGACCAGGGAGGGGCTGTGGACATGGCCTACCTAGGCTTTAGCAAGGCATTTGACACAGTCCCACACAAAAGATTAATAGTCAAATTAACCAGCCTGGGAGTGGGTCCCAAGGTGGTAGGCTGGGTAAAACACTGGCTGGACAACAGGACACAGAAGGTAATTGTAAATGGAGTCCACTCTGAAGAAAGAGGGGTTACTAGTGGGGTACCACAGGGTTCAGTACTGGGTCCAGTCCTTCTTAATGTCTTTATAAGTGATATTGCAGAGGGACTGGAAGGAAAAGTTTGCCTCTTTGCAGATGACACAAAGATCTGCAACAGGGTTGATACACAAGGAGGCGTGGAAAGGATGAGAAGGGACTTGGCAAGGTTGGAGGAATGGTCAGAGTATGGCAGCTAGGATTCAATGCAAAGAAGTGTAAAATAATGCACCTGGAAACAAGAACCCAGGGAAGATTACACAATTGGGGGAGGTAGTAACAACAACAAAAAGAAGGGACCTGGGGGTAATCATATCAGATGACCTTAAGGTGGGCAAGCAATGTGAGAAGGCAGTAGGAGGGTTGGGGTATACTGGGATGCATGGGAGAGGCATCACCAGCAGAAAACAGGAAGTTGTTATCCCTCTGTACAGACAGTTGGTGAGACCCCATCTGGTACTGTGTCCAGTTCTGGAGACCCCATCTCCACAAGGACATAGACAGGATAGAGGCAGTCCAGAGGAGGCAACTAAAATGGTGCAGGGTCTGCAAGAGAAGCCATACGAGGAGAGACTAAAGGAGCTTAATATGTATACCCTTGAGGAAAGAAGGGAGGGGGGACATGATAGAAACTTTTAAGTACCTCAGTGGAATCAACAAAGTCCAAGAGGGTAGCATCTTTCAGAAAAAGAGACGTGCAAGAACATGGGGACACAATTTAAAGATGGGGGGCAATTCCGGGGCAATGTGAGGAAGTATTTTTTCACAGAGAGGGTAGTGGATGCATGGAACAGCCTTCCTGAGGAGGTTGTGGGGTCTAAAACTGTGGGAGAATTCAAGAATGCATGGGACAGACATAAGGCAATTCTTGTGGGGGGTAGGAAGAAATAGGCTGTTGGTTAACTAGGATCTGCGGCTTATCCTGTAGGTAGGGAAATGGGCAGACTAGGTGGGCCAAGCGGTCCTTATCTGCCATCAAAGTCTATGATTCTATGTTTCTTATAGCATCTCTAGTAACCAGATTATTTCATTTGTCACTAACCTATGGTTCTTTCCCTCTGATCTGGAAGACTGCCAATATTGTCCCTGTCTTTAAATAAACTCTGGCCAGTGTTGATAGGGCTACAGCTGAGGAATTTGGGGTACAAAAATTGTAAATTTGTTTTTTAATATTTTTACACCAAATTTTCAACATAACCTTGTTATGACCTTGCCTCATGAAGATGGGAAGACACAATGTTCAACTCCTCACTTAGAGGTGATTTTGTGCAGGGATTTCAAAATCACTTGTTGGGATGCTAAAACACATTTTGGGCAGGAGCTGAAAAATTACAGCTGTCACATTCATGAAGTGCTGTAAAGAAATGACTATGTTGAAATTTGGGGTAAAAAATGTTAACTATTTTCAAACATACAAGCCTACGTTTGCAAAATTCAGCATATGCTCATACCTTTGTTGGGGTTTAACATTTTTACACCTAATTTCCAACATGGCCTTAGTATGACACCACCTCATGAACAAGGGCAGAGAAAATTAACTCTGGCCCTAAAGGTGATTTCAAGCTGGGACCACAAAATCACCTTTTGGGATAAAAAAAAATAACATTTTGGCCATGATCTAAAAAATGGCAGCTGTCTCATTCATGAGGTGCTGCAAAGATATGGCTATGTTGTAAATTTGGGGTAAAGATATTGACTACTACCAAAGTTATGAAGCTGCATTTGCAAAATTCAATGCAGGCTCATAACTTTGTTGTTTTTTAATATTTTTATACCAAATGTTCAACATAGTCTTCTTATAACCTCACCTTATAAACAGGGGCAGATAAATATTTCAACTCCTGCCCAAAAAAGTGATTTTTTGCAGGGAGCATGAAATCACCTTTTGGGACAGACTTATCCGATGACAGTGACATTGTTCATGAGATAGGGTCTCAAAGAAGGCATGTTGAAACTTTGGGCTAAAAATATGCAAAAATGGGCAAGTTTTGCCTTTAAGTTCAAAAGCCAATAGAAGTACATTGAATGGTATACCTGTTTCTTCAGTTCATGGTCCAACATTGAAGAGTGGAGACGTGTCTGAGGTCCAGAGAGGATTACGGAGTTGGACCCCCGATGGGTAAGTAAGGGTTTGGGGTGGTGGGGGTGGTTACAGAATGGGAGGGTCAGGTGGGGGCTCTGAAAGAGCACAAAAGTAATTGATGGCTGGTTTTCTTGTTATAGGTTGAAACAAACAAAAAAATGGACCAAGATGCCAAGCATGACACTGGAAGTTTGGGCACCCTCAGTGTCACTATTATGTTTCTGGGAGGGAACAGAGAGAGAGAGAGAGAGAATGGGTGGGGGGGCAGAAACTATAAAACAGAAGAAATAAAATGACCCTGCATGTGCGGTACTGGAGGGGGGATGAGGATTCCTGCACTGGGGGATTGGGCACCCCCCCAGTGCCACTATTTATGTTTTTAGGGGGAGTGGTGGTGGGTGCTGAGAGAGAGGGTCAAATGGGGGTTATGTATTTCAGCGGTCATGGACTACTGAAGATAGGACAAAAATAGTACAAGCGCAGAGTGTTACATGTGGAGGTCACTTGTTTTTGTCAGTGCAGCGTGTTATTCGTTTGCAAGGAATGTGGGAGTCTTTCTTCTGAAGCAAAAGATCTGCAGGGCTCTGCCCACTGCAGTTCTAAAAAGGAGACCTTAAGAGTCCTGCAAATTATCACCCTGTTGTCATACTGCCCATTCTCATTAAACTACTTGAGAAAATTGTCACCCTCCAGGTGACTGACCACCTTATTAAATATGACCCACTATTTGTAGCCCAACACGGATTTGGATCTGCCCACAGAACCACTGCAGCGCTAACTCTACTTACCAATTATATTAAGCTAGGGATGGATTATTGTAAACTGACAGGCTCTGTTTTTCTTGACTTAGCTAAAGCTTTTGATCTCATCAATCACCCATTGCTGGAATTGAAACTCTCTGTGCTAGGCATGTCCAATCTAGCACTCAAATGGTTCTCCATATGCCTCTTAAACTAGCAACACTATATCAAAGTTAACTGGCAATTATCTAAGCTCATCACTATCTATACAGAACTGCACCAAGGCTCACCCCTAGGTCTGCTGCTTTTATTCATATTTATAAATATTGCTCCCAAAACTCCACTGGACTGCAACACCCTCCTCTTTGCTGATAGTCTGGTTCTTTGCACCAGCTTCAAGGATATAGCTGAAATTAATTCAGAACTGAATTTCAGTTTTGAAAGACTTCAGCCTTGGATAAATAATAACAGCTTTATCCTAAATACCAGTAAAACACAGGCTATGCTGTTTGGGTCCCAGTCTAGGCTCAGGTCCTGCCCTACTTGACTTACCATCCATTGCACTGATGGCTCTCTCCTAGCCTCTTTAAACCATTTCAAATACCTGGGAGTTACTCTAGACCCTGCCATTAATTTCAACTTGCACATATCCAGTGTCTGTAAGACTGTAAACTCCAAACTCAAATTGTCATACAAAATTAAACATTCTCTAACCCTGCTGCCAGGCTGGCTATAGCAGGGGGTCATATGCCGATGCCATACTGACAAATTTATGGCAGGTCACTGTCCACTCAGGATGCCGGCATGGCTTCTCAGGGCTTGCAACCCCTCCCTGAATCAGCTCCAACTTGGAGTTAACTATAATAAAATAAGGGGTTGCGGGGGGCAGAGCCCCCTTCATGGGGGGGTGCAACCCTCCTCAAAATACACTTTATTCTGCTGATGGCACAATGCCGACCACAATTGCAGTTGACATGCAGCCATTGCTGTAAGGTTGGGTCACTATATTTTTATTGAACCAGCATTGTAGATCTGCACAGGGTATCCTACTTTTCAGCCTCTTACATGGCCTCTCTGACTACTACCTGACTAGCGCTGCCAGCCCATTAACACCTTTTGTCTCTCTATCCCCTCAGGCTTGAACTCCACTGCTCAATGTGTCTCCTCACTTTGAACTCCCCTTGTAGTGTAATTACAAAATGTTCTCCCCCCCCCATTATCCCACTTATTATGTACAGTAATTAGTTGCTGTTGTTTCCTGTACTTTTTATTTTGGTGTCTCTTTTATTCTGACTTTGCTCACTATGCAGTGTCATTTCCTTTTGAAAATTATACAAAATGATGCTTTACCTACTATCCTGTATACTAATGTTCCCTCACTCTACTGTTGTGCAGTAGTTCTGTAACATCCCAGGTCATGCCAGAAAATAGGCAATTTTTCGTCTAGTGCACTTACCCAGTCAACAAAAACTAAATAAATATAAATGATTGACAATTGTTGCAATAATTCTTTTAGGTATGCAAAAACCCAATATGGATTGGTATAGTGTACATGCTAACAGTGGATATTATTGAGTTTGCATAGCTGCTCTTCATTGTTTGATCTTGAAACATAATCCTTTTGTATTGAATATATGTATTTGCACACTTTTGGTGTTCTTCTTAAAGTCCCATCAGAGCCACATCAGCTTGACTTTGCAGCAAGCACATGCTCATGCTGACCTCTCAGCTGATTGACAGCAATTTGATTTATGTCACAGTGACATAACTGGTATTGTCAGCATGTAAGAGACTTCTTTTGAAACATGTACTCGCTCCCTGATGAAGCTCTAGCTAAGCAAAACGCCACAGCACCTAAACTATGGTCTTGTGAATAGTGTTGGTTTCACTAGCAGTTTTCCTCTTGTCTCATCCATGTGTAAAATAAATTGCCTATACTGATTTTGACAATGTAAATTTTGGCATCCATTCTATTTACTTGTATCAATGAAACCTGACCATTGGAGTGCAGACCAGTCTGTGACTATTCTAAACTCCGTCTCACCCTTAGTACTTCTAACCTTCTTGCTCATCTCTCTGGTATCCTCAAAGTATGTATCTTTATCTTCCTTTCTTTGTTTACCTTTGTATTTCTTAAATGTCCTTCTCTTTGTTCTTACTGACTCCTTTGTATTCGGTGTGAAACAAAGTGGTTCTCTTGCTCTTTTCCCCCCTTGCAAATTCTTCCAGTACTTCTGACTATAACAGCTATGACAATTAATAGGAATGCAACCCACTTCCACATTACTTCCTCGATCTCTGCTATTCTCCTCATGTTTACCCCAAGCAGTGACTACATCATACTGAATTATGCTTTCCAAAATTCCTGCACCTTTGCTGTGCTATTCTCTTCCCTGCTTCCAGTTGGATCTGTATATGCCCCCATTTTGTGGTAAATTGACCCCAATGAGTCCTGGTCTGTTACATTGTGCAGAAACTCACTGTTTGTGAGCACCCAGTCCAGCTGTGTTACTACCCTTGAAGGGTCCTAAACCAGCTGTTCTAGGAATGTGTCCTGGCATGCCACCACCAGAAGTTGGATATTTTCACTCACCTTGACTAAAGCCTAGCAGTCCATGTTCAGCATGATGAAGCCCCATACTTCTAGCACTTCCCAGACCTTGCCCCCTGATTTTGGTCAGGTGGTCTGTAAACCACTCAAACTCTGATTTGTTTTCTTAGTCCCTCAAATTATTTATCTCTATAGCTTAACAATTTAACATAATAGCACCCACCAAAGCACACAGATACCAATGGTTCAAATGTTTTAACCAATTATTATTAAAAGCAGTATAAAGAATCCATTTCCAGATGGAAAAAGAAATAACGTTTCACATGGACGACACCCTGCTTCATCAGAGTTAAATATATTGTGCTTGCACTCAAATATATTTATATGTGTGTATATATATATATATATATATATATATATATATATATATATATACACATCAATTAACATTGCATGTGGCATTTTACTTGTTTCAAATTACATAGTAATAATCAATTAAGAAATAAGCCCTATCATTAAAAAAAAAACGAGAGTAACATCACTTGAATTTAGCCTGAAGTATTTAAACAATTCATTTAATCAACCCACATAAATAATATCATTCAATGTAATTCCTTCTATATAGATTTTCAAACTCTATTCATATATCATTCAATATAGTTCTTTATATACAAATTTACAAACTTTGTGCCTATAACATAACTACAATGCTAATGAATTTAAAAAGTCCTGCATATTTTTTTCTTTCTATATAATTAATACAGTTTTACTGATGCATATCATGAAGTGCTAATTTGTGCTAAAACTTCACGCACCAATATGTTTGCAGTTGCTAAGGAAGCACTTAACTGGACATAATTAAACACCTTGAGCCACCATTTTCTTGTTTACTCAAATAGTATTTCTTAATGGTGTTATGAAAACTGAATCCTGTCACAGTTTACTAATAAGAGCAGAAAGGTCTATATTCTCATTTAACTCTTCATCACTTCTTGTTTCACTAACCTCTTGTATTGGTGAATACCATCCTCCAACATCTGGCCCCTCCCTTCCCTCTTTCTTTCCTCTTCAGGTTTACCCTCTGTACCCCGTATTCATTGAAGAGAAGCTGGCAAGGCCTCAACTGCACAATTGAAAGCATATATAATTTTGAAACTAAAGAAAACCATGCCATGAATTTTGGTAGGTTAATAGATCCTCTTGGGGAGGCTGCATGCATCAACTTTCTGATCTAAACTTTCTTATCTCTTGCTTAAAGAATGGCTAAGCAGCCAAACATAGAAAAATAACATAAGTGGTTTAAGTCAGTTTCATCAGACTTTATGACAGTTGTTGACTTTTGTGATAATTTTGTCAAAGCCTTATCCATAAAATTTGCCCTGCCATACACTTGGCTTGCCACACAGTAGGGAGCAAAAGACTGGGTAGAATGGTAATAAGGTAGCATTCAAAGGGAGCACCATAGTAAAAACACAATAGTGTCCAGCATATGGGCCCCTTATTTCAATGTGAGTGAAGAACCATGAAGAATCTTCAAGACCATCACTTTGCACTTGTCTGTCTCCTTGCAATTTGCCAGCTAATCATTGGAGAACACAGACGTATTGCTTGTGAAGGCACCCACATGCACTGCTTTATGTTTTTAGAATGTTACTGGCTGACTCTTTAACAGACCTCCAGATTACAATGTGCACAGTACATTTAGCATTTTAAAAGTGTGACACCAAGTGACACCAGGCATACAACTACTGTAGTTGCTACTGAGGCCATTCAGGGAGAGATATCAGATATCTTTAGTCATGATGGAATGAACTATTGCAGGAGCGTAGGGAAGCATTGCAGACCCATCATTCTAGTGCAGCAGATAAGGTGATTTGCCTACCAGCAGAACAAGCACTATAAAATGAATGTGATGGAAAGACAAGTAAAGATGGACTGCAATTTTGCCAAGCGGGGGGAGGTACAGTTATATTAATAGAAAGAAGATTTGACTAGAATAGGGCTGCAGCTAAGAAATTTGGGGTAAAAATATTATACATTTGTTTCTTAATATTTTTACACCAGATTTTCAACATAGCTTTGTTATGACCATGCCTCATGAAGACGAGTAGAGAAAATGTTCAAGTCCTGGCTTAAAGGTGATTTGCAGAGGGACTGCAAAATCAAGTTTCAGAATGCTAAACCACATTTTGTGCAGGAGTTGAAAAATGACAGCTGTCACATTCATGAGGTTTTGTAAAGAAATGGCTATGCTGAAAATGTGGGGTAAAAATGTTGAATATTACTAAATGTACGAGCTTGCATTTGCAAAATTCAGCATAGGCTCATAACTTTGCTAAATTTTAATATTTGTACACCAAATTTCCAACATATCATTCTTATGGCCCCACCTCATGAACATTTTCAACTCCTTCCTAAAAAGTGATTTTGTTCAGGAACCATGAAATCACCTTTCAGGATGTTAAAAAAACATTTTGGGCAATATTTGAAAAATGACAGCAGCCACATTCATGAGGAGCTGTAAACCTTTGTTTTATCAGGAGAGACACACTAAGCTGAAAGCTTGTTTACAGATGCAACCTGGGAGCACAAGGAAGTTAAGTGGCTTGCTCAGGGTCACACAGTATGCAAGTGGAGCTGTGGGATTCAAACCCAGATCGCCAGGTTTGCAGCTCAGAGCCTTAAACCACTGCACTATACTTCATCTGTAAAGATATGACTATGTTGTAAATTTGGGTTAAAAATATTGAATATTATCAAAGTGATGAGGCTGCATATGTGCAATTCAAAGTAGGCTCATAACTTTGTTGTTTTGTAATAGTTTTACACCAAATTTTCAACATAGCTTTCTTATGACCCCACCTCATATACAAGGTCAGAGAAAACATTTAATGCCTGCCCAAAAAATGATCTTGTGCAGGGACCGTAAAAATACCTTTTGGGACAGATTTGCCTAATGACTGTGACATTGTTCATGAGGTGGGGTCCCAGGTAAAGTATGATTAAAAATTGGGTCAAAAATATGGAAACATGCCCAAGTTATGCCTCTAATTTCAAAACTCATTGAAATACATTGAACGGCATACCTGTTTCTTCAGTTTGTGGTCTGTGGACTAGCTTTGAAGAGTAAAGACATGCCTGCAGTCCAGAGAGGATTATGGCATTGGACCCCTGGGCCCCTGCTTTATAAGTAAGGGCTTGGGGGGATGTGGGGTGGTAGGTGCTGAGTGGGAGGATTGGGTGGGGGTATGAAACACCACAAAAGACATTGATGGGTAGTTTCCTTGTTACAGGTTAAAAAATAAAAACAAAAAAGAGGACTGAGATGCAGATCGTGACACTGAGGGATTGGGCACCTCCAGTGTCACTGTTATGTTTCTTGGGTGGGGTGTGGGGTGGTGTATGCTGAGAGGAAGAGCTGGGTGGCGAGAAAAGTAGAAAGAATATAATAAAAAATAACCACATATGCATAGTATTGGAAAGGGGGACACAAGGATAACTGGACTGGGAGATTGGGCTCCCCAGTGCCAGTGTTATGTTTCTGGGGGGAATGGGGTGGTGGGTGCTGTGAGGGAGAGTTGGGTAGGAGGAAACTATAAAAATATATGGTGAAAAAAACAAATAAAAGCACAGCCGCACATGGGCAGTAGTGGGGGATTTATGATCAGGACACTGAGGGACTGGACACCCCCAGTGTCACTACTATGTTTCTGGGAGTAGAGATGTGCTAAATTAAGACATTTTGTTAAACAAAATATTTTGCAAAATTTACGCATTTCACGAAAAACTTTGCAGGTGCAAAATGTAAAATTCCGCTGGTGAAATGTGAAATTTCACCTACAAAATGCAAAATTTTGCCCATGGAATGGCACGATTCAGGCAAATAGTTGCCATTTTGGGTGAAATTGTGCATTTCACAGAGAAATTCTGCATTCTGCAGGTGAAATTTTGCAACTTCACACTTGGAGAAAAATTTTGGGGAATGGCTGAATTTCGCAGAATGTTTCATGCGGCTAAATTGCCAGTTTTGCAGCAATTTGCCTGGCAAAATTTTATTTTGCAACATCTCTACCTGGGGGGTTGGCTGGTAAGTGATGAGAGAGATGAGCGGGTGGGCGGGTTATGCATTTCAGCTGTCAGGGACCGGCAAAAGTAACAAAAAAGAGCGTGGCATGTTCCAACACAGAGGCAACTTTTTTCACACTCTAGCATGTTGTTGGTTTGCAAGGAATGTGGAAGTCCTTTTACTGAAAGCAGGAGATCTGCAGGGCTCCACGCACTGTAGCCCTAAAAGTAGTAAACTAATAATATATATGAGCTCCCTGTGTAATCAACCATGCATAGCCCAAGTTGATAAAGAATATTGTGTTGAAAAGGACTGGTTTTAGTAATGCTTCCAGTCTAGTTATTAGGTGTCATCCTCCTATTGCACTTCATGGTTACATGGTTACATGTTTCACTTTGGACTTTGGAACTGCACTCAGGACCTGCACAAGGCAGATGTTAAATATAGAATTGAGAATACTAATCAAACACTGAAAATGTGCTGAGCTTCAGAAAGTGAACAGTTCCTTTCAAAGACACATCTTTAATGTTTAGTGCCCTTCCAATAATTTTGGTAATCTCCCATAAAAACCAAAATAGCTTCTTATTAATGCAAACCTCTTATCAAACTGTTTATTTAAAAATTAAAATACACAGGTACTGTAAGAAAAAAAATAGAAAGAGAGCATATGCGCAAATCATTGTTGAAAACAATATTAAAAAAACTAATTTTAATCAAGACATGCTCTAGCCAATAGCTTTGAGCAATTTAGGGCAAGCTATTTTTTCATACTTGCAGGTTCAATATTGAAGCAATTATCTTAATTAAGAAAAATGCAGTAAGCCCAAGAGATTTAAATTGAATGTATTTTGTACTAAGGACAACTGCAAGGCATTTTACTACTCTCTGTACAAACTGTACCTGGGTTGCACCTGGAAATGAGCCTCTGCTCAGGGTGCCTGTCCCGGTCATCAAATTTTAAATTAAAAAAAAATATTTTAATACCGTTTACATTCCTGCTACAGTATATATAACAATGCAGGTTATTTCCAGACAATGCAAAATATTACTTTTTCTCTTTGTTCTGGTTTCATATTACTATGCTTTGTATTCTGGTTTAGACCCAGCTGTAAAAAACAGTTGAAATTAATTTGATTTTGTCATTCCCCACAGACAGTCATTAATACATTACTCACAAAAAAGAAAATGTTTTCTACATGAAATAATACATATTTAGAGGCCTACAGATGCAATGATGTATGACTGCAATATAGGCATCTTCTTTTAAAAAGAGTTTATAACTCGTTTTAAAAGATAGCCACAATAATGCATCTGACCTAGAGCTTCTGTTTTCCAATGACTTTCTGTTATGTTGTACCTATGTGGAAAATATTTTGAGGGTATGAGGTTCCAAGGATGGGCTTAAAATATTATTGTTTGTTGGTTGTTTGTGCTATCTTTTGGTTTTGTCCACATTGTCTGTTTCTGCTGTTTGAAGAACAGTCTTTGGTGGATAACTGACAGAGAGCTGAGGGCAGCAGCTTTGGGATGTTAGCTGGAGTTAGTGGGCCATGAAACCAGCTTTGTTAGCACACATGCGGCTTGCATGCAGCCCTCTTACAGTGCAAGGGCCCACCATGAAGGTTGTCTAAGCAGAAATCCCATTCAGTTCCTCCAGCCAGTCTGTTCGTACGTGGCACTGCAGCCCTCTCACAACATAGGTATCCATGTCTGGCAAGAGCAAGGCAGTTAGTCACTGCCTTGAGCCACTGTCTGCCTGCACGCACCCCTGCACCATACAGAAGCCCATTTTCACAAACATTACCCCATCACACATTACTTTGCCTTTACCAGCTCAGTGTAGCAGTGTGTCACAGCATAACCTGGGAGACTGCTGAAGTGAGTTACTAAAGGCAAAGTACATAGTGGTGTTAATGCTGGATGGATGTAATGTACATGAATATAGACCTTAGATTTTTTCAAAGACAGAAAAAGCAGTAGCCCCATGAACTCCAATCTACCCTTGCATGATCTAAGGTATTGGCAAAATACTTGTGATGGCTAAGAAAGTAGCAGTCTGATGCACAGTAGCCTGCATGGGCCTTTCTTGCAAAGGGAGAGAGAGCAGCCTTTTCCAGTGCCATGCCAATGTATGGTGCCCCCTTGCAAAAGAGAGAATGCAGCAGCACTGCTTAATGGCTGCCACTCTCTTCCCCATCCCTGAAAGGGGTCGATTGAAGGGGGAATATATCATTCAATCTGTCACACCAAAATGGTGTTGTCTCTCCAAATGTTATCATGAAGTTGAAGAGATTCATGTGGGACAAATCATAAAATCATGGAGACTGATGGTGAAGTACTTTAAAGTGAGGGCATTTGAGTGACATGGGGTGAGAATGCAATAGCCTCAGTAAGTACTTCTAGACACTGTGTGTGCACAAGTGTCCTAAACACTGCAATATAGCAAGAACACCTTAGGAGAGAGAGATCAGCATTTCTTGACAGCACCTTGGTGAAGCAGGCCCCCCTCCCCCACACATGCTATGGATTCCTGAAGGATGCGACAGCAGGATTTGTTGTAAACTTACAGTATGCCACATGATGTATTTTAAAAGGGTTTTTTTTTTGCATTCTCTATACCTGTTTCTTCAGTTCGTGGTCCAGCTTTGAAGAGTAAAGACATGTCTGTGGTTCAGAGAGGATTACAGTGTGGGGCCCCCAATGGGTAAGTAAGTGCTTGGGGTGAGGAGTTGTGGGTGCTGACTGGGAAGGTTGGATAAGGGGGTCAGAAATCATGCAAAAGACATCAATGGATGGAACTTAATGGAAAAAAGAGAGATTCAACAATATGTAAAACCATATGGGAGTGTAAGATGTCTTGTGGACATTTTTTTTTTTGAATAGCTATTATGGGAGTAAATCACCAATTTCGAAACCTGTATATTGACCTGGTTTACACTCTTGTTCCTTGAAGAGGTATCTGTTTTCAAAGGTCCAGGAAGGTGTAAACAATATTATTGCTGTTATTATTATTATTATGCAAAGAGTTGGAAAGATGAGGATTAGTGGTAGTGGTTAGCATAACTTCCTTCCAAGCAGTTGACCAGGGTTCTATTCCTGGACAAATAACATGGTACCTATCAGTGCGTATCAGGTCAGTGACAGCTGTCTCCAAAGGAAAGTTTTCAGTGCATTGCTATGTATGGTTGGACATATAGTAAATGTGATTCCACTTTTTGTGACATGAAATATTGGATACAATGCATTATTTTGAATTTAGACTCTGCATTGTCTGAATTCCTAGACTGCTTTTGAGAAAATGGTAAGTATCATAGCTGTCATAGGTATCATAGGTAAATACTGAGTAAAAGGACTTGCATCCATAGTGCTCACCAAGAATTTAGTTTACATATCCCAGAGTTTTATAGGCATCTAGTTTTAGTTTGCAACTGTCCATTGATGGACTGTCAACCACTTCTAGGGGAAGCGCATTCCATGATGCACCCACCCTCTGATTGAGCCACATTTTCCTTTCACAAGATTTGCAATTTTCATTTACATGTTGCAAGGGATGTGCCCTGGTGGAATATTCCTGGCTTTGGAATTCCAACTCAAGTTGTTTCCATAATTCCAGATCTGTTAGGGCCCTGAACAATAGACACGTCTCCCCCTCCATCTCCTGTACTCCAAGGATTACAGTCCTGTTTTGGAAAGTCTTTGATTATAATTCTTATTTTCCATACCTACAATAGCTTTTGTTGCCTTCTTTTGAATCCTCTCCAATCTAACTATTTCCCCTTTATGGAACGGAGACCAAACCTGTGCTCCATATTCCATGATGGGCTCTACTAGTGACCCAAACGGTGGCAGCAACACAATCCTATCCCTGCTCTTAATGTGCCTTAAGATACAATGTAGTACTCCATCTGCTCTCTTAATAGTTTAATTTCAATGTGTTTTAAAATGTGAAATAGTAATGCCTAAATACTTTTCTTCAGTTATGATAAGATTTTATTCCCCAATTTATAAAGTCTTTAGGGGTTATTTCAGCCCAAGTGCATTACCATGCATTTATCTGGATTTAGCAGTAGTTGTTACCTGATACACCATTTCTCTATGTAATCCAAGGCATCCTGCATTGCAGAGTAAGGGGGATTAGGATCTGGCACCACCTCTAGTCTGCAGTCATCTGCAAACTTTATCAACCACACTCCTTCCTGTTTGCATTGTAAATGTGAAACATATATGTTAAATAGACATGGCCCGAGAATGGACCACTGGGGTACACCACTTGTAACTTTGGTCCAATTTGAATGTGCCCCCTTTATACTAACTCTTTGGCTCCTGTCACTCAGCAGTGCAAGTGTACTTTGTAGCAATGTGTTTTGTTAATGTCATGATCAAATTATTTTCCTGTTTGATAGCTTCATTGGTATTGAAAGTTGTACAGCTATAAACATAAGGAAATACATGTACTGTTTTTATGTTACCTTAAATGCAAAACAAAACATAAAACATAAATTGTCGCCTAGTTCCTTACTTTTGATTGCATTAGTTATGCTTTTGTTATTCTTTTTGTCACAACCTATTAAGAAAGTAAATGACACAAGAGGCTGCTACAAAACTTCATAGAAACATAGAAACATAGAAGTTGATCGCAGATAAGGACCGCAAGGCCCATCCAGTCTGCCAATTTTTTTTACCTTATGACTGTACTATAGGCCTGTACTCTGTCAATGGCCTATCTATTCATACTCATCTGTATTGCTCCCTTACACCTATCCCACACTTGTTTGAGGCCCTGCACCGTATTCATATCCACCATTTCGTGGGGTAGGCCATTCCATGCATCCACCACCCTTTCTGTCAAAAAGAACTTCCTCACATTACCCCTTAATCAGCCTCCCTCTAATATCATGCTGTGTCCTCTTGTCCTGCTATTTTTCTTATATTGAAACATGTTAGACTCTTTAATCTTGTTAATGCCTTAAGATGTTTGAATTTTTCGATCATATCACCTTTCTCCCTCCTTTGCTCTAGGTTATACAAATTAAGCTCCGTTAATCTTTCCTCATATGTTTTCCGATGCAGTCCCTGCATCATTTTGGTTGCCCTTCTCTGGACTGCCTCCGTTTTGTTAATGTCCTTGTGCAGGTGTAGCCTCCAGTACTTCACACAGTACTCCAGAAGAGGCCTAACCAGTGTCTTGTAAAGAGGGATTATTACCTCCCTCTTATGACTTGTGATACTCCTACTAATACACCCCAACATTCCTCTAGCCTTACCTACTGCTTTAGTGGTCTGCTTGGATGATTTCAGGTCATCTGTGATAATGATGCCCAAGTCTCTTTCTTCCCTTGTGATTGCCAGCAACTCCCCTCCCAACCTATAGGTGGCTTCAGGGTTTCTCTTCCCTATGTGTATGATCTTGCACTTCTTTGTGTTAAACCCCAGTTACCACTTTTCTAACCATTTTGCCAGTTTATCCAGATCTCTTCTCATTCTTCCCACCCCATTTGGATCATCTACTCTGTTGCAGATCTTGGTGTCATCTGCAAACAGACAATCCTTACCCTCCAGTATATCTGCAATGTCACCACTGAAGATATTGAACTGGACTGGCCCCAGGACTGATCCCTGAGGTACCCCACTTGTGATTTGCGCTCTTCTGACTGTATACCGTTTACCACCACTCTCTGTTTTCTGCCCGCCAACCAGTTTGCAACCCAGTTGACCAACTTCTGACCCACTCTGAGCCTACCCAGCTTACTAATCAATCTTCTATGTGGAACAGTATCGAAAGCTTTGCTGAAGTCAAGGTAGGCAGCATCAACAGCACCCTCTCGATCCACCACTCTAGTTACCCAATCAAAGAAATCTATGAGATTAGTTTGACAGGCCCTTCCTGTTGAAAAGATAGGGGGGAGCGAAGGGGGGGTGGTGTAGCTCGGTTAGTCAGAAATGGCATGGGTACTGGAGGGGTAGAGGAGGCAGAGGGGAATGTGGAGGCTATTTGGTTCACCTTGCTGATGCAGGGGGGTAAGAGAGTAAAGGCCGGAGTGGTATACAGACCACCAGCACTGGCAGAGGTCCTGGAAGAAAGTTTGGTGGCAAATCTTGAGGGACACTGTAGAGTGGGAAAGGGAAGGGTAGTGGTAATGGGGGACCTCAACATGCCAGGAACAGACTGGAGGACTATGACATCACTAGTGGCCAGAGAGCAGAGGCTGCTGGATGTCTTCCAGGATGTGTTTCTGACACAACAGTTGGGTGAGCCAACTAGGGAGACCCGGACACTGGACGTGGTCCTGGCAGACAGTGATCAGAATGGGGCCTAGAGGGGAGGGACCCATTGGCAGGGAGTGATCATGCCACAGTCTGGTTCTTCCTGGACCTGGGGGAAGCTGAACAAGGATGGTAGTAACCGACTTTAGGGGTGCAGACTTCAGGGAGATGGGGAGGATCCTTAAAGATCATCTGGACAGGATAATGCCAGATATGGATGCTGACAGCAGGTGGGGAATCATGAGGAGGGCAATACTGGAGGTTACCAGATCCTGCACAATGGAAAGGTATAAGTTTGGTAAGGCCAGAAAACCCTGCTGGTGGACCCGGGAGGTACAGAAGGTGGTGAGGAAAAAGAAGGTGGCATATAGGCACTTTAAGTGCTCAAGGAGTGAAAGGGATCAGGAGGAATATGAGCTGACAGCCAAGAGAGTCTCCAGGGTAGTGAGAGATGCTAAGGCAAAAAAGGAGCAGTCCTTGGCCAGTGGGATCTGGGGGGATGACAAGGAGTTCTTTAGATGGATAGGGGAAAAAAGGAAAGTAAGGGGGCAGATCGGCAAGATAAGGATAGGGGATGGTTGGACACAGGAGGCAGGGGAACAGCCAGAAGTGAGTACTAAATGGGTACTTTGCCTCAGTTTTTACCAGGGGGATGGAGGGGCTAAGTCTTGTGAGGGGAGCAGGGGCAAACTGAAGCAAGAGGTGGGACCGGTAGAGACTAGGGGCCCTTATGGGTCTGAGGAAATGGAGTGGCCACCGCAGATGGAGGGGGCAGCAGTGCAGGGTGAAAAGGGAGAGGATGTGGAGGCTGAAGTCCCAGTAGAGAGAGTAAGGAAAGCCCTCATGTCTCTTCAGACAGAGAAAGCACCTGGGCCAGATGAGATACATCCCAGGGTGCTGAGGGAACTAGTGGATGTCCTGGCAGTCCCTCTAGTGGAGCTTTTCAACATCTCTCTGAGAACTGGGTGGGTGCTCCAAGACTGGAGGGTGGCCCATGTCATGCTGAGCCACAAGGAGGAATCAAGAGAGGAGGCGGGAAAGCACAGGCCCATTAGCCTGACATCGGTGGTCGGCAAGGTGATGGAGGGTATTGTCAAGGAAAGGCTAGGGGGGTTACTGGAGCAAACTGGGTACTTGGATAATAGGCATCACGGCTTTGTCATGGGAAGATTATGCCAGACAAACCTTACTGAGTTCTATGACTGGGTGACGAGGGCCCTGGACCAGGGTAGGCCAGTGAATGTCCTCTTTCTGGACTTTAGCAAGGCATTTGATTTGGTACCCCACAGTGGCCTGCTGGCTAAGCTGAAGGAAATGGTAGTAGGGAGACAGTTGTTAAGATGGATAGGAAATTGGCTGTCTAAGCATACTCAGAAGGTGGTGGTTGGAGGGTTAGCTTCATCCCCAGGATGGGTTACTAGTGGAGTTCCCCAGGGGTCAGTGCTGGAGCCACTCCTGTTCAATGCCTATATCTCAGACATCAGGAGGGGGATCAGGAGTGAGATGAGTCTCTTTGCAGATGACTCAAAGCTGGGAGTAGTGGTGGATGGGGAGGAGGGAAGGGTGGCCTTGCAGGAGGACCTGCAGGCTCTGGAAAGGTGGTCAGGAAAATGGAAACTAAAACTCAATGTGGGGAAGTGCATGGTTCAGCACCTGGGAGTTAGAAATCCAGGCCAGGGGTATACCCTGGAAGGAGACATGATTCAAGTCATGGAGGGTGAGAGGGACCTGGGGGTAGTGGTAGATGTCAAAATGAACAACTCAGAGACCTGTTGCAGGGCAGCGGCAAGGACAAATAGGATGCTGGGATGCATCACTAGGGGGATTACCTCCAGAAAGTAATCCTTCCACTGTACAACTGCTTGGTTAGGCCACACCTCGAGTATTGTGTACAGTTTTGGAGACCACATTTGAAGAGGGACATTACACTCCTAGAGAGGGTCCAAAGGAGAGCAACCAAAGTGATCTGGGGCCTAGGGGAGAGGACATATGAGGAGATGCTCAAGGAGCTCGACATGCACACCCTAGAGGAGAGGAGGGACACGGGGGACATAATAGAGGTCTTTAAGTACATGAAAGGGATCAATAAAGGAGGCCCAGTCAGGGTGCTCCAATGGAAGAAGGGTGGGGCAACAAGAGGTCATGGGTGTAAGCTGGAAGGGGGCAGGCTCAGAGGGGAAAGGAGGAGATTTTATTTCACTGAAAGGGTGGTGGAGCCATGGAATGCACTGCCCAGGGAGCTGGTGGAGGTTGAGACTGTGGACGGGTTTCATAGGGGATGGGACAGGTACAAGGGAAGGGTAAATTGACCAGGCCCAATACAGGTGGAACATCTGGGACTGGGGACAGTATAACCTAAGGGGGAGAGGGGGCACCAAAATTGGCTGTCAGTGCTGGTGCTGAAAATCGAGCAGACTCGAGAGACCGTTAGGCCTATTCTGCTGGCACTGTAGTATGGTAGTATGTTGGTAAACTCATGCTGTCTTGGATCCTGTGTTCCTATGGATTCCAGGTGTAACACTATCCTTTCCTTAAGGAGTGCCTCCATAATCTTGCCCACTACTGAGGTAAGACTGATTGGTCTGTAGTGCCCTGCCTCCTCCCTGCTACCACTCTTGTGGAGTGTGATCACATAAGCCCTTCTCCAGTCTTCTGGGACCTCTCCTGAGCTCCCCTATCTCCCCTTCTCTGACCTTCCGTCCATCTGCCCCCCTCTCCCAGACTGGCAGGATCTCAGAGAAGGAGATGCCAGATGAAATGGATGACAGTTTATCTCCCAGCCTGGTCAGGTGTTCCTTGGTCTCCACAACTGATTGGTTGGTGAGATCGTTAGTACCTATGTGTACCAGGACATCAATATTTTCTCCTGCTTCCTGCATGATTTTAGTAATGCAGTCAGTATCTCTCAATGCTGATGTACCTGGGAGACATATGACCATGACCCCCGGCTGGAGGTAGGTATCAACTCCCCGAATCATGGAGTCTCCTACTATCAGAAATGTTTTGGATTTCCTTTTTGCTTTTTTTGTTTTGGACCCTGTTTTAGGTGAGGTTTGTTGTGCTAGCTCCTGTGCTGCAGTGTCCTGCTCTGCAGTGTCCTCTGCCCCTTTGTTTGATTTTGGAGATAGAGGCAGTTACCTGTTTGTAGTTTTCATATGGTTTGAGGAGGTGATATGTTGGAGAGCACTGAGTGATGGCGCACCTGCTTTGTCCCTTCTAACCACTTGCCAGCCTCCCTAACCAACTACCCTCTGCGGTTGAGGTGCTTCAGTTGGATGTTGGGAAACTGGCGGGCGGTTCTTATATTTCCTCCTGAATATGCGATTTGAGGTACACAATCACTGCCCATGCTGCCTGTAGCTGAACCCTTAGATCTTCAATGGTCCAGCATGTAGGACAGTGTCCTAAATCCTGTATAACTGCCCTTTTGAAAAGTGCCCCACAGTACCTGCAGTTAAAAATATCCATTCCAGTTGAGTGCTGGGTTTATAACCTGGTCCGAGTAATTAGAAGGAGGAAAATGAAACAAAAGTTTGACTTTTTGTTATGTTTGTTTTTTGTATAACTTGTTATAGCAAGTTAAATTACTTGTGCCCCTGTGAGGTCACTGTGTGGATAACCCTCTGATCCTCTCATTTCTGCTTTGCTACAGGAAATGTCATGACTGTGCTACTCTATAAAAGGAATGTAACATGGGGTGAATGGGGATGGGGGTGGGTGGCTGTGCCCTTCCCCTGCAGAAGAAGAAGAACCACAGACAAAAGAAACAAGAAGGTAAAAGCAGAAACAATCAACCAACAACAAATGCAGTAGCCCTGAAAGCTTAGCCTAATGATATTTAACATTGTAAAAGCAGTAAAGCACCACCTATAATAATTTCACAGAAGATATACCCTTCAAAAAACACTTTGCTACAGAGAAAAATAAAGCAGTAACAGAAGATATACCTTGCAAAATACAAATTTAATCAGAGAAGATTACATCAGTTATCTGCAAGGACAAAGCAGTAACAAACCTGCAGGCATGCCCTGTAATAATGCAGCAGAAAGTATACCCTGCAACAGCAATTTGAATCAGAGAACAATAAAGCAGTAAAACATTAGCAAAAACAGTAGAAAACCCTGTGAGCACAACAGAAAATAATAACACACAGTACATCTGCCTAGCCAAAAGAAGCCTTACTCTTTTTCCTTGCACAGATAATGTTCCTTACTCTGTCCTTACAAGTAAACCTAGAAGAAAAGAGCTCAGGTGAAGCTAGGTGCCTTTGCCAGCAAACCTAGCCTTCCACCTAGATTTGCTGGTCGCAAGCACTTCAAGTGGAGTTAAGCTTCTGATAAAGCTGCATAATTAAACTCATATTGGTGCAAAACTGCCAAAGACAAATACATTTTAATGTAACAAACACTGTTATCAACTCAAATTATTCTTTTTGTTGGGGTTTTTGGTTTTCTGTTGGATATACTCTACTTCGCAATAAGAAAATTCCAAACAAAAATAGTTATTTGAGGACAACCTGACTGACATTTTTTCTTTTATAGTATGGCTTTATTAACACATGCCTGAAGTCTCTGGTGATAGAAAAATATGGTGAAGAAACATGAGAAAAGCAAAGGTGACATCAAAGTGTTGTAAAACATTCTGTTATGGGAATACATTCTTGTTGTTTGTATCTTCACCTTCAGTACACAATGCTGGTAAGACATTAAATACCTGATATATGAAATATGATAATATTTTCTTGTCATTTAGACTTCCCCGAAATCAGCCATATCCACAGCTGGCTTGGTTCAGCAAACAAACTTTGGGTACATTTTCTTCCATTATTATGCATATAACATCATCACTTCAAAATCCATTCCCATTTTGCACCATTCTTATGGGGTTGCCCCTTCATTTACATATTCACAAGTTTCATCATAATTCATAACCTTTATTTCAGTCTTCCTGGCTTGGGTGCACTGACCTGATGCCTCTTCACTTCCTGGTTTCCTGTCTGGGTTCAGGTGTCTCACCTGATCTTCAGCCCTGTCCCCCCTGGGGTGACTACCCCATGAGGAGCCCCCCCACCATGCCCCCCTCTGGCTGGGCCTCCCCTTTTTCCTTTTTCCTTTTTTCAGCCATCAACCCATCCTGCATGGAAATGGTCTTGTTGCCCTCACTTGGCAACCCAATGTGTAACCCATCCCTTTGCCCCTGCCCACCCTCTGATGCCTTACGTAAATGGATGGGTGGGTGGGAATATCTTGAAGAACTGCAGGAGAGAGAGAAGGATTTTCTCCCCCTGCAGCCTCTTAGCAACCCCCTAGCTGGATCCCTCCCATAACTTCCTTTGCCAATAGGCTTACCGGTTCATCAATCACCATCTCCACCCTCCTACTGACCTCACACCCGTGACCTCATCCCCCTCTTAGCTCCACCCTCCTAGCTTCTCCTTCCCCAACCAATCCATCCCCTTCCCCCACCCTCAGCTCTTCCAGCTAATCCCAGGGGGCTAATGACAATGTAGGTTACCCTTTAATAAGGCAACCTCCTTTGTCATTTGGACTTCCCTGAAATCAGCCACATCCATGACTGTCTTGGTTCAACTACCAAACTTTTTTTTGGGTAGATTTTCTTCCATTATTATACATATATCATAATCTCTTCATAATCCATTTCCATTTTAAACCATTCTTATGGGGTTGCACATTCATTTACATATTCAGAACTTTCATTATAATTCACAACCTATATTTCAATCTTTCAGGCATAGGGTGTACTGACCCGATGCCTCTTCACCTTCTGGTTTCCTGTCTGGGTTCAGGTGTCTCACCTGATCTCCAGCCCTGTCCCACCTGGGGTTACTACCTCATGAGAAGCCCTTCACTGCCCTACCATACCCCCTTCTGGCTGGGGCCTCCTTTTTTCTCACTAGTCCAGTGGCTGACTCCCAGTCGGGCCTCTGGACTTTCCCCTCAAATAAATTGCAGAAAACCCCACCTAATCCTCTCCATCCCGCTATTGCTTCCCTAATGGCCCCATTGACAGCTGCGTTCCCTATGCCAGATATATGAACCCCATCCGATTGGTACATACCCAGTGTTTCATATGTGATTAGCTCATGCCTAATACACAAGCCCCCCTCCCTCCTGGCCCACTCTGCCAGCCTCCTGTTCATTCTCTTGTGGACCGTTTCAAAAGCAAGCACATCCCTAGTGTGCCTCCATGACCTCCTTGGTATGATTTCTGAACACCCAATCTGTATCTGTGGCCACCGTGACTTTATTATATAAATGTCCTTCAAATTGGATGTACCAGTGCCATCTAAGGGGTATTTCCCAAGTCATTCCCCCCGCATGAATAATAAGCAGATCCGATGTTGGCCACACCCAGATTTTCTCCTCCAGCAGTGGTAACAATTCCCTCCAGCATAGTCCCCTTCTCCATCTCCACATGATCAAAGTCTTGTCAGGATTCTGCACCAGCTGACATCCCCCCCATCATCACTGCCCCCTGCTCTGCCCAATAAATGAATGAGCGGCCAACAATCCATACAACTCAGCAATGTCCATCCTCTAAAAAACATGAAACATACATTTAGACCTCATTTCCTGACATATCACTAATATGCTTGAGAAGTCCACATCACCACCTTCTGCACTGCTGAGGGGGTACCACCCTGCCTGGCTACCTCAGAGGCAACCCCAATCCTAAATGAGTATGATGCGAACTGCTGGGGGTCTTCTCTACAAACCACATAACTTTTTTTAACACCACTGTGACCTGAGATGCCATGGCTGAGTCTCCATTGCCGTTCCTGAAAAAACACCCCCCTTCCTGGGGCCTGATAGCCATATACTCCTTAATGGTGTCCACTACATCCTACTCTGTCCCCACTTTTTGTTTCAACTCCACATGAACTTCTTTACTGGCCTGGTCCATCTTGGACCATCTGAGCTAAATACAGGCCACCTCATCCATCCATGTGATAACCTGGAACTGCACACCCCCCATCCCCCCTTTCCCTTGGCTATGACCTTGCAGACCCAGAAGGTTCCAAGCTACATGATCTGAAAGATGGCTGCAAACAGCCTGGCCTCATATGTTGAGTTGCAGACATGCTGCAAACTGGCTATCAGTTTTGAGAGCATGTCACCAGATATGGGGCGGCACCTGTCCACCTGCTTCCCCTGTAACTGGGACCAGCCCTGCTGCATACAGTGGAAGGCCAGCGCCCCAGTAAGTGAGACCCACCCCTGCATCTGGCAGACCATCCCAATGCCAGCCAAATTTGTCCCTATGGTGGAGGCTGCCATTCCTGACTTCCATCGGTCTACCATGTATCTAAAGATATGCAGTTTGGTTGCTGGGCAACTTACCTCCAACCCCTCTCACCCCTGGAACTCCTGAAAGCTACTCCATTCCATTTTGTGGGCAGACTAGGTGGGCCAAGTGGTCCTTATCAGCTATCAAATTATATGTTTTTATGTTTCTCTCAAATGTGTTTGGAGCCCAGGTGCTCCAAAAGAGGAGTTGGGCTTGGTCCATCCAATCTCCCAAAGGTGTGCAAGCACCTGTGTTTTCCAGACAGCCTCCCTCAGACCAATTGACTGGAACTTGTCCAACTGTAAATGTGAAAGGCTGTCAGTTATGGCGTTATTGACCTCCTCCAAATGCTTTGCCTTGAAAGACAGGTTTAGACTAAGGCCTTCCACAACTAGCATCCATGCCACCTGTGAACCACCTCGGTGGATCCAGACTGTCTGTTGATCACGGACACCACCGCCATGTTGTCACAGTGGAATATCACCTTCTTGTTCCTAAGGTGATCTCCCCACACCACCATTGCAACACATATGGGAAATGCCTCCAGGAACATAATGTCCTTGGTGAGGACCAGCTCCATCCAATGGTTCGGCCACTGTTCTGACACCCATTCACCCTGAAAGTATGCACCCATTCCATAACTCCTAGCTGCATCTGTGTATAGCTTTAGCTCGCTATTGTATTTCCATTGGTTCTGCCAAAATGTGATGCCATTGTAGCCCACTAAGAAACCCTCCCATGCTAGCATGTCATCCTTTTCCCCCTTGTTAATGTCCACCCAGTGGTGGGACAGCTTGGTTTTTGTGGTGGCCCTTGCCAAGCACAGAGTAAACACCTTTCTGGACACCACAGCCCTACAAGTGAAGTTCAAACGCCCCAAGACCTGCTGGACTAGTGTAAGCTGTACCCTCTGTCTACCTACTACCAACTGGATCGATTCCCTTAGCTTCTTTATCTTGCTTTCAGGGAGTCTGAAGCACTGTTCATCCAGATGTAGTTCTATGCCTAGAAATTCCATCTGCCTACTGAATCTCTCCATCTTATCCTCAGCCAAGGGCACCCCCAGCTCCTTTTACATAGCTTCAAACTCCCTGAGCATGGCAAGCATTGCTGCCCTCCCATCCCTGATAAAAAGGGAGTCATCTAGGTAATGTACCAGAGCTCCCTTCCCATATCACTTCAAAAATGCCCATTGTAGCCAAGTAATGAATGCTTCAAAAGTAGCGCTGGCCACCAAACACCCCATGGGCATGGCTTTATTGAAGTAGTACCTGCCCTGGAACTGGAATCCCAAAATCTGCCAGTCTTGGTCCCACATTGGGAGCAGTCTGAAGGCTGACTTGATGTCCATTTTTGCCACCCACACCCCCTCCCTAGCCTTTATTAACTCCACTGTGTGATCTAATGTGGCATATGACACCATGCTCCTCTCTGGTGCGATGGCGTCATTCAGCGAGTCCCCGTCCATGTACAAGAGGTGGTGAATTAAGTGGTATTCCCCCGTATGCTTCTTTGGGACTATGCCCAAAGGAGAAACCCTCAAACAAGGGAATGGAGTTTCATCAAATGGATTCTCCACCCACCCTGCTTCCAGCTCCTTCTTGATCTTCCTCTCCACAATCTCTTCCTTACCCTTAATGGATCCCAGATTCTGTGCCCTCATTTGTTTCCTCTCCCCCATGTAATGTAAGTTAAAACCTACTGTGAATCCCTCCTGCATTATGTCCCATGCCTCGTTGTCTAGGTAATCCTGCGTCCATTCCAATAAAGTGTCTATGTGTATTGGTGATACTGCCATTGGGAAAGCCACCAGGACCCATCTGCCTCTTAGTGTTTTCACCTCCAACTATAGTCACCCCTGCCACCTTGACATCTGTAGTGCTTCCCTTGTCCACTGTATCCCCCCCGCCACCCGTGTGGCCTCCCAGAAAGGTCTACCTCAGTACCTGTTCCCCATTTTTGTCCCCATGTGTTCTGCATCGTGTGGCTAAGTGCAGACCCCCTCACCCCGAGCAGTTGTGCTTGAATTTGCAGCTAGTCCAGGTGCAGCCGGCCTTATTGTAAGCTCAACACGTTTGCACCAGGGGCCTTTGCCTTCTTATTCTGCTGCCACCTCACCCTGGTGCTGACAGCATTCTAATCCACAGCTTTGATAAGGTTTCATTCCACCGGACATCCCAATGTGAAGCCACCCTTTGCCTAAATGTCTCATCACATATCAACCACCTGTAACCACTCTTCACCCTGTAAGGATCACTAATGACAGCCAAATAGATCAGAAGGGGTATTGCTAATTCGGGTTTCTTTTGTAACATTATGGCACTGAAATGGGTGAAACCCTCCATCCAAGCCTTAAATGTTTTGCCTTTATACTCACAACCTCACTTGTCTTACCCAGGATGACCAATGCCACTGCCATCTCTGAGTTGCCTACCGACTCCTTCTGCTCATATTTCTTTGCAATATCTTTATCGACCAAGGCAAAGATATCTACAAACTCACCCTTCCAAATTTTTTCTTTCAAGGCCTGGGGCATGTGGTCCCCCAGCATCATCCCGGGTGGTCAACCATATCCTTCTTTACTGTTCCCTTCCAGGGTTGCAGCACCCTGAGCCCCCTTCTCAGCCTTCTTCTTTTTTGCCTTTCAGTTCCTACCACACCTTATCCACATCCTCTCAACCTCACCCCCCCTTTTGTCCATGATACCAGTCAGATAGTCCTTTAGGCTACCTTCATAGAAACATAGAAACATAGAATTTGACGGCAGATAAGGACCGCTTGGCCCACCCAGTCTGCCCATTTCCCTACCTGATGGATAAGCTGCAGATCCTAGTTAACCAGCAGCCTACTTCTTCCTACCCCCACCCCCTAGAATTGCCTATGACTGTCCCATGCATGTTGAATTCCACCACTGTTTTGACTCCACAACCTCCTCTGGAAGGCTGTTCCAAACATCCACAACCCTCTCTGTGAAAAAATACTTCCTTAAATTACCTCTGGCCGCCCCTTCTATCTTCAAATTGTGCCCCTTGTTCTTGCACACCTCTTTTTTTGAAAGATGTTACCTCTTGGACTTTGTTGATTCCCTTGAGAGTGCCTAGAGAAGTTTCTATCATGTCCCCCTCTCCCTCCTTTCCTCGAGGCTATACATATTTAGCTCCTTAAGTCTCTCTTCATATGTCTTCCGGTGCAGACCCTGCACCATTTTAGTTGCCCTGCTCTGGACAGCTTCCATCCTGTCTATGTCTTTGCGGAGATTGGGTCTCCAGAACTGCATGCAGTACTCCAGATGGGGTCTCACCAGCTGTCTGTACAGAGGGATAATAACTTCTTGTTTTCTACTGGTGATTACTCTCCCTATGCATCCCAGTATCCCCCTATCTCCTTGCTTCCCTCCATTGCTTGCCACCTTTAGGTCGTATGAGTGACTACCCCCAGGTCCCTTTCCATTTTTGTTGTTGTTAGTATCTCACCCAGCCATTGTGTACTCTTCCCTGGGTTTTGTTTCCCAGGTGCATTACCTTGCACTTCTAGCATTGAATCTAAGCTGCCATACATTTGACCATTCCTCTAACCTTCCAAGTCCCTTCTCATCCTTTCCACCCCACCTTGTGCATCAACTCTGTTGCAGATCTTAGTGTCATCTGCAAGAGACATGCTTTCCTTCCAGTCCCTCTGCAGGCGTCTCGCTTATAAAGAGACATTGAGAGGGACCCGGTCTAATGCTAGTACCCTGCGGTGCCCCTGCTAGCCCCCTTTTTTCAGAGTGGACTCCATTTACTATTACTCTCTGTGTCCTATTCTCCAGCCAATTCTTGCCCAGGCTGTCATCTTGGGACCCTCCCAGGCTGGCTAACTTGTATATTAATCTTTTGTGTGGGACTGATGTCAAATACCTTGCTAAAGTCTAGGTAGGCCATGTCACAGCCCTCCCTGATCAACTACTTTGGTCACCCAGTCAAAGAAATCTATCAGATTTGTCTTGGCATGAACCTTCCGCTGTGAATCCATGCTGCCTTGGGTCCTGTTGCCCCTCTTGGCCTCTAGATGCACCCAACAATTCTTTCCTTCAGAAGTAGATTCCATCAATTTCCCTACCACTGAGAGTTAAACTAACAGGTCTGTGGTTTCCTGCTTCTCTTGCTGCTCCCACTTTTGTGAAGGGGAATCACATCTGCCCTCCTCCAGTCCTCCAGGTACCCCATCTTCCCATGATTTGTTAAAGGGGTAGTCAGTGGTGTCACTAGTTCTACTATGTTCTTTTAGAATTCTGGGATGAATCCCATCAGGCCCCATTGCTTTGTCCACCTTCAGTTTTAAGAGCTCTTTCAGAACCCTTTCTTCTGTAAATGGGCTGGTATCAACTTCTGTATCCAGAGTGTTTCTACTGTTTGTTTTAGGTACCTCCCCTCTTCCTTTGTAAATACTGAGCAAAAATATTTGTTTAGTATCTCTGCCTTTTTCACAGTCACCTCTGCCCACCCTCCCTCCCTTTATTAAGCCTCACTCTCCCTCCCTTGGTCTTCCTTCGCTCCTGATGTACCTATAAAGGTTTTATCCCCCTTCTTAACTGAGTTGGCTATCTTTTCCTTGGTTTGGGCCTTTTGCTGTTCTGACTGCCTTTCCAGCTTCCTTTTGCTTTAACTTGATACAGTTCTCTGTCCTGTTCCTTCTGTGATTCCTTGTACTTCCTGAGATGCTTTCTTTTCTCTTGAACCTTCACTGCCACTTCCTTTGAGAACCATAGTGGTTTCTTCCTCGTTCGTTTTGTTTATTTGCTTTACACAAAGGCTTGTTACCTCTGTGATGGCAGTTTTATTATTCCCATTGTTCTTCACCCCTCCTTCCTGCCCATTTGCTAGTGCATGCCTTAGGCACTCACCCATTTGGCAAGTCAGCCCTCCTAAAATCCAGTACCTTTGTCTTTTGAAGCTTGACTCTATTGCTGTTTTATTGTGAACCCATACTGTTCGATGGTCGCTAGTTCCCCAGATGGCTACCCACTTCTACATCTGTGATCCTCTCTTCATCTCCATTTGAGAGAACCAGGTCTAAGATTGCTCCCTCTCGAGTGGGCTCCAATACTAGTTGTCTAAGGCATGCCCCCTGTAGGGCATCTAGAATAACCCCACTCTTAGAAGTGGCTGCTGCAACTGCACTCCAGTTAACAACTGGCATATTCAGATCACCCATCAGCAATATCTCCCCTTTATCTGCCATTCTAAGTATACTTTCTATCATTTCCTTGTCCATTTCCTCCCCCTGAGAAGGGGGTCTGTATACAACCCTGTGCAGATTGTGGGTGCCATTGCCTGCCTCCAAATTGACCCACAGTGCTTCTTCTCCTCCCTGTTTACCCTTTTGTTCTGTTGCTTTGATTTCTTCTCTTATGTAGAGAGCTACTCCTCCTCCTCTTTTACCCTCCCTGTCCCTCCTGTAGATAGTGTATCCTGGTATGTTTACGTCCCAGTCATGGTTCTGTGTGTACCATGTTTGTGTGACTGCCACGATATCCAGATCTTCCTCAGACAGATCCACTATTGGTACCCTACCCTTCTCCTCTTGGGGCTCCTCACCCTCTTCTCGGTTGCTACTAGTTAGTATTTTCTTTGGAGGCTCCTTCTGGGGCAGTGGGTTCTTCCTTTTCTCAGCCTGCCTCTCCTTCTCTGCCTCCATTGACTCCTTTATGATGGCCTGAACCTGATCCATGTTTAGGAGCAGCTTTCTTAGGAGCCATTCTGCAACCACAACCACAACCGTTACATACTGTTCAACAGGCACCCAGCAACCTGACCTCCCACAGTCCCTTCTTATTGTTCTTGTACTGTTTCTTCCTTTTCTCTTTTTTTCATTTGTGCAGTGGTATACCCCTGAGAGCACTGCTTGGGCTACCCCCCTCTGGTCCCTTCTCCCCAGTGTGACTTCAGTCCTCCCCCAGTGATCGTGGGCCTCCCTCCATGGATGCTGGAGGGGGGGGGCAGATCCCATGCCCTGGTCCCTCCCTCTCTTTGCCCTGGCCTGTTATAATTTTACCATCCAGGTTTCCAAATAAATCATTTTGCCCACTTTTATATTATGTATTATTGTGTAAAAGCAGGAAGAGTCGCTAATGAAAATGCACCAGAACTGTGCAAACTCTGTAACTGCTTCTATAGTTCCCCAGAATGTTGTCCCCTGTCCCCCAGGGTATCCCCTAGAGCCAATGCCTCTATGCTATGCAGCTCCTTAAAGGGCCCAAATTGCAGATGCACCAGCAGGTCATGCCCATTCCCCCTTCCCCCTGTGCTTCGGCCCTGCTGTCTCACCCCTTGTTTTGCTATTAATTATTTTTTTTTATATTTCCCTTACCAGCTCATTTCCTTGCCTGTAAATCGATGCTCCCGCTCTAGAGGGCAAACACCCAGGCCTGTGCCTGCCTGGACTGCACAGGCCGTGGGCACTCCTAAAATTGTGGCTGGTATCTGTCCTTGCCCTCAGGCAACAAAATGATGACTGGAATTGTTCACCACCTACCACAGCTGCCGGTAACCCTCAGGTCCCCTCTTCCCAACCATAAACTGGGCCTGGGTCATCTGGAACCAAAACACGCTGTAGCATGGCACTCCAAAGTGTGTGTATATATATATATATATATATATATATTTTTTTTTTTTCTATTGCTTCGCCCACCCAAGACTGGGTCCTATCCACTGCCAGGTCCTCAGATCCCAGGTGCCACTGCCTGGGGGTCACTCCAATCATCCAACTGCACATGGCCAGCAGGGGCTGCACCTCCTATCCCCCAAGCCCCAGAGCTGTTGCTCTTCATCCATCCCCCCCGCCCCTTGGCAGCAAGTACTGTCCTGATTTCCATTCTCTCACCCTACTGACCCTCTGTAATTCCCCCTTTCAGCTTACCCCTTCACCATCAGGGCCTGGCCCCTCTTTCTACCCTCCACCCCTGTGGGAACCCACCACAGTGTCTTTAGCCCCAAAGTTCCTGGATCACAGCTAACAAAAGCTCCCTCTCCTCCAGTATTCAGTCCCCCCAATACTGATGGATGTCTGGCTCAAGGACCGACCAGCCTGAATCAATGGCGGAAGCCACGTGGCCTGGCAGAAGCCACTTGGCCCAATGATTTATAGCCGGCATCCCTGCCTCCTCAAGTGACCAGAATGGATCCGAGTCATAACAAAGCAGGGGGTTAATACCCCTAGTGCCCTCTGGAGTAGGATGCACAAATCCTAATCTGCGGTGCAGATGGCCGCAGCTTGAAGAATGCCCACGTGGTCGAAGTGTCTGGTCAGCCTCCTCTGGGCTCTGTACCAGCATGCAAGGAGACAAATACCACCAGCAAGTGCTTAAAATGCCCACCAGCAGCATTGGTGATAAATCTATGACCGCGGACAGCCCAGCCTGCTGTGGATACCACTCGGTTCAGGTGTCCAAGTGGCCCTATCAGGGCCATGCTCAGCAAATCACACCAGTTAGTCACCAGGCAGCATTATTTCATCCTGGGAAGATGAATAAAGATCACTACTGTGGCACAGTTGTGTATCAGGGAAAAACAAGCACCTTCACACATTATGCAAACTAAGATTTAAACCTGTGGGACCTTATCGCACCTGGCATCATACAGGCTCACAAACTATTACTCTGGGCAATCAGATACTGGCAACATCAGAAATATAATAAACCATTTACTTTCCGTGGAAGCAGCAGGAAAAATAGTTAAACATCGTCATTAACATGATAAGTAAATCTGACAACAATTAAAATGCAGAAGCAGGTCAGGCTTGGCTCACCATAACTTAACTGTAGTAAAAATCACCCATCTTCAAGAGTTGCAGGATTCTCTCCCCTGCGGCCCTTATCAAAACCCAATGAGGGCCCCTTACTTCCTTGGCAATAAAGCTTACCTGTACCCTTCAATCTCAAACTCCACCCCCACAGACCTCATACCTGACCTCATCCTCATCCTCGCTCTAAGCTCTGCCCCTTCTAGCTTCTCCTTTCCCCATCTACCCATCCCCCCCCCTCAGCTCTTCCAGCATATCCCTGGGGCCAATGACAACCTAGGTCACCCTTTAATAAGGCAACCTTCTTCAAAAAATAAAATATGTTGATGTAAAGCAAGGTATGCAAGGTTTCATAACAATCAGTTCAACCTGATCAAAAGGTGGCACTCCTATTTGCCTGTTTTATATGGTTCTTAGTGTGTTCCAGATTCGTAAGCAGAGTGCCAGTTTTTGTTGCACTCTGTAGTACAAGAAAAAAAAAAGGACACAAACAAACAAAGCAATCAAACAAAGGGGAACTCATCACTTCTGATGTCTGATGATCTGATGATCCAGGGGAGTACCCTCAGTCAGTATTGCATTTCTAGTTCTACTTTTTGTGCTTTTATGCTTCTATGGTGAGTGGGGTTATTTGACACAGAAACAGCTCTTAACCACTTTCTGTAAAACTGAGTAGAAACAGTTTTTATTTATTTATTAAATTTTGGTGATCGGGTAGGCCCACTGAGCCACGAAGGTCCCTTTTTCAGGGGCGACCCAGGATAACAATACAAGTTATAAGAATGAGCAAGGACATAAGGAACATTTGAGGCATTGTGAGTTACATCATGAGGTGGTTACAGTAAAGAAAAATAGTGGATACAGGCATGGTTACAGGCATGGTAAAAGAAAAGCAGTGGATGCAGGCATGGGTACAGGCATGGTTATCATCATGACATGTAAGCAATTGGTAGTACTTTGCATATAGTTTATTCAGGGGTTACACGTGGCCTCTCGTGAGCAGTCTGTATAAGGCAGGTAGTAGGATGGTTAAGCTAGGAGACGGGAGTTGGAGAGGAGGAGAGTACCTTAGGAGCTTTAAGTGCCATGACTGTTGCATGCGCTTGAGGTCAGCAGATGGGACTTAAGCCTGGTGTGGAAGTTCATGAGTGAGGAGGAGGCCTGGACCTGGGGAGGGAGCTTGTTCCATTGGCAGGCTGCTTGGGAGGAAAAGGATCTTCCGCCAGCATTTGTCCTTACCCTAGGGACTTCTAATAGCGTTCTATCTGAGGTCCTTAGGTTCTTTGGGTTGTGTTTGAGGGGTTATGGTCCCGGCAATGCTTGGCGGAGAGTGGGGTTTGAGAAGCTTGTAGGCCTGGACAAGCAAGGGGTATTGGAGGCGGGCGACCAATGTGGGCCAACGAAGAAGAATACCTGCAAGTCAAGGACCAAAGCCATGTTTTCAAAGAAGCTGAAGTTTCTAACCATTGGGACTAGCTGACCAGCTTCTATATTTTTTGGTATTCTTTCATTGCAAAGATGAACAAGAAGCTGTGCTTAGCCTAATCTAATATTGTTCTTATAAGTAACTACTAATGGCTTAATGCAATCATATAAACAGCAATTATCAGTCAATCAAGTTTTATTTAATATAGCACATGTCTCATGTAATAGATAAACCACTCTGAGGTGTGCGGTCGCATTCTGATATACGCACGCCTTGGTGCGGCCTCGTGTGTCAACCACCGAAGGTGTGCATATATCAGAGCATGACTGCACACCTCAGAGTGGTTTATCTATCTTATAAAATGTCAAAATTGTTTTGAAGTGGGGTAAAAGTGCAGGTGTGTCGCCATGCTCTGATATACTCACAGTCATGTGATGATCAATATCTAATCATTCCCAAGCAATTTCCCTACCCATTTTGTAATACGATTCAATGCACTTCATGAAATATAAAACATTACACTCAAGATATACATACAGGACAAGACATACAGATAAAACATGTTAATTCATCAGTATAAAACATTAATCTACATCAAAAAAGGTTTATCTAAATAAATGAGTTGTTAGCTCCAGTTTGAAAACATCTACTGTAGGACTGTCTTGAATATATCGGAGAAGAGAGTTCCAAAGGCTTGGTGCTACAAAAGAAAATGCACAAGCACTTAACATCTTTAAAGAAAACTTTGGAACATCTAACAGCACCTCATCTGTGGAGCGAAGAGAGCAGAGGAGGCAATAGGGACACAGGAGGTCTTGCAGGTAGCTGGGACCCCTTATCCTTAACTTTATGTTCTCACTTTTTATTTCTCCTGTTATTGCTCTACTAACAATTTCAGACAATGCAGTTATTGTTTCACTGCGTCTTTCAAAAAGAGGGACCTGCAACTAACTTCATAATTGCTGTTTGTGACATCATAGCCTGTTGCCATATTAAGTACTATGATGTCAAAAACAAAAGCCCCTACGAGGTCAGCTGAGATAGGATAACTGCTTCTTATGTACACCACTTAGACATACTACCAAGGCGTGTTTCAAACTCTGGAAAGGAAAACTGAAAACTAAAAAAAATTTATTCTCTAGTGAGTTGCAATAGTTTAAATATTATGATGATTAAAGTGCATGCTAACGTGCAAGCTGCTGTTAACACATACTACAGTATGTTCAAAAACTATTTTGTTTTGCTGGTTGCTGATTGATACAGCATATTCTCAGCTAATCAGTGCATTGTATTCTTTGTCTTTGAGAAAGCAATCATGTGACCCTATTGAATCAAGGTACTCCAAGTTCCAGCCAGGTCTTACCAGCTGAGGTCCACAACTAGACGCCGGCGCAGTTGTCGGCAGTTGAAATAGTCAATTGCAATTCAATGCAGTTGCAATTAGTTGCAATTGCATTGGACTGCAGTCATAGAATAGTAGAGCTGAAATCCTCTACAGCTGATGATTCTGTGACCCATCCAGGTTTATTTAACGGTGCACTGCAGTATGTTATCTCTTTTTTTCTTTCCTGTGGGGGAGAAGGGGGGCCGTGAATATCTAACAGTCTTCAGCCACTGGCACTGAGCCTTACAGACAATAAAATGCACCCCTGGCTCCTAGGCACAAAGCATTCCCAAATTAGGAGCCATAGAAGAAGGAGCCAGAGCTTGAGAGTGTCTGTGACTGGCTGCATGAGGTGGCGGGGAGAGTGTGCCTAGGTAGGAGAGGAGACTATCAGGAAAGGAGGCATTTGTGGTGGTGGTGTATGGGTAACAGAGCCAGCAGTGTTTTTCTGCAGGAACAACGTTTGGCTCTTTGGCCTTTAATTTAAAAATAAGTTAACTGTGTCCACTGTCCTGACATGTCTGGACCCCTGAGAGAGACTAGTGTACGGCTGCGCAGGTCCAGTCAATCCTCCAGCAAAGCCAGGCTGCAATCATGTGAAGGCAGCAAGTCAGTGTTCTGGTCGTGGTTGGGATCAGCCTATGACCCCATCAGCTGGGCCCATCAGGTGACTCTCATTCAGTCTAGGTCAGGTCTTAAGAGTCAGCGAGGAGGAGGAGTAGTAGGTGCACCAGTTCCACTGCTCGGAGTACTGGAGTGGGGACCTGGGTCTGGGTTGGAGACCAACTGTGTTGGTTGGGAGGAGGGAGAACACAATGCCAAAAAAACACTGGCACCACCACTGAGTAGAGCAGTAGTGGCAGCCTGAACCATAGAGCCACCCACTGATGCTGACCAAATCATCACCCGACATCTGACCGCACTGGCAACAGGCTACTACAGTGAGCAAGGTACTGTATGGAATGTGTATGTAAGGCCCGCCAGGGCTGGGCAGTAGGAAGGAGGAGGAGGATGGTCTCTTACAGACTACTCAGTCTGTCTGTGTGTCTGCTGCATGCCTGGCTGTCTTGTCTGGCTGGTTGAGGGCTTGGGGGTTGTGGGGCCCGGGGGTGAACTTGAAAAGCCAAGGCAATTGATCATCATCGATCTACTGCTGGTGGCCTGGCTGGGTTCTCTCTGACTGTGGTGGCATTATTAGTAAGTCAGACTCCCCAAGAGGTCGAGCAGCAGGCCAGGTTCAGGTGGTCAGTTGGTGAGTTCCCGGACCCATAGGAGGCTGGAACGTGGAGCATGGTCGGTCGGGTCAAATTTTTGTGTTTGCCACTGTAGGAATCGGATAGACTAAATATTAAAGTCCTCACAGCAAGATGAATAAAACTTTACAAAACACATTAGTGTACATGCTGAAAGCCAAAACAAGTTCAGAAACTGTGTCAGAAAACTGTTTTTAGTCTCACAGATTCTACGACTATTGGTATACTAACATATATTGATGGTTAGCTCTGTTTACTAAAGGGTACTTTCTAGCTTCTGTGGTGTGTTTAAGAGACCCTACCTATATTGAATTTTAGACTCAGTTATTTTTCTAAGTAACTAGTATTACTACTGCTTATTTTTCTATACTGCATGCTGTTTTACTGCTCTGCTTCAACTTGTTACTTTCAGAGGCTTAGTATATTTTGTTGTTGTTTTGACTGGTTATTGTGCTTTAGTGGGTTCCTACTGTGTGTAGATTTGTTTCACTGCACTTTGTATTTGCATTTTAAAGAGCAGCCAGCTTCTTAGCTGCTGCTGACTAGTTGCTGATCCATCCAACATATGCAATACCTCACCTGCCATAGAGTAGAGAGGCATAAATAATTCCTTTTGTTTCTGCCCATTTATGAAGTTATAATGCTTCTAAATTCCAAATGCTAAAACCAGAGCTGCTTCCTGACCTTAAGCCACCAACACACCCCCATGTAGGCACATGCAGTCCCGTTTTATGATGTCAGAAGGCAAAGGCTGTGTGGGCGTGCGCCCCATTGATTTCAAGCGGGGGACTTTTCCATACATTTCATTAACTTTTATAGTCTAAATTTTAATAAAAAAAGATAAGTTAAAAAAGTACTACAAACTACTACATGCTAAGATTCAACAATGGTGAAAGTTGAAAAAATTGTTTGGTTTTTCTTCAATTAGTTGAAGTCAGAAATTTCAAACTAGTTGAAAAAATCAGTCATAATGTGTGGTAAGTCAGTCATAATCGTTTTTTCAGTTGACTCAAGGGTCCCACATAAAGTCACAACTTTCTTTTCCACTTGCATTCCAGTGCCATACATAGTAGTGGTGGTGTTTTAGATGAAGGGGGTTTCTTTTCCTTGAATAGTTCAGCCAACAGGTAGAGAACGCATACATGTACTGTATTTTGACTTGAGAAAATAGATACTGTGACAAACCAAATATGAACACATGTAAGGAAGAAAGAAACCACCAGCTTGTTTTATGATCAGCTAGTTTTATAGTTTAGCTGCTTAGTTTATTTTGGTGTAATTTCAAAGTATCCTTGAAAGGTAGTAGACTCAAGGGAAATACCAAAAACTGCTTTACAGAATTAGCGGTAGACACATGGAACAGGCTTACAGAACAAGTGGTGTCATTGGACAAGGTTTCTATTTTCAAGCTCAAACTAGGTAGGTAAGTACCTTGAAGAAAAAGGTGTGATAGGGTATTTCTACTGAGTCAGTGCAGAAGAATGTGAAGGGCCAGTTGTCCACTTTCCTAAATTTATATGTTCATATGTGCCTGTAATTCCTCCACACCCTTGATGTGGGAAGCAGTAGTACAAGTGAGAAAGAAGTAGCCGGGGCGGGGAGCCATGGTTTAGCCACCAGCGTGATGGCTGCTTAATTTCTGAGCTCTCTTCGAGCTGGTTGTCATCCCAGGTCCAGCACCACGATCCTGAGATAACGAGTTCCCCTACCTAGCTGATATGTTTGGGCAATCTTCCCTTTACCGGGCGGCGACCTTTGTAGTTGGATCCAATGTGATTTTCTGAATCAGTAGCGCTGGTTCTCCGTGAGCTAGTTCACACTCTCTAGGCTGCTTAGGCCCAATTCCAGTAATGGTGCAATGTAGGACCCCTCCCATACCTAGCTTTACCAGATGGCTCACCTGCTTTGTTGTGATCACTTGGGGTACATTCTCTACTGTCCAGCTTGGCTCCTAGCTCTTACTGTCCTTGGAGGATGGTTGCCAAGGGTCTCATACCCAGCTGCTTCCCAGCACCTCACCTCTGGCCCCGCCAGTGTCCATAGGGGACTCTTTCCAGTACATTACGCGTATGCTGGAAGCATTACTCACATGGTTGGATGATATTAGCTTCTCCCTGACTGGCACAGCTGCCGAAGTAAGACAACTGCAAGATAAAATGATTGTATTGGAACAGAGGGTAGAATCTTGTGAGCAGCATCAGCATCAACACCAGATTTAACACCACTTTCAGTCCCAAGAGAAGAAACTTATGGCCCTGTGGGCCAGGATTGGGGACCAAGAAAACAGGGAGTGGGACAATAATTTGCAGATAATTGGTGTACCCGAGGGGGCTAAAGGACAGTCGATGGAGTGGTTCCTAAATGAAAATATCCCCATCATGCTGGGGAAAACTGGAGGGGCCCCATTGATGTTAAATGAGTGCACCATGTGTCTGGGAGGCAAGATAAGTCCCAACAATCACCGAGACCCCTTATGACTTATTCCTGTGCTTCACTACCAAGGAGAGAATTTTGAGGGCAGCTAGAGATTTGGGGGAAGTTTGTTGGCAGGGTGTGCAAATCTCCTTCTTTAAAGACTTTGCTCAGGAGACTGCAGCCAGGAGAAGAGCTTTTGGGCCACTTAAAAGGTTCCTATATCAGCATAATTTCCAATTTTAAGTCAAAGGACTTACCAGCCTGCTCATCTCCAAAGAGGGTAGACAGCTTGTGGCGGATCATTCCAGTGAATTTGAAAGGTAGCTGTGTAAATTTTGGCCTTCCCTCCCAGTCCCTACTACAACTCCCAGAAGTACTCTGGGAACTGAACAGGGCTCTGTCATTGACTAAGAACTAAAACACTGGACAGAAATCTCCAGAGGGCAGAGTTTCAGCTGGACCTGTGCCGCCTATATTGGGTCCCCCCCTGTTATCTGGGCTTCCTGCAGATGCTCCTCACAGTCATGTGCCAGCCACCCTTGCTTCTGTTCTGACTACCCCCTCAACTCCACCACACCAGTCTAGCTCTACCCCAAGTACAGACAGTGGGCCAGAAGCAGCATCCACCAGTCACCTGACTTTCGGCTGAATGCTACTCCAGCTAAAATCCCCAGGGATGATGCCTCTGCTGACACAGCCCTGGCTCATGCTGCTTTGCTGGATTCGCCCACTATGGACACCAATGTGACATCTGACTGGGCTTACTTTCCAGATGCATCGCTGGTGGAATCAGTGGACTTGTTAACTCCAGTGTGACCAGCCCTCATAAGCTATGCAGCAACCACTGCCGTGAAGGTGCCCAGCAAGACTGAACCCTCCTAAGTCCCTTGTGGGCAGGCCGAAGGACTTACAAACTAATCCTTGTACTATATTGTTTCTGACTCAACTTTGAAAGTCTTAAGTGCTGATCTGTGTGGCTGGTCCAACTTTTTGCAGCTGTCAAACCCTTGGTCTTTGTGACTACTTAAATCCTTTGCCACTGTCAAACCCTCACTCTCCCTCAGTTGGGAGACTGGGATGCCGAGGGCGGATTTGGGGTGGGGTGTTGGGGGCTATGCTCTGTCCTCACGTCTTCCACTCCTGCCTATATTGTGCTAGTGGCCTAATGGGCATTTGTATAGCTGCAGAATAGGCTTAAGAGGCACTCCTTATTAATGCCTTGCCTCCACCATGCTCTTATTGTCTTTTCTTGGGCACACTTAACATAATGTAGTGCTTTATGTCCTTCTGTACCCCTCTCCCCCTTTACCCATGTGGGTTGGTGGTTGAGGTAGTTAGCGGGCACCCAAAGTTATTCTATTGAAAATCCATTCATAACCTCTTCCTAAACTTGGGACTCCCCAACTGTTGGTCCTCACTTCTCATACACTATCACTACTGGTGGGCCTATC
This sequence comes from Neoceratodus forsteri, assembly GCA_016271365.2. Taxonomy (NCBI): domain Eukaryota; kingdom Metazoa; phylum Chordata; order Ceratodontiformes; family Ceratodontidae; genus Neoceratodus; species Neoceratodus forsteri. Next base: position 1,287,609,957 of record CM057459.1, on the reverse strand, counting down.
ATTGTACTGGTAAGAGGGTTTAGCCTCCACTTCCCTTTTCCCTCCATCCCCTTCATCCCAGCCCTGCTCTCCTCCTTCCCCCTTCCCCCCCTATATTCCCCTGCTCTCCCTACTCTCATCTTCCTCTCTCCCCCCTATCCTTCCCGATGTCTCAGTGCCAGACCTAGAGACTGTCACCAGCTAAGGAGGAGGAGTCAAACCCTATTGGTTCTACTACACTCTCCCTTAATAGGCTTCTGAAGCCTGCATAGCTGAGGGTTTCTGCATGCAGTTGTCCTCTTTCACCTTTGCTCCAAATCCTTAGTGTGTTTATGCTTGTTTAAACTTCTACTGTTATTGTTGGGTGTTGTTTGCCAAAGTTCAATGCACCTTTGGTGACTAGTGTGTTTGTTTTTTGCATATATCTTATTGTTCTAGTCTATTGATGTATTTCCTATATTTTCTCCCTTGCAGCGCATATAGAGGGTGCGGGCAGTAATCCCTTCCATTTCTGTGTGCTTACACTTTCCCCTATCTGAAGCTACAAGTCAGATGTGAAGGTTTTTTGGTATGTCCCACACACTTCAAGGTTCTTCTCTCCCAACGAATCACTGTTTTTCCCTATGGTCAGAGTAAGTACTCTTCTCATTTCTCTATTCTGGACGGCAAGCATGGTCAGTCCTTCAAGTCACGGGACCCATTTGGTTTCATGGAGTGTTAAGGGGCTGAATCACCCCAGTAAATGGGCTAAGGTATTGCAACACCTTAGGTCTCTTCATACAGATACTGCACTCCTCCAAGAAGTGCATATCTTTAGCAAGGCAGTGCACTGACTGAAGAAATCTTGGGTGGGGGAAGTTCAGGCTAGTTCAACTCCATCTAAAACCAAAGGGGTTGCTATCCTTATACGTCATTCTTCTCCATGGGTCATAAATGAATACCGGAAAGACTCTCATGGTAAGTGGGTGGTTGTTAAACTGTCATCCCTGGGTGGTCATTTGATCCTAGGCAACGTATATGCCCCCAATGATGACCATGTTGACTTTTTTCACACTCTTAGCCAGGCCCTTCCCTCTTTATCCACAAGTGACTCTCCTATCTCAATCTTAATAGAGGGTGACTTTAATTTGGTTCAGGATACTTTTCTAGACAAATTGAAACCCACCCCGCTTGCCTGTCCTAAATCCCGAATGGCACTGCAGGACATGCAGGATGAGTGGGACCTAACAGATGTATGGACTAGAGACTTCCCCGCAGGGTGGGATCATACCTACTATTCCCCTGCTAGCTCCACCCACAGCCAGATAGACTTCTGGTTGGTGAATGTGGTGGCAGCTCAGGGGATCTCAAATAACAAGATCAGACAGATTTTGATCTCTGACCATGCCCCAGTTTTGACCACCTATGCTCCAGCTGGGCAGCAGCCCTCTGGTACCCACTGGAGGTGCAATTCTATGTTGCTTAGAGATCCTGAATTTCACCAAGTGATATCCCAAATGGTGCAGGACTACTTTTCCCTTAATTTAAACTGTGGTGTCTCTCCTGGCATGATCTGGGAGGCTTTTAAAGCTGCTCTTTGGGGGCTCATTATTGCTTCTTCGACAGTGAAAAATAAGGCCCGTAAGGCAACTCTATCATCACTGCAAGCCAAACTTGTGGCACTTGAGGGCCGGTTTAAGTCCACCATGACTACTTCCAGAGACAATTCTGTCACGCAGAGCATAGTTGGTCTGAAATATCAGATTAACACCATTCTACATCTAAAGGCCGAATGACTTCTCTTGAGGTCCAAGCATGCCTATTGGTATGGTGGCGAGAAAAGTGACAGTCTTCTGGCCTTCAGATTACAAAAACAACAGGCCTCCTCCCATATTCACGCCCTCCATGAACATACAGGGAATATAGTCTCTGACCCTCTGTAGGTCAACAATGTCATGAGGCTGTTTTATGAGGCCCTATATAAATCCCACTCTACCTTGTCTCCACCCCAGTTGGAGCAGGGTATCAATAATTTCTGTCAAGGGTTTATCAGGCCTAGTCTCACACCTGCTCAGGTAGTCCACTTGGATGCTCCAATCACAGGTGAGGAGCTGTGCCTTTCTCTATCCCACATGGTCAAAGGAAAGGCACCTGGCCCTGATGGAAAGTTGGTAGAGCTTTATCAGGCACTGGGTGCAGAGGTAGTCCATCCGCTGCTTTTGGCCTTACAGAAGGCCCACATGGCAGGTGCCCTCCCTCCAACCATGCGAGATACCATCATTACACTTCTCCCAAAAAAATTGAATGACCCCTTTGACAGTGCTAACGACCGCCCCATCTCCCTGCTATCAGTGGATACTAAGATCCTGGCTAAAAGCCTTGCTACCAGGATGCTGGAAGTCCTACCATCCATAATCCACACTGCACTAGTGGGCTTTATGCAGGGTAAGTCCGAGTTAGACAACACCAGGTTGTTGTTAAATCTTAAATGGTTAGCATCTCAGTCATTCCTACCTATGGCGACACTTGCCATCGACTTCACTAAAGCCTTCAATTCTATTGACTACCTGCACAAGATGCTTCGCCTGTATGGTTTCGGCCCTCAATTCCAGCAATGGGTGGTTATGCTCTACAGTGCCCCAATAGCCAGGATCTTGACCAACACCACTATCTCAACTCTCTTCCTCCTTCACAGAGGGACACGACAGGGGTGCCCTCTATTTCCTCTCCTATTTAGCCATGTACCCATTAATCTGGTCTTTTATTTCCTTGAATGAAACTGCTGGCATTGAGGTAGCTGGAACCTGCTACCTGGTGGCCGCATATAGAAGAACCTCCTTCTTACTTTATCCCAGCCCCAACAATCATTACCGGCGGTGTTGTCACTCCTATGGTAGTATGCTGCTCTGTCTGATTTACAGGCCAACCAAAAGAAAACAATTCTGGCTCCCGTGAATGCAGCCTGCTCTAGAGACTGCCTCCAGGGAACTGAATTGTCCTGGGCTGCCCAGGGGTTTAAATACCTCAGGCTGTATATCCCCTCTAAATGGGCTGAGCTAGAGCCAGCCAATTTCTCCCCCCTCCTCACGCAGCTGACCATGGAGGTGGAGAGGTGGTGCAAATTCCAGCTGCCTCTGCCAGGGAAAGTTGCTGTGGCACGCATGCTACTACTGCCTTGGGTTATGTACCTGTTCAATAACCTGCCGATCCAACTATCTCCTAAACTTTTTGCCTCCTTACAGCAACTTATGTTCCATTTGGGTGTACCCTGGCTGCAAGGGTGGTGGACAAGTGGAACACCCTGCCAGAGGAAGTGGTGGGGGCTGAAACAATCACGGGATTTAAGAATGCATGGGATAGACATAAAGGAATTCTGGAGGTCAGGGGTAAGGGGCAACAGACTTCTAGGAAAACAAACTGAACTTACAAGCTCAAATGGGCAGACTGGGTGGGCCATAGGCCCTTATCTGCCCACACTGTCTATGTATCTATGTATCTATGTATAAGGGTATTCTAGCATGTTTGATGGCCAACGCCACTAAGTGGTTTGCCCCTGAAGCTGCTCACCACCTGTTCCGGGTTCAGTTGGAGGCTAGTATGGCAAAAGACACTGCCCTGGGTGTCTTACTCAGCCCTAAAGTCCGACCTCGCACAGGTCTATCCCCTATCATGGAACAGACTAGGAGGGCATGGCATCAGTTCATGTCCCTTTCGCATACCCCCCACAGGGACTGGGCTCCCCCACTCAGATATGTTCCCCTGTGGCGTAATAAGCTGCTTACAGTCAGTGGAACCCCTCTACATTAGCCTGCATGGGAAGCTCAAGGAATCAGTCATGTGCAAGACCTCTACTCTTCCAGCTCAGATACCATGTTCTCATTTGAACAACTGAGGGTTAAATTCAACCTCCCTAGCAATGACTTCTGGTGTTACTTGCAGGTTTGCAGTGCTATTAATGGTCTCTCTGCCCAGTATACTGTAGCTCTGACAACAAGTGGAGATGGCTCAAATCTCTATGTAACTCCATATCCTTATGAAGTCTGATAGGTGGATTTCACAGAACATGGAACGATGCCAACCAGACCCTACAGCCCCTTGTAGATTGAAATGGAGTGCCGATCTTAACAGAAATGTCCCCGAGGGCCTATGGGCACATTACAAGAAAGAGGCTCATCTCTGGTATAAAAACACCAAGAGTCACTTCCTCCAGCTTAAGGTGCTGTTATTCTGGCACCGCACTCCAGCAGCCCTGCACTCATGGGATCTACTTGGACATTCTAACTGTTGGCACTGCCAGCAACCTGCTGCCCATCTGCTACACATTCTATGGTCATGTCCCCTGTTCAACTCCTTCTGGGCTTCGATCGCCTCTGATTGCTCAAATGTGTTAGACTTCCCTATCTCTCTAGCTGATCCTAAGCTTTTGTTAGGTGATACTTCATTGCTGAGCACTCTAGCTAAGGCCCACTGTGAATGGTTAGAACTTGCACTTTTGGAAACCAAGAGGCTATTACTAATGCACTGGTGTCAAGTAGCCCTTCCTACCCGAACATCTTGGCATGCTGCTTTGGCATGGTTATCTCTCCTACAGCACCTTTCATACACACACTGTGAATGTATGGACTTGTACTTAGGTAAATGGGGGGGGGGCTATCTTCATTCTCCATTATGCAAAACCCCTACCCCTCCCAGCAACCCCCTAGTTGAACCTATCATTCTCACATCTGCATCAGTCTCTGCTTGCTGCTTTCAACAGCCTAGTGGGAAAGTGTAAGTCACCTGATACTTCTGTAAGCATTTATAGTTCAGAACTGCTTGGTCTCTGCTTTTTTTTCTGATCTGTTCTGGCTATTGTAGAATGAGAACTGTATGCATGTTACTCTGTTGTGAACTATTGTTCTACTATGTACTGCCTGCCGTATTCTTCTCTGTTGAATGATTATGTGTATATAACTGTACTGAACTGCTACCATGTTTCAATAAATAAAATATTCTATGATAAAAATAAAGAGAAAGAAGTTACCATTGGGCACCAGAAAGCAGCCAGCTGACATGGAAGCCAAACAGAAACCCAACCCTGACATCCAAAAATTCACTCAATCAAGAACACTTGGATGTGATCATGTCAGAGTGGCAACTTTAAAGGTGACTTGCATGTGATCTGCAAGCTACATTTTCTCTAAAGTAAGTTTTTAAAATACTGGTTCACATTCTGTTTTGTTGATAACTTAGAAAAGCACCATGAGCCGAAGCTCATTTCCAGGTGTGACCTGGAGGAGGGGGTAACATGTGGATGACAGATAAAACTGCAAATATAACACAATAACAGGCAGTGACAAAAAAAAACAACAGACCAGGTAAAATGTATAATAATATATAAACTAGGAAACTATGTACAATCATATGTAAACTTGGAAACTATGTACAGATAGATACAAATCTGAAGCTACAGTATATACAGTAAATACAATGAAGAGCTCAGTTATTATACAGTGGTTTGTCCTGGAATGGAATGGAATTAAGGCATATTGAGGTCGAAGGGTTAGGAAGGGGTACAGCTGCAGGACGTGACCGATGCTGGTCTGAGTAAACACTTGAGATAGTGGAAGGAGGGTGAAAGATGGGTTTTGGTGGAGGCTATTCCAGAGGGAGGGAAATTTGTAGGATAAAAAGTGTTTACCAGCTGAAGTTTGGATATAAGGGAGAGAAAAGTGTGAGCACAGCTAGACTGAGAGTTATAGGATGAGGGAGATGCAGAAGAGAGGAGGGAAGTAAGGTATGTAGGAAGAGACCCAAACCAATACTTGGCTATGAAGGAAGAGTAGTTAGAGGAGCACTTCTGTGCTAGTGACTGGAGTGAAAGGGTGGAGTAGATGTCACAGTGGTGAGTTGGTGGGGGTGAGTTGGAGGCAAACTGACAAAAAGCATGGACTAGGACATCTAATTTAGCAAGAGAGGTGGTTGAGGTGGCACTGAAAACTATGTTGGCATAGTCAAAGGCAGGGAGGATCCATTTGACTAACAGATCGTGACTTAAGGGGAGGGAGAGCCTGGATTTGTGCTGATGGAGTAACCCAAGTTTAGAACGCAGCTTGGTGTGGAGAGTGCTGAAATAGGATGAGAAATCCAGGGAGGGGGTCTAGCCAGACACCCAGGCATTTGTAAGTGCTAATGTTGTTGAGAAGGGTATCTGCTGCTAAAGAGAAAACAGGCAGTGAGGGAAGTTTGGCAAGTTTTTGTTTGGAGCCAAAGGTCATGGCAACAGTTTTCTTGGTGTTCAGTTTGAGGCAGTTTGTGTCAAACCAAGCTGTGACCGCTAAGAGGTCATATTGAAGGGGGGATTGGATGGCTTGTGTGGATGGGCAAGACAGGAAAAGGAAGGTGCCGTCCACATACATGTGGGTGTTGGAGTGGGTGCATATGGAGGAAAGGTCATTGATGAAGACAGAAATAAGAATGGTCCAAGAATAGAGCCCTGGGGTACACTGGTGAGTATGGGGAGGGTGGAAGATGATATATTGTTAATAGAAACTGATTGGGAATGGCCTGTTAAATAGGACCTGAACCAGGACACTGAAGCAGGGGATAGATGAATGGAGTGTAATTTAAAAAGTCAAAGGGGTTGGGAGACAGAGTCAAAGGCCTTGGCTAGGTCAATGAATATGGTTAAGGTGATATGGACAAGATCCATACTGGTGTGGATGGTGCTGGTGAAGCGGAGGGGGAAGAGGTGGTGGAATGGGATTTTCTGAAACCAGAATGTTAAGGGGAGAGGGTATTGAAAGTGGATAGAAAATTATTGAACCAGTAGAGGATGAAGGATTCTTGGACTTTAGCAAGGGCTGAAAGGAGGCAGATGGGGCAGTAGTTGCCAGGGATGGTGAGATCACCCCCTTTGAAAACAGGGAGAACTTTGGCAAGCTTCCAAGCTGTATGAACTGTGGCAGTGGAGAGCTAGAGGTTTAGGATATGGGTTAAAGAGGTAACTATTAAAGAAGTGGATATTTTGTGAGCCTAGGGTGAAGTCCATCGGGGCTAGACATAGTAGGGTTTAGGGAGATAAGGGCCCTCAGGACTTCAGAAGGTAAGATTGGTGGTAGTTTAATCTCTGAGGGCTACAGGGGAGATGGGGAGAAGATGGGGATAGGGCAAGGACCCAGGTGGAAAAGCACTGGAGGTGAAATGCTTATTGAGGGCTGCAGCAACAAGGAAGAAGTCAGAGATAAGTGAGCCTTCATCCTGGATGGGGGGGGGATGGATTGGGGATGCTGAAGTGAACTGAGATCCTGCCAGAAGGAGGAGGGAGTACTGTTAGAGAGATTCAGATGGGATTTAAAGAAATTAGATTTGGCACAGCAGATGCTTTGGATACAGCTGTTGTGAAGGGTATGAAAGGCTTGAAGAGAGGCTTGACTGCCAGAAGATGTAGAGTGGTGCCAAGCACAGTCACAAGCTTTGCACTTTGCTAGGATGTCAGGGATGATCCAGGGATGGTGGGCACATTTAACTCTGGATGTTTTTAAAGGCACATGGGCACCCCATATGCTTAGGAAGACAAATGAGAAGTGAGAGAAGGCAGTGTCAACTGAGAGGGTGCTGAAGACTGAGGATCAGTTTGCCAGTGCCAAGTCAAGGAGTAGTTTATTTATATCAACAGATTTAAGGTGGTGATGCTGGATGTATTTAGGAGGAATGGAAGGGGGACAACATTTCCTGAAACAGAAGGTGGGACAGGGGTTGCCTAATACATCAGGTAAAGTACCAATGGAGCAAATATGGTGGGGGTGGTATGACAGCACCCAGTCAAGAAGGAAGTGTGACTGATTTCTTGAGTTAGGGAGTGTTGTGTTTTTAATCAGCTGGGAAAGGTTTAATGCTTCAATTTGCTGGGGTGGACTTAGAAAAGATGGGAAGATCTAATCTAAGTTGAAGTTACCAAGAAGGATTAATTTGTGTGTGTTCACTAACATGGAGATGGCAGAGATACAGGAGACAAGGGAGGCTGGGGGAAGTTTTGGGGAGGTTTATTGGGCCCCCACTAGGAGGGGAGATGAGGAAGGAAAGGTGAGATTAAGAAGGATAACTTTGTGGTAACTGGGAATTGCTTTGTGGTGGAAGATAGCACAGTTTAAAGAGTTGTGGTAGTAGATAGCCACTCCACCACTGCATTTGCCCCAGTCTTGCCTGAGAAGGCTGAAATTAGGTAGGGCTATTTGTGAATCAGGGACTTGGGAGGATACCTAAGTTTCCAAGTTGCAGAGAATGTCAGGTGAGTGTAGAATAACCCACACTTTCAGGTCATCTAATTTGGGGAGAAGTCTGCGAACATTGCTGTGAAAGATCCAGAAGCCTTTAGGGAGAGCTTGCACTGAGGTAGTGGTAGGGCTGATGGGGCCAGGATTTTGTTCAATGTCCCCAGCTAGAAGTAACAAGAGGACCAAGAGGTGAAGGGGTGACAGGTGGCTCCTGTGCTTGATGTGGCAGACTAGCTGGGGTGTATGTGAGGTGTGTGGGGGGAAGAAGTTGACAGACAGCTGCTAGGTTAAGGAGAGGGCAGCTGAGTAGTCCTGGTGGATGGAGGTGAGGGGATCAAGGGCAGCAAGGGAAGGGGTGAAGGGATGCTGTGGTGGGAGTAGAGTGGTTGCGGAGTGGGCAGAGAACAGGGAGGAGTGGGATTCTGGACAGGGATGGATGGGGTAAAGGGGGAGGAGGAGAAGGAGAAGTAGGAAAGGAGGGAGGACAAAGGGTCTTCACTGGTGATGATGGTGAGGAGAGAGGAGGCGGATGAGGCTATAGGTGGCAAGTAGTGGATGTTGAGGGAAGATGAGGGAGGTAGCTTAAATATTCAGTTTTTGACAGGTGGGGGGGAGCAGAGATGAATAGGGGGCCCAAAAAATCAGAATGAATTGAGGCTGCTTCAGGGGTGCAGTGGTAGTGTTGATGCCTCCAAAGCAGAGGGTCATGGGTTCAAAATTCAAGTGGGTCAGGTTGAGCAGGAAGGGGAAGGAGTAGGAACAGAGGTCAGTGAAGGCAAGTTCAAAGGGTGGAAGAGTAAGCGAGGGTACTAAGACCAGGGAAGAGTAGGCAGTAAAAAGAGTGCTCAACAGTGGCTCCTAGCGGTTGCCTAGTATAACCTTCAAGTGGAAAAACATAGAGTTAGTATCTGGCAGAGAGGGTCACATGACCAGTCATGTGACAGGATTTGATGTGTCTAAGAAGGGACAAGCCATGGTGGGAGGGGCTGTCACTGCACACCAGCAATGGGCTAGCCCAGTCCAGGGAACTGCTGTGAAGTAGGCTGTGTTCTCACCTTGCAGTAGCTGTGCAAGGCCAGACAGAAGATTCCCAGAGCTCTGTTCAGGGAGCTTGAAGTTTCTGAGTCCCTGTGGAGAAGGAAGAACAATGGGATTACTTTAGAGCTAATAAAGGGGTAATTAACATGCAGCAGGAGCTGGGTGAGGGACTATGGAGGGGGGAGAAGACTTGGTTTGCTGGCCAAGGCACCTAGCTTCACCTGAGCTCTTTCCTTCTAAGACTGCTTGAAAGACAGAGTAGAGAAACTTACCAAAGCAAGGGAGAAGGATTAAGACTTAGTTTGGCTAAGCAGATTTACTGTGTGGTGGTGTTTTTATTTTTTACTCACAGGGATTGCTACTGTTTGTTGCTAACATTTCATTGCTTTATTTTTTCTCTGATTCAAATTGTTGTTGCTGGTATATCTTCTTCTGCATTATTACAAGGTGTGCCTACAGGTGTGTGCTAACAGATTACTGCTGTAATCTTCTGATTCAAATTGTCTTTTGCAAGGTATATCTTCTGTTACTGCTTTATTTTTCTCTGGAGCAAAGTGTTTCTTACAGGGTATATCTTCTCTGAAATTATTACAGGTGGTGCTTTACAGGTTTTACAGTTTTATCTAACATTAGGATAAGCTTTCAGGGCTACTGCATTTGTTGTTGATTGATTGTTTCTGCTCTTACCTCCTTGTTCTTTCGTCCGTGGTTCTTCTTTTTAGGCAGGAAGGGCCCAGCCACCCACCCCATCTAACCACCCGCTACACTCCTTTTTAGGTACCACAGTTGTGACATTTCCTGTGGCAGAGCAGGAAGGGCGTATCAGTGGGGCCTCCACAAGGTGATCTCATTTACAGGGCACTAGTAATTTAACTTGTTATAACAAGTTAAACAAAGCACAATTAAACCATTACTTGCATTTTTTTCATTTTTTTTCCTTCTAATTACTCTGACTAGGTTACAAACCCAGCAACTTATTTGGAATGGATTTCATTAACTGCAGGTACTGTGGAACAATTTCAGAAGAACAGTCTTACAGGATTTAGGACACTGTCCTACATGCTGGGCCTTTGGAGATCTTAGGGCTCAGCTCTGGGCAGCATGGGCAGAGATTGCATGCCTCAAATTTCATATTGAGAGAAATACATTATAAGAACCACCCGCCATTTCCCCAGCATCCAACAGAAAAACCTCGACCACAGAGGGTAGTTGGTCCAGGAGGTTGGCAGGTGGTTAGGAGGAGCAAATCAGGTGCCCCATCACTCTCTGCTCTCCAACACATTACCTCCAAAAACCATATAAACACTACAAACAGGTATCTGCCTCTATCTCTGAAATCAAATAAAGAGTCAGAAGACACTGAGAGCAGGACACTGCGGCACAGGAGCTAGCACAACAAAACTCACCCAAATCAGGAACCAAAACTAAACAAGCACAAAGGAAATCCAAAAAACTTCTGATCATAGGAGACTCCATGATTCGGGGAGTTGATACCCATCTCCAGCCAGGGGTGATGGTCAGATGTCTCCAGGTACATCAGCATGGAGAGACACTGACCGCATTACAAAATTGTTCACAAGGCAGGAGAAAACATTGATGTCCTAGTACACATAGGGACTAATGATCTCGCCAGCCGGTCAGTTGTGGAGACCAAGGAACACCTGACTAGGCTGGGTGACAAACTATCATTTATTTCGTCAGGCATCTCCTTCTCTGAGATCCTGCCTGTCTGGGAGAGGGAGCAGATGGACGGAAGGTCAGAGAAGGGAGATAGGGAGCTAAACACATGGCTCAAGGACTGGTGCAGGAAAAGGACACAGATTTGTAGGGAACTGGCAACAGTTCTGGGAGCGAAAGTTCTTTAAATTTGATGGACTGCATCTGACTAAAGAGGATCAGTGCATTGGGGCAGAAGTTTGACGTCTTTGCAGAATATTTAAACTAGCAAATGGGGAGAGGGGTGCAGCACCCCATACGTCGAATGGGAAGAACACCCTTCCCCCCTCAGCTAGTGGTCAAACAGGAATTCAGCATGTTTGCCGTTCATTTGCATCATCAGGTAGAAAAAGGTTTGTCTCCCCATACGATGCACAGGGGTAATGCCAAACTTCACCCAACAACTAACACACCAAAATCTGGCCAATGGAAAATCATGTACACAAATGCTCACAGCCTGGGAAATAAGATCCCAGACCTGCAGGCACAATGTCGGAGGCTAAACTGGACATAGTAGCAATTAGTGAGACGTGGTTTACCAGTAACCACACTTGGGAGACTTCAGTACCTGGCTATGTATTGTTCAGAAGAGACCGAGGTGCAAAGGGGAGGAGTGGCCTGTATGTTAATGAAAATATCAAAGCTACAGAAATTCAGAATACACATAAGGAGCCAGAAGAACTGTGGGTCACCCTGGAAACAGGAAATGGACAGCCATAAGAACTGGGATTGTCTACAGCCCCCAGACCAGAGGGAGGACATAGACACATTACTGTTAGAAGATATACAAAACATGACAGCTAAAGGGAGATTCTGATAATGGGAGACTTCAACATGCCAGATACAGATTGGTCAATACCAGCAGGAACATCTGCCAGAACTAGACTCATAGTGGATTCCTGCAGGAGGGCCTCAAACAACTGGTACAGCAACCCACAAGAGACAGGGCTATCCTAGATCTAGTACTGACTAACAAAGAAGGATCACAGATCTCCAGGTAGAAGGTCACCTGGGGCCAGTGACCATCACATGGTATGGTTCAGTTTGGCTACTACATCTAAATCATCCCATTCCAAGGCAAAAATATGGGACTTCAGAGGAGCTGACTTTGATAAGATGGCCTACAGAGTTAAGCTAGCCCTGGCAAAAGAAACACAGGTGAGGGGGTACAGGCAAAGTGGGCAAGCATTAAGGATGCAATACTTGAAGCAACATCCCATTGTGTTAGACAGAAAAGGAAGTGCAAAAGAAGAAGGAAACCACTCTGGTTCTCAAATACAGTAGCAGAAAAGGTCAGAGCCAAAAGGCTGGCCTTCAGGAAATATAAGAGAACACAGCGGGATGAAGATAGGGAGGCATACAAACTGCCCTAAGGGAAGCAGGGAAGGCAGTAAGGCAGGCAAAGTCCCAAACTGAGGAAACACTAGCACGAACAGTAAAAGAAGGTGACAAGACTTTCTATAGATACATTAGTGAAAGGAGAAAGTCCAGAGGGGGTATTGCTAAGCTTAATGGAGAAAAGGGAGTATGTGAGGAGGTGGACTCTGTAAAGGCATCTATCCTAAATAGATACTTTTGCTCAGTATTTACTGAAGAGAAGGTAGGACAGGGCCCACAGCGCAGCATCATGGACACAGGGGGGAGGGAGGTGAGCACTACTCCCTTCACAAAAGAAAGGGTCCTACAAGAGCTTGCTAAGCTCAGGGTGGATAAGGCAATGGGACCTGATGGCATACATCCCAGGGTACTCTAAGGAGCTAAAGGAGGAACTAGCAGAGCCATTAGCAGAATTGTTTAGTGAGTCTCTGAGCACAGAAGAGGTCCCAGAAGACTGGAGAAGGGCTCATGTGATCCCGCCTCCACAAGAGTGGTAGCAGGGAGGAGGCGGGGAACTACAGACGGTCAGTCTTACCTCAGTAGTGGGCAAGATTATGGAGCCACCCCATAAGAAAGGATAGTGCAACACCTGGAATCCATAGGGGCACAGGATCCAAGACAGCATGGGTTTACAAAGGAAGGTCCTGTCAAACTAATCTCATAGATTTCTTTGACTGGGTAACCAGAGTGGTGGACCAAGGGGAGCAGTTTATAACGCCTACCTTGACTTCAGCAAAGCTTTTGACACTGTTCCACATAGAAGATTGATAAAATAAGCTGGGTAGGCTTGGGGTGGGTTGTAGTTGGTCAACTGGGTGGGCAAACTGGTTGACGGGCAGAAAACAGAGAGTGGTGGTAAATGGTATACAGTCAGAAGAGATGCAAGTCACAATTGGGTACCTCAGGGATCAGTCCTGGGCCAGTCCTCTTCAACATCTTCTATTAGTGACCTTGCAGATGGACTAGAGGGTAAGGCTTGTCTGTTTGCAGATGACACCAAGATCTGCAACAGAGTAGATGATCCAGATGGGGTGGGCAGAATGAGAAGAGATCTGGATAAACTAGCAGAATGGTCAGAAGAGTGGCAACTGGGATTTAATGCAAAGAAGTGCAAAATCATGCACATAGGGAAGAGAAACCCTGAAGCCACCTATAGGCTGGGAGGGAGTTGCTAGCAGTCACAAAGGAAGAAAGAGACTTGGGCATCATCATCACTGATGACCTAAAATCATCAAGCAGACCTCTAAAGCAGTAGGTAAGGCTAGGGGGTGTTAGGAGTGTGATAGTAGGGGTATCACAAGTCGTAGAGGAGGTAATAATCCCTCTGTACAAGACACTAGTTAGGCCCCATCTGAGTACTGCGTCAGTATTGGAGGCCACACCTTCACAAGGACATTAACCAAATTGAGGCAGTCCAGAGAAGGGCACCAAAATGGTGCAGGGACTGCATCAGAAGACGTATGGACAGATTAACAGACTCAATAGTATACCCTTGAGCAAAGGAGGGAGAGAGGTGATATGATCGAGGCATTCAAACACCTTAAGGGCATAAACAAGGTGAAAGAGTCTAACATGTTTAAATATAAGAAAAATAGCAGGACAAGAGGACACAGCATGAGATTAGAGGGAGGCCGATTAAGGGGGAATGTGAGGAAATTCTTTTTCACAGGGTGGTGGATGCATGGAATGGCTTACCACAAGAAGTGGTGGCTATGAATACAGTGCAGGGCTTCAAACAGGCATGGGATAGGCGTAAGGGAGCAATACAAATGACTATGAATAGATAGGTCACTGACAGAGCAAAGGCCGAAGGCACATTTATAAGTTAGAAAAAGAAATGGGCAGACTGGATGGGCCTTGCCGTCCTTATCTGCCGTCAACTTCTATGTTTCTATGTTTCTATGTTTCTATGGGACGGGCAAGACACACTGTGCATGTGTCACCCAAATGGATCCCAACCGTTATCCAGGCACCAAGCCAATATTCCAGCAATCCAAACTCCCAAAGGTAAATGAAACTATACAGAGTAACTTAATTCAGCAGATAACATAGCACAGTAGCTAAGTAAACAATCTGTATGATCACTGAAAGTACTTGTAGGTACACAAGGAAACAGGCAGAAAACTTTAGCATGTGATGATTAAAAATCAATCACTTGTACTGAGCCGATAAAATTAAATTAAGGTGACTAAGTAGAGGAGGAATTCCTCACGAGGACAACTCACAGTAATAATTTTGTAGCCCAGTCCAGGGAAGTGCTGTGGAAGCAGATTGTGTGCTCACCTTGCAATAGCTGTGTACAGCCAGGCAGAATATTTCCTGGAGCTCTGTTTAGGGAGCTTGAAGTTCCTGAGTCCCTTGCGATAGCTGTGCATGGCCAGGCAGAAGATTTCTCGGAGCTCTGTTCAGGGAACTTGAAATACCTGAGTCCCTTGCGATAGCTGTTCAGGGCCAGGCAGAAGATTCAGTTGTCCTCCTTATTGGCCTTATAGTACATCCAGTGAATGCCATGCTCTGCTGACCCAGTGCTGGTAACCCCTTGTTCAGTTCATATTCTATTGTCATAAAGCAAACCTAGAACTCAGAGACTGAACTGAACACAGTTCTAAAATGATGTTGTCCACTGTTTATATAATGCAGAAACGATCTCTTAGGTTACCAAAAGGCCAGTAAAGCTGTAACAATAACAGAATGGAAACCACCAAGTAAAAACATCTGTATGTATGAGGAGATAACTCTACAGCTGCGTTTCAATGCAGTTTTCCTTTAATAACTTTATCATTATCACATACGTATTTTATAAAGATGCAACAGGTAAAACAATGTTTTTATCATTTGTGTCAGTGAAGCAATTTGTGGCATGCATTATAAAACAAAGGTATTTTAGCCAGATCCTGCTGAACTAACACAGCAAAATACATTCCATGATATGACATAGCATGAATATGTCTTTAAAATATTATGTAATAATACAAGAACATTTTTATAGTGAACAATTAATCTCTTGTGTGACGTACATTAAATTTTATATATTTAACATGACATTAAATTAATCTCCCTGAATCATTTGGAGACTATAAAGTTTTTTTTTCTTCTAATCTTGTTTCTATTTTTAAATTTACTTTCCTTCAATGAGTTATACCATACTTTCTAACTATGGTTCCAGAACTCAAGCAGGGGTTCAAGATACATTTATAACACACAAAGTTTACAAAGATGATATCACTATGGGATTAGTCAAAAAAGCGTGTAAAATGTTAGGTAGGTCATCTATTCTCTCAGTGTATTTGGTTTGTGATAATACGAACAGTAACAAAACTAGCAAGCCTAGTAATGAAGAAATGGGGTTAGGATGATTTTGTATCTAAATCTCAATAATAGAACACATAAGAGATAGCATTTTTAAACACAGAGCATTAATAATGGCTCATAAAACTAGCAACCTTGGAAATGAAGAAACTGGGTTAGCATGTTTTTATATCTAAATCTTGATAACCGAAAAATGAATGAAAAAAAGCACAACCGTGCATGCACTGTAGTGGAGGAGGAAGGAGGAATTCATGATCAAGACACTGAGGAGTTGGGCACCCCCAATGTCACTATTATGTTTCTGGGGCGTGTGGGGTGGTGGGTGCTCAGAGGAAGGGTCAGATGGGGGTTATGTATTTCAGCGGTCATGGACAGCCTAAAGTTTGTTTTTAGAATACTGTTTCACATTCTGTTGTCCTCCTTATCAGCCTTATAGTACATCCAGTGCGTGCCCTGTCTTATCGACCCATTTCTGGTAACCCTTGTTCAGTTCATATTCTATTGTCATAAAGCAAATCTAGAACTCAGAGACTGAACTGGACACAGTTTTAAAATGATGTTGTCCACTATTTATATCGTGCAGAACTGTCTCTTAGGTTGCCAAAAGAACAGTTAAGCTGTAACAATAACAGAATGGAAACTACCACGTAAAAACAACTGTATCAAGGAGGAGATAACTTTACAGCTAAGGTTCAATGCAATTTTCCTTTAATAACTTCTTCGTTAGTAAAAGCTTTCTTATGTAACTTTGAAAAACCTCAGTAAAATATTAATTAAATAAAAATAACTTCTTCATTATCACGTATTTCATTTACAAAGCTGTAGCAGGTAAAACTGTGTTGTGATCATTTACATCACTGAGGCAGTTTGTGCTATACATTACAAAACAACGTTATTTTAGCCGGTTCCTGCTGAACTAACACAGAGTCGTACATTCCGTAATATGATATAACATTAATATGTCTTTAAAATATTATGTAATGAGACAAAAATATTTTTATAGTGAACAAGTACTCTCTTGTGTGAAATCAGTTAAATTTATATTTAATGTGATATTAAAGGAATCTCTGCAGCATTCAGAGACTAGAATATTTATTTTCTTTCTGATCTTCTAATCTCATGTCTGTTTTTAAATTCCCTTTCCTTCAGTGAGTTATAACACTTTCTAAAAATGATTTCAGAACTCAAGCAGGAGTTCAAGATACATTTATGACATACGAAGTTTACAAAGATGACATAATTGAATAATTGTTAAAAAACAAAGTTAATGCTCTTCTATGGTACCCACAGCAAGGACAAAGCCAAACAATTGGTGATTAAAAACAGTGCAGGTGTAGTCCTTGATTAGATTCAAGCTTTTGAATACCTAGGAGTTACTCTGGATAGTACACTCCCCTACTCCAACCGTGTTGAGAATGTTGCCAAGGCAGTTAACATTTGCCTAGGCCTTCTACACAGGCACAAACACTGCCTTACTACCAAAGCCTTCAGATTGGCTATCCAAAAATCAATTGAGCCTATTAATGATTATGGTTTGGTCATTTATTGTACCACCACAGACACAACCCTACGGCAGCTCACCACAGCTCTGAATAAGGCATGCCATTTACTAACTGGTGCAGTGTATCGTATTCACACTTGTGACATTTACGGACAAGCAAACTGGCTTCAGCTCCAGGCTCGCATTGAATATCAAGTCTGCCTTCTGGTTAAGAAAGTAGATCTTGGTCTCCTACCCACAGGTTTCCTTCAGCTTTTCAGTCCCTTCTGGGGCACTCATAACATTCAATTTTCTGTGAGCCAAACTTTTACTGTCCCTCACTGTCAAACCTCGCTCCTAAAACAATCAAGTGCAGTTACAGCTGCTAATTTATTTAATTCCCTTCCTCCTGAGATTGCGGTGACTGCAACCTTGGGACCATTTAAGCAAAAGCTGAATCAATTTCTAGATTCCAGAGCATCTTGTGACTGCTATACCTAATCTTTGCAGACAGCTAAATGAACTGGGACCTCCCTCTTTTACCATTCGCCCTTGTATAGGCCGACCCTATTGCTGTGCTATTCCACTTTCAGCACTTCCTTCCTTCCTTCATCCTTTTCACATCAACATTCCTGCCCTCTTTTCATCCTACCTCATCTCCCTGCTTTTATCCATCCACTCCCACTTCCCTCATCCCCCCTACCTTTCTCTTTTACTCACCTTGTTCTTTCCCTCTACCCCACGCCCCGTGGGTCTTTTCCTGCATAAGCTTCATTGTGGCAGCTCCCACCTTGCTCTTATTTTGCTCCTTCCACCTCTCCTGATTCACCCCCTGTCCTTCTCTCCTTGTAATCCCTTTCACCCCTCTTCAGACAGGCCATTGGCTGCACTTGACACAATATTTATCTTGCCATATTATTCTTTTGTTTATGTAATTACTTTTCTTATGTTCTACTACTTACTGCAACCATTGTAATTTGTTATTCTTGTGACTTTATGTGGAACCTCTGTAAAAGAGCCCTTGGCTCAAAGGTCTTTCTGATTTGTTAAATAAATAAGTAAAAAAATAAATAAACATCATTATGAGATTAATCCTAAAAGCTTGTAAAATATGAAGTCACCTATTCTCTCATTGTATTTGGTTTGTGATAATATGAACAGTAACAAAACTAGCAACCTTAGAAATGAAAAAACTGGATTAGTATGATTTTGTATCTAAATCTTGATAATTGAACACATAAGAGATAGCAGTTTTAAACATAGAACATTACTAATGGGCTATAAAACTAGAAACCTTAGCAATGAAGAAACTGGGTTAGGATGATTTTGTATCAAAATCTCAATAACAGAACATTTAAGAGACAGCATTTTTAAA
Organism: Neoceratodus forsteri; assembly: GCA_016271365.2. Classification (NCBI taxonomy): domain Eukaryota; kingdom Metazoa; phylum Chordata; order Ceratodontiformes; family Ceratodontidae; genus Neoceratodus; species Neoceratodus forsteri. The sequence continues at coordinate 1,287,591,449 of CM057459.1, read as the reverse complement.
TATAGAACATTAATAATGCCTTGTTTGAAGTACATACTGTAAAACAGATTCTTGTTAACATGTAGTTTCGGGGCCAGCCTGGTGGCTCTGAGGGTTGAGGTGCTAGATGCCACACCTCGCGCCATGCCGGTGACCCAAGTTCAGGAGTGAACTCAGGTGCCGGGGGCCAGCAGGGGAAGGACTGATTGAGCACCTGCAGGGCTGATCCCCTGTCCCGGGGGGAGGGCATCAGGATGCTTGGCACTCCGGCGGCTCCTGGTGGAGACTGGGGGTGCTGCAGTAGTGCAGAGGCACGTAATAGCATGCCTGACACTGGCAGGGTAGCCGTGCCCAATTGCATCAGGGTGTGCACACGCATGGGAAGGGGCCGGGTGAAACAGAACACAGGAAAACCCTGGTTCTAGGGGTAGGCAATGGCACCAATCCCCATGCCCATGACTGGGTTTAACTTGGCTGGCCTGCACAGTTCCTCCACCCAGGGCCCACATCAAGCAGCTGGAGTCTACAAAGTTAAGAATGCCCCAGATAGAATGGGCAGCCCCACCCCAGAGGGGTTAAGCTGGGGGGGGAGGGTACCAGCTGTGAGGCAGGGGTGGAGGAAAGGAGAGTTTGGTCGGGGAGACTTCAGGTAGGGAAGTATAAGGTTGGATGCCTGAGAGAGGCTCCCAGAAACATGACCAGAGGGAAAAAAAATAAAAAAAACATGAAGTTTAATTTTGTGATGCATTCTTGTATACATGATTTATACAATAAATATTAATTTGCCAATACTTTGTCTTTCAGACGTTGTACCTGATGTGGTCCTCAAGCAGTTTGGAGAGTACTTTTTTGACTTTTGTAAGAGATCTAGCTATGATCATATGCTCCGGACTCTAGGGGTAATCTTTTTGAGTTAATTGAGAATCTGGATGTCTTGCACAGTTATCTGGCACTATCTTACAAAGCAAGTATAATGTGCTTTGAACACTGGAAGAAATGCAGAGCAGGTTTCCCTGCAGAGTGTTTTTGAACTTTTTGAAGCAGTTTTGATTTTAATGCTGCTGACCTTTTACCTTACTTACATTTTAGTTGGTGCCATGTTGATTTTATGCCGAAATTGCATTCCTTCAAACTGTTTTATGCTAATAATTGTTCATTATTAAGTCATTATTAATTTATTATGTTTTTGAATTTTTGAAGCAGTGCTGATTTTAATGCCAATGACCTTTTTCCTTCCTTATGTTTTAATTGGTGCCACATTGATCCTATGCTGAAATTGCATTCCTTCATACCGTTTTATGTTAATAATATTACACAAATAAATTCCCAAAGGGACTCCACCCATTAATGGAGCAAAAAAAGCACATAGTGATAGTGGAGAGGGGGATTCATGATTGGAACACTGGGGGTTGGGTCACTATTATGTTTCTGGGGTCCTGTGGTGTGGTAAGTGCTGAAAGAGATGGGCAGGTGGGGGATTATGTATTTCAGCAGTCACGGACAGCCAAAAGTTAAAAAGAAAATAGTGCAAGTATGGAGTGTTCCTCAGAGAAGGCAACTTTTTTTCACACTCCAACATGTTGTTGGTTCACAAGGAATCGGGTTGTGCCTGAAAATAGTCATTTTATGGCTAGTGCACTTGCCCAGTTAACAAAAGCTAAATAAATAAAAAGGAATGATACAGTCCTCTTACTGAAAGCAAGAGGTCTACAGGGCTCTTCCCACTGAAGACCTAAAAAGCATTCAGAGGATTAAAACTACATTTTTATTGCTATTTTTGTATTTTGCATTTGTTAAAGGATAGGAGAGACTACTAGTGCAGTGGTCACAAATGGCAGGTGTGAAATTCATGAGTTCAACAAGTGAAGGACAGCAGAGCTGGGTAGCACACAAATTGCAGAATCCTTGTTGATGCATAGAGGGATGATTCTCACTTAAAAGTAGGTCATAGGAAGCCAGCCTGCCAATGCACTAATAGTATTACTACTCACAATGCCAGTGACCCAGCTTCAAAAGTAAAGTCAGCTGTTGGAGGGCTGGCTGGAGGAAGAGGATTGAGCATCCCAAGGACTGTTCTTCTCCTCTGGGAGAGGGATGGTAGGAGAGCAACCTGTGTTTGACTGGCTCCTGGTGGGTACAACAGCTGGAGCTCAAAAGATTGGGGGAGGTGTGGCAGACAAAGGTGTGTGTACCATCATGTTACTGCATGCTACACCTCCCAGGGGACAAAAGGGGGAAAACACCAGTCCAGGCAGACTGTCTCCCATGTCACGCTGCAGGCCATGCACTGTTAAACAGTGGCACTCCCCAGACACTGAGATGAAGATCTGCCAGGGGGAATGGGGGTCCACTGAAGGTGCCACCCTAGGAGGTAAGCCAGGAAGGAACACCTGGAGAGGTAAGTCCCAGGGAGAAGGATGATGGGGCTCGGCATGAGGTACAGTAAATGGTTGCCAGACTGTGTGTGAGTAGAAAAAGACTATTAAATAAACAAAAAAAAGAAAGAAAGTCGGTTATATGAGAATCCTACCCCACAAAATTGACTGGTCTGAGAGCCGAATGCACTATAAAGACCAGGACTTGAGACACTCATAGAGATGTGATGGGGGAGAAAATGTTTATGGTGTAAAGAATGAAACATTCTGGATATTCTACTGGGATTTGTCTGTCATGAAAAGTAGTACTTTAGATTGCTTTCTTTTTAAAGGGGTGTTTTAGATTGCTTTCTTTTTAAAAGGGTGTATCTAAAAAAAATGAGGAAGACATCAATTGATTTTTTATTTGTTTAAAATTTTAATGAGTGGGTAAGAACCTAAAGGCAAGTATTGTCCATTTTCATAGGGAACCCAGGAATAGGAAACAATACTTAGGGAACAATACATACAAGGTAATAAAAGCTAATAAAACAAAAAAAAATCAACTAAAGTGTTTATAGGTACATTTAGACAATACATACGTGTTGTTATAAGCTTTAAATGTGTTGAGGTTCTTCACATCAGATGACAAGTATGATTGTAGTCCATTGTGTGGCAATAACATGAGTCAAATTTCCCTGCCACAGTTTAGTTTTTCTAAAGGGGTTAGTCAAAGATAAATGGACAGAGCTATAGGTACTATGCATGGGGCCTTGATTTTGAAAATAAATTATTCAGGGAACAATGACTAGCCCCTTGAACAATTTTCCATGTAGCCAATAAGCCCAAATGCTCAACGCACACAGTTCAAATCACTCTGACAATCAATTTCATGAGTTCATTTGGTCAAGCTGAGTACACAGCAGGTTGTGGGGACAAAATAGTTACCCAGAATGCAACTACAGGACTGCAAACAGCTCAACATGTCTAAAGGATTCAACTGTGGTAAGTGCTTTGTGAAAGTTACATTTCACAAGAGGAATTATAGTGGCGTTAGTTAGCTAGCTAGTTAGTTCATTAGTTTGTTAGTCAGTCAGTCAGCCATTGGACTTTCTTAATCTGTTAGGCACACTGAGACGTGTGTACCATTTTCAGGAGCAACCTGGATTTAGTACATACAGTACAGACATTTGATCTAGTAACAAGGTTCAGAACATAACAATGAATATCTTATGAAACAAAGAAAAACAATAACAGCGATAGTAGTGGCAAATTTGTACTTTCCAAACAGAAATCAAAGTGCAATACACATGATCAGTTTGCACAGTACTGCACAATGGACAGGATGAGACAGAGCTCACAGACAACATATGTTAATTTAATGCTGCATAAAGTGATACTAACTTAACAGTTGTACCTATTATACTTCCATGAGATTTTTGAGCAAATTTAGCAATGAAGTTAGTCATTTGCAGAATTTATAATTTTAGTTCTATATTACTTAACCAAATTTCTCTGCTTTATTAAATGCCAAGATATATTTTAATTGGGTATGCATGCCACATTTCAGGTGTTTACCTGCAATAGCAGTGCAGCTAGAAACATTTATGCATGTGGGGAACTTTTCACACAGTTTCACAAATATATAAATTGTGAAGTTATGACACACTATGAGTTAAGATTTACTTAAAAGATTTTTCCACATTTAGAAGCGACTTAGACCCTTCAAAGAAGATCATTCATCCAAAAAGCCCAGATGCTTCAAAAGTGCACAGTAGAAAATCATAATCTTTATTTCAGCTAATTCAGCAATAATCAAAATGCAGATTAAGTGTAGTGAAAACTGTTAATGGCCAAGGTGGAGAATTATGGGGGAGCACACACATGCACTTGGTGCCTTAAAATTTTCACCCATCTATGCAGGCTTCCTCGGATGAATTTTTAGGTACTGTATGTAGCTCCAAACATTAAAAAAGCTGACAGAATTTGAGCCCCTATCAATTAAAAACTACTCATCCAAGTGTCCTAAATTTCAGCATTACCTTAACTCCACACAGCCAGTCTGTATGCCATTTTTTTCTGGCTGCAAGATCCATTAAGCACAATGCAATGCTAAGAAATTCATTAAAAGTCACAGAATTTTGCCCTGTCCTACACAGGAACTATTATTTTGGGGTTTATTAGCTTTTTAATTGCTAATTTAACTTCTTTGCTCCTTAAAGAATAAATTATGGGATTCAGCATTGGACTTAAAACAGTAAAGAAAACAGTACACAGGGCATGAAATTCATCAAAAACATTTTCCACTCCATTTACAACATAACTCATGATGATTGATACATAGTATATTATCACAACGGTCAAATGAGAGCTACAAGTGGAAAGGGCCTTCCAGCGTCCCTCTACTAAATCAATCTTCATCACAGACTTGAGGATTTTAACATATGAGAGAACCACAAGAGAGAATGGTATTAAGACAAATATAAGAATAAAAGTGGTTGTCCCGCGATTACGGGCAGTAATATCTGCACAAACTAATTTAATTACTGCTGAATGATCACAGAACCATTGCTTTATTTTGTTTGGCCCACAGAAGGGTAACCGTGCTGTTTGAATAATTCCTGGTATTGTCATTATGCAGGCTGATACCCAACAGCCTGCTGCCATTTGAATGTTAAATCTTTTAGTCATGATAGCTGTATAATGCAAAGGGTTGCATATTGCTATATAACGGTCATATGCCATGACTACAAGAAGAAAGCATTCACTAAGCGCCAGGGAATGAATAATATATAGTTGTATAAAACATGCATTAAATGATATAGTATTAGCATTAATCAGAAAAATAGCTAACATCTTTGGAATACTCGCTGTTGTAAACATTAAGTCTAAACCAGCCAGGTTACCAAGAAAAAAGTACATGGGTTTGTGTAGCTTCTGATTGGTCACAACTGCAGCCAGGATAGAAGTGTTTCCTAGAAGTATTATCAGGTATAGAATCAGAAGCACAACAAATAACACAAGCTGGTAATCCTGGAGAGATGGAAATCCAATGAGTATAAACTCTGTCACCCAGGAACTGTTGTCATTGTATGTCACCATGGTAAATTTGCTTTTAAAATCTGGAGAAGAAGAAAAAAAGTTACAAAAAATGAACCATGTAATTGTTGCACACAAACTTGATGAAAGATTCACAATTATACCATGCTGTTTAATGGATACACAAATTGGTTACTGATCAGAATAGAGCATCTTGAACAGTGCATGTAAGAAGCATGCTGTTACAAAAGCATATCATGGAAAGCAACAGGGGTAGAACATCAAACTGCAGTAACGCTACCCCTGTAGCTGTCACATTATGGGGAGTGACTAGAGGGCATTAAGAAGAGCTAGAAAAAGTTGGTTGTTGGCTGAGCTGCTCCCGTGGTGGAGAGGGTTAAGACAGAAAGCAGCTTGGCCAGCATAGTGCTGGAAATCAGGGTTCTAGTCCTAGCTTCTAATCTTTTTGTGTGAGATGAATTCCCAAATATTTACAAGTCCCACCTCACAGAACACCCCCCCCCCACCAAAGTTTCACTTTTTCCCCACACTCCAACTCTGACTCAGAGTTTATTATTTTAGTTATGGGGCTGCATGGGGTGGAGCCCCCCTCAAAAACATAAATTTACTGTTTTGTGTTGAATCTGTGGTAGAGGTCCTCAGTGTGTGTTTGGACCGCTACCATGTGGATTTGTTTGTTTTCATGGGTGCTGTTATTGCAGGCTGTGTTGTTGATGCACTGTTCTGGTGAGCACTGTTGTAGCGTTCACATTTCAAACCTAGTGTCCACAAATTCACTGACATAATTTCAGGATTCATGACCCTTAAACATGCTTTCCTACATTGGATACTAGAAAGCAGTCTGAATGGAAAATAAATGGGTACAGAATTTCCTGCATTCTGGTCAGCTGAGAAGATTATGTCATTTAGAAAAGTAAATCCATGGTTTCACTCTTATTTTGGCAACAAATACACCACATGTCTTGGTATAAATGCCTCCCAAAAAATCATCCCAAGTACAACAGTTACTGAGCTTACTGCTTGAAATAAAGAGTGGGACCAATCTCCTATGTTTGTTTCCTCTTTTTGTTTCTTACCTTGTAGAAGGCCTCATCAGCTCCAGCTACAGCCTATTGTTTCCCCAATACCTCATGTTTTCTCTTGTTGTCCCATTGTATCCATACATTATATATATATATAATATATATATATATATATATATATATATCAAAAAAACTCTGACAATGTAAGCATGACTGCTTATAGTAACTGGCAGTTACATTTTTGAACATTTGAATGTCATTCCTTCGGGAAAGGAAACAGTCCCACCAGATAACTTCTTTTCCCTTCTTCATGGTACAGCATACAGTTACTAAAGTCCTCCAAACAAAAGGCTTGGCACATCTTTAAATGCTGCCCTCTCACAAAACCATATAGTTCTGACAGATTGCTATACATCTAATGTGTTGCTCCTCTGCACTCATACAGTGAAATCATACTTGTCTTGTGGCAAGCTGTTTTAAATTGCACGCCTGACCATTTTTTTTATTTTTCTGGGACCATTGAACATACTCAGATTTCTACTGTGACCTCAGTTCCCATCCCAGCTGCCAGCCCTATCCTCTTTATGGCCTAATTCTTCCTTCAGAAACATCACTTCAGCAGCCATCATCATAATCCCAACATAAAAAAGACTCTGTGGCCAAATGCTCCTGTTCCCACTACCTGACAAGGCTTCCCCAGTCCATGATACAATCACAGTCACAACACCAATGGATACCACTACCAATCACATCTGACTCCCAGTCTCATAATATTGTGTTGGAGTGGTGGCAGGGGGTGAGTTAGGAAGGGAAAGTGAAAGTTATTGACTGCCTATCTGCATCCTGAGCTCCTCCAGTACACCAATTCATGTAAAACAGGAAAAACATGAATTATTTTTACCTTTCTTAAAAACTTCATTCAACTTGTTACATAAAATTATGTTTAGTTTAAAATTAAAATTACTTTGTACATGTTTTCTTTTCTAAACTTGTTATCCATTTTATAAGTGTCTCAATACACTCCAGGGTGTGGGGTTCTATTTGTAAACCACACTTCCAGGAGGTTGAAGGCACTCAGGTCAACTGCCTTCTGCCTCTCAATGCACTTGATCATGTGGTTTACAAATAGAAACCTTCAACCTAGCATGGCTTATTGCTCACTTATATGACACCTTTCATACTCCCTGCATCTGAATGTACTTTGTAGTCTATAAGCACTTATTGGTAGTCATATAGCACTAGGAGCTAGTTAAAGAAAGATGATGGCGGGCATGCACAGAAAAATACTGGGAGAGAGGAGAGTAGGTACATGGAGGTTAATAGTCCTGCACATCACCAAGAAAATAAGCAGTGCTGGCTGGATTCATTCCCAGATCTCCATGCTCCTAGCTCTACCCTCTAACCTCTAGGTTACACTTTTCTCCACTACTTGTAAAACTAGTTTGTACAGTGTAAGTGCTGTTCATGTATTTCACTACTTGACTGTATTTCAAAACCCGAAAATAGTGTGCTTGTATCTTAATCCTCTCCCGCCTGGTCAACCCATAACAACTCGAGTCTGTTCCCAAACCCAGATTGCTGACTGGTGGTAGGCGAGGTGCTCGATGATTCCACCCTCCACACCACTGGGCCAGCTGGATCGATCAAACTATCTGTCTGTCTGTCTATTTATCTGTCTTTTTTTATACAGCTTTTTCCCATTTATGATGTCATGTAGGCATGCTGTCACTACATTTAGACATAAGGTAGGCTTAATCGTAAATGCCGCAAAAGTAAGAAAATGTGATTTTAGGATACAAATATCCTCCTAAGCCTTGATGAACCTGTGGCATGAAGATAACATCCACTGAATCAAATTTCCACCAAATTGGTAAGTTTGGAGATCCTTGGCCAGAAAGAGTGCCTTATTAAATTTCATGCCATTATATCTCGATCTTGCCATTATAATAATGTACTCTTGTACCTTTAATTGCATTTCAAACATTTTATCATCTCCATCAGTATCCAATAATCTGTTTTACTTTTGCTGCTGGCTACATCTGCAAAATATTTGGATGATGTCAAAAATTAGTTCCTAACTCTTATATTTCTAAAGTTACCCATTTTCAAAGAGATTATCTTAAGAAAGAACTACCTTTGGAACTGTAAAAGCAAGAAACATTTTTTTACTGAAAGCTTGGAGTCAGGTTGACATAGATACTATAAGTACTATCAATTCAGTTTTCATATGTTGCTACTTATCAATATATCAATACTGTATATATAAATACAGTTTATTTTTATTTTATTGTTTATACACCCAGTCGATGAACTGATCTGTGATCCACTGCTTCCATAATGGGGATTCCCACTACTTGTCCAGGGCTCCTCTGATACATTCATACCATCTGCAATGCCACAAACCTTCAGATTACCTAGAGTTGTGGTGCCCACACCCCCTCCCTTCTTCTGTAGTCATAGACAATGAGAAGATGCTGATGTCTTAGTGGCACTGTTATAGAAACACAGCACATGACATCAGAAAAAGACCAGTTGCCCGGCTAAGGAATGTCCCACCAAGCTTTGAACACAGATCACTGAATTCAGAGTTCAAAGTGATAACCTTTACACTATGGAACCTACATCCTGATGATGCAGAAGGAGATTGCAAGTTGATGTGGTGTTATAGGGTAGGTCATAAATTGAGCCTGACAATTATTCTGTTCCAATGATGAGATGCTTTTTCCCACTAATTACCACTCATCTCACTGTAATGTGTGCTCACAACCACCCTGGGGGTGCCTACACTGCCATTGTCTCATCACCCATGCCAACCCCTGTGTTGCTCAATGAGTGATGTATTGAGCCATCCACTGAGAACAGACATCCATTCTGACCATTTTCACCCTCCTGCTGTACTTCACTTCTGATGTCCAGGGTTTGGGCCTCAGTCTGCCTTGTTAGCATGCAACAGCTTTCCCCTTAACTTCATGGCAAAACAGAGACAGTTCATAGTTACATGTTTAACCATGAAATGGTCTGAGGTTGAACTAGAGCTCAGAAAAACTTTAATAATGTATTTTTTTATTCTACATTTTGAAGTTTTTTTCCCATTTTTGCCTGTCCCTGTCTGCGCACATCTGGGGCACTGATGTACGTGCATGGAGGCATGCATATGCCAGGCACTGTAGAGTTCCCCACCCTACTAGCCACCCCTTTCCCTGTCTATGCCACCACTGGACCTCCACACTGTGGTGATGGGACTACAGGAGGGACAGCATTCACCCCAACAGGCATCTCAATCCTGCTCCTATTCTCCACCCCGTGGCCAGCTCCCTAGTGAACTGAGGTCATTACCGAACCCGGGTTGCTGGCGTGACATGAGGAAAGGCTAGATGCCTCTACCCTCTGTGCCACTGGGCCAGCTTTCAATAATGTATTTTTAAACTTTTTTTTCAAAACTGATATATTTTTATGTACTGTATTTGGTGAGTAGAGGATGATAACTGGAATGAGGAAATTGAAGGATATGGGGTTTTGCCTTAGGGACAGGAGGGGTAGAAGAGGTTGGGTATCCATGTACATTATTTAACAATGATTTCACTACTATTTACCTGACTGACAGTATAAAATAGAATGATTTAGAAGAATCAATATGGGTAAAATTAACAACAAAGTATAAAAGCTAATATTGGGTGTTGTATAAGACCACCAGAAAGTGACTTTACATATTGTGAGGGTATACTAAAATAATTGGAATCAACTGTTGGCAAGGACTGCATTATTATGGTGGCCTTCATTATCCTGAAAATTGACTAGGACAAATATGTACTGTGTCAAGAATGGAGAAATGGTAAACTTTTGCTACAGACAATGGGTGAGTTGAATCTCATACTACTATGTTTCACACTATGTTTGAGGAGCTGAGTAAGGTGGGAAAGCCCATATGTGCTCCTTAACCTAACTGTAATATGTAACTGACTTATTTTTTAGAATAAAATGATCTAATGTTTTTTAAAATGGTCTTTATTATTACTGTTAATTATTTCATCAGATAAATTATTCCAGGGGTTAATAATGCTTAGCGTGAAAAAGGCTCTTCGTTTCTCTGTTTTAAACTAATGAGGCACTAATTGATGTTTATGTCCTCTGGTACCCTTATTATGTTTTTTCATTTTTAGGTTAAGTATTTCAAAGAGGTACTTATCATGATATATAGTACAGCATAGTGATAAGTCCCCCCTTATTCTTGTTGTATGAAGTGTAATTAAGTTTAATTCTTTTAAACAGTCTTCATATGACTAATTTCTACATTCGTGAACCAACTTAGTGGCTTGTCTCTGGACCTTTTCTACTCTTTCCTTAATTCCCCCTTTTATTGGACCCTATAATTGTGAGCCATGATCTAACACTGGCCTTACATAAGCTCTGTAGAGGGGCATTATTACTTGTGCATCTCTGCTTTTAAAATGTCTTTTTATGGACCTGAGGATACCTTTGGCTTTTACAATTTGAACGTCAGTATGCGCTTTGAATGTTAGCTTGCTAGAAGTGAGTATTGCAAGATCTTTTTCAAGTTCTGTTTTCTTTTATAGGTAATTACCTAATTTATACTCTAATAATCTGTTTTGGGCACCAAAATGTATTATAGCACACTTGGCCTTATTAAATGACATTCCTACTGAGTCAGCCAAGTCTGTGGTGTTATTTAACACCCTTTGTAATTGAATATGATCTTCTTCATTAGTTATCACATTAGCTAATTTGGTATCATCAGCATACTTAGCAATCCAGACCTCTTCTTTATTGCCTAACCCAGAAATATACAATTGAAAAAGTAATGGGCCCAAAACTGAGCCTTGGGGCACCCCACTACTGACATTTGATATAGAGGAATAAAAAAACAATAATGCAAGCTACTTGCGTTCTATTGTCAAGCCAGAATTGTATCCATTTAATTAATCTGGTGTAGCATACTAACTAACACAGGATAGATAGATAGATACTGTAGATAGATAGATAGATAGATAGATAGATAGATAGATAGATAGATAGATACAAAAATATTTTTATATAAGAAAAAGGCATTGTTAGGGTTATACAACCCTGTTCACAAGACAGTCCTGTTTGTCTCCTAATAAATAACTCTAAATACACATACACATACCATATGTAAACATAGTACAAAACAATATACATGCAAGTCACTTAGATAACAGAGTAATATCTAGTATTGCCACTATTTACAGTTACATGCACAGTAAATGAATGCATTTCCTTCACTGCATGACTAAAGGCCCTGTGAGAGGGTAACATTCTTACTGTAAAACGTAGATCATTCCATATTTTTGCTAATTGGGAACACAGGGTTTTATCCCCATATTTTTTTTTTTTTGCTTTTATTAAGATGAATTTTATTTACATGCACCAATCTCTTTAGTTCTCAATAAACTTTATTTTCTCTTCCGAATACAGTTTGTGAAATATAGTGACTGGGATAAGATGTTTGATATTTATGAAGACAAGGTTTGCCCTAACATCATTTTATAACAGAGAGAGGAAAAAAACTTACCGTTTCAAAGCGTAAGACTTTATGGAAAAATTGTACTTGGTATTTGTCAAAATAAATGAAACCAATAATAAACAGAAAAAAACAACAACAAAAAACACTCTAAATATGTAAATAGCAGCACGAGAAAAGGGGTGAATAGGAAGGGTGAAAGATAACCCTTATATCTTAGGCTTTTTCCCCGTTTTCTTTTCTTTTTTTTCCATTTCATACCATAAGTTGACATTTCTTTGTGTTTTTTGTTATATATATTTTTTTAAAGGGGTAATGTATGTATATGAACTGTTTTGGCAATATTTGTGTTTTTTTCAACTGGAGTGTTGTTGTTTATGTTTTGACTTATATTGTTTCAATAAAAAAATGCCCCTACTCTTTTTGAGAAGTGCCATGGACTCTTTAACATCCACCTGAACTACCACCAGAACAGGTAGATGGGACCTCAGTTTGTCTCATCTGAAAAAAGGCACCTGAGGAGTGCAGCACCCCCCTCATGCTGCACTACAGTGTCATTACTGGAATTTAACCCAAGTGACTGGTGTGGGGATAGAACCCACAGCCTTCTGATCTCCTGGCCTCAGAAGTAAGTGTGCTACCTACTGAGACACTGACATCTCATACCATAAATTAAGTTTCTATGTTACTTTGTTTTAAAGTTATGAGCTATTTTGTAACACTGATTTCACTACCTGTTCAAAAAGGGCAGTTTCAGTGAAGAGCTGCTGCTGATGTCATCTCCTGAACTCACAGTCTATTCTTCCCTGTCAGCAAACTTATACAGTAGTACCTGTTTCTCCAAAGTTTAACGTGATTTATGCAAGGTTACCATAGTAAATGTGTATAGTGACCTTGAGGAGATGTACGAACATAAGAACATATGAAAATTGCCAGCAGAAAAAAGTATGAAAAAACAAATAACCGCACCGCACAAGCTAGTACTCAAAAAGCAGCTTTATTTAGAATTTAAAAAGCAAATGCGCAGCATAGCACCACAGCATCAGTGCACAATACACCTACCGGTTTTGCATCTCGTGCATCATCAGGAGGCTGTCCAAGCATAGTAAAAGGATCCTTAAAGACATGCACACAGCACCAAATTTAAAGTGACAGTGCATAATATATCCAAATGTGAACACATTAAAATATATCACAATGTAACTAAAATATTAATCTACACATAATCAATTCATCAGATCCTAAGACATTATAAATTATACAAGTAGAAAGGAATGTCAGAACGCATTTCGAACACATTTATCTGTCCTACTTGACCCTTGGGGTAACAGTCAGAATAGCAGGTACTTCTCCAAGTTCTCAGTCAATTTAAAAGTTCTATAGCACCAGTATGCTGTGTAAATATGCCCTAGAAAAAGGAGGAAAAAATATGAAAACCCTTCATATATATATATATATATATATATATATATATATACACACACATTTTTTTTCTATATATGATTTCAAGGGCAACAATCCACTATAATTAATTAAGTTTTATATACTTATACACAGTTATATCCAGAGCAGTTATTCACAAGGCATTATTTCTTCCTTTGTATACAAGGCATCAAATCAGTTTGATCATTTAGACCCGATAAATGCATGGCCCCCAATGTAAAAATCAAAAAAGATTCTCTGTATAACAATGTTTTATCCAGGTCCCCCCCTCCCCCGGGGGCCTAACTCCACCTGTTCTGTTGCTGAGAACTTAAAATTATGCTGGCCTATCCCCTTGTTCTTCATAAAGTGGAGTGTTAATGCATTCTTTTCATCCATCTTCCTGATGGATTCCAGATGTTCCCCAATGCGGATTTTCAATGGTCGAGTGGTCTTATCCACATAAAAGGCTCCACATTCACACATGGCCAGATATACCACATTCTCACTAATGCAATTAAAAAATTCTGTCATTTAAAATACTTTATTGTTGTTACATGTAGTAAAAATGTCCGTTTTCATTATATTTTGGCAGAATTTACATTTTCCACAGGTGAAATTGCCCTTTGGAAGGTGTGGTAACCATATTTTTTTATACCCTATTTCAAATGTCAGTACTTCCTGGTAACTATGTACCAGTAGATCCTTCAAGTTGGGGCCTCTACAATATACCATCTTTGTTTTTTCTGCTATTATATCTACAAGGCTTGGTTTTTTTTCTAATATGTGCCAATTTGTATACAAAATATCTTGTATTTTGTGAGCCTGCCTACTATACTTGGTCACAAAATTAGCCTTCACTGCATCCTTCCTTGGTTTAGTGTACTGAAGCAGACTATCCCTAGGGGTATTTAGGGCCTCCAAATATGCTTTCTCAACTAGTCCAGTAATATACCCCCTAGCTTTAAATCTAAAATACATCTCTGATCCATTTATCACAAAATCTACCTCCTCTCAGCAATTTCTACACAATCTAAACATTTGGGACTTGGGAATATTTTCCACAATGTGGTGTGGATGGCAACTTGATACTAATAAAAGTGAGTTCCTGTCTGTTTCTTTTTGGAACAGATTAGATCCTAATGTACCATCTTGTTTCTTTGTTATCTTAAGATCCAAAAAAGAAACTGATGTCAATTCACATTGTACTGTAAATTTCAAATTTGGATTACTGTGCTCCAAATATTCCACAAACTCATTTAATTCTGCCTCAGTGCCCCTCCACACCAAAAAAAAATCATCAATAAAATGACACCAGCTATCAGTCCTACTGTAATAAGGATTATTCTGAGTGTCATAGACTATTTTTATCTCCCAAAGTCCCGAATAGAGATTGAAATAATTAGGGGCAAAAGTCGCTTCCCTTGCCATTCCCTTGAGCTGCAGATACATATATTTCTCAAACATGAAAAATTCTTCTGGAGAATATGCTCAGTACAAGATAATAAAAATCATTTTTTGTATTCATCCATATTATTATCAGACCCCAGCCAAAATTTCAAAGCTTGAATCCCCCCCTCATGTGAGATATTCATATAAAGTGAATTTATGTCCGTCGATACTAAATACCATTCAGATTCTATTTGCATATCTTCTAAAATTTCTAACATTTGTGTTGTGTCACTAATGTAGGAGCATTAGTTGGAGACATATTCTTTTATATGGGCATCCAATAATGCAAAAGTGGCTCTGTTAAACTACCAATGCCTGCTACAATGGGTCTCCATAGGGGATTTAACATATCTTTATGGACCTTAGGTAACATAGAGATGCAGGCCCTAATAGGATGTGCTGTTGTCAAACACCCCAGCTCATCATTTGTTATTATACTTGACATCATTGCCTCATTCAAAAAAATGTCTATCTCCCTTTTATATTTACAGATAGGATCATCCTTCAGTTTAACACAAAATTGTTTGTCTCCCAGTTGTCTAAGAATTTTCCCTCAATATTTTTCAGTTGCCATGACTACCACAGAGTCACCCTTATATGCAGGTTTTATTATGATTGAACTGTTTTCCTGTAGATTTCTTAATGCTGCCTACTCTGCTGTGGACATATTCACATAAGTGGCTCTGGTGGTCATATAAAACATCCATTTGAAATTATTTTCACAAGCACGTTCAAATACTTTATCTGTTTCATTATATTGTGGCATGTAATTTGAAGGTGGATGAAATAAGCTTATCTCCCCTTGTTCAGGAGAGCTCATGTCCTAATTATCCTTGCTTGTAGATATAATAGTCTCATGACACAGTTTCTCTTATTAAAATGTGCCCTTAGGTTCAAATTCCTTGTGAAGCGGTGAAGGTCTACATAAAGTTCAAAGGGGTTAGAGTCCTGGGTTGAAACAAATAAAAGACCTTTCCATAAAACCTGTTCTTCCAGTGGTGACAATACATAGTCCAAAACATTTATCATAATATTCTCTGCTGTTGCTGTTAATTGTTCCTCCTGCCATGAACCCTGCCGCCTATGTTCCCTACCTCCTCTTCTGGTAGGTTTCTTCCTCTGTCTCAGCCCGTATTCCTGGGGTTCCTGGAATTCCTCAAGCCCCTCCCCCACTGAAAACCCGTTGCAGGTAACTGAAATTGTACTGTCCTGCTGTGTGTCTCTATTTCCTGGCCTTCTCCAAAAGGGTCTTCGGCTTCAGATCTGCTGTTATCTGTAGTGTAAGTGGGAGAGGCACTTCTACTTTTAAGTATTGATTTTTTCTGTTGGTACACAGTGTCAGGGTAAGTCTGGTACCTCCCTCTTCTGTTTCTAGAGGGTCTGGGACTCTTAGATTTATTATCGTTCCAATCAAACACCCTTCCCAACAGGTAATCCTGTCGATCCCTTTCAAATTTATGTAGCTTAGTTTTCTTTATGTTGTTGTCTTCTCTCTGGATATTATCTTTAAGTTTTCATTGAAAAAATTCAAAATCAGGGTGATCTTTAAACTGCAACACTATTTTTTTCTTTTTCTGAAATATCAACACTCACTTCCAGTTGTTGCCTTTCATAATCCCTAATGATAGCCTTCAAAAATTTGTCTGTACCAATTTGTTGTGTTTTTTTCCAATTCAACATGAAAAGTTTTCTCTCCAAACCATAACCTAGTAGTTTTAATATGCGCAATCCCCTCGGAGAATGACCGACCCTCATGAAGGCCTCTAAAGTTATTTTGCCCCAATAATGTCTCCTTCCTCATATAATCGCCCACTCCAAAGACACAAAAGCACATTTTATATCCACAGGTTGTATATTAGAGTACTGTGAAGAGTTAGTACCTCTTATTTCTGCTGCTGTCCCATCATTAGTTTGTTCCGAAAATAGTTCCTGTTCTCCTGCTTTTTGAAAAATGTTTGTCTCAAAAGAGCCTGATGCATCCCTTAAAATGGTGTCCATAAATGATTTCTCAGTCATTCTAAGAATGGGGATTTGAAGATCTATTTTTCGTGTGGTTACTCCTCTCTGGAAAATGCAACCTTCAGGTTATCTTCCTCCAAATACTGAAATGCAGAAAAATGGAGAGCAATATATAACCCATTTGTCCCAAATTTTAGAGGTGCCTTAGCATTCGCATGGCATCAGCAGCAAAAAGCTAATGCTGAAATGGTTCCAGCTGCAGTAAATTAGCTCCCGCTGAGCAGGTTAGCAAAGCTATATTAGAAAAACACGGAAAAAAATGCTCCGACAGTAAAGTGCATGCTGGAAATATACCAACTGACTATGAAAAAACATAACCACATCACATGAGCTAGTACTCAAAAAGCAGCTTTATTTAGAATTTAAAAAACAAACTCCCAGCATAGCACCACAGCATCAGTGCACAATACCTCTACCAGTTTTGCATCTCGTGCATCATCAGGAGGCTGTCCAAGCATAGTAAAAGGACCCTTAAATACATGAACATTGCATCAAATTTAAAGTGACAGTGCATAATATATCCAAATGTGAACACATCAAAATATATCACAATGTAACTACAAAAAATTCCTTCTGGTTTATTCAGTCTGCTCAAGGTTGCAGCTAGTTCCCCTATTCAGCAGCTGCTCCTCCCCCTCACTGATGTGAATCAGTCTCCTACCATTCAAACTGCCAAAAAGTAGTTTTCCATGAAAAAATCCTTTTATTTCTGTTTTCCATATCATTTGCATAGCCCTGCCCCTTTTGTTTTCAGTGCTGCAACCTCCAACCTTTCCATCTTGCAAAGGAAACAAACTTTTTAAAGGAACATTGTCAGTTTTTAGCTAACTATTTACATTATTTACAAGTAGCAGTATCTAGCATTATAAAATGTGTAGAACAATTCTAGTGATTTGATTGACTGAGAGCAGTTCAGAGCCATGTTCATTCAGCCATTATGAAACTTCTGAAGTACTTACAGCCATTCAAGCCGTATCACATAAACACACTCCCACATTCTGACAGGAGCTTACACTTCAGACCTGTCACTTCACCAACAGGCTATGCAAGTGAAACATCTACACAGAATGGCAAATTGTCTTTTTGGCCTCTCTGCATCACAACAACATTGTTCCAGAAGCTTTACTACATACTGTACTGCTGTAAACACTACCAAAATAGGAGACTGCATTTTGATTAGGGAAGTAGAAAAAATCAGCTATTTACTGTACTCACAATGCCTATCTATGTAAATTAGTATAGCGGCTATTATATATCTGTGCTCACTATAGAAATAGGAGACTGCATCCCTCAGTAAACAAATCTTTTCATCTAGATGCTGTATGCACAATGCCTAGTTTTGAAAATAAACATATGAGAGTGTATATTGTTGAAACCACTACAAAAATAAAAGTCAGACTGCACCTCACAGTAAGAAAATTGGAAAACAATTTCTTATTGCATCCAGAATGCTTTTCTATCTATAATAACATATTACATGCTATACAACAGTCACCACTACCAAAATAAAAGACTACACCTCTGAGTTAGGAACATTTAAGTCAACTTTATAATTTACCCAGCATTCCTTGTTGCTTTATGTAAAACATTGACAGCTGTCTTGCAAGACATCATTCTGGGGGTGTGGCTGCACAGAGAAAACTGGAGGGTAAGCACAAAGTGCTAATAAATCATCAACAAAAATGACTATGACAGAATTTTTTTTACAAAACAAATTGCAGCTTCAGCAACTGAAACATGGCTGGCAATGACATGCTATGTAAAAAAGGCATTTGGGGAACTTCCATAAATCACTTTAAACTTTGAAGAAACAGGTCCTATAAGCTTGCTGACATGGAGAACTAGACTATGAATTCAGGAGATGACATCATCAGCAGCTCTTCACTGAAACTTGCTTTTTTGAACTGGCGGTGAATTTAGGGTTGTAAAATGAATTGTAACTTTTAGACAAAGTAACTTTGAGATTTCATTTTTGGCATGAGGCTGATTGGGACTTTGCTGATTCAAAATCTGAATTCATTGATGCCAGAAATTTTGACCATTGTCCAACATTAAA
The DNA here is from genome assembly GCA_016271365.2 of Neoceratodus forsteri. Taxonomy (NCBI): domain Eukaryota; kingdom Metazoa; phylum Chordata; order Ceratodontiformes; family Ceratodontidae; genus Neoceratodus; species Neoceratodus forsteri. Next base: position 1,287,572,585 of record CM057459.1, on the reverse strand, counting down.
ATTTGTATTTGAGTGGTATTCTTTTTTGGTGCAAAATGTGTCAATTTAGTCTTTTTGACATTCATTATAAGCCTCGACCTGGTGAACCAGTCCCCCACCTCATTGAATCCTGTTTGTAATTTTATTTGAAGTTCTTGGATGTTTTCCTCTGAAGCAACTAAAGCGGTATCATCCACATACAGTCTTATAGCTAAGTACCACACTACTTGGAGTAAATCATTATAAAATAATAAAATAATGTATTTATTTATGTATGTATTTATTTATGACTTTGATTACTGGTAGGTGCACTGGTCCAAAGGACCATTTTCAGGCATGAGGTACAATAATACTTGATAAACAACTGCTGAACACTCAAATATCAGTGCAGCAGGGATATATACAGCAGTAAATAACAATAAAATAATAACATAATAGGGTAATATGGGTACAACAGTAGATGCAGTGATGATATCAACAGATGGCAAAATATAGGTGAATGTTCCTAATTAGCAATATCAAAAGACAGTGAACCTACCCACTGCCAATGTCTCTAGGTAGTTTGACTAGCTACCAGGAGCTGGAAGGTAGAGATACAGAAAGCAGGTCTAGGAAAGGATTGAGTAGCTGGGCACAAGGAGGTAGCTGTTAATTCAGACAGTTACAGCTGTGTTTGGTTAGTAGCCAGGATTTGAGATTTTGTGTAAAGGTAAGAAGGGTGTTAGCAGATCTGAGGGTGGTGGGAAGCCCATTCCAAAAGGTGGGGGCTGCAAATGACAGGGCATTCTCACCCATATTGGTTGAGGTTCCTGACACCTCAAGATGTGGGACAGCGGAGGCACCTAGGTGAGGTACGGTATTTACAGTGGTTAGAGAGAGGGTAAATAGTACTGTTTCTTAAGATGGTATCCATAAAGCAGCCCAGAGTGAATTTGAAGCTGCCTTGTAGGGAGAGCCAGCTGAGAGAGTGGTAAAGGTCACAGTGGTGAGTGGAGAAGGGTGAAGATAGCGCAAAGCAGCAAGCACTATTATAGGCAGACATAAGTCTGGCCCAGAGGGTGGCAGAGAGTCGTGAGTAAATGGGGGAACAGTAGTCCAGTATTGGTAATAGATTACCTTGGACTATAGACAGGTGAGCCTCTGTGGATAGGTAGGGTTTCAGGTGGTAGGCCCCCTGGGGCACACATCTGTTTATTTTCCAGGAAGGGGGGGCAGATAGACACTGAGAGACTGATACCCTCTGGGTGCAGCTTGTCAGGTAAGATTTTAGCCAATTCCAAGGTCCCTCAGTTATTCCCATGCCCCTAATTTGTTGAGGTGGAGTAAGTGGTCCACCAGGTTTAGAAAGTGGACTTTTTATTTCCTGGCATCTGATTGGCTAGTACCCTTGCCAAAGGGGTACATTAACTTTCAATAGATGCCCAGAAAATAAAAAGTACCAGCCTACAGTGCCCCAGCACCAACTGAACTATCCTAGTGCCCACCCTGCTTCCTTATTGGCTGAAGCCACTCAATTTAAATTTCAAATTGCCTCCATTTTTTTTCTCTTGCTTACTGAGAGATATTGTCCTCCAGTCCCAATGCACCCCAGTTCAGTGCCAACTGCATAACAGAGCCATACATGAACCTTTGCTCAGGCTCATTCCAGGCTACCTTTGTTTGTTACTTTTTTTTATTTACTGTACCCTTTTGTGTCATGCCCTGACATTGCCCATAGTGTGACTCTCACACAGCTGACCACGTTCTTACTCTTCCCTCCTTCAGCCCGCTGCCCACTCCCTTCCAAAAAAGAAATTGCTTCTCCTTTGAATAATCTCCTGAAAGCAAGAAGCGAGTCAGCCCCAGTCTGCCATTCAATTAAATTACCCCAGCTTTCCTCTTCACACAGTCCCTCATTGCACTTGTAAATTGTGAAAAAAAAATCCACAGATCAAAAAAGCATTTCTCCCTCAGTTCTGTTCCCCATGATCACCGCTGCTGTCAGCATCTCAGCACTTCCAGAGTTTACATCTGTGTTTTCCATTCCAACAAGCTACCAGCAAAAGGGAATGCTGATGTCATCTGTCAAAAGTAGTTTTCCCCTGCAAATGTCAAAATTTAACAGCACTCCTGAATACGTTTAATTTTTTTTACAGTGCTACGTCCAACACTCTGCCTGTAGGTCTCCTCTTCCTGCTTTTACTAAGCAGGGTTGCATGCCTAATGTCTGCATCTTACAAAAAAAAACTCCTGCAGAAAGGGCAGAATAGAGAAAACTACAAGAATGAGAATAAAAGAAGTACAAGTTTGTTAACTTGATCCTTGAAAGTGCTTGTGTGTGTGTGTGTGTGTGTGTGAGGGGGGGAGATAACCATGATAACCAGCCCCACAGTAAGGACTACAAAGGCTGCCAAAGGACAAAAGTCCATAGATAAAAAAAAAAACATTTTAATTCAAGCAGAGGAACTATTTTATTACAAAATAAATCAAATTGCTCAGAGTTCTAACATTAAAAGATAAGAATATATTTGTTTTAACAGTTGCCCATTTTCTAAGTGCAATAATACCCTCCAGGGTTGGTGGTATTGGCTATACCAGACCTTCCAAGGGGTATAAGGCCTTCCACCTCCAGCATCATGCCTCATTATGCCCCTGGCCAGTACAGTATAGCCCAATACCACCCACCCTGTCAGGTATTATTGCTTACTGAAGGCTTTGGATAGATCCAATGATGCACAAACCAAGTTATTAAATTCTAGTAAAGCTGAAGTGGTTGAATGCCCCTTTCTAAACCCAGACAAGAAAAGCATTAGTAGATTGTGTTTGTCCAAGTGCTTAGACATTTGAACATGGACATGTTTCTCCAAGCACTTGGGAAAAACAGACAACACTATCCGTCTATAGTTGTTCAAATCTCAGACTCCCCCCTTTATGTATGGGAATGACTATTTTCTTTCCGGGTTGATGTGAAATACCCATTTTCAAATTCCAGTTAAAGATATGGGTTACTATAGGAGCTGCATGATTTGCTGACATCCTTAGAAACCTATTCTCTATCTCGTCCGGCTCTGTAGGTTTATGAACATTTATGTTCCTTAGTCCTTTACAGACCTCAGATACTCTCAGTATTTAAATGGTGGCAAGCAGCTCATTTTCCCTTCAATCCAATTTTTCTCAAACTGTTCATTTAAACTGTTTTCCCTTTTGTAAACTGGAAGGTTTTCAAAATAATTATTTAAGGCATCAGAAACATTCCTACATTCATCAATCTAGCTGTTCCCCAACCCATATTTTCATATTCTTTGGTGGGTCTGCACCACCTGGGTTTGTTATGTGATTTACAGTTTGCCAGAATTTAAGTGAGTCTTTGTTACAATCCATCTTATTCCTGTAGTATAAAGCTTTAGCATTTTCAATGATCCTTCTATACTCATTTCTTTTCCATTTAAACAATTCCCAATCACCATCTTATTTTGTTCTTTTGGCTTTCTGCCAAATTCTATTTTAACTCTAATTCTTTTCATGATTCTTTCATTTATCTAGGGGAGTCTGGCAGTCCTTCTATAGTGTTTACATTTTAGGGTGTGTAAGTCACAAATGCTGCAAAAATAATTTACAGTTAGATCTAATTCAGGTATCAGCTTACATCTATCCTATTTTTCCTTCTTGATGCTGAACAAAAATTTATCTGCAGAAAAATTTCACATGTCCCTAACCCAATTATAATTTAAATGGTCTGAGGATTTCTGAACTTGTAATTTTGATAATGTAACCCAAACTGGATTATGACCCTTGGTAAGAAGGGAGGATTTCAAAATCTTCTACATTCATTTGGGATGATATAAAAAATAAATCGAGGATAATTCCCCACATCAAAGTACTAGTATATCTTGTGGGACTTTTTATGCGCTGAGCTACCCCAAGGACCAAGACAATTTCTCTAAATTGCCTTCCTCTTGACTTGTACCAATCGCAGTTCATGTCACCCATTGGAACTACCAATTTATCCCCTGTACAATCACAGTTCTTGTTTATCACTATTTCAGTAGTGGTTAAGTTTGACTTGAGGGGGTTATACTACTGCTAGGGCCACTTTAAGTATTTCCACATTATTACTAAGTATTCAATATTATTATCATTTCCTTTAACAAGACATCCAAATGACCCAGTATATGTTTTATGTAAATCATTATGCCTTCACCCCTTTTGATTCTCTCCGATCTGAAAAGTTGTTATCCAGGGAGGGTAAGTTCCTAATCCCCAATACCCCCCAGATAACCAAGTTTCAGTTAGACCAGAAATACTTGGGTCTGGTTCAGTGACCAATAATGACAATAAGTCATGCATTGCCGTGAAATTATTTTTAAGCCATTATTACAAGCTAAGCCAGGGTTTAACTCAATGCCCCCTTCCCCCCATGGTTAATAAAAGCATACAACAGGTACCATATTGTCCCTGTGAAAATCTGTGAAGTGAATAAGGGTCAAGTACTCTTGTGTTGCCCTGTGAGATATACTCCTAGTAACACATTCCTTCTGGCTTTACACAGGTTTTTTTGTTGTCTTTCTCATGAAGAGGACAGCCAGTATGCTTCTGTTTTGCTCGTTTTGACTCTCTTGGACATTATAATGCTTGCTAGGCAACACAAGAGTAAACATAACAACATCCTATACAAATACATTCTACGGCAATTGTGAAAGGGACATGCCCACCTGAAATAACCTCTCACACACTGATATGTTGGGTGCTTGATTGGCAAAATTTATTTAGGTTGTAAGATTCAACTTATTTATTTCATAATCATGCAACATAATAAACAGTCAAACCCATCTTTGTCCTCCAGCCCATCCTTTACACAATTTTCTTTCCAAGCCTGGGTGTGTCACCTGGCACCCTACTCCAACTTCCCTAGTAATTTTCAGTTCTTCTTGGGAGATCAGGTTTCACACCTGATGCCCAGCTCAGTTCCTCTCCATCTTGCCGCCATATCTTCATGAGGTGCCCCCACCCACCTGGATGTTGAACCAGCCCAGGCCTGCCAATAGAGTCCCCCAACCCTGGTTTCTCCCCCCTTTCCAATTCCTTCCTTCCCCGATGCCCTCTGATGGCATCCTCCTGAATTGTCCAACCTGCTGCCCTTTGATAGAAACCCAGTGACCCTGGACTGACCACACCCTGTTGCCCTTGGCTGGCAACCCAGGACCACTGGCTTTGTCTCTGTGTACTTCTACCCCCCTTCTGAAACAGGGCAGGAGGGTGGGAGTCTCAGAAAGTTCAGCAAAAGTGGCATAGCCCACCCTGACCTCTCCTTTTCCCCCTAGTGGCCACTCCCTTATTTCCTTTGCCAATCCCTAGCACGCATACCACTGACTGACACCCCAGCTCCTCCCCTTCCTTGCTCACCATTGCTAAGCCATCCACTCTCTTTCTTTCTCTCTCTCTTCCTTACCTATACCCCCCACAACTCTGATTTCAGGGAGGTATGCCCCTGGCAAACTGGGTCACCCTGTAATGGCAACCCCCTTTGTCATGGACATCCCCAAATGAAATAATCACCCACACACTGATATGTTGGGTGCTTGATTGACAAAATTTATTTAGGTCGTAACATTCAACTTATTTATTTCATAACCATATAACATGATAAACAGTCAAACCCAGCTTCATCCTCATGCCCAATCTTTACACAATTTTCTTCTTGAGCCTGGGTGTGTCTCCCAGTGCCCCACTCCACCTTCCCCAGTCATTTTCAGTTATTCCTGGGGGCTCAGGTGTCACACTCGTTGCCCAGCTCAGTTCCTCTCCATCTTGATACCTTTTCTTCAGAAGGTGCCCACACCCACATGGATGTTGTCTCAGCCCAGGCCTGCCACTAGTGTCTCTCCACCCTGGTATCCTCCCTTTCCAATTCCTTCCTTCCACTAACACACCTCCCTCTCTGAATTGGATGGTGCTATTCCCCAAAAAAAACTCCACTCTCCAATTCCCATTTCTCAATTGCTTCATCCAGCCTGTTCATGAACAATGCTAAGCCTACCTCAGACAAATGCACCCCATCCTGTCTATAGTCTCCAGGGCTGTCATAGCTAATGACGTACTTTAAATAAATGTACTGGGACTCCCTAACACATGCCACCCTCCTCCTGCTCAATCTCTTCCTTGCTCTTTCTATTGCCTTCACATCCCTGGCCTGCCTTCACACTCGCCTGGGAATGATTTCAAACCATGCAATCTTGACACCTGGTCAGCAAGAGAAACATAGAAACATAGAAACTGATGGCATATAAGGACCACAAGGCCCATCCAGTCTGCCCATTTATTTTTCTACCTTATGAATGTGCCATCGGCATTTGCTCTGTCAATGGCCTATCTATTCATACTTATCTGTATTTCTCCCTTATGCCTATCCCATGCCTGTTTAAAGCCATGCACTGTATTCATATCCACCACTTCCTGAGGTAGGCCATTCCATGCATTCACCACCCTTTCTGTGAAAAAAAAACTTCCTCACATTACCTCTTAGTTGGCCTCCCTCTAATCTCATGCTGTGTCCGCTTGTCCTGCTATTTTTCTTATATTGAAACATGTTAGACTCTTTCACCTTGTTAATGCCCTAAAGGTGTTTGACTGTTTCAATCATTTCACCTCTCTCCCTCCTTTGCTCCAGGGTATACATATTGAATTCTTTTAATCTGGTCTCATATGTTTTCTGATGCAGTCCCTGCACTATTTTGGTTGCCCTTCTCTGGACTGCCTCAATTTGGTTAATGTCCTTGTGAAGGTGTGGCCTCCAGTATTGCACATAGTACTCCAGATGGGGCCTAACCGGTGTCTTGTAATGCGGGATTATTACCTCCCTCTTACAACTTGTGATAGCCCTACTAATACACCCCAACATCCCCTAGCCTTACCTACTGATTTAGTGGTCTGCTTGGATGATTTCAGGTCATCCATGATGATGATGCCCAAGTCTCCTTCTTCCCTTGTGACTGCCAGCAACTCCCCTCCCAACCTATAGGTGGCTTCAGGGTTTCTATTCCCTATGTGCATGATCTTGCACTTCTTTTCATATTATTCTAATGTCATTTTGCATTTCTGCCAATAAATTCACCCACGGTCTTCCCCCAGATAATTTTCCCCCAAATGTAAAATTAAAAGGTCTGGTTTCAGGACTCTGATCTTCTGTTCCTCTAACAAAGGCAGCAACTGCCCCCAGTGCATGCCACAGGTGCCTTTCCAGTGCAGGCTGACGGAAACTGCTGCCCTCTGCTACTGTCTACCACCTGGCTTGCTGGTGACTCCCTTTTTAGCCCAGAATATAAAGGAGTGCCCCATGATCCAGACCATCCTCCTGCACCCTGGAACAAAAGAGCAGAGTGCCGTAAAAACCTAATCTCTCACCTGTCTTATAGCTGTCCAATTTCCACTTTTCCTTTCCTCTCATGCCCTCTAGTGAGGCGCCCCCTTTGGCTGCCTCTGATGCAGCCCCAATGTGGAATTAATGAGAAGAGAACCTGCTGGGATCCTCCCCTATGAATGCTATGTCTTTATTGATTATTGCTGAGACCTGATATTCTGACACTGCCACCCTGTTCCATGAACAAAGAAAAGGACCACCCTGGTTGGTCTGACCTCCCTGTACACTTCTAACACCCTAACCATGCACACCATCTGGTTAGCACTGCTGGGTAATCTGATTCATACCCCTACTCCCACCTGATCTGTTTTTGACCTCCTCAGCTTGATGACTGCCCCATAGCTATCCCATTGTATGTTTTCCACCCTCAGACCCTCGTGCCCCATTCCCTGTCTACTCACTACCATTTCACTGACCCTAAATGCCCCCTGCTGCGTAAATAAAAATAGAGCTCTAAATAACCTCTCTTCATAAACTGACCTGCAAATGCTACTCAAACTGCCAAGCAGGCTGCAGAACAACCTGCCTTTGATTGGTCATCTTCTATCCCTTGACTTCCCTTTCAATCTCTGCCAGTCCTGCAGCATTCTGCAGACTACAGGGGACCTGGCGGGGGCCCCCACCCCTTGGCCTCCCAAACAGCTCCTATGCCCACCAAAGCTGTCCCAATGGTTGAATATGCTGCACTTCATCCCATTTTTTTTACCATAAATCTGATGACCTGATGTTCCAAAACCCTTCCTCCAATTCCCCACCCCATGTATTGATGGAACTCCTGAAATGTCTCCCACACCCTATGATATGCCCTCAAGGTATTATCGGCCAATGAACTGCAGTACAGCAGACTGGCTCTCCCCATCCAATTTCATATAATGAGGGAGTGACCATGGTCTTCCTGGCGGAAGCATGCAGGGCTACGTCCCTGAACCTGCATAACTGGAAATGGGAAAGGCTGTTAGCTATCTCACTGTAAATACCTGTGATATGTTTTGCCTTGAATGACAGGTAAAGCCTTAAACCCTCCAATACCATCTGCCTCATTTTCCTACTCTCCCTGTTAATGGACCCTCTCTGGTGGTTTAAAGTCTCCACTACCCCTAAAGTGTTGCACCAAAATAGGATCCTCTTGTTGTGAAATTGCTCCCTGCACACCTTCGCCACCAACCATATGGGAAATATCTCCAAAAAAGCAATATCCTTGAGTAGTCCTTCCTCTTCCCATCTGCTTAGCCATGCCTCAGACATCCATTCCTCTTTGAAGTGTGCCCCCATCCCCCAGGTTCCCACCACAACCGTGTATAACTCTAGGTCAGTGTTGTGCACCCAGCCTTCCTGTCAGAATGTAACCCCATTGTACCCCTCCAGGAACTGTTCCCATACCCCCAGGACTTGTTTCACCCTAGTTTTGATATCCACCCAATGATGGGGGAGCTTCACCTGGCCGGTAGCCCTGGCGAGCCACTGAGTGGAAACCCTCCTCGAGGCCACCACTTTGCACATGAAATGGAGATGGCCTAGTAGCTGTTGCACCACCGACAGTTGTACCCACCTCCTACCCATGACAAAGGCCAGTAAACCCTTCAGTCTGTCCACCTTTTCTACTGATAACTTGAAAACTCCCTGCTTCCATGTCCACCTCTATCTCTCGAAATTCCAGTTTCATTGCTGGTCCTTCTGTTTTCTCCTTTGCTAGTGGTACCCCCAGTGTCTGACACATTACTTGGAACTACCTCAGCATCTCTCCTGTTCTGGCTTCCCCTTCACCCACCAATAAAAAATCATCTAGATAATGCACGACCCTCTTATACCCCTATCTGTCCCCAATTATACAATGGTGTGTGAAAATCCTGTAACCTCATTTGTCAAAACATGTCACATGACCATTGGTAAATTCTGCTTAACCCACAGCTAAGGAATGGCATTTATAAAAAACATAATTAAACACATTTTAAATTCATTTTACACATGGGTCCATTGTATAATTGTAATAAGGCACTCTAGGGTGTGAGTTATTGGGTAATTTACCCACTTCTTGTGTGGTTAAATCATTCAGCTGCACCTCATGACATACCACACAAGGCATGGGTAAATCCTCAATAACCCACACCCTGTTGTGCCTTATCATTTAAATACCCACTGCAGCCACATGCTGAAAGTCTCAAAAGCTGCACATGCCACTGAACAGCCCATTGGCAAGGCTTTGTCAAAGTAATATCTCCCCCCAGACTGAAGCTCTAACAAGTCCCAGTCCTCTTCTCTCACTGGTAGCAATTGAAAGGCGTACTCAATGTCCAGCTTAGCTAACCATACCCCATCCACTGCCTTGATCACGGCAATGGCCTAGTCCAGCATGGCATAAGATACTGCTCCATCCCTTTCTGAAATGTCACCATTCACCAAGCTTCCTTCAGGATATGACAAATGAAGGATTAGACTGTATTCCTTCTGTTTCTTCTTTGGTACCAGATCCAAAGGCGAAACCCTCAGCTCTGGCCATGGTAGCTTCTCAAAAGGGACCTTTACCCTCCCTGCTGCTATTTCCTTGCCTATTTTTTGCATTACCAGCCCCTCTTTCCCCTTTGAGGACATCAAATTCTTCACCTGCATTGCTACCCTTGGTCCTGCATACTGTAGATTAAAACCATTTGTGAACCCCTCCCTAAGCTTCCATTTTGCCACTTTGTTCTGGTAACCCACTGTCCAGTCCCATATAATCGCTGACCTAATTGGTATGCACACCATCTGGTACCCCTTGCTCCCCCAAGCCCCCCATCATCCCCTTTCTTAGTTGTTAGACCCTGCCCCAAATGCTCCCCTCCCATTGTATCCCCTCCCCCTTCCTCTCTCCCTGTGTACCTCCCCCCTCGAGCCCCACCCACCACCACAAAATGGTTGCCCTCCTTGCTGCTGAAACCCCGTCCTCTCCCACATGCTTTTGCAGCTTGAGACTGGGTGCGGCCTGAAGCATTTTGAGTAAATGTGCCAAAATTTACAGTTTTCCCAACTCCACCTGGCATTGTTGAAACACCAACACATCTTGACCCTGGACCTGTTAAGATGTTTTGAACCCTCAAATGCCCCTGAATTATTTCCCATGAGTGTGTGAATCGAGAGGCCTGCTTGCATAATGTCCCAATGAACATCCCTGCGCTCTGCAATGTGCGAGCGGAACTGTTCATCATATACTAGCCACCCATAGACCCCTTTCGTTTTGTAAGCGTCCCTAATTGTGGCTGAGTAGGTTAGCAATGGGATGGCTAATTCTGGCTGTTTCTGTAACAAAATTACACTGTAGTTCATGAACCCTGCCAACCAATTGTCGAACATTTTACCCTTGAATCTCCTGTCCTCAGTGGAGTTTCCCACCAGAGCCAGTGCCACCACCATCTCAGACCTCCTCACGGACTCTCTTTCTGCATTCTTCTTTGCTGACTCCTTATCCACTAGTGCAAATGTATCCACATATACCCTTTGTTAAATCTTTTGCTTCACCGCCTTTGAGACATGATCCTCTAACGTCATCCCTGGAAAGATGCTCCCTTGCCCCCCCATGCCCTCCTTGCCTGTTAATCCTGTTCCTTGACCTTTGGCCCTTTCCTTTTCAACTCAGCTAGCACTTCCTCCATCTCCTGTAGCTCCTTGTCCCCCCTCTCCAATATCAACCCTCCTAAATATTCTTTCAGACTCCCATCTAGCATCAGATTAACCTTGTCTTTACCCTTCTCCGTCATTGCCTCTTCCCCTGTCACCTTCTGCAGCCTTTTCCCTGCTTTTCCCTTCTCTCTCTTTTCCTCTGGCTCCTTCTGCTTCATTACCCTGAGTTCCTCTTCCTCTTCTTCCATCTTTTGGGCCCTCTCCAGCATGGCCTGTACCTGTCCCATCAACGTCACCGCCTGCTTGATGAGCTTCTTAGTGGCTGTTTCCTTCCTTGCTGCATTCTTCTTTGGTGCCATCTGCTATTGTACAACAACAAAACCACCATTAATTCCTATCTCACTTTTTTTTAACTCCCCCCCCAACCATAGCAGATGCAAGGAGGTGCCTGGACTTCTTACTAGGATTTGTGTTCCTTGCCCTGAACTGCCAGCCAGCTTTGGCTACATGGTGGCCCATCAAACCCTTAGCTGCTGTCCCTTTAATTTATTATGAAGGCTGAGCCTGGAACCAGCATCTCCCTAAAGCCGTAGCTGGCATCCCTATACCCCCATTACCGGATCAGTTGCAATGTGAGCCAAGCTGGGGATTTTACTCAGACCTTCCCATGCCCTTCATGTTTCCCCAACTTGATAACCATCTAGTATTTTCTTTTAAGTGCTTGCAGCACCCTTCAGTACTGCTGCCAGCCCTCCTTTTCCACCATATCCTGAGTAGCATTTAAAGCCCCCTACCCTTGAGTCTGTTGATCAGGACTGTGAATTGACAAGCTGCCAGTCTGATGGAATGGAGCATCAGTCCTGACAGTTTTATATTTACTGTTTGTGTGTAACCATCTGGCAGAATGTCAGCTTATGCTCAGAACTGCTACATTAGTAATTTCTCTTGTCATTTCCAAACAAAGTCAGTTCATGCTGTTGTCCCATTTGCACTATAAAACTCATGTCCTCCGCTAATTTCTGTAGCAGTGTCATATTATTAGCATGCCTGGAACAGGCAAGATGAAAGTGTTTTATTTTATTTATTAGTACATTTAATTTATCAGTGAGCACAGGACTATTTCCAACTCTGTAAAAATGTGTTCACTGTAGCACTTGCCCCATGCCAGTATATATCTTGATGATGGCCACCTCACACCCCAAGATGTGCTTGTTTACTCCCCTTCATCGGTGCTTGACTGGGCCATGACTCTCCCCCCAGCCCCGTTGAACCCAGCATTGCTTTACGATGGCAGTACAAGGCTTTGTACCCTGCTACCCTCCCTCTTGACTGCTCCCTCACTACATGAATCAAACCCCCATCCTTTCTGCCAGCCTTGCTGTCCCATGTCTGGTCACCATTAGCTTACCTAAAATGGCACCGTCGGCCCACGTGAAATTGCGGTGGCCTCATGCCCCTGGTATCTCGTGTGGCCCTACCTGCTCCGTCCGGTGTGCTGAGCTGCGGCTGACCATTTTTAGCCCTACATGCCTCTGCCTCCTCCACGGACACCTGCCTACCCTAGCTACCCACCCCGTGAAATCTTCCCGAGGAGGCCCCACCCCACCATGATGGTGTCCCTTGTTCTGTTCTGCCAGCTGCCACTCTGGCCTGCACCCAACAGGGACCTCCTCTCTGTTCCCTGGAGCCGTAGTATGTTCCCTCCATGGCTGGTGACTGACAGACCCTGTCCTTGCTGCCGGACTACTTTCAGCCACAAACCACCATGGAAAGCGCTGCAGCCATGGAGTTCATCTGCAGGAGCTGGACCCTAAAAAGCAATGCCTGTAGGGTCCCCACCACAACAACCAAGCAGAAAATCTGCCTTTATAAAACACCCACCACCGTACCTAAACTCAGGCTGCTCACTGGCCGTAGATGCTTCTCCCACCCAACTCGACTGGGAGCATGGCTTCCTTAACACCCCCCCATCACTACTAGCTGTACTGAAGGGCCCTGCTGTAACCTATCCTAGGAGTGCAAGCCACATAAACCACGAGTGTATCACCACACAGCCACACTGCTCCCACATAAGAACCCCTCATGTACTCCCCCTACCTTAACCTAGGCTCTATGAAGGTATCCCCCACTCCCCTGTCTACAGCCATTTACCCCATACCACCTGCTCCTGCCCTGTACATGATGTGTGTTGAAATCCCTTCTATCAAGCTATCAAATTCAAATCTGTTTGCTTTTCTTTTTTTTATATTAACAACATGCGTTTTAACTATCTTCTAAACTGTACCTCCCTTCTCCCCTATATCTCCCATCTCTATCTCACCTTACCTTAACTTATCTGAGACCTCAAACCTATGCCAATCAATGTGCTGTCCTTCCAGAGAGCAGTCTCAGAAAGTTCAGCAAAAAGTGGCATAGCCCACCCTGATCTCTCCTCCCCCCCAGTGGCCACTCCCTTATTTTCATTGTCAATCCCGAGCACCCATACTGCTGACTGACACCCCAGCCCCGCCCCTTCTTTGCTCACCCTTGCTAACCCATCCACTCTTTCTCTCTTCCCTACCTATACCCACACCCCTCCGATTTCAGGCAGGTATGCCCCTGACAACCTGGGTCACCCTGTAATGGCAACCTCCTTTATGAATGATCTAAAAATGCATTTATGTTTTTCTATACAATCAAGTAAAATCAAGCAAACAGTAATATAAAGAGAAAATTAATAATAAAATTAGCATTTTTAAAATGTATCAACTGAACGCATCAATTAGATGCCAATAGTTATAACATTTTGGTACAAGATATAAACCTTACAAACTTTTAAAAGGAATAAAAGTAATGTACCCTGGCAGCTTGAAATGTTCTTACCCAGTCCACTCAGTCTTGTGCCTGTGCTCACACTTGTGCAAGCCATGTGGGGCATTATAGGCAGTAGCCCCACCTTGTGAGAGTTACCAACTGCTGCTAACTTGCCCCCGAGTCCCCACACCTGCTGTTGAAAAGGGGAACCTTTCTTACAGCAGTCATCGTTCTTACAGCATGAAGCAACACTTTTCGCAGCAACAGCAGGAGAATGCACACACTGTCTCTGTGATGGCTATTGGTGTTAATCAGGCTGTGAATCTACCAGATAATGTTTGGACTGCTGCGCTGTCTTGGATGGTCTAGAGTGTAATCTGCCACTTGTGAGAGCTGTGCGGGCCTTTATAGGCAGCAGCCCCACCTTGTGGGAGTTACCAACATCTGCTGACTTGTCCCCACGTACAGATGCAATACTTAATATAATAAAAACAAATGACAATATAGGCATGACTAAATACAATAAAGATCTCAGTTGGGAGGAAGCAACGATAATATTTTTATTTTTAACTATAAACAGAAGAAAAGTGAGGGAGGCTGGGGTTATGGAACAACTTGATTTTAAAAGAACTAATTTTAAAGCTATCAACAAATAATTAGAAATGTCAGATTAATGCAGCCAACCCAGTAGCATGGAGGGCTGAGGTAGCCATGCCTTGCCTCCTGTCATGGTGGCTGTGTACACGGTGCACGCGGGCTGCCAGGGTTTGGCTGACAGGGAGAGGATCGAGCATCTAGAGGACTGCTCTCCTCTCCAGGGGAGGGAGGAATGGTGCTCCCACCGAATGACTGCTCCTGGGTGGATGCTCAAATGTAGTGCAGGTATTGGACTTCTGCAGGTATGCACGCACCTCCACGTATGCATGTCTGATGTGTGCACCCCAGTGATGGTGCAGAGAAGGAAAGGGAGAAAATTGGAGGAAAACACCCCTGGATATGGTTGATGATTGACCCCTCCTCAGGCTCTGCACCCAGTGACCAGGCACCACCACAGCTCTGTGGCAGAGGGCGTAGGCTGAAGGTAAGTCTCGGGGATGCTGGGGGTGATGAGACTGTGGGATAAAATGTATATAAAAAAGGAAAAAAGTGGGATTGGAGCATAAACTGACAAATGTTAGGGTATCACAAGCATGGAATATGTTAAAAAAATAATAAGCTCAGTCTACAGGACAGATTTATTGTGAAGCAAAATAAATATAATAAGCATAGGAAAAATAATCTGTATCACTTTAAAAATACAAAAAAATTATGAATGTAACAGGTGGGGCACTTAATAAATTTAAGAAATTTGGCTCAATGCTCAATTTTTAAGAAATATAACAATCTTACTTAAGAAGAAAAAAGCAAGGGCAAGGAAAGAAAAACAAAGGACTGAAGAGAACCAAGCTAATAAAGGGAACATTCAAGTTCATGTTCAAATAATTTTATTGATAGGCTTTCAAGGTTATTACAATGTTATACATGATACAAACTATACAAAAATATAGAATGACATTAAAAGATTCTAATACAAAAATTTTAAAACTAGCAGACTCAACCATCTAACATTTCCGTAGTATGTGCAACACAAAGACATTTCCATAATTATCAAGGAGGAACATAGTTAAGAGGACTCAAGAGTATTCCTTTTTCTTTTATACAAGAGAACTGTCACACATCACAAGTTAAGATAATCATGTGTATTCAATAATTTACTCTATAGGTCATTATACAATGAGAACAAGTTTCTAGTTGTTTGTTTAGGGAGAGAGAGAAAACAAGTTAAATCTTCAGCTAATTCTTAATGTACCAGAATTTAAATGGAATGCCAGAGGATTCAGGTCTTGTTGCTTTCACGTTCTCATGGTGAATTGTTGGGCCTGTATTCTTGATTAATAAAAGTTGTCATGAAATTTGACATTAAAAAGTAGTAGCTTGTCTTCTCACTCTGTCATCAATCTTCTTTGATCTGGCCTAATTACTGCACTTGTACCCCCTTCCACCCCAGCAATCCATGTCTGGATCCTGCTTACCCCAGCCTGTGTTGCACTACCCTCCTCCCTGTACCTGCCCACCCTTTTCATTCTCTTGGTCTCCTCCTTTCCTCCCTCCTGCTGTCATGAGATGGGTGGGTGGGTGGTGGGTGAATCTTAGCAGAAAGAGGGTGAGCTACCCTGTGCATCACCTTATTAGGAGGCAGTATAGCACAGTGGGTTAAGGTTCTAAGCTGCAGATCAGGAGACCTGAGTTTGGATCTCACAGCTGCCTAGGTGTATACTGTGTGATCCTGAGTAAGTCACTTAACTTCCTTGTGCTCCCAGGTTGCATATGGAGACAAGCTTCAGCTTAGTGTGCTACTCCTGGTTAAACAATGTTCCCTTCCCTTCCCTTCCTTCCTTATAAACCCAGGAAGGACCCCAGGAAGGACCCCTGCCAAGCCCCTCCACCGGCCAATCACCTGTTCCTGTCCCAACTGTATCATCCCTCTGCTTACCCTACCTCACCCATGACATCACTGTCCCTGTCTCCTTTCCTTATCTGCCCCCATCCCCCATGCATTTCTTCAGAGAGCCATCTGACAATTCAGGCTGCCTTTTTTTTTTTTATTCAACTTTTTATTTAACTTTTTATTTATGGTATTTTATGGATTACAACATAGACCTTATTCACACAAAACATTCTTAATTTGTAAACAACAAAGCATAGCATCAATGTACCGATTGGAAATCCTTTAAAATATTGTACTTAATAGTGCACCCATTGAAGCCCCTGAACAGGGCGAGCCTACGCTCCACCCCAGGACTCCCGGTCACCGGCCCGATGGCACTCCAATAGCCAACGGCAGCCTCCTTGAACGCGGATTCAGCTCTTCAGAAGGTATGGCTCACAAGGCAGCCAACCGGATTTTGGGCACCTTTTGTGAAAAGCCTCTGATTGGCCCAGTCCCCCACCCTGTTGCTGGCTTTACTCCTGAGTGCTTTCTACTGTTGAGTTATTTTTTTAGCACAAAGTATGTTTAAAGGTTAGTGAAGCTTGCTTTAGAAACAACTGTTACAAGTCATTGAATGTTTCCAAGTGATTACCAGCCCTTCTAAGATTTGTTTGATTGTAGTATTTCGCCCCCCTCCACCCTTGGCACCTTTTTTAAGTGTTCCATTGTCCTGTAAATTTTCCTGATCTCTGGCTCCTCAGCCTGCCACACCACTAGAATCCCTATAAATTCCTGCCTTTTGTCTCCCTTAGTTGCTGCCCCTGAACAGGGCGAGCCTACGCTCTACCCCAGGACTCCCGGTCACCAGCCCAACAGCACTCCAATAGCCGATGGCAGCCTCCTTGAACACGGATTCAGCTCTTCAGAAGGTATGGCTCACAAGGCAGCCAACTGGATTTCGGGCACCTTTTATGAAAAGCCTCCGATTGGCCCAGTCCCCCACCCTGTTGCTGGCTTTACTCCTGAGTGCTTTCTACTGTTGATTTTCGACCCACCCCTCCACCCCCTCCCAGGCCTCCTTTAGATACACTGTAGCCACGCCATCTCTGTTTATCTAGCCATCCTATAGGTTACTGTCTAGTTGGAAAAAAAAAAGAAAATAAATATAATAAGCTGAAGAAGCCCTTCACTTTCTCCTACATATTCAATCAGCCCTATCTTGACATTAACTTTAAACCATACTTATCTGAGAGTCATGGCACATTATTCTGTAGCGTGTCTGTTACTGATAATCTTTGTCCCTGACATGTGCTACACCAGCACAACTCAATACACGAGCACTGCCATGAAAAACTACACCTACTATGTCTCCGGCCATTATACTACTCACTACTCCTCATGCCCCTCCATTATCCACTTACCACCTTCTTATTTCTTACTCTCCCTTCTTCCTTCCCCATTGTCCCTTAAAGCGTTCCTTCTCCTAGCTCCAAACTGCAACGCAAGCACGTTCACAATTAATGTACAATTGCTACCCTCAATAACAAATAACAGCCAGACAGAAAGGAAAAAAGTCCTTTGATCACATTTGATCTCCTTAAAGAAATTATTACTCCTTCTCCTTCTTCTCTGCTCAGGCAATGTTGAGCTAAATCCAGGCCCCCCTTCGCTGCTCTCCTCCCCAACAGAATTTGCAGCTGCACCCGGATTAAAAATAATGATGGTTAATATATTGAGTCTGCCCAAAAAACTAATCCAGTTACAAGCCTGGGCTATCTATACTGAACCTGACCTCATCATTGTCACTGAGTCATGGTTTAATAAAACATTACCGACCACCAAATTAACCTAGTGGGTTATACTCTGTTCAGGGCGGACAGGGAATCTTGGGGGGAGTAGAGTAGTTGTCTATGCCAAATCTACGTACACAATTAGCAACATTATTACCAAATCTAAATATAAGGAATACAAAATTGTTTCACTGAAGCTCCATCTCCCTTCCTCTGACAATATTACTATCATAGGTGGATACAGACCACCTATGGATGGAACTGATATCCTTAGCGCCCTCAAAACTCTAATCATTAATGCTAATACAGAAACAATAATCCTTGGGGACTTCAACCTGGATTGGCTATCATCAAAATCTCTTGGCTTGAAATCACTTTGTGATGAACTTGGCCTTGCCCAACTAATTAGTGAACCAACTAGGATTAATACCTTAAAAACAGCCAATAGCTCACTCTTAGACATTATATTAACTACTCACCCATACAAAATTCTACAAACAGCAGTGTTTCATAATGATATGAGTGATCACAATATCGTAGTCTGTACTAGATCACAAGCCAAAGTCAGCTTTCCCCCTGAATTCATTACCAAACTGTCGTTCCGTAAGTTCAATACTGATAACTATTTGACTGACCTAAGTAAGGTCAGATGGCAAGAACTCTTCCTTGCAAAATCGGTAGACGAGGCTCTTACTGTTCTAAACTGCAACATTACTTCACTGGTTAATAGACATGCTCCCATTATTAAGGTTCGGACGTGCAAAAACTCTTACCCTTGGTTTGCCCTGGAACTCAAGATTGCACTGACAAACCGTGACAAACTATGGGCCCAGGCCAGGTGCACCAAGAACCCTCTAGATTGGCAGGCATTTACAGCAGCTAGGAATGCTTGCATCAGACGTATTCACACAACCAAATCAAACTACTATGTCTCTACCCTAGAACAGGCAAAATCTGGAGGACCCTTAAGTCAATCGAGGGTCGCTCAACTGCCCCATCTGTTCCACTTAAGATCCACATCAACGGAGCAGCTATAGAAAGTACCCATCAAATACCAGAAGAACTTAATTCCCACTTCGTCACTGCCAGCCTAGTGTTTGATTCCTCTCCATATGCCACCCAAGTAAAGAACCTAGACGCACAAATGCATCACCGTATACCCCAGCCTGTTCATTTCAGCTGCTCCCTCTTAGCTTTAAGGAAGTTGAGGATTCACTTATTAACCTGGATACTAAAAAAAAGCACTGGGGAAGATAGAATACAACCGATATTCCTAAAACTTGGCTATGCCTACCTTACCGCCCCAATACTTCATATATTCAACCTTTCTGTCTCAACCGCTACTGTTCCCTCGTGTTGGAAATCTGCTCATATTCTCCCCCTATTTGAGTCGGGTGATCCCTGTGATCTCAGTAATTATAGGCCCATTTCAATACTGCCCATCCTCTCAAAAGCCTTTGAAAAACTGATCTATGCACAACTGAAAAAACATATTGAAACTCAGTCTCTCTTAAACCCTCTCCAGTCCGGCTTTCATCCAAATCAAAGCACCACTACAGCTCTGGCCAAGGTTACTAATGATTGGGTCTCTGCAATGGACTCTAAGAAAACCACTGGTGTAGTATTCTTAGATCTTAGTAAAGCTTTTGACACCGTAGACCACAATTTATTAGTGCACAGCCTTACTAACTTAGGCTTTACCCCATCCACAACACAGTGGTTCAACAGTTACCTGACGGGAAGGACTCAGAAAGTTAAAACAGAAGATTTGTTTTCGTCCTCCTTACCTACTGCTAGGGGAGTCCCACAGGGATCTATCTTAGGCCCCGTCCTCTTTTCCCTGTATATAAACAATCTTGACCACCAGATTACCAAGTCTCGATTACATTTTTTTGCAGATGACACAGTCCTGTACACATCTGGTCCCTCACTGGAAGGAGTTAGGGTCACTATCCAAGCTGACTTTGCACAACTAGAAAATAATCTAATTAATGCAAAGTTGCTTCTTAATGCCAAGAAAATGAAAGCTATGATCCTCCACCGATGTACCTCCCCCTCTGCTATTCCTGTTTTACCTAACGACTTCATAAATACTACCCTAGGTGAACAATTGGAAATCGTTTCAAAGTTCAAATATCTTGGTTTCTGGCTCGACAACAAGCTTTCCTTCAATGATCATCTTGATGACTTGTCTAAAAGACTAAAAGCCAGGTTAGGCTTTTTCTTCCGTAATAGGTCCTTCTTTCCCACGGAGATTAGAACCAGACTGGTCCAGGCCACATTCCTGCCCCTTCTTGATTACGGTGACATAATCTACAACTCCTCAGCACTTACCAGTCTTCATAAGCTGGATGTTCTCTACCACCGATCCCTTTGTTTTATCACAAACTCCCTACCCCAAACCCATTACTGTGATCTATATGCCACAGTTGGCTGGTCCTCGCTGACCATTAGACGGTCACTCCATGCTGGTATCTGGACTCTAAAACTTCTTCTGAACAAACTCCCACAATGCCTAACCTCCTTAGTGCACATATCACACAGTGTTTACTCTCTCAGGAAGTCTGATTTTCTCCTCCTCGATGTATCTAGGACCCATACTTCCTTTGGCAAACACGCTAGCTCATGTTCCCTGCCAACTATTTGCAATCAGTTACAATCCTTTCTGAAATTATCCAGTATCATCCCTGTTAACTTTTTTAAAAGGTTAGCCATGGTCAAATTAAAAGATACCTGTAACTGTCATTAAACTGGATGTCATTTTTGGGGCATCCATTTAGCTACCACATGGTATCATAGGCTCCTTCTCTCTATGTAACTAGCTCTACCTCTCACCACCAACAGTGTATCTGATGGAACTCTTTTAGCATGCTAGGTACAGTCATGTAATTACTGTTACTTTCTCCAGGAACACTATTTTTCTCTGGTGAAATCCTTATGTATGCCATGTATTGTCTTATGATTAGTGTCACCTCCCATCATGATCTTTGTGTATGCAGGGAGCTCTTTATGTACACTATGTAATATTATGTAATTCTCTTAATGTATTTGACTGTATGTCCGTCTCAGGACCTCCTTGTGAGTGGGCTTGCTCAACGGAGTTTTCCTGCAATAAACTTGAACTTGAAGCCCATAGACTGCCCGGTGTGTCATAGGAGTAAATTCCAGTAAGCAAATGGTGTAGAATAGTCCACTCTCACCACTTCTACCACAAGCAGGATAACTGCCACGATTTCTTGCCTCCCGCAGGACAGATACGTTTTGTGGGTGACTGAAATTCCCTATTAAGAACTCTGTAAGGAATTCTAATAGACAGTCTAGACTCAATTACATTGCATCATGCCCCTACCTAAACAGCACATTCCAGATGGCCAGTAGGGAGACAGTTTTTTTTTTCCAAAGGATTCATCCTATAAGTTCACAAATTAAGTGGCGCATACTAACGCTCTTTCTGTAAACAGGTAGCATTATAAGAAATAGGTTGGAAACTAAACAATTAGGATATTACTAGCGCATAATCCAACATGACTGTAAATGTGCAGTCAACAACTAACAGTGTAATTACAAATAATCATTCTCATTCATGACTGAAAATATCCTAAAGGGCTATAAGAAAGGGTCCCAAAATACCAGATTTACAGCTTCAGTCATTAGGGTCCAGATCTGACTCTGCTTCCTCCTCTCGATCACTGAAACATGTTGGGCACCTAAGAGTTTAGAAGCAAATGCTGCAGCAGCATCAGGGTCCGACGGCATATGTGTTTTCTTGTCCTGCAGAATCTGAAGGCGAGCAGGAAAAAGTAGCTGTGCAGAAATCCCATTCTCCATCAAAGTTTTTTCTGTTGCTTGAAGAGCTTTGTTTCCCTTTTGAGTTTGTGAGGATAAGTCAGGAAATAGGGCTGTTCTGCTGCCCTCCCATAATAGATCTGCACTCTGCCGGGCTGTCTGCAACAATGGAATGCAAGCTTCTGGATTTGACATAGTTAAAATGGCCATCATCGGTCTCTCTCCGGCAGAGCCACGAGGTCTGGCTCTGGTTGAAATCACAAAGGCCTTGACTACTGAAACGCCAGAGTCTGTGGGAAGCAAACCAATGCTGGTAAAAATAAAGTGATTCACTGCAGGAATTAGCTCTGTTCTCCCTGCCAGCCTAGGGGGAAAACCCACTATTCGCACATTCGCTTGCCTCTGTGTATACTCCAGTGCCCCTACTTTTGCATGGAGAAACTGGAGGTCTCTTACAAAGGCTGCATTTCTCTCCCACTGTTATGCTCCTTCTGAGGTGAGTTCAGCTATTTGGGAGACATTAGATTGTACCTTAATATCCAGTTCTACAAAGCGAGCCTCTTCTGCTGCCAATCTGCAGTTCGTGTCTTCCCCAGTGGCCTGTATCTTCTCCAGGATGGCCATAATTTGAGGGTGCAGTACATCTGAAGATTTGTCATCTCCATGGATGGGCGGTCCACTTATAGCTCCCTGGGAGGAGTATGATGCCGAAGAAAGGTAGGCATCTAAGTTTTGCGCCACATGGTTGGCACGTTTTGGACCCATCGCAAGTTTCTCTAGTCCTTAAGAGGAGGATTGCTACCACTTTCAATTATAGTGACAGAGTTTACATGGCAATACTGATATTTTTTAACTAGCATGAACTGCAGCAGTAAAAAGAGTGATTACCATGTTGGATGCTCCACAGCACCCCCCTCAGATTGCCTTTTAATGGCATCCCCATTTGTCAAGTGAACCCCCTTTAGAAATGATCATGCATACTACATTAACTTTGGGTGCCCAAATGGCAACATGTTTATTGATACACTTATTTACAATTTATGCAATTTCTTTGAATTCAAACACATTCCACAGTTAAGGCATTGTCCATGAGTAATTAGTCCATTCTGCCTCATTTAGGTTCCACCTCTCCATCCAAGCCTCACTTCTCGGGGTCCAGACGCTTGATCTGACCCCTCATATCATTACACCATCTTGTCACATCCTAATACTTCCTAGGCCTGGACGCTCTGATCCAGCCCCTAGTACTGTACATGTGAATCCTCCCCCAACCCCCTTTAATCCATGTCTGGGTGCTGCTGACCCCAGCCCGTATTGCTCTACCCTCCTCCTTTGTACCTGCCCCCTTTTTGTTCTCTTGGTCTCCCCACCTCGCTCCCTTCTCCCTTCCACTAGCCCATCTTCAGCTCCTGCATTTGATGATGGGCTCTCCCCCTTGCAGGCTAGTAATTAAGCCTATTTCTGTATTCCCACTTTCCAACTAGCTTCACCAGTGGCATTAGGAAGAAGGACAAACCCACCTCCGTTAGGTGTACCCTGTTAGACCCGAACAATCCCTGTGCGTGAAATGAAATTTCCCTGTGTGGTATATAGATTCCTCACATTTCCATAATCAACCATATCATCCTCCTGTTTTGCCTCTTTTTTGCCCTTTCCATGGACCTGACATCCTTGGCATGCCTCCACATCCTCCTGGAGGGGATCTCTGACCACCCAATCTCAACTCATGGCCACCATCCCTTTATCTACTCCAGATCAGTCTTAATTTCCTTTGATAATACCACCCAAGGTGTTCCTCCCAAATTGTTCACCCCCAGGTGTATAATAAGCGTATCTGGCTTGCCCCACAATACACTCAGCTCCTCCACCAGGGGTATCAACTGGGTCCATCTCATGCCACAGACTTCTCTCCAATGCATCTTTCCTCAGTTGCCTCCCACCAGGCATCACGGCTACCTATCTTTCCACCCAATAAATAAATTAATGATCCACAATACAGATATGCCTCCTTCTGAATCCTATCCAGGCACAACAACAAACAGAAACAAGCATTTGCAATGCCGAATGTTGTTGCGCTGGTATTGGCTTTGGTAGTGCAGTGTGGAAACACATTTTTTGCAGGATGTGAACAATGACAGCTGTACTGTTCATAAGGAGGAGTAAAAAAATGGTAGTGGTGAAAATGTGGCATATAAATATTGTAAATCAAGGGTTACAAGGGTACATGGGAAATGCGCAATGCACACTTGTAACACAGTAATTTTAAGGAGTTTTGCCACCAAATTTTCAACATAGGCATTTTAGCACCTCTGCTCATGTACAGTGTCACTATCATTTTCTCAAACTGTCCCAAAAAGTGATTTCGAACAGCGACCATGCTATTCTGCAAAAACACATTTCGGGCAGGATATGTAAAATGACAGCTGTACTGTTCATCAAAAGGTGTGGAAAAATGCTAACAGTGAAAATCCAGGGTGAAAATACTACAAATGCACAACGTTATGAGCGTGAGTGCAAACTGCACAATGCACGCTCGTAATACAGTCATTTTATGGAGTATCGTCACCAAATTTTCAACATAGGCATTTTAGGACCTCTGCACATGAACAGTGTCACTGTCATTTTCGTAATCTGCCCCGAACACTGATTTCCACAGCGACTGTGGTATCGTGCGCTGGAAGTGCAGAAACACATTTCGGCCAGGATGTGAAAAATGACAGCTGTACTGTTCTGGAAGAGTCCTAGAAAAATGCGAGGAACTGCAAATGCATACTTGTAAATAGCCATTTTTTGATGCCTAATTAATTAGTAACATAGGCTTTTTGAGAGCCCACCTCATGAGCACTGCCGCTGTCCTTGCGTTAATCAGTCCCAAAATGTTATTCCATGCAGTGACTGCAAAATCACCTTTCAGGACTGACTAACATCATAACAGTGACAAAATTCTTAAGAAGGGGTCCCAAAAACCCCATGTTGAAAATTTGGTGCAAAGATTCCAAAAAATGCCCAAGATATGCATCAAAGTTGAAAAAACCCTATTTATTCCATTATACAGCTTACATTATACATATTTCCTCAGTTCGCGGTCGACTTTGAAGAGTAAAGACGTGTTCCCGGTCCACCAAAGATTGTCGTGCCGAGCTCCGGAGGTAAGTATGGGGTGAGGGGGGTATGGGGAGGCAAGGTGCGCAGTGGGTGCTTGTGGTGGGTAAGGAGACTACGAGGGACTGTTTTCTGTTTACAGGTAGTAAAAAAACATCGCAGACATTTTTCTTTTTTACAGGTGGTTTCTTTTTTGAGGGGGTACAGCCGATGGGGGATTGGGCACCCCGTCCAGCACAGAAGAAGGGGGGACATCATGCAGACAGGGAGTGAGCTCCCCCATCGGCACATTAAAGTGGAAAAGGGGGGGAATGGATGCCGACGGGGATTGGGCACCACCGTCAGCAAACAACGAAAGCCAAGGGGACACATTCTGCCAACGGGGAGTGTGCTCCCTCGTTGGCACATATTTGAGGGGCAGGGTAAGCTGACTGGGGGATTGGGCACTGGTGAAGTAGTCAGTTCAGTGGCCACTGTGCTGCCATGTTTCTATCTGGCGAAGCACGTAGGAAGGATCCCGCTGCGTGACAAGCTTTGCTCGCATTTCAGTGGATCTTTCCTTAGATGTGCTCGCCACATTAGTATGCATGGTGTGGTGCCAGCATGCAGGCTGATTGGGGAATGAGGGACGCACCTACTGGTGTGTGCCCTGCATTTGCCCAACAGCAACCGTGCCTCCAACTCTGCACTACTGCAAGATGTTGGCTGCACAAGTGTGCCAACATAAAAAGGGGTCAGTAATTTTCTCACGTACCTCTTGTAACATCCTGACCTCTACCTTTCTATTCCCTTTATCTCCTCTTCCAACCCAGGGCTGCTACTTCTGATGCTGTCCCTATCCAGAATGAATGTGGGGGTGTACAGTCTTGGGTCCTCACTGATGAACTGCATGCTTCTTTGGCCAATAAGCATACATGCCCCAATGCCCCAAGCAGTTGCACCAAGATGCCCTCTGTGATAGGCTTCCTGATGTTTGCCCTCGTGACCCTTCCCTTTTTGCCACCCCAAGAGCATCCATCTAACCTTCTCACCCTTGGCTGGATCCGGCCATGCCTGTAGTTATAGGCCCAGCTGATGCCCGCCAACTGTATCCCCATTGTGGTATGTGCCATCCCCCCCCTCCCATTTCTTGACCATGTAGTGCATTATCTGTTTCTCCATGGTGGGCCTACTTATCTGAGGGTCCTCCTGTTTCCTGAATTTCTGGAAGGCACCCCAGGTGCTCTCATATTCCTTCATTGTATTGGTCAACCAGGAGTTCCGATACAACAATCTCTCCACCCACTCTCCCACAGCTGGTCTGGTATCCAGGTTGGCCCGGAACCTGTTCAACTAAAGATGGGAGAGACTGTTAGTGATTTTATGCCTGATTCCCTCTATATGCCTTGCATTAACTCATTGTCTCCTAGAATACACCTGTAGACAGCAGCAAATGTACTGCAGTGTGTCCCAGAACAACCACAGAGGTCAGCTACAGAATTACTGTGTGCCCTAGTAACGTCTGGAGACATCACTCACATGTTTCAATATTACTTACCAGCCAGAATTAATTAGAATTGTCTGCATAGCACTATTAGAAAGGTAATGTTATGTTGAACAATTTGCCCATGGTACTTTGCGTGTATCATGTTCACTTTAGGAGTTATTCACATTTGTTTATGACATGATGTGTATGGCAGACATTTTGGCAATCAACCCGCACCTAAACACCTTGCATAAAATGGAGAACAAATATGTGTTTCATACCAGAATAAAAATGCTTTTTTGTCCAAAAAATGTACTATTATAACTACATCTAATGTATAGCTGCTTAATTTGGTGTTGATATGTTACATATTTCCCAACCTAAAATGGCTTGCATTGCCTTTTTTGTAAAACAAAATGATTATTTTGACCAGTATAGAAAACATAATTGCTTATTATTAAATACATAACACCACTGGAATGATTATTTTGCGCTGAACAACTTTGCTACTTATACTTTATGCGTAACACTTATGGCTCATGACGTATTAGCATTTGTTTGTGGCATGCTGATTATGGATTGATTTTGCTTAGAAAGGCCCAGGATGCAGTGTTAAGAGTATACAGGAGGCAAGCAGTGGAACTCTCAAAGAGCTCCTGTGGAGTGAATGAGTTTAAGGACAGATTAAGCCGTAGCCCCAGCAGCACCAATTGCCACATAACCCTGGTTATGGTGTCTGTTGACCCTCCTCTGTCAGTTGATAACTTCCACAACCCCCTTATTGTCATACCAGAATATGATGCACCTGTCCTGCATCTCTCCATCCCAAACCATCAGGACTGCCCAGAAAGGAAAAATCTCCAAGAAGGTAATATCCTTCATTAGCCCAGTCCCCCCTCTACATGTCTGGCCAGGCCTCCAACATCCGTGATCCTTTGAAATACACCCCCATACCAAGTGACAACTCTATGTCAGTGCTGTACATCCAATCCTCCTGCCAAAATGTCCTGTCATTATACTCAGCCAAAAAGGCTACCAACATCTCTAGGTCCTGTTGTATCCCTTTCATGATGTCAACCAGTGATGAGGGAGCTTGGCCTTCCCTGTGGCCCTTGCTAAGTGCCGTGTGAATGCCCTCCCCGGGCTTATAGCTTTGCAAGTGAAGTTGAGAAGCTCCAGCAGTTGCTGCACTAATGCCAATGGCACCCGTCTCCACTCCTGTACCAGCGCCAGCAGCCCCCTACGTCTTGCCACCTTATCCCCTGGTAGGCAGAAACATCCCTGCTTAGTATCCACCTCAATCCCTAAAAATACTATCTTCTATGCCGGACTCTCTGTCTTCTCTGCTGCTAACGGGATCCCAATCTGCTGGCATTTGTCCTGAAAATCCCTTAACATACCTTCCACCTTTCCTTGACTACCCCCCGATAAGTAAGAAATCATCTAGATAATGTACTACTCTTTTTTTTTAACTATTTTTTATCTCCTACCTGTCGGGGCATCTCTTGGGCTCCCTCGCTTAACCTGCAGCTCCTTTTACCACCTGCCTGAACCATTCTCCCCAACAGTAACATTGGTATCAGGACCCTCATCTCCCCCTGGCCCCTTTGAGAGGCCAAGAATCCCGCGGGGGGTAGAGTTGGGGGTCATGGCCGGTGTTAGATGTGTGGGACCTCGGTTACTGGAGATTGCCGTCACCTCACCTGGCCAGTAGGGGGTTTTCCAGCTTTTCTCCCCTTGGCAAGGATGTGCAATGCATCCAGTGCAGGCATGCATGCTCCTATACATGCCTGCAGGATCGCCGCCACAGCCAATCCCTATTTTTGCAGACCTCATGCTTGTTGTGCCTGCTGACTACCATCAGGAGCCCCCAGAGCCCTAGATCTGGATCCCGCTCCCTCCCAGGACAGGAGAGCAGTCCTCTGGATGCTCAGTCTTGTCCTTCCCCTGCCAACCCCTGGTGATCTGAGTTTGTCCCCGAACCCAGGTCTTTGGCATGGTGCAAGGTGTGGTGTCCAGTGCCTCAACCCTCGGTGCCACCTGGCCAGCTGGATAATGCACTACTCTTGCATATCCATATCTTTCTCCAAATACCAACTGTACCCACGAGCTGAATAACTCAAAAGTGGAACAGGCCACCGAACAGCCCATGTGCATCGCTTTGTCAAAATAGAAACCCCCTTCAGACTGAAAACCTTGCAAATCTGCTGGTCTCACCGGCAACAAACAGAATGCTGATTCTATATCCATTTTTGCCAACCATGCTCCTTCTACTGCTTTTATCCTAGGATCCTAGGTGATAGGTTTAAATGCTTCATTGGCAAGCATTTAAACCAGCCAAGAGGGGAGGCACTGAAAAGAAGCAGGGAAATCCCAGTCTCCCCCCAAAAAACAGAGTAGTTAGAGAGGTAAACACCAAGGTAGAGAAGTCAGTAGGGAGCAGGACAGGGGTAAATACAGAAAAAGGCAGCAAGGACAGGGATGGGGCTAAAAGGGGTAAGGCCATAAAAAAAATGGAAGGTGATGAGTATCAATGCCCACAGTCTGTGTAACAAGCACTCTGAACTAGTGGCCTTGATGGAAGAGGGATGCCTGCATATTACGGCAGTCACAGAAACATGGTACACAGAGAACCATGACTGGGGTGTCAACATACCAGGATACACAGTCTACAGGAGGTTCAGGGTGGATAAAAGAGGAGGAGGAGTAGCTCTCTATATAAGGGAAGGGATTAAAGCAACGGAACTAAAGAGTAAACAGGAAGTTGATGAGTCACTATGGGTCACCCTGCTGACAGGAAATGGCACCACAGTCCTCATGGAGGTTGTGTACAGACCCCCATCTCATGGGGAGGAAATGGACAAGGAAATGATAGAAGGCATCCTTAAAATTGTAGAAAAAGGGGAGATGTTGTTGATGGGGGACCAGCATATGCCAGATGTTAAATGGAGAACCTTTACTGCAGGCACATCCAAGAGCAGGGTCATTCTTGATGCCCTACAGGAGGCATGCCTCAGACAGCTAGTGTTGGAACCCACTTGGGAGGGAGCAATCTTAGACCTGGTACTCTCAAATGGGGAAGGAGAAAGGATCTCAGATTTAGAAGTGGGTAGCCATCTGGGAACAAGTGACCACCAAACAGCGTGGTTCACAATAAACACAGCCATAGAGTCTAGCCATACAAAAATAAGAGCATTGGACTTTAGGAGGGCTGACTTTTGGAAAATGAAAGAGTGCCTCAGAAAAGTACTAGCAAATGGGCAGGAAAGAGGGGTGGAGGAACAATGGGGAATAATCAAAACAGCCATCACAGAGGCAACAAGCCTTTGTGTGAAGCAAATCAACAAAACAAAATGAAGGAAAAAAACACTATGGTTCCCAAAAGAGGTGGAAGGGAAGGTTAAGGAGAAAAGGAAAGCATTCAGGAAATATAAGGAAACACAGAAGGAGCAGGACAGAGAACTTTATCAGTTAAAGCAGAAGGAGGCAGGGAAGGCAGTCAGAATAGCAAAGGCACAAACTGAGGAAAAGATAGCCAATTCTGTTAAGAAGGGGGATAAAACGTTTTATAAGTACATTAGGGAGTGAAGGAAGACCAAGGAAGGGATACAGATACTTAATAAAGGGGAGGGAATGTGGGCAGAGGGTGACAGTGAAAAAGCAGGGATACTGAACTAATATTTCTGCTCAGTATTCTCAACAGAAGAGGAGGGGGAGGTGCCTAAACCAAACAAGAGAGAAACTCTGAATAGGGGGGTCAATACCAGTCCATTCACAGAACAACGGGTTTTGAAAGAACTCTTGAAACTGTGGGTGGACAAAGCAATGGGGTGTGATGGGATTCACCCATGAATTCTAAAAGAACTAAGGGTAGAACTAGTAACACCACTGACTATTCTCTTTAACAAATCATGGGAGGATGGGGTGGCATCTGAGGACTGGAGGAGTGCAAATGTGATTCCACTTCACAAAAGTGGGAGCAGAGCAGAGGCAGGAAACTACAGACCAGTTAGTTTGCCCTCAGTGGTAGGGAAAATGATGGAATCACTTCTGAAGGAAAGAATTGTTGAGTACCTAGAGGCCAGTGGGGCACAGGACTCAAGGCAGCATGGTTTCACAGCAGGAAGGTCATGTCAGATGAACCTAATAGATTTCTTTGACTGGGTGACCAAAGTAGTAGACCAGGGAGGGGCTGTGGACATGGCCTACCTAGATTTTAGCAAGGCATTTGACACAGTCTCACACAAAAGATTAATATACAGGTTAGCCGGCCTTAATGTGGGTCCCGAGGTGGTAGCCTGGATAAAAAACTGGCTTGACAACAGGACGCAAAGGGTAATAGTAAACGGAGTCCACAGTGAAGAAAGGAAGGTAACTAGCAGGGTACCACAGGGTTTGGTACTGGGACCAGTCCTCTTTAATGTCTTTATAAGTGACATTGGAGAGCACCTGGAAGGAAAGGTATGTCTCTTTGCAGATGACACAAAGCTATGCAACAGAGTTGATACACAAGGTGGGGTGGAAAGGATGAAAAGGGACTTGGCAAGGTTGGAGGAATGGTCAAATATGTGGCAGCTCAGATTCAATGCAAAGAGGTGCAGGTAATGCATCTGGGAAACAAAACCCAGGGAAGAGTACACAGTGGGGGTGAGTTAATAACAACAACAAAATCGAAAGAGACCTAGGAGTAATTATATCAGATGACCTAAAGGTGGGCAAGCAATGTGAGAAGGCAGTAAGGAGGCTGGGGGATACTGGGATGCATAGGGAGAGGCATCAACAGTAGAAAACAGGAAGTTGTTTTCCCTCTGTACAGACAGTTGGTGAGACCCCATCTGGAGTACTGCATGCAATTCTGGAGACCCCATCTCCGTAAAGACATAGACAGAGTGGAGGCTGTACAGAGGAGGGCAACCAAAATGGTACAGGGTCTGCACCAGAAGATATATGAGGAGAGACTAAAGCAGTTTAATATGTTTACCCTTGAGGAAAGGAGGGAGAGGGGAGACATGATAGAAACTTTCAAGTATCTCAAGGGAATTAACAAAGTACAGAAGAGCATCATTCAGAAGAAGAGATGTGCAAGAACAAGGGGGCACAATTTGAAGACAGAGGGGGGATGGCTCAGAGGTAATGTTAGAAAGTATTTTTTCACAGAGAGGGTTGTGGATTCATGGAACTGCCTTCCTGAGAAGGTTGTGGAGTCAGGAACAGTGGGAGAATTCAAGAATGCATAAGGCAATTCTAGCGGGGCGTAGGAGGAAGTAAGCTGTTGATTAACTAGAATCTGTAGCTTATCCATCAGGTAGGGAACTGGGCAGACTAGGTGGGACAAGCGGTCCTTATCTGCCAACAAATTCTATGTTTCTATGTTTATTATGGTCATCACATAGTCCAGCGAGGTGTAGGATATCATCCTCAGGTCATCTTGAATGTCATCATTCACAGATGTCCCCTCTGGATATGATAAATGATAAATGATCCAGAATTCACCAGGCTGTTTCTTGGGTACCACACCTAATGGTGAGTCCTAAAAATCCATACATGGCGGAACTGCGAAGGGTCCCTCCACCCTCCCTGCCATTACCTCTTTCCTGATCTTTAGCTGGACAACTTTCTCTCTGCCTTATACTGACTCCAAGTTCCTAGCCCCCATCTTCCTTCGAACTCCATGGTAACCTATCTCAAAACTCTCCCAAAGACCCTGCCTCAATAATTCCCCTCCTTTTTAGAAACATAGACTTTGACTGCAGATAAGGACCACTTGGCCCACCCAGTCTGCCCATTTCCCTACCTATTGGATAAGCTGCAGATTCAAGTTAACCAACAGCCTACTTCCTGCACTACCCCCCTTATGGGTGTCTTTGCCAATGTGAAGCCACATCTTCCCCTTTCCTTGTGGTCCTCAGTTCCAACCATAGTTGAAGTTGTATCCTCCCTGCCACTTCAGCCTCAGCCCCTACCATGCTGTTGCCCCCCCACCCCCCAAACCCACTCCGAAAAGGCTGTTGACTATAGTGTTGTGAGCCTCCCCAGTCACCATTGACTCTGCACCCTGATACTGGGTGATGTCCTGAACACCTTGAGCATAAGTTCTTAAACATGCAGTTAGCCCACGTGAAAGAGGCCTTGTTGTAACCCCAGCAGGTCTTTACCACCATGCTAGCATTGCTTCTCCTGCTGACCTCCGACCCCCCAGTAGTTTGGCCAGATATGGTTGTGACCCACAGCTCTGAGTGGGTGCAGTCTCACCACAAGTCCTCTTTTGATGCCATCCTTTTACGGAAGACCTCATCACACTTCTATCATCTGTATCCCATTTTTGCTTTATAGGCATCTCGTATAATGGCTATATAGGTTAGAAGCCGGATTCCCAGTTCTGGCTGTTTTTTTAGTACAATGGTGCTATATATATATGATAATCCTCGCCTGACATGTGTCTATGCTCTTCCCTTTGAATTTAGCCTCCTCCTCTTCTTTGTGCCCCACTACCGCCAGCGCCACAGCCATTTCTGACTTGCCCACCGATTCTTTCTGCTCTTACTTCTTAGCCATTTCCTCATCCACCAGACCAAATATATCTATATACTCTCCTTTTCATATCTTTTCTTTAATTGAAGTCAGCATGTGGTCTCTCAGGGTAAAACCGAGCCGTTGTAACGTTCTGAGTCTTCTTCTTCTTCCCTGTCCCCCCGATTCCCTGGCCATCTTTCAAGTCCTTTAAAATCTTCTTCATTTTCTCAAGGCCCCTTTCTCCCATGTTCTCAATAATACCACCCCGATAATCTTTCAGACTGCCCTCATCGAACAGGTCCACCTTC
The DNA here is from genome assembly GCA_016271365.2 of Neoceratodus forsteri. Lineage (NCBI taxonomy): Eukaryota > Metazoa > Chordata > Ceratodontiformes > Ceratodontidae > Neoceratodus > Neoceratodus forsteri. The sequence continues at coordinate 1,287,539,389 of CM057459.1, read as the reverse complement.
TTACCAGCCCCTGTGTCTGGGTTCTGGTAGGGGTGCCAGTGTTTGTGCTGGTTCTGGTGCCAGCACCCATGGACGCTTTCCACCCCAGCCTCTACTTCTCTTTACATCGAACTCCTTCCTCTTCCTTGAGGCCTCCTGCTACTCTTCCCTTCTCAGAGTGGCTTCTATGAGCTCACTGAACTTCCCTATCAGGGCCTCAGCTTCACCCCTCAGCTGGGCACTGGTAGATGGGACTGGTCTCCACCCTGGTGCCATTCCTTTTAACACATCCCAGAAAACATTGTCTGTTGCCCAAGCCCTCCTTTTGTCCCGGGATGCCCACCTCCCTATTCATTTTACTTTCCAGCCCCCATCTCATTTTTTGTTGGCGTGCTTGCACAGCCAACATCTTGTGGTAGTGCAGCTTTGGAGGTGCGGTCACTGTTGGTCGAATGCAGGGCATGCACCAGTATTCCCCAATCAGCCTGCATGCCGGTGCCACACCATGCATACATAATGTGGAGAACACATCTAAGAAGAGGTCCGCTGTAATCTGAGCAAAGCTCATGAGTTGCAGCGGACCTTCCCTGGACGTGCTCGCTGACATTATGAGCATGGTGGCACAGTGGCCGCCAAACTGTTGACTTCGGGGGTGCCCAATCCCCCCTGTCAGTTTACCCCACCCTCTGTATGTGACAACGGGGGATCCCACTCCCCATTGCCATAAATCACCCTCACCCCATTGTTAAACGCCGAAGTGCCCAATCCCCCTCGGCTCGGCCCCCCCCCACTTTATTTGTGTGCTGATGGGGTGCCCAATCCTGTCGGCATAACATCCTCCCCGTGTTGTGTGCCGATGAGGGTGCCCAATCTCCTGTCAGCTACAGACCCCCCTCAAACATTTAGGTGGCATGCTGGGAGCCCACTCCAGTGTACCAAATCCCCTGAAACAAAAAAACTGTCCCACAATGTTTTTTTTTTACCTGTAAAACGAAAACGGTCCCTTGTAGTCTCCCTGCTCCCCACCCGCATCCACCCTCTGCACACCCTGCCTCCTCACACCCCTCCCTCACCACATACTTACCTCTGGAGTCTGGCACGACGATCTCTGGTGGACCGGGAACACGTCTGCACTCTTCAAAGCCAACCGCGAACTGAGGAAATGCCGGTAAGCTGCATAATGGAATTAATAGGGGTTTTCCAACTTTGCTGCATATCTGAGGCATTTTGGGGAATTTTGGCCTCAAATTTTCAACATGGAGTTTTTGGGACCCCTCCTCATGAATTCTTGCACTGTCATGGCATTATTCAGTCATGAAAGGTGATTTCGCAGTCACTGAACGGAATCACCTTTCAGGGCAAAGTAACAAAATGACAGTGCCACTGTTCATGAGGGGGCTCTCAAAAGCCTATGTTACAAATTTGTGGGAAAATCCAAAAATGACTGTTTTAAGAGTGGTATTGGCGTAGTTAGTCAAGACGCTTCATGAGTTAGCGAATTGAATATTTTTCATGCCAGATTCTCAACATTGGCATTTTACCACACCTTCTTGTAAACTGTACAGCTGTCATTTTTCAAATCCTGGCCGAAATGTGTTTCCACACTTCCGGCTGAAATAAGCATGATCGCTCTGTGAAATCATTGTTGGGACACATTATGAAAATGACAGTGACACTGTTCATGAGCAGAGGTCCTAAAATACCTGTGTTGAAAATTTGGTGACAATACTCCATAAAATGACTGTGTTACGAACGTGCATTGCACAGTTTGCACACACGCTCGTAAGTTCGCAAACTTATAATATTTTCACTCCAGATTTTCAGCAGTGCCATTGTTCTACACCTCCTAATGAACAGTATAGCTGTCATTTTTCACATCCTGACCAAAATCTGTTTTCGCCATTCCGGTGCACAATAGCACGGTCGCAGTGGAAAGCCTGTGTTCGACACACATTATGAAAATGACAGTGACACTGTTCATTAGGAGATGTCCTAAAATACCTATGTTGAAAATTTGAGGATGAAAGTCAATAAAATGAGTGTTTTATGAGCGTGCATTGTGCAGTTTGCACACACGCTCATGACTTTGTGAATTTGTAATAGATTCACTCCAGCTGTTCATCATTGGCATTTTTCCATACCTCCTTATGAACAGTACAGCTGGCTGAAATGGGTTTTCACGCGTCCGGCGCAGAATTGCATGATCGCTGTGCAAAATCAGTTTTCAGGACAGTTTGTGGAAATTAGTGACACTATTCATGAGCAGAGGTCCTAAAATGCCTATGTTGAAAATTTGGTGCCGAAAGTCCATACAGTGACTGTGTTGCAAGCATGCATTGCGCAGTTTCCACGCACCCTTGTAACTTCATCAATCTGCAATATTTTCATGCCACATTTTCACCACTGGCATTTGTGCACACCTCCTTATCAACAGTCCAGCTGCCATTTTTCACAGTCTGTCCAAAATGCATTTCCACAGCTGTGGCGCATAATGGCATGCTCACTGTGCAAAATCACCTTTTGAGACACATCAACAAAATCACAGCGCTATGCGTCACCAGTTCCGCCACTACCAATGCCAGCGAGACAACATTCGGCATTGACAAATACTTGTTAGAAAATGCCTTCCCTTTTTTTTTATATAATTTAGCCTTGTGTAAGCCTGATACAGGCCTCCCTCCCCTCTGCACATGTCTCTGTCATCTACCCAAAATGGCCACCACCTGGCCCCTCCATGCCACAAAATGGCAGCAGCCATGCGGTTACTAGCCCTAGCACAGAATGGTGGCCCTAGCACAAAATGGTGGCTGTTGGTTATATATTTATTATTATTTATTTTTTGCTTGCCTGCATGTCCCTGGTCATGGACGAAGCTGCATTCTGCCCCTGAAGCCCTTCCACCCCCCCGGCAGGCCATGTACATGATATTTTATTTATTATCCTCATTTTGTGTTTTTTTTTTGCTGTATATTGCCTCTGCCATGCAGTGAAAGACCTGCCCGCTGTCTAGACCCCCTGCCATGATTTAAAACCCAGATCCCCAAATGTGTAGCTCAGTGCTCTTAACCCCTCCAGTATACTGCTGCTCATCATTCCACGCCCAACACAGTAATCTGATAGCATTTTACCTCCTTATTGCTATTATTTATTTTCTAAACACAATCCCAGACTACTCCTAGTGTCTCCCTCCATCTGTCTGAAAAGACAAGGCATCCACAGTTCTATGCCCCCGGCAGTCGCAAGGCTATGGACACCGCCCGGCATGCTTTTCTGTTCAGACCCTTCCAATTCAGGCCACTCATGCGCCAGACCTGCCTCAATGCCCATCAGCTGCAGGTCTGTGGCATGTGGTTCTTACTGCCTGGCCAACACCAGGAAAAAAACAAAAACACCCGGTCCTTCTGTATGCAACCCACTCCATTTTTATCCCTGCCCTCAGGTGACCCTCCTCAGTTTTCCCTTGCCTAGTCTCTCTTACACAGCCTGCCCCCAAATTAATGCACTGAGATTCAGACCCCTTCTGATCCGTTTTATTATATTTTATTCTAGATCCTTTTTTTTCTGTAGTCCAGACCTGCTTATGGTAGCCCTGCCCCCTAGTCTAATTGACCAATTGTGCACCCCACCTTCCGTAGAACATCAGCCATCACCATTCTTGGCCTGGAGGCCAACAACCACTTGCCTCTCCAGGCCATTGACCCATTCATGTTCACATGCAGGGTGCCATCTCTGGACAGACCCCACCAAAGACTTGACCCGGAGGCCTCATGATAACTCCTCCCACCTAGGTGGCCAACCTCAAGTGCGCATTATGGCCAGTGGGCCGCTATCTTCCCACGGTCCAATTCCGGCATTCCCCCACTTGCAGACTGCACCCTTCTCCAAAACAACTGGCAGAAAAGGGGAGGGGGTAGCTGAAAATGACAGCAAGAAAAAATGTCTTCAAGCTAGACTGCGCTCTTTACCAAAACACTGGCCGCAGAGGGGAGAGAAAAAGAAACAGCAAGTAAAAACCTATTGGTTGGTCTGCACTGCCAGCCCACTAAGGGGCAAACAACACTACCACACAGATGAACATTTCCCGAATGAGTGGCATCTCTTAAAGTAAACTGGAACAAAACCACCAGCAACCATGAGACCACAGGAACAAAAGTACACAAGCCTAAGTGGGCAACCTGGGTCCAACGCTTCACGCCATGTGCCCTGTGACCTCTCAGGGCCCAGACCATTTGCCAGCTTGCATGCCAGTAAATAAAATTCAACCCTACCCTCCCTAATAAAAAGCAGCAGCATGTAGAACAGGTGAACTCCTGCTGGAGCCACGTGCCCATGGGCCCCCATCCCACGAGGGCGGCCGCCATGGACCCAGTTTCCAGCATTGCAAACTTCCCTGCTTCACAGTCTCCAGCCATACAGACCATTATACATTTGAACACCAACTTCATTCAAGACAATAGATTACTTACAGAATCTTCACAATGGAATTCAGCCTCTCTGCAGAGTGCAACAAAATAGTTTAATACTTTACCTATATAGTGCATCAGTTGAGATCAGTTGAGACCTGAGTTGCCAAAAGATGTGCTAAAGAATCTTAGGAATCTTAGCAGAAAGAGGGTGAGCTACCCTGTGTATCACCTTACTGTATAAATCCAGTCTCTTACCAAAGTTTTATCAATTCTAAAAGCATTATGGATATCTTTCTTCACAACTCTCAACATTGAAATAGTGTCTGGATTTAGCTAATACAGATTCAGATGTTTCCTGCTGATCCCTTTTTACACCCTTAATTACCAAAAGAGCCATGTTCCCAGAATCAATTGATTCCCCAGGATTTTCTCTCATCAGAGATGGGTGCTTATGAGTAGTAATCTAGGTTCCTAATTTTTTTTTGCCTTGTGATCAGTTCACTTCTTCATGACCATATTTAACATTTGGTTCTTGCATCCTTAGATTATCGACTAGTTACTTGAGTGTCAAATGCCTTCATTATACCTTTGGCAATTTGCCTCTTTAGTTGCTCCTATTTCCTTTTATTTTGTAGTGTTTTGCTCTTTATTAGAATTTTTGTGTTCTTAGCCATCCTCTTAACATCCAGATGTCTGGCTTTTTTTCCCTTTTATTTTCCTTGTATCTTTCCGTGTCACAGAAGATAACAGATCTTTATTAAATGGGGAAGGTAAATTAACGTGTATACCTTTGTTATGTATTTCTAGTTTTTGTTGCTTATTATGTTGATTTTTAATGCAGGTTCCATTTTTATCTTGCGTCATATGATTTTCTAGTAAACTCTTGATCATGTATTGGTTCTCAACAACATTTGCCCTTAAACCCATTATTTCCTCCTTAATTACCCATACCACTTCTAAAACGACAATATTTGCTTTTTAAGGTTCTCTGATGTGATTTAAGAGATCCTTTGAAAGGACAGAGGCTACCATATTTTCTGGGCATATAGAGTTTGTAAACCATTTTAGATTTTAACTCATCGATTTTCTTGCCAATAGGTTTTTCTGTGAATGACTCCCATATAATCTATGGAGATGATAGTTTTCATATTTCTAGAAAGCATGATAATCTCAGCCCTATTCAAGTTGAGAATCATAACATACTAGGCCTATTTTAGATTGTTTTCAGTCTTTTAAGAGGTCCTTTAGTCCATTAATAGTCATGCCCAAATCATTAACCACATCCGCTATTTTATTCATTTTATAGTTCGGTTATAATTGGTTAATCATATCACCATTGCAAGTTGTTTTTACAGTATCACAATAAACAGAACCAGCTTTATTTATTACTGTCCCCTCCTCTAAAGCAGCTAGCCTCTCATTTCCTGTTTTGAAACATCATTCCCTTATCCATGGGTTCAGTATAAAGCAAGATGTCTGATCATTATAATTACAATGTGGTTCTTTCTAAGCATCCAAGATTACAGGGGTAGTATTTATAACTGGAGAGTGAAATCATTTTTCCCTTTCCTTACCTGTCACAGGTAAGGAAAACAAGAATGATCCATGCTCTCTTTTTGATCCATTACCTGCTTTTAAGAAAAAAAATGCTTGAATTGTTAGAACATGTCCCCACAGCAAGAGAAATGAGTGACAGGGAATTCAGTTATCTTTGGCCTTAATTTCCCATTACCACCACAATGCACATATTGCAAACAATCCATAAGGATCCCAATAAGCCACCTGAGTGCCCCATTGTATCTGGGGTGGGGCCCTTGATTGAAAACCTTTGCAGATTTATTGATTTTTTTTCTGCAAAGGAGTGTTATCTGCCAGGGCTCCCACTTATGGGACACTATACAGGTCCTAGAGAAGTTTCAAAACTTTGCATTGCAACCAGACTATTGATGACTGGGCATTGATGTGGAATCCCATTATACTTTGATACAACACACTGATGGTTTAACAGCATGAAAACGTTTCTTAGATCAGGACCTTTTAAAAGAATCTATGCCTGTCAATTTGACTGTTGAAGTTCTAGAATTTGTACTAAAACAAAACCATTTTAAGTTTAATGGGGGCTATTATTTGCAGTGTCATGGAATGCAATGGGGGCAACCATGGCCCTATCATTTGCTAATTTATTTTTAGGACCTTGAAAAAAGGAGGTAATTTTTAATACATTTCTCACCCTATTTACATCTAACATCATCAGGTGGTATCATTTTATCGACAATGTCATTTTTGTGTGGAAAGGGCACAGAGACAGAGGCAGGCAGTTTTATGCACTGGCCTATCAGAATGAAGTTCTCTGCTACTAAACTCTGTTTACTGCTCTGTGCCTCAGCCCCCCCAACCCCCAGCCAAATCTGTCTATTGAGTCTCTTTATCTCTGTCTCTCTCTTGCTCTCTGCCTCTTCTCCTCCACCCCCCTGCCTCGCTACCTGTTGGCCGTCCCCCATTTAACTTCTCTTTTGTTTTTCCCTGTACCCCTACTACTAGCCTGTCTCCTTACCCCATCACCCCATCTGACCCATGCCCACTGATTTCTTCCCTCACATTAATCAACTCTTCTTCTCCTCTTGTGTTCCTTTCCAGCTCTGAGAGCCCCATAACAGGGGCTGCAGCCAGAAGCGGCTGTACCCAGCTCCACGGGACATGGCGTTTTCACCTTCTGCTGTCCCCCTGTGCCCTTCGGCCACCAAGCTCTAACAGGTATGCCTCTCAATCCCTCTCCATGCCAGCTTTCAACTCCAGCACTGGATCCTTCATGATTGGCTAAGAGAGTGGACATGGAGCCTCCAATTGGTCCACTATGGGGAACTCTGTACTGTGATAGGCCCTGTGCATCAAGCCTGGCCTGGACATTCTAGCTCTGTCCCTGCAGCTTCTCTAAGTGCCAGTAAGGCTTAATTTATATTTGGAACTGCATATTTCATCCCACCCACCCTCTCCAGCCCCAACCTCTATTAAATACAGCAAAGCTCCTCCCTCATCTTTTCCCTGCTCCCATTGGCCACTCTACAATATTTAAACAGCGATAGCTCTCTGAATAAAAAGTGCACTCAAACCAATTACTTCTTGCTTCCTCTGTTTCTCCACTTGTTTTTCTACTACCAATTAGTGTTCCATCCCTAGGTGTCTCTCCTTTCCATCATGCTCTCACTAAACTTGTTGCTTCTGGCAGCTGCTACTGGCAACCACTACTAGCAACACTATATTTCTGCAAGTGACACTGATCTTCTCCAAGTTGTTGCCTTGTAAACTCAGAATTATTTTAGTTTCCTCAGCTACATACAATGCCTACCACTCTTTCCCCACTTCCTCTCCTTCTGATTTTATTTACCCCGACACCACAAGCTCCCCAACCTAAAAATCCTATCTCACCTTTCCCTTCCACTCTCACCCCTAACTTTATTCCTGCCATAACTACTACACCTTCTCTAATACTTTGGACTTACTTCCCTCACTTCCCACCTGCCATTTTAATCTCAGTACCTAACTACCTAACTTTCCTTCATTTCCTAATCATCTACTCACCCAGCTCCCTCCCCCCAAATACTTCCCAAATACTCAGTCCGCCACAAATGTCCCAAACTCCACTTCCTCATAATTGCAATCCTCTTACTCACATCAGGCAATGTTCACCCTATCCCAGGTCCCTCTACACCCTCCTCTGTCAACCGCAATCCCACCACTAATGTACAAACTTATCACACTCCTTCTGCTGTTCCAAAGAGCCTGAAAATACTACATTTAAAGATCTGCAATCTCATCTCAAAAATTTACCTTTTGCAATCTATGGTAATCTCTCTCACACCTGATATACTAATTTTAACTGAAACTTGGTTAAACATCAAAATACCTGATCTCTCCATTGATATCCCTAGTTACTCCATAATCAAGCAGGATAGGATGGGCAGAAGAGGTGAAGTAGCCATGTATAGCCTGTCCTCATTTCAGTACACAACCATCCTCTCATCCTCCTTACCCACCACCTATGAAGCCCTTGTAGTAAACATTGCCCTGCCTTTCTCTTCCCCTATCTTCATAGCCAGTATTTACTGTTGCACTGGCTCCAAAATATCTGATACAACAGATTTCATTACCTCTATAACTTCCCTCTCACATAAAGGCAAATTATACATTTTCGGTGGTGTGAACCTAAACTGGCTATCTCCAGCCACTTCCAGGACATGAAAAGACATCACTGTCCTCAGTCTCACTCGTCTCATCCTGAAACCTACCCACCTAAATTGTAAAACCCTTAATCACTCCCTGACAGACTGGGCTCTCACATTCCTCCTCTACCATGTCATTAAATCAGGCATCCTCCTGGATGCCCTCAGTGATCATTACCCAGTCTTTGTAGTCAGGAAGATCCATAGACCTAAACCACCACACAAAATCCTGCAGCTCAGCTTCTTCAGCTCCCTAGATCTTAACCCCCTTCTTAATGACATGGCCAGCTCTGATTGGTCCCCCATTACCTCTTCATCTTCCCCTTCCATTGACCAAGCCCTTGCCTACTTCAAAGATAAATTTCTAGATACCTCGAACTCGTATGCTCCATTCAAACAAAATAGAGTTTGTGGCAACCATCACCCCTGCAGTCACCCCTGAGTTACTGTCCTCTCTGGGAGCTTGATAAATCATAGAGGAAACATAAGACCTCCCAGCTTCCACCAGACTATGTTAAGTATTGCATGCTAAGCAATGCGTGAACAAAATCCACCAGACTAGCCAAGTCTGAATATTTTAAACCATCTTTCCTCAAAAAAAAATCTACCCCCCCCTCCAAATTCTGGAAAGTGGACCATACCCTACCCCCCCTTCACATTCACTACCCCAGTACTTAAAATAAACAATACATTGATCTCCAAACCGTGCATAGTGGCTCAAGAGTTTAACTCCTATTACACCTCCTGAGCCACAGCCCTCTTAAAGTCCCTTCCTGCTGCTCACCCCACTGCATCCAGTACTCAACCCCTCAGTGCCCACCCTTCCTTCTTCTTCTCTGCTGTCTCCCCTGAGGAAACACTAACATCCCTTCTCTTCCTTAATCCTTCCAAAGGCTCCTCACTGGATGACCTTGATCCCAAACTCTTCTACCTTTCACCCTCTGCTATAGCCTACCCTGTCTCCTAATCCTAAATCTCTCCTTTATGTCCTCAACAGTCCTTTCATCCTGGAAACATGCAGTGGTCCTCCATCTCCCAAAGAGTAGTGACCCCTCCTCTCCTGACAACTTTTACCAAATCTCCCGCCTCCCCACCCTTGCCAAGCTCCAAGAACACCTGGTCCACTTTCAACTAACCTCCTTTCTTGCTGACTCTTCCTTTTTCACCCCATCCCAATCTGGCTTTCAGAAGAACCACTCCACTACCACCTCCCTTCTCAGGATCACTGACTCAATCCTCACAGGGATGGACAATGGCCTTATCACCTCTGCCATTTTTGTCAGCTTCACCAAGGATTCTTGATTTCCTTATGGCTGCTGGTTTATCTGCTTCTGCTTACAACTGGTTTAGAGCTTACCTTTCAGGCAGAACACAGTCAGTCAAGATCCAGGATGTAATCTCGTCCCTCCTCCCTATTTCCACAGGAGTCCGGCAGGGCTCTGTGTTTGGCCCCTTTCTCTTCTCCATCTTCCTTAATGATTTGCCCTCAGAATGCTCTACCTCATCCTCTATCCATATGTATGCTGACAACACCATCCTGTTCTCCTCTGGCAAATGCCCTGCTGATGTAGCAACCACCCTTCAGCATGACTTCCACCAGGTTCAGCTATGGTTTTCCTCACATCAGCTATTCCTAAATGCCACAAACACTGTCTCCATAACCTTTGGCTGTAGGCAGAGACCCTCTAGGCTGCATCCCTTACCTTCTTTCTATACCCTTGATGGGACAATCTTAGAGGACACTTCCTCTTTCAGATATCTTTGGGTCTGGCTGGACCAACACCTCAGCTTCTCTGGCCACATCAACACCATCATGAAAAAACTGCAAACTAAGCTTGGTGCTGTATTTAGGAACCATAGTTGCATCCCTCCTATGGTGTGGCATGAACTAGTCCAGAAGATGATCCGCCCCATTTTTGACTACAGTGATGTTGTCTACGGTGCTGTTCTCAAAGCCTCCCTAACCAGATTGGACACTCTTTTTAACTCCTTCTGTCACTTTGCCATTGATGCTTCTTCACACACTCACCAATGCGACCTTTACTATGCCCTGTCCTTTCCCCCACTTGCAAACAGGAGTCTTGCTCATTGTACCAACCTCATTTCTAAATATTGGCTAGGTGAACTTCCCCTTATCTCTCACGCTCCCTTTCTCCCCCCCTCCACTCTCCCTCCCACTCCACAGACACTCATACTCTGCTGGTCCCCCATCAAACTACTCTCATTGGACAGTCAGGTTTCACCCATCGATTCACGAAAATCTGGAACTCCTTCCCCCCAAATAAGGTACTCCTCCCACTCCTCACCCTCTGCCTTGCATAACTTTCTCTCATCTAGCTGCTCCAGCTTTAATTCTCCTTTACTATCCTCCTACGAGTCTGCTCTGCCCACACCACACCATCCCCTAGTTAACCTTTCTCACCCTCTCAGCCGGTTTCCCATCTCGCTTCTCTCCCCCTGCTTCCTACCCCCTTGCTTCTACCCCTGTTCATACATTTAGATGTCTTCTTTCCCATTACCAACTTGTCCTTGCTTAGTGTTGCCCCCTGGCAGGGTTCTCAGCATTCTGGAGGGATTATTACAGGGCAAGCCTCTTCCTTCCCTTCCTCATCCTCTCTATCCTTTCTACCCAACATATTCTCATCCAATTCTGCCCTCCGACAAGGTTCTCAGCATCCTGGAGAGGACTGTACTTAGACTTAGGCAAGCGTTTTCCTTCCCTCCTCTGCCACCTATACCCGCCCACTAAATCTTCACCTGCCAACTTAAACTGTCATTCCCCTGACCTTCCCCAGCCCCACTCCCTCTTCCCCCCTTTTCAAAGTCATCACCTCATTCTGCCCCTGGCAGTGTTCTCTGCATCCTGGAGGGTGCAGTTCTAGGCATGACTTGTCTTTCTTACCCAGTCCCTCTTACCCCACTTCTCTCCAGCCCCTCCTCTCTACATACCTTGCACTTACACAGGAATTAATTCACTTGGGCTAATTACTCCCACTTCCGCTGTCTAGGCCGTTTCAATTGACAAATGTATTGTATGTATACTCTGCAAGTATGTTATAATTAACTGTGTGTTGTTATTGATGTATTTTTTTATCAATGTAATTATGCCCAGATTCATCTTGAAAATGAGTTCTTCTCAATGATGTTTCACCTGGCTAAATAAAGATTGATTGATTGAATGTAAAATACTAACTGCATGTCATTTTTTCAAATGTATTTGTATGTTTATTTTTCTCAGTCATGTTAAATGGAAACTAATGTTTTATTTAATCATCCATTTGTAACCCACCCCACCACCACCAGGCTGCACCAGCAGATGAGCAACTTGTTCAGTGTGCCTTCCTGGTGAAACATTTCTATAAATAAATAAAACTGAACTTAAGATTCACATTAAATATTGACCCTGTTAGTATAAACTTTTTGGACATGACCATATCTGCAGGTCTAGATGGAAATGTGGTTTCTAAAGTGCACAAAAAGCTGACAGCAATGAACAATTCATTGTTAGTCAATAGCTGCCACCCCAAAACTTTGAAGGAGTCTGTCCCTTATTGTCAGTTTTTACACTTAAGGAGTGATTGCACCAGTCAAATGACTTTGAAAAACAGGCCTCAGAGCTCAGGGATAGATTCCTATCTAGGAGTTACAGTGAGAAGATACTGTACTCAGTACAACCCACTTCAGAGACTTACCCCTGGAAAGGCCATCAGTATCCAACATTAAAAACATAATGAGGTAGTAAATCCACCAGTTTGCTTTATTAGTGAGTTTAACTCTGTATCTGACAAGACTGGCAATGCTGTAATAATAATATTTTCGCCTGTCCTTCTGGGGGACCCAGCTTGAGCAGAAAACCTTGGACCAAAACCAAGAGTCACATTTTCTAGAGGTTAAAATATTAAGTGCAAACCTGTTAAAGTCACTTCTACACACCAGGAACCCCCTCCCACATTTGAATCCCCATAAAGTTAGCAGGTACGCACAAGTATGGGAACTGCAATATTTGCAATTTTTTGTAATCAGGTTAGTACTTTTAAATTCTCAGGGTGTGCTAGGAAAGTACAGATTCACCACTTCATTTCTTGTGGAACAAATTTCATTGTGTGTGCACTTTGGTGCAACTGTTCCAAATTTTATATTAGCAGAACAATTCACCCCTCGAGCAAAGGATTCAAGAACATGTCAGGGACATTAAGAGGTTTGACTTTGAGAGCCAAGTTGCAGAACATTTCTCATTATACCACAACAGTACAATTGAGGACTTAAAATTCATGAGCCTAGTGCAAGTTAGAATGGTAGCCAGAGTGGTAACAGGTTGAGGTATCTCCCACACAGAGAGATCTTTGGGATTTTCTTATTGAATAGTCTATAACTAATAGATTAAAAGCTAGCTGACATTTAAAACCTTCCATATAGTAATCTTTTCCTGTCAGATCCCATCCAGTAGTAACATTTCTTGCCCCTACCTATGACTCCCCTATTAACTAAATATACAACTTTTGATGAGAAAAATATTAGTTTGATGTGATGTTATGTTATATTTATATATCTTTTGTATGAAACATTTTCTTTAAAAATATGTAGTGCTTTTTCTATATCTCTTCTCTCTACAGGTAATGGAGGAGATTTGGAGAGTGCACGGCTTCCTGCTTGAGTTCTCTGTAGATGGTATAGATTGGTTCTGGGATTAGCTCCCAACTTCACTTATACCTTTCTGTCTGCTTACCCGAACATGTATTTTATTGGCATTTATACTGTTAAGCTATTTTTGTGTTATTAACTGAAAGGTTTGGGCTATGCTGCAAAGTTGATGTCTTCTTTCCTCAAAGCTTAGGAATGTTTCATTTTTTGTATGTGTGTCACTTGTTGTAATTTGTGAATGTATTACAGCACTGTGGTGATCATTATTCAAGTCCCACTACTTGGAGTATGTGCCTTTATAGAAATGCTGATTTAACAGCTGTAATACTGTACATTAATTGATGTATCTATGGTATAATGTCTGTAACTAGGAACAAAGGGATTAATTTGATATCAACTACCCACCCACTAACAAAGCCTTATATGGCAAAGCGTCTGGGCACCTGACTTGTGGTCAGAGGATTTGTTTTTTTTTTTTACATTTGTGAATAATAAACAGGACCTAACTTTTATCTTGAAGCAATCATTTGGATGTTTACTTTTCTTGCTTTTAGTGATTTCTGGAGTGTGAGTTTGACTGTGTTGTCCATTGTGGATGTTAATCTGTCCATGAATTGTACCGTTTTAGTTTTAGCATTATTTATATCCTTCTTCCCTCCCTTTCTTCCTATTTTGAACCCTTTATTAGAGTAGTTTCAGAATTAGTTCTCCTGATCAGACTATTTTTTCTTTTATTTTTATTGACAATCATTAGCTCTTCTTGATCAGAAAATATAATATTATCTGACTTAGCACTTGTAGTTTTCATGGCTTATCTATGAAATACTCTTGTTTAGGTTCTAATTATAATTAATATCCATCTGCAACAGACTACATAAAATAAACTATAACTATAAAAATTAATTTAGACTTCTTATTATAAATTTTTTATAAAAAGAATAAGATTAATTAAAACACTTATCAGTTATACCTTCGGGCTGCTTTAGTATTCTTGTATAGAGCTTCTGCCTTGCAAATCCTTTGCTCTTCTCACAAGATATCACAGTACCAAGAAAAATCTGGCATTATGACACCATATTCATCAAAACATTTCACTCTTTACTTCTGCATTTTCTGGATCCTGGTTTCTGTGGAGTTCCAAACATGACAAAAGCAACTCTTTAACTTCTTGTGATTAGGTCATCTGAGGTAGCCTCCAGTGACAGCACGCAGAACAGGATTAAACTTCACTAAAATAAAATAATAATTATACTTATTTAGTTGATAACCAATAGTCTAACACTCTAATAATATTAGCTTTTAGCAAGACTTCACCAATATAGTGTCTAAAAAAATAAATAATTCTGCTTACTCTGACACAATTATTAAATGTGCAAATATTTCAGTACTTAAATTATACTATATCCATACTACAGTACATCTGTTGAGCCTCACAAATCCACAATACCCAGTTACCCAATACATGTGAATTAAATAATAAACTCTATTTTTGTTTAAAACAGCTATTAATGTGACTACTGACCTGCTATGCACTTACTTTTGGTAGCTTCATAGAAATTTGGACTCAACATGAAATAAGAACAGTTTGACCAAATGTAGACCAGCTAGACTTTTCCATTAGCATCAAATGTTTCTTGACAAAGCATTTCTGTGAAACATTAAGATGTTTGGTGGAGGGGCCAACTTGCTGTTTTTACAGTGTTTGCTAAATGAAGTTTAAGAAAGAAGTAATTCTTCTACTACTGGTGTGAATGTGGGCTGGTTTCCTATATGAGTTTTCATTCATAACTTGTGCACTGCCTACTCCCGAGCCGCCTTTTCTTTTGCAGTAGCATCAAAAGACACTCCGCTCACAAATGTGATGTACTCATACCTGTAATTTCACAGAATATGTGCTATCAAAGACTCAGGCCACTTCATGCACTCCTAAATAAAACACACCTACATGGGCTCCCACACACTTCCTGCTGTCTTGTCTGCTATGATGCTATTTGCCAAGAAAGCTTCTAAAGTATAGCGGACTGATGTCAAAAAAAGACATTGCACTGTTAAATTCCTTTGTGTTAGCCCTTTGTACAATCAGTCAAATCTAAAATGGATCAATCAGTGTACCTCACAGCCTGTGAAGCACACACTAGTGATATACAGCTAATAATTATCAGCTATCAATTAATGGCACTATTTAACTGTGAGGTCCTTGTAAGAATCCTACTCAGTCCTATTAAATTCATGAATATGGAAATGAATGCACATTGATAAAAACAGAATCAAAAACTGTCCTTAGATGTATCTGATATATTTTAGTTTTCTATTTTTTCAGTTTAATCCCCTGGATGCCCAGTCTACCCCATCTGCCTCCTCAATTCCAGCCAGTCACCCTGCCCTCCCTAGGACTTACCTTGACTGACCTTAGTGCAGTACCCATTGGTTTACCCCTCATGACTAGGCCTCCTTGGCACCCCTAACCCTGGGAGGTGTTTAGCTTGGATGTAGGTGAGTGGGATCTGTGAGTGGTTGCAGAGCCTGCAAGAACAGGCAGGCTTCATCCTGCCAACTGTTTTCTTTTTTCCATTTTTTGTAGTTCCTAAACCCTTGGACACTCTATGGAGGAGACAGCATGACAAATGCACAATAACGGACATTCTGATGTCTTCTGGAGGGAACTTTCCACACCTGGTACTGCAGCTCCTGTCTTCATTGCAACCTATGGTCACCTAGGTGGTTGTTTTGCAGTGAAGCAAGCAACTTTCCCTCCCTGGAAAAGGAGTGCACCCATTAGGATGCTCAATCCTCCTCCCCCGGCTGATCCCTGAGTAGCCCAGGCTTGTTCCTGAACCCAGGTCACTGACTTGATGGCAGGTGAGGCATAGGGGAGTCAGCCCTCTGCACCACTGGGCTGGCCCAGTATTTAATGTTTAACTTCATGAAGTTTATACTGCTAGTATGTAATACTTATTTAATCACTCTGAACATTTTTTGGGAACAAAAAATTCAGTTATAACCAATTATGACCAAGCCACACAAATATCATATAATCAAAAAATAATATCTCTCTTAAAAAGACACCATGGCCTGAACTATGAACCAAGTTAATGTATTGCACAAACAGTCAGAAGCAACAGCCACAATCAAAAAGAGAAAATTCATGGAAAATTCCAGGGTCAAAGATCTGGCCACACTGCATTGCTTGCTTTACTGAAGGCACTCCTGTTTGATTAGGACTCAGGGCAGCAGTCTTACAATCTGTGGAGCCAAGACTAAAATTAGAGCTGAATCACCAAAGCCCCAGAGCCCCAAGGCTGTTCAGTATTGCTGATAAAAAGCAAAGCAGAGCAGAGTAGCAAAATCACTCCCCTGCCCTGTTCTCTGCCCAACTCTCTTCACTACTAAGTCCCTAATTTATCTAAAGTGCTGAATTGGACTAGTATCCAAATAAAACCAACAAAAAAATAAGACAAAGACAACTTAACATAGATATAAGACTTAAAGCATAAGCTCAAAACATACAACTTTAAAGATACAAATCTTGCAACAGAGCTTCCAGCAGCACTCCACCAACACATCCTCTCAGACCAACTCCAATGGGTCTCTGTCTTTCTAAAGGGAACATTAAGGACTTCTATAAGTATGCAAACTCAAAAAGAATAACAAAGCAATCAGTAGGCCCACTAACATACTATACAGTATGAGGGGAAAGGAATTAGCAAGGAAGTAGATATGGCAAGTACACTACAAAATATGGTTTGATGGATTAGCATAATAATGATGAATTTGATGAGGACTGGAAATTGACGAGGAGGAACTTTTAAACCAGCTGAGGGACTTGGATGCAAAATAATCTACATCCAAGATTATTTAAACAACTGTCATCCAATATTGCAAAACCCCTTAAAACATCTTTTTAATGTCTTATGAAACAGCAGAGGTGCCTGAGGATTGGAGATCAGCATTTGTGGTTCTAATATGTACAAAGGGTATATGATGGACCCAAACAATTATAGATCCATCAGTCTAATACTGGTTACTGGTAAGCTACTCAAGAAATGTAGTAAACACAAAATGTAGGAAATTAAACGGTTCCATGTCAAAACAGTATATCAGAAATAACAAAGACAATGTAAGATCAGCAATATGAGTGCCAGGAAAGACAGTGATTGAAAACTTCAGTGAAGTGACAAAACAGCAAAAGTATATATATATATATATATATATAAACTTTCAGCAAACACCATGCCACCCAGAAACAAAAACACAGCATGAAAAATGGGAACACAGAAAAATTTCAAAATAAAACACCTGAAACTCAGAACACAATTAATAAATTACAGACCCCAAAACTACAAAAATCTCTAGAACAGACATTCTGAAACACAGACTCAATATATACAGCACATCATCTATGCACTCCCAGACACAGCCAGACTCAAACCACCAAACAGGGACACTACAACTCATTACATACACTCCCTACTTAACCAGTAGCCCACTCTACCCATTACACCACAATGACCACACAGCTTGCAGACAAGCCAAACACACCTTCAACACACATGCCATTTCTTTAAAGTATACACACATGCCATTTCTTACAAAATTTACATGCAGGGGGTTCACTCACCACACACTCCTCCATATCCCCATTACTTAAATATACATACTTGAAAATGCACTATTTATTTATTTAGTTTTTGTTGACTGGGTAAGTGCACTAGACAAATCCTGCCTATTTTCAGGCACGACCTGGGGGAGGGGGATACAGATGAATTCCAACTGACCTTGAACCAGATTAAACAGTTGGTGGTATTTTTAGTGAATGAGGGAAATTTTGCCAGGACACCGGGAAAATTCCCCTTCTTGCTGGTAGGGGGAGTTGCTGTCTGTGGATTGATAGCCATTACGCCCTGAGATGTCAACAGAGGAGGACATGAGGGAGGTAGGGGAGCGGGTCTCCTCCCCAGTCTCAGCTTTGCAAGAGACCCAAGTTGGATCTGTGATTTCTTACTCACCTGTGATGTCTTCTTCGGAGAGCTCGTTCTGCCTACTGCAGGACTCTGTTATATCGTATGCTCAGGGACAACGGAACACTCAGATTTCTGTGGCAGAGCTGGGTGGTTTGGAGTCTTCTTGTTCATCTGTTTTGAATGTGGCACCTGCATATGCTGAATGTGGTGGTGCTGCTTCTGATCAGGGAGAGATTCCCGGATGTGCATCTCAGGTAGCCGCCCTGAGGATGCCGGCACCCTCTGGAGATGTTGTGCAGCAACCAGAGGAACTTCTCTCTTGAGCTCAATGGAAAGGTATGCCTTTACTAGGTAAAACTGGGAAAACATTGGGGATGGTTCACAGACTGGGTATGGCACCAGGGAAATGTGAGGACTTGCTACAGTGAGATAAGGACACTGTGCCTGCAGTACGGGCCGCAGGCTGGATTCCTACTGGGAACGGCTGGTCTTCTGACCCTGCGGATGAGACAGTGAAAGGTTATGCTGACCTGGTAATTACTGATATAGGAAAGTTCTTATAAAATCCTTAAATGTAGCTGAGGATTCTAATGATGAACAGCAGATTTCGACCACTAAGAGACTTGGGGTCACAGTGGGGACTTCTTTGCCTGCAGCTGATTTAGAGCAGGATCCTGATTCTGGAAATGCCCCTGCTCATAGTGTTGCCCCAGGACAAGACCAGTCTGCTCCTTCCAAGGTGGGAGGGATACTGGCTGTGGGTCTGGGAGTTGCTAATTTACAAGATCCTGCTAAGGAAAAAATTCTTTAAGCCTGTAATACGGATGGCTAATTTATTTAAACCCACTCTCAAGGAACCTGTCCCTCGACGGAATGCAGTTAGACTGCTTTATAAAGGGGGATTGTTGGACCCTCCTAATAGGGTATATGTTGGGAGGCGCCTGTTGAAGGATTCCTTAAAGTTTTTTGCATCAGAGGTCTTTGCTTTGATACACACTGGTGAACATAATTATAACATTAGCTTCAAAACTGTGGAAGCTTTGGATTGGTTCTGGGTTAAATATAACTCAGTGAAAGATACTGCACTATGGACTCCTTTTCTGGCTATCCCACTCACTTCACCAGCTGTACGCACTATTACAGTTTTGTTTAGGAATGAGGGGGTGGAACTGGCTGATAGCTTGTTTTGGTTAAAGAAACGCTGTAAAGTGTTACAAGATCCGGTTCCAATTATAGAGTCCAAGCAATTCTGGACCGGTGGTTGGAAAATAAAATGTAAATTGTTTATGACTACTTCTGGCATTGCCCATTTGCGGGGCTGTTTTTTCCTGGGAAAGGACAGGGGTTCTCTGTTTAACCCGGGACAGCCTAGGTCTTGTCATAGGTGTGGATCTAGGTTACATCTTAGTAATGCTTGTGACTCGATGAAGTGTACTCATTGCTTGGAAACTGGTCACCTGGCTGCAACATGTAATAATTTGTTTTGTTGTAATTTATGTGATGAAAAGGGCCACTCTCATGTTAAGTCTCCGTGGGCCACCCACAACTCGGTGGATGACCATTCGCATGAGGCTTTCATTACACAGGCCCCAAAAAAGGGCTGTACTAAGGCTTCTGAAAAGAGAATGCTGGAAATTTTAAGGGCACAGGGCTCACTTGTCAACAGGCCAGTGCACCAGACAGAGTCAGGTTTACAGGATGTTCAGCACAATGTTATTGATTCTGACACTGTGGACAATAGTGTAGCAGCTTTTACAATTGTCCAATATTAGGTTACCAGTGTTTGTTTGGGATTTGGTATGGCTGACTTTGCATGGCAAGCTGAATGCTAAAAACAATAACAAGCATAAGGCAGTTCAGGAAAGGTATTGTTTAAGACATACTTGCAACCAGATTCTGGAAACTCAGGAACACTTGTTTTTAGAATGCATTTATGCACAATAGTTTTGGAGTTTCTTGGCTGATCAATGGGAGATACCACAGTTTAATACCCTTACTTATCAGGAGCTAATTTATGTTACAGGAACGTCAAGTTGGCAACTGTTTTCTAAAGAAACGTTGCAGGTATTATTTTCTGTCTTAAAATTCTATGTAGGGCAATCTAGGTGTAAATGGGTACTGCAACAGCAATATGTTCCATATTGTGTTATTGCTACTAGTAACAGAAGCAGTTAAACATGTATATGAGAAAGATTCGAGGCAGCTTATGACTAAACAGTTGAAATGCCTATGGAGAGCCTGTGATGGTATATTATGGAGTACTTGATTATGGATCACTAGTTATTTGACTTAACACTCATGACAGGCTTTTTAGTTTGTACTATGGGTGTTACACGTATATGCTGCTTAACTACTTTTAGTTATAGTAGCACTGTTTGTACTGTTTGGTACTTGCTTACTTTCAAGTTTGTACAGTAACTGTTGTTTTTGAATTATTATACCCTTCCCCCCAAAAAAATTCCCTTACTCTTTTGCGATAAGTGCCATGGGATCTTTAACATCCACCTGAACTATCACCAATCCAGGCAGATGGGACCTCGGTTTAACATCTCATCTGAAAGACGGCACCTCAGAAGTGCAACACCCCTCTCATGCTGCACTACAGTGTCAGTACTGGAATATTAACCAAGTGTCAGATGTGGGAACTGAACCCACAGCCCTCTGATCTCCTGGCCTCAGAGGAGAGCGTGCTACCTACTGAGCCACTGACACTGCACTATACACCACACAAAGGTGCATAGGAACAACGCTCAGATGTATATGCACTGTGAAGACTGACCCACAGTACTGACACTCATTCTTTTTCACTCGCTCTTTATCCCTCACTCATTTCACTCACTGTTTTGATGCAATACTAAATTAAAATCAGTAAGGGCATCTCAATGCCTATCTAATGTGGGTTTATAGTGGGTAGATCCTGTACCACCAAACTTGTTATGCCTCTGTGAAATATAAGCCAGGCATTAGATCAAGGTAATGGCATTGACAAGGTATTCTTGGACTTTGTTAAAGCATTTGACATGTCAATGCATAACATCAAAACTGATCTCAATGACTTTCCCAAAAATACTGATCAAATTGAAGGAAAAATGGCTCAGCCATTGAACAAAGAATGTAAGCATTAAGGGTCATTTGTCCTCTCTGGTGAAAATTGGACTGGTGTACTGTACTGCAAGGTTCGGATTTGGGTTCAGTCCTGTTGATGTTTTTTCTTAAGCAATATAACTTGTAAATGATCATACCTTCAAGATGCTTTCAAAATGTGCCAATGACACCAAAATAAGTACGGTAGTGACTAGAGATGTAGCAAACTTTATATATATATATATATATATATATATATATACACATATACATAGATATACATATATATATGTGGTTACCCTCCTTGGCAGGATAGGGTGACTGTTTCAGCACTGTCCACACAATCCACAATTGTCCCGTATCTCATTCAGTGTCAGGGACCATTATCCCCGGTGATTACCCCCTGTTTTGGGGCCGGGAAGGAAGGGCCATCCTCCCCGACCTGGGAGACAAAGCCAGACTGTCCACAAACCAGACAGATCAGGTGGGCCACCAGCCTGACAGTCAGGGCTTCATGTAGTCTATCCTCCATTTTTGCTACTATTTTCTCTCCTTGGGCTTTGAGGATGTGCAATGAGCATGTTGTGTAAGCTCCTCCTCTGCAGAGATGCCAGAGGTAGAGATGGATGAAGTCCACAAATTTCACTTGAAGTGCATGCATTTCACAAAATATTCTGGGTGTCTGAAGTGCAAAACTCCACCTTCAAAATGCATAATTTTGCTCGCAAAATGTGGAATTTCACCTGCAAATGGCAGAATCCTATTTGTGGATGAAATTCCATACTTTTGGGGCAAAATTTCACTTTTGTACACACAAAATATTTCACAAAATGCACAAATTTCATGAAATATTCCATGAGGAGAAATTCCTGGCTTTGCCGGCACTTCACCAGTAAAATTAAACTTAACTGCATCTCTAGCCCCAGGTGCTCTGAACACCGGCCCTTCCCATCTAAGTGACTCGCACATGCCATCAACTAGATTCCTCCAGGTGGCAGTTGAGCGCTAGTCATGGAATGCCCCCTCTCCAAGGGAAGACAGCAGTCCTAAGGATGCTCATTCTTCCCTCTCTCCAGCTGACCACTGAATGACCCACATCTATTCCCAAATGCAGGTGACCGGGGTGGAAAAAGATAAGATCCTCACAGCACCTCAGGCCTCTTCACAACTGGGCTGGCTCACAAAGTTTTAATTTGTTGGTGAAGTTGACATAAAGTCAGGAAATTCACAATTTGTGAATTTGTCTGAATTTCCAGGTGGCCATACCAACTTTGCCATGCAAATTTCTTTTTATAACAAAAAAACCCTAAAACTTTAATAGGAAACCTCCCCATACGCTGTGCTGCAATGTCACCTGCTCTTACCGCTAAAAAACATTAGAGTTATATACTCTCTCCCATTCTACACTGGCATCCTCCTCCCCCCTCTGCCCTGGCAAATTTCAGCTAGACATAAGTTCAAATAATATACCCTTCCCACCACTTGCCAAACACACTCCCCCAGCCCCATCCCACCTGAGTCCCACTACCAGGTCTGTGAGTCACTAGACCCCACCCCACTCAACCCCCTCTGGGCCCCAACCCCCTCTTCTCCACACTGGCACCTGGAAAAAACATGACCTATAATAAAAAAAATGGTTCCCTGCTGTGAAACACCTGCTCTGTGTGGTGCTTATCTTGGTAATGGGTCCCACATGAATAAATGGTGATGTAATTTGACCATAGTAAAACTGAACAGGCTTAAAATTCTCCCAGTTAGGTTTTACTAGAAGCAAAAATATGGTCTTTCATTTGTGCACAAGTGCCATTTCTGAGATGGATGCATGGGTGGGCGAAGGGTATATTATTTGAACTTATGTCTATTTGAAATTTGTCAGGACAGGGGGGAGGAGGCAGGCATGTGCTAACAGGGGATGGGAGGGGAGGCAAGGAATATGACTTGAAGAGCTACTGTACTACCTAAAACTAATATTAGTTTTTAAAAGTAGTCCACCATCACCTTTCATATCTGAGGTACTTTTTCTTTTCCCTTTCATTAATTGAAAGAATGTTTACCCGATGTTAGTAGGTGTGATGCATGGAACAGCGTTCTGTCAGGCAGCTGACATATCTGTCTCTTTCCCCCCACTACAGTGTTGCTTAGGAACAGCCAGTCAATGCCTGCCAAGTCAGTCACCTGTGATGTCATTGTCAGTCAGATCACAATGCTGATGATATAGTTGGGGAGATAGAGATAGGTATGTCAGCTGCTAGGCTAAGAGTTGTTCCACACATCCAGCAAAATATTATTACGTAGAAGACTTTCTAATGAGCAAAAGGCAAAAGAAAAATACTTCAGAAATAAAAAGTTACAACTAACTACTTCTTATAATTTGTACTATTGTCCTGTCTGCTTGTTTTGGCTCCACTAGCTGTTTCAATTTTTTTTTTGAGGTGGGAGGGGGACAGTGTTACAGCACAGTGGGTGGGGGAGGTGTTTTTTTTTTACAGTACGGTCCACAAAGACATGCAATGATCACAGTTTGAGTATTTGTTTTTGCCAGCAAATTGCACAAATTTGCACACCAAACTATGCAAATTGCCTAATTCATCTGCAAACTGGCAATTCATGTAGCTTCCCAGCATTAATTTAGCCAATTCATTGGGTGACTAACTACATGAATTGCAGTCATTGGTGAAGTGAAGTTGCCAAATTTGGCAAATGTCAGCTTCAAACTAATTTTGCAAAATAACCCATCTCTAGTAGTGACCCCCAAATATACAAAAAGCAGTATTCAGGAAGACCAAAACAATGGCAGTGGTCATTAAAATGGAGAAGGCTTTTTAACACTGAAAGTGTTTGATGATGCATTTTGGAAGCAGGAACCAAAGTATTGGGTATCACAGGGAGGGATACCACTGAAGGAGAAGGACCCGGGTGTTTATATCACAAGGGACATGAAGCATGGGAAGTAGTGTGAGCTTGTCTCAACACAGAACAAAAGCACTTACAATGAACTCCGGTGCTGCTGTTAACAGGCAAACAATTCAAAATAAACACAAACAAAGCAGCACATACAGAAACAGTTCGTAAGGTGCAAATGCTAAGTGTTACATTTATTGTGCAAAGACGCCCATAGCCACAGTCCCAGCACTTCATGTTGCTCTAACTCTTCATTTGGGAAGGGGGCAGTAGCAGAAGACACACAGCTTTTATACATTTTCACTCTATCATTTGACTAATCTCTGCTATCACAAGCTTCCTACAACACAGACATCAATACATACTTGTTTGAAATGTTTGGACATAAAATTAATAATTTTTTATTTTCTAATACTCCACATGGTATTGAGAGCTGCAGATCCAGTTGATTTCATTGAAGTAAATGTTGAATTTTCCCCAAATGCCTGTTATACATGGCATGCCATTGCCAGACATGCTTCCGGTGCTGAAGCTGCAATTTGTTTTGTAAAAAAATCTGCCATAGTTCTTTTATAATATGTTTTATCAGTGTTTTGTCCCCCAGTTTCCTGTACAAGGAAACTGGCTGGCTCCCACTATACCACAGACTCTAATACCAGGCTTGCCTCCTTGCAAAAGAGCCCCTGATGGGGTTCATGCCTAGTGCTACTTCAGCCCTCTTTGAGCCTGCACAACCATCTAAATCATGAGGAGTGCCTCCAGGGCTGTTCTATCTGTTCCCTTCAAATGAACCACCCTTGGCCAAAGATCCCTCTTCTACTGTGGGCCTAAATGGTTCAATGATCTGCCTGCAGACCTTGCCGACTTCCCCAGACTTGGCGACTTTAAAAATGGCCTTCGATCTCTTCTTGCCAGCAAATCTGACTTCAAGTGTTTCTGTTAATCCATGGCTTCTGACAGCAGTTCTTGCATCCGCCAAACACTACCCTCTCTCATACCCATCCTTCTGTTCCACAACTGCCCACTCCCCCCCCACCTCCCACCACCTACTACCTCCCCTTGACAAAGTTTCACACTGGTTGCTAAAATGGCATTTCTGCAGACTGGGAGCACCCCATCTAAACTGTAACATGATTGTTAAATACTGTACTCCACTTAATTAGTCCTGCATTAATATGTTTCTCTGCAAGTGTGGTCCTGTTTCTACTTACTTCTTGTA
This sequence comes from Neoceratodus forsteri, assembly GCA_016271365.2. Classification (NCBI taxonomy): domain Eukaryota; kingdom Metazoa; phylum Chordata; order Ceratodontiformes; family Ceratodontidae; genus Neoceratodus; species Neoceratodus forsteri. The sequence continues at coordinate 1,287,513,978 of CM057459.1, read as the reverse complement.
CCCTGCTTAATGTTGTAACTGCAAACTAATACCACTTGTTAGTTGATGTCTTTCTGTTCTGCAATCTTTCATCACCTGTATATATCTTGTATTCCTGGTTGACTTGGAGCCTTTGTAAACGAGACCCCAGCTCAAAGGTATTAATCCGAATCTGAAATAAATAAATAAATAATACCTAAAAATACCAAAATAGCAAGGATATATCACCTATAATGTGTATATAAATTGTTAAGATTAATGTGTCAGAATTAAAATCCAAAAACTATCTAACAGTGTAATCATCAGGCTTACTCTATCTCAGATTGCTAGTATCTTAAAAAAAAATTAATGCATCTTTGATGGCAAATAGAGATTGTCAGAAATATGAGCACCAAAATTCACAATTAAAATAATTATGTGTTTTACTATATAATAACTGGTCAGAAATGTTTCTCTATTGACTGAACCATCTGATATTTTCCAAAATAACTGGTTGGTTATTACAGCATTCATGCGCTCTGTCACTCAAATTGTGCTGCTCCCTCATTGGCCTACATTCTGTGTGTGGGTGGGTTGAACAGTCTCATAAACATGGTGGCTCCATCTCTTGTTTCCTGAGGAGCCACTCCATCTCTACCTTTCCAAGGAGCCGCCACCACAAGAAGACAGGCCCATCCTTTTTTTTTATGTTTTCTAAATGTATCTGGTTGATTCAGCAAACAGCTGCATCAGAGCATGCCCAGAGAGCGTGGTAGCCGCAATCTCTTTGGAGGCAAACTGTAAGGTAAATTTAAAAAAAAAAAACAAGCAATAAAAACAACCAAAATTAAAAACAAAAATATAAGAAAATAACTATGTAAAGGGAGTGAGGGAGAAGGCATCAGAGAGAGGGAGTCAGAGACAGTGGTGTGTGTGTGTGCATGTGCATGTGTGTGTGTGTATAAACGTTAATGTCAGGAAAGAAAAAATGCTGTTCAGTTCATTATGAAAATTAAAAGAGGGTGAACTGTGCCATACTTGAATTTGATGCTTACCTTTGGTGCAGGAGTCTTTAATAAACACCTCAGGGTTTATGTAGCATCCCACACCTCAGGTGTGCATTAACTTCTCGTATCGCACACTTCCCCATCCTTTATTCTCTAAAAATAGGATAAATGCAGCACTGAGCATTTGCACCTTACAAACCATTCCCATGTGCACTGGTTTGTTTGTATTCATTTTGAATCTTTGTCTTGTAGCAGCAGCACTGGAGTTCTGTGTGAGCAGCTTTTGTGTGTGTTTAAGTTGGTTACTTGCATTTTGGCAGCACAAGTGGTTGCGGTTTGCTTTTGTGAAGATAACACTTTTGGCATTTTTTCCATCTAGTGAGTTGGGCAATTAGTATGAATGTTGGCCATGATTTCAGCTGACATATTTGCAATCATTTTATCCTTTGAGAGCTGTTTATAAATTTGTCAGACTCTCCAGTGCAAAATTTATTTGGACGGATAAAGACAGAGCTGAAGGAGTGCATCTTTGCACAATAAATGTGGCTGAGCATTTGCACCTTACACACTGTTTCTGAGGCCGGGAGATCAGAGGACTGTGGGTTCAGTTCCCACATCTGGCACTTGGGTTAATATCCCAGTACTGACACTGTAGTGCAGCATGAGAGGGGTGCTGCACTGCTGAGGTGCCATCTTTCGGATGAGACGTTATACCGAGGTCCCATCTGCCTGGATTGGTGGTAGCTCAGGTGGATGTTAAAGATCCCATGGCACTTATCGAAAAGAGTAGGGGAATTTCCCCGGTGTCCTGGCCAAATTTCCCTCATTCACTAAAAATACTACCAACAGCTTAATCTGGTTCAAGGTCAGTTGGCATACATCTGTATCCCCTTCCCCCGGGTCATGCCTGAAAATAGGCAGGATTTGTCTAGTGCACTTACCCGGTCAACAAAAACTAAATAAAATAAATAAATAAATATGCACTGTTCATTTGTGTTTATTTTGAAGCAGTGTGAATTTACAGATAAAAACACAAACAAAATTCTTGGGTGACCAAAAAGATGTTTCATCTTGAGAAACCTGTCAGAAGTGCTACATAGAGACACATGGCAGGATTTTCAAAAGGATCTACCCAAGATACGTCTGATTATTTTCAAACTAGAAATACATCCAAAGCTGCTAGATCATCTTTGAGATGGCCTAACAGCATCCACATTTTGGATCCAAAAGTGAACACAATTGTGCCCATTTTGGATGCAGTTGCATCTGTTTTCTACCACGAATGGTGACTTTTTGTCATAAACAGGCACAGCTTCTGAAAGTGGCAGCTAGGATGAATGGACACAAGTGGACTGATGCAGACACAGATGCTGCAGCCATTCACATCTGTGTCCACTCCTTTTGAAAATCCCCACATAGAATTTGTCAGCAAAAAAGGACCACTTAACCCATTCAGCCTGCTGAGATGTTCCCTGTCTAATCTGTTTCCACAGACTGTAACTGGTCTTCCTGCCTATTTTTTTTTATTCCCTTTGTGCTGACCAGACCCAATGCTCTAGTCTCCCCAGCCCTCTCATCCCGGCATCCTCCAGGACTTACCTCATCTGGCTGTTACCCCATGACTAACCTCCCTGGCAAGTTGGTGAGGTCCCAAAACCCCCACTGGTGACAGGAACCATTTCCACAAACTCTCACCTGGAGAGCGGGGTAAAGGGCTTGCAGGAAACTGGTGTCATTCTACTAGTTGGTGCCATTTATCCCATTTCATTTTCCCCTAGGAAGGTGTGGACATCCAATGTCATCATGAAGCACACTGTTTGCCCCAATGTGTCATGATGGTTGCCACACCTCCCATACTGCTCGATGGCTCTGCTTGCCCAATCGCATTTATCCACCAGCTGTCAGGTGAGTGCTGAGATCTGTGTCCCCCCCACCCATGAAGGAAGTGAGCAGTCATTAGATGCTCAATCCTCCTCCCTCCCAACTAGCCCTTCGACTTCCGAGCTTACTACTGAACTCAGGTCATTGATGTTGCAGAAGGTAGTGCTACAGCAGCTCTGTGAGCTGGCATGCTCCCTGCCTATTTTCTGATATACCCTTATGTTTATTCCACCCATGTTTGAAGCCCCCCATTGTTTTCTCTTCCACCACTTCTGCTGGTAGTCTATTCCAGGTGCCTACCACATGGTGTAGGGATTCAAGAGGGCATGGGACAGACATATGGGATTGGGACGTGAGGGGAAGGGGAGGGCCTGAAACAGGGGAAGGGGGAAAGAGCAGATGTAATGGTCTGAATGGTCCTTTTCTGCCATCAGATTTCTGTGATTCTGTGATTCTTCAGTGAAGAAGGATTTCCTTCCATCGCTCTTTACTTTATATAGGTCACATATAAAACTGCAGTTGGATGTCTGCCCTCAATTTATTTGACCAATCCTACTCAGAGACATAAAAAAATAAAATAATTCATAGAAGAGAAAACAAATATATGCATGGGCTCCAAACTGTTCTGTATGAGAGAGAGAAGATTAGAATTATTTATTGTATTTAGTTTCTGAGAACCAGGTAAGTGCACTAGGCAGTCAAATGCTTATTTTCTGGCAAGACCCAGGAGGTTACATATTAAATGATTACAAGACAGACTATAAAATGTGATAAGAAGGCTATACAGTACAAAATTAATAGGACAAGGATTAACAAACATTACTTAGTAGCAAGAAAAAAAAATTAAGAGAGGCATTGGATATTACCTGACATAAGGCAAGGCAAATTTTATTTATATAGCATCTTATCCAGGGGCTTAAAGAGCATCACAATAAAACATCCCCAAAGTTTAAAATCAAATATATTCAAAAAAAACTAAAAGCTTTCTCAAATAAAAAATTCTTTAAGGAGGCTTTAAAGGCCTTGAATGATCTGGCTGCATGAATGTAAGGTGGGAAAGAATTCCACAAAGATGGGACAGCTGTACCAAATGCTCTATCACCAGATCTCTTCTGGTGAGAGAAGGGCACAACAAGCAGACCAGCTTCGGAGGAGCATAGGAGGCAGATAGGCTGACATGGAACCAGGAGTTCTTTAAGGTAGTCAGGTCCCAAACCATGTATGGCCTTGTAAATTAACAAACATATATTGAAGGCAATGCCCAAACTCACAGGCAGCCAGTGCAGAGCCTGCAGAACAGAAGTGACATGGTCCCTCACAGAGGCACCAGTCAACATCATGGCCATGGTATTCTGCAGTAGCCGCAGTCAACACATCAATCCTCGAGACAGCCCTAGGTAAAGAGCTTTACCGTTATCTAGTCTGCTGGTAACAAAGACATGGATAACTGTGGCCAGAATAGCAGGCATCAAAAACAGCAACAGTCTGGCAATATCCTGGAGATGGAAAAACCTGTATCTAATGACCGATGACACCTGTTGTTTGAGGGTAAGTCAGTCATCAAGAAAAATGCCATGGTCCTTAACCACATCAACCACCAACAAGGGCCACCCTGGAGTGAGCAGCCTCCTATCAGTGGAGACACCTCCATGACCCGGTCCAATCACCATAACCTCTGTCTTGCTGTGGTTGAGACATTGCCAGTTAGCATACATCCAGTTGTTGAATTCAGCCAAACACTGGATCAGCATCCCTGAGGCAGAGAGGTCACCTGGGGCACAAGACAGGTACAACTGGGTATCATCTGCATAGCGGTGAAACTCCATATTGGATCACCTAATGATCTCTCCCAGTGGCAGCATGTACACAGAGAACAACAGGGAAACTAAAATGGAACCCTGCAGAATACCACAAGGCAGCATGAAAAGTCCAGATGAAAATTTTCCATAGACTATGTGTTATGATCGTCTGGTTAAATATGAGCGAAACCAGCACAAAAATGTGCCATTAGTGTCCACTTAGTTCTGCAGACAATCCAATAGCATGCCATGATCTACCATGTAAAACACTGAAGATAGGTCCAAGAGCACCAAGATGGCAGCATGTCTTTGGTCCCTCACCTTGAAGAGATCATGTGCCACCCTGACCAAAGCCATCTCAGTTCTATGCCAAGGCTGAAACCCCAATTGTAGAGGTTCATAGATGGACATACTCTCCAAACACTTAACCAGCTGGTCAACCACCACCTTCTCAATAACCTTCCCCAGAAAGGGGCAAATAGAAATAAGCCTATAGTTCAAGACAACATCAGGGTCTAAGGTTGACTTTTTAAGGAGGGATCTAACCATAGCCTCTTTCAAGGTCATGGGAAAGACACCCTCACTTTAAGGACTCATTTACAATATCCATGAAAACTGGGCCCAGGGAGCCAAATCAGTCAATAATAAGCCATGTTGGACCCGTGTCCAGGGCACAGGTGGTGGGACACTTACTGTTAAGCACACAGAGGACCTCAACTGCCAAAACTGACTGAAACTCACTAAAAATTATCACCAGCAGGCTGATCACCTCCAGAAAAACCTGGACCAGAGAAGGCAATACTCACCCTGATAGAGGACACCTTGTTGGCAAAGAAATGCCCAAATTGCTCACACTTTTCTGTGGAAAAATGCTGTCCCAGACTGCAGACAGGAGAGATTTAGGCAACTGTCACCAGTGCAAGATAGTGCAGCCGGGTAGTTTCTTGCCATAGCATTAGACTGGGGCAAAAAAACTCTATCCTCTTGAGATTGATTGCCACTGATACTCCAAGTAATGGAGCGTTAGCACCACCTTGTCCTCCTCAGAGCAAGACCTCCTCCAGGCATGCTCTAACCCATGCCCCTTAGTCTTTAACTGGCACAGCTGAGCACAATACCATGGTGAGCAACGCCAGGAGGTCAAGGGGTGAATGTGTGGAAGGGTGCAATCAAGTCCTGGGCCTCCTTCAAGGCAATATTATTTATTTAAAAGAGACTTACCAGGAAAGACATAGTATGCTATAAGGCTTGTTTTTCAGATGTGTTCTGGGAAAAGGGGTAGGGTATAATTACATAATAACAAGTAAAACATGCAGTAATATGATAATACAACAGGGCATAGCAATGTACAGCAACACATGTAACAAAATTGACATAATTAATAACAATACAAATTAAATTACAACAGGAGTGTGAGATACCAGGCACACTCTGGCTATTGATGGGATAGGATAAGGAAAGGTTGAGGAGAGTGGAGATGGTAGGGGAGGAAGAGGATGAAGAAAAAATGGGAAAGGGTAGAGGTAATTTGTGGATGGGGAGAGATGAGGTAGGAGATAGAGAGGGAGAGGTAGAAGAGAGGGAGGGATAAAAGGGTTAGAGGAAAAGATGATGGGAGGGTTTAGATGGGGAGAGGATGAGTGTAGAGGTTGGAATATGTTAGAATTGGGAAAAGGGAGGTGCAGAGAGGTGTAGGCACTTGCGGGACAGAAAGAGTGTAAAGAAAGAGGAATGGAAGGAGACATAACATTGAGCAATAGGCATTTGCAGGAGGGAGTGATGTAGGCTTGGAGTAGAGATGAAACAGAGCATTTGGGGGAGGCAGAGCAAATTGTTAAGTGAAGAGAGTTCCAGATACTAGGGAAGCAGAAAAAGAAACATTCTGTCCAGCAAGGGATTTACGAGAAGGGAGCAGCAGGGAGCAATGGCCAGAGTTACTGAGAGAGAGTAAGAGAAAGGAGGAATAGGGGAGAGAAGTGAGTTGAGATAAGACGGGATAGAAGCCAGACACAATTTAGAAATGAAGATTAAGAAATTAAGATTATAAGTCTTGACACCAGTCACTGGACCCTAAGCACAGGCTATCATCAAGCTCGAGACATCCAGCGACTCCTGGAGTTGGCGAGGCTCCAATTTCTTTTTGGGGCATATAAGGTATGCAAAGAACTTGAAAATATCATGGTATAAAGGCAAGCATGATTATACAATTAGATACAAGTCAGAGCACTGCAATTCAAAGCCAAGTGCAGTTTATCATGTTAAGAAGATATTCACAGTATCTGCTATAAAACAAAGCTGTTGAAGAGCTAAGATGAATATCAGAGGGTATTGAATTCCATAGATAGGGGCCACATTGGCAAAGGAATATTCACCAGCCCTGGTATTAAGTTTAGGGACAGTCAGAAGGGCATTTTCACCAGACCTTAGAGAGAAAGCACTGTGCACGTGTTTGAGGAGCAAGGCAAGGCATAAAGGCAGATGACTGTGCAGGGTACTAAAAATGATGCCCCCATGAGAAGGTCACAAAGTAAGGATGGTTAAAGCCCACCAAGCATGTCATAAAGAGACCAGTGATGGGTGAGTCAGTGGGATGCCAGTGCAAATCGCCAAAATTGTTGTAAGTGGCATCCCACTTAAGGAGAGCAGCTTTCAAAGCAGTAGAGAAGATTGAACACATTCTTTTCAATTCAATATACTTTATTCAGTTTAAAATGAACATCAGGAAACACAGAGGAAGCAGTCAAGGTTACATTGACATACTGTGGCACTTAATAATGAGACTGCATTCAGCAGGCATATTACAGAGTTAAACAATAAAGGTAATACTATTAAACCTAATCTAACTACCAAACCTGCTAACCCTCCCCCAACCCTCCCCTGTGCCAAATATAGCAAGCATTAACATTAATAAGGGGGACCATGTTTCTCAGTGAGTGGGCTTGTACTCTAAGGCTTCCAGACAGCAAGCAAGGCATCCAGGGAGCCCCATTTGCTTAGGTAATAAGGAAGTCGATTGGCCATTGACGCAATGTGTCGTTCCACCTGTAAAGCCAATAACACTTCCCTATGCCATTCCAACACAGTGGGCAAGAACACCTCCTTCCAGTGTCTCATGATTATTAATTTAGCCACAGCAGATACCAGGGCCATATGCGCTTTCCGAACCCTGAAGGTACCTTGGTGGTAACTATTAAGTAGGGAGACCTCCGGTATGAACAGTGAATCAAGTCCTAGCAGTGGGTCTAGTGATCTTCTAACGGCATGCCAGAAAGGGCGAACCCTTGAGCATGTCCATAACATGATATAGGTCCCCTTCTGCTTCTAAACATCTCTGGCATTTGGAGGAGGGTAGCTTACCCATCTTATAATGCTTCTCAGGAGTAAAATACAAGTTATACATGATATTGTATTGTACCAACTGAAGTCTGTCCTGCTTAATAAATCTATAAGTGTCACGCCAAATGTGTTTCCAGGTATGAACATCTGCTGCAATGGGTAGTTTTTGGGTCCAATAGTAGCACACATCTTGAGGCAAATGAGAATCCATGGATTGCAGCATTTTATATACCCCAGATACTGGATGTGGCCTTTCAGCCACCTGAAAAAGGAAGGAAAGTTTTGTTTTTGGAGGTGTATAGCCCAATATATTCCCCCAAAAGGAAACTGTAGTCTGTTTAATTTGCCAATATTTAAAAAGTTATCTTTTGTGAATGTTAAAGCGCTGCTGAAATTGGGAAAAGGGGAGCATCTCTCCATTAGGTGCAATATCCAGTATCTTAGATTCTATTAGAGGACCCCAATAGGAAGCAGAGATGGGCCTAGTTCCAATTTTAAGATTAGGGTTACCCACTATAGGATGTTCAAGGGATTTATGCCATTCAAGAGTTAAATGCCTCTGAAGCTGGCATAATGCTCTGAAGGACCATCCCATTGGGGTATCCCTTAGGGGTTTAGGAAAACATCTTGGAGAAGAGTAAGCCAGAGATGCTAGGGTACAATGATTTTTGGAGGCCAAATATGTCTCTATGTCCAGCCAGCTAGGTGACTATGATCCTGAACCTTGTGAATCTGTCATACGGGTCCAGTAACTTAGTTTGCTAATGTGTTGTGCACTATAGTAAGTAAAAAAGGAGGGGAGGGAAATACCCCCTTGTAACTTTGGTGCCGTTAACCTTAGAGATGCCCGTCTGACCACTTTCCCTTCCATAAGTAGAAGTTCAACAATTTTTGCAAACGAACAAACCAGGACTTAGGAAGGAAGACTTCCAGCATACCCATCGGATAGAGAAGTCTAGGGAGTACGTTCATTTTTACAGTGTTAATACTTCCCCAAAGTGAAATCGGAAGGGCTCTCCATCTGTCAAGATCTGCTTTCAGTTTAAGTATTACATTTGTAAAATTCTCCTTTATCATTGTAGACATTTCTCTGGCTACTTTGATACCTAAATATGTCAAGGATTTCGGCTCCCATACCAGGCCAAAATCTGCTATATCACCTTATGTGGTCCTGATATTCATTCATCGAGAGATTTAATTTGTAGAAGGAGACCCTGGAAAATAGTTAACTTTCTTCTAGTAAAGCTGGAATACTTATCGTGGGTTCTTCCAGATGCAAAAACAAATCATCGGCGTAGGCCTACAAAAGATGTTGCGCTCCTATGTCAATACCTTTAAGGCATGGAGAAGAGACCAACTTTTGGATAAGGGGTTCTAAATATAAATTGAAAAGCAGCGGAGAAAAAGGGCAGCCCTGTCTGGTGCCATGATGTAATGAGAAAGAGTCTGAGAGAACACCATTGCACCAGACATGAGCCGTTGGGGAGGTATATAATACACAGACCCATTTAATAAACTCGCGTGGTAAAACAAAACCCTCTAGGGCAGCAAAGAGAAAATTCCAAGAGACCCGGCCAAAGGCCTTTTCAGCATCTAATGATAATAAAATCATCAGAAGGTCCAAATTCTTGGCCAATGAGAGTAGATGTAACAATCTACGCATATGACCACTGGAAGACCGACCGGTTATAAACCCTACTTATTCGGTGCTAATGAGTTTACCCATGATAGGCCCCAACCTATTTGCCAGTACTTTAGCTAATATTTTGATTAAGGAGAGAGATGGGATGATAATTCTCTGGGTTTTGTAAATCCTTTCCCTGTTTGGGGATGACTACAATAAGGGCTTCTAAAAAGTCCTGTTCTGTTAGTCCATTCTCATACCAGGAGCTGAATACATCTGTCAACAACGGGGCAAGCTCTGACATATAGGCCTTATATAAATTACTCGGGAAACCATCTGGTCTCAGAGATTTATATAAAGGAAGCTGTCTGATTGCTTGTTCTATTTCCTATGTCTGGATACGGGACCCTAAAGAGGCAGTGTCAGCAGGGGATAAATCAGGGAGCTCAACTAGATCTAAATACTGTTGAATTTCCTCCTTTGTGGGAATATCTTCCTCATGGACTGCATATAGATTTTGGAAATATTTCCTTAATCCCTCAGCAATCTCCTTGGAGTCTGTGGTGACAGGGCTATTGGCAGCAAGGTGCAGGCTGGGGATAAGCCTGGAAATCTCTGCCTGTTTGAATCGGATAGCCAGTAATTTACCGGCTCACTCTCCACACTCAAGATATTTAAGCTTAGTTCTTTTAAGAGAGAGCTCAGCTTTCTGGGACATAAGTTTGGAAAATTGGGCCTGCAAGTTATGTAGTTTGATCCAGTCCAGCTCCAGTGAGTGGCTACCAATATTTTTTTCTGCAGCTTTGACTGATTGTAACAAGCTATCTATTTGAGCCCTAAATTGGTGAGCTCTGGTGGTAGACATATGCATTCTTCCCTTAAGGCACATTTTAAGGCTGCCCTGACTACCTCTATTTTAGGTACAGATCCTATATTGTTTATTAGGAAGTGGGAGACAAAATCCTTGACACGATCCAATACAGACGGCACATGTAATAATTGATTATTTAAACGCCATTGGGTATCTCTTCTGACCCCTGGACCTACCAGATATACAATGGAAATAGGGGAGTGATCTGATATAACATGTGTATGAATGGTCACATCCAGAACCCTGGGCATAGCAAAAGAGCTCAACAAGAAAAAATCGATTTTGGAGCAGGTTCGATGCAGGGGAGAAAAAAAAGTATAACGTCTCTCAGTGGGGTTCAGGACCCTCCATATGTCAATCAGACCAGCCCCAAACATGAGATCCTTCAGTGCTCGCTGAGCAGGGGACAAACCACATCTCCTGGAGTCTGATCTGTCTAGCTGTAGTTGGGGAGTGATATTCCAGTCCCCACCAAGTATTGTGACCGTGGGTGGGTTAGAGACTAGCAGGCCCAGGAGATGGATGAAAAGAAGGGAAGAGTCCACATTCGGACCATATATTGAGCCCAAAAGAACTGGCTGAGCAGCCAGTACCCCATGTATTAGAATGTAGCACCCGTTGAGATCCCAGATCTCCTTTTCTAGCTTAAAGGGATGTTCTTACCAACCAAAATAGCTACACCCCCACTATTTGTGGAGGCACCCACCTCAAAAACCTTGTCAACCCCACTTCTACATAACAGAGAGGTATCTTCCCTTCATAGATGTGTTTCTTGCAAGCAGGCAATTCCTGTTTTAAGATACAAGAGATGCTTCAGGATCACCTGTTGCTTACATCTGTCATGGGTCCCCCGAACATTCCAGCTCAGAATATTATATGGTCCACTCATTTGCAAACTGTTGGAGGTGATCTAAGGTTAAAATGTAGAAATATGAGGAGATTATCCCAGTCTTAGTCCCCTCCCAATTATAAACTAGGAAACACACATATTTGGCACTTCCTCCCCCATTAACCCCCAAACAACCATAACATTTAACAAAAATCCCAACCCAATATTCCTCCCCCCTCCCCCAAAAACAACAAAACATGCAATTTCCCCTGTACCCACATTAACTACCCCAGTTCAACTAACTGTACCGGCACAAATATACCGCCAGGTGATGTTTTAGTGCAAGTCTGTGATCAGAACACTCGCCCTCCCTCTCCCTTCCCCCCTGTACGTAGTCGTTCAACCGAACAGTAAAAAAAATGTAATTAAATAGTAAATCAATATGGAGGTTACATCAGAACCCTAAAACACAACAGTGGATTTTCTAAGTTGCCTCCCTTCTCTAATAACATGATAGTGATCTAGCACAATTATACAGCTTCATAGACTGGTATCGATCAAAATAAACATTCATAATGTCCTGAGGTTGAAAACTACCCCAGGAGTCATCAGTGGATGAGGATCAAACCTTCTATTAAATCATAGCATCGTCCTCTATGCACAGTTCAAGGGGCATCGAATGCAGATGCCATACTGGTCTGCTGCAAGCAGCCTTTAAAAGGAAGAATCAGTCCCAGCTTCTGATGCATTACAAAATTGCTTCACATCTGCTACAACGTAGAAAGACTTACAAATATTCAGTCCCCCACTGAAGTTTTTATTCAGCCAGTGTTCACAGACCTTTAACAGTCCCTTCTGTGGGCTTCTGTGCTGACTAAGGTGACCTGTCGCTAGATAAATCTGAAAAATTCACAAAGGTCGAGGCAGGATTTCACCCTTCTCATTGTATTAATCACCAGTCTCCAAGTTGGAACCAAAAGGTGCTCGATTAGACAAGTTCAACAAGGCCACATACTCATAAGTTATCCCAGATTAGTACCATCTCTTTATTAGACCAGAGTCACTTGAAAAGATCCTGAAAGAGTTCCTTGAGTTCACGAGAGGCCTGCTCCTGGGATTCAAAAGCCAGCCACTTGTCCCCATTCTTAACATGAAGCACCGCTGGGTATTTCACTCTGAACTGCTTCCCAGCAGCAATCAGTTTCGAGACTAGTGGGTGTAATTCTTAGCTCTTCACACAGACAATCTGGGGCAAATCTTGAGTTACACGTACTTTTTTGGCCTTCCCATTGCACTTCCTGTAAAGCTTTTACTTGTGCAAGAATGCGTTGCTTATCGAGAAAGTTCAGTAGTTTAAATATGAGCGGCCGAGGTGGTGAGCCAGGTGGTGGTGGAGGGCGAAGCACCCTGTGTGCTCGCTCTATCACTTATGTGGTACCATTTGGAGAGGGCTCTGCTATTTTCTCACAAAACTTCTGTAGAAAAATAATAGGGGAGCTACCATCCTCTTTCTCAGGAATCCCAATGACCAGAAGATTATTTCGTCTGCTTCTCCCAACCAGGTCTTCTAGCTTCTCCTCCAGTCTTTTGACTCTCCTTGATACATTAGTAACATCCAGCTCCGTTTTATTCTGCTTTCTTTCCATGGATATTAATCTAGCTTCCAAGTCCCCAACTCTAATTGTTAAGCTGTCCACAGAGGATCTGATTTGATGTAGTTCATCAGAAATATTGGCAATCGAGTCTTGCATTGGCTGCATCAGGCCTGCTGCTTTGGTTGTTTTGTGGCCTTATCCTTTTCACGGTTGGAGGCGGAGAATGTCGAGGGGGCACTTTTCGCATGTAAACCTTCATGCTGATAGTTAGCTATCATTACCAGAAGATGCTCCTACACCTCTTCATTGTTCATTTGATAAAGTACTGTGCCAGGTTTATGGATTCGCTGCAGGAATCAGCGGGAAAGACATGGAGCATCGGGAGCTTGCTGCTGCTCGTCAGACCACCATCACATGACCCACAATTAAACAAATTCTTAAAGCTGAATAGCTTAGAAGCTAGTAATAAAATTGGAAACCTACTATTATGTAAAATGATGTTAGATGAGGAATTATTGGCCCAACTGGACTTAAAACAAAGGACTGATACACATTGCATGCAGGGATATAAGAGTTAGTTGTTAGCAAAATCCCTTAAAACCACATAAGCAGTTCTATTTCACACAGAGAGTAGTCACTCTGTAGAACAAATAACCAATCAATGTAGTATACAGTATTAATTTTAATGTTTTCAAATCTTGATTATACAGATTTGTTCAGGAAAGAAATCATTTAGAATACTACCACGGAAATAGAGTATGTGTTGAGGGGGATGAGGTGGGCATCAGCCTCTATTCACTCCATAATGCTTTAGTGTTTACCATAGTACTGTACTATTAACATATAGCAGTAGTAACAATACAATATATCAGTACATCAGTAAACTTTCCTCCAAGTTTTGGTTTTAAAAAATATAAGTTTTGTTGCCCTAAAAGTGGGCTAACTTTTAAAACAGTTAGTCTGGAGTTAAAGCGATATGAGAATCCATCATATCACTTCAGTTTCCATTTATCAATATATATAGATGGGTATACATTATTATATTTTAAGTCATATAGGCACAGTAGTGCTTGAGTAGCAGTTTCTATGTTAATCTGAAAGTTTACATTTTATTAATTTTGCAACCAACCAATGGATTTGCACAAAAACTGGAATGCACTGTCCTGTTGGGCAGATCTCTTGATGTGGCATGTTTTGTTCCAGTCGGATGTGCAGATTCTGAAATCTGGATAGTGAAAAAAAGTGAAAAACAACCTTTTAACATTTTTTTTTCTCATAGCCTTGTAGCTAGACAGTGTGGAATTTCTGCATGATGTTTGTAGGGTAGAGAGAATTTTGTTAGCAGAATAGACTGAAAATTTGGTGCAATAATATTAATCTGTGGCAAAGTTATTAGGTTTTTCAGTACCCATTATATCCTATGGGACTTTTCTGAACATTCCAATCTTTGGACGGCTGTCTTTTTTTCAACAAAAGATTTGATCTCCCAAAAACAAGGACTGAGTCTCACAAGAGCAATACTGATTAGTGAGAACAAAAATCCTTATTTGTGAGACAAAATTCCTTTTTCACAAGCCTCCAACTTGTTTTCCATGTTATTTAAAAAAAAAGAAAAATAGAAAACCCACAAAAATGAAATACGGTAAGTACACCAAGGCATGTATCTTATTCATCAGGACTGTCTTACATGGATTCTGAAGTTGTTTTATGTGTAAGCAACCTCGGAGGGTGTTTTTTTAGACTTTTACATTCCTTTTTCACTGCCTTCCGGTTGCTATAAACACTTTAGCAAACATTTGTTTGCCAACATTGGGGTGCCCAATCCCCATGTCAGCAGTAGAAGCCTCCCCCCACCAGTGTGGGACAACAGAAAGCCCACTCCCAGTTCCCCAGATAAAAAAATATGTACTGCCCGCTAGTGTGGGACACTGCGTAGGCCACTCCCAGTGTCCCCAAAAAAATCTATTTTGCTTGCCGACATTGGAGGTGCCCAATCCTCATGTCAGCACTAGAACCAACCCCCTTGCACCAATGAGGGATACTGGCTAGCCCACTCCCAGTGTCCCCAGTTATTTCCAACCCCACCCCCAGTACTGTGGACACTGGAAGCCCACCCCAGTGTCGCAAAATCTTGCTTAATGTCCCTGTAAAAAAAGAAAACAGTCCCCAATGTCTTTTTTTTTACTTCCTGCAAAAATTAAAAGGGTCACTCATTGTCCTCACCACCTCTTTGCCATTCTGACCCTCCCACTGAGCACTCCATCACCCCACACACACTCTTACTCTATACTTACCACCAGAGATCAAGGCCTGTCATCTTCTGTTGACCGGGACATGTCTGCACTCTTCAAAGCTGAACCACAAACTAAGGAATAAAGGTAAGTGCCGTATAACGGCTGTCAATGGCATTTTGAACTTAGGTTGATAACTTTGCCATTTTTTTGACTTTTTACACAAACTTTTCATCATAACCTTTTTTGGACCCCACCTCAAGAACACTGTCACTGACATCTCATTAATCGGGCCCAGAAAGTAATTTCAAGGTTGCTGCTTGAAAATACCTTTCATGACTGAGTCATGAAATGACAGTACCAGTGTTCATGAGGTGGGGTCCCAAAAGTCCATGTTGAAAATTTGATGCAAAAATACCCAAAATTGCCAGAGTTACATGCGCCTGTTGAATGTTTTCTACGCATGTCCATAACATTGGTACTTTTCAATATTTTGCTGCCAAATTTTCAGCATAGCCATTTTTTCACACAACCTCAAGAACAGTACAGTTGTCATTTTTCACATCCAGCCCAAAATGTGTTTTCGCACCTGTGGTGCGGAATGGTGCATTTGCTGCAAGAAATTACCTTCCAGTACTGATTAATGAAATACCAGAGCCAGTGATCATGAGGTGGGGTCCCAAAAAGGATATGCTAAAAATCTGGTGAAAACATTCCTAAAAATGATTGAGTTATGTGCATCTGTTGAATTTATTCTATGCACATGCATAACTTTGTTACTTTTTAATATTTTGCCACCAAATTTTCAACAGCCATTTTTTCAAACCACCTCATGAACAGTACAGTTGTCACTTTTTACATCCTGCCTGAAATGTATTTTCACACCTGTGGGACAGAATGACATTGCAATTGTGCATAACTGTACTTTGACTTGCATTTCACAATTTCTCTATACCAGGGTACATGATGTACTGTTAGGCGTGAACTTGTCCAGAAGATGATACTGCCCATTTCTGACTACTGTGACATAGTCTATGGTGGTGCCCCTAAGTCCTCTCTGGCCAGACTGGACACCCTCTTTATTTCCTTCTGCCGCTTTGCCTTGGATGCCCCCCTTGAACCCACCACTGCAATCTTTAATGTGCCCTATCTTTCCCTTCTCTTGCAAATAGGCAGTTCTCCCACTGTGCTAAATTCACTGCCAAGCACTGGTTGGGTGAACTCCCTTCCTATCTCACCTCCTCCTTTATAATATCCCCCATCCTTGCATTCCCTCAGATCAACAGACTCTCGCACCTTGGTAGTCCCCCACAGATCCACCCAAATTGGCCAATCCGGTTACTTTCACTGCCTCCCAAAAATCTGTAATTCCCTCTCCCCTTAAACCTGGCACTCATCCTCTGCCTAATCCATCAGTTCCATAATTACCTTGCTCCTAGCTGCTCCTGCCATGTCCCTCCCTAACTCCCTCCTCTAAGCCCTGGACAAACCCTACCCCTCTACAGTCACCTTCATTTTACCCTGTGCACACCCACCCGAATTCCTAGCTCTCCTCCCCTTCTCCCACATTGCTACCCCTACTGGCCTTCTTTGGATCTCTCACAGAACATAAGGGGCACTGAAAGGTCTCCATGGGTCCCTCTCCTACCCCCCAAAGGAGCTTGTATCTCTCATGTACTCCCTTCCCTACCATCCTAAAGGGGTCTCTCTGGGACACTTCTTTATCCCCCTCTCTCTGGTCAGTGCAGTGCAGGGTACTCACATCCTGAAGTGGTCTCCAGGGACACGACTTTTGTCCTTCCCCACCCACCTCACCACTGCCTCTCTTTTCCCTCTTTTCTTTCATGTTAAGCACTTGTTATTTATTAACCCAGGACTTATTACTTATTAACCCAGCACTTATTATTGTCCACAGTTACCTATTATGTGCAACTCTGGTGTAACACTATTTGTAACATCTACCTTACAACTGTATGTTAATCTTGAACTTACAACTTGAATGTTCAATGTCTCATTCCTAATGTACCCCTTCCCCCCGGGTCACACCGGGAGATGAGAGACTTGTCACTCAGTGTGCCTTCCTGGTGAAACACTTCAATAAATAAATAAATAATTAAAATAAGATGGTTATTCTGATAATTTGGTGACTGTTTTTCTACACATGGAAGCACTGGGCCCAGAGGGCCCTGCATTTCCACACACACATACGTATGTGCTCCCACAGTAAAATAAAGATACTGTTTTACTATCTCATGTATAAAGAAATAAATTGGAAAAAAACTGCATTACTGCATCAATTAGGTAGAAACAACAAAGTAGGAAAAGTGGCATTAGGGTTTTCAAATCACACCCATTGCCACTCATGCACAGACCCACAGCTGGGTATTTTGGGCCCATGAACCTAATGCTCACCCCATTCCATTATAAAATAAGGTGACATGGTTATAGAATAGGATAATGGAGTGAACATTAGAGTTCATGGGCCCAAGATGGCCCCCTTTCACCCTCCTGGCTGTGGGTCTGTGCAGGGGGGGAATGGGGTGTTATGGTTAAAAACCCCAATGCCACATTTCCCTACTTTTGCCACTTTAAACCAAACTGATGCATATATATATATATATAGATATATATATATAGATAGATACAGATATAGATATATATAAGACTGGCACAGTTAGGGTTCAGTAAGCACTTTAATGTTAAACCTCAAATTTTGCACCTTAATAACTTTGCCACCATATGACGGATTTGCCCGAAATTTTGCATGTGCAGTCTGGTATCATAAATCTCTAGAGCTGGTAAGTTGCGTTATGGTCAGATGTACAGTTGTGAAGCTACAGAACACAAAATAAAGCAAATAAAAACTGACATATTGCACATTTCTTTGCTTGTGCTCACACAATTTGTCTGTTCGGTCTGAAGTCATCAGGGAAGATGCACTCTGGTTCACTGATGTGCCTTTCGAAGATTTGGTGTAAAAATATTAAACCATTCAAAAGTTATTCCAAAAACTATTTTCCCTTTATAAAAAGGGTCTCAGAAATGCTACAATCTGATTGGTGTTAGGATTCCAACTGCCTTCCATTAATCCATGTTATACTGTCATGTACAGCCTGATCACCATGGCACATGGATTCTTCCTGTCAGCATTCCATCCTTTAGCACTGCTGAATGACTGAAATAATGCATTCTGATTTTGAACCAGCATTCTTAAACTGTTGGTGGAAGAACTATTTTGTTTAATATCTCTCTTTAAATGAGGATATATTCAAAAAGTGTACTTTTAACACTTTTCTTTTGGAATCATTTTTTTGTAATAGCAATAAAGCACTCCCAGGAGTTAGATTAACAGTCAATCACCCCTAGGGGCAATATGGCACTCAGCTGCTCCTCATGCCACATTACACCCCTAGGGGGTTATTAACAGCCTGTTAATCTAACCCCTGGTCATGCCTTATTGCTTAATTATAGTCAATGGGGAAAAAATATATGTTTCTCATGAAAGTTTCGCAAATGCAATTTTACTTTCACAAATGGCCCTTTTACTTTCATGCTGCGGCCAACTTGTTTTCAGTTAGTGAGAGAAAAAAATGCCTGCCATTAAATTTGGGACCCTCTAGGTAAACACTGACTGTTGGGTTTACCTAATCAGGTCCTGAGGATGCCAGTCCTATCTTTTTTTTGGGGGGAGGGTTAAAAATACCCGAGAAATGCCATTTTAAATATTGGAGAAAATTCTTCCGCAGATCACGAAAGAAATTGCCGATATACTTTCACAAGTGTGAAAGTTTCATGCTACTTTTTGCAGAAGTTTCATGATTTGTGAAAGTATTTAAAAAAATCCAGCAAATCTTTGCTATCACATTGCAACTGAACGGTTGGGTTCATTTGGGCTGAAATTTGCAGGGCAGCAAGTCCTAGTCCCACAGATGTGCTTTTTGGTGGTTTGGTGCCAAAACATTCAAGATGCCCAAAGTTACAATGTTCTTAAGTTGAAAATTTTCCCATAGGATGACATTGCAGCATCTGTTATGCCTTTCTGCTCCTGTATGTCAAAATCTAACTGAGATACAGAGTTTTCGCTATGTGCAGAACCAAGTTTGGAAAACACAGATTACACCAGCAGTGGAATTTTTTTCCCTACTTGGTATGGTTACAGAGATATTGGCAAAAACATGTCCCCAGGGTTCCAAGGGTGCCTTTTCAGTGCTTTTTAGTGCCTGTATCTCATAAATTGTGTGAGATGTGGTTTTGGTCAACTGTTACAAGGGTTCCTTGCCCTATAGGGCTGCTATATGGCTCCATAGGGCCCGTGCTGCCACATACACATACCATTATGCAAAAAATGGATAATGTGAAGGGAGCGCAGGGCCCAGAGGGTCTGCACCCCCACTAACACATGCCACTTACATTACACTTTCTCAGAAAGAAGGGAAATTCATTGCAAAAAACTCCATAAATGCATCAGCTAGGGTTAATAGTAGAGCAACAAAAGTTTGGAAATGTGTTGTTAGGGTTCAAAATCCTAGCTCCACATTCTCCCCACCGCCACCCCCACCCCACATACACACACACACACACACACACACATATGAAAGACACATGCAAGATGGTAAGACACTACACCACTCCATCAAATCTGTAACCACAATAATCACAACACTGTACTTATTTCACTTAACACTATGTAATGAAAACCCAAATATAGTATCATTGACTCTGTACTGCCAGCACAGTATGATGACATATTATTGCTGCCATATCTTCTTCATACAATGAGACTTAGTCTGTACACATTTTCAAAATATTGATTTTTATGTGTCACTATTCAACAAATGAGTTGCTGCAGGTATCACTGCTATTACATGGGCATGTGGTAGCAGGAAATATAGAGATGACACATAGTACTTTTAAGATACTGCTCAGGTATGAAACTAGCACCATCACATGTTGTTATACTGCATGCAGCGTTACCTGGAAATACTCATTAGCAGCACGTTATTGTTAGCTTTGGATGTTACAACTGTTGCTTTCACATACTACTTGTAAACTATACTACAAAAAATTACTTTTATTATTACTATCATTTGTTAATAGGACTGACTCACTCTAACAGAAAAATAAATACAAACATCCAATGACTGTTGGTAGGCCTATACAAACTCTAATTTCCAAGAAACTATCTATGGATAACATACTGTGTGTTTCATCACTTCTTCGCTATTGAAATATAGGCATCTTCTTAAATCTTGTTATTGCTGTTTCTAACACAAAAATGCTTACTGTGGGGCATCACCCATGGTTGCCCAGCATGTGTGTGTGTGTGTACCCCGAAGGCACTACGATGGTGGCAGAACTCATACAGTTGGTAACCCATGATGATGGATGTGTCTTACAGTACATTTAGAGAGTTGTACGTTACTTCTGTTACCTGATGCTGGTTGTCTCTTATTGGTTGTGTTGGCTTGGACCTTCCCCTGCTTGCGTGTGTGTGTGTGTGTGTGTGTGTGTGTAGAAAGGTGGGGGGATGTGGAGTTAGGGTTTTGAACCCTAACAGCTCATTTCCAAGCTTTTGTTGCTGTACTATTAACCCTAATTGATGCATTAATGGAGATTTTTGCAATGAATATATATATATATATGTTGTTTAACCAGGAGTAGCACACTGAGCTGAAAGCTTTTTTACAGGAGCAGCCTGGGAGCACAAGAAAGTTAAGTGACTTGCTTAGGGTCACACAGTGTGCAAGTGGAAGCTGTGGGATTCAAACACAGGTATGGTCTGCCGGTTGTCACCAGATTTGCAGCTCAGAGCCTTAAACCACTGCACTATACTTCCTCAAACAAATATATATATATGTTATATATATATATATATATATATATATATATATATATGTGTGCAATAGGGGTAGAAATAAATGGAGTGTGATAAATCTGTTTATCTGAGTAACTGTGTGCATAAATGTCATTATGTATACAGTGCTTATGTCATCAGCCATTTATCCACACAGTGTTTATGTCATCAGCCATTTATCTATACAGTGCTCATGCCATTTACAATGTTCGGCCTCAGTAGCAGTATTAACCATATTCAAATGTGAATAACATTAAAACTCAAAATGATAGTTTGGTACTGTGAGCAAGAAAGTTGCTCAGCATGGAAATATCTACAAAATGAGTGGTGTTTTATTTATTGATACCTTTTAGATTTTTGATAATTAACAAAAACACAACAGAAAATTCATATTTTTTTCATTTTGTTCACAAACAAATGTAAATAACTTTAAAATGAAAAATGATAGCATGGTACTGTGAGCAAAAAGTTTATTTAGCACAGAAATATCTACAAAATGAGTGGTGTTTCATTTATAGATACTATTTAATTTCTTCAGAATTAGCGAACAACTGCAAAAAAATCCATGTTTGTTCACTTATTTATCAAACAAATGCAAATAACTTAAAAACCCAAAATGATAGTATGATACTTTGAGCACAAAAGTTGTTCAGCATACAAAATATTTACAAAATGAGAGGTGTTTCATTTCTAGATTCCTTTTAGATTTTCTATAATCAGCAAAAAACGGCAGAACATTAAATTTTTTTCACTTTTTTGACTAACAAATGCCCCCTACAAAAGCAAAAACAAAAGAATTGCATGAATGGAATATGCAATGGAAAACTCGCATAATAAATGATTTATCTGCACTCGAGCAGTTTGACCTTGGACGCCTCACTTGTGGCTTATGCCACTTGTGAGGTTACCCGAGGTCAAACTGCTCTTGTGCAGATAAATCATTTAATACACTTTTTCCATTGTATGTCTATATATATAGATATGTATATATCTATATCTATATATAGATATATATATATATTTGTATAATACAGTATAGATGTGTGTATAGATGGATGGATAGATAGACCAACAGACAGACAGACATATAGATATGGATATAATCTTTGCAACAACATTGTTAATGCACTAGTTAGGGTTGAAACAACAGAAGTGGGGAAATGTGGCATTAGGGTTTCCAATCCTAACACCCCACACCCACCTTACAGGCAGCAACAGGAAAAACCATTACAGTTTCACTTCTCTTACCTCTTTGCAAATCAGATGTGGGGTGTGCCTTGGGGTTGTCAGCCCTATTGCCAGCCCCATTCTCATATACTTTATTCATCTTGGCTTACTTATTGATAGAATGGGGTGAGCACTGTTTTTGTTTTAAATATTTATCATGAAATATAAACAGGAACAGTACAAACAATGAACATACTGGATATATAAATAGAGCAAAACATATAAGAAGACTTGGCTGTAACTAACAATTGGCAGTAGATTATGAAACTCCAAGAAATGTACATTTAAAAAACTAACACAAAGCAGGGCAGTTAATGGACCCACAGGAAGCATTGCCAGATGAACTCCTATAAGCAAGATAAATCCATTACATCTAGACGGCAGCAATCCTGGGCAGCATTCTCAGGGAAATGGGTGGGAATTTGGTGACTAAATTCATGATGAGAAAAAAAAACCCTTGCAGGATGTCCAACAGGGGTCACCAAATGAGTCATAGTCCCTATTCACTGTAAATTGTATTTTTTACAGGACTAAACACTGTTTCAGGTTATTGGCCCACTGTTGGACCACGGGGGCACCGGTTGACAGCCAAAACTGGGCAATAGTTTTCCTTGCTATGACCAATACTAGAGACTAGAGAGGTACTTGCACTCTACCTTGGGGGTGACAGGGGTCAACTTCCAGAAAGAGTTCCAGTGAGGACTTGGAAGGTATGTATCCCACAACTTTGCTCATTGTTTTATGTGTTTCATACCAAAAGGGTGAAACCTTGGGGCAAGTTAGGGCAAGGTGCAGAAAGTTTGCTTCTTCCATTGAGCACTTTGGGCACTCACTGGAGTTCTCTGGACTCATATCGTGCAACCTCTTAGAAGTAATGTATGCCTTGTACATGAAATTTAAATGAACTTGTCTAAGTTTATTGCTTCTTGAACAGGTTAGGAAATGTATAACTGCAAGTTTCCAGGTTGCTGGATCAATAGTAATGGAACAATCTTGCTCCCATTTGGTCTTGATGGTATCAGTGGCATAGCTTCCATTCCCTTGAAGGGCTTGATGAAAAGTTGAAAGTGGCTTTCTACCTGGCTGGGGCCCATAAAGTTCCTCTGCAAATGGGGAGGGCATTGCCCAACCTGAGGTCAAGTCCAATGAGTCACCCAATCTGTCCATGAGGTACATCAAAAAATCCCCAGGGTCAATGAGCCAGGACTGTCTCCGCTCCGAAAAATTACTTAGTACCCCTCCACTATACAGCTGGGCCACAGAATGAAAGCCTAGGTGCCACCATCAGAGCAAGCATTGAAGCAACTGGACAGAGAGTGGGCCCCATCACTTGCAAACTACAACATAAACAAAAATGGAATCTGTTTTGTATTCTTTTTCATTTGTATTGTAGTTCATAACTTTTGAATGGATGCAGCTTTTTGCACAAAAAACAGCAAAAGGCACATGGATGGACCTTCCTCTCTCCACCCTGAAAATTTCATCCAAAAATTCCAAAGCACCTGGGCATTACATGTACCAGAAGAACGTCACTAAATACCAGAAAATCCATTGTATAATTATTTTTTTTGTATGTTTGTTTTGTAGTTCAAAACTTTTGAATAGCAGAAGATTTTTGCACCAAACCAGCAAAAGGCACATCTGTGGACCTTCCCACCCTGAAAATTTCAGCCCAAATTTTCAAAGTAACCATGCACCACAGGTATCAGTCATTCAAAAGTTATGAACTGAAATACAAATGAAAAATGAATCCTTGTTTGTATTGTCCATTGGGGATTTTTCCTACTTAGTACTGTTCTTTTGTTTGCCAATAACACTGGGTAATACTTATTTATCCCAAACTGACAGGAGAGGGGCAGGCTGGGAGAGAGGTGAAAGATAAAGGAAAATAGTGTGCATCCATCTTGTTCCTACTTAGTAAATACTTTCCCATTTCATTTGCATGGTAAAATTGTTTTTGTTATTTCACTGAATAGATGGATAGTCCACATATCCAACTTTTATTTAAAGCACATTATGGCCCACACATTCTAAGGAGATGTGCAGCACAAAATGGAGCTGTGCGACACATACAAACATACAAACAAGCCAGCAGAAGAAGGCCATTTGGTGTATCAAGTCTGCTCATATTGCAGGGTCCACAACTTGAGCTAATGTCGCTGCCCTCCCTCCCCACCCATGATTCTTATCTTCCCTCATGCCTATCCCAGCCTCTCTTAAAGCTGCTTACTGTCTTTAATGAGTTGGACTCTTCTGGCAGTGCATTCCAAGTGTCCACTACCCTTTCTGTGAAGAAGTGCTTCCTGACATCCCTCCTAAACCTCCCACCCTCCAGCTTAAGACTGTGCCCCCTCATGATTGGTGCCACTCAGCTTAAAGAGACTTTCCTTATCAACATTATTATCTCTTTCAAGTACATGAATGTCCCAATCATGTCTCCTCTCTCTCTCTCTCTCCTGTTTTTCAGGGAGTACATGTTCAGTGCCCTCAACCTCTCCTCATATGCCTTGCCCTGCTGACTGGTTATCATCTTTGTAGCCCTCCTCTGTACCTTCTCCAGCAGGTTAATATCCTTTTTGAGGTGTGGGCAACAGCACTGAACTCCATACTCTAGATGCGGCCTTATCAGTGACCTGTACAAGGGCAGTAAACCTCTTCTCTCCTACTACTGATCCCCCTAGCTATGCATCCCAACATCTTGTTTTCCTTTGCTGCTGCTTTCTTGCACTGCGTGGAGTGCTTCAGGTCACTAGTGATCATCACTCCTAGGTCCTTCTCCTCCTCTGATGCAGCTACTCGGACTCCACCCAGGTAATACTCCGTCTTGGGATTCTTGGCTCCAATATAAATAACTTTGCATTTCTTGGCATTAAAGCCAAGCTGCCAGATCCTTGACCACCTTCCCAACTTTTCCAGATCTTCCTGTAGGTTCTGTATCCCTTCAGCTGTGTCCACTCTCCCACAGAGCTTGGTGTCATCTGCTAATAGGCACATTTTGCCTTTAATGCCATCTCCAATGTCATTAATGAAGATACTGAACAACACTGGCCCCAGCACGGAGCCCCATGGGACCCCACATCTTGGAAAATGCACAGAGGTGTGATATTTGTAAGGGTGACATGCGTCATGCATGTCAGAATGCACAAATGCACAGATATAATGTATGCGGCACAGAAAAAGGGGGCGAGCACCTGAATATGGCATGCATGTGTGTATTCAGCCAAAATGAGCATCACATGTGCCACACATACCAAAATTGTGGTGTTCAAAATTAGAAATAAAAGGGGCAGCCCTAAATTGGCCAGTCACCCAAAGGTAGGCTGCAGCACTGCAGCAACAATATCTTAGCTGGCTTTACACATGGTAGCAGAGATGGCTGATGTGAGGAGCTGGGGAGAACAGCAACATCAATGTGGAAGGACCAGTAGGCAGTATTCCCAACAGAGGTGGTACCGGCCCCATGTTACATTCAAAGAGCTCAGTGACACAGACATTGTGGGTCGGTACTGACTCGACAGGGGAATGCTGAGACAGCTCCATGAGCAGCTCCATGATGATCTGTAGGCACCCACACACACACAGAAGTCACGGAATGATGGTGGAGACAAAGGTGACAGCAGCACTGGGACTGGTCATCATGGGCACCTTCCACTGGTGGGTGACACCACCAGTATCACACAGTCTGCCACATACTGTCTTTTCACACAGTTCCTCCCTGCTCTGCTGCCCCATGCAAGTAAGTTCATATGATTCCCTAGCACACTGGTAGACTGGACAGAAATAATGCATCACATTCACAAAGTTGCATGACTACTGGTCATGCAAAGGGCCATTGACGGCATCTATGTGGCCATCAGCTCACCACCTGACAGGGACAAAGTGGTGTACATTGTCACAAATGCACTCAGCAGGTCAGGTCCTCTGCTCCAACAGTGCCAACCTCAGAGCACTAGAGTGTGAACAGGTAACAGACAGGGTAACCCCCTGTCTGCTCGTGGGTCCCAATCACCTTTAGTCTCAAGTTCTGGGGGGATTCAAACTGTGAACCTTATGCTAGCATACCCAAATGTAGAGGCTCAAATAATATTCTCTTTGGGGGATGCTTCACATCTTTCACCTAAAGGCACCTAACCAGGTATCCAAAATGAACCCTTAAAACTCTGTAAAAGACCTTAGGTAAATTCTTACCTTTTTACTCAAATTCAGTGACACTATCAAGCTTTTCAGAATAGTTGTCAATCTTAACCACCTATACATCACATGAAAAGAAAGAACTTGGAGACATACCCAGGCTGTATCTTTCAAATAATATATTTAATAAAAAAAGATAAAAATATGTAAAATATAAACACAGAACACTATATCAAAAAGCATATAATCCTTTAAAACAAAACAAAGAAAACTACAGACAAACTCCTACCAACATACAGTTAGATAATATTCTATCTAATGTATTACCTATAAGTGCTGTATAGCAGGAAGCTGTGTGTTTCTACAGTTCCAAGATGGAACATATCAGATCAATTTAGACACAGTATAGTTTAAACTTTGTCTCTCCACACCCCTTCTATGAGTCATCTAGCTCCTCCTTTTAGAATATAAAA
Organism: Neoceratodus forsteri; assembly: GCA_016271365.2. Lineage (NCBI taxonomy): Eukaryota > Metazoa > Chordata > Ceratodontiformes > Ceratodontidae > Neoceratodus > Neoceratodus forsteri. The sequence continues at coordinate 1,287,487,162 of CM057459.1, read as the reverse complement.
AAAATACAAACATGATGTCTTGTCAGGAGGTATTTTAAATAATGTGAACAGCAAAACGAATTTCCCAAATTATGACAGTCTTTAATTTCCCAGTTCCTTCTCCCCATGCATTTCAAATGGGTTTTATAGCTTTTTAACACCAGTTGATATTAAATGTTCTTCCTCTTAAGACATCATAAAAGTTTATGATTACCATCCTCTGGCAGACTCATAAAGTCCCATTTCATTTCCACTTTAAAGAAGCAACAGGTCATAAAATAAAATGTCTCAAGGAAGTTAATTATATTACAGAGATTTCCTGGTCAATTACATATCCTGTTGTTTCACTGAAACCTGGGGGGGGGGCACTCATGGAACACTGTAACTATCACACACTATATTTTTGTATTACAAATATCATACAGCAATCATAACCAGCTGACCAAGCGTCACAATCCTTTCCACCTAGACTGAATTTGGGGCTCTACCCCTGCATGAGATGAGCTCTGCAAGTGAGTTCACTCCTCACATACACACAATAAGCCATCTGCATTCTGGTTGGTCGCTCCAGCCCTATGTAGGACTGTCATGCCATACCCTTGCAAGGCAAGACTCCATCTTAATAATCTACCATTAGTTTTTCCCATTTGTGTTAGCCAAACCCGGGGGTTGTGGTCTGTTTGTACCTCAAAATGCTGCCCATATCAGTATGGCTCTAACTTCTTTAGGGCCCACACTATGGCAATACACTCTGTTTCCACAGTGGAGTAAGCCTGCTCCCTGGGAAGTAACTTTTTACTCAGGTACACTACAGGGTGATCTTTCTCTTGGTTGGATGTCTGACTCAGTACTGCCCCAATACCCATGTCTGAGGCATCAGTCTGAACTATAAAGGGTCTGTTATAGTCGGGACTTATCAATACAGGAGCACTGCACAGTGCTTCCTTCAGTCTGGTAAAGGCTTTTTTCACAGACTGGTTCCCAGGTAATTTTCTTAGGCATCTTTTTCTTTATCAGGTCAGATAGGGGAGCAGCCAGGGCACTGTAATTGGGTACAAATTTCCTATAGTACCCCGCAGTCCCTAGAAAACTCCTGGCCTGCTTCTGCATTTCTGGTCTGGACCATGCCTTGATCATCTCTATTTTTACTTGGTTTGGACAAAGCTGTCCCCAGTCTACAACATGCCCAAGATATGCCACTTCAGCCATGGCCACCTGGCACTTCTCAACTCTGACGGTAAGCCAGGCCCTCTGTATCCTGCCCAGCACTTCCTTAAGGTGGGACAGGCATTCCTTCCAACTGGCATTGAAGATGACAATGTCATCCAGGTACACCATGGTGTACTCCTCAGCACCATTTAACACCAGGTTCACCAACCTTTGGAAAGTGGCCGATGCATTCTTCATTCTGAAAGACATTAATTTAAATTCAAATAAGCCTATCAGAGTGATGAAGGCTGACCTCTCCCTAGCTCTGTCAGTTAACTCTACCTGCCAATACTCCTTTGTCAGGTATACAGTCATAAGGTATGTTGCCCCTTCCAACTTGTCCAGGAGTTAATCCATCCAGGGCATCAGGGTGGAGTCTGACTTCGTTACTGCATTCAGTCTATGATAGTCCACACAGAAATGAGTAGAGCCATCTGGTTTGGGCACAAGGACTATGGGTGAGGCCTAGGGGCTGTGGGATCTCTGGATTACCCTAAATCTAGCATTTCCTCCACCTCCCTCTTATTGTCCTTTTGGACAGTCTCTGACATCCCATACACTGTCTGCCATATGGGCATCTGTGTCTCTGTCTCTACATCATGCATCGCTAAGGGGGTTAGTCCAGGCTTGGCGCTAAACAGCGGGTCAAATTCTGATAAAACCTCCTTTACTTCCTGGATCTTGTCCAGGGCCAGCTAGGGTGACAGTTTAATTGCCTCCGCAGAGGACTCCTGCTTGCTTTCTTCTAGTAAATCAAGAAGGGGGTCTCCTTTGTCCTTCCCCTCCCCAAGACTACATACTGCAAACACCATGGCAGCCCTATTAGCATATGGCTTCATCATATTGACATGGTACATGCTTTCTGTATGTCTTCTGTCAGGTAACTCTATGATATAGTTCATGTCATTTACCTTTTTAACTACTTTGTACAGTGCTGCACACTCAGCCTGCAGCTTGTCCTTCTGGACCAGAATAAGGACCATGACTTCCTGATCCATCATGTACAAGTGAGCTCTGGCTCTGCGGTCATACTACACTTTTTGTTTCTGTTGGGCAGCTGCCAGGTTGCTCTGGGCTGTCCCCGTAAGCTCCTTCTGCCTTTTCCTAAACCTAAGGACATAATCCACTAAAGGAGTGCACTGGGTGGTGTGCTTGCCTTCCCAGTCCTCCCGGATCAAGTCTAGGGGCCCATGTACCCAGAATCCATATAAGAGCTCAAAAGGGGAAAATCCTGTCGACTCTTGGGGCACCTCCCTGTATGCAAACAACAGGTGGGGAAGGTATTTCTCCCAGTCCCTCCCATGCTGTTCAGCAAATACTTAGAGCATTGACTTCAGGGTATTGTTAAATCTTTCTACAAACCCATTGGCTTGCGGGTGATAAAGTGTCATGCACCTCTGCACCATCCCACACTTCTCCAACAAACATTTCATCAGGTTTGACATGAAGGAACCCCCTCGATCAGTGATAATCTCCTGCAGAAACCCAACATGGGAGAGAATCCCAAGTAAGGCATCTGCCACTTTGTCTGTCCTCAGTGAGGATACGGCAACTGCCTCTGGATACTGGGTGGCATAATTCACCACAGTCAGGATGAACCTCTTCCTGGAGGAGCTGGGGGTATTTAAAGACCCCACAATATCCATTCCCACCCTCTGGAATTGCTCCTCCACTATGAGCAATGGAATTAGGGAGGCTTGGGTTTCCTTACCCACCTTTCCTTTTTCTTGGCACCGATGACAAGACCTGCAATACTCCTTCACCTGCTGGGTGAAGTTGGGACAATACAAATTCTGGTTCAACAGCTACATAGTGCGCACGATTCCCAAATGACCAGACAAGGAAATATCATGTACAATATTGAGCAACTGCTCACAATACCCCTGGGGAATGACAAGCTGCCTGCCTATCACCCCTTCCACTGTCTTCACAGCCTGAGTATACTTCAGTCCATTTTCCCAATAAACCTTATGTTTACTGTCACCTCCCTGTGCTCCATCAGAGTGTGCCCAAGCCTTCAGCTTCTCTAGACTAAGGTCACTTTTCTGAGCAGCTGCAAACTCCTTACACATTCTCAAAGCATGGGACAGGTCCCCTTCAGTCTCTAAACTAGGGTCCCTAGCACTAGCATCTGGGCAATCAGGACCACTGTCATCTCTAACCCTCTGACTATGGGTCACCCCTCCTTCTTCGGAGTAACCCTCCGCAGCTGTGTGGTTAATTGCTACTGGGAAAATTTCTACCCCCTTTTCATTAGTCTCCCTATCAGGAGATACAGGCTGGGGAACCAGCCTCCCAGTGGTTTCCACAATGGTTTCTGTGGGGTCCAGTGAACTTCAATTTTCCCTTGCCGCTTGGCTATGGGTAACTGCACACATCATCCCCTGTTTAATATTGATGCCAAGGATGACGTCAACTGCTAAAGTTTTGGCTACAGCCACCTGTTGCACAGTTCTCCCTGTTTCACCCCAGTCTAGGAGAACACTAGGAAGTGGCAATGTGGTCTCCTCACCACTGAACCCTTATATAGTTACAAATGCATTGGGTATAAGCTGACCAGGCTCTACCAGATCCCCTTTTACCAATGTCAGGGATGCCCCAGTGTGCCTTAACCCTTGTGTCTGTACACCATTCATCGTGACTGGGTACATGTGTTCCCTCTAGTTCACAGGCATGTTTCTAGGGACACACAAACAACCCACTTCTTTCTCATCCCCATTCTGTGTATGGCTCGTCCTTTTAGGAGACTGTCTGGCAATATGCCCAGTTTCCTTACAAACCCAAAATGTATTTCATTTCTCAGAAAAATCTTTTCCTTGAAACCTGGGGCTAACTGGTTTTGGTGGATGCAGTTAGCTGCCCTGAAGGCTTGCTTTTCCCTTTTGGCATGGCCACACCGGCACCATTCGCTCTCAGAGCAGGTCTGCTCTTGGCATAGTGGTCTGAGAGTTCAGCAGCCTCTTGAACTGTTTTGATATCTTGCTACTCCTGCCAGATTTTCAGGTCTGCTGGGCATGCCCAAAAAAACTGTTCTAACAAAATAGGATTTTCAATTTTATCTACAGAGTTTGCTTCAGTTCCCTCCCACCAATGTTTTAAACACTGATGTTGTTTCATGGCTAGCTCCTCATAACTCATGTCAGGGCTTCTCCTGAGCTTACGGAATTTAGCTCTGTATGCTTCTGCAGTTAAATCAAACTTTTTTAAAAGTGCAGCTTTAAGTTTGCTGTAATCATTACTGTCTTCATTGTCCATTTGACCCAATGCATCCCGAGCTTTCTCGGTAAGTAGCAGGGATAGCTGGAAGCTCCATGACCCTAGGAATATTTGCCGGAATACAAACTTTTTCAAAGGAATTTAAAAAGGCATCCATATCCTCCTCCTCTTTAAATTCAGCTAACAATTTGGAATTTAATTTGAAACCCAGTCCTGTAGTTCCAGTTAAACCCAAGCTTACCTGCTCTGGTGCTCGTAGTTGGAGTCGTAGCTTCTCCAGTTCATGTTGCTTCTGGCACTCATGCTCCTCACAGTCTGCCTCTCACTGTTCCCAGTCAGCTTCTTGCTGTTCTCACCCCCTCTTCTCCTCTGTGGCTCATTTCTCTTGCTCCACTTCTCTCTGGAACTCCAGCTCCATTCTGCATAACTCAGTCTGCAGCCTGATTGCTTCTGGCTCCAGAATGCAGGTGACCTGCCCCTGCTGATGTGGCCCTTCACTGGCACTGACCCTGCTGTCATCCTCACCAGATCTAGACACTGCACTGGCTGCTGGCCCCTCCACACTCAAGGTTTGGTCCTTTACAGTCATAGTCTGTGACTGGATGCTCTTGGCATCTGCTGCCATTAGGGTATCCATGAGATTCTGCTTGGTGGCTCTCCCCTCATACAGGACTCCTCTGTCCTGGCACAACTGCTTCAAGTAGTTTACAGTGTGGCCACCGTAGTTGGAAGCCATCTTATTCCCTAACTACGGCTACTCTAACTTGCACTTTAGAAAAAAATAAAACAGGTAGGAACTTGACTGTAAGCAAAATGATATAGTTATGTTTCCTTTTTAACAATAAATCACTGCCTTATTTTGCAAGTGAGCGTTACAGTATGAAGCTGACACACTGAACAGTTAAAGCTTGTGTTACCAAATGTATCCACACTGCTGCCACCCAAATCTGTCACAAACACACTCAGCAGGTCAGGCCCTCTGCTCCCACAGTGCCAACCTCAGAGTGCAAGAGTGTGAACAGGTAACAGACAGGGTAACCCTCCTGTCTGCTTGTGGGTCCCAATCACCTTTAGTCTTAAGTTCTGGGGTGGGGGGATTCAAACTGTGAACCTTATGCTAATGTACCCAAATGTACAGGCTCAGATAATAATCTCTTTGGGGGATACAATATATCTTTCACCTCAGGGCACCTAACCAGGTATCCAAAATAAACCCTTAAAACTCTATAAAAGACCTTAGGTATATTCTTACCTTTTTACTCAAGCTCAGTGACACCATCAAACTTTTCAGAACAGCTGTCAAACTTAACCATCTATAAGTCACATACAAAAAAAAAGAACTTGGAGACACACCCAGGCAGTATCTTTCAAATAATATATTTTCTAAAAATGGATAAAAATATGTAAAATATAAACACAGAACACTATATCAAAAAAGCATACAATCCTTTAAAACAAAACAAAGAAAACTACAGACAAACTCCTACCAACATACAGTTAGATACTTTTCTATCTAATGTATTAACTGTAAGTGCTGTATAGCAGGGAGCTGTGTGTTTCTACAGTCCCAACATGGAATATATCAAATCAGTTTAAACACAGTATAGTTTGAACTGTGTCTCTCCACACCCCTTCTATGAGTCATCTAGCTCCTCCTTTTAGAATATAAAAAAAATACAAACATGATGTCCTATCAGGAGGTATTTTAAATAATGTGACTTCAGCAAAAACTAATTTCCCAAATTATGACATTCTTCAATTTCCCAGTTCCTTCTCTCCATACATTTCAAAGGGGTTTTATAGCTTTTTAACACCAGTTGATATTAAATCTTCTTCCTGTTAAGATGTCATAAAAGTTTATGATCTTCATCCTCTGGCAGACTCATAAAGCCCCATTTTGTTTCCACTTCAAAGAAGCAACAGGCCATAAAATGAAATGACTCAAGGAAGTTAATAACATTACAGAGATCTCCTGGTCAATTATATCCTGTCATTTCACTGAAACCTGGAGGGGGGGCACCCATGGAACACTGTGACAATCACATACTATATTTTTATATTACAAATATCATACAGCAATCATAACCAGCTGGCCACAGTTCCTCGCTGCTCTGCTGCCCCATACAAGTGAGTTCATATGATTCCCTAGCACACTAGTGGAGTGGATAGAAATAATGCATCACTTTCACAGAGTAGCACAACTACTGGGTATACAAGGGGCCATTGACTGCATCTACACGACCATCAGCTCACCACCTGGTAGGGACAAAGTTGTGTACATTAATAGGAAGGGGTACCATTCCCTAAACTGACAGAAGGTGTGTGATGCCACAGGGTGCATCACAAATATCTGTGCCTGCTTCCATGGGAGATCACACAATGCCTATGTCTGGCATCAGTCATCCCTGTGCCACTGGTTCAAGTCCGGGGAGAAACCCAGTTGCCATCTTGTGGGTGAGTGAAAAACAACCACAAACAAGGTGCCCACATGCTCATGTAGTGCAGTGATGTTGGCTGTGTGGGAGCTGGTCCAGTAGGAATGTGCTGCCACAATGGCTGACAGCCATGTGGCACATGGGATAGGGGGAGGGAAGCAGAGAGAGGTCAGGAATATGACTGACACTGGAGAGACATGGAATACCACAATGGGAGGATGTACACATGATGGGCTGCAACAAGCACAGGCAACATGGGTGCTGCCAGCCATTAAGGGCCTGTGACACTGTCTGAGGGTTACATCACTGTGTCATATTGGAAGGGGACAGCACCATGTAGCACAACCAGGCAGTTGTTGTGCTGTGCCACGCAGACCAAATGCCATGCAGGCTGCAGTGGTAGTGATATTGGACAAATGACAGCTGGGAAAGTGCCACAGAGGTGTGCATGGGTGTATGCAACTGAGGCACAGTGTCTGGTGTAATATGCTGATGGTGGCAACCTGCTGAAGCAGGACTTGATGGGATGCAAAATGCCATTTATGTGCACTGTAGATTAACATATCTCTTTCCTCCACACAGAAGACAGCACATACACCTCCAGCCATGGATGCTCACCCCAATACTGTAGCCCACATCTGATTTAGAAGAGAGGAACAGTGAGGCACACATAATGATAAGGAACATTGTAGCCCCTGTGTTTGGCAAATGAAAGATGCAGTTTAGATGTCTAGACAGGTCCGGTGGTGTCCTACAGTATGGCCTGAACAAGGCCTGTGGTAAATTCCTGGCTATTACATGCTACACAATATGGCCATTGACCATAGAATAGTTGTCCAGGTCCCAGAGATGAACAGCGCAGAGGACATGGAGCCACAGGATGATGGTGAATAGCCACTACAAGACTGAAGGGACCCAAGTTTGGCCCTGTGGAGATGGCAACACAGGGACACCACTATGCAGGAGCATTTCAGACCTCAGTGGTGAGTAATGCAGTCATCCATGACATTGCAGGCATGCTCACAGTCACAGTATATGAGGGAGTACAGTGCATCCCAGGGTGATGTACAGTGTGAACCGGTCGGCCCTTTGTGATGTGCAGACAGGTGTGTCCAGGTCACATGCACACATGTCCAAAGGAGTGGCAACAATGCCAAGGATGCACAGAGGTGGCTGTGATGTAATGGCATGGGTCAGTGATAAAACATTGGCACATACCCACAGCAGTAAGCTACAGGTGCACTCATCACACCCATGCTGCTCCCACAACACCATGTCCCATGTCCTTGGCCTGGATGCCATCCAAATGGTGTGTCACGGGGTGTGCAGGTGGGGTACTGTGGTCACAGGGTCTGGACAGCACACAGCCATAGGCAATACAGGGAAGATGTTGCCCCACCACTGGCTGTGAGGCATCACTGTCAAGCCATCGGGGCCTCAGACACCTCAGGGTGTGCACATGCAGCCACCACAGACACATGCATGGCCCCACACCACAGGCAAAGGTGACTCCAATGAGGCTCCTTGGGCTACATGGGGCATGGTCTATGCCCCTGAGAGGGTCAAACCATGCAAATGAGAATGGCTACACATCAAGGTGGGCATGGAAAACTGCACACTCTAGCTAGGGGTGCATGGGGTGCAAGGGCAGGGACGGAGTGTCAAAGGCATTGTGGATGCTGCATGTTGGTATGGGAGTACTGGTGTTGCTGTGCACCATGTGGCATGTGGTACAGCAACAATGGGTAGCCAATGCTACAGTGTCCTCCCATATAGCTTGTACAACACTGGGGAAGCCTGCAGTGATGTCGGCACATAAGAGGCATATCGACTCAAGGATCTCTCCATGGTGGATGGTTGCCTGCTCCTCAACTAGCCGTAACTGCACCTGCAACCCCTGCACAGATATGTGGAGTGCCCCATGGTTCTCCAAAGAGGCCCACAGTAGCCTTGTGTGTTCCAGCAGCTCATCATCCAGGACCATGTGGTGTTCAGAGGGGGTAGCTGCAAAGCCTGGGGGACCGTAACTTGGCATGTGACCACCACTTTGTAAGTCTGCCACACAGCTAGCCAATGGGGAACTGGGGATGTGGTATATGCACCCATAGTGTGTGCTGGGGCTGCCTGAACATATGGCTGTCAGGCTGTGGCTGGTCATCGGTACTCCATCGCAGGGCAGCAGTGCCCACCGGCTGCACCTTGGCAGGCCACAACATGATGCCCGCAACTTGCGCCATGGCTGACTGCAAGCGGTCCACAACTTGCTGCTTATGGACCTGCTCTGGATGGCTGCTGGTGGCATGTACAGCACTGGGGTATCTGTCTGGGCTCAATAAGGGACCATGTTGGGGATGACACTGTCAACCTGGGTTATGTCATCATAGTCAGCATCTGAGGCAAGCACTTCTAGGGCTGTTAGGAGTGCATCGGCTGACAGGGAGGTGGCATCATCACGCTGTCTCCCCCCCTTATGTGGTGGTCCACAGTGGTGACCACTACACTGGCCATTGCTGTGACCACAGGTACATTGCCCCACTGTGCATGCAGCTGTACCCTAGGAGTCCCATCTGCCCCAAGATATGATGGTGCTGTGGAAATAAAAGGGGAAAGTATGGTAACGGCCACATGGCCATGGCAACTTAACCATAACATACACATGTAGAAACACATACATGTAACGGGAGTGCAGGTGGAAATAAACATGGGCATGACAATGTGAGCAGGACACATCGCAGACATGCTAGGACGCACATAGAGGGTGTGGCATGCACCAGGAGTGTAGTCAGATATTGCCAGTGTGTACACCCACCCACCAACCACTGCCCCCCCTTTAATACTGTACACATCCCCCACCCCAATGCAGCCCCATTACAAAAACACAGAATAGTCAGATGACTCTTCTAGCCTCTAAACAGGCTGTACACATATCCATCCCATATATAATGGAGGTCAGAACAGACACACCACCCAGTAGCCTGCGGTACGTCACAGACAAACATGAGAGTGATAACATAAACATAAAGGCATATGGTCAGGACTGGCACTCAACATAACCATAAACAAATGTGTACAATGAAGATGCCAGCCTACACCCCTGGCATGCACAACCATTCAGTGTCCTCAGTTCTATGGCCACACAGTCCTACACAGAATGGATGACATGCCACACACAGAATGTTGACACCTCATATAGGACTGGACATGACCTCTACTTTGCATACTCACAGTGCAGTGAGAGATAACCTCCTGTATCAAATCTACTACCAACAATGCCTTCCACAGCCACATGGTTGAGGGTTGTGGCAATGAATGCTTCCTGTGGTGTCATGGCAGGAGCTATGGATGGTCTGCCAGCAGTAGCCCTATGGGAGGCATGGGCCTGGGCCAGTAGATCCCTGCAGTGGTGACAGATGCCATTAATCCACTTACTTCACCTTGGGGTGTGTTTTTGTACTCCCCCTGTGCATTTACTGACTCCACCACTTCCCTCCAGCCCTGTTCCCATTCCTGCAGGGTCCCACACATCTGACTGAGGAGCTCCTCCTGCAGCACCGTAAAGTAAGAATGCCGTTGCTATCTTTCAGATGCAGAATCCACGCTGGTACTTGTGGAACAAACAGACAGAAATAGGCCCAGTTACAACAATAGTGACATGTGATAAATAACCATGCACAGTTCAAAGATAGACACACAGTAACATAACGAACTTCCTATCTTCAAGGCCTCAGTACCTCTCAGTCAGCTCTGCAGCGGGGTGGCACAGGGCTGCTCTTCTAACACTGTGAATGCAAATGAGCTGAACACATTCCAGTAGTGAAATGCAAATGTGCAGATTGGGCACAGACTGTGCAATGAGGCTATTTGCATATCATGGCTGAATATTGCAAAGATGCGCCTGGCACATCTTAATTTGTATCATGCATTGCTATGTGCTCCATGGAACCCCATGGCACATATCCACAGGTGGATGTGTGGTAGCCACCACATGTCAGTGCATTTTATCTGTGATGTAAGTTTTGTTGTATTGTGCAGATGTGACCACACAATGCACATGCGTGACAGGCATCTGAAGCGCATGGGTCTTGATGTGCGCAATACGGATGGCTGAGATCATGGCAGTAGGTATCCTCCACAAGATGGCCGTGTGGTGCTGCTGTGCATACATAGTTGCAGGGTGTGTGACCCTTGTTTCCCATGTGACAAGATGCAACTATGCATGTCTGGTAATGCACCATTGAAGCCCTATCACATAAGGCAATGGTACATGCATAAGCAGCACGTGAATGACCATGTCTGCCCAATTGTGCCATGGGTGCAAGACAGGCCTGCAGAAATGTGTTGTCTGCACATCACCAGCTGCTGCAAACTAAAACATGCCACATGCCACTCACAGAGCATCCACCAGCCAGTGCTCCCAGAGGTGGGAGTAGATGGATCTTGCAAACTTGGTGGCCTTGGTGATCCCCAGGAAGGGCCAGCTTTTTGGTCAGGAGGAACTGGAGGTGGCATGGTCGGCTGTGTGGGTTGGCATTGCTTTGTGCCTCATCAGGTAGACAAGCATAATGAGGACTGGAGAAAAGTGTTGTCACCATTTTGGGAACATAGGCTGTCAGGGCAGGGTATCAGTTGACTGCCTCCATGCCATGGTGCCACAGGACATGATGCCACACCCAGGTATGTACTCCATGTAACCTTTTGCCCCCATGTCTGTTGTTATATTACAGGGGTGTGGCTGTGACCAACACTGTCCAGTGTGGACAGTGGTATGCCATCCATATCAGACATTGGCTGTGGTACACAATGCTGCAGTCTGGTCTGTCATGGGATGCATAGTACACTGTGCATTTTAATTGTTTCCTGCCTGCTTGTTAACCAATGTTATTTAAGCAGACAGGCAATTACATCTCTGCTATCTGTTAAGGGTCTTAGTTTTTAGCCCAGGGTTGTGTCACTGTATCCAGGGCTCTGATGGTAGTCTAACCCATGGTATGTGTTCTCCCTCTTACTGGTTATTCTGCCCAATCCTAAATCTGGTGGGGATCAAGAGTTCAGTGATGATATGGTAAACTGAACTATATCCTCTCTTCGGTGGTCTTATCTCTCCCTTTACTACACCCCTTAGCCTTAGTTGGGTCATCAGGTCTTCAATCACACAGAGAGCAGGAGGCCAGGGATGATAACGTAGTGTGACTGCTGTATCAGTTGTGATTGGACTCCTTGCTGCCTTGACTCTTTCAGGCCTCCCCCTGAATTCGTGAGTCCATTGAAATGTATCTGGCTTGTCAGCCATGTAACTCTTGACAGGAACAGAATAAAGCAGCATCATTGAAATGGCTTGCTGTGCTTGCTAATTATCTTTCTTTTACCTCTATAGTATCCTGCAATTACAGAGCACAATCTAAAGCCCAATCTTGAAGCACTTGGGTTTCCCCACTTCTGGTGCTGAATGTCCTGGATGCTAAGAAACCACACTATCCATTCATGATCCAGCTACTGTCCTTCGAGTGGTAAGTGATTTCTCTCCTTTGCCAGGTGCTGGAATGGTGGCTTGTAGGCTGGGGACTTATTCGTGTCCTTAAGGGGCAGGGTCCTTGCTAGAGTCTGTGCTGGTTGTCATTTGTCTGGAGACCTTAATTCTCTTCCTCATCCTGAATGTGAGTATATCTGATAATGCGGAAGTGAATAGGTACAGGGTCAATCGTCATGGGAGCAAGACAGTGTGGGAGTGAGATGTCAGGAGTGACAGTGGTGGCAGTGATTTGACCAGAGTGAATTGTCACACTAGCCAGGAGGGATGCTTATTGTTGTGAGGAGGAGATGTAGAGCTGTGATAGATAGCACAGTGCGTCCTGGGTGTCACCGCGCAGACCATCAAGAGAGTCTGCATGTGTCATTATACATGCCATTATAATTGTGTCCAGCATAGCCACCATGTATCACACACTGTGGCCATTACTTCTACACATGTGTGTGCACATGGCACACACACACGGGGATGAAACTGCCCTGTCCATCATGGCTATCCACACCCTGGTGTCCACCAATTTCTGCCCATGTGTACCATCATGCCACCAATGCTGTGCAGATGTTTATCCAGACCTATGCCACAGGGCATGTCCACTGCAGCAGTGCAGCCCATAGCAGAACTATAAAACAGTGGTAAGTCAACAGTTTAAGTGCAGACCAGCAAAAACAGACTTTCAACCATTTGAGGGCAACTGAAAAAGGGTAACATGTGAGACTCTGTCCACAAAAGGTTGCCAAATCTTTTGAAAAACAGAATTTACTCAGTATGTAATGAGATATTTTTTTATAACAGGCTGTAAGGGACAATAAGTTAAATTATTCTTCATATGGGGGGTTCGGGCTCCCTCCAGTGATGCAATAATATCTGCTTAGCTGTTATCAGAGCACAGTTCAACCAAAAGATCTGATGATGAGTTAGAAAACAATTACTCTGGGGAAGACCTAAGAGGACCAAACACAGGTCTCTGACTTCAAGGTTTTGAACAACCACAGAACAAGTGTCCCAGACCCTACTCCAAAACCTGTCTATACTAGGGCAGGACCAAAGTATATTGGTCAGGGAGTCGCTATTACCCAAAAGGCCAGAGTGATATGGCCACTGGAGCATTCTATAGGCCCTATGAAGAACTTAGATTTGTATAGACTGGGCCAGTAATTCCCTGACAGAACAGCATGCAATATTCCAAACATGATTCCACTCAGGCCCATAAATCTGAGCATCCTGCTCCATCTCCCATTTTTACCTTAGACCCTCAAGGAAAGCAAGAGGACATTCCCGCACACAAAAATTCTTTAGTTTAGTCATCAAGTGATGTGGGTCAGCCAGTGTAGATTACCACAAATCAAGGGGGTGTGGTGAGGTAAGAGAGATATTCCTAGTAACTTTGTGCTTCACCAGTGTCTGGATCTGCAAGAAGCACCAAAAATGAGTTTTAGGTAGGTTGTGTTTCTGTTGAAGATCTGTGAAAGAAAGCATATAGCCCATCTCAGGTTTAAAAAGGTACAGGACAACACAGATACATCTCTTCTCCCAGTCCCTTCACTAAACAGGTTGGCCATCAACTGTAAAGGTGGGATTAGACCACATAGGCTTAATGGGAGACAAATTGGACTTCTACCCTATCCATTCAGAGTAGAGAGTCCATATATGTGCATATAGTGAGCACATGGCAAAACTCTTGACCAAAGAGACCAATCCGGTAAAAGCAAAGCCTGTGGGACAGGAAACTGCCCCTGCTCCAGTTCTAGTGAGTGCCAGCTTGGCTTGCTCGGGAGTAGGTGGGGAGCTTAACTAAGGACAGCTTGGCAGAGGATAGTAAAATCATGAAATAACTTTAAGTCAGGGAGTCCTAACCCTCCCTCCCTCCAAGAACACTGCAGGAGTTTGAGTTTGATTTTTGGTCGCTTCCCATCCTAAATAAATGAGCAAATTCTGGATGAATGTTGCTTGAAAAAGGTACTCGGTATTGCCAATGGCAGATGAGCCAATACGTGCTTGAGTGTACAGAAAGCCATAAGTTTCAGAGCATTCAAGTGCCACCACAAAGAAAGAGTCAGGTGTTTCCACTACATCAAGTCTGCATCCAAATATGCCAACATCTTCTGTGCATTGGCAAGCAAAGAAGCAGATAGGGTAGACTTCACAACAATGCCCAAATAAAAAAAACATCTGGGGCCCATTGCTAGGGATAAGGGGAAAAGAGATCCTTAACACAGGTGGGGTGCAGGTGTAATACTTGTGACTTAGCACTGTTCAACTTGTAACCAGATAACCCAGAGTATTTTCACCATAGTCTCCTGCAGGGCTAGATGAGTGGAGGACATATTTGAAAGATACAGAGTGACATCATCCACAAAAGTGAAATCTTGCTAGAAATGCCCCCCACCATTATGCCTGAAAAGTGAGGGTCTGTTCTAATTTTGATAGCCAGAAGCTCTACTGCTAAAAGGAACAAAAAAGGGGAAAGTGGGCCATCCTGATGGGTGCCTCTGTGGAGGAATAAATAGGGTGAAAGAACTGTATTAGTAAGGACAGTGGCCTTTGGACAAGTATATAAAAGTTGAATTAAGGAAATAAACACAGAGGGGAAACCAAATCCGGCAAAAGCATTGAATAAATAAGCCCATTCCACCCTGTCAAAGTCATTTCATCATCTAAAGACAGGGTGACAGTGAGCTGAGAATTTCTGCTGGCCTCCCAAATCATATCAAGAGTGTTTCTAATATGATCAGACCCCGAACACCCAGAAACAAAACCTACACAGTCTGGATGGTTAAGAAAGGGGGTAAAAGGTTCCATACACTTGGCCAATATCTTAGCCAAGATCTTCACATCAACACTGAGCAGGGAAATAGGTCAGAACTGAGAGCACAAAATACTGTCCTTGCCAGAGTAATGATAACTTCCAAAAAAGTGGGAAGGGTTCCAACTTCCCAGAACTCATTAAATACTGAAGTTAATTTAGGGGCAACTAATAGGAAAAGGTTACATAGCATTCCATAAGGAACCAATCTGAGCCAGGAGACTTTCCCTGGGCCATGCTTTGAATAGCGAGCAGAACTTCAGAGGTATGGATAGGGGCCACAATGGTATGGGATGCCAGATTGATATCTGATGGTACAGTAAGGAGATTGCCATCAGCATCTCATATTAAAGGGATATACTTTTCATTGGCATGAATTCAAAGTCGAGAGGCCAGCAACTTCCCTGTAAGCTCTCCGGCCTCCCAGTACTTTTGGTCAAGTCAATAAAGACCCCATTCCATCCTATACTGTAGGAGGTCCTCAATTTCAGTTTTCAACTGAAGGAAACGAGACCGAAGGGGTGATGAACCGGGGGGCTGCGAGCAAGGGAAGGTTCAAGGGCTTTTAGCTCAGCCTCTCTAGACTTAAGAGAAGAGTCCTGTATTTTCCGGCGATGAGAAGCAATAGCAATACACTCCAAAACAGTTTCAAGACCCTCGAAGAATGGTTTAAAGGAAATAAACTTGTACGAAATTACAAAAAAAAGCAAGTCAATGCTGTTAGCAGGGCAGCATAGCAAGAAGAAGGTACCCCCCACTGCTCATCCTCAATACACACAATGCAATACTGGAACATGTAAAATTATTCAATTACTTAGGCATCACTTTAGATGACACTCTCTCATGTTCCTCACACTTTGACAACTTAACAAACCAGACAAACCAAAAACTCAGAGCACTCTGCAAGCAAAAATTGAACCTAGCACCAGAAGCAAGACAGCTGGTGTTCTCTTCAGCAGTAGTTCCCATCATAGACTATGGTCCCATCATCAATTGTGTGGCCTGTGAGATGGTCTTAGATAGGATACACAAGGTACTTAAAGTATGCCACTTTGTTAGCATTGCAAACACACATCTGCTCCCTGTACTCCCAAATCAGATGACTCCCTCTCCAAGAAAGACTAAAATATCAAACTTGCTTCCTGGCCAGAAAAGCCCAATTGGGGCTTACTCTTGCAGCAATCAGTGACCTTGTTTACCTGGTTAATAATAACTACTCAACCCGGAGTATGTCTAGGCAAGCCCTCAAAGTCCACCACTGTAAAGCCAGTCTAAGGAAGCTCTTTTTTGCAACCCGAGCTGCTTGTTGGATGAACAATCTCCCCAAACCTATAAGGGGCCTACCCTAGATCTTGCAGTTTAAGCCAGCCCTGAAAAAGGAACTCGCAAAGACAGCAGCATGCTAAAATGGTGACTGCCTATTGCATGTTGCTAGTATTCCATGCTACCACAGCTGGTGTGTACCCCCCCCCAAAATAAAAGCAGTAAAAGCCTTAAAGTGCCCCACAGATCAAGCCACACTTGGGCTAGCATTGTATCACCAATTTGTTTAGTGGTGAACTAACAGCACTTTTAAAAGTACCAGACTAGGCCCAAATAGGGCCAACACTGAATCTGTCCTAGTCCACTGAATGTATGGCAGACCAAGTTCCTTGTGAGCTAGACTTTGTGCCTTAAATGTAATAATCCTTAAATGTTATTATGTGCCTTAAGTGTAATGTATGGTAGGCCAAGCTCCTCATGATCTAGACTTTGTGCCACAAATGTAATATGCCTTAAATGTTATTATGAGCCTTAAATGTAATGTGCCTTATATGTTACTGTAACTGACGTGGGACCTTTGAAAAAGAGCAAATGTTGCTCAAAGGTGTATTTCTAAGAATCCAAAAAATAAATAAAATACCTCATCACTCTATTTTTATTAGATATTTCTTACATAATCAGTTTATCCATGGTTCTTGATCACAAATAAATCCATTCACAATTTGGTACAAGTTCATGAATCCATAGTTTTAAAGTCGGGTATAATCAATTGAAAGTTGGTAAAAGATGAAAAAATATTTATTTATTTACTTGTAGCTCAGTAACTCTCTAATTAAATCATATTCACTAGGGATATTTGCATATGCGAGGTGTTATACTTTCCTTGCCAAATCAGGGGCTTGGGGGAGAAGGACGAGAAAAGAGAAAAATGGGAAAGAAATGTACAATGCTGTTTTGGTGTTACAAATAATAAACTTCTCTCACTGCAATTGCTTTTCAAATTCAGTTTTTCCTTTTCATGAAATAAGTGAACAGTTCACATAAACAACCCCTCTTATTTCAAATACATTATGATTGTTATCTGTTATAAAATATCACAGCTTTTGTTATATGGTGCAATGAATGACCCCCCATCTGAGGAGAAACTACAACATTACTTAGGAGGGGTGTGCCTGCCTTCTCTTTCGGAGTATCATCAAGCCAGGCTTACATCTGTTATAACATAAGGGGAGATAGAACGTGTTATTAGGTCCCTCCCTTTGGATAAAACCCCAGGACCAGATGGGTTCTCCTCTAATTTCTGTAAAGTTTTCTCTAAAGAATTAATCCCTATACTGTTGATATTGTTTCAATACATTTTAGGTGGGCTCGCAATGGATGTCTCCATGTTTGAGGCGTTAATTGAACTGTTACCCAAACCAGATAAACCTCCAGACTCTGTGACAAGTTATAGACCCATCTCACTCCTCAATCATGATATTAAAATTCTTACAAAATTATTGGCAGATCGAGTAAGTGACATTCTTCCCGAGATAATTGGTGCAAAGCAGGTGGGTTCTATGAGGGGGAGATCTTCAGTGGACCACTTACGGACTCTTGTGCATGTTTTCTCGATTTCCAAGGAGGCTGACCATCCTGTGGCTTTGGTTTCTCTGGACGCTGAGGAGGCATTTGATAGAGTCCACTGGAGGTATCTTCTAGCCACTTTGGAAACATTTGGCTTCCCTCTGGAATTCCGGTTGTGGATTGGCTCCATTTATAAATTCCCTTCTGCAAGTATTTCCTGTAATGGTGTTATCTCCGACCCCTTTAAGTTGTTTGTGGGTACTAGACAAGGTTGTCCACTGTCCCCACTACTCTTCAATTTATATTTAGAGCCTCTTAACAGGTGGATTATGCAAGCCCAGGAGGTTCACGGTATTCAGTGTATGGGCATACTACTAAACTATCTGCATATGCAGATGACCTTTTGCTCCAAATTTCGTATCTGGCTTCTTCCATACCCACTTTATTAGAAGTTATTCAGGGTTTTAGTGAAGTTGCCAATTATAAACTCAATATTGGAAAAACACTGGTATTCCCCCATGAATCATAAAACTTTTAAACAAGAAATTGCTGCATTAGGGTTAGCTTGGAGGGCAGATGCAATAAAGTACTTAGGGCTTACCCTTAGAAGGTCCCAGGACCGTACACAACAGTTAAACCTAGACTATCTGGTTCATACTATTGAAATTGATTTAAAAAGATGGGCCTTGCTTCCACTCTCGATGTGGGGGAAGATTAACTTAGTTAAAATGAACGTCTTTCCCCATTTGTTTTACTCATTAAACATGTTAAATGTTTGGCTTCCATTAAAATGGTTTAAGAAAATTCACGCCATAATCACTGGATTTATTTGGAATTATAAGAAGTCCAGAATGGCTTATCATAAACTAGGATTAGGGAGGAGAGGTTGTGGGGGATTTGGTAGGGGGTGAATATATCCTGGCAATTTCAGTCTCATGAACTAATGTAAATACCGTTATGTATTCTTATGGTTTGGATGTATTCTCTGTTGTGGAAAACTTTAATAAAATTGAATGGAAAAAAAAATATCACAGCTTTTTATTTCCCTTAGAATACTCCATGTTTAATTACTGTGCTTTAAAAGCTGACCATAAATCAATGGTGCTGTACAATATGTAAATGATGAAATATAATTTTATAAAGTTACAGTCTCCTATATACAAAGATAAGGTGAACTATACTAGCATCTGGTGTATTTAATGAGAGTTGCTAGGGAGATCAGGAGGTTGCTTATTTACTGATTTTAACACTGTTTCTTAAGAGGAGTCATGATAAAGTCAGATGCATTTAATAAAAGGTTTGTTGGGGGAGTGCAGGCTACAGTCCGAGATCTCAAAACTAGAATGCAAAAAACTACTGCACAGCTAAATGTTATGGTTTATTTATAGCACACCCGCATGTTATGCTAAATCCCGGTATTTGTGTATTCTACTGTATTATTAAGACTGGCGGCAAATTTATTCGCAACCAATTTTTTTATGATTTACTAAACTATTGTTCTTTTAAACTTTTAGTGCAAATTGTTTTGTTCTTTCTTCTCTTTAAAAAACTTAGACCTTGTTGCATGCTCTTGCATTTTCCCATCCCATGCTCAATGTGGTGAATTTGCAGCATTTCTCATATCCATGCAATCAGTCCATAAATATGAGCAATTTGTGATATCTGACAGTGGAAGAATTATGAGAAATTAAGGGATCTCTACTGGAGTTTCATTTATAACACAAAAGCCATGCTTAATTACTATCTATTTATATGAAAATTCTGTGCTGTCCCTGGGCCCTAAAAACATCACGACAATCACCAAGGAAAGAAATAAAAAAATTAATGGGGGTCCAGTGATCAGAGGTTGAGGGCACCTCTAGACACCAGGACAATGACAATATTCAGTGGCAGTGATCAGACAGTGGGGGAAGTCACTAGACACCAGGGAGAAATAGTAAATAATTTCTTTACTTAAAAAAAAAAAAACTATGGTGAGGGCATTTGGAGGGTGGGGGTGCCAGTAGACACCAGGGAGAAATACTTCTATAAAGGGAGGGAAATTGAAGGATGTGGGTGCAACTAGACACCAGGTCAAAGATGCTGGCAAACAAAAAAGCAGTTTTCCTCATGAAAAAGGATCTTTTTTCATAACTTGTGATGTGAAAAGATATTTTTTTTTCATATAACGCAATACAACAAAAGATTTATAATCTTATATAAAAGACATTTTAAGGGCATTTCTGGAACAGTCAAGTGCAGACTCTAACTAAGGGGGTCTGGATAAGCAAGGTACATCTGTTGGTTACTCCTCAGGATGTCAGTTTTGTGGATTTTCAAATGAGATTTTTTAGGCAAAAACAGAAAACAAGATGGTGGCCAAATGAAAAAGGATTTTCCACTCAAGAAAAAGGATGATATCACAACTAAAGAAGATTCTTTTTTCATTTCATACAGCTATCTTGAGGTGCTTACTGAGCATGCTCAGAACCATTATTTGAAAATTTTAACGATTTTATAACTCTGGAACGGATTCATATTTTTTCACCAAACCAGCAAAATGCACATCTACCCAGAAATTTTCAGGCCAAAATTCCAAGCCATCTGGACACTACAAGTGATAAACAAAAACCCATTATAACCAACAGGAAAACACACAGATTTACTTTTTTGCACTATCCACAACTCAAAAACTGCACTTCCAATAGGACCAAAACTTGGCACATCCAGAGATCTATCCCATGAGACTGTGCATGCATAATTTTATGTAAATCCATTGAAAGGTTGAAAGGGCATTAAAGTGCAAAAACTGGTGTTTAACATAGAATTGCTGATACAATCTTAACTATGGGGTGAAGTATAAATTCTTTGCAAAATCTTTGTTACTACACTAGTTAGGGTTGGTTACAGTGACAAAAGTAGGGGAATGTGGCCCAAGGGTTTCTAACCCTAACACCCCACCCTGCAGACAGCAACACAGGTGGGGTGTGCCTTGGCAGTCTCAACCCTAATTCTTACCCCACTCCATGAGTACTGTAAATAAGCTGAGATGGGTAGAGTATATGAAATGAGGTGAGTGTTAGGGTTGAGAACCCCAAAGCACACCCCACTCCTGTTGCTGCCTGCATGGTGCTGGCGGGGTGTTAGGGTTGGAAACCCTACAGCCAGATTTCCCTACTTTTGTCACTGTAACCAACCCTAACTAGTGCAATAATTATGTTTTTTTTGCAAAGAATTTCATTACTTTTTAAGACAGTAAAATCATGTGCTTATTTGTCTGTGGGAGCGCAGCGCCCTCTGGGCCTTGTGCTCCCATCCTTCTGTAGATGCTTATATGTATGTTGCCATGAAAGCATTTCAGCCAAAACAGCAACCAAATTGTCAGCATAGCCATATTATTACCCCACCTCCTAAATGCTGGGCTGAGAATTTTCAAATCCCTGTCAAAATATCATTCTGCACTATGGCAATGTCATTCCACGCCACAGGTAAGAAAACACATTTGGGCCAGAATTTGAAAACTGACAGCTGTCACATTCATGGGGTGATGTAAATAAATGACTATGTTAAAAATTTGGGGGTGAAAATATTAAAAATTATGAGAGTTATGAGCGTGCATAACAAAATGTCAACAGATGTGCACAGCTTGTCATTTTAACATATACTGACCTTACATTTTCAACAAACACTTCTTATGACCTCACCTCATGAACAAGTGTGGTGAAAATTTTGAAATCCGGCCCAAAGGGTGACTTTGCCAAATGACCACGAAATCACCTTTCAGGCAGGATTTGCAAAATTACACCAGCACTGTTCATGAGAAGGGGTCTCAAAAAGGGTATATTGAACATCTTGTGCCAAAATCTTTAAAAATAACAAAGTTATGCACCAAAGCTGAAACCCCCATTGAAAGACACTTAACCACATTTACCTTAGTTTCTCATATTTCAGTCATCAGTTCCAGTAGCAAGATGTGTCTTTGATCGGAGGGTGGATCTTCACCCTTTCACCTGTCCAGGTGAGTGAGGGTGTGTGGGGGTGCACTGGGGAGTGTGAGCTGGTGGGTGCTGAGTGTAAGGTGGGTTTGGGGGGGTCAGATCACTGAGGGACCTTCTAGGAAAAAAAAACATCATGGACCATTTTCTTTATTTGAAGCTGGGATGGCATTCAGCGGGTGGGGGGAGCCACTAGACTCCAGTGATAATATAAAAATAATGGGGACAGTGAGCAGAGGGTGAGGGGTGCCACTATACACCAAGGATAATACAAAAATAATGGGGAGAGTGAGCAGAGGGTGAGGGGTGCCACTAGTCACCAAGGATAATACAAAAACTATGGGGACAGTGAGCAGAGGGTGAAGAGTGCCACTAGACACCAAGGATAATACAAAATCAATGTGGACAGTGAGCAGAGGGTGATGGGTGTTGTTAGACACCAAGGACAATACAAAAACAATGGGGACAGTGAGCAGAGGGTGAGGGGTGCCATTAGACATCAGGGATAATAAAAAACATAATAGGGATGGTGATTGCGGGGGGAGGAGTGCCACTAGACACTGTGAACAATAAAAACAATAATGGAAAATGGTGATCGGTGGGTGGGGTTGTGCCATTAGACACCAGGGAATCTATGGGAACAGTGATCAGAGGGTGGGGGGTGCCACTTGACAACAGGAAAAGGATTTCACATTGTGAAAAAGTATCCTTTTTTTGTGACTCGTGATATGAAAAATAATCTTTTTTTTTATCATTGTCATAAAGTAATATGTACAATGCATTTCATTCTGTTTAAAAATAAAAACATTTGATTCCTCTTAAGCATGTGTCACAGAAAGTTTCTCCTGTTATGTGGCAGAAAAGGACAAGCCAGCAATTACATCTATCAATGCATGGGGTAAGTGAATAATGAGAAATTAATGCCCACCCTCGGTGTGGGATGCTTTAATAAATCCCTTGGGCTTTGCGCTTGGGGTTTAAGTAGCATCCTACAGCTTGGGCGGACATTGTTTCTCATTATACACTCACCCCCATGCATTATTGTATATGTTAAACCCTCACTGAATACTTAATGTCACCTTGTATTTTTTCATTCACCAAGGCTAGTTCATGGTTAGCCTTCTAGTTTATATTATCCTGATTGTATGTACCATTGTATCAACCCTCGCTGTAAGTTAAATGTTTTAGCCTATGTCATGTCTCATGATTGTTTTATGTAATTGGATGTTTGTGTAAATACTAACAGACTATTTGCTAGCAGATTAGGCCTTACAGTCTATCAAGTCTGCTTGTGCTTCAGAACCCTAGTTGAGTGCCGAGGCCCCCCCCCATCACATTTCTGTTTCTACTGTCATCCAACCCAGCCCTCCTGTACCAGACAATCCCCTGCTTCATCCCCTTTCTGTGCCTGTCCCACACCCTCTTGAACCCCTCCACCTTAGAGGTCAGAACCAGTTCACCAGGCAGCACATTCCAAGGTTCCACCACCCTCTCAGCGAAATACCTCCTCCTCTTTCCCCCCTCAGCCTTCCACCTTCCAACTTCAATCCATGCCCTGTGGTGATACCACCCTCCTTTAGTCTAAAGATCCTCCTAATTGTTTACCCTTTTTATTCCCTTGAGGTACCTGAAGACCTCAATCATGTCCCCCAGTTCCTCCTCTGCTCCAATGAGAACAGGCCAAGCTCTTCCAGTCTCTCCTTATATGCCAAATCCACTAGACCCTGTATCATCTTGGTTGCCCTTCTCTGAACCCTTTCTAGGAGCTGTATGTCCCTTCTCAAGTGTGGTCTCCAATACTGCACACAGTACTCAAGATGTGGTCTATCCAGTCCATTGTACAGTGGCAGAAACACTTCACTGCACCTTGAGGTGATCCCCCTTGTGATGCAGCCCAACATCCTGTTTATCTTGACAGCTACCCTCCTACACTGCTCAGAGTTATTTATACTTGCATCCACCAGGACCCCTAGGTATTTTTTCCCTGCCATGGCCTCCAGCACCTCCCCAGCCCTCCCAGGGTGTACTCGTGTTTGGGGTTCCCCAGCCAAGATGTAACACCTTGCATTTGAAGGAGTTAAAATTTAATTTCCAGGTGCAAGACCACCTATCCAGGGTCTTCAGGTCCCCCAGTAGGGCCAACCTCCCCTCCTCCCCCTCAACCACTGCTCCCAGCTTGGAGTTATCAGCGAAGAGACTCATTTCACCTCTGTACCCTACCTGATATCAGATATGTACGCATTAAGCAGGATCAGCCCCAGCACCGAACGTTGTGGTACCCCACTAATGACCCCCTTGGGGTTGAGATCTCCTCCCAACCACTACATTCTGAGTGCTCCCAGCCAGCCAGTTTCCTATCCATCTGATCATCAATGAGCCTACTCCCATCCTTCTCAGTTTCTCCAGTGGACCATTGTGAGGGACTGAGTCAAACACCTTTCTGAAGTCTAGAAATAGTACATCCACAGGCTTTCCCCTGTCCAGTTCCAATGCTATCCATTTGTAGAACTCCACAAGGTTAGTTTGACACGATCTACCTGGCACAAACCCATGTTGATGACTATCCAGGCATCCCATCACCTCCTAGAACCCCCCCCAAAATGTTCTTTCAGTGTACTCTCCATTATTTTACCCACCACCGATGTCAAACTGACAGGTTTATAGTTACTTGGCACTTCTCTCGACCCCCCCCTTTTGGATTGGCAACACATGTGCCTCTTTCCAATCCATAGGCATACTCCCTGTCTCAAGTGACCTGTTGTAGAGCTCTGCCAGAGGTGCAGTCAGTACATCAGCCAACTCCCATAGAACTCTCAGATGTATACCATCTGGCCATGGAGATTTTTACTTTTTTAGGGCCTTAAGGGCTTCCCACATCCATTCAGTTGGGATAGCATTGTCTGTCCCCCCCACTTGTCAATTTATCCTGATGTGAAACCCCTGGGGTACCTCTCCCTCCTGCCTGTTCCTTAACTGTTGCTCCACCATTCCTACCCACTGCTCTTTCTAATTCTATCTGATCCCTAGTTTGTAAGTTTCCCATTCCCCCCTTAGTGAACACCTTTCCAGTATAACCAATAAAAAAAAATGATATATTTCTATATATAAACATATATACATACATATACATGTATATATTATAGGGGTGTGGTGGCACCCCTATAGTTAGGGTTGAGTAGGCACTTTAATGTTAAACCTCAAATATTGCATGTTAATAACTTTGCAATCATTCAACGAATTTACACACAATTTGGTATGTATGGTGTGTGGCAAGGTAGATGTCTTGATTTACCAAGTTGTGTTTCAGTTGAACAAATGTTTTTTGAGCAGCAAAGCGCCAAAAAATGCACTTTCGCCCATTTTGTGTGTTTTTTGTCCATGGTGCTGCATGACCACCTTGTGGTCTGCCAATCTGAAACTTGGGACCTAGAAAGAGTTTGGGTCAAGTAGCATGCCACTTACAGTTTGGTGAAAAAATATTAATTCTTTCAAGTTATTGAAGTTTTAAGTTCCCATTATAAGTCTATGGGAAAATTGATATGTATAATTTGCAAAAGAAGAATTGGGTTCTGGCCATCTGGTCACCCCTCACGGTCAAATAATTTGCAGGCTTGCGGCAGATAAATCTTCAACTGCCAGAAATGTATCGACTGTGATGGCTGCCATTTTGTTTTCAGATTGCGATCGGAAAAAAACAAATATCTCAGCCCACATGTGACTTCTGAAGTAAATGAAGAATGGGTTTTGCTCAGGGGACTCTCCTCTATCGACCAATTCCTCTGGTTTCCTTTAGTTGTGTCAAAAAAGTAGCATTTTAAACTTTTAAAATCTGTGGTCATGGCTTGCTAACGATTTTCAAACTCAAGCCTACAACATCTTTGGTCGCAAACTAATTTTCAGCTGTGAGCTTAGTCCACCAGGGGACAACCAGATAGCCAGATTTTCACAACCAGATGTCCATGGGGAAGACCAGATGGTTCGAATTTGGGATGACCAGATGTTCCCTCATGGCAAAAAATCATCTTAGGTCACGCTCGCAGCCGATTATTTTGCATCCTCACAGTCAAAGAATTTTTAAAGGTGTAAAAATTTTAAAATGAAATATCCCTTAAACGGTTTGGTCTTTTTACTTGAAATTTGGAAGGTGTTGAGGGGATGTCCTAGAGATGTGAATTATGTTATTTAAGTGCTGGGAAATTAATTCATTATGGAGATATTGAGTGACGTATCTAATTTTTTTGCCATAGGATTATGCGTGGTGCTATTGGCTTGCAATTTATAGGGTAGGTATCCCTAGTGCCACGAAGGTGCCTTTCAGTGGTTTGATGTGTAAAACCCAAACAGGTACAGCATTATGCTACCCCAAAATTAGACCATTTCATTTGTTACACTTTAATAACTTTTGAATTGTTTGGAAATCGGAATGCAGAAAGATTAATCATAGATCGACTGTGACAATTTTTGTGTGGGAGTGCGGGGCCCTTGCTCCCATCAATACATGTGGTTCACTACTTATTTTATGATGTTATGTAGAAATATGCAAGTTGGTGGCAGCAGAAGAATACATTTCAATGGTCTCAGATTGGTTTGTATGCATGGGTGCTGGGCTGTGCTAGTGCCCTTTGAAGATTTTGTAAAAAATCTTGCTCCGTTCCAAAATTATGCAATTTTTTGGTCTGTCATTATAATCAATGTGAAAATATATATGTGCATTGTGAAAACAATGGTGATCACATTTTTTGGCACGAATCAAGAATTTATTTGACTGGCTTTAGATTGTTTTGCATACATGGGTGCTGGGCTGCGGTGCTCCTGTTTGAAGATTTTGTGAAAAAATCTTGCTTCTTTGAATAGTAAGGCCATTTTGTGGTCTCTCATACTCAATGGGAAAATATATATGTGCATTGAGAAAACAATGCAATCACATTTTCTTTGTGCAAGAAGAATGCATTCCAGTGGCTTCATATTGGTATGTATGCATGGCTTCTGGGCTGTGCTGCTGCCCTTTGAAGATTTTGAGAAAAAATGTTGCTCCGTTGACAAGTTATGCCACTTTTTTGTCTACTATTATAGTCAATGGGAGAATATACAGTATATAAGCACTGTAAAAAGATTTGCTCATGCAACAACATTTCTGCACAACATTGTGCAGGGTGTTTCTTTCTCTGACACTCCATTGTGCCAGTGTAATGTGGCCCTGGGCCCATATTTGCAGGGTGCCAAGCCTGAAACCACAGATGTGTGTTTTGGTGGTGTTTGCTATGCTTTCATCATGATGAAAAACATTTTATATGATTGTGATAACATTGTTTGATTGCAATGACATCCTCATTATCTCAGGAACAGTGTGGTTCTTTTACCTGAGATTTGCAGGGTGATGAGGGGATGTCCTAGAGATGAGAATTATGCTATTTAGGTGTTGGGAAGTTAATTGGTTGCAGAGATATTCAATGTGTTAGTACACATTTTTTTGCTGTGGCAACATTTTTGTTCCTGCAGCAAAATTTCTGTGCAACAGTGTGCAGGCTGTTTCTTTCTCTGTCACTCCATTGTGCCAATGCATTGTGAATCTGGACACATATTTGCAGAGTGCCAAGTCCTGGTGCTGCAGATATGAGTTTTCATGGTGTTTTAAATGCTTTTATTGCAACCAAATGGCCGCTCGCATATGAAGATTTTGCTAGGTGGCAACATTTTTGTTCCTGTGGCTCCATTTCTGCACAACATTGTCCCTGGTGTTTCTTCCTCTGTCACTCCATTGTGGCACTGTATTGTGCTCCTGAGCCCATATTTGCAGGGTGCCAAGTCCTGCTTCCACAGATGTCTGTTTTGGTGGTGTTTTGAATGTTTTTTATCACAACCAGATGGCCACTCACAGCCGAAAAGTTTGTTAGGTTGCGGCTGAAGCTTGTGGTCGAAGATTATCTTGTAAAAGAAGACATTTTTAAAGGTTTTACGAGTTTGAAACTGCATATCTCAGGAGTGGTTTGGTCTATTTACTTGACATTTGGAGGGTGTTATGGGGATGTCCTACAGATGTGAATTATGTTGTTAAGGTGCTGGAAAATTAATTTGTTGCGGACATATTGAGTGACGTACTTGATGTTTTTCCTCATAGGATTATGCATGGTGCTGTTGGCCTGCAATTTATAGGGTAGGTAGCCCTTCTGCCGCGGATGTGCCTTTGAGTGGTTTGGTGTATAAAACTTAAACAGGTGTGGCATTATGCCACTGCAAAATTAGAAAATTTAATTTGTTCCACTTTAATAACTTTTGAACCGTTTGTGTGATTTTACTGCTCTAGATAAGATAGTACTGTTTCATTAGCTATTGTAATAAATGCAAGAGATGGCTTCGACAGCCCCCCTTCTCCTCATTGGCTACATCCTCCTTCTGACAGTGGAACAAGTTTTGGACCCCAGGAAAGACTCATCCTGCCTGAATACTCCTATAGGACTTGAAATAAGCCCAACGGTATCTGCCAACCAGTTAAGTTTCTCCAAAGTCAGTAATCCTTACACATTTCCAACCCTTCACACCTCCTACTGCCCAACATTCTTTAAGCAGACCCCCCTTATTATTATATTAGTATTATTTGCTGTGATCAACTTCCACTGCCCACCAAACTCCTGCTACACTGCCCTTGATAGTGTCCAAGGCAAACAAACAAAGCCTTCCTAAGATTCCTGGTAAGATGTCTCAGGCAATTATTAGTACTGCTGCTACTCTGTGCAGGCAGTGTGGAATTAAACCCAGGCCCCCTCTACTGCTAACGTATGCAGCCTTGCCAACAAACTTGACCAGGTCCATGCCTGGGTACTACATGCCAAGCCTGATGTAGCCATGCTTTTGGAAACCTGGCTGAAAAATACTTTACCTGAAAAAATGTTTAACATACCGGGACACAACTTGATCAGGTGTGACAGGTTGACCAGAGGTGGTGGTGTTGTCATATATATTAAAGATAAATTCCTAACCATCGATATTGTCCACACATCAATGCCCAAAGAATTTGAATGTCATGCCTTCAAAATTACCCTCTTGCCTGATATAGCCTTATTGGTAGCTGCATGCTATAGACTCCCTACAGTGGGCCTGTGTATACTGCCCCATATTCACTCTCTCCTGGAAAAAGCAAACACAGAATGCATTATCATGGGTGACCTTAACCTTAATTGTAATGATGCCATTGCAAACAAGTTTAAGGACTTCTGCGATGAGCATGGGCTCACTCAGATTATCTCTGACGTCGCATGACCTGACAAGAAAAATCCTGACTGAAGTTCATTTCTGGACTTGTCACCTTGTCAACAAGCTACATAATATCTCTCATGCAGGGGTCTTCCACAATGATCTGAGTGATCACTGCACAGTTGCCTGCATTAGGTGCTCCCCACACCTCACCTCCACCTCTACTTTCAAGCTTAAGCACAACCTAAAATACTTCAGTCTCCCAGCCTTCCTGACAGATCTTGGGAACATAAAGTGGCAGGATTTCTACCTTACACCCTCTGTGTCAGAAGCATTCTGTATCTTCCAGGATCTGCTAGTAAATATTGTCAACCAAAATGCATGCTTATGGAAAATCAAATCCAGGAAACGTGCACCTGAGTGGTTTAGCCCACTACTTAAAAGTGCCTTACGGCATAGAGACATCCTTTGGAAAAGGGCTAGGAAGTCACAGTCTAACTCAGACTGGCTCTCCTTCTGGGTATCTAGAAATGCCTGCACCAAACTGGTAAGGTTGGAAAAACAATAGTTCTTCCAGTCAGCACTGGAGACAAACAAAAACTGTTCCACCAATTTTTGGCAGATACTGACAGAGGTTGAGGGACATTCCCTTGCCACCCTGCTACCAGCTAATATTGTGGCAAATGACTCCTCTACACAGATAGGTCTGAGATCCTTGATCAGCTCAATAATCACTTAGCCACTGCAGGCCTCACATTCAACACGTCAAGTCTTAGTAAACTGAGCACCACAAGCACTGCCAGCATAGCTACTGGACCAACCATAGACTCCCCTATGACCACCCCCTCTTCAAGTTCCAGCCAGTCTCCTAAAAACAGGTGGAGGACCTGCTCCTCTCGCAGGACACCAAAAAGAACGCTGGTGCTGATTCACTTGAACCCTTCTTCTTAAAAGCAGGTTCTTATTATCTGGCAGCTCCAGTTGCCCATCTCTTTAACAGTTCATTATCCCAAGGGGAAGTGCTGCCTAGTTGGAAAACCACACACATTATCCCCCTGTTCAAGTCAGGAGACCCCACTGACTTAAACAGCTATAGGTCTATTTCATTGCTTGCGGTTTTATCCGAGCTACTTGAAAAAATTGTAAGCTCTCAATTAGGGGAGTACTTGAATTGTGAGACAATCTTCAGTCCAGTCCAATCAGGTTTCAGACCCATGCACAGTACCATGTCTGCTCTTGCCAAAGTGTCAAATGACTGGCTAAAAGCTCTGGATGGTAAACAGCACATCTACGCACTCTTCATTGACCTCAGCAAGGCATTTGATATGGTTGATCATTCCATACTTCTTGATTCCCTGAGTAGCATCGGTCTAACCTCTGCTGCAGTAAAGTGGTTTCACTGCTACCTTACAAATCATAAACAGCAAATTAAAGCCCAAGGGGAATTCTCCCCACTAAAACTACTGCCCCAAGGCATTCCACAAGGTTCCATTTTGGGACCTATCCTCTTCACCCTTTACATCAACCGCATCGACTCTGGCTTGGTTGCTGGAAGTGTTCACCTCTTCACAGATGACATAGTCCTCTACATGACCAACCCCACCTTGGACATTGCATACAAGGAGCTATAGCAGGATTTTATCATCCTCTAGCCCAACCTGTTGAATCTAAAACTCTTGTCAAATGCAAAAAAAAAAAAAAAATCTATGATTATCTCTCTATCCCACAACATGGGGATGCCCGAGACCCCACAGATTATTTCCCTCCTTAATGAACCACTAGAGCTAGTGGATACATTTAAATATCTGGGAGTCTGGTTGAATAACAAACTCATCTTTGGTATCCAACTAAGCGAGTCAACAAAAAAGTCAAGGCAGTGCCTTGATATTTTCTACCTCATAAGATGTCTACTCACCCTGGAAGCTAGAAACAACCTTTCTTCCCCTGATTCACTATGCCGACTTCCTATACAGCCATTGCCCTCAGTATGCACTCCAAAAGCCGGATACACTCTATCATCATGCATTGAGATTTTTTTCTTGACTTGCCATTGCAGACTCATCACTGTTCATTGTACCAAGCATTAGATTGGCCATCCCTCTACACGAGGAGGCAAATAAATGCTGTCATGTGTCTATTCCAGGCTTTGTCCAGCAAACTACCACCCTATCTCCTGTGACCTGTCTGAACGTTCAAAAGGTGCCCACAGTCTAAGGAACTCCTCCTTTGTCCTCCTCAAGCTACCACAAACAAGAACATGTCTTGGCTCAACTGCCATTAGCTCCTTTTTACCAGTGCTTTGGAATAACATACAAAAATTACTTGAAATCTCCCTGCTGTCCAGCCATTTTATATTTAGGGGTCTGCTCTATAGAGGCCTGAAAATGGCATGTGATTGTTTGAGGTAAAGCCTTACCCCACTCAACTAAGTCCCTTAACCTCTGTAATCCTGGGCCACTTATTTCCCATGTCAGCCAGCATCCCTTTAGGGCAACCATCTCCCCCACCTCCCCCCTCTCATCGATTAGCTTGCAGGGGGCCTCATTCTATTAGACTGCCCTATTCCCCTCTCTACTATGTGTCTGATACCCTTTCTTCCACTGCCCTTCTCTATGTCCCTCCTCCCTTTCCTCACTTGTACTCTATAAGCTACAACCTGTATACGCTGCACTTTAAATGCCTATATTTGCAGTTGTTTACATGTCTGATTTTTCCAAGTACTGAGTTTGTATACTATAACTGCCTGTACTGAAGTCTACTTGTGTAAGAAGTGTTGTCTACTGTAAGCAAAAGTGTCCTCTGTGTCCAGGACCATCTTGAAAATGAGCTTGCCCAATGATATAACTGCCTGGTTAAATAAAGTTTGATTGCTTGATTGATTGATTTGATTTGTCTGAAATTTGGAATGTAGAAAGATTAATCATAGATCTTCAAATGTGACAATTTTCATGTCAGTGGGACATACAGTTGCAGAATCATAGTGCATTCTCATTATAGTCAATGTTAAAGTATATATGTGCATTGTGAAAACAATGGCGAGTACATTTTTGGGTGCACTGAAACATCCCATTATAAGGTATTGGACAGCTCAAAAGGTATGGCAGATGTATATTGTTATGCAGTAATGGACAGTGTGGTGGGGCTCTGCACTCCAACCAACATGCTTGCAGAGGTTGTGGGTGTGCACACCCAAGAGACTGGATAGCAGCAGAAGTGACACAGTTGGTGAAACATGATGATAGATGCCTATTGTGCTATGTTTAAGAAGTTGCATGTTATTTCTGTTGCATTATGGTGTGTGTCTGTGATTGGTTGTCTTGCCTTGTACTGTTCCCCGAGTTGTGTGTTCTGTGTTTGTGTCTATGTGTGTCTGTGTGTGTTTGTGTGTGTGTGTGTATGAGTGGCAGTGGGGGTGCAAAAGTCGGAATTAGAGTTGAAAATCCTAATGCCAAATTTCCTCACTTTTTTTGCTGTGAAAAACCCTAACTGTTGCATTAATGCACTTTTTTTACAAAGAATATATATATATATATATATATATTTTTTCAAGAAGCATGAACACAAAAGCCGTTACATAAATGCTGATATTTGAGTTACTATTAATATGCATTTTCATTATGTACACAGTAGACTCATTATAAGCATTTATGTACAAACTAGATGTCACTATGTATTTATGTGCATAGTGAACACATCACTCCCCCCTCCCCACTGCCAGCTGGCACTACTTCTCTACATTTAATACTGCCATAGAAACTCACACCAACAGAAACTACCACTCGCAGATCATCGATAGCTTTGATTCCAGCCCCATCCACCTCCCTTGGTACTGCACAAGCATAACTAACTATCAGCAGGCACAAGAAACATTATGTGGCAGCTTAGGAGAGAAGCGGGTTTTGGAGGTGTGGCACTGTGGTGGACAATGCCACCACTACATTCTTGGGATTAGCCCTCCATACCCAAAGCAGTGGCACACTGCAGCTGACACTAGTTCAGCATGCATGTCACCAACTTGAAACAAATTAGCCGCTGCAATGAGGGAGTGACCCATCATTGCAGGGCAGTGCCTTGCCTTGTGTAACATAACAAAAAACATGATGGCTAGCCGGCCTGATGGTGCTGAGGGCTGAGGCTCTGGATGCCTCACCTCATGCCATGCCAGTAACCAGTGTTCGGGAGTGAGCTTGAGTCGCTGTGGGTTGGCAGGGATGGAGAGGGATTGAGCTTCTGATGACCTGTTCTCCTTCTCTGGGCAGAGGGGTATCACCAGTCAGTGCTCGGTTGCCCCTTGGTGGAGGCTGGGGGACACAGCACCAGGGTCACAACATGGGGAGGAGTCTGGGCAGACATCTGGAGGGAGCACATGAGGATGTATGACACTCCCCTCCGTCAGTGTCATTGCACGCACTAGACTCCAAGGGACAAGGAACAGTGGAAAAATTGGCACCTCTCGAGTGGCTTGATGGCAGTCTGTAAGTGTTTGCTGGGGTAATGTGAGGCACATTTTCTGTGCTGACGGTGGGACCAGTCCCCATTGGCTTCAGTCACCCCTCCCTAAACAACACAGGTGGCATACTGGGAGCCCACCCCAGTGTGCCAGAAACAAACCTGCAAAGGAATAACCTTCCCGAGATGTTTTCCTTTTTTTTCACCTGTGAAAGAAAAAAAAATGGTCCCTCCCTGTCTCCGGTACCCCCTCCCCAAATCCACAGCCACCCTCTGTGCACCCGACTTCCCCAAACCCCCTCATCCCATACTTACCTCTGAAGCCCTATGTGATGATCTTTGGTGGAGCAGGAACACGTCTGCACTCTTCAAAGCTGACTGTAAACTGAAGAAATGCCAGTAAGCTGTATAATGACATTAATGGGGGGTTTCAGCATAGGTGGATATCTCAGCTGTTTTTGTGACTTTTGGCTCCAGCTTTTCAACATGGGGTTTTTGGGATCCCATCTCATAAATTTAGTCACTGTCATTTCATTATTCAGTGCCAAAAGGTGATTTTGTGGTCATTGTGTGGAATCACCTTTCAGGACCAATTAACAAAATGACAGTGTCACTGTTCATGAGGTGGGTTCCCAAAAGGCCTGTACTGCAAAATTGAAAAACAAATTAAAAAAAATGACTGTGTTATGAGCCTGCGATGTGCAGTTTCTATGCAAACTCATAACTTCAAGAATTAATATTTTCACTCCAAATGTTCAACATTGTCATTTTTTCACACCTCCTTATGAACAGTACAACTGTCATTTTTCACATCCTGCCTGAAATGTGTTTTCACACATGTGGCACACGATGGCAAGGTCACTGTGGTAAATCAACGTTCAGGACAGATTACGAAAATCACAGTGACACTGTTCATGAGAGGAGGTCCCAAAATGCCTATGTTGAAAATTTGGTAA
This sequence comes from Neoceratodus forsteri, assembly GCA_016271365.2. Lineage (NCBI taxonomy): Eukaryota > Metazoa > Chordata > Ceratodontiformes > Ceratodontidae > Neoceratodus > Neoceratodus forsteri. The sequence goes on along the minus strand of CM057459.1, from coordinate 1,287,452,594 downwards.
GAAAATTTAAAAAAAATGATTGTGTTACTAGCATGCATTTCACGGATTCCACACACTCTCATAACTTCGAGAATTTTTTATATTTCACTCCAGATTTTCAACATTGACATTTTTACATACCTCCTTATGAACAGTACAGCTGTCATTTGTCACATCCTGGCCAAAATGTGTTTTCGTACATCTGGCGAACAATGGTGCAGTCACTGTGGGAAATTAATGTTCAGAACAAATTAACAAAATCACAGTGACACTGTTCATGAGCAGAGGTCCCAAAATACCTATCTTGAAAATTTGGTGACAAAAGTCCACAAAATGACTATGTTATGAGTGTGCATTGCGCAGTTTCCACGCACACTTGTGACTTCAAGATTTGTATATTTTCACTCCAGACCTGCAACATTACCATTTTTGCACACCTCTTTATGAATGGTAGAGCTGTTGTTTTTCACATCCTGCCCAAACTGTGTTTTCGCACATCTGGCTCAGAACGGCGCGGTCACTGTGGGAAATCAATGTTTAGAACAGATTAATGAAAATCACAGTGTCACTGTTCATGAGCAGAGGTACCAAATGCTTTCATGAGGTGGGAGTCACAAAAAGGCCATGTTGAAAATTTGTAGTGCAGATACCAACAAACGCCTGGGATGTTAGTGGTTTCTAACCATAAAGACCCGCCCTGTACAGACTGACCAGCATCAGAGGTGTGTCTTTGCATTGCCGGCTGTAATGCTTATGCCATTCCACCCCCACCCTAGTGGCAGGCATCGAGGTGTGCCTTGGACTCTTCAGCCCCAGAGTTCACCCCATTTTCCTATACTGAACCCATTTCAGGGTATGTCATTATGGAATGGGGTGACTATAAAGTGAACACCCCAAGGCACACCTCAACACTTGTCGGTGTCTGCAGGATAGGGTGAGGTGAAATGGCATGAGTGTTATGGGCAATGACCCAAAGGCATACCCCAATGCCTGTTCATCTCTGCAGGGTGGAGGTGGGGTTGGTGTGAAGTTCAGTACTTCACTGCCTTTCCTATTCTGCATCTGTCTAACTCCTGCACTTCCAATGCTAATACCAGCAAGCAAACATTCAGCATTGACAAATGCTTGTTTAAAACAGAAACCATACTCTGCTCCTTTCTTCCTCCTCCCCACCCACACCTGAGTCTCCACTCTCTTTCATGAGCCAAACACTTCCATCTTACTATGGCAGCAAATACTCTCAAAAATAGCAAATTAATGTGTTTTTGTTTTTGAAATACCATTCTTCCCTAATATGCAGTCTTCGGCCATCTGTACTACTTGAAAGATCCCATGGTGCTCCCCACTTCTGAACAGCCAGTCACTCTACCACCCTACTCCAGCTTGCACAAACTAAGCTCAATTTATACAAAACAAGGAACTTTTTTTTAAAAAATCAACTCTCCAATGGAACCCTCCTTTCTGAGCACCCTACTTCCCCACGTTCTGACAGCAGTTAACATCTTGCACTTGAAATTTCACAATGTTCTCCACACTCCACCAGTAGAAAAGTGTGTTAAGAGCAACAGAATGTCAGACCTTCCTTAGTGACCACCTAGCAACCACTATGCTAGGTGGAGCTATACCAGAAAAATTTGTGTATGATAATTGTCTAGACCCTGCTGTCATAATGACAGATTTTGAGAAGGCCACAACTGAGGCATTCAGTAACATCTTCCCCAATGAAAGGCAAGCAGGGTGTTTTTTTTTTTTTGCTTTTCCCAATGTGTATATAGAAAAATTAAAGCCGATGGACTTGGGCAAAAATATGCGCAGGATAGCGAATTTAATTTACAGTGCTGCTACCTGCAAGCTCTTGCCTTTTATCTGCCCGACCAGGTTGTCTTGAGATTCAATGAAATAATAGATGAAGCACTAAATGTATTCCCACCAGAATTAGAAACCATAATTGACTATTTTGTGGACACCTGCATCAGGTGAAGGAACAGAAGTGGCCCAGGGCACAGACAACCACACTACCCAATACCTCTGTGGAATCATAGTGACACAGTTGTTCAAAAAAGGGCAAAAACAAATAACTCTGTTGAGGCTTTTCATAGAGGGATGCAGTCTAGTCTGTGCATGACTCACCCAACAATATGTAAGTTTATTGAAGGGCTAAAGGGGAGTCAAAGGAAAAGAGATGCTGAGATTGGGCAGAACATAGCAGGCAATGTACAAAGTGAGCCAAAGAGGATTTATAAGGACAATGCAACAAGGCTGGAGATGGTTCTTGGGAAATGTGCAGAATGCTCAATTGAGGAGTTCCCTTGGGGTGTGGCTCATTATTTCTAGTACTAAACCTCCCTCCCTTTAACAGACATGAATTTACTCATACAAATTGAGTTTTTAAGATTTACCTTCATTAATAAAGATGATTATTTTAACTGTTGCAATCCAAAACTGAATGGAACTTGGTTGCTGCAGATGAGACATTGAACTAGACTTGGTTACCATGGTTGCATGTCAGTGACATATTATTACGCTGAAACAGGAAGCGATCCAAATGAACAGGTAATGACATTCATTATTTTGGTTCTGGATTGTGTGAGATCGTGCGTAATACCCTGAATTTCCTTCAGTGTTTCACTTGGTTTTACTTGCAGGAGCTAACCAACGCATAATTTTGGCATTGTTCAAGGTACTTGCATTATTTTGGTAATGATCAGTTGATTTGCTGGTAATGATAGTTTCACTTGCTGGGTCTGTGTTTTTACTTGCAGGAGCTAACTGACTTGGAGACAGTTATATGGGGAGCAAATCTGATGGGCGAACGGTCGGGAGCAAGTTTTCGGGGGATGAAATGATGGGAGTGAATTGATATGCTCCCAAGAAAAACACAAAAAGTCCATGTACATTTAAAAATAAATAAGCAAACACTTTAAAACCAAACTACATGCTTCATCCTAAAAGATCCCTATTGCATACATGAACTACACAACAGGGACCTTGTAGAATAAATTATTTATTTCTATTTGAGCTGTTTGCCCTTCTGCATTTCACTCATCACTTATATAACTCTTGAGTTTATCTGAAGTCAAATAGTTCTTATGAAAATAAATAATTTATTCAACTGGTCCCTGTTGATATATATGTTGGGCTTTGGAACACCACATTTCTGTACTTTTGTGGGTTTCACTTGAACTAAAGCATTAATGCAGTTTTTTTGCAAATAATATATATATATATATATATATATATATATATGTATATTCTATGCAAAAAAACTTCATTAATGCATCATTTAGGGTTAAAACACAAAAAGTCAGGAAATGAGACCTTTAGGGTTGCCCCATCCCCCCCTCGTGGATCCACCCATCATCCCAAGATTGACAGCTGATGTGGGGTGTGTCATTGGGGTTGTGAGGCCTAAATGCCAACCTTGATCTGAGAAAATTGATTTTTTCAAGTGGCCATCTCTCTGTGATTCAAACCTTCTAAAAGCTGTTAAAAAAGCCTTTTTGAGTCATTTTTTTGCTGAAACTTTAGTTCATTGATTATAGGAAACCCTCCTGTGCTCATATCATTGAGCACTTATTGTTTGTGTGTGTATTTTGAATGTTAATGTACAACATTCAGTCTGTGTACTGAGAGACAGTGGAAGGTGCTTTGGGGAAGGGGTGTATCTGTGGTGTAGGTAAATTAACTTGGAGAAAAAGACAGTGCTTTCTGTTTTGGTGATATTTCTTGTATAACTGTGTTAATGAACACACAGTAATATTTTCAACAATTCTTGTCATTTTTTTGCTGATTGTTGTGGTGCAGCAGTGCATAATTTTAGTTTGTTTAAAATATGTGGTTATATTACTGAAGTTTTCAATTTGCTATGCATTACTTAGTGTGTGTGTGTGAGTATGTGTGTGACACGTGTCATCAAATCAGACACCTTTTATTGTGCTACATAATTTCAGCACTCGTACTACTGACTCTTACTGTCGCAGTGCAGTACACTGTCCCTCCCATGGCCTGCCCCAACCGGCAAAGATATCCTTTTCCAGATTTGAATTTCTGATGGTGAACACTGGTTAGGTGTTGTGCCTTTGCATCTGCATCTCTTCAGTGTGCAGCACAATCTTAAGCTGTCTGTACATTGCATCTCTTTAGGGCCCAATCTCCATCTCTAACTTAAGTCACAGTTGTTTCTTTGGCTTCCCTTCAGAGTACTGGACAGGTGGGTGCATAATTCAGTATGAACATTGTACTCATTAATATGCATTTTTAAGTCAGGACCATCTTCAGGAGTCACTCGTGATACAAATCACTTTCTTCATCATCACAGTCACAAATGCAGTCACAAATTACGATTTATGATCACATCACAAATCACAACAGTAATTGTTTTTATTATTTACTTGGATGTATTGTAAGCCTGTTTTGTAGTATCTCTCCATGCTTCACCACCCCACCATTGTACTCATTAATGAGTGTTTTTAAGTCAGGGAGTTTTGTGCCACACCTCATTGGGGCCCAGGGAAGTACAGCCATAGGCATTTGCATTTTTTTATCATCACGGTCACAAATGCAGTCACAAATCATGATTTACGATTACGTCACAAATCACAACATTAATATTTTTACTAGTTACTTGGATGTTGTAAGCCTGTTTTGTAGTATCTCTCCATGCTTCACTGCCCTACCATTGTGCTCATTAATAAGTGTTTTTAGGTCATGGAGTTGGACAGTGTCTGCAGTACATACACAGACTGGAAAGAAAACTGCATCCATGCAGTTTAGCACAGTATACTTCCAATGCTCAGAATACATATGGAAGACAACAAAAAAAGTGCATAATTACATACAAGAGTCAGGGATGGTGGAGGAATACATTTTATAACACAGCAAGGAAGGTGTGGGGGGCACATGGTGTGAGAGAAAAAAAAAACTAATGTAGAATCCCATGGTGTTCCAGCAGCAGTTCCAGCATGGATATAATTTGCAACTGATGCCCCTCTATGTAAGAAAAATAAAATTTGCAGAAAGAACAAATTAAATGAAAGAGAGTACAGACAGAAAAGACAATAAATGTAGCTTTTAAAAAAGCCGTTGGGTCTAAATCAAAGTTTAAATCTCCTCCTCATTCTGATTTCAAAGTATCAGCAGTCACAAAACACACTCCTCACTCTCTCCGTCTGCACAGGAGAAAGTAAAAGTGACTGCTTGTATGATTCACTTTCTTCCTGCCTAGCTAAAGAGCATATGACTTACAGTACTGTAAGCCATGTGATGTGTGTGGGGGGGGGCTGACAAATCTGAAACACCTAGTGGATCACTTAGAATCATAATGAGGAATGCGAAGTCCATTCAAAACAATGACTTTGCCTTACTTCGCATTGCCATTCCACCTTAACGCAAAGTGGTAATGACAAGGCAGAGTAAGCACTTTGCATTGCCCACTCCATGTAGCGGAGTGGTAACATGAAGTGCTCACTTCGCTTGCACTTCGCCGGCAGAATTTAAATTCGCTGCATCTCTAATCATGGTCAAAGAATCTCACGACCAAAGAATTTGCAGACTCGCAATTAAAGATTGCTAGCGAGCCACGATCAAAGAATAAAAAAGTTAAAAACTCTATTTTTTTACCATTTTGAAAGAAACCATAGGCATGGCTCAATAGAGGCAAGACCCCTGAGCAAAACCCACCATAGTTGTACCTCAGAAGTCTCCCCAGGCAGAGATATTTGAATTGTTCTGACTGTAAACTAAAAACAAGATGGCAGCCATCACGATCAAAGAATTCCTCATGATCTAAGATTCTTTGAGCATGATCCTGCAAATTCTTTAATCAGGAGGTGGGGCTAGATGGTCAAAACCCACTCTTCTTTCACAAAATAACCACATAAATTTCCATTATTGACTTATAATGGGAAATTAAAACCTTAATAACTTTTGAATGGATTAATATTGTTCCACCAAATGAAAAGTGGCATGTTCATTGACCCAAGTTCTTTCAGCTGAGCAAAGCTGCAGAGCAGCATGTCACATGACAGCCATGCAGCGCCATGGACAAAATCAAAAAAGCTGACCACATAACTGGTGAGAAGCACATTTTCAGCATTTTGGTGTGCAAGAACTGTAAGTCCAACCAAAATTAAATTTGGCAAATCAAGAGACCTACCATGCCCCACCACACATATCAAATTTCATGCAAATCTGTTGAAAGGGTCCAACATTATTAACGAGCAAAATTTTGAATTTAACATAGAAGAGGCTTCATAACCGTAAATATAGGGGTGCAACTGCACCCCTATAATATATTCCATGACTGAGCATGCTGAAATGCTACAGTAAAGGAGAATGGGTGGAGATTTAGACCTCATGACCCAAATGACATATCAAGGCATCTGCAGACTGTGGAGGATTGGGGTGGTGTGTGTAAGTGAGGTTAGGGGTTCAACCCTAATGCCTCATTTCCTGACTTTTTTTGCTTTAACCCTAAGTGAAACATTAACACAGTTTTTTGCTTAGAATTTCCTTACTTTTGGAAAAAAATGTAATATAAGTAGTAGAAAATATGTATTGGTGGGAGTGCAAAGCCCATCTCCCACCAAGTTAACAATATTTGCATAACAATATGCATCTGGGCCCATGCTCCCACTTATGCAAAGCTACAGAGCCATGCAGCAGCACTACTGGCACCAAACCCTTATAACAGTAATTTGCGCATATCTTTGGAACCTTAAGAGCTAGAAAACAAATACTAGCATCACTGTAATCATGACAGTGAGTACGTCACACAACATTGAAAGACCATACCCATATCTCACATTGTTTCCAAGCTATGGGCACCAAAAAGCACTGGACAGGCACTCTTTCAACCCATGTGACAGTACTTTAACAATATCTCATGAACTGTGCAAAAGTACAAACAAAATTGCACTGCAGGCTTACTCTACAATGTCAAATTTTTTTCCAGCATTGTAGCAAGCCGTCAGTATCTCGCTTCATTTCTGAGATAACAGCGCTGAAAGTCATGACACAGCCTGCAATGTAATCCTTTGGGAAAAATGTCAATTACATCACTGAATATCTCTACAACAAATTATTTCCCCAACACCTAAATAGTATAGTTCACATCTCTATGACATCCCCTCAGCACATTGCAAATTTCAAGTAAAAAGACCAAACTGTTATTGAGATATGGTCATCCCAATGTGGGCCATCTGGTCTTTCTTGTTAACATTCCAAAAATACATATACATTTTCCCTTAGGATATAATGGGAATTTCAAGTTGTAATAACTTTTGAACAGATTAATATTTTTTCACTAAACAAAAAGCAGAATGTTCCTTGGCCCAAGCTCTTTCTACTTCCCAGGTGTCGGACCAATAACCCTCATGGTGTCTGCATAGTACCACAGACAAACAATGTGCAAAAGTGATGACAAGTGAATTTTTGGCACTTCGCTGAGCAAAAAACATACATCAGACTGAAATGCAATTTAGAAAATCAAGAGATCTACTACACCAGACTGTGCATTCCAAATTTTGTGCAAATCTGTTTAATGGTTGTAAAGTTATTAATGTGCAAAATGTGAGGTTTAACATTAAAAGTGCCTACCGCAATGCAAAATGCTGTCCACAAAATGTAAAGTGTGTCACGCAATATCTCTGCAGCAACTTAATTTTCCAACACCTAAGTAGCATAATTCAAATGTACAGGACATCCCCTCAATACCCTTCAAATTTAAATGTAAAGGACTAAACTGTGTCTGAGCAATAACATTTTAAAGTTTGAGATTTTCATTGGTCAAAGTGGCAGAATTCCACACCTGTTTACATTTTACACACCTAACAACTGAAAAGTATGTCCATGGCAGTAAGGCTAGCTACCTTATAAATTTCAAGCCACTACCACAATGCAAAACACTGTCTGTAAAACATAAATTGTGGCACACCATATCTCCGCAACAAATGAATTTTTTGATGCCTAAGCTCCATAATTCACATCTACAGGGCATCCAGTCAACACCCTCCAAATTTCAAGTTAAAAGATCAAACTGTTTCTGAGACATTTAATTTTGAAAGTTGTTAAAATTGGGCTATCTGGTCCCTCCAAATCTGGCCACCTAGTCCCTCCCTCGGGATCAAAAATTCATTGATTGTGAGCCTGCAAACTCTTTGATTGTAAGGAGGGACCAGATGGCCAAAACCCCATTCTTTGTTCGCAAAATAACCATATAAATTTTCCCATTGACTTATAATGGGAACTTAAAAGTGCTATAACTTTTGAATGTCTCAATATTGTTTCACCAAACAAAAAGTGGCATGTTTGGCCTGTGAAACTCTTTCAAATGAGCCATGTCACAGAGTGACATGCCACACAATGGCTGACCAGTGCCATGGACATTATTAACATGCACAATTTTGACTTTAATATAGGAGTGACATCTCAACCGTAAATCTAGTGGTGAGGACTATATCATATATATATATATATATATATATATATACATATGCACACAATGGGGTGAGCAGTAGGAATGGATAACTTCAGTTATTTCCACTGCAGTAAAATAAATTACGGTGACATCACTGGAGTTAAAATAACTTACAAATATGCTTACTCTGCAGATGTCATCACTAACTCTCTCACTTCAGCCTGCATACTAAATTTAACTTCTCCACAAATCTGTTTCTCACTGCTACAGGTACTTGCAAGTAACTCAGTTAACAATACAAAGGACATTCAGCAGTTTCCAACAGTGTGTGTAAAACTCCCAACCCATTACTATGCTACTGTCATTTTCAAAAAAGCTTGCATTCTAAATAAGAGTGCCTCACAGTTTCAGTTTCTCACTGCTACTTGCAAGTAACTCAGTTAACACTGCAAAGGACATTCAGCTCTTTCTCATAGATGTGTTAAACTCTCAGCTCATGACTATGCTAGGGTCATTTTCAAGAAAACCTGTATTCCATTTCAAGAACACCTGTATTCTAAATCACAGTGCCTCACATTTTTTGTTTCTCACTGCTTGCTGACACTAACTCAATCAGCACTGCCAAACACATTGAATTGTTTCTCATAGTGTTTGTTACACTCCCAGCCCATTCAGAAACACTTATACACACTCAGAACATACACAAACAGTGCTCTCAGTATAGCCTAGAGGTTAGAGTAATGAGCTTTGAACAAACTTGCTACAGTACATTCAGCATACCAGGCCCAGGTTTGATTCTCACAACCTCCACCACACTGTGTGACTCAGAACAAGTCACTTAACTACCTAACTCTCCCAAGTCATCTCTAAAATCTTACCCAATTACCAAACACTAAAATAAAAAAGAGTACACAGGAAAAGGATGCAGAAAAACATAACACTTCTGAAGCTCTTACCCCATTGAATAAATAGCACACATAATGTACAAATCTTGGAATTTGGAATTTTTTTTTCAGTCCTGCAGAGTGACCTGTGCATTCTCACTCTGCAGGAGTGAGAATATTTTCCATATTCCACTCCTGCCCATCTTGTATCCTAGATAGATAGATAGATAGATAGATAGATAGATAGATAGATAGATAGATAGATAGATAGATATTAATTGCAGAAATGTCTCCATTTTCTCCATTTTACAAAACCAGTTAGGGTTTCCATTACACCTTTAAAAGTATGGAAATGTATTATTAGGGTTAATATGTGTATCAGCACAACAACTATCTCTGCAGACACTAGAAACAAAATAGTTAGTTGAAATATACCTTGGTGTCCTTCCACCTAACTCATACACTATTTGAGCTGTTAATCATGTGGTATAGAGCAATACATTTGTATGTTGTATGAGTTAGGTGGAAGGACACCAAGGGATATATCAAATAATTATTTTGTTTCTAATGATTGCAGAGATTGGTGTTGTGCTGATACATGTATTAACACTAGCACTGAATTTCCATACTTTTAAAGGTGTAATGAAAACCCTAACTGGTTTTGTAAAATGGATTTTTCTGCAATGAATTTCCTTACTTTTTGAGATAGGTGTGCAACAAAATTGCAACAAATACTCATAAGTTTGTCATTTTTTTCACATTGTAACCCCAAATTGTTGACATAGTCTTCTTATCACCCCACCTCATAATCCTCATACTGCAGGTGTAAATTTCTTAATCCATGGCAAAATTGCATTCAGTGCCACAGCTGTGGAAACACATTTTGGACAGGATGTGAGAAATGACAGCTATAGTATTCAAGAGGTACTGTGAAGAAATGGCTACGTTCAAACTTTGGAGCGAAAATATAAATGATTGGCAGTTACATGCATGCATATGAAAATGTCATTGATTGCATGTAACTCAGGCATTCTTTGTTACTTTTGCTCCAAAATTTCATTATTGCCTTTTTGGGACCCTATGTTATGAACACTGGCACTGTCATTTTGTTACTCAATCCTGAAAGGTGATTTTGCACATTGACCACACCATTCTGTGCCACAGGTGCAAAAGCACATTTTGGGTAGAATGTGAGAAATGCAGCTGTGCTGTTCATGAGGTGGTATGAAAAGTGGCTTTTTTGAAAACTTGGAGTGAAAATATAAACTGGTAAAGTTACACATGTGTGAAGGAAAATTTCAACAACCATGCACAACTAGGGCGATTTGGGGTATTTTTGTACCAGATTTACATGGGTTTCTAGACTCACTTATAATAATGGCACTTCCATTTCATTACTCAGTCCCAAAAGGTGATTTCTTTCAGCTACAGTGAAATCATCTTTCAAGACAGAGTAACAAAATGACAGTGCCAGTGTTCATGAGGTGGTGTCCCAAAAAGTCCATGTTGAAAATTTGGTTCATGCCAGAAGGTGTGTAGACAGAATGAGGAGGAACTTGCAGAATTTAAAAAATGATCAAGGATTTGGCAGTTGAAATTCACGCAAAGAAGTCCAAGATAATACATATGGGGCACAAAAACCCTGAAACAACATATCAGTTGGGAGGTTGTGAGGATATAGCATGCAACAAGCAGGAAAGGGACCTTGGGGTTATCATCTCTAATGACCTCAAGGTAGGGAAACAGTGCGACAAGGCAGCAGGTAAAACAAAAAGGATACTGGGATGCATAGGAAGGGGCATCACCAGCAGGAAAAGGAAGGTGATAATTTTAATGTACAAGACACTAATGAGACATTACCTTTAGTACAGTGTGCAGTTTTGGATACCTTACCTATGTAAGGACATAGACAGGGTAGAGAAGGTTCAGAGGAGGGCAACAAAGATGGCACAGGGATTGCATCACAAGTCCTATAAGGACAGGCTGAATGACCTGAATATGTATTACCTGGAGGATAGGAGGGAGAGAAGGGATATGATAAAGACATGCAAGTACCTTACAGGGAGGGACAGGGTGCAGGAATACACTATTTTCCCATGAAAAAGATGTTCCAGAACTAGAGGACATGGGATGAAGTTGGAGGCAGAGCAATTCAGATGAAACATGAAGAAGAATTTCTTTACAGAAAGGGTAGTGGACAAGTGAACACCCTGCCAGAGGAAGTGGTGGGGCGTGAAACAATCATGAAATTTAAGAATGCATGGGATAGACATAATGACATTCTGGAGGTCTGGGGTAAGGGGCAACAGACCTCTAGAAAAACATAATGAGAACTTTCAAGCTCAGCTGGGCAGATTGGTTGGGCCATAGACCCTTATCTACCAACAGTGTCTCTGTATCCAAGTAAAATACCTACAAATGGCTAACATACTAACATACAGTGTGTTCAAAATGCCATTGACCGCCTCTATATGGCATTTACCTTTATTCTTCAGTTTGCTGTTTGACTTTGAAGAGTGCAGATGTGTCCTAGTCCACAGAAGATGACAGATGCCAACCTTGGTTGGTAAGTAGAGAGAAAGGGGGTGTGAGGTGGTTGGTTGCTCAGTAGGAGGGTCAGGATGCGAGATGGGACTAGAGAAACAATGAGAGACCTTTTCTTGCAGGAGTTTAAAAAAAGATGGCGTAGAATGTTTTCTTTTATCACAGGAACAGTAGAACCATTTCTCAAGGCACTGGGGGTGCTTTCCACAGTGTACCACACTGCTCTGGGGGTGCAACTTAACTGGGGTACACTATGTACACTGGGAGTGGGCTCCCTAGATTCACACACTGCTGGTGAGGGTCAGTGTAGTGCTGACATGGGGACTGGGCACCCCGCTGTCAGCAAAACCATTACATACATATTTCAGGACACTGGGAGTGGGTTCCCAAGTGTCCCACAGTGGGGGGAGGGATGCTTTATCTGGGATACTGAGAGTGGACTCTGCAGTGTCCTACTGTGCTGGTGATGGTGGGGGGATAAGATACTAAATTAGCAAAAAACACGTAAGACAGTAGCTCAATGGCACAAAACATTAAGCCTTCAAGCATGAGGTGCACTTACCAGGGTATTAAACTGAGTGGAAAAGCACCGAGCTGGAAAACCAGCAAAAAGGTCAGCATTTCATTTAGTCCTGTAGTAAGTTTAAATCTCAGTTCACAGTGTTGCAGAAACCAAACCTGGCAGATCACCCCAGAGTGGAGATTATGTTTTGAAAAAACTCTAGGGGATTTATGCAGCCTGGGGTGGTGCCTTGGGTGCTGTAGAATAGGCAGGATTGGTTGACTGTTGGTTCCTGCTCTCCCCCACTGTGTTGGCTTTGTCTGCCAAAAGGGATTTAGTACTGCAAAACAGCATCCTTGTTCAGTGTGGAATCCCTTTCCATAGGGCTCATACAAAGCAGAATCCTAGTTCAAAGCAGAATCCTAGTTTGAAGCACAATCCTAGGTTGAAGTACAATCCTGGTTCGAATCAAAATCCTAGTTCAAAGTAGAATCCTGTGTTGTGTGGGACATCTATTTTTTTCCCATAGAAAATAACAGTAAATTCAACATGTCATAACTTTGGAAGTAATTTATATTTCCCCTTCAAATCTTCAAAAGGCACATCTATGAGGCCAAGGCTTTCTACCCTGAAAATGTCAGCCCAGAAGCTAAAGCCATTTCTGAGAGTGAGGTGGGCAAAAAAAAGTGTCAAACCCCCCCAAACCTTTATTTTTAACAATCTGTATCTTGGGAATGGCTAAAACTATTAAGATAAACTGTATCACTTACAAACATCTCCCCAGGGTAATTGAACATGCTAAATTTAGTAGAAATCACGTTAAACATTACAAAGTTATTATGTTCCAAACATTGCCCTTCAACATTAATAAACAGCAAAACCATTAAAAATCTGTTTTTTCAACACTATATATCTCAGACACCAGGAAAGAGATTCAAACCAAATTTGTCAAGTCAAGAGACCTGTGCCCTAGGCTAATGCTTGTTAAATGTCCTGCAAATTTGTTGGAGTGTTGCAAAGGTATTCAGGTGCAAAGTATGCAAAACTGGATGACTGTGATGAAAATCACTTAGACTTTTACATCTATTTTCTCCCATAGGGAAATAATGGCAAATTCAAGATTTAATAATTGGAATGTATTACTACTGTTTTACTAAACCTTCAAAAGGCACATCTGTGAGGCCAAGGCTTTCTACCCTGAAAATTTCAGCCCAGCACCTAAAGCCATTTCTTTGATACAGGTGGCTGAAAATAACAGCAAAAACAGGGAACTCTCTGTATTTTCAACATGTTATAGCTCAAAAATCGCAGAAGGGATTCAAACCAAATTTGCTACAGTACATCAACAAACTTAATCCTGCAGATGATGCATGCCAAATTTCAGGAACATCTGTGAAACCAATTTTAAGTTATTAACCAGGAAATATTGCCCTTTAACATCAAACACTCCTATAAACCCTAACTATACTGGCCCTACAGGACCAGTAAAATATATATATATATATATATATATATATATATATATATATATGTTCATTTAAGAAAAATCAAGTTTCTAGCCCAAATGGTTCAAAAGATAGATCTTCTGAAAGACAACTTTCTTGTACAAGGCTATCATTGGAACCTTTATGGCTAGAAATTTAAATTTATTGACATAAATGTTTGGAGTCAGCTATGTTGATATATTGATGCACTGATACATCATATTCTTACTGATTCCATTGTTTTATTTATTTAAAAAATGGTGACAGGAGAAAACACACTGAGCTTAGGCTCATTTCCAGGAGTGTCCCGGAGGGGGAGTACAGAAGGAAAAAAAAGAGCAACTAGTGCAGGAAGTATAATGAAACAAAAGTAAAAACAAATTATAACTGGGACGACAATCTAAAAAGCAGTGCATGAAAGAGACAACATGAGATGGAAAACATGCAGATAAGCACAACTATTTACACATGGTACATAAAAGCAAATCTATAGGAATTATATAAAATCTAAATGCAGATAGTCTGCAAACACTGGATTCACTGTATGTAGCAATTTGCTGTATAGAGACATAAGGTGATTTTAAAAAAACAAATGTTTAAGAAAACTTAAAATCCACATTTATTAAAAGCCTCCTCCTAATTTCCTCATATTACTGCATTGTATTACACATAGTTTACTCTCCCTGACTCTGTGCTACTTTGTAAGAGTTGTCTTACTGTTACATTTCTTCCTGTCCACTTTGAATTTGTACAGGTGAATCTATTGTATCTACTGTATATACTGTAGTTGGCTTCACAGCAATAGTTTTACTGTAATGTTCGCTGTTTTATACAATATTTGCCCCTGTTGTGACAACAGTATTTAAAGTCTGTGTTAAATACTTGCTTCACTAATTTCAGCATTATGGGTTGCCAATTATTGGACATCACTAGTACAGATAGGCAAATAAAGTATCAGAATAACACATGCATAACATACTGTACAGTATATTACATTGATGATCAGAACATTCAAAAACAAAGCATTTTCTGAGCCATTTACAATCTAGTACTCTTGATCCATTCTGAAGGTTTATTGGTTTATTTTCCAGAAATTCTGTAATAAAAGTATGTGATTACGTTCATGATTGCAGCCTTATTTGCCAAATTTGTTGAATTACCTTATAACTTCATAATTTAGGATTCTTTAATTGTCTTGTCTAAAATATCATTGTTTTGTCAGTGTGTCAAATAATGTTTACTTCCTTAGGTTGAAAAGAAGCACCAACAAATAATTTAAATATTATTTATTGTTATTAATATAAATCCCCCAAAGCTAAATCATTGCTTTACTTACCTCATTTTGTTCTGGTACATAATTATTTTAGGACAGTTTATACTGATATGCAGTACAGATCAGAAAATAGGAAATAATCCAGTTCTGTAGATGTGCACAATATTTATTACTTTGGAATTCCTCAAAGGGTATAGAACAAATGAATGTAGTAATTGCAACATGGTCCCTCTGTGCCATAGTAGACTGCAATGGTATCAGAAGAAGAACAGGCTCAAGGGATTTTGGAAACTTAATTATATGTTGAACTATGTTTCTTTAAAATTGGTCTTTATTTCTAGTATGTTTCTTTGAGCAGCTGTGCCCCACATATTTCATATTGAGGTGTTCTATCAGGAATTACTTTCTTCCCTCAAGCTCAGCACTACTCAAAGAACTGTCATCTTTGGGTGAATAGCATCATTCACTGTGTTGTAATATGTCTGCCATGACACTCTGACAAGCTCAAAACAGGGTTCTGTGTCTGTAGTCTGGGGTTTAGCATTTATTTCAGTTTTCATTTTAGGCTTTGTTACACACCACAGACCAACTTCACGGCACTGTTCGAATGAATGAAATGTCTTTCTGATATTATACAATACATCTCAAAGTACTTCAGTACAGTAGGTAGTACAATTTCTGCATAAACTGAATGCAGGCATCTGTATCCATTATAGTAATACACTGTAGTAATTTAAGGCTGGAAGGAACACTGGGTGCATCTGGTCTGCCCTGCAACCTCCCCCCCATGCACATGCACACACACACACACACACACACACACACACACTTCATAAGCAGTGATTAATACATCTTCTGTGCAAACATATTCATTTATTTGGATGAGGTGATTTTTGATGTGCTGCTCAGTTTTAAATGAGGTGCACACCTCACTGTATGCCAAGATGTGCACCTCAGATATGCTGTACCACTGCCAAGAAGTGTATGTACATGAGTTTCAAAGGAAGTGCTGTTACTGTGTAATTTAGGTGTGGATGATGGGCATCTATAAATGTAACTGGGTAATATAGAATTATCATAATTTATGGTTGGAAAAGATTCAAGGTCCATCATGTTGCCCCCCTCACACACCCACACTTTATAAGAAAGCATAAATAAGTATGCTGTGCAAACATGTACTAATTTAAAGGTCTTCCCTACTCACTTTACTACTTGGGGTATCCAGTGATTCCATTGGTAAGCAACAATCTGTCCAGGCTTCCCCTGAAGGCCTGTATGGTCTTCGTGTCCACTGTATCTGCTGGTAGGCTGTTCCATAGGTTTATTATCCTATGGGAGAAGAGGTAATCCCTGACATTACTACTGAATTTGCCAGCTCTGAGGTTTAGGGTGAGTCCCCATGCCCTGCTGGAGAGCAACAAATCATACAACTCTGTTCAGTCTTGTCAGTAACTTTCAGTATGTTAATATCAGAGATCATGTCATCCTTATAACAACAGAGCATGAAAGAGCACAATTGTTAGAGGTAATGGGGCAGACTAGATGGGTCGAAGGCCATTATCTATCAACAAATTCTGTTTCCATGTTCTGTATAGCCTCCTTTTCTCCAAAATGAACATGTTAAAGAGCTAGTGTACTGCCTGGAATTAATAGTAAGGTTCAGATGTAGTCAGCTATTACTTCTTTTATCTGAAGTAATTTTTTTCCTTTTCTGTTTGCTCATTAGACAATTCCCCACCTGGCAGTAGAGGGTGGGTTCATCCATGAACCGAACCTGAACCAAACTTGAACTTTAAGATTTTCACTTGATCTAAACTGAACTTGAACCCTAAGGAAAAAGAGGATGAAATCGAACCAATCTTGAACCCAGACAATCTGAGACAAGGAGGTCACACATGGAGGCAGTACAGTGATAATCGCACAAAAGCATACCGTTACCGCACACCATGTGTCATTGCATGGTAGCAGTATAAATGTTATTCAATGGGTACCACATTTGTATGGTAGCGGTATACTGCGCTACTGGTATAATTTTGCACACTCTTCAATGTAACTGTAACTCAAGCTTAAAAATTACACACAAAAAAACTCAAAGCAAACTGAACTTGAACCCAAACTTTAAATTATCAAATCAAACTGAACTGAACTCAAACTCGAACTATACCCTGCTGAACCTGAACTGAACTAGAAACCTATAAAACATGTCAAATCCTCCCTCTCCTGGGCAGACAGTACTAGAGTGACATGTGGAGCAGCACTGTGAATGCCAAAAAAAAAGTCAGTTCTGTTCCTTCCACTACATCATCAATATTAAGACCACACTGACTGTGACATCACTAGTAACCAAGGAAAACCATTTTTTACTGCCAGACTGTTCTCTTTCACATGAAGCAGCAGGGATTGGCTCTTCTTGGTTACTAGTGATGTCACAATTTCCTGCATCTTAACTGGTAACTTGTGAAAGTCACAGCTGCAACAGTTGTGCTGCCTCAATGTGTTTGGTCTAATTTCTGATGATGTAGTGGGAGGAACAGAATTGACTTTGTTTAGCTTCCAAACAGTGTGCTGCTCCAGACATCAGTCCAGTTCTGCCAGGTGAAAAATCTTCTAATCAGCAAACAGAAAAGGTAAAAATACTTTAGATATAAGAAGTGATAGCTGACCCGCATCTGAAAATAACTACTAATTCCAGGTAGTACACTAGCTCTTTCAGGGACCCCCCAGTATAACTTTTCTCCCTCATACTGCTGATCATTTTGATAGCCACACAATGTACCTTCTCATCTTCCTCAATGTCCTTTTTGTATTAAGCAGCCAAGTATGGAGGAACCCAGGGTAAGAACTACAACAGGCAGGAAATCCTCCACCCATGCCACACCTTTACTAAGGAATAAGCTCCCTGACAACCTACCGGAAGCTAGCTCCCTGGGAGCCTTCCATAAAGGGCTTTGGAAGCACCTGCTGGACAACAGCAAATGCTCTTGTACTTGAACATGCTGTAACTGTACCAAGGTAAAACCTAGCCTACCCCAAATCTAATTATCCTACTGAATGCTCTTCAACAATAGAGATGAAAGTGTCTTGTCAATTGTTGTTCTGTACTAATTCCACCCCAAGTTAGAAGCCTAGTCATAATGTAATTGTATAATGAACTGTCTATTGGTGACTGTATAATTCTGTGTAATATATTGCCTGTAAGCAAATGTGTTTTTTTCTCTTATGTGCTGTATCTGCAAAATGTTTTTTACTTTATGTGACTAATTCCGGGTTGCCCCTGAAAAAGGAACCTTCAGGGTTCAGTGGGTCTATCTGGTTAACAAACTTGAAATAAATAAATAAATAAGTACAGCATATAGTACTTAAGTTAGGGCCTGACCATGGCCTTGTCAAGAGACAGGATAAATTCCTTTGTCCTGCTGGTCACTCTCCATTTGATGCACTATGGCATTCGGCTGGGCTCCTTGACAGATTCCACACACTGCTTGTCGTACTTCATCACCTTATCTATTATGACCCCCAGGATCTTTTCTCCTCAACTACAGAAGGAGAAGCAGGCCTGGTGGTGCTGAGGGTTGAGGCACTGGATACCACACTTCGCGCCACACCAGCGACCCAGGTTCGAGAATGAGCCCAAGCTGTCGAGGGGTTGGCAGGGGGGAGAGAGAGGATTGAGCATCTGGAGGACTGCTCTCCTCTCCTCTCCCCGGGGAGGGTTCTGGGACCAGCTCAGCTGCCTAGTGACTCCCAGTAGAGACTGGGGGTACTACAGGCAAGCCAGCTACGTAAGACGGGGGGAGAGTGCTGCAGACATCAGCAGGGCAGCTGTGCACAGACGTCATTGCATGCCACACTCCCCGGGGAATTACAATAAAGGAAAAATCCCTCCCTGTGTTCGAGGAGATGATGAGGGCTCCAAGGGCAGGACGCACATCCCAACACTGGTCCACTTCATCTAGTGGTCTCCTGGCTAACCTGTCAGTCCAGGTAAGGCTCTCTCTAATTGCTGATAGGCTGCTAGGGGAGAGCGGGCCCCAGCCCGGGGGGGGCATGATCTGAGGCACTAGGGACTGCCTAGTCAATGGGGGAGTTCCACCGGGGTCTAGGGTTACATGCTGGGAGTAGTAGTCCTAGCCGTGTGAGCACCCCAGAAGAATGCCTGACATAGGGGTGTATAAAATAAAGTATTAAAAAAAACAGTAAATAAATACAGATGGAGGAGCCCCATGCACTGTGCAGGTCCTAGCTCGGTTTTACCACCCAAAGTGTAGCATCTTATATTTGTTTACATCAGTCTGAGACACCAGGAGTCTGACCAATCCCCCAGCAGGTTCAGGTTCTTCTGAACTTTGTTGGCATCCTCAGGGGATTCAACTGCCATAACCAGCTCTCTGTCATCACATCAGCCAACTTAAGCAGCTGACTGGAGTTCAAGTTTCCAGGTCATGGATGAAATTATTGAAAAACATTATCTCTAGTACCAGTCCCTGAAGGATGCCACTGAGTTCCTCATACCACTTGGAGTAGTATACATCCACCACCACCTCTGCTTCATGCCCCCATAATCCATCTAGTAATCTACCTTGTTTCTGCATTTTTATACTGCTCAGAAGCTTGTCATGCACTGCAATCTTTGAGGCAGTCCACACAAACTATGTCCCCAGTCCCCGGCAAAAATTCACTAACATATGTATGGGTCCTTGAGACAGTATCCATCTAAATAAATGAAAAGGTCATTGTCTGAGGTGGTTGGTGCTCTGATATGCAATCTGAGCATTTTTCCAGGAAAAAATCAAGATGGGTGACAATGGAAAATAGAAGCTCTAAGACATGACAGGCCAGTGTGGGTCAACATAAATCAGGACAAAGTCCTATTAAATCCTGTCCCATACAGAATATTCATACAGGTATATGAAACTCCTGTCTGTTCCCACAAACAATGTGCATGCAGACATGTGACACTCCCGTCTGTCCCCTTAGGCTGTACTCTTGAGCCCATCCTCAGTTTCTTCAAGAAATGGAGTGAATATTTTTGGATAAATTCAAACAACAGCAGCCTCTGCCTTTCACTCAGCAGACTGTAAAATGTCTTAATTCTGGCTGTCTGGGTTTGTGGATGTAGAATCCTGTCTGCCCTCTCCTGTCTCCTAGTCCATGATCTCATAGAACAGAATGACTTTTTTATGCTGAATCTCAAATCAATGATTTCAGTACATGCACTCAGCAGACTGCTAGCAGTATGAACTGAGCTGTCAGTGTGATTATCAGTGACCTCTCATATTTCACACACCTACATCCAATTCAGAACAGTGTGAACTGAAATGCTGCTGGAATATTTTTGCTAATTCAGTAGATGTCTGTGCAGCACGGTGAACACAAGCAGCAAGCAAGTGCAAAGCACAATTTATTCTTCTTGGCATCAAGTCAAGCAAGAAAGTAAGTAGTAGTGCTGCAAATCTGACTCCAACACCACTCTCCTCTGCACTGTGCTGCTGGGAGAGCAATGCACTCTGTTTCAACACAGTCTGTTCTAGGGCTGCAAGTCTGATTCTACAAAAGAATCAAACACCTTAAACTTTGGGTTCTTCTTATTGATTTGGATTGTTCTGCACTTTTGGGGCAAATTGAATTTTGGTTTGAATAGTTTGCCTTGGTCCGAAAGGCATGGACCAGGTAAACCAGTCAAACCATGACCCACAGTTCACACTTGAAACAGTTAAATAGTCAGTCTGTAAGCCATATCTCATTGCGATGCTAGACTGAGCTTGACTATGTGAGCCAGTATAAAAGCTTACTTGTTTTCTCATTATCAGGCTGATTGTAACTCGGATAGGGTTGTGATCAACTTACGGTACTTTTAGAATAATTAGGAAATATCTTAATTCTTCCAAAAACCACAGATCCTGACATTCTTCACAAAAGTTCAACCTAACAGCAGGGCTGCTGAAGGTGGGGTATTTTTAGGAGAAAAAAGAAGGAAAATATAAAAAAAGAGTTAGACTGAGCAATGCTTGCAAAGCAGCATGCCTCTGGAGCCATAGTCTTGCTTGAGATGGTACTGAGAAGGGAAGGACTGAACACTTGGGGATTGTGCTTGGGCAGTGGGTTGATGGGGTATGAGGTGATACAGTATTTAGCCAGTGCTCATTGGCCCAATCTCATCAACACACAATTTTTTGTCAGAGTGTATACACAGGCCCAGATATTCAAAAGGGTTACGCATGGCGCAATGGTGTTGCACCATGTGCAACCCACTGATGTGCTCTGGTGAGATATTCAATAGGGAAAAGTGCACGGCACAAATCCCGATGCCCTGGAGTGCATCAGTAATGTATGCTGGCACAGGTGGGGGGGGCGTGCCCATGCATGCCCTGCACAGCCCGATATTCAGCCCGTAATGTGCAGAGCCATGCATGTGCAACCCCTACATGTGCCAGCACAAAGTTGATCCAAAAAAAAAGTAACAATGGATGGCCACCCACAGGTGAGCTGCTGCATTGCAAGGTGCAATACGGCAGCTGCCACCTGTAGGTGGCAACCTGAAATCCCGCTGCACCTGGCGGTGCCCCCCCATGCCCCATCGTGGGCATTAGTTAACAAAAGAAATATTCTGTCCAATATCCCTGGTCGTCCAGTGGAATGCTGCCTACCCGATCGCGGGCATTTGTCTAAATAAAAAGAATGCCGTCCATTATCCCTGGTGGTCCAGTGGACCGTTATCTGCCCAATCACGGGCATTTTATAAAAAACAAATATGTCCTTCAATATCCCTATATGGTCTAGGGTGCCCCCTTCCCCACCGCCACTGGGCCCAACGCCCGCTCCCCTGGTCGGCGGTGGGTGGCAGCACCCCACCATCTGCCGCCCTGCGCACGACTGACCACCATTGGTGGGGCTGTACGCCCGGTGGTCCTGGCGTGAGCCAATGAGTGTGTAGCCCTACCATACTACACATTCCAGATGGAATGTGTGATGCGGTATGAGCTGAATGCCCATTGGCTCACACTGTGGACCAATGGGTGTACAGCCCTACCGACGGTGTCAGTCAGCAGGCGGGCAGGTGGCAGGCAGGTGGGTGCTGCCCACCAGCTGACCGGGGAGCCGGCAGTGGGCTCAGTGGGCAGGTGGTGAGGGATACTCTAGACCACCAGGATATTGGAAGGACATATTTGTTTTTTACAAATGCCCACAATTGGCAGATAGCAGTTCACTGGATCACAAGGAATATTGGATGGCATTCTTTTTATTTAGACAAATGTCCATGATCAGGCAGGCAATGGTCCACTGGACCACCAAGAATATTGGACAGCATTCTTTTTATTTAGACAAATGCCCATGATTGGGTTGTGGAGCACATTGCTGGCTGCAGGGGCTGTCGGTCCCCGATGGCTGCCGCCTGGCTGGGTGCCAGGTGCAAGTCGTCGGGGATCGGTGCACCTGCATACCAATGGGGGCATAATGACATGCAAATGGCCCCATTTGTGCCTTGCATACATTATGGCCCCATTTGCATGTCAGGTTTTGAATATCACAGTTGCTGTGCATAGCACAATGAAACTTGTGCTAGCGCATCCCCATGCTCCACTCTGGTCACTTGCGCTGGTGCAGTGCCACTGTGCCATGTACACTGCGGGTGGCCAGGGTGCGATATTCAATGCTGCTAAGCCATGGCACAGCTCCGTTGAATATCACCCAGTCCACACCCCAGTGCAGCCAAGTTGAGCTGTGCCCAAACTTGCGCCACAGACTGGCGCAGTTTGAATATCTGGGCCACATTGTTTATTTTTTCCTTGTAGAACTAGTATTTTAGCAGGGAACACAGACAGACTGACTGAAGCCCCTGCCTGAAGCCTGTGATTTTGAAGTTACTGGGCATGAAGTGAGTGCCAGCTGGCAATGTGTCAGATTGGTGCCAAGTTACTGGTAGTTGGTACCTTGGTGGCATCCCATAAAAAAGAAATTTAAAATAAATTCAGCTTTTTTTCTTGTGGCAGCCTTCATGTTCCCTCAAGTTACTGCACTTTCTTCCACTGCCTGAGCCCTGAAGCAGCCTGTGTGTGTGTGTGTGTGTCATCCTGAGTTGTGCTGTAGTCTGGGCAGTGGGCAGCAAAGTGTGTGCCAGCTGGCAGTATGCTGGACCAGTGCATGCCACTAGTAGTTGGCACCTAGGTGGCATCCCATAAGAAAAATTTAAAATAAAACAGTTTTTTTTTCTTGTGGCAGTCTTTACGTTCCCCCAAGCTGCTACAGTTCTGTCCTTCTCCTGAGTCCTGAAGCTGCCTGTCTGTGTTGTTCTGTCCTGTGCTGTTACAGTAAGATCTGGGAAGTGGGCAGTAAGTGTGTGGCAGCGGGCAGCATGCTGTACTGGTGCTAAGCTACTGGTAGTTGGCACCTTGATTGCATTCCATTAAAAACATTAAACAAGTACAGTTATTTTCTTGTGGCAGTCTTCTTTTTACCCCAAGTTGCTGCAGTTCCTTCCTCCTCCTCCTTCTCCTCCTCCTCCTATTGAGTCCTGAAACAGCCTGTGTGTGTGTGTGTGTGTGTGTGTGTGTGTTGTCCTGAGCTGTGCTGTTGCAGTGTGATCTGGGCAGTGGACTACAAGTGTGTGCCAGCTGGCCAGAGCGACAGATCAGTGTTCTGCCACTGGTAGTTGGTACCTTTGTTGCACACCATAACAAAATAAATAAATGAGTAAATAAAAGTAAATAAGAAATGTCCACATTCTCCACATTGCTAAAGTTTCTTTCTCCTCCTGGTACTGAAGCAACCTTTGTATACATCATCCTGAGTTGTGCTGTTGCAGTGTGATCTGGGCAGCAAATGAGAGACAGTTGGCAGTGAGCCAGTGCCTGGCCACTGGCAGTCCTTGGTGGAATTCCATAAAAAAGTAAAAAAATGAAATAAAATAAAAAAATATATAAAATCATAAAACAAAAAAATAAATAAAGAAAAATATAATAAAATGTTTTCACCCAAGTTGCTAAAGTGTCTCCTCCAGAGTCCTGGAGCAACTGTTAGGAAATGGAGCAACAGAAAAAACAAGGATATGGTGGCACTGGCTCATCTAGTCACATCAAAGGAAAAGCAAAAGCAGAATCGGGTTGGTCAGAGACCTTCTGCCTTACTGGGACCTACAAGGGTAGAGGAAGATGACAGTAGTTGAATAGTCCATAAAATATCACATTTTGTAGGTACCACTCATAGTGGCACTTCACAGGATACAATAAGAGCAGTCTTAGCAGGAAACAAGCATTTGTCAGTGCCAAATGTTGTCTTGCTGGCACTGGCATTGGTAGTGCAGGCATTAGAGAGATGCAAAATAGGAATGGCAGTGAAATATGGAACTGACATCAACCCCACCACCACCCTGCATAGACTGACAGGCATTGAGGTGTGCCTTTGGATCTTCAGCCATAATGTTGATGCCATTTCACCTCACCCTACCCTGCAGACTGACAAGTCTCCTGTTCTGCTTTGAGGTCGTCGGGCCTTACACTCACCCCATTCCATAAGGAAATACATTGAGATGGGTGCAGTATAGGAGAATGGGGTGAACTTTGGGGCTGAAGAGTCCAAGCCACATCTTGATACCTGTCACTGGCTGCAGGGTGGGGGTGGAATAGCATGAGCATTACAGCTGACAATCCAAAGGCACACTCCTGATGCCTGTCAGTCACTACAGGGTGGGAAGTTATAGTTAGAAATCCTAACACCCTAGGTGTTTGTTGGTATTTGCACTCCAAATTTTCAACATGGTCTTTTTGTGAACCCACATCATAAAAGCATTTTGAACCTTCACTCATGAACAGTGTCATAGCAATTTTCTTAATCTGTTCCAAACATTGATTTCCCACAGCAACCACACCAATGTGCACCAGATGTGTAAAAACACATTTCAGGCAGGATGTGAAAAATGGCAGCTGTACTGTTCATAAGGAGGTGTGAAGAAATGGCAATATTGAAAATGTGGAGTGAAAATATTAAAAATTCTCCAATGTATGAGCGTGCATGGAAACTGCTTAATGTACGCTCATAATGGTCATATTTTGGATTTTTCTTGCTAAATTTGCAATGTAGGCTTTTTGGGAGCCCATCTCATGAACAGTGGCAGTGTTATTTCCTTAATCAGTCCTGAAAGGTGATTCTGTGCAGTGACCGCAAAATCACCTTTCAAGGCCGAATAATGAAATGACAGTGACGGATTTCATGAGGTGGGGTCCCAAGAACCCCATGTTGAAAATTTGGAATCAAGTCAAAAAAATGGGCGAGATATCCACCTAAGCTGAAACCTCCCCCATAGATGCCATTGTATAGCTTACTGGCATTCGTCAGTTCGTGGTCGGCTTTGTAGACTGCAGACATGTTCCTGCTCCACCGAAGATCATGGCGCTGGACCACTGGAGGCAAGTATGGGGTAAAGGGGGGTGTGAGGAGGTGAGGTGTGCATAGAATGGTGCGGGTTGGGGAAGGGGGGACCACAGTCAGTGAGGGGCATCACCGTACCATCACCATCAGTGTCAGACTAACAGACTGGCTTTTAGTGACAGTGTTGCACTGTGACAAGCCTCTGTACCACATCAAGGTAGCCAGTCCCAATAGTGCTGGACTGCTGCTAGCTAAAAGAAACCAAATACCTCAAACAGGGGTTGAAAGTGATACTGACCTGTTGGCCAAATCCTGGTAGATTTTGTATTGGGCTATTAAGATTCATTTACCCAGCCATGTGGGCTTGTACTTGAGAAGACAACACTTCACTATGTATACTAGCTGCGCTAGTGAAAATGTTTCTGTGGACAGAGGAATTCCCCAGTCACTAGCCCTGCTGGCCAGTGGAAACTCTGTTCTCATTTAATTTTAATAATTAGTTCATTATTCTGTCAAAAGATCTTACTGTTCAAGAACATTGACATGTAAATACAGAAACAATTTTATTTATTTATTAAATTTTGTTAACTGGGTAGGCCCACTGAGCCCTGAAGGTCCCTTTTTCAGGAGCGACCCGGCAGCGACAATACAAATATAAATCTTTTTTGTAACATAGAATAATTTTTATTATTTCCAGAAGCATCACATCCAGAACAGAAGAACTCCTGCCTCCATAAGGCAGTACATAGTTACGTATACATACCAATATTTGTCCCACCTAATGATATATTCAAAACTCAGAAATTCATAGCAAGTCGAATTACAGCATCTTCTTCCATCAACTATGGTATACCATATCTCATCTATAGCTCCTACTCCTAACTAGGCAAAATAATACAAATATAAATCTGAAACATTAAGCACAATATTACATTATCCAGTAGAAAAAGATTCTCGTACATATTGGTGCTACATGGAGTAGCAACAACTCATTTCTGAAGGAAACAGTAAAATGTAACCAAGTGGAGACAGTGAGGCAGCATTAGCAAATGTTGTATCTGACCAGACATGTAAATGAAGATGCATTTTTAACAGTTTCAGTTGGTGAAGCAGCCCAGCCAGTATAGTGCTGGGGCATTATTCAGATTCAACTTCAGCCCCCATTCTGTGCCCAGTGGTCATACCTCCTCCTCTACTACCACCACTACCACCACCACCCCTTCTCTCCCCCCACCAGTCATTTCTTCAGAAAGGTATGCTACCCCATTATGCAGTTTAAATGCTCATAATGTTAAACCAAGTTTTCAGATGTGGAATGTCATTACAATTAAAGTACCCAAGACACCTATTTGTGGAACTCCTAGGAAATTCAATGGCACTACCATAAAAATATATTGTTACTGTAGCCAGAAAATTAGTACTCCATTATTTAATTGATCACACAAACTGTTGATGGATTTAAGATGAAATGTACTTTGTTCAGGGTATCCGAACATTTTACCTCCATAAGTCTTTGCAGCAAATATTGTTTCCTATAACATCATCCATCTAACGTGAAGTGTAATCCTACTGAAAAGTTCCTCTGTACATTTTGCACATAACACATACTAGAAAGCAGGCCTGAAGTTTACAACTACCCCAGGTCTTAATATAAGTCATGCAAGCAATAATACCCAACAGGGTGAGTGGTATTGGGCAATATCGGACTGCCCAGGGGCGTAAAGAGGCCCGATGCTGCAGGCGGAGGGCCTTATAGCTCCTGGAAGGTACAGTATTGCCCACATCACCCACCCTGGAGTGTATTATTGTGCATAGAAATGGGCCACTGTATTATTTTTGCCAAACAAACAAACAAAAATCTGAATGTTAAAACTGCAGCTATTTTATTTCTTTTGTAATAAAATAGTAATTCCATATTAGTCCTAGTGGCAGTCCTGTAGTTGTGGCTTTGGAGGCTGTTGTCACGGTAACCCACCCCCCCTTTACACACAGGGCTGCACAGAGTTCAACCAAGTTATCCCTAAAGACTGTCAGCACATGTTTTGTAAATGGCTCTGTTCATATTTTGTTTCCTTTGGAGTGCACTGCAGTGGGTAGCAGATAGCAAGCAGTGGCTGGAACAAGGGTGCACGAGACTCCATGACGGTGACGAGAATGTGGAACATTACTACGATTTTCTCTCTGTCCACCCAACCACACAAAAGTAGTCTGAGGCTTCTCAGGAGGAAATACTAACATTTCTTCATGTTTGTCAGAGCGAGTGGGCACACAGAAGTTTCTGCGAAGGCAGCGAGTTGCAGTGAGCACAGCTGTTTGACAGTAGAGTTGGAGGACAGAGGTATGGAGAAGGGAGAGAGGCACAGTGAGTCAGCAGCAGTTCTCCACTTCTTTTTTTTTTTACATTTATGACTACAAAGGGTCGGGGACTATGAAAATGTCTGTGTGTGTAAGTGAGGGGGGTTAGTAACATGGACTGCTGTGCCGTTGGGGGGGGTAAATGTCTTGCTCACTGAAACTCGCGCTGTCGATTATTAGAGCAGCGCCAGGCATGGGAGAAGGAGGGGTACTAAAAAAATCTATAGAGCTAGAAATGAGCCCATATGTAGTCAATGTGTGTTTTATCAGGGCAGACAGTTAGGCTCACTGAAGTAGGTGCCATTAGGTGGCCAGTATCTCTTGCTAAGCAAGAAAAAAAATGGCTGTGATTTAAAACTCCCTGTGGTGGTTTAAGCCAATTAGAAAGCAGGGTGGGCACAGGAATTCCTGAGTGGGTAATGGGGTACTTGGGCTGGCACTTTTTATTTCCTGGGCATCTATAGTAAGTTAATGTGTCCCCTTGGCAAGGGTACTAGCCAATCAGGTGCCAGGAAATAAAAAGACCATTTTCTAATACATGATTACATGATGACATGGAACCAGAGCCCAAAATGTTTACTTGGAATGGCTGCTGAGAATTTGTATTAAGACACCATGGAAGAAGTAATTCGACACATGATTAGAAAAATAAGTATGACCAGAAAAGGACTCATGTGAAACTTATTTAAAATCTGTATTATACAATGGCAAGGAAATAATCTTGGACCATGATTGGCCAGTCTGGGGCTGGACCCATGGTGTTATCCCAGCATAACATCATGTGTCTAGTCTCAACACTATGAACCTCTTGACTGATTGTTTGCATCATTCACATCTTCTCTTAAGAAGCAAAAATAATTTTCCATACTAACAAAAACATTCTTTAACATTATTTGTTTTATTCTGCATATAACAAACCATTGTATAATAACAATAATGCCCCCACATGGTGTGTGCGTGGGGGATAATTTCACTTCTTAGATGTTGGATGCACTGCCTGCGGCCTCTTGCCCAAGGCTCAACCACCTGAGACATGATGTAACTCAGCATGACTCACACCTTGTCATGCATTATTGCTTAATTAGAAAACCTGCAACCTTTTTTTTCACCCAGTGCTGTACAAAGCTACCATTTATCAATTGTCACAATGACCTACTTTTTGTACTGAGAATAAAAGTGCCTGCCATAAACTTGAAGCTGCCAGTCACACCTCAGAATAATAATGCTTTAACCTTCATTTTAACAGGTATTTCAGTTTGGTTAGGTCTCTAGTTGTCAAATTTTAAAAACCTGAGTCAATCTATATGATTATATAAATCCAGCAAAGCAGCACCAAACTATCCTCACTGTCCTATGATGGAACAGTCTCAAGAGCTTCAAGCTATCCCTTACCAATTAACCGAGTCAACTGCCTCAGCTGTCCTGTTATCTTAACTGTGCTGTAATTTTTCTGGTGTTAATTCACAAGGTATGACTTTATGCAGTGCTCCAGAGACAATGAGTAACAGTTTTACTCATCATTGTTAAAGAAACATGCTTTAAAAAAAAGATTATTCATCACCAGTACATTTATTTATTTATTTATTTGTTTGTTTTTAGTTTACCGGGTAAGTACACTAGACAACAATGTTGTCTATATTCAGGCATGACCTGGGAGAGTACAGACAGAGGAGACCAGAGTCAACATTAAAGAGTATTTCATGATGCAGCATGAGGTGAGAACAAACATTTGAACAGTATACAGCCAGGTACAATCATTATCAGTAATGACAAAGAGAAACAGATAACATTACATTAATTATTTTCCTCTGATGATACATCAATGACTAAATTGAAACGACAAACAGCATAACATCATGTGTCTAGTCTCAACACTATGAACCTCTTGACTGATTGTTTGCATCATTCACATCTACCCCGTCATATGGGAATGCTACGAACCAAGAATAAACAGGTTTTTAAAACACAGTTTGCACATTATTAAATATGGATAGTGTTAGTATTGTGGATTTGCAACACTGTGAGCTGTCCAAAATATATCTCTCATGTAATTTATTGATTTGGGACACTTCATGCATGTAAGGACACTATCAAATGCTGTACATTACTTTTAAATTACATTTGCATTTATTAGGCTGCAGTGTATAATTATTTATACTAGCAACAGTTTTGAAACTAAAACGTGGATTTGTTTTATACTACTGTATATTTCTCATGTAATTTATTGATTTGTATTGAATGAATTATATAAAAGACATGCTAACCTAGGGTCCAGACAGCATAGTCAAACTAATCTAGACAGAAAGCCAATAAACTAACACCAAAAAAAAACAAAAACAGTGGATACAAATTTGCAATTAACTGAGAGTTACAGTAACTAGCAGCAAAGTTGCTTTACCTGAGTGTAGCTTGCTAGCATGAACCTTGATGTCTCGCACTCTCCCTCAGAAGCAACTTATCCAGGAGGACAACCGCAGCACTCCATCTACTCCCTAGATAGACAGACAGGGCAGGCAGCAGGATGAGATGAGAATGGA
Source organism: Neoceratodus forsteri (assembly GCA_016271365.2). Lineage (NCBI taxonomy): Eukaryota > Metazoa > Chordata > Ceratodontiformes > Ceratodontidae > Neoceratodus > Neoceratodus forsteri. The sequence continues at coordinate 1,287,422,255 of CM057459.1, read as the reverse complement.
TCAGGAGTCAGGTTGGACAACTAGGGATGCAGGGAATTTCAATTTAGCTGGTGAAGTGCCCGCAAAGTGACCAAATTCACCTGGTGGAGCAATTCGCAAAATTTTTCCACATTAGTAGATGAAATTCCGCCTTCCACGGGAGAAATTTCATCTTCCATGGGCAAAATTTCATCACGGAAAGTGGAATTTCACCACGGAAGGCTAAATTTCACCATGGAAGGCAAAATCTCATCATTCAGCGGGGTGAAGTTTCACCACTCCACCAGGTGAAATTTCACATTTCACTCCACAAAATAGGTGGAATTGCGATGATTTCTCTGCTAAGCAAATTTCTTTCACTTCGCCCACCACTATGGATGACACACAGAGGAGAAGTAGCGAAGTCCACTACCCAGACAGAGAAGCGGCTCTTCATTTCAACTTGCCAGCTCAATGCCACCTACACAGCTAAAGTTGCCAATTCCAAAGAATCAGTGCAAAAAAAAAAATCAAAAACCACGCCACCACTGCAGGATCCACAGTCCAACTTTCCTATTCTCAACAAAGGTCTTGTCCTTCACAGCGGCAGACAGGCACAGTCAGAGACTCCAGGAGTAGTGGCTCACAGCTCAACCAGGGCATAGCCAGTTCAGTCACAATGTCAGGCAACTTGCTAGCTCTGGTGTCTACTGAGGTAGGTGTAGGTAGTAGTAGGTGGTGGTACTACTCGGAGTCATCAGTCAGGCTATTCTATTAGACAAGTTCTTTGGCACCAGTTCCAGACAGTAGAAATCACCAGCAGGCAGTGGACTGGTGTGGGAAGGGACACAGATGGCATGTTGATCTCCAGGAGTCCTGGATGATTCCACCCACAAATCTTCAGTTTGATTCTTCACTCCATTCCATTGTCCTCCAGCTTCTGCTAGTGCTCTGCTCTCCAAAGTTTGATTTCACTGTACTCTTCTTCATCAATATAGCTGATTGCCTCAACTTTGCAAGATAATTGAAAACCTCTGAGTCTGAACAAGTTAAGAAAGTGCAGTGCAGTACTTGGGCATTTAAACATGGCGCCCCCCTTGTAGCCATGACTCTCACCTGACAAAGTAGCCAATCACTGAAGTCCAGCACCATGTGGTCCTGATTAAGAAATTCAGGTACAACTTGTACCTGAATTTCTCAATCAGGGCCATGCCACTGCCTGCCCCCCCCCCCTCGCTGAACGGGATTAAGACATGAGTGGAAAGCTGGTGAAAAATAAAAAACTGAACAAAGGAGGACTTCGATTACACACAGGTCAACTGTTTGTTACCCCTGCTATTTTCGTCAAGCACAATGGCATGCTTGCAGTATTGGTGCCTAGTCCAAGAGGTGGACGGTGGAGCAGCTGCCATGTTTATTGAAATGTTACTCCAGGCAAGGCATGCCCTACAATGAGGTGTCACTCCGTCATTGCAGCAGCAAAATTGTTTCAAGTTGGTGGCATGCTTTTCAACTGCTGTCATAGACAGCATGTGATTTAATTTCATGCCACAGAGCCCAGACCGAAAAAGCAGTGGTGCCACTGGCTACAACATGACTGTACTTCTAAAACCTGCTATTCCAATCTATCAAAATATGTTGCTTGCACGTGCACAAGACAACATAAAAAAGGATAAAAAGTAATGTGCCAGATACAGTAGTGACATAGGCAGAGGAAGAGGAGGAAGCAAAATGTTTTGGCAGAGCTTGGGGACAGAGAAACAGATTCTGATTACATACATGATCAAACTAGTAGCAGCAGCAGTTCTGGGAAGGTGGTAGACCTGGTGGGAGTCAGGCTTGTGGCAGGTGTACATTAGAGATCAAAAAGACTGAAAGTGGTGGTAGAAAAAAAGAAAGAGGCTACAAAACAAGGGGATGTACAACAGAAAGCATCTGAAACAACAGCAGATAAAGACACAGGTAACACTGGTGGACTGGGACAAATGGTAGAGGCAGATGAACCATTCCCTGACCCAGAAGAACTAGTGGGGAGAGAGAAGGAGGGTGATGTGGAAGCTGACCATAGTAGCTCATTAAGCAACAGCAGAGAGTGCCAGGAGGAAAGACCAAACAAGTGATGTGGGAGGTGTGGAATTGCTTTTGAGTGGACAAAAAAATCACAAACACATGTAGTGTGCCTTTTATGTAAAGATAGGCTCAGTTAGGGTAAGTGAGGGAAGAAGGCTTTCTGCTTTGGATGAATTGCCAGGAGAAGCCACAAGTCATGGGGCCCTATAACCTCCACCAGCGGACAGCTTTAAGTATTGCTGACTTTGACAAGGACCATTACACAGAAAGCCTGTTACATTTCCTCCAGTAGGAGTTTAACAAGTGGCTGAATCCACACTCATTAATATCGGGTTTTATAGCATCAGATAACACACAAAACATTGTAAAGGCAGTTGATAGTAGAGAATTTTGATTCTGTTTTCAGAAGCAATGCATTAGGGAGAACAGAGGGCTATAGCCAGATAAAGCTCATGTCATGTAGCATGGAACAAGTCAACTGCAGGGACTTTGGGTCTCTCTTCACCAGAGTTATGCTCTGGAGTAGGGGTCACATCCTGTTCTACAAGACATTTACAGAGCTTGTTGTTCAGCTGGAAGCAATGAGGGAAGAGATATCCCCCTGCAGCACCAGTTCAGCTGAAGCCCACTCCCCCGGAGGCCCACTGGCCCAGGGGGGTGGAGAGTGGTAAAGGGAAGGAGGGGAAGGGGTGGCAGGTGCAGCCACAAGAAGGTCACTTAGCTTACACCATCCCAATGGCAAATCACTTTGTATCCCTGGAGAAAACTTAGGTATTTGTCTCCATTGGGTGGAGGGCTCCAGGTCAGTCAGAGGAAATGGGAATGACAACCTGGTGACACCCATGGGTGAGAGTAAGAAGAAGACAGATGGCAGAGTCCTACTGGCCTGGATTCTACATTCTGGGAAGTACAGAGGGTGGTGGGTGGGGAGAGGAAGGGTTGGGGTGGTCAGGTAACTTCCTGGGTTATCAATCACCGGGGACATAGGATAGGGAGGATAGAGGAGGTGGGATAGTTGGGGGTGATGGTACACTTGGATACCAACAATCTGACACACTAGCTTCTGTAGCAAATAAAGCAGAACTCTCAGAGTCAGCGGGAAAGACTGCAGGCACACTCAGCCTCCCTGGCCCTTTCCAAGGTCCTCCATGTGTAATACAGGTGGGAGGGAAAGATAGATTAAGGAGGGAAGAGATAGAGGAATTAAACGGGTGGTTAAAAAGACGATATCTGGAAAAAGGGTACCATTGTATAGGGGACTGAGGGGAATTTTGGAACAGGAAGATCTTCAAAGGGGATGGCCTTCATCTAACAGTAGAGGGGATCTGCACACTGGCACAAAAATTTGACATCTACAGTAGACAGTTAAACTAACAGTGGGGGACACTGAGGCTAGAGGAACTTAATTAAAGGAGTGAGGGAGGGCAACATAGCTACAGCTCCCCTATGCTGCCAAGAGGTAGCAGTAAGGTGGATAAAAATAAGGTTCAGGTTCAAAAATGTATAGTGGAAGAGGTAAAGTTGAAGGCTCTCAGGGTCTGTAAGCAATTAGAAAATAAGAAGGTAAGGAGACTGGGAAGGAAAACAGGTATAGGATAACAAAACAGAAAAAAGAGGATCCTGAGCTAGCTGGAAGGGGGTCTGGGTTAATGCCAGGATTCTGGATAATAAAATCAGTGAGCTTGTGACACTGGTGACAGACACATTGGTGGACCTCATAGTTATCACAGAAACTTGTACCACAGAGAATAATGACTGGGACTTGTCAATTGCAGGTTACACCATGTTTAGACAGGATACAGGGAAAGGCAAAGTATGTGGGGGGGCATATTCATATATAGTATGTCGGGGAGGGCATAGAGGCTGTGGAGGTTGGATACATCAGGGGAAGCAAAGAGGAAACAAAGTCACAGTGTGTTCACCTTACTAAAGACCTAGATTTCAGAAGACAAGACTTCAACCAGATGATGAAGCTAGTTCTTGACAAATTAACCAGGTGGACAGCATCAAAGGTGTGCAGGAAAGATGGAGAGTAATCAAAGGGACCATTCTCAAGGCAACAAATTGATACATGAGAATTGTTAAAAAACGTAACAGCTACAAGAGACCTCTATGGTTCTCAGAAAGTGTCAGAGAAGCAGTGAAGACCACCCCCCCAAAAAAAAGGCTTTCATGGGGTAAAAGGAATGGCAAGGGCTGGAGGAATTGGGAGAGTTCCAAATTAAAAACTAGGAAAGCAAAGAGGACATCTAGAGAGGCAAAGGCAGAAATGGGGCTATATATTGTGGAGGAGATCAAGGGTTGGGAAAAACAATTTTTCAGATGCATTAAGGAAAACAGGAAGCAGGGAGAGGTATTGTTAGGCTATGGGGGAGGGTACCCGAACAAGATGAACAAAAAGCAGCCATACTTATTGATTACTTCTGCTCTGTCTCCACAAGGGAAGACAATGAGCTGCTGCCTGAAAGCAGAATCAAGGCAGCTTTCAGGAACATTCCAGAAATGAGGCAGCCAGTATTTACCAGACACAGGGTCCAGAAGGGGCTTGAAGCCCTTAAGGTAGATAAGGCCGCAGTTCCAGAGCAAATGCACCAAAGGGTGCTCAAGAAACTGGCTGTAGAAGTGACTGAACCCTTAGTAGGGCTATTGAATAGCTCAGTTTTGATAGGAGTAGTTCCAAAAGACTGGAGGGTACTGGACATAGTCTTGCTACACACAAGAAGAGGGCAAGGAACAACCAGAGAATTACAAACCTATCAGCCTTACCTGTGTAGTTATTAAACTGATGGAGTCACTGATCAAAGAGGACCTTGTAGACTACCTAAAGAGCAATGGTCCACAGGACAGTAAACTGCATGGGTTTGTGTATGGGACACATGGTCAGGCAAACTATATAGTTTTCTTTGACTGGATAGCAAAGATAGATCAGGGCTGTGCTGTGCATGGATTTACTTTACTTTGATTTCAGTAAGGCTTTTGTCTTGTTGCCACACATAAGTTAGCTGAAGAAACTGAAGGACCTTGGTTCAGTTAAGGACAAACATGAGTAGGAAGCTGGTTGAAGGAGAGGCAGCAGAGGGTAGTGGCAAATGGGGTCAAATCAGAAGATAGGGGGGGGTCATGAGTGGGGTTCCATAAGGATCTGTCCTGGGTCCTGTCCTTTTCAATATGTTCATTAGTGAAATTGGAGAGGGCATCCAGGTCAAGCTTTGGCTCTTTGCAGATGACATCAAGTTCTGCTCTAGGGTAGATAGGGATGAAGGGATCTGGGAGATGCAGTAGGATATACAAAGGCCAGAGAGGTGGTCTAATGTTTGGCAGTTGAAATTTAGCACCAAAAATGCAAGGTTATGCACCTAGAAAAAAACAGAACAGAGCTCTGGATGAGAGTGGTTAAACTGAGATCTAAGTCATTGGAAAGGGAACTGATAGTCATCATTAGTGATTCCCTAAAACAATCACACTAATATAAGATGGTCTACAGTAAGGCTAATAGATGTGGGGGTGTATCAGAAGGAGCTGTAACAGCAGGAAAAAGGAGGTACTACTACCTCCTGTATAAAGGTCATGAGTGAGGCCGCAACTGGAACACTGTGCTGAGTTCTGAAGCCATCTAAGGAAGGACAGGGACAGGCTGGGAATGGTGCAACACAGGGTGAACAGATGATTTGGTGAAAAACAAGGCAGATCTAACAAAGATCATTTCAATGCACTGAGCATGCACTCACTGGAGGCCAGGTGAGAGAAGGGATATGGTAAAGACCTTTACATTCCTGAAGGGAATAAACAAGGCTAACTGTGGTTAACTATTTAGCAGGAGTACAGAGTCAATAGGAAACTGGTAGGGAGAAGTTTTAACAGGGAAGTGAGGATGTTCTGTTTTTTGGGAAGGGTGTTGGTACCAATGAATAGTCTGTCAGCAGAGATGGCGGACACCAAAACCTTAAACGATTTCAAGCATGACTGGAACAGAGTGAAGGGTTTGGTGGTTGCTCGGGTTTGGTAGTTTTAGGGAGAAGAGTAAGGTGGTGGACCGGGAGGGATAATACTCCATATGGGCAATAGGTGCTGGGGCAGATAGGGAACTCTGGGCAGACTAGATGGGCCTCTGGTCTTTTTCTGACATCATTGTCTATGTTTCTATGTTTCTATGACTATATAAATATTCCATGTTTGGTTCACCATATAAATCTTCTAATTCAAGGATTCCTAGATGAGGAAGGCACCACTGTGAGGACCTGTGTAGGTCTGGTCAAAATGTTTGCAGTCATTTTAGCCATTCTCTAAAGGCATGGAAGCTGTTCCAAACATTCAGCAGCAGAGCCAGCTTCTTTTCCACCACGCTAAACAAGATGTGGCAATAAGGTGGAATTCCATCTATTACATAAAGCAACAGCTGCAAGAACAAAAGAAGGCTATCTACCAGTATGCAGTTGAGCATGGTATTGGCAAGGGAGAGGTAAGAATCAGTCTGAGTCAGTGACACCTGATGGAGACTCTCTGTACTGTGCTGAAGCCCTTTGAAGAGGCCACAGAGGTGGCAAGTGCTTATGCAGCTCATCTAAGTCACGTACTCTCCATCATTGTCTTCATTAATTTGCAACTTGTTTGCATGAAGACACAATATGAGGACAAGAAGGATACCACTGCTGTCAATCTAATGGAAAGGAAAAGAACATATTTATAGAATGACCACTACCTCCTGGCCACTCACTTGGGCCCTCTGTTCAAATGCATGTTCCAGACATTCTTTGATGCACAAAAATGTGGTATGGATCAACAATCTTACAAAGCCTGGCTTATTCATCGGGTCGGTGTACATATGGCACAAAATAAGACCAAGAACACAAGTGGAGTCTGAGAACACTCAATATCCCTTGCAATCCCACTGAGAGGACAGGTGGAGGAGAGGGGAAAAAGGATGATCCCAAGGTGTTGCCACTGATAATCCTGAATGTCACAGAAGTCATTCATTTTTGTCTCCAAGTCAACTAAGACCTGGTGGTGGTGTTGCTATTACTGCACCTCACAGAAAGGCAGCCATCAATGACAACAAACAACTGGGGAACAACTATCTGACTATGGCTTGATAAAAAAGCTTGGCAAGGCATTTCCTGACACGGGGTGCCTGAGATGCCGGCAAGCAAAATGATGTAAGATTATTAGGATGAGAATGTGCCACTAACAGAAGAATATGAGCATCTACTGAACTGATACCAAAAAAAAGACTCTTTAGCCCATGTTGACACAGATAGTTGTGGAACACCTCAGTTGTTCACCTTCAAGTACATACTCAGAGAATTTTACAGGAGAGCGTGCCTTTCGACACAAAAATGTAGAGATACTAACTTTTTAATATTAATCTGGGCCTTTTTTCAAAGCATCTTTTGCCTCTGTTTATGGATGATGGATTTCCTACACTTCCAGCTAGGCTAAAGACAGGAGGATGAAGTAGATTGGAATGGCTTCTGTATCTGTTAGTCGTTTTGTTTGTTTGTTTTTTGGAACCAGCAGACTACACACTGTGTGATGCTGCACTGTTGTCTTCATTCAGTCATCTTCAGATTATTGTTCTGTGAATTTTTCACAGGCCTGCACTGGCCAAATAATTCTAGGGGACACAGTTGCCCAAGAAACCAGTGTGTACAGCACTTATAAGAGAAATAATTGAGCTGGCACTCTGAGGTAGATGCAAACAGAAATGGAAAACCAGTACTTTAAAAATGATGACAATTTTCATAGACTAGACACAAGCTTGGAGCTTAAAACCTGTATTCACTTACTGGCTAGTGGTGTACAAAGTTGGAAAATTTGCTTCACGAATATGCTACAATTTGTGCAGTTCATCTGCCATGTGAAGTGCCAATCTGCAGTACAATGATAACTTCATTAATTCTGAATTTGATAACTTTGCTGGTAAAGTGGGTCCCACGGATGAAGAGATTGCATGGTACTAAAATGAGCTGTATGTCATGAGGTGACTGTGTTGAGTGCAGTCTTCTGAAGATAGAGTAGAAGTAGTAGTAGTTTTATCTATAACATGCCTAATTTGTGCTAGACGGTGGCGCTGAGGGTTGAGGCACTAGATACCACCCCTTTCTCGACGCCAGCGACCCGTGTTCGGAAGCAGACTCAGGTCACTGAGGGTTGGCCGGGAAGGGGTGGATCAAATGTCTGATGGACTGCTCTCCTCTCCTGGGGAGAGATGGTAGTGCATCCCACATTTCTTGCTGATCCCAGTGGAGACTGGGAGCATTGCAGCTAGCATGGGTATGTACATGGGGTATGGAGGTATAGGCAGACATCCTGCACATGGGTGCTGAAGCATGGCCATCGTGCAATTGATGTCATTGTACTTCACCCTCAGGGACCTGAAAAAAATACTCAAAGACCCTGGCAGCCGGGAAGGCAAAGGTGGGACCCGAGAATGGCACCCCCACTCATTGCCAGATCCTTTTGACCGACCTGCAGCTTTCACCATCACTCTGTTCAACTTATAGATTCTTCATAGAGCACTGGAGAAATTGGCGGACCCACCTTGGGAGACTCAGAGTCAGGGTGGTTGATTAGATTGCAGTGAGGTATGAGACCACCCAGGGATGGAAGCTGGGCTGGAGAATTTTGGGCAGAGCAGGGTCAATGCTGGTCCCAGTATGTCCCTGCTGGAGAGGGCCAGTGAGAAGGGGGCATGAATAGATCTGAAAAAATAGCATGCCCAATCTGAGGGGCTCTGAGCCCTATACATAGTTAAAATCATAAATCAAGAATCATGACTTAAAAAAACTGTAATTAAAATAAATATAATCAAAAATAATTAAAACAGAATGGCATAAATAGCTAAAAGCAACCAGTGGTACTAACTGAGACCAAAGATCTGTCTAAACAGATAAGTCTTGAAGCCCATGTTAAAGGACTTCACTTATAGTTCTGGGAAGCAAGTTCCAAAGAGCAGGGCTGGTCACTTCAGACATACGGTCCCTGGATGTCTTAAGCCTAGCCCTTGAAACCTCTGGAGGGACCACCTTGGGGGAGTAGAGGGGGTGATAGGAATAGTAAGAAGACAGGAAATCACTCAGATAACCCTCACAGAGATGGAATGAAGTCTGTCCCTGCTTGTCTTAACAAAAAAAAAAAAAAAAACTTTAAAATCCATTTAAAGATAGCCTTTGGAAACAAAATTAATGACAAATAGTTCTAAAGGGCCTTGTGCTGCTAGAGTTGTGTTGTTTGTTTGTTTTTGCTAATCATTTACTTAAAAGTAGTGGTTTTGTTCAGTCTATAGTGAAATACTGCTTGGGGAAGGGGAGGTTTTCAGTTGCAAGTCTGCCCAGAAAGATCAGGGGCACACTATTCAACAAGCATTTGACAATGCTGAACGTTTGCTTGCTGGTATTACCACTGGAAATGCAGGAGGTAGACAGATGCAGAATAGGAATGGCAGTGAAGTATTGAACTTCACGCCAACCCCACCTCCATCCTGTAGAGATGGACAGGCATCGGGTAAATGTTTGGGTAATCGCCCATGATGTTCATGCTATGTCACCTCACCCTATTTTGCAGACACTTGTCGAGGTGTGTCATGGGGTGTTTGGTTTTACAGTCACCCCATTCCAAAAGGACATACACTGGAATGAGTACAGCATTGGAGAATGGGGTGAACTGTGGGGCAGAAGAGTCCAAGGTTCACCTCGATGCCTGCCACTGGGTGGGGGGGGGATGGCATGAGCAGTACAGTCGGCAATCCAAAGGCACACCCCAATACCTGTCAGTCTGTACAGGGCGGGACGTTATGGTTAGATACCCTAACACCCCAGGCATTTGTTAGTATTTGCATTACAAATTTTCAACATGGCCTTTTTGTGACCCCACGTCATGAAAGCATGTGGGACCTCTTCTCATGAAGAGTCAATGTGTCTCGAACTTTGACTTCCAACAATGACCATGCCATTCTGTGCCACATGTATGAAAACACAGATCAGGCAGGATATGAAAAATGACAGCTGTACCATCCATAGGGAGGTGTGAAGAGATGGCAATGTTGAAAATCTGTAGTGGGGAATAGTAAAAATGATCACACTTCTGAGCATACGTGAAACCTGTGCAACGCACGCTCGTAACACACTCATTTTATGGACATTCACTATAAATTTTTCAACATAGGCATTTTAGGTCCTCTGCTCATGAACAGCGTCACTGTGATTTTTTTAATGGGTTCCAAACACTGATTTCCCACAGTGACCGCGCCATTCTGCGTCGGAACTGTGAAAACACATTTTGGCCAGGATGTGAAAAATGGCATCTGTACTGTTCAAAAGTAGGTGTGTAAAAATGGCAGTGTTGAAAATCTGGAGTGAAAATATTGCAAATTGGCGAAGTTCTGAGCGTACGTAGCAACTGAGCAAGACACCCTCATAAAATAGTCATTTCTTTAATTTTTCCCACCAGATTTGCAACATAGTATTTTTGAGAGCCCACCTCATGAACACTGGCACTGTCATTTTGTTAATCAGTCTGGAAAGGTGACTACAGTGCCTCCATTGGTCCACCAGTGCCAAGCCCCCAAATGTAGTGACTCCATTTGCTGCTACAGTGTCACGCCTCCAAAACCCGCTTCTCTCCTAAGCTGCCACATAATGTTTCTTGTGCATGCGCTCAAGCAAACATAAAAATGGGCAAAGTGGATGCCAGATTTTGCACTGTGCTTGCCCATTGTCCATTATCCTAAGGATGCTATATTCAGTCAGACAGCATATTGGCGCTATCCAACTGAATATAGGGGCTTGTTGGCACATTACTAAGCCAAGTAGTGCTGCCCTGAGACATGGCTGCCACCAATGCAGAGAGCAGTGTCACCAGACCTGATAGTACCGGTAGCTCCCAGCATGATATTTAGATGGCCCTATTCAAAAGAGCCAATTGAGCATGTAATGTGCCAAAGGACCATTCTCATGCCCATTATGGACAAATTATCATGGGATGTGGAGGCAAGTTTGCACCCCTGTGACTGACTCTGCCCCATCCCGATTGCCACAACTCTAGAAAGTAAGCATTCCCTGGTGTCTAGTGGCATACCCCACCTCTTATCACCCGTCCCATAAACCCACAGTCCATCCTTGGTACCTGCTGGTCCTCATCACCTTCTGATCACTGTCCTGTAAAGTATAATATTTTTCCCTGGTGTCCAATGGTCTCCCCCACCCTCCAGTTGCTGTCCCATAAAGCATAACAGTTGTCCCTAGTCTCTAGTGGCCCCCAGGGAAATGTATTATAACATATGGAATGGTGAACAGAGGTGAGGTGACCAATGGGCACCAGGAGCATATTTTCATGTCACAGAGATGGGGATCAGAGGATGGGAGTGCCACTCAATGCCAGGGGGCAGGTGTGCTTCCCTCAGCTGCTATGGTGGTCAGCTGTAGTTGCTCCAGTAGCACTATGGTTGTCCAAAGTAAGTTGGGATTTTAATCAGCGGTATTTACATTGTGCAAAGTGGCTTGTGCCAACCCCTTTGAACAGATCAAATGCACTGAATTTTATGCCATGCGGTATTCCTGTCCCTGCCCTTCCCTTTGCCCACCATATACATTATGTTTTTTTGCTGCACTAACTCTGTTAGCACATGCAAAAGCCTCCTTTGAATATTGCACATGGGTGCAAACCTGAGGCAAACAAAATGCAGTCACTTAGCCCATTGGGCAAAGTTTTGGATATCAGTCCCCAGGACTTCTAGCCTTTTTCACTGTGAGCACCAGTCTGAGTATAGCAAATTTCTCACATTTGTTTCCTCAGTCTTTCTTGTTAATTGAATTATTTTGTCTGCAGTCTGTGATTTCTCATATTATTTCTGTAGTACAGTTTGGTGTGGTTAAGTGAAGTGTTTTGTCAGTCTCTTTCTATTTTCGCATGGGGTCATAATGTCACAAGACATTACAGTTCAGCAATATACTGTGCTGCCAGTACAGCACAGTATATTGCCAACAGAATTGCTGAACGTGAACTGGTCCAGAAGATGATACTTCCCTCCTTTGATTACTGTGACATTGTTTGCGGTGCAGCCCCTATGTCAACCCTATCTAAGCTAGACACCCTTTTTAATGCCATCTGCCACTTTGCTCTCGATGCCTCACCCCTTACCCACCACTGCAACCTTCACCATTCCCTGGCACTACTGTCCCTCGGAAACCACCGCATTTCACACTGTGCTAAATATGTATCTAATAAATGGCTTGGCACCATCCCTTCCTACCTCTCCTGCATGCACTCAGCTGCCCCTCCCCCACCCATTATCTTAGATCCTGTGACTACCGACAACTATCAACCCCTAGGCAGAAGACTACTGTTGTGCAAGCCACCCTCTCACACCGGTTACCCAAGCTGTGGAATGATCTCCCACCTCAAATTCGACATTCCTCTTCTGCCCACTCTCTTTCTACCACCCTAGCTAACTTCGTCACCACTAATTGCTCTTGTACCTGACTCGGCCATGTGCCAATTGCTCCCCTCCCCACTGCCTGACCAGCGGCCTTACCTTTACTATAAATGCTGACATATAGCCCCAACCTATGCACTTTTGTCCTGTGCCTTTTTGTCCTGAACCATCATGTGTTCTATGTCTCCTGTTGCTTATACCTGCATATTACTGTGTGCTAAATTTTCCCTTGTATTGCTGCTATATGTCAAGTAATTGTTATATGCTCCATGCAATATACAATCTACTCCATGTGTTGTTGCTTGTCATTTAATGCAGTTGTATCCATATGCTGCTACTTGCCTCTGTTATTTGCTCAGTTGATAACCTGCATGTTATCCAACCCCCTTGTACACCCTCCCTCTAGGTCGCACCAGGAGACAAGCATCTTGTTGCTCAGTGTGCCTTTCCTGGTAAAACTATTTCAATAAATAAATTCATAAATAAATATCTTTGGGGGTCTCTGCCCCCCACACCTCCTTTTACAGGGGCCTGCACTCCCCCAACCCCCCCCAATTTAAATAACCAACTCCAGGAGGGGGGGTTATATCAATTACAATTGCACAAAGTGCGAAAATTAAAAAAAAGGCATGCGTCTATGACCAGAAATTGAAACCCGGTCCACAGATATACTGCCTACCTCCCTTGCTGCCTGTGGCTCATCCTGTAGAGCCACTGCAGCTACTCATTGGCCCCTCCTCCCAGCAGAGGTCTTATCCTCTGCCTTGGAAGAGTGAGAGGGTGCACTACCTCACATATACCCTTTCGTGGATTTGCACCCTCTCACTCTTCCCTACCACGATGTTCCTGTGGTGCGGTTTTAATGTGCGCTACCAAGCATGCAAGATAATGACCTGGTAGGTTTTATATTAGTTTTAGTTATTTAGTTTTGTTTTTAAAGGGATGGTGTCCTGTCACTTGTACTAACTGGTTAATTACCTCTGTCATGTGTGTCGTGTTAATCCCATCATGTTAAAAATATTAAAAAAGCATTTTTTGTTGGTTTTATTGTAGCTACTCTTAGCTCAGTAAACTTTTTTTTTCAGATCACACTGCTAATCCCTTCGGGGAGTTGTTATCTGTTTCTTCTAGTTATTGCATGATTTCTTTATTTTTTTCCTCAAAATATTATAACTTTAAATGTATAAAATTACTGAGAAAAGACACTCTACTAAAGGGAGATGTGCAGTGGAAGCAGTAAAAAAGTGCAGAAGTTTTGAGGTACAAAAGGGTATTACAGCTAAAAGAAGCTACAAAGTTACCTCTGCAGCAACATCTTCTATGGGGTTCATGACCAGTAGGAGGAGTAAAGGAGTAAGTGGCAGTTGTGGGGGTGGCATTAGTGTGGCCAAATATTTTCTGCCACATCTGTGACATTCATGCTGATGAGGACTGGTGGGAAAAAGTGATGAGAGGAACAGTACAAGAGGTGGCTCAGGCAAAGAGTTTGAGGGGAAGTTGTTGGTGTCCCCATTACTCCTAGTGGTGGTGGCACTGAGCCTGATCTTCATGATAGTTTTCCATTCCCAAAAAAGTAGTGTGGAGTTTAAGCACGACTAATAGCCTGAGGGTAGAGATCTGACTGTTGTGCAGTCAGAAAAGATTAAACTAAAAAAAAATACCTCCAACTCAGAATGATGAGAGGGAGAGAGACCCAGGAGAAAGTGAAGGTAACCAGGACAGATAACTGGAGAAGGAGGATATCAGTGGCCAAGGAAAGGATGGTTTTTACCCCCTATGGGAGCCAAAAAAGAAGAAGAGGAATGGAAAAGTGGTACTGCTGAAGATGCAGAGGTTTTCCTACCACAATCTCATTCAACTACCCAAGCCCTCCCTAGTACTGCACCAGCTGTTCTCTTACTGATGAACCCATTACACTGCATCAGTTACCCAGTGTTGAAGTTCATAAATCATCCCCAAAAACACACATTCCCATCCTTGTAAAGTCAAAGGGCTCATTTTACAAAATGCCATGCAAGCTGAACCAATGTCGGCATGCACTGATTGCTAGCGCAGCAGGAACAATGAGCCTGACACATTATTTGGTGTGGTCCCTGCACCTAAGTCCTGCAGCTTGCAGCAATAGTAACTGTGCACCAGACAGACAGCACATCTTCATGATGTGTCGCAAGTTGTGGGGCAATTGGGTGGCAGCTGTGCTGTTGGATAGTGACTGGTAGTTAGCGCTTCCCCAGCCTCAATACCCTTATTAATAAAATAACACATTTTCCTGGTGGCTAGAGGTATCCCTGCCCCATTCACATTATTTGTATAATAATTACTGGTGACCCCCCCTTGAACAACCTGTCTTACTAGAGCAACAAAATGCCATAATTACCTGAAATCGAGTTATTACAGCATTTTCACTGAATCTCATTCACAGTGGAAAAGAATGCAGCAGTAGTTCACAATAAACATGTCTCACACACTACCCACATGTTCTCCCACAACAATCATCTGTTTTCACAATAATCTCACACTTATCTCAGTGAATTTCTTACAAGCAGCTGTTTCACCAGTGGTTCCAAAGACGTGTTCGCACCTCAGTAGTCAAACAGACTATTTCTATTTAACAACAATTACCAGCAGTTATAAAAAACAATATATAGGCAAGTGTATGCCTATGAATATTTTTTTTCATACCCTCGGTATGTGATAACTGCATAAATCTCTCAAGCTTTGCTCTCAAGTTTTGTGGGTCATCACACACCTCGGGTATGAAAAAAATATTATTATGAACTGGTTGGCAAAAATGTAAGAAGCTGCCTCCTCAATGACAACAGCAACAAATACATCCACACTGAAGTTGCACTTGGTAAGACTAGCTTCTCACCCGTTGTCACTAGCAAATTCAAAAGCACTGGCCTTCGGCAACAGCATGCGAGTGGCAGCAATGGACGAGTGATTTATTTTTTTTGTTATAAAAAAGAGAAACCAGAGACCCTCATTCTCACACAAAATGCTGCTCAAACTACAAACTCTTGCCACACCAAAAGAAAACCACAGGCCGACCATTTGCAAAAACTGCCAGTCTTCTCTCAGAGCTTCGTCAGAGCTCTACTACTAACCCTAACAGTAACATCCCCAACAAATCGCACCAAGATTCAATTTTTTCCTTTTTTTTTGACAGTTTTAAATAAAAAGCCGTACCGAGCATCGTCTTCACAAAATGTGCATGGTGGTACACAGATTATTGGCTCCCCAACTTCTCTCTCAGCTTTACTTACCTGTCCTCCCCACTGCCATTCTCAGCATCCAATTCAGAGCAGTTTCTCGCAGTACCAAAAAAAAAAAAAAATAACGAATAGAGTGCCGTGTTCACAGAGACTAATGTAAAAAAAACAGCAATGAGGACAAGGGGTCACCCAGTCACTGGAGCTCCACTTCCTCCTTCATAGCCAATAACTGCCACCTGCTGTCCACAGCCCTCCAGGAACTATTTGTTTTTAAAGATATTCCTCCAACACCCCAAAACATATTTTAAAAATGTTTTAACATTTATTTTTTTTATTTTTTTTACCTAAAAGATGTTAAAACAAGTTCATGATTGCAATAAGTCACTCCAGGGTGTGGTATATCATGGGATATCATCACTTCTCGGATGGTTGGACGCCTGCGGCCTCGTGCCCAACCACCTGAGATGTGACGATATCCCATGATATACCTCACCCTGTCATGCCTTATTGCTTAAATAACACACACTTACCTATCCATTATTCTCTATTTATTTCTTTATTTATTAAATTTTGGTGACCGGGTTAGCCCACTGAGCCCCGGAGGTCCCTTTTTCAGGGGTAACCCGGGAATTACACAAGACAAGAAGAAAATACACTGTTAGTTCAGGTTACAGGAGTCTCATCAACGCAGTTAAGATGTCAGAGCAGAAGTACAGTAGTACAAATGGAATAAATAGGTTGTTCAACAGTGATAACATTGTGCAAATATTAGCAGTTTGACATATAGTTAGGACAGTGATGGAGGATAGGAACCTGGTTAGTCATTTATCTTTGGGTTCCTATCAGGAACCGTGCAACGGCAGGAACTGGTGACTGCTAGGGGGGCCTTAAGCCTAGTGAGGAAGCTTTTGATAGTAGGGGCTTCCTGCACCCCAGGCAGGAGCTGGTTCCACAGTGTGGGAGTGGTGAGGGCAAATGACATACCGTCCACCTTGGTTCTGACCCTGGGGATGTCTAGGAGAGTTCGACCAATTGTGCGGAGGTGTCAGTGATTGGCCTTTAGAGCAATGAGGCCAGAGAGGCTGGCGCGGGTAGGGCCAACTAACTTGTATGCTAGGCAGAGCAGGGGGTACTGGAGGCATGCATCCAGTGAGGGCCAGTTTAGGAAGGATAGGGAGTCACAGTGCTGATCCCTAGGGTTGGCCTGGGATGCAAAGTGAGCCACCTTGTTGTAAGCACCTGAAGTCTGTACTTCTTCAGTTTTCCTAACCCTTGCATGACTGGAGTGGCATATGTGAGTGTCAGGAGAAGGATGCTGGCACCCACTGAGATTCTAGCTTCAGGTACGAGCTGGTCTTTCAGCTGGTAAAGGATGCCTTGTTTACTGTGTAAGGTTTTGGTGACTGAATCCACATGGTTCTTCAGGGTGAGACCCTTGTCCAGGGTTAGGCTGAGGTATTTCAGGAAGGGCACTACTTCTAGGCTGTTGCCAGATGCAGTGGTGAGTTGTAGGTGCTGTGTTCTGTCCTGACCAAGGGATCTAGGGCAAAACAGCATTGCCTTAGTTTTGGACATGTTGAGGACCATTCTGTTCTCTGTGAACCAGTGCTACAGTGCCTGGAGGTCATCTTGGAGAGTGGGGCTAAGGCCTCCCAGATTAGAGGTAGACCGGTAGATGTCTGCATCATCCACGTACTGGACAACAGAGCTCCCACCACAGTGGTCCGATAGTTCATTAGTAAACAGGGAGAAGAGGAGGGGACTGAGTAGCAACCCTTGAGGTACCCCCTCTTTTAGTGGAAGTGGTCCAGATATAGCGTCCTTCCACTTTACCCTGTGCGTGTGACCTGTTAAGTAACTCTTGAACCACTTTAGGGCGTGGCAGTCTAGGCCTATGTTGCTCAGTTTGGTTAGTAGGAGATTGTGGTGGACCAGATCGAAGGCCTTGGAAAGGTCTATGAAGACTGCACTGGTAGGAACCCTTGTCCATGTCTCAGAGTATATCTGTTGCAAATTTGGTCAGTGCTGTGTCTGTCCCATGTCTGGTTCTGAAGCTGTGTGGGAGGGTGCCAGGATTCTATGGACCTCCAAATAGTCACAGAGTTGTCCATAGATCAGCTTTTCCTGGATTTTTGACAGGATGCAGAGTAGGGAAATTGGGCTATAGTTGCCAATAGTCTCCCGGTGGCCACCCTTGTGGATCGGGACCATGTGGGCATGTTTCCACTGTGTGGGGATGGCGCCCTCCTTCATGAAGTGGTTGATGAGCCAGGATAACAGTCTGGTCAGGACCCCATCCTTCAGCAACTTGGGGTGAATCCCATCGGGTCCCCCTGAACCAGTGTTTTTTAGAGTTTTAAGTTGTGATAGGACCTCTTTAGGCTTGACTAGCCGTAGATGAAAGGATGGGTGGTTGAGATCCAGGAGAACCCTTGTGTTGGGGTCTGTGGTGAAGGGGGTAAGCCAGCCTTGTACGGGTTTAGGTTGGTGAAGTGGTTGTTGGGAGGTGGCAATTAAAGGGCCCTCTTCAATTAATTGTCCATTGACCTCAATGGGGCCAAGTTCAGACTTGCCATTCCCCTTCACCAATTCGTTGATGTGGGCCCAGAAAAGTCTGGGTTCCCTAGGTTATTTTTCTGAAGGTGCATGATGTACACTTTTTTTATGGCCAATTTGCATTTGTTCCTGAGGGTTTTGTATGTCAGGAGGTCGAACTGTAGGGAGGAGTGCTTTAACCTTTGCCGAGCCTTGTCCTCAGTACGTCATGAGGGCCTTTAGAGGAGGGGTTATCCATTTGTAGCAGCTGCCCTTGGCACAGCGTTTTTTCATAGGGGCAAGGAGGTTAGCTGTCATATTGAATGTCCTCTTGAAGAAGGCCATGCCCTCATCCAGGGTTAGAAGTCACTTGTTCAGGCTCCAATCTAGGTTGCTTAGATGATTGGAGAATTGTTCGGGAGTGTAGTGGGTGTAATCCTGCATGGCCAGAATTCGTGGTGGCACTCTGGGCACCCTATTCTTCCAGATAAAGAAGATAGGAGAATGACCACTCAGTGCATCAGCTAGGATGCCTGCAGACTGGATATTGCAGGGTTTAGTCACTAGAGCCCAGTTGAGGGTGGAGTGATTCCCTGTTTTATGGTTCAGTCTGGTGGGTTCGGAGATTACCTGTGCAAGGTTTGCATCTTGTATCAGGCCCGAGAGGGACTGGGTGGAGTCCTGGGCCCAGTTTCAGGTTGAAGTCTCCCAGGATAAGGAGTTCAGTGGCGACGTGTTTAACTGTGTCCTGAAGGATTGCCTACAGTGATTGAAGGGCATTCTTGGGAGGGTTGTATATGCACCCTATGGTGAAGTGCTTACAGGAGCCCAAAGTGATGTGTACGAAGACTGACTTGCTGTCAGATCTGGTGTTGTGTTGCAGGATGACCTCTGCTGAATTCAGGGTATCTTTTACATAAATGAGTATCTCTCCCCCTCTTTTGATGGTCCTGTCTTTCCAGTAGGAGTGGTATCCAAGGGCAGTGACCTCATATGGGAGGACGTGGGGTTTGAGTCAGGTCTCTGACACAGCCAGGACATCTGGATTGTAAAGATCCAGCCAGGCTTGCACTTTCTGCATCTTAGATCGCAGGCTGCATGTGTTCATGTGCACCATCCACAGGCCCTCTGAGGACAACCACTGAGGGTCCTGTGTGGAGTCTATCAGGAGATTGCCAGTAGTGGAACCTGGGTTCGGTTGAACATCTCCTGCCAGAAGCAGGAGGACTCCGAAGAGGCAAAGTGAGGTAGGGTTGAGTAATGAGAATAATCTTCTTGAGTGTGACCTCTTTATGTAGTGGGTGATTAAGTACCAGACACCTTTCTTAGTGAGTTCTGAGGCCACTAGTAAGGATTGGAAACTGCCTTGGTAGGGGGTGTGGTCACAGGAGTATGGGAGGGTGTTGGGCTGCTGGGGTTTGTGTAGGTTTGGGTCAGCTACGCTAATAAGCCCATCCACCCAGAGGAGGGACAGGACATACATAGTGTCCAGGAGCAGTTCTCTGTTGGGCAGGTAGTGACAGGGTGTGCCAGGCTTCATTGTCATGTCTTTGAGTAATGGGGACTCTAGGGTTACTGGGGCTGGAATTGTGGGTAGCATCAGTTGGCTGTCTTAGCACACCAGGACTAGATGGGTGGAGAGTTTCTTGTCCTTGGTGGCTAGCAGCCCCCCCCCAGCCCCGATCACCTTATTATTATATTAACGCACAACCCTAGTTGTCTAGTGGCTCCCCCAACTAGATCACCTTTATATTATAATGCAGATCCCTTAGGCCTAATTCCGATCGTGTGTCTCAAGTTAATTTGTTTAATATTCCTAGTGTCAAGTTGGGTAAAAGGACCATGTATTATGTAAGCAATAAGACATGATGGGATGTGCATTAGACAGTTCTAACACATGGCTAAGGGGCATAGTGAAGCATACGTCTGCAGGCCGAGTGCATACAGCCCACTAGATGTGTATTAGAAATGTTTAACCTACACCCCAGAATGGCTTATTGCACTTACAGAAGGGGGTTTCATATTTTACTGTACCTGTATGTGCAGGAATAAATTGAAATTAATTAGTTAAAATAATAAAAAGATTACAGTTTTGCCTAAATTTTACATAAAATAGTTCCTATGCCTGCATGATGTTGATGCTTTTTTTTTTAGTTTGCCTTTGGTGATAGAGAGGATGACAACACTTGAGTTCCAAGAGCTGTTTAGTATGGAATAGGCAACCAGGCAAATCTATCACCAAAAGAAACTGTGATGCAGCAACTACCGAGTGGGCCGCTGTTAGCAGCTAAGGGTACCGGAGACACAGAGCTGCGGTGGCTGTGGTGAACAATTTCATGCCCCTAAGCCAGGTGAGGTAACAGAGATGCAGAATGTGGCACTCTTTGTTTGCACAAGTAGTGGAGCTACCCCCCGCAAGTGTACTGGTGTCATTACTCCCCCCAGTACCAGCATTTGTATGATGTTTCTTGACATTTGGCCACACACTGAGCGAGTGGCCACTACCGACATGAGGAGTACAGGCAGCATGTGGCATTGTTAAAAAGGCATCAAGGCAGTTATTTGTGCACCATTTTCTTGAGTTGTGGGCAGAACTGAAGTGTAGACAGATTCATGGAGAAATGCTCCTTGTGGAGTTAGGTGATGAAAGGAAGAAGGCTGAGCTATCAGGTTGGATGGTAGGGAGGTGTGGGTCTGGGGGGACAGAGGAGGACAGTGCTGTGCATCTGATGGGTTATTTTATTCATATATATGGTTGAAAACAAAGGACATTGATTTATAATAATATTAAACTAATTGCTTTGTCACTTTTTTGAGCTGCAGGGCAAGTAGAGAAGAAAAAGTATGAGTATCTTGTGCTTATCTTAACCTTGCTAAGTGAGGGGGAAAAAATGGTGCCGATTAAAAAATGAAAGTTCCATCGGCACATTGATTTTTTGCTGTACTGTGTCCTGCTTTTAAACACTTGTTTATACCGTCTGTTAGACAGTTCTAACACATGGCTAACAACATAGAAACATAGAAACATAGAAGTTGACAGCAGATAAGGACTGCAAGGCCCATCCAGTCTACCCTTTTATTTTTCTGCCTTATTAATGTGTCATTGGCCTTTGCTCTGTCAATGGCCTATCTATTCATACTTATCTGTATTGCTCCCTTATGCCTATCCCATGCCTCTTTGAAGCCCTGCACTGTATTAATATCCACCACTTCCTGAGGTAGGCTGTTCCATGCATCCACCACCCTTTCTGTGAAAAATAACTTCCTCACATTACCCCTTAATCGGCTTCCCTCTAATCGCATGCTGTGTCCTCTTTTCCTGCTATTTTTCTTATATTGAAACATGTTGGACTCTTTCACCTTGTTAATGCCTTTGAGGTGTTTGAATGTTTCAATCATATCACCTCTCTCCCTCCTTTGCTCTAAGGTATACATATTGAGCTCAGTTAATCTGTCCTCATATGTTTTCTGATGCAGTCCTTGCACCATTTTGGTTGCTCTTCTCTGGACTGCCTAAGTTTGGTTAATGCCCTTGTGAAGGTGTGGACTCCAGTACTGCATGCAGTACTACAGATGGGGCCTAACCAGTATCTTGTAAAGAGGGATTATTACCTCCCTCTTCCGATTTGTGATACCCCTACTAATACACCCCAACATCCCTATAGCCTTACCTACTGCTTTAGTGGTCTGCTTGGATGATTTCAGGTCATCGGTTATGATGACGCCCAAGTCTCTTTCTTCCCTTGTGACTGTTAGCAACTCCCCTCACAACCTACAGGTGGCTTCAGGATTTGTCTTCCTTATGTGCATGATCTTGCACTTCTTTGTGTTAAACTCCAGTTGCCACTCTTCCGACCATTTTGCCAGTTTATCCAGATCTTTTCTCATTCTGCCCACCCCATCTGGATCATCTACTCTGTTGCAGATCTTGGTGTCATCTGCAAACAGACAAACCTTACCCTCCAGTCCATCTGCAATGTCTCTGATGAAGATATTGATGAGGACTGGCCCCAGGACTAATCCCTAAGGTACCCCACTTGTGACTTGCATCTCTTTTGGCTGTATACCATTTACCACCACTTTCTGTTTTCTGTCCGTCAACCAGTTTGCCACACAGTTGACCAATGTCTGACCCACTCTGAGCCTACCTAGCTTATTAATCAATCTTCTATGTGGAACAGTATTGAAAACTTTGCTGAAGTCAAGGTAGGCAACATCAACTGCTCCCTCTTGGTCCACTACTCTGGTTACCCAGTCAAAGAAATATATGAGATAAGTTTGACAGGACCTTCCTGTTGTAAATCCATGCTGTCTTGGATCCTGTGCTCCTATGGATTCCAGGAGTTGCACTATCCTTTCCTTAAACAGTGTCTCCATAATCTTGTCTACTACTGAGGTAAGACTGATTGGTCTGAAGTTCCCTGCCTCCTCCCTGCTACCACTCTTGTGGAGCGGATCACATGAGCCCTTCTCCAAACTTCTGGGACTGCTCCTGTGCACAGAGACTTACTAAACAGTTCTGATAATGGCTCTGCTAGTTCCAACCTTAGCTCCTTTAGTACCCTGGGATGTATGCCATCGGGTCCCATTGCCTAGTCCACCCTGAGCTTATCGAGCTCTTGTAGACCCTTTCTTTTGTGAAGGGACTAGTGCACACCTCCCTCCCCCCTGTGTCCATGGTGCTGAGCTGTGGGCCCTGCCCTACCCTACCTTCTCATCAGTAAATACAGAGCACAAGTATCTATTTAGGATAGATGCTTTTACATGGTTCTCCTCCTCACACACATCCTTGTCCCCTTTGATCTTAGCAATACCCCTTCTGGACTTTCTCATTTCACTAATGTATCTATAGAAAGTCTTGTCACCTTCTTTTACAGTTCGTGCTAGTGTTTTCTCAGTTTGGGCCTTTGCCTGCCTTACTGCCTTCCCTGCTTCCCTTAGGGAAGTTTGGTATGCCTCCCTATCTTCATCCTGCTGTGTCCCCTTATATTTCCTGAAGGCCAGCCTTTTGGCTCAGACCTTTTCCGCTACTGTGCTTGAGAGCCAAAATGGTTTCCTTCTTCTTTTGCACTTCTTCTCACTAACACAATGGGATGTTGATTCAAGTATTGCATCTTTAATGCTTGCCCACTTTGCCCATGAATCAGGTCACAGGATGTTCTCTATCCATTTTATAAGATGTGTTATTACACATTGCTCAGTTAGTAGACTTTAAAAACTTGTTTAGTATTGTGTTATTTGCCTATGCGGTATCAGTAAAGTGCTATTGTGTATAGGGCTGCTCTATTAGCTTAATTCATTCATTCTTTCATTACTTTATCTATCTCTATCTGTCTATCTATCTGTCTGTCTGTCTGTCTATCTATCTATCTATCTGTACAAGGAGAAATGATTGTTACTAAAGGCAAACTGTGAAGTAATATCCCTATATATCTGTGTCTTTATTATTTCTTTTCAGTCTATATTTTTAGACATGTATGTACAGTATGTGTAATTGTAAAGACCTAATGTGTCGAACAATACATTTTGAAATTGAGAATATTAGCTTAATTGAGCCCAGGATATCTGAACACTGTTATTGTCGTTTACCCACCGATCAGAACAGCCCTCTCCCTTCTTTCCAACCTGCAAGAAGCATTAAATAATGGTTAACACCTTATGTGCCAACCAATGTGATGAGAGTGCGCAATTCTACATCATTATTATGACAGACTTTTGCTTTGGTCTCTATAACTGTCCTAAGCACCCCTATAATTGTTTAGGTGCTGTCTTTTACTCTATAACCGATTAAATTTTACATGCCTGTATAACAGTTATCAAGGGCTGTGTTACTATCTTGTATATTGTTATGTGACTTTTTCTGTATTTCATAGAATTCATAAAGTCTACAAAAAAGACATGGAGGAAAAGGAAGATGTTGACCAGGCAGCACGATTGTGGGCAGCGCAATGTATGGTGAATGTTGTATTTGGTGGAAACCAGGTACCTTACCATTACAGATGAGCCCTTGCTGTACTGAAGTAGAAAGGACTATCATTAGCCAGCAATGACTTTAGTAGTAAGCAAATACTTGAGCTGTCCACTATCAAGTGTCAATGCAGATCAGGTATTCAGTTCAGCAGGGTCCAATGTGTAGGACCCAATTACAACTTAGCATCCTAGAAATGTTGCTATACTAACATAGAAACATGGACATTGTGGGCAGATAAGGACTGCTTGGTCCACCTAGTCTGCCCATTTCCCTCACCTACTGTAATACTACAGACCCTAATTGATCTCTGGCTTTTCCCCTCCCTTTCCTAACCACTAAGGTTCCTTTATGCCTGCCTCATGCATTCTTGAATTCTGTTACCAATTTTGCTCCCACCACCTCTGCTGGGAGGCTGTTCCATGCATCCACCACCCTTTCTGTGAAGAAGTACTTTCTCATGTTTCCCCTGAGTCTACCCCCTCAAGCTTCATATCATGACCCTTTGTTCTTGAGCTTATTTTTTCTGAAAAATGTTTCCCTTTTCTACTTTATTTATACCGTTGTGGTATTTGAAAGTCTTTATCATATCTCCCCTCTCCCTCCTCTCTTCTAGGGTGTAAATATTGGGGTCCTTAAGTCTCTCTCTTCATAGCACTTTGGCTGCAGTCTATGCACCATTTTAGTTTCCCTCCTTTGGATCACCTCTCCTGTGTCTATGTCCTTTGGGAGAGATGGCCTCCAGAACTGGACACAGTACTCAAGGCAAGGTCTCATAAATGATTTGTACAGTGGGATCACCACCTCCTTCTTTCTGCTGGTGATACCCCTCCCTATGAACCCCAACATCCCACTTTCTCCCCTCACTGCCTTGTCACACTGCTTGGCCACTTTTAGGTAATCAGATATGAGTTCCCCAGGTCCCTTTCCTGTTTGGTGACCGTTAGTACCTCTCCTCCCATCATGTACTCTGCCCCTGGGTTTTAGTGCCCCAAGTGCATGATTTTGCACTTCATTTCATGTCATGTTCTAAAACAAGGGATGAGCACTCCTGGCAGGTCTACCCAATAGGAGAATCCACCAAGATATGTACATGTACACTGTAGTAACTGATGTTATTTGTTTATGTGCAATGTTGTACATGTCTGTTTTTTATATTTATTTTCATGTGTTTTGTTGACTTATCAAGTGTACAGAAATAAAAAAGCAAAATGAAATATTCACAAAGGGTTTGCAAACACACTCAAAAAGAAATTATGTGAATTCATCTGCCAAAAGATTAATTTTCACAGTAGTCTCTTGTTTTATTTCATTATAATTTTATGCATGGACACTATATTTCTACATCCCAAATGTTTTTGTCAATTACTTTTGGATTTGTTAAGGAAACATGGTCCTGTATTTTTAAAAAAATATATACAAAAACATACTTAATCTGTTATATCACAACTTAAGTGCAATTTCATAGTATTACAAATTATTTGCACCATTACTTTAATATCCATTGAATGCTTACCAGTTTTAATTTTTCAGAATTGTATCTAACCACCTCTATGGATAGAAGTCACTCCCACCAGAGTGGTCCTGTATCTGACTAGGTAGTCAAACTCTGAGCTTTTGAATCACTACTGAATGACAGCATTGACTGGGATCTCCACTGCCCCAGGTGGACATCTTTGACACAATCAAGTGCATAATCAGTAGGCAGCTTCCGGAGCTACAACTCCCAGGAGCTGAGGATTTTCTGTCAGGTTTGCAAACTCAAAAACATTTTTTTTTTACTATTTTATTTCTCTAGCAAAAAAACATAATTCTTGTTTTCTTTAAATAAACAACAGTTACAATGTATCAATTATTTAGGATATTTGTCATGATCTTAGAAAAAGTCCCTCCCAAGAGGTCAGATTCACAAAGCTCAAGGTTAATTTGTCTTTGTAAATGATCACTCCCCTTCCTTATTAAATCCACTTCTCCATGCAATCAAATATACATGCATTTATGGACTCTTCTGTAACATTTTGTGCTCCCTGCAGACATGACATAGCACCAACCTATACACAATTAGAAGTCAGTAGTTGTTTTTTGAAGTTTCTTGGTAACAAAAATATCACTGAACAGTTACCCCATGTGGGTTCTGGTAACCTAATTAAATCAAACACCATCTAGACCCCAAACCGACATGAATGGGACCATGTCTATTTCTTCATTTATGCCAAATACTCCCAATTTGTCAATCCAAGAGCCCTACTTAAACAATATTTTTCTGTCCCAATCCCTTCCCCTATCTGGTTTTAACAATTTCTCTGTTCTAAAAACTCTTAGTGCTGGCATCTGATGCTTTTCTGCCATAAAATGACTTGCTACACTTGAAGCTTCATCCTTCCTTCTAATCATTGATTTGTATTCAGAGATACTAAGACATAGTTCTCTAGATGTCTGTTACACATAATATTTATCACAGGGGTATCTCATCCAACAGATTACATGCTGCTGCATTTAATCACTTCTCTAATTCTTATTTTCTCATTGCTAGAAGGGTTAGTGAAATCTTTCATTTTTTGTATATTGTTACACCGGACACAGTATCCCCATGTGGGATGGGTCCAAAACTGAACCCTGCTTCTTTCTCATTCTTTTCCACAAAATTAGAATTCACTAACTTATCCTTGATGCCATTGCCCTTTCTCGCTACTGTTAACAGGGGTGTGATGGAAGACCCTTCTCATCTAGATGGCAGCTTTAATCATTTCCAGTTGCTTATTAAATTCATTTTAATGCTGCCACATGCTACATTATAGAAGGTGAAGAAAACTACTCATTGAGGGTTCTCAGAATTTTTACTCTGTTGTATCAGTAATCATTCTCATGATACCATATTTACCCTTTTCTGTGCTTTCTCTAAAGTTTTATGCTTATAACCTCTTTATTTAAACCTTTGTGTGAGTTCAGTAGATGCTTCCACATAATCATTTGTGCTTGAACAGTTCCTTTTCAGTCACAAATATTGATCATATGGAACACTTTCAATTAATTTCCTAGGGTGTGCACTACTGAATTCTTGAAAACTGTACTTATCTGTAGATGTCCTGTAAATCCTTGTCTGTAATTTGTACTGATCTTCATAACTTTCTAAGTCCAAAACCAGTAAACTATGATCATTGTATTGTAAAGTGAACTGAATACTGTGGTTGACAGTATTGGGATGGGCATGAAATTCCAACAGCTCCTCATCAATTACTGCTCATAAAAAGAAAACATCATCTATGTATCACTTATAAATTAATATTTTAGTAATATATGGATTCCTGGTGTTCATAATATTATCATTTTCAAAAATAAACATAAACAAATTTGCAAAAGATGGGTCTATTGTTGACTGCAGTACTGTCCCTCTGGTCTGTAAATAAAAAATGTCATTAAACTTAAAATAATTCCATGTCCATACAAGGCTTGCTAAATCAATGAGGAAGTCTGTGCTTGGTTTCTCATCCAAGTTTCTCAAATTCAGTCCTTTCCAGATAACCTATAGCTTCTGTTGTGGGATCAACTTGTAAAGATCTACACATCCATTGTCACAGTTTTGATTCCTCTTAGATCTAGTTGCTGTCTTAACTTCATCTAGTGTGTTTACAATGTCCACAGTATATTTTAGATATGAGGGAATGTTGGTAACAAATTCACATAAATGGTGATCAAAGAAACAAGACAGGGGTTCTAAAATAAACCCTAAGCTGAAGTCAATCATCCTGCTTGGTGGGGGTTTAAAGGGTTTATGCCTTTTTTGGTAAACAGTAAAGTACTGATATTATCAGTTTATTGACTAGCAACACTTCACTAATCCATTCTGGCATTTAACTATTTAATCTGCCTTTAGTTACAATGTCTCTGATTTTCTGCAAGAAATTCTCAAGTGTAGGAATGTTGGATGACCTAAGCTTTTTTCCTAGAGGCTGAAATTTTAGTTAAGTTGGTCTGCATTGGATGTTTGAATGCTTATTAAGGACTGTTGGAACTATGTAAGTAATATGTCCTGATGAGTTATGTGAATCTTGATGGTTTAAAGCACTTTATACTGTATGTTAAGTATCTGTACAACTGGTGACATGTAATGATACTGAATAAATAGCAAGTATTCTATGATAAAGAAAAATAAATTCTCAAGTGTTAGGGTGCTGGTTTTCTATAATTCTCTGTACTTACTTGCCTCAGGCATTCATTTTTTAGTCCTTGGTATTTTAAATCACCACCCCTCCATCTTATTCTACTTGTTTTCTGACTATGCCACTGTCAGTGCTCAAGGCATGAAGAGTTTCCCTTTGTCCTTCATAAGATTTCTGTTTCTGGTCTGAAGGTTTTTTAATATTTTATCAATTTATTTCTCCACATCTA
Organism: Neoceratodus forsteri; assembly: GCA_016271365.2. NCBI lineage: Eukaryota > Metazoa > Chordata > Ceratodontiformes > Ceratodontidae > Neoceratodus > Neoceratodus forsteri. The sequence continues at coordinate 1,287,393,691 of CM057459.1, read as the reverse complement.
GCAGAAAAGCTTGTATGAATATCAGAATAGGCCTGTGGGGGTATATTTTGATGTGATCTTTATTTTAGTTGTTCTGGTTATAAAAGTGTACCTGAATCAAAACAGTGATATTGTAAACTTATATTTCTATAAAATCATTGCAAATCCAATTTTATCTACAATTTGTTTGGTAATGATGTGGGGTAAATTCTTATTTTTTTTTCAAATACTTCTGCTTCTGCTGTAGGTTTTTCCCATATGGACATATTGAAGATGATACTGTCTTAAATCCTGTTGTGATTGTGCCCCATACTGTCCCTTTTCCTATGTCTGGATCTATCTCTATTTTTTCTTTTTCTTTTTTGTGTGTGTGTGTGTGTGTGTGTGTGTATGTTCTGTTTTTCATTTTTTTTTATTTTAGTCTCTGTTCCTATCCCTGTGACTTCTGTCCTGGAGCTTCCTGACCACTGGTTGATTCTAAACTTGATTCTACCTCTGCTTCCTTGGTCTGACCTGTGTACAGAGTCTGTTTTTGTGTCTTGATTAAAAAGGGTTGTGTCTGTTGATTATTTAGTGGGTCCCTTTTGCCTTTCCCCTCTGAAGAAGACTAAGAAAAAGCCTTACATGGTGCACCTTGCTTGGTGGGTACTATACTCCAATTATTCACTTTTCTGTTTCTACAATCAACTATATATCTTCTACATGTTTTAAGTTTTTCTCCTTTAATGTGTCTTCAAACCTTTGTAGTTCTTGTTTAGTGTTCTCTAAAAAGATATTATATTCAGTTTCAAAGTTTATTTCTTCAACATGTTATTATGTTTATGAAGATTAAAACAATTTAAAAAATGTTTACATAAGGGAAGAGAAACCCTGAAGCCACCTATAGGCTGGGAATGGAGTTGCTGGCAGTCTCAAGGGAAGAAAGAAACTTGGGCATCATCATCACTGATGACCTGAAATCATCCAAGCAAATCACTAAAGCAGTTGGTAAGGCTAGCGGGATGTTGGGGTGTATTAGTATGGGTATTAAGTCTGAAGAGGGAGGTAATAATCCCTCTTTACAAGATACTGGTTAGACCCCATCTGGAGTAATGTGTGCAGTACTGGAGGCCACACCTTCACAAGGAGATTAACCCAATTGAGGCAGTCCAAAGAAGGGCAACCAAAATAGTGCAGGGACTGCATCAGAAAACATGCTCAAAATGTATACCCTAGAAGAAAGGAGGCAGAGAGGTGATATAATCGAAACATTCAAACACCTTAAGGGCATTAACACGGTGAAAGAATCTAATATGTTTCAATATAATAAAAATAGCAGGACAAGAGGACACAGCATGAGATTGGGGGAGGCCGATTAAGGGGTAATGTGAGGAAGTTCTTTTTCACAGAAAGGATGGTGGATGCATGAAACGGCCTACCTCAGGATGTGGTAGATAAGAATACAGTGCAGGGCTTCAAACAGGCATAGGATAGGCATAAGGGAGCAATACAGATGAGTATGAATAGATAGGTTATTGCCAGAGCAAAGGCAGATGGCACATTCATAAGATAGAAAAAGAAATGGGCAGACTGGATGGGCATTGTAGTCCTTATCTGCCATCAACTTCTATGTTTCTATGTTTCTATAATATTAAAACCCTTGATACGACAGTTAATAGCCACTATGCAGGCTTCCAGTAAGGCATTGCCATTAAAATCAATCTCCATTTGTACTTGCTGAGGTAGTCATTCATAAACAATCTAGATGCATTATAAAAATACAGATATAATCTAGAAGGACTTAAAAAGTATCATCACAGTAAGCAAGGCTGTACAACCTGTTCAAACCTAAAAGCCATCGGTGTGGCTCTAGATAAATACACGATGAGAGGGAAGACACTCTGTCTCGAAGACCATGAGAAATATCATAGAGTGACTGGATCAGAATCTTTGACTTCATTTTAGACTCCTTTATTAACTATGTTAAGGGCTTGGCTCCTGGTTCCAATGTACTATCCAGAAGTATGTGAGAGTTCTAAACACTCTGATTGTTAAAATATTTTCTATATCTCATCAGCTCCCTAAGAAATTCAGCCAAGGCAATAGCCTGTTTCTTTTCTATGGGGTGAAGCAACATATATAGACCATCATCCAGATTATTAGAATGGGGTTTTAAATAGTTTTCTATAATAAATCCAAAGAAGGGGGGGGTGTCCATTGGGGTACTTCAGGGAACAGTCCTGGGGCCAGTCCTTTTCAATGTTTTCATTAGTGACATTTCGGAAGGGATGGAGGGGAAGGTATGCCTATTTGCAGATTACACCAAGATCTGCAACAGGGTAGACACTCCAGAGGGGGTTGAAAGAATGAGGAGGGACCTAAAATGTGGCAATTAAAATTCAACACAAAGTGCAAAATCATGCACCTGGGATGCAGAAAACCCTGTGAAGAGTTACAAGATGGAGGGGGAGTTGTTAATGGTCACCAGGGAAGAAAGGGATTTAGAGATGAAGGTGGCCAAACAATGTAACAAGGATGTGGGGAGGGCCAGTGGGATGTTAGAGTGCATAGGAAAGGGTATTATTTGCAGATGAAGGGTGGTGGTGATGCCACTGTCTGAAACGCTGATGAGACCTCATCTGGAGTACAGTGTACAGTTCTGGAGGCTGCATCTTCGCAAAGACATGGACATGGTGGAGGCAGTCCAGAGAAGGGCAACAAAGATGGTAAGTGGCTTGCACCATAAGATGCGAGGAAAGACTGAAAGATCTCAATATGTATACACTGGAGGAGAGGTGGGAGCAGGAAGATATGATTAAAACCTTCAAGTATCTTAAGGGCTTGAACAAAGTCTAGGTGGAGACATTTTTCAATATAGGAGATGTACAAGGATGAGGAGGCATGATATGAAATTAGAGTGGGGCAGGATAAGTGGGAATGTGAGGAAGATTTTCTTCACAGAAAGGGTTGTGGATGCTTGGAATAGCCTACCCCAGGAGGTGGTGGGAGCTATCACAGTGGGGGTTTTCAAGCATGCATGGGATAGGCATAATTTGACACAGCACCCGATGTTCTGAATCTCAGCTCCTATAGGTCCCTCATTGCCGAACCACCCAGGGTCAATGGTCATTCACCTACAGGGCCCCTCTCTGGATGAATACTCTCAACAGTGACATCACCTCCAAAACTAAGCTGGGCCCATTCAAAGTCAAGCTCCGGTCACTACTGTCTACAGCTAGCAACTGTGACTGTCTCCTGTAATCCTGTTTTTCCAAACCTCAACCTTAGCACTCAACCTCTTTCATACTAATTTGGCACTTTTGCCTTCTACCCCTCCTCCTGCAGCGTCCTACTCCCTCTCCACCCTTCCTTCCCTCACATTACCCCACCTCTCCTCATGGCCTCCACTCCCACCCCTACTCTTTCTCTTCCCAGCCCACCCTCCCACGTCCCTTCTTACACCCTGTGCCCTGTTTGTCTTGTCAAATCCTGCTGGCTAATATCAATGTATTGTGTGCATTTTCCTGTGCCTGAAACTGATTACCATAATGTGTCTCTTGTTTTACATTGACTGTCCATTATGATTTTGAGTCCATTATGAGTTTTGTACCTTCTATTTACACTTTATTGCACCATACTTTAATGTCATGTTTAATCTGCTGTCCTTTCTACTGATGTGGGAGCTTTGTAAAAGAGTTCTTCGCTTAAAGGTATATGTAATTCGAGACTTAAATAAAAATAAATAAATAAAACAAAGGAACCCTTTGATCAGAAAGAGAGGCAAAAGTCAATGACCAAGCAGGGTCAGTGGCCGCTAATGCAGGCAGGGATTACAGGCAGTCTAGGTGGGCCTAGTGGTCCTTATGTGCTATCAATTACTATGTTACTATATATAACTTTTTTCTCCATTTATTATACAAAGGCAGAAAACAATCATATGTAAGAGTGTTCCCCTTATTACAAGGACATATACTATCCTACAGGTTCTTTTTCCTTTTATTATACCTATATTTTATATATTTTGTACGTAGATGTTCAAAGCTAGCCATCATTACCAATCTTTTATATTCTGGGGAAATGGGAATGGTAAGACTGACTTCTAGGCTGTGTAGTTTTTATTTAAGGAGATCCATGGAGATACTCTGAGTTTCCCTATTAGTACCAGATCTTCTTGTGTGCATTTGTAAAAAAAAAAAAAAACATTTTCTTTAATCCTTTTTTAAATTAGTACCTTAGTTAGTTAATGGAACCAAAGGGACTCATAATGAATCTCAGATAGTGCATTTTTAAGACATTGAAGCCAACTGAAGATCAAACCCATCCTATACCATTGTATTTTTTCTTCCATTGCCCACAGACCTCCAGGAGCAATCTTCCCATTAATTATTCTGAGCCAATAATTTTCTAAACTCAAAATGGCTATGGTTTTAATAAACACTGTACCTAATTCTGCACACACTGTACAACTGGGGCTAGATCTTGGACATCTTTGAAATCTTATAACTACTATAGGGTTCATCTATATTATCCGTTACTTAATATCCTCAAACTTCAGCACCATATAAGATGATTGGATTTAAGTTAATTTCAGCTGCTCTTAGGGCAAGGATTATGGACCAGCCTCCATATTTAAAATTGAATTTCAATATCCCCTAAAATTACGTTTTATCTTATCTGCTTGTGTATAAATATGATGAGCCTAATTTCCTGTGTAATATAGGAGGTTTCCCAGATATACTATACATATTGCTTGATCTGTTAAATTCTTTTTTTTTAATAAATGAAGCAAGTGTAGCTTCTGTTAGAGCCAAGAACCATTTGTTAAGTTTTAGATAATTAATCTTGAGTCTCAGAGTTGTATATCATTCCTCAAGTCTTCCAAATTTATGTTGCACTTCTATCTTAGATAATAACAAGAACAAGATCATCAGCATAGGCCAACAAGTGACAGACTTTTTTATTTATCTGTGGAGAGAGGAAACAGGTATCTGAGAATTTGGCTAGAAGATCATTTATGTACAAATTAAAGAGACATGGGGCCTACAGGCAACCTTGTTTCACACCAACATTAGATGTTAACTATCTAGACAAATGTTCTGTATTATCATATATTGTGGTTGTTACATTGTTTGAGTATAATTGAATTATTGGAGCTAATAGTGCATGATCTATACCATAGTTTATCAAGCAGTAGCAATTGTCTATCTACAGAATAGAATACATTAGAAAAAAATGACAACTGATACTTTCTTATGCTAATATATTTCTCAAACAGATGCTGCATGACATAAATGTGATCCATTGTAGAAAATGTTTTCTTAAAGCCTGCTGAAAAAGCGATAGGATATTATTTCTATCAATCCACATCAGTATTTTATTTGAGATTTTTCTGGGAAATATCTTACAGATTGAGTCCAAGAGGCTGATACTATAACTCTGTAATTTTAGGGATCTGCTGTATTCCTTTTCTTGTGTATGGGTACAATGATATTTTTATTCCAGGAATCTGGTATATACTATTTGTTTAAGCATTTATCAAATATACTGGTTAATACTGGTACCTAAATATTTAGATGGGATTTACATATTTCATTAAGAATCCCATCAGTCCCAGTGGGGGAGCTGATAAGTCTAGATTCTTTACCTCAGTCCAATTATTGGTCTTGTGCCCAGATCTGGTGCTATCTGGCACAGACATATGGCTCATCCATAACCACAGCTCCCCCTTTCTTCCATCTTCTCCTTTGGTCTGAGGCTCATTTTATTTTATTTTTTTCAAATTTTAATCAAACAAAATATAAGACTATCTAGAGAAAAATATAAAGAGATTAGAGAGACTAGACAAAAGAGTGAGATAGAGGAGAGTGAGAAAAAGGAAATGTCATAGAGAAATAAAGGGAAGCAAAAGGGAAAATAGAGATCTCTAACTAAAGGTTCTTTTTAACTACAGAAATATAGACAAAATATGTCAGAAACAAAAACTAAAGTACTATGAAGTCAAATAATTAAATGAGAATGAGAAAAGAATCAAAAATAAGCTGTTAAAATAATGAAAATTGTGTATTTATATCTTCAAAGTGGCTATGAAAAGTTCTCCTCCACTAACTCACAAGGCAAAATCAAAAGTGACAAATTCACTGTATAGAGATGTACTATGTAACCTGTAGAAGCTGTTCCATGTGACTTTGGGATACTTGTTTACCAGTAGCCTCATTTGACAAAAGTTTGTCCAAGTGTACGCTAAACACAAAGTTGCAGGCAAAGTTGGCAGGTGGAGATTACAAAAAGTGAATTTCCTACAAAATAGCAAAACTCTGTGAATTGATTCATGATAATAAGGCAAAGTCAGTGAATTATCTTTAACTTCACAGGTGAATTAAAATTTCATAGCATCTCTAGTACTGACAGATTCCTTTGGCCTTCATTCAAAGCATTGTTTTAAAGTGCGATGCAGTGCAAGTATATTCAGTTTCATCAACATTGCAAAAGTAGCAACGTTGCATCCTTACCACATAGACAGCTACCAGAAACACCCACAGTACTTCACTCAATCGGGCTTCATCAGGGGATGTGGCACCAGGGTCAGTTAAGGCATCAAACATTGTCACAGATGGTCATGTGATTTAATTCAAGTAACGTTAATGAATTATCTTATTAATCCATCAAACATTAAAGACAACCCCACCAAGGGCTTACTACAATGTGATTAATTTTAAATACCTCATAAACAATTATCTTAAGCACTTAAATTAGAGCCTAGGTTTTAAATACTCAATAGCCATCGAAGGACAGAGTACTGAACAACACTACAATGGGCATATATTCACAGTTAAGTGAATACTTTGGTGCATAACAGTGTCCACTATGAGAACAATCTGGCCAGTAGAGAGAGTTTTTTTTTTTTTTTCAAAATTCATGGTTGCATCATCAGAACTGATTATAGCATAGGCAAAGGCCTTCTGTTGACTGCTGAGGCTCTCTTCCTTCTTATGATGCACTACACTTTGTTCAAAAAGACAATTTTCTTCACATGACACCATGGAACCTGCATTCAAGTCAAATGTTGAATAGATGGATGATACAGAAACAATTAATATCAGAAAGAAAATAACAATATATAATCATATACATATACCGTTGCCGCAGCGATTTCCAGATCACAAAGACCACCACAGTGACAGGAATCTGGCAAAATCCACCAGTCACTGTGACAGTCTGTATGGCAATTGGGACTGCCTTGCTGGGTGCCTGCCCCCCAGTCCAACTCTGACTCAGAGTTAGAATCCTAGAGACCAGGGGGTGTGGGTGGCGGAGCCCCCCACATGGGGGTTATGGGGGGTGCAGCCCCCTGATGGATACAGATAGGCATCCCCAACACTGCAATGTGACAGTCAGCACTGCAGCTGTCGTTGTTAGGGATGTCGCCATGATGACTGTGGCTGCAGCATGGCTACACCATAAATATAAAGTGTACTGTGTTTCTTACGTGAGAAAAATGTTATCTCCTGCTGTTTTGGGTGAGGCTCAAGGACTGCAAAGTGAAGCTATGCAGTTCTGTTCACCCAAAACAACATGAAATAACATTCTTGTCATGTAAGAAACTCAGCTCACTGTACATATTAACATATTAAGAAGCAGTGTAACTGACTCCACTGAAGTCTTCTTGAACCTCTCCTCAGCAATATAACCTCCTTCCTTTTCCTTATGTGCTCTCTAACATTACAGGCTAGTATTCTACTTGTCTTGGCTGTTGCCTTTCTTCACTGCATAGCCTTTTAAGGTCACTGGTGATGGCTATCACCAAGTCCTTTTCCACTTATGATTTTGTGACCTTGACCCCCCTAGACTGTACTCAGCCCTTGGATTTTTCCTTCCTTCCTTCCTTCCTTCCTTCCTTCCTTCCTTCCTTCCTTCCTTCCTTCCTTCCTTCCTTCCTTCCATGACCTTGTACTCCTTTGCATTGAACTCTAGCTGCCAGAAACTTGTCCACCTCTCCAGCTTCACCAGGTCACCTCCTTTTGTTCCTCACTCCTTCATCTGTGTCCATCCTACCGCAGAGCTTGGTGTCATTCACAGAGAGGCAGATCTTGCCTTTATCTCTGTCCCCAATGTCACTAATGAACACATCGAACAGCGCTTGGCCAAGCACTGACCCCCTGTGGGATACCACTTGTAACTTCCCTTGTTCCTGAGCACTCCCCCACTACAGCATACTCTGGGTCCTACTGCTGAGCAAATTATCCACCCACCTGGTAAATATGCTCCCGGTATCCCGTAACATGGGTGACCGCAATTGGGCACATGCAAAAATGATGACTCAATCTCAACACGTCATCGAGGCTACCCACCAGGGAGGGCGACTGGATAGCAGGATTTGTGCATATAGCGACAGAATGCTGCTACATGCACATGTGCGGGGGGGACGAGCACACTCAGTGAGAGGCAGGAGGGGAGGGAGGGTTTCTGAGGGGTGGTGCCATGGTAAGCTGCTGAGCTGGCCCCATGGCATGGTGGGTGGGTTCAGGGCTGGGGTTCTAAGTGTGCTGGGTTTGTGTCCAGGCGCAGTTACATTTTGTTGCACCTGGTCCAAATTTATCTTTTTACAGTTTTGCACTTCCTCTGACATGCACCTGCCTGGAGTTGAGAATCCTATAGTAGGGGGGTGCGGGGAGGTGAAGTGCTTCATTGGGGTTTGTGGGGGGGAACAGCCCCCTGCATAAAATTAAATATTTTAAGTCCCTGGTGCCGTTTTGCTGTGCACAAGGGAGTACACTTACTTACTTTACTTACTTAATTTTACTTACATCTCCGAAATAGATTTTTAGTGATGTACAGTTGCCCTAACAGCGATCACCTTTCAGAGGTCACCATTATGACATAGAACCTTTGCTCCCTACCTTTAGGTCCTCCAACTTCCTGATCAACCTTTTGTATGGTACTGAGTCAAAGGCCTTGCTAAAATCCAGATATAAAATGTTAACTGCCTGACCTCTGTCCATTGCCTTTGTTAGCCAGTGAAAGAAGTCATGTAGGCTGGTTTGACAGGACATCCTTGCATGAACCCGTGCTGTCTCTTGTCCCATAGCCTGTTGGCTTCAAGAAACTCAACTAGTCTCTCCTTCAGGATAATCTCCATTGGTTTAACCACGATGGAGGTCAAACTCCAAAAAAACCCTTTATGGATAATAGGTACCAGGTCAGATAGGGAACTCCAGACAGACTAGATGAACCTTTGGTCTTTTTCTGCCATCGCTGGCTATGTTTCTATATAAACGGACTAGCCTGGAGTTCCCAGAATCATCCCTGGGCCCACTCCTGTGTAGTACAGTAGCAGTACCACATGAATAATTCTCTACTCTTACAGTACCACACCAGCATCTTCAGAGCTGTGGAATAAATCTGCCAGCAGCCCTGCCAGCTCTGCTACCTTTTTCCATCAGCACTCTAGGTGCATGCCATCCAGCTCTGGGGACTTGTTCACCTTAAGACACATGAGCCCTTTCCTAACACTGTCTTCCATTATCATTTCCTCAGCTATGTTCCTCCCCCTCCTCCTTTCCTTCCTCCCCCCATCCTCCTCCTCCTCCTTTGCAGCACTTGTCCATCCTTTTCTATAGTAAAGACATGGCAGAAGTAGTCATTCCATGCCTCTTCTTTCTCTTTACTACCTTCCACCCACACACCCTCTTTTCTGCCTTCGTGTCTCTCTTCTCACTGATATACCTGCAGTTTGCAGCTACTTCCTTGCTTTGGCCTGCCTGACCATCCGTCATGCTTCCCTGTCTTTCTCCAAGTAAACCACTTCTCTCTTGTCCTTCTGGGACTTCCTGTACTTCTTCTATGTGGCCCCTCTTCTCTCTCACTGCCTGGCTGACCTTCTTACGAAACCAACTTGGTCTCCTGGGTTTGGTTTTCTTCCCCTGCTGCTTAAGGCAGGTATGAGAAGCTGACACTATCCCTTCCCTGATCACTGTCCACTTCTGATCAATGTTTATGTCATCCTTAAGGCTAGCTTGTTGATCCCACAGTGTCTCACCCATCTAAACATAATCAGCCTTACTGAAGTCCAGCAGTTTTGTCTTTGTGCTTGGTGCTTCTCTCCCATTGCAGTTCTGAACCACACTGTTTGGTGGTCACATTCCCCATGGGCTTCTCCACCATTCTGTTCAAGACATGATTCCCATTAGTCAGTTTCAGGTCTAGGATGGCTCCTTCTAATGTCACCCCCTAAACCAGGAACCCATCTAGGACCGCATCCAGAATCAATTGGCTCCTGGCACAGATGGTGGATTGGACACTCCAATCTACCTTAGGCAAAATGAAGCTCCTCCTTACCACTACTTTGCCCTTTTCAGATGCCATCCTGATTGTGGTACCCAACTCACCATCCTTGTCCTCATCCTGGCTAGGTGGCCTATACACCAAACAACCTCAGTTTCCTTCCAGCTGCCATTTGAATCTGTACCCAAAGCACTTTATTTTCCTCTGTCCTATATCCTCCCTAGTGGTAGAAATGCACTTCATGACATAAAGTGCCACCCCTCCCCTACACCTTCTCCCTGTCCCATGGAAAATGGGCATACTTAGGGTTTTAGCGGTCCCAGTCATAGCTTGGGGTAGGCCAAGTCTCAGGGCCCACTCACTGCCAGATCCACTTTTACCTCTGCCATCATGGACTGCAGGTCTTCTATTTTGTTCCTGAGAATTGTAGCATGAAGGGACAGCTCTATGACAAGCGTTCGGCAACTTCTTTGTCAACCGACATTACAGCAGCGGCTTTATGTTGACTACATTTGCATTTGCCATAAAACCATTCACTAAAGACTTTGTTTTCTTCAGGGGGGTTTGCCCCCTGAACCCCCTATGCTGGGGGCTCTGCCCTCCATAACTAAACTAATCAACTCTGAGATGGAGTTGATTCGGGGGGGGGGTACAAGACTCCCAGAAAGCAGTGTTGGCTCCGACGGTGACAGTACAGTGACTTTTTATATTTTGTCACTGTACTGTCATTAACTGTGAGATCGGCATATGAGGAGGGACACTACCACTCCTGATTCTTTACCCTCCTTTTTGAAAATGTGCCTCCTTCTTCCTTCCTTTCACTGCCTGCCCCTTCCCTTTTCTTCCCTTGGCCCTCTCTCTTGCTTTTGCTCTCACCTATCCCCATCCCATTCCTTCCACAGTCCCTTGACTGACCCCCATGTGCTTGTTAGTTGATGGGGCCATTGATTGCCTCTTCCTTTAAGGCCCCACCCCAGCCTCCCCTTCCCTTCATGCTATTACCTTCCCTTTCTCCCCTGTCCATGGATTCCAAATGGGGGGACCTGTCCACCCTATCTCCTGGAACCCTTGGACCCTGTCTGCTCCCCCATTCAGTTTAAAGTTAAGCTTTTGATGATGTATTCCTCAATTGTTTCCCAGAGCAGCCTGGTTTCTCTTCTGCTTAGGTGCAGTCCATAAGGTACATAGAGGGTTTTCCAATTCCAGGTTTCCACCCAGTTCCCTATATATCCAAATCCCTCCTCCCTACACCATTCCCTTAGGTAGCCAGTAAACTCTTCTTTAGTCACCAGCAACACTTCTGAGGCCATTGACCCAGCCTCCCTCCTTCAAACCTTTACTCCAGCCTTGAACCTCTTTTGCACTGTCTCTTCCTCGCAACCAGCTTGGTCATTTGTACCAAGGTGAACTAACAAATATTGCTTCCCTCCTGTCACACTTGTGAGTAAGCTTATCTTAGGACCTATGTGTCCTGCTGTCATTCTCAGGAGGCCGACTACTCTCCTACCTTGCTGCCTCCCCATCCTAGTCAACCTAATTCCCTTCACTACGGAATCCCCTAGTATTATGACTCTACTGATACCATTCCCTTCCCCCACCCTACCCCCTGTTGAAGTTACCCTTTCTTCCTCAACCTGTCCTATTGCTCCATCTTTTACTGCTACCTTCCCCTGCCTCCATCCCCTCAACCGTTATATGCTTAACATCTCCTTCCCCCTCTGATCTACACCCCCTGCTTCTATTGCTCCAGTAGATCCCTGTCTTCCCTGACCCTCCACTTCAGTCTCCTCTCCACTTCCCCAATGGTTCACCTTCTGTCTCTGTTGTCCTTACTTTGACCCTTACTCCCCTCCTGTCTCACTGTAGCCTCTTCTGATCCCCCACCATTAACAGGCTGTTGCCCCATCACCTGCATCTCACCTAGGTCCTCCCCCTTTCAGTACTTAGTGGTTGCAAGCAGTTCCTTCCTGGTGCCACCATGGGAGCTCCTTGTTCTTCCCTCCCCCTGCTGGTCTCACTCTATTTCTCCAACGACTCTCTATCCCATCACCTTAAGCTTCTTCTTCTTCTTCTTCTCCCTTTATGGCAGTGGGCCTCAGTAAATCTGGACCACCCACCCCCTACTTGCCCTCTACTCTCTGATCCTTCCCTTGGTCTGACCCAGCTCATCTGTCTTCTTGTCAGTAATTCCAATTGTTTCTATACAGCCTGCACATCAGCCATCAGAAAACTTTGCCTCCAGCATACTGTACAACCTCCTTTCTCCCACATTGCTCCCAGGAACACTACAGTCCCACATTCCTTGCATTACACCACCACCCCCTGTCTGCCTTCTGCCTCAGCATTAATTTCTAACTCCTACCCCACCTGCCTTTGTAAGCCTACCTCAGATGGGAAGTAGTTTCAGCAAGACACCTACCCGCCTTCACTGGCCTACTGTAGATAAGGAGTAGTTAAAACAAGACATCTACAGTATCCACCTTCATATGCCTACCATTGGGTGGGGAGTAGCTGTACACTGTACAACCACCTGCCTTCACAGTCCTACTCCAGATAGGGAGTAGTTACAAGAGGACAACTACCTGCCTTCCACACAGTACAATCACCTACCTTTGCTGGCTTACCCTAAATAGGGAATAGTTGCAACAGAACACCAACCTATCTCTGTTTGCCTACCTTAGATAGGGAGTATCTATGAACAGGACAGTCACCTGCCTCCAGTGTCCTACCTGTTTGGGGTGATCTGGCCTAGCAGTATTCAAATGCCCTTCCCCTTTTGTCCCTGACCACTCATCTGGTCCCTGTTTATTTATTTATTTCAATTTTGATAACTGGGTGAGCCCACTGAGACCAAGCAGGGATACTGAACGAATACTTCTGCTCAGTATTCACAAAAGAAGAGGAGGGGGAGGTACCTAATCCAGTCAATATAAACTCTCTGTATATGGGGGTCAATATCAGTCCTTTCACAGAAGAAAGGGTTCTGAAAGAACTCCTAAAACTGAAGGTGGATAAAAGTAATGGGGCCTGATGGGATTCACCTCAGAATTCTAAGAGAACTAAGGGGATATCCAGTGACATCACTGACTACCCTTTTTAACAAATCATGAAAGGATGGTGTGGTACCTGAGGACTGGAGGAGGGCAGATGTGATTCCCAGTCACAAAAGTGGGGGCAAGACAGAGGCAGGAAACTACAGACCTGTCAGTTTGACCTCAGTGGTAGGGAAAATGATGAAATCACTTCTGAAGGAAAAAATTGTTGACTACCTAGAGGCCAGGGGGCACAGGACTCAAGGTAGCATGGATTCACAGCAGGTAGGTCATGTCTGATGAATCTAATCAATTTATTTGACTGGGTGACCAAAGTAGTAGACCAGGGAGGGGCTGTGGGCATGGCCTACCAAGACTTTAGCAAGGTATTTGACACAGTCCCACACAAAAGCTTAATAAGCAAATTGACCAGCCTAGGAGTGGGTCCCAGGGTGGTAGCCTGGGTAAAACATTGGCTGGACAACAAAATGCAGAAGGTAATAGTAAACGGAGCCAACAGTGAAGAAATGGGGTTACTATTTAACGTCTTTAAGTGACGTTGCAGAGGGACTAGAAGAAAAAGTAAGTCTCTTTGCAGACGACACAAAGATCTGCAACAGGGTTGATACACAAGGTGGGGTGGAAAGGATGAGAAGGGACTTGGCAAGGTTAGAGGAATGGTGAAATGTATGGCAGCTTAGATTCAATGCAAAGAAGTGCAAAGTAATGCACCTGGGAAACAAAAACCCAAGGGAAGAGTACACAGTGGGGGGGGGGGGAGATACTGACAACAACAAAAATGGAAAGGAACCATGGGGTAGTTATATCAGAAGACCTAAATCTTGGCAAGCAATGTGAGAAGGCAGTAAGGAGGGCTGGGGGATACTGGGATGCATAGGGAAGGGCATCACCAGTAGAAAACAAGAAGTTGTTATCCCTCTGTACAGATAGTTTGTGAGACCCCATCTGGAGTACTGCGTGCAGTTCTGGAGACTCCATCTCCGCAAAGACATAGACAGGGTGGAGGCAGTCCAGAGGAGAGCAACCAAAATGGTGCAGGGTCTACACCAGAAGACACAAGAAGAGAGACTAAAGGAGCTTAATATGTACACCCTCGAGGAAAGGTGGGAGAGGGGGGACATGATAGAAACCTTCTAGTACCTCAAAGGAATCAACAAAGTCCAAGATGGTAGTATCTTTCAGAAAAAGAAATGCGCAAGAACAAGGGGGCAGAATTTGAAGATAGAGGAGGGCCGGCTCAGAGGTAATGTAAGGAAGTATTTTTTTTTTTTGGAGAGGGTTTTGGATGCATGGAACAGGCTTCCTGAGGAGGCCGTGGAGTCAAAAACAGTGGGGGAGTTCAAGAATGCATGGGACAGACAGACATAAGGCAATTCTAGTGGGGGGTAGGTGGAAGTAGGCTGTTGGTTAAATAGGATCTTAAGCTTATCCATTAGGTAAGGAAATGGGCAGACTAGGTGGGCCAAGCAGTACTTATCTGCCATCAAATACTATGTTTCAATGTTTCTATATTTCTATGTCCCTTTTTGGGGGTCGACCCGAGAGACTAAACAAAGTAGTACATTACAGAGATAGGCAACACACTATACCATATCATTTACAAAATTTTGAGAGCTATATACAATTGTACAAACGTTAATGAAGTGGGATAAAGTTTGATATATTCAGAATACTTTGTACCAAAAGTGGGATTAGCATGTACATAAATAGAGTGAGAAAGAGAGCAAACTGGGGGTAATGAGATAGGTGGTTCTTGCCCTAGGGGACTTAGATCCAGGTGGGGTTCGGGGACACGACGATATGGAGAGTTCCCCCACTAGGGGTGACGTCCGGACTTCAGGAGGATGGGATGAACCTACTCACCAAAAGACTCAGCTGGAGAAAGCCTAATGAGTAAGGGTGCAGAAAAAAAAAGTGCTAAACAGTGGGAGCAGTTACATAAAAGGCTTGTAATCAAGCTTATCATTTGGCACTCATCCTTGGCATAACTGGAAGTCATGGCCATATACAGTATGGCACTGTCCCAGTGGACATAGTGTTTGGAACCAGTAGCGTACACTGTGGGATGATGAAGTGTTGTCTTTGCTCAGTCTTCTTTAGATTAATAGTTCACTGCAAACCTGTGTGCACAACTGTGGAAGCTGGGTGCAGAGAAAGGGTAGCAAATCCTTGCAAACACTTATCCAGCCCAAACGTTACTCTGCACTCACCATGCAAATATGAGAGAATTTGTGGTTCTTTCAAAAAGTGTTTATTGCTGTCCAGCTGACATACAATTCTAAAGGTGACTGCCTGAGGAAGACCACACCCTGGCTGAAGTGCTGGGGAGAAAGTTCAGTTAATGGAGACACCTGCGCTGAGTAGACTACCTTTAGAATTGTATGTCATCTGGGGAGCAATAAAAACTTTTTGAAAGAACCAAAAATTATCCTCTCATTCTTTAGATTAATGTTTTGTAATTTTTGGCAGGCCTCTGCAGGCTGAATGAATAATTCTTTGGGCAACGTTGCCCATGACACCAGCGTATACAACACTTGCTGTATCCATGGCATAATGAGAAGCCTTGTGCATATGTGGCACTGACCCAATGGAGACATACTTTTTGTAACCAATAACACTATGCAGTGCTGCATTGTTCTCTTCAGGTAGTCTTCTTCAGGTTAATGATTTGTAAATTTTCTACACAGGCTGAATAAATAATATTTCCCATGACATCAATGAGTGTAACACATCCAAATATCGATGGCATAATGGAAAGCTTTATTTATGTGTGGCACTGTCCCAATGGACACAAATGTTTTGGAGCCAGCAGCATACACTGTGAGATTCTGTACTGATATTCTGTGGGCATACATACAGTAGGCCTTACAAAAATCGTATTTTAATCATTGTTAGCCATGTACTCTTGTTTACTAGCGTGTCCATGTTTGTCATTAACTGAATGGACACAGTGTTTGGAACTGGTAGCCTTCAATGTAGGCCACTGCATTATCCTGCTGTTTCAGGTGCTTCATGGGGTCCAGTGCTTTGTTGTTCCATCTGATCCCATTTCCTGATGCTCTTTTTTTTTTTTACTTTGGTTTTGTCCCCCCCGCCCCAGCTTGCAGCACTCCACTCTTCAGAAGTCGCCATGCCTTCTACATCCCCGCTCTCCTGCCTTACCTTCCAAGTGGTCTATCCCCCATGAAGCCTCGAGGTGGGGCCCATACACCCCGTACTACTTGTTTCGTCACGATGATGGTTCGAAGTCAGGCAGGTGGCATTGGGGATCTGGGCGGGGGCTCTGTCTACCAGAGGTGCTGCGGCCATTTTCCACTTTTCTTTGCCTGTGGTGTGCACCCTGATGTCAAGACGCAAAGTGCCGATGTCCACCACATGGCCTTCTCTACTATTGGCTGAGCTTGCCATACCTTGGGTCTCCACCTGAGGTCAGCCAAGCACTGAGCCTCGGTACCCCCTCCCTTCCGAAGAAGGCGAGCAGTCCCATGGATGCTCGAACCTTCTCCTCTCGGCCGGCCATCCAGCTTCCCGGGCTTGTTCCTGAACCTGGGTCACTGGCATCATGTGTGGTAGTTCTGCCGCTGTGCCAGCAGGCTGGCTATCCTGATGCTCTTTAATGGTACACCCAGTGCGAACCAACCCATTAGTAAAAGAACTCTGGCAAACTTTACTTGGTTTCACAGTTTGCATTGTTGAATTATGGGAGGTTCCCACAGCCCTAGTCTGTACTACATGGTTGGAAAACCCACACACCACATGGACAAAGACTTACTGTACTACAATTACTGAACCTCAATGGATGCAGCCACCTGCTGCCAGGCATAGGGCTGGGCACACAGCCAGTTGAGCTCAGTGAGCTCTGCTTCCTGACATGAATTACACCCCGTGACTTAGAATTAGTTGGGGACTCAAGAGAAGCAGTGGACTTGAAAGCAAAGAATTGAAAGGTACTGTATACAGTACTGGCAAATGACTGTCAGACTCAGAGACCAGAAAAGTTAAAGTGGTGAAACATAGAAACATAGACAGATAATGACCATTGGTCTATTCAGCCTGCCCGGTCCCTACTATGATCCAGAAGCCAGTCTATTACTGGCCAGATCATATCTTGTTTCACAGTTCCTTCCCCCAGGTTCTATTCACCTTTCTTTTCCCACTTTGCCCCTCTCTAGGTCTCCCCTTCCCAGTGTCACATGTCAGCCCCAACCATACTTACATTAACCAGCCTCTTCAGTAATTAATCCCATTTATCCACCACCCTCTATGCAAAAAATTACCTCCTTGTGTCCTTTCTGAATGTGGTCCCTTCCAGCTTCAGATTGTGCCAACTTGTGATGCTTCCTCCCTTGAGTCTGAATAACTCTTGATAGTTCACACTGTTGATGCTGTTCAAATACTTGTAGGTTTCTATCAAGGCCCCCCCCCATCCACTGTTTCAGTCTCCAGAGAGTACATGTTGACATCTTCCAACCACCCTTTTATTTGTCAGATCTTCCCTGCTGGCTATAGATTTTCTTAGTCACTTTTCTCTGGAAGTCCTGCAGGCAGTCACTGTCCTTCCGGTGTGGGCTCATGAACTGGGCACAGTATTCATAGCGAGGCCAGACCAGTAAGTGTTATAGTGGACCAGTGGCAGGATTCTTCCACTGCTTGAGAAGTCCCTTCTTATGCTTCCAGGCAGATTGTCTGCCTTGCTGTATGCCTCATTGCTTTGTGCAAAGTTCTTAAAGCTGTCACTGACTGTGACTCCCAGGTCTCTTCTGTAGTGTATTCCAGGCACACTCCCACCATCCAGTAGTTAGTGCAATGAGTTTTTTCTCCCAAGTGCATGACCTTACACTTTTTTGCGTTGAATCTTAGTTGACAGACCCTGGATATTTTTTTCAACTTGGCTAGATGTTCCTTCTGTTCCCAGATGCCTTCCTTATTTTAAACTCTACTGCATATTGTAGTGTCACTGGCAAACTGTGACATCCAAGCCAGTATACTTCCCTAATATCAAATATGAACATGAAGAGCACCTGTTCCAGTACTGATCTCTGTGTTATGCCACTCATCACTTGTCTCACTTCCAACCTAACCCTCTGGGTCCTGTCCCTAAGCCAGTTAATCATCCACCTATTTACAGTGTCATCCACACCTATGTCCCTCAGTTTCTTCACTGATTATGGAGCACTGAGTCAAAAGTTTTACTGAAGTCCAAGTACAAGAAATCAATGGCCCTTCCCTTGTCAAGTTCATGCAAAACATGATTGAAAAATGCAATGAGGCTTGACTAACAAGTTGTTCCTTTCACAAACCTATGCTGCCTTGTGTTCTGCACCCCTTGTGCCTCCAAGAATTCCGCCCAGCAGCTCTTTCACTATGGAATCTGTAACTTACCCAGGATGGATGTCAGGCATACCAACCTGTATTTCCCCAGAACCCCTTATCTCCGATCTTATGCAGGGGGATAACTTCTTCCTCCTGTCAATCACCCAGGACCTCTCCAGTATCCAGGGAAGAAAAACCAGGGGAGAGATAGTAAGGCTTAAAGGGGATAAATGTGAGTGTAAAGAGGGAGACCAAGAGTAGGCTGAAATACTGAACAAATACTTTTGTTCGGTATTCACTGAAGAGGGGGAGGGTCAGAAACTGCAGCTGGGTAACAGATGCAAAGGGAATGAAGAGATGGACACCAGTCCATTCACAGTAGAGAGAGTACTGGAGAAGCTCTCGAAGCTGATGGTGGATAAAGCTCTGGGGCCAGATGGCATACACCCAAGGATATTGAGGGAGCTGCATAGTGAACTAGTAGCACCTCTAGTAGCTTTGTTCACAAAGTCACTCAACACAGGAGTGCTTCCAAAGGACTGGAAGAGGGCAAATGTAGTTCCTTTACGCAAAAGTGGAAGTAGGGAGGAGCCAAGGAACTACAGGCTGGTCAGCCTAACGTCAGTGGTGGGGAAGATTATGGAGGCACTGTTGAAAGAAAGAAAGAATTGTAGCACACCTGGAAGCCAACAGTGCCCAGGATTCAAGGCAGCATGGATTCATAGCAGGAAGGTCATGTCAAATAAATCTTTCAGATTTTTTTGATTGAGTGACGAAGGAACTAAATTGGGGGGTGATGAATGTTGCATACCTCAGTTTCAGCAAAGCCTTTGACACCACCCCACATAAAAGGCTGCTTAACAAGATGGTTAATCTGGGCATGGGACACAGGGTGGTAGACTGGGTTAGAAGCTGGCTAGCAGACAGGAGACAGAGGGTGGTGATAAATGGGATCCAATCTAGGGAGAGAGGGGTGACCAGTGGGGTACCTCAGGAATCAGTCCTGGGACCAGTCCTGTTCAATGTCTACATCAGTAACATTACAGAAAGGCTGGAAGGAAAAGTCTGCCTGTTTGTGGATGACACCAAGATCTACAATGGGGTGGATACTCCAGAAGGAGTAGAGAAAATGAAGAGGGACATGAGGAAGCTTGAAAAATGGTCTGAGGTGTGTCAACTGGAGTTCAATGCAAAGAAGTGCAAAATAATGCACCTTGGAAGAGGGAACCCTGGAGAAACATACAGGATGAGTGGGATGTTGACAATCACCTAGGAAGAAAAGCACCCCCGGGTCATC
Organism: Neoceratodus forsteri; assembly: GCA_016271365.2. Lineage (NCBI taxonomy): Eukaryota > Metazoa > Chordata > Ceratodontiformes > Ceratodontidae > Neoceratodus > Neoceratodus forsteri. Next base: position 1,287,373,789 of record CM057459.1, on the reverse strand, counting down.
ATTTCGTATGACCTAAAGGTGTCCAAGCATAGCACAAAAGCTGCAAGGATGGCCAGTATCATGCTGGGATGCATAGGCAGAGGTTTCACTAGTGGAAGGCGGGAGGTGATAATGCCAGTGCATTAAACATTAGTGAGGCCTCACTGAGAGTACTGTGTGCAGTTCTGGAGGCCACACCTTTACAAAGATATCAACAGAGTGGAAGCAGTCCAGAGAAGGACAACCAAAATAGTACATGGCCTGTACCACAAAACATATAAAGATAGATTAAAGGATCCCAATATATACTCACTGGAGGAAAGGAAGAAATGGGGGGACATGATAGAAACATTCAGTTTCCTCAAGGGCATTAACACAGTGCAGGGGGAGACATCTTCCAGTGCTGAAGGAGTGCAAGAATAAGAGGGCATGATATGAAATTGGAGGTGGGCAGGGTTAAGGGGAAATGTGATGAAGTTTTTCTTCACAGTGAGGGTGGTAGACAAATGGAATAGCCTGCCACATGAGTTGGTGGGAGCAAGCACAGTGAAGGGTTTGAAACATGCCTGGGATTGGCCCAAGGGAAGTTGAGGAGGGAAGGAGAAATGGAAAATCATTGACCACTTAGGGTCACAGGCCACAAACAAGTATAGGGCTTAAGGGCAGACTAGATGGGCCTAGAGGTCCTTATCTGATGACAATTTCTATGTTTCTATGGAACAGTTATACAGGTCTGCCACTGGTTCTCCCATTGCATGGGCCAATTTCTTTAATAGTCAGTACTGCAGCCCACCAGGACCAGGTGAGTTGTCCTCTTTTAACCCTAATATCCCCTTTAAAACTCTTTTCTCCAAGATAGTTTCAGTCACATTTTATTGTGTCAGTTTCAGTGTAACTGCAGGGAAGGTAATCATTAATTAGATACAACAGTGCAGGGATTTAAATAGACATGGGATAGGCATAAGGGAGCAATACAGATGAGTATGAGTAGATAGGCCATTGACAGTGCAAAGGCCAATGGCACATTTATAAGGTAGAAAAAGAAATAGGCAGACTGGATGTGCCTTGCAGTCCTTATGTGCCGTCAACTTCTATGTTTCTTTGTTTCTATGTAACAGGATTAATCACACTGTAGCTATGTGTTTGTTGTCTACAACTACACCGCAATTGCAGTTAGTTAACTGACACTTATATTCTACCATAGTTCCTTGGCCCTTGTGAGCTCTACTTTGGCCTGTATTTCACAGTATGAATGCATGTCATCATAGAACCAGTTCCAGTAACTTTTTGTTTTAATAAACAAAAGCCAAAACAATGGAAAGCTTAGTCAAAACCTGACTAGCATGCCATAAAGGAGGGAGAGAAGTGGCTTTAGCACCTTAATCAATCCCCCATTTATCCACTACTCTCCATAGCCCTACCCTGACCACCATCTTGGCAAGGTACCTGGTTAGATTAGTGCTAAAAGAACAGCGCCAGTCAAGAGAGTGGATTTACAGTGCTTTCAGTAAGAACTCCCCTGGTCACTGTCCGTGGTGCTTACGGCACACAAGGGCACCAGGATACAGGAGGCTGGCCAAGCTGCTCCCATGGCATGGATGGCTGGTGTGTTTAGCAACTCAGCCAGTGGCATTGGAGACCAGATTTTAATCCTGGTCTCCTACTTTTTTGTGCACTAAGGATTTAAAATTTTTTCGTGGGGCCATGGAACCAGTATTGCATGACCCCACAAATTTTAACTTTCCCCATGATCCACTCCCTGCCCCCCCCCCGGAGTGAGAATCCTTCTGTCTGAGGGGTGCAGGGGGAAGACCCCCCAAAAACAAAATCAGCAGCATTTTTGCCATGCTCATGATGCTGATGGCATTATTGTCAGCACTATTCTGACCCAGTGCCCTTGGCAATCCCCTCACAGAGTAGATCAGGTTAGTATGGCATGATGTAATCTGTTTATCATGAATCCATGCTGATGGGGGCAAGCATAGAAGAATCAGTCTATATATATATATATATATATATATATATATATATATATATAAAGAACCATGGCATAATCCAAGTGTTCCATTATTCAGTCCTTGATAATCACCCCACATAGCTTGCCAGGCCCTGATTTTAGGCTGACTGGCCTATAGTTGCTCAGGTCCAAACAATGCTCCTTTTATGAAGACGGGGACCGTACTGGCCACATTGTAATCCTTTGGTACCACACCTGTCTAGACAGACTACTAAAAGACTATTTCATATGGCAACACCAGTTTTTACTTTAGTACCATCATGCCCCTTGTATATATCATGTTCATCTTTAGACCTTATCTGTCTTTTTTTTAAACTGTATATTTCACCCTCTTCCTGACTCTGGCACTTGACTACCTTAGGAGCTCATAAGCATGGTTTTTGTCCCCACCCTTCTTTTCTTTCAGAGCTTGACCTGTTAAGCTCAGTAGAAGAGCTTGTAACAATGATTTCCTCCTTGTTTTTCACAGACACCTCCCTAAAAAAGAAAGCAATCCACTCATTTCTTATATGACCAATCTCTTTGAAATAGCCAGTATTTCTCCTTCTTGCTCCCAGTCATTTTCTTCCCCACCAGGTTTCTGTGGATGCCTCTATGTTATGGACTTCCAAGTGCATTGGGCTCACAGACCAGACAGTTTTGCTGGGTATGATTCTCATTTGACCTGTTTTCAAGTGATAATTGTCCTCTTATTTTTTTTTCCAGGTAGGTCTATTGCTCTTCGGTATCATGAAGGGTTGATGGAATGCATCCTGGAAGAGAAAGACATAGGAGTCGTAATATTAAGGAGCCTAAAACCCACAGTACACTATAACAGAGCTGTGGAAAACCTAGTAGCAACAAGGTTTGAAGTTTTGTGCTGTACTAGGAACATCACTACTACAGCACAATAATGTCAAACCTTGTCATTCATGCCTGCCACCATTGAGAAATGCCTGATCCATTGGAGATGGTCCACTCAATCAGGCATATTTGTGGTGGCAGGTTGGAAGACCACACACCTCAGAGAGAGACAGGAGTAGTCATGTCATTGGACAGGTCACAGCACATTGATGACAGAAAGATTGGGTATCATTCCAGTATAACACTGAAGACTAAATAGCCAGTCTCTTCAAGTAAGTGCTACAGCCCAATATATGAAAAACACAGAAGGAAAAAAATGGGACAGCTAGTGTAACCACCCCCCTCCACTACTTTACACAGGTAGCTACCCCTGATACCATTGACTAGACACACAACCTACTTCAGAAATGGTACCATCCCTAGTTTCTGGAATGTATTCCAGGCTCGTTACTTCTAGAGGTCACAAAAGGGGTGGAGGTGCACAAAAGCAATAAATTATGACCAAAACCCAGGTTCTGAGGAGAGAACCTTTTGCTAGGGTTACGTTAGATCTCTACTTCTGAAGGAGTACCCAGTAAATCCACACACAGGAAATAAAAACATAGATGTCCAAACCAGAATTGGGGTTCTAGAGTGTGACTTTATACCAAAAGAGGTTCTCTAAAGCAAGGGTGGATCCCCAAGGTTTGCACATAGTTGCACATGGAACTGGCAGAACAACAAAACAACTGCATTTGACATAAACTCTTCATATTCCCATACAGTATTTCATAAGACATTGAATTCTCTTCAGTGACAATGCTCACAAATGGGCATTTCTTCTAGTGGCACTGGCCATAACTGAGCACACATTTTCTATATGGCATAGGACATTAAACTTCTTCAAGTGGCAACTAGCCCCAATGGAGCACACAGGGGCTCATTACTAGTACAACCCACTCCAGGGGGTAAACATCTCTTCAGACATTGGCCGCCACATCTTCATAACCAGGTGCCCTTATGAAACCTGTAGTGCTGAGCTGGTTACTCCAGATAGGGGGCTGCCCACCCTTCACTTCCATATTCATATCCAGTCATTCTTTTAGAGTTACACCTTAAAACTTCTGGAAAAACACTTAGGAAAATGTATCTTGTAATGATCTTTCACGTCCAGCATTTTGAAACACTACTCCAGGAGTGTCAAAATTAAAGTCCTGAACAATGTGCATTAGTCTACCTCAGGATCCCACAATTGTCAGTCAGCTTTAAATATGAGAAAAGTCTCAAACTTAGAACCAAACTGGTGTACCATTCTGTCTGTCAGAGAAACACCACAGTACAGGTACGTTCTTCAGGAAGCACAAAGTCAAATCTACTCACAGTTAATAAGAGTACAGGCAGCTTCAAATTGTCCTGGATCAAATAGGGGATTGCCCCTACAATCCATTCTCTAACAGTCCATTTCATCCCTCAGCGGATGAAAATCAGGAGCTCCTGCTGTAGACAACGGGTTCCACCAATTCTCTTGGCAGGCAGGTGACTTTCAGGAATAGGGTGAGAAAATAGGCTCTCCTCTCAAAGCCCACACTGCAGCTCTCACTCCTCTCACTTTGACTACTGACACAGAACTACTACCAACTGAACACTGACCCAAGATTCTAAAACTCCCCACTCATAGCCAGCTGCTGGGGCGTATGCTGCTGCAAGAGTTCTAAATGACCTTATCTCTCTCATTTCTGCTGAGACCAAGTAAACAGAGAGTGAGTAGGTGAAAAACCCTTTTAACCAGTTATTCACCAGCTGCCTTTCCTACCTAGCACTGACACTGATGGGATTCTAGTAACCCCAGGGGACTGGGTGGTTACACTTGTGTGACTGAGTGCTGGGTTTGCAGAAACTAGATCTTTTAAGTTAACACAATAGGGAAAAACAAATGACTTTAATTTATGGTTAACCCATGTGCTAGAAATGATTATGTATGGGTAACCTTAAACAGACAAGCCTGTGATTGAATCTTGAGGTACCCATGGCAACCAGAAAATCACTCTAACTTCACTCAAAATGTTTCTGTTTGCCATGGATACTTCTTGATTCAGACACAGTCTTGTTGTATATGGTTGTCTGTACACAATCCTCTGTATTTCCCATCAAGTAATCCATCATCCAGACAGTACTTTTCAAAGTTTTGCTACCAAGAATTGGTAGATAATACAATGGCATGATTGACTGAAAAGTAATATTTTACAGGCACAGTAGAAAGCCACACTTATTTTTTAAATAAATGTGTTTGTTACAGATTTCCTTTGAACATCAGAAGTAATTTCAAACTGTCTGTCTGTCTCTCTGTCTGTCTTCAGTATTGTCTGTTATGCTGGATATGCATGGTGATGTCCTATAGTACAAAATGTTTTTACCTTGAGCCAGAAATAAGCAAGGCCCAGAAAGCATCCCCGCTCTTCACACACTTTCTTACGTGCAGCTCAACAGGCTGGTACTAAAAGGAGGAGAGACACTTTATCCAAATAAGAAGTTAATAGTGCTGTTTTGAAAAATAATTGTTGCTTGGTCCAGGTCCTGCTAAGTACAGGTTTCAAGCCTTGTAAAGTTCTATTTCTGCAAGACAGTGGAAACTCAAAGCAGAGATGCAGATGAGTGGTATCTCAGGTGTAAAGGAAAAGCTGCCATGAGTCCTAATCCATTCTAGCCAAAATAATCTTATGCACAAGAGATCCTAACACCTGCAAATGAGTGTACAGTTTTAAACCAGGAGATTTGAATTTGAACCTACAACCCTCTGGCTTCCAATCTAGGACTGTATCACCAAGATAAAGAGAAGCCTACCCTCCAGGTAAGGTAGTATAAGATCCCTATATGCTGCACTTTTGCCTAGTTGCTCTTGTCCTTTTATTACATACTGTACCCTTCTGCTGAAGAGGGAAATGGCTTTCCAGACTTACTGAATACCCTCTGCCCATGGCCTGGTTCAACATCCCACATTGACAACATATGCTGGGTATGATAGTTTTGGTAGACAGCTAAGTACACTGGGCAGTACTGGGAGGGCCGCTGATGTGGTGCCACTGCATCAGTGTGGAGACAAGGAAGATACAGGTAACTAGGCCAGTCAGCCTCATATCAGTAGTGGGTAAACCTATGGAGGCCCTTATCAAGCAAGATCTAGTAGAATATCTCAAAGTAAATCATCTCCAGAACTACAAACAACATGGGTTTGTGATGGGCAGGTCATGTCAAAAGAACCTTATTACATTCTTTGACGAAGTGACCAAGGAGTTGGACAGGGGTCATGTAGTGGATTGCTTTACTTTGACTTCAATAAGGCATTTGACACAGTCCTACATAGATGCCTCTTAAAAAAGCTAGATGGCCTTGGGTAGCAGAACAGATAGTAAAGTGGGTACGGAGCTGGCTGAGGGACAGAAATCAAAGGGTGGAAGTAAGTGGGCCAAAATTTAATGAAAGGCAGGTCACTAGTGGGGTGCCTGAGGGGTTGGTCCCGGGGCTGGTTCTCTTCAATGTATTCATTAGTGACATCAGTGAGGGCATAAATGGCAACAACACCCTGTTTGCGGAAGATACAAAAGTCAGTGGAAGAGTGGATAGTACAGAGGGAGTCAGACAACTGCAGGAAGACCTTAAGAAGTTGGAAAGGTGGTCAAAAATATGGCAATTAAACTACTGTGCTAAGAAGTGTGAGGTAATACACCTGGGTAAGCCAATCACAAGGAAGAATACTGGCAAAACGTAGTCCAGCTGAGTTCCTCTTCTGAGGAACTTGATCTGGGAGTCATCATTGGGATGACCTCATGCAGCAGTCAGTGCAATGTGGCTTACAGCAGCACTAGCAGGGTAGTAGAATGCCATGGCAGGTGGATAGATACCAGGGACAGGAAGGTGATGCTACCACTTTCTGGTCATTAGTGAGGCCTCATCTGGAGTAATGTGTACAATTCTGGAGGCCTCAGCTAAGAAAGGACATTGATAGATTTGAAGTGGTCCAGAGAAGGACAATAAAAATGATACATAGCCTTCAGGAAATCACCTATGAAGAGAGGCTTGGAGCTCTGAAATTGTACTCTCTAGACATTAGTGGGAGAGGGAGGATATGATTGAGATCTTCAAGTACCTTAAAGGCATCAGCAAGGTGCCAGAAGCACAGCTTTTTACCAGGAATGTCAATTCCACCACAAGAGGGCAATTAGTAGAAATTGAAGGGTGGAGTGTTCAAGAGGTACATCAGAAAGTATCACTTCTCAGAGAGGGTGGTGGAACCTTGTAATTGATTAATTCATGAGGTGGTGGTTGCAAAGTCATTATCAAGCTTTAAACAATGGTGGGACAAATATTAGGAACATACACTTGGCACTGGCAAGGCCTAGGCTGGGTGTCTAGGAAGACAGAACACTGGTGCACAATAGGTCCAGGGATACTTCGATTGAGCAAACTTGATGGACCACAGGTCAGCTTCTGCCATCATCTTCTATGTTTCTGTGTTTCAATAAAATGTCCATTTTTGGGTACAACCAGGGTATTGCTGGGTATACAATAAAAGCAGTACATAACAGAAACTGGTTACATATTTGGTCCATCCCAAGTATTACAGAATACAGTTATTCTTAAAGCAGGAAGAAGCAAGAGTCCAGAGTATGCAGTTAAAATTAACCAGATTTTATTGGTAAAATTATTTCTGAAGAAAATGAATACATTAGTAGCAGAAGAAATTCATTTCAGTGTTAATCTGTGTACGTGACCTATTTGGTAATAGAAAGAAACTGGCCAGGCTGCCCACCCTGCACATTTTCTCTACCTTAGGTAGCATCCCCCCCAAAGTTGTTAAGTCCTTCAAGTACCTCAGTGTGTGACTTGACAGCAAGATTGAAATCTGTCCACATTGATGTCATTCATGCCAAGCTCCACCCAGAACATAGTGCCTCGTAATGTAACACAGACTGTTTGTCTCTGCAGGTATGCCTGGAACTTATCACCAAAATGGTGCTCCTCATCTTCGACTATGTGGATGTGGTATATGGCACTGCCCCTTCCACTTCCCTTGCCAGACTGCATACCTTCTTGCAGCTCCTTCTGTCACTTTGCTACCAATTACCCCCTCATACTCATCATTGCTCACCTTATCTTCCCTATCCACTTACCCTCTACACTCCCATTACTAGATCCACTGTGCCTCCCTCATTTCCAACTACTGGTTTGGGTCCCTTCCCTTCCTACCTTTTCTCACTTCTCTACATTATCCCTCCTGCCTCCTGCTCCCTCCACTCTAGTGACCATCACACTTTCTCCATTCCCCATCACATCTCCTCTTTTGGGCAGCCAGCCTTCTCCTATCACTTTCCTATACTCTGTAACCAGCTCCCGCTGTCATTCACCACTCTGCCACCCCTGGCTCCCTCAGGTTTCAGCAGCTCCTCCATCCTGCTCCTCTTTAACCTCTCCCTGATACTCCTCCTCAATTGTCACATTACCCCAGTGCATAAATGTTTCACTGATTGGTTAATTGTTTAGTTTTTTATGGCACTGCTGCTTTGCCTGCACTTGTTTCTGTTTTCATCATGTCATTCTGATTGCACTTTATTGTAACTTGTGAAATGTCACTGGGAATGCCTTTTCTTTATCCCATGCCTCTTTCCCCCAGGTCACAGATGGAAATGTGCTTTGACTCAGTGTCCCTCTCCTGGTCATCACTTTTCAATTGAATGAATACATACATAAATAAATAAGCATGTCTGATGATGGGCATATCTTCTTTACTGTTACTAGACTTTAAAGTTACTTCTAATGTAACATCTCAGTCTCCTCATTGAACCCATTACTATTGCAGTTATATGTGCAATGACCTGTAGTGGCATAGATCAGCCTTTTGTCCACCCAACATAGGGTTGCCACCTCTTCAGATCATGACAGATTCATTCAGTTTTGGGGTTAACATCCAGTCATCTTTTTTTTTTTCCACAGGCACTCCTGGGGCTGGATTTTCAAACTGCCCTGAGTCTAAGTCCCATGCTGCAACTGCTGTTCTGGAAAAAAAAAACCTCAGCACCAGTGGCAATTCCAATTTTCCACACAGGTGTCTGGCACATATGTGAGTGCTCCTACTAGCCTGATTTGGGCTACTGTATGTATCCTTATAGCACTCTGTGTGAACCCTACTGAAGTTAGCCATATGGGATGTACAGTGGGTCCTCTCTGGCCGTGGTGTGGTCTGACTGTGGGGTCAGCAGCAACTGTGGTAGGAGCTGTCAGCCTGCAGGAAATGCTATGTCTGGTAGTATCAGGTGGCACAGTTTGGTGCAGCTGCACCCACAAAGGGCCACAAGCTGCCATACTGTGTATCATGGAGCCAGTCGCAAAATGGCTCCATGATGGGAAATCCATCATATGAGGAAATAACAAAGAAAAGGAGCTAACCACCCATGAAAAATCAACACTCCACAAAATGCACTGCATAAGAATTACTACTTTTTATTAATAAAATAAAGAATGATAAAAATGCAGCATGGTGACACACTTTGACCAAACGCTATTGTTTTGTGTGTCACCATGCTGCATTTTTTTTTTATTTTAAATAAAAAGTAGCGCTTCTTATGTGGTGTGTTTTGTGGAGTGTTTATTTTTTAATGGATGCTTAGCTTCTTTTTATGTTTGCTTGCACGCATGTGCAAGAAACATAGTGCCATCATACAAGTTTTCGTAGGTGTGCTACCCCGCTTCCAATGCCCTGTTCCTTTTTGCAGGTGCGACTGCACCTCACTAATGAATGGCTGAGCTGTCTATGACAGCCATTCAGATGCTGTGGTGTAGATTTCAGAGAAAACCACCACTACAATCAGTGGTGGTAACTTGTAGGCAATTTGCATGCTGCCATTGGCAGTATGCAAATTGCCTACACATCAGCACTGCATCTGAACTGCTGTCATAGACAGCTCATGTTTTCCAATGGAACAGCTCAGTCTCTGTCAGCTCCAGTGCCCCCCCAATAGACACCCAGGTAGCACACTGGGAGCCCACCCCAGCATGCTCATGCACTCCCCTCAACCCTCTCACACTGTGTGGCTGATGGGGGTACTCAATCCCCCATCAGCTCCATGGACCCCCAAACAAACTTCCAGGTGCCACACTGGGAGCCCACCCCAGCATGGCAAAAGTCTGTATGGCCCACGGGGTGCCCAATCCTCTGTCAGCTCCATTGCCCCAAAACAAACTGTCAGGTGCCACGCTGAGAGCCCACCCCCATGGCAAAAATCCAAGTCGTCTTTTAAAAAAACCCTAAAAAAAAAAAAAACTATAACAAAAGAAAACAGTTCCTCACTGACTCTCTTGCCCCCTTTCCCCCAACCTGTGCCCACCATTTGCATACCCCACCCCCTCTCACCCCATTCTTACCTCCTGAGGCTAGCGTGATGATCTTCGGTGGACCGAGAACACATCTGCACTCTTCAAAGCCAACCACGAATTGAAGAAATGCTGATAAGCTGTACAATGACATAAATGTTTTTTTTTTCAACTTTGGTGCATATCTCTGCCATTTTTGGAAATATTTCCACCAAATTTTCAACATGGGGTTCTTAGGACCCCACCTCATGAATTCAGTCACTGTCATTTTGTTATTTGGTCCTGAAAAGTGATTTTGTGGTCACTGTGTAGAACCACCTTTCAGGACCAATTAATGAAATGACAGTGTCACAGTTCATCACGTAGGTCCCCAAAAACCCTATGTCGAAAATTTGGTGAAAAAAATTCCCAAAAATGACTGTTTTATGAGCGTGCATTGTGCAGTTCCTATGCATGCTCATAACTTGGAGAATTTTTAATATTGTCTCCAGATTTTTCACATTGCCATTTTACCACACCTCCTTATGAACAGTACAGCTGTCATTTTTCACATCTTGCCCAAAATGTGTTTTTGCACATGTAGCGCTCAATGGCATGGTTGGTGTGCAAAATCAATGTTTGGGACAGACTAAGAAAATCACAGTGACACTATTCATGAGCAGAGATCTTAAAATGGCTATGTTGAAAATTTGGTGACAAGTCCATAAAATGACTGTGTTACAAGTGTACATTGTGTAGTTTCCACTCACCCTCGTAAGTTCATGAATTTGTAATATTTTCAGTCCAGATCTTCAACATTGCCATTTTTCCACACCTCCTTATGAAAAGTACAACTGTCATTTTTCACACCCTGGCTGAAATGTGTTTTCATGCTTCCAGTGCAGGATAGTGAGGTCACTGTAGGAAAACAGTGTTTGGGACAGATTAAGAAAATCAGTGACACTGCTCATGAGTGGAGGTCTCAAAATGTCTATGTTGAAAATCTGCTATAAAAAATCCCCAAACAAATTACATTACGGGTATGCATTGTGCAGTTTCTACTCATGCTCATGACTTCACCAGATGTTTTATATTTTCACTTCAGATTTTCAACATTGCCATTTTTTACACCTCATCATGAATAGTACAGCTGTCATTTTTCACATCCTGTTCGAAATGTGTTTTTGCATCTGTTGCACCAAATGGCGCTGTCACTGTGCAAAATTGTCTTTTGGCTAACAAACTGATAGTGTCACTGTTCATGCTGTGGGGTCACAAAAAGCCTATGTTGAAAACTTGGAGCAAAAATACCAAGAAACGCCCAGAGCATTAGGGTTTTAGACCAAAACGTCCTACTCTGTAGGGACTGACAGACATCAGGGGTGTGACTTGGGATTGTCGACAGTAATGCTCATGCCATACCACTCCCACACCCACGCTGCAGCCAGTGACAGGCATTGTGTTGCACCTTGGACCCTTTGGCCCCAGAGTTCATCCCATTCTCCTATACTGCACCCATTTCAGCATATTTCCTTATGGAATGAGGTGAATGTAAAGCCCACAAATCCCAAGGCACACCTCGACACTTGTCAGTGTCTGCAGGGTAGGGTGAGGTGAAATGTCATGACCATTATGGGTAATGACCCAAAGCCACACCCCAATGCCTGTCCATCTCTGCAAAGTAGGGTTGGAATTGGCATCAGTTCAGTACTTCACTGCCATCCCTATACTGCATCTGTCTAACTCCTGCACTTCCACTGCTATTGCCAGCAAGCAAACATTCAGCATTGACAAATGCTTGTTTCTGTTTGTGGCCTTACCCTTGCAGCACCATGGAATAGGGTTTGGATCCATAGGGTTGTCTTGCATGTGTGCCAGCCGGGAAGGACTGAAAATCTAGCCTCTGATCTTAAGCTGTATTTGACTGACTACAAGCTCTTCAACCAGATGCTGCTGAATCATTCATGATTTTAGCTATAGTGTCATCTGCATGAAAAAGTGATCACACATGCACTTTATTGAACTAGTCAATCAAAAAGGTGTCAAGTAAAACTGTTAATACCTTCCACACTCTGCAACTAAAACATTGTATTTTGCTACTCCAGTAATGTCTTCTCTGACATAAAAAAAATATTATGAAAGAGGTGCAGTGTGTTTCTCAGGTTGTGAAAAAGGACAAGGATAGAGGCAAAATGTGGGGCATGGTTTACTACTGGTATTTGGTTTTCACATCATCCAAAGGCAGCAACCCTAACAATCTCTGCTCAGAGCCACAGCAGCTACTAATGCAATAGTATTAATATAGTATGACTGATATTAACAGCATTTAGCATTTATTACATGGGGGAAACAGTGTACAGTATTACATTGAAATAGCATGTGATTTACCTAGCAGTAATCTTTATGTTCACAATGAAAAAAAGCAAATTCTGGGAAAGTGACTACATATTCTACTCAAACACTCACAAAGTGTATTCCTGGGTAGGCATCTGGTTACCACCAACTAGCTGGACAGAAGACATCACAGAGAGAAAATAGAGATGACCATCATATCTGACCATGGGCTTTTAACTCCTTTTCATGGTTTCTACCAAATCCAGCTTTACCACATAAAGGTAATTGGAGATTTGATGCCTCACATATCAAAGATTCATATTTCTGTAAAGAACTCTCTTAAGAGTTCTTGAAATGCAAGAAGGTTTTGGATACCACAGCCACCAGAAGATGGAATACACTCAAGGCTTTCATGCAGATCAAATGTATTCTACATGCCTCAAGAGTAAAGAAAGCTAAGGAAAAGGACTTTAAGGAAGAAGAAAAACCTGAAAGGCAGACTGCTTCAGCCAGGAGCTTCTGGCTAAGCTAGTGAGGACCAGATTCAAGCTAAATCTGTACCTCCACCAAAAGGCAGAATATGCTCTGTTCAGCCTCTGCCAGGCCTTCTGAGAGGCCAAGGAAAGGCCTGGGAGACTGTGAAGCTACTTTTGTGACCCTAGGGAGTCTGGCTGCATCCATGGCCAGGGAGATCAGTGGTAACAGAGAAAGGTGGGTGTAACTGCACCCAGGAGTTTGGGACTCATCTGCCACCAGAGTCTTGAGCAGCCATTGCCGCACACCGGATGGTCTTTGGCGGCCATTGCTGCACACCAGGGGGTCTTTGGCAGCTGTTGCCACATATGGGTGAGTCTTCAGTGGCTATTGCCGCAAACCAGATGCCTCAGGGAGAAGGGCTTCTTGGGAACCCGTAGGAATCAATTGGGAGGCAGGCGCAAAAAGTGTGCAAATTTTGAAGTCAGTGGCTGGGCTATTTCAGGCAGAGCCCAGCCATACAAGGTAAGCTACTTTTGTGATTTTTTTCCCGCCGACCCTCCCCACACTGCCTCCAGTATTAAATGGACTAGCTGGGCCACTCCCCAGAGTGGATTCATCTATCAGGAATGGGCAGGAGGTGGTGCATTTACAAGGAATTGGGCAGTTGGTATCAGTTAAAGTGAAATTGCATTGGGTTAGTGGAACTGGTGGTAAAGCACTGCAAATGTGGTGATATTGAGGAACAACTGCAGGGAAAAAAGGATATAAGTGACTACTAAAACCGGAACAGGGAGCAAAATAATGTATCTGTAGATACTGTGTGGTGGGGCATTCATTGGGAACAGCAGTGGGATTAAGGTACTTAGAGGTCAAGTGCATTGTTAAGTACTGTAAATGTGAGGCAAGTATAGAGCTGCATTCAAGCTTTTTTAAGGAGGAGAAAGGTTTTTAGGAGGATGCACATTCAAGCTTTTATTAAAACAGGTAAGGATCAGAGAACTTGAAGGACATGGATACAGCAGGTAGAGCAGGGATGGATGGGACATGGCGGCGGGGTGGGTATCCTTCATTTGGAAGGGTGGGGGCTGTTCATGGGCAACTAGGGAGATGAGAAGGGCAGTAGGCTGCAACAACTGTGGAGTGCCAATCTTTCTTAAAATTGCATGGACCCAGCCCAGTGGCACTGAGCGCTGTGGTGCTGGACACTTTACCTTGCACCACACCAGCGACCCGGGTTCGAGGCCAGACTCGGACCGCAGAGGATCAGCTGGGGAGGGAGCAGATCAAGCATCTGGAAGACTGCTCTACTCTCCTGGGGTGGGATGTGGACTTCGCTCAGCTTTTGAATGGCCCCTGATGGTGATCAGGGGTCCTACAGAAGCCGTTGCAGAGAAGGGTGGCGTGGCAGCAGATGTCAGAAGTGTGCCTGTGCAGACATCATTGCAAGTCCATGCTCTGTGGGACAGAAAAAACGGAAAAGTCCAGATCCATGGTAGGTGAAGGTGAGGACCAGTAGCCGACCTCCACTCCCAGTGCTAGGTCCACAGCCTGCCCTCATACTCCCCTTACTCCTATACAACATGTCTAGATTTCAGAAAGATCACCAGGAGGAGTTGTCGGTCCCAACCCAGGGGGCTTAGATCCGAGGGGCTGGGTTGTCGGCGGTCACAAGGAGGAGTTCTTTGTCTGAGAGATAGAGACTGGAGCTTCAGGTGGGAAAGGCTAGGTCATGCCATGTGTCCCACACTGGAGAGAGCCTGAGAATCAGTGATAAAGAGAAGTTAAAAAAAAAATGCATGGAGAGTGGGGGGATGTTTGGTATGCAAGCTAATAATTCAACTTAAGAATGAGATCAGGGATCTACAGGAGGAGCTAAGGCAGAGAAGGAGGGCTCTAGTGGGAGATGGCCCAGCAGCTGAAGTAGGTAGGACAGGAACTAAGGGGAGGTCAGAGGGAACAGATGGGGAGAAGGAAAAGGTTGGCAGAGGGGTGCTGGAGCTAGGGGAACCCAGGCCAAAGGGCACTAAGGAAGGGGACCCAGGTCAAAGGGTAAATGAAAATAGGAAGGAGGAAGAATGGAAAAGGGGAAGAAGAGGGGTGGTAACAGACATGGAGCCAGTAAGGGGGGGAGGCTAGCAATAGGATGGAGGAAATGGATGGAAGTGAAGGGTTATCGGAAAATCATTTTGCAGTTCTGGCAGGATAGGAGGATGTGGGAGAGGAGGAGTTTGGAGGAGGAAATGATGATGGACTGGAAGAAGCTGTAACATGTGGAAGTACCACTGGGAAAAGTGGCAACAGGGGCAGAAGGGGGAACAATTGTGCAGGAGGAAGAGGATGTGTCAGGAGGAAGGGGTTGGGAGAAAAGAGGCCAACTGATGGAAAAGGGGGTGGACTCTTAGTGCTGTGGGACTCAATACTAAAAAGAGTCAGGTGGGGTAGCAAGGGGGAGAGGCATAGTTGCATTTGGGTAGAGGTCGTGCCAGGAAGGGTGGGACAATTGGTTCTCAAGTACACTGGGAGGGATAGGGAGAAACCTCATATAATTCTGCATTTGGGGACCAATGACCTGGCAGGAAATAAAATATATGTAGTTCAGAGGAGGTTTGTGGAGGCAGGAAGACTAGTAGCTTTTCTCTGAGGTATTACCAGTGCACAGGGCAGGCACTGCAAGAAAACTGAGGATAGAGGAATTTAACAAAAGGCCAAGAACCTGGTGCCAGGCGAAAGGGTATGGGTGGTGAGGGTGCATGGAAGGACCTGGGAGAACAGAGATCTCTACACTAAGGATACTCTTCACTTAAGCAAGGAAAGCAGTAAGGTGTTGAAACAGAGGTTTGAATATTACATAACAAAAGAAGGTAATTTAAACTAGGAGCGGAGGGTGGCAAGTCAGCAGGAGACATGCGGAGACAACAGGATGGGAGGCCAAATGATATTACCTCCCCATACTAGAAGCAAAGGACTAAGGGTAAGTACTGGAGGGGGAGCTAGAAAGGTAGAGTAGCGGGGGAAGAAAAGGTGGAAGGTATCGCGGAATGCCAGCAGCCTGGGGAACAAAACTGCAGAGCTCCAGACTCTCATGGCGAAGGGGAAAGTAGACATGGTGGCAATCACTGAAACATGGGCTTCCCATTACCAGGACTGGCACCTGGCAATACCAGGGTACAGGATATTTTGCAGGGACAGAGAAAATTGGAAAGGAGAGTGACACTATATGTGAGACAGGGACTGAAGTGTGTTTGGGAGGAGGGAGAGGAAGACAGTATGGAGTTATTATGAATGCAAATCCAAGATTCCAAGAAAAGGACTCTCAGGATGGGAGTGGTGTACAGGTCACCCTCTCAGGCAGAAGAGCTAGACAGAGGAGTAATAGGACAGATCAGAAGGACCTGCCGGAAGGGTAAAGTGGTGATTGTGGGGGACTTCTACCTTATGGGAGTGGATTGGAGTACCCCAGCCATCATGAATAGAAGGGAGCAGGTACTGCTGGATGCCTTCCAGGATAGCTTCCTGCTGCAAATAGCTTCAGCTAGCCAACCAGGTTAGGGAACACCCTAGACCTTGTGCTGGCAAATGGGACATTTGTGAGAGACCTATGGTGGAAGAACTGCTGGCAGTGAGCAACCATCACTCAGTATGATTTACGTTGAATATGGGAAAAGAGGGAGTAGAATCAGGTACAATGTTGTTAGACTTTAGAAGGGCTGACTTAGGGAAGATGAGTGAAGTAGTAAAAGGGTACCTGACCAAACTTCAGCCTAATATGGACACTAATCAGTGGTGGGAGATCATAAAGTTGGTGATTGTGGAGGCAACTAATACCTGCAGCAGGGTCCAGAGTAAGAAGACTAGTGCCAACAAACCTAGCTAGGTGAGCAAGGGTGTCTTGGAAAGAGTAAGGAGGAAAAGAGTCGCCTTTAGGAGGTACAAAAAAATTAGGGAAAGGGGGGAGGACAGGGAGAATTACCTGACAGAATCAAAGGAGGTGACAAAAGCAGCAAGGGCAGCCAAGGCGACTAAGGAGTTGTCTGGCACAGGGCATTAAGGAGGGGGAGAAGGAATTCTTCTGGTACATCAGGGAGAAAGGAGTTATAAGGACAACAGAGTAAGGATTAAAATGTAGTGGGTGGGTGGAAACAGGGTGAGAGCAGGCAGAAGTGCCCGATGACTACTTCTGCTCAGTATTTACTAAGGAGAAAGGTGAGGCAATTCCCTGGGGGCTGGGAAGGCAGGAGTGGAGAGAGAGGAGGTGACAGATTGGGTAATCACAGAGGACAGGGTACTGGATGGCTTGAGAGCACTGAAGGTGGACAAGGCACCATGGCCAGATGGCATTCACTCCAGGGTACTGAAGGAGCTGGCAGAAGTCCTGGCAAGGCCATCAGCAAACCTGTTCAATGCCTCCCTAGACTCAGGAAATGTACAGCAGGACTGAAGGATGGCTCACAGGGTCACCCTTCATAATAGTGGCCCCAAGGATGAACCAGAGAACTACAGACTGGTGAGCCTCACATCCACCATGAGTAAACTGACGGAGACAATCCTGAAGGAGAGGCTGGTGTCCCTTCTGGAGGCCATTGGGCTGCAGAACAGTAGGCAGCATGGGTTTGTCACTGTCAGATCCTGTCAGACCATCCTGGTGGAGTACTATGACTGGGTAGCTAAGCAATTGGACAGGGGCCATGCAGTGGACATCCTGTACCTGGACTTCAGTAAGGCATTAAACTTGATGCCACATGGGAGGCTAGGTAGTAAGCTGGAAGGCACAGGGGTGGGGTGAAGATGGTGGGGTGGCTAGTGAGCAGGTTACAGGGAAGGCAGCAGAGGGTGGTGGTGGGAGGGGGGCTCTCATCCTCAAGGATGGTGACTAGTGGGGTGCCACAGGGCTCGGTGCTGTGACCGGTGTTATTTGGAATATTCATTTCAGACATCTCATTGGGCATCAAGAGCAAGATCAGTCTGTTTGCTGATGACACCAAGATGGGAGCAGTAGTGGATGACATAGGGGGATGACAGGGGTTGCAGGATGATCTATCAAAGTTGAAGACCTGATCGGACACCTGGCAGCTGGGGTTCAATGACAAAAAGTGCAAGGTGCTACATTTCGGTGCAAAAAACCTAAGGAGGAGCTACCAGTTGAAGGGGGTGCAGCTAGCTGAGATAGAGGAGAAAGATCTGGGAGTGCTCATTATGGGATCAATGAACAACGCAGCACAATGTAGGAAGGCAGCTGCTAAGTCCAACAAATGCAGAGGAGCTGTAGGAGCTGTATTTGTTGGCCACATCAGCAGCAAGGAGCAGCAACTATGGAGTTTCCGCTGCAAGGAGCGGTCGCTGGAGAGCTTCTGACCACATTGGCAGCAAGAAAAGCTGGCAATGGACTTCTGCTGACTCAGTGGCCAAAGTGTGGCCGAAAACATTGCTGCATCGGTGGCACAGCTGGAGAACCAATTGTGCTGCAAGGAAGTGGAGGACCAATCGGGACCCAGGCAGGCTTTCTGACTGGCAACCAGGCTGTAAATAATGAAGTCCAGCCGCTGAATCAAATCCCCACAGAGGAGTTGTAGGAGCTATATTTGTTGGCTGCACTGGTGGCAAGGAGTGGCAACTAGGTAGTTTCCCCTGCAAGGAGTGGCCACAGGAGTGTTTCTGGCTGCATTAGTGGCAACGGAAGCTGGCAAGGGTACTGATGATTTGGTGGCCAAAGGGGGACTGTGGCTGAAAACAGTGCTGCATCAACAGTGCAGCTGGAGAACCAGTCATGCTGTGAGGAGGAGGACCAATCGGGGCCCAGGATGGACTTTTCTGACTGGCAGCCAGGTTATGAATAACAAAGCCTAGCCATTGAATCAAATCCCCACGAAGGAGCTATAGGAGCTGTATTTGTAGCCTTCCCACCCACCCTGACCTCTATTAAATGGTGTTGGGGGAGAAGCAAGCTAAGAAGTCATGGTCAGGGGAAGAGCTATTGTGGGGAAAGGGGGACATGGGCTGGGTTACATGCTCTGGTACAGCCTGTTTTGCTATGCTAAATTACGTCATGTTGTATTCTGTTATGTAATGCTATCATTTGTCTGGTAACCAATTCCTTTCTCCTACAGGATTTTTTCTTAGTCCAGTAGCTTGTCTAGTGGGCATTGGGAGGGTTCAAACAGGTTCCAACAGGATTAGGGAAAAATGAAGGGACAACCGACTTGGAGGGGAAATCAGAATGGGATGAGGATGGGGATGGGGTTATGGCAGGATCCTCAGATCACATGGGCCAGCATCATTGGAATGGTGGTGGGGTATGCTGGGTGTGGGTCGGCCATGGTACTAGCTTTGGCTTGGAAGATGATGGGTTGCAAGATGTGGTGACAGCTGGCACAACTAAAGGAGGAGTTCAGGTGGTTAACGCTGATGTTGGGCAGGGCAGAGGAGGGGAGATGGGGAGGAAGGAGGCTCTGCTGAGGGTGTAAGATGGGGTGGGGCAGACGGGGGGAAATTTGGGATGGTACTGTGGGTCCAGGAGTTGCATCTGTAATGGGCAAGAGCAGTCAGGATAAGGATGGTAGACACACAAAGGACTGCACAAGTAGGGAAGGAGGTAGGGGTGGGCATTGGGGAGCTCTGAGAAGCTCGGTACGGGTGGTCCTGAACGTGATAAGGGCCAAATGTGCTGGCAGGTTGTTAGAAGCAAAGGTCCAAGGTATGCACAAATGGGAATTGATGGGAGGACGCACCAGTGGGGGAAAATAAGGCAGTAGGCATGGAGCATAATAACAGATTTGCACCACTAGTACAGACAAACAAGGGGGAGGATGATGAATTGGGAGCAGAGGTGGATCGGGGGGGGAGGGAGAGTTGAGCATGATGGAAGGCTCAGTAGACAGGAGGAGTAGGTTTGTCACCTTGCTAAAGGACACAGGGGGCAGAAGGAGCTGTCAGTGATGGGCAGTTTATGAGTGAGGTGGATGGGGTGGGGGGCAAGGGCACCAGGGCTAAGGAAGAATTTGGAGTTAGCACAGGAAGTGAAGTTGGGAGTAGGGACTCTGTAAGGAGGGGGTATGTAGTCTGGGCGAAAATGGTCCAGCAGGGATACAGTGAGGGGGAGAGCAAAATAAATGGTGAGGGGTTGGAAACTGGCTCCTTGATGGGGCAGGAGGAGCCATTAGTTCCTGGGGGTGCTGCAGGGATGGACTGAAGTAGCATAGCAGGGAGGGGGGTGCCTAGGGCAGACAGGTCAGTTAGAAGAAAGAGCTGTAACAGGAGGGATAGGACAGCAAATGCCACTCAGATAGGGAGTGTGGCCAGTACTCAGATAAGGGGTAAGACATGTGGCCAGCACTCAGATAAGGGGTGAGACCAGCAAAGCTGATGAGGCAGTGGGAGGGAAGGGGGGTAGCAGAGAAAGAGGAAAGGCCTAAGAATAAAGAAGTGGTTACAGTGCTCCTGCTGGGGGACTCTATGATTATGGGTATTAAGTGGGAAGGGCAGGGGTAGGGGAAAATCTGTGCTGTAAGGGCCAAGAGTATTTCTGGTTCGACTGTGCATGAGGCCAAGCACCTAGTCCATGCTCTGCGAAGGAATGTGGAGGATCTCCTGACATGCAGTATTAGTGCATCTGGGCACAAATGATATAGAGGGAAATAGTGGGCTCAAGATTCAGGCAAGGTTCCGGGAGCTAGCTGGGGTCTTTCATGCTGTAGGGTGCTCGTTCTCCTTTCCGAAGATCCCACCAGTGCCTAGAGCCAGTGTGAGAAACAAACAAAATATCAGAGAGGTTAATGAATAGCTTGGAGAGTGGTGTGAGGCAAGGGGGTATGGGTTGGTAGGGCACTGGATGCAACCTGGGAGGACAAGAGGCTGTATGCAAGGGATGGGCTCCATCTCAATTTGGAGGGGGGGAGAGGTTCTGAAAAAAAAATGGGCTGGGACTCCTCCCAGCTAGATGGGGCTTGAACTTGTGAGGGGGGAGGGCTGGGGTTTGAGGCTGATCCTAGCTTTCCCATCTAGGATCTAGGCTTGCCTTCTCCCAAGCAGTGGGGGGTGGGTGGGTTACAAAACAGTAGCCCCTGACTGTGTACAGGAAGTTCAAGCAAGCAGCTACCTAGGAGCTCTCAGGTTAGGGAAATTATGGAGGGTAAGGGGAAGGGATGGAGGGTGGTCCCGATCAATGCCAGGAGCATGGGTAACAAAATGCCTGAGCTTCAGGCAATGCTAGTAGAAGAAGAAGTGGATGTGGTGGCTATCACTTAAACTTGAGTCACTCCTGGGCATGACTGGGATCTAAATCTGATGGGGTACACTACATTCAGAAAGGACAGGGCAATGGGGGGGGAGTAACACTTATCATTAAGAACAGCATAGGGATAAGCAGGGTGAGGGGTGGAGGGTAATGTGAAGGCATTATGGGTCACCTTGCAGGCGCCAGGGGGCAAGAGGGTAAAACTGGGGGTGGTTTATAGGCCACCTATGCTGGTGGAAAATCTAGAGGAAGGCCTGGTGGCAAATCTTAGGGACAAATGTGGTCAGGGGAGGGTAGAATGGTGGTGCTGGGGGACCTAAACATTCCAGGGGCTGATTGGGGAACTATGGCATCCTCATTGGCCAGGCAGCAGAGACTGCTAGACATTTTTCAGGACGCTTTCCTTTCCCAACTGCTGGTTGACCCAATGAGGGAAATACTTATTCTGGACATGGTCCTGGTGGACTGCGATCTGGTTAGGAACCTACTTGTGGGGGACACACTGGTGGGGAGTGATCATGCCATTGTTTGATTTTTTCTTGGACCTGAGGGAAGGAGATAGCACAAAAATGGTAGTAGTTGATCTTAGAGGTGTGGATTTCATGGGTTTGGAGGAGATCCTTAAGAGTCACTTGGAGGGCATCAGGTTGGGCATGAACACTGAAAGCAGATGTGAAATTATTAAAAGGGGGCACCAGGAAGCTGCCAAGGCCTGCACAAAGGTGTGACACAAGTTTGATAGGGCCAGAAAGCCAAACTGGTGGACCAGGGAGGTCCAGAAAGTAGTAAGAGAGAAGAAGACTGCTTATAGCCAATACAGGCATGGGGTTATGGACAAGGGGGAGTATGATATGATGGCCAAAAAGATCACCAGTGTGGTGAGATCAGCAAAGGTGAGAACAGAGCAGAGGTTGGCACATGGGAATAGGAAAAGTGATAAAGGGTTCTTTAGGTATATCAGGGAAAGAATTAAAGTGAAGGTGCAGATTAGTAGGCTGAGGTCGGGGAGTAGGTGGGCTGAGGCAGCAAAGGAGCAGGCAGAGATACTTAACAATTACTTTGCCTCAGTCTTCACTAGGAAGGATAGTGGAGCTGCACCGTGGGGGGGGGGCAGGTTCGACCTGCAGATGGGAGGACGGTCACAGATGTTGAAATCTCTGTTGGTAGGGTGTGGGAAGCCCTCATGTCCCTAAGAATTGAGAATACACCAGGTCTGGATGGACTTTATCCCAGGGTGCTACAGGAATTGTCAGATGTCCTGGCTGCACCTCTGGTGGACCTTTTTAACTCTTACCTTCAGATGGGGAGGGTACCTCAGGCTTGGATGATGGCCCATATCATGCCTATTCACAAAGGCAGCTCACTAGAGGAGCCGGGGAACTACAGGCCTGTCAGCCTAATGTTGGTGGTAGACAAATTGATAGAGGCCATCTTAAATGAAAGGCTGGGGTTGTTTCTGGAGACACGGGGCTACCTGCATGATCACCAGCATGGCTTTGTTCAAGGCAGACTGTGTCAGACCAGCCTTGTGGAGCTCTATGATTGGGTGACAAAGGCGTTGGGCCAGGGAAGGCTGATGGATGTCCTCTTTCTAGACTTTAGCAAGGCGTTTAATTCTGTACCACATCCTGGACTGCTGGACAAGTTGAGGGAAATGAGGTTGGGGGGAACAGATGGTCAGATGGATAGGAACTGGGTAGCTGAGTGTTTTTTCAGAAGGTGGTGGTTGGAGGGGAGGTCTCATCTCCTAGGAGGGTCATTAGCAGGGTTCCTCAAGGATCAGTGCTGGATCCACTCCTGTTTAACGCTTACATCTTAGACATCAGAAACAGTATCAGGAGTGAGATGAGCCTCTTTGCCAATGACTCAAAGCTGGGAGTGGTAGTGGATGGGAAGGAGTGTAGAGTAGCCCTGCAGGGGGACCTAGAGTCTCTGGAGAAGTAGTCACATACCTGGAAACTGAGATTTAATATGGAGAAATGCAGGTTTCTCCACCTGGGGCTTAGAAACCCAGCTCATATGTACACCTTGGGAGGGAAGACACTGCAGGCTTCAAGTGGGGAGAAGGACCTTGGGGTGGTTGTGGATGCCAAAATGAACAAGTCTGATCATTGTATGAGGCTGCAGCCAAGGCAAATAAAATGCTGGGGATCGCCAGGGGAATAACCTCGAGCAGCAGGGATGTGCTTCTCCCTTTGTATAACTGCCTGGTTAGACCACACCTTGAATACTGTGTGCAATTTTGTCATCCTCACTTAAAAAAGAACATTGCACTCATGGAGAGGGCCCAGAGGATGGTGAACAGGATGATACAGGGTCTGGGAGGGAGCTCTTTTGTGGAGAGACTTGAGGAGCTCAACTTGCACTCCCTAGAGGAGAGGAGGGACAGAGGGGATATGATCGAGATCTTAAAGTACCTTAAGGGTCTAAATAGGGTAAGCCTAAATAGGGTGTTCTAGCTGAGTGAGGCTGGGGCTACCAGGGGGCACCAATTAAGGCTGGTTGATGGGAGACTCAGGAGAGAGAGAAGCAAGGAGGCATTACTTCACTGAGAGGGTGGTGGAACCCTGGAATGCACTGCCTATGGAACTGGTGGATGTGGATACTGTGGAGGGGTTAAAGCAGGGCTGGGACAGGTATAGGGGAAGGTGAAACTTGGTAATGCCAAAACTGGAGGAGAACTTCAGTCAGAGGGTGGAGGTTCTACTGGGGAGGCAGGGAAGGCAGCAACAGTGCCCCAAATGGGTACTGATCCTTGAGCAGACTCGATAGACCATAGGGCCTACTCTGCTGGCATTTTAGTATGTTAGTATGTAAAATGCTGGGTTGTATTGCCAGGGGTACATTCTCAAGGAGTGGGGAAGTGATTCAGATATTGTATAGATCACTGGTCAGACTACAGCTGGAGTAGTGCAGGCAGAAGTGGTGCCCATACCAGAAGAGGGACATTATGTTACTGGAGGGGGTGCAGCGAAGGGCAACAAAGAAGATCCATGAGCTGGGAGACTTACCGTACAAGAGCAGACTGAGAGAATTGAACATATACTCCATGAAAGAGACAAGGGACGAGAGATATGATTGAAACCTTCAAGTACATGAATGGTATAAACAAGACAGGTACAGAAGGGCTTTTCAAATTAAAGGAGGGGAAGGACACTCGAAGTCATAATCTGAGATCGGAGGGGGAAGGTTCAGGAGGGAGATGAGAAGACACTTTTTTACAGAGAAGGTGGTGGCCGGGTGAAACATGTTGGTGACGGAAATGATATCCTGTAAAACAGTGGACTGCTTCAAAGGGGGCTGGGACAGGGCAAGAGGGAGGGTCATGAAAGGGAGGGAAGGAGAATAAGGGCTGCTAGCTGCACAATTGAGCATACTCGATAGATCATGTGGCTTTTATCTGCTAGCAATTCCATATGTTCGTATGTTGGCACACCAGATGAAGAAAATGCAGCAGAAATCAGGAACACACTGCTGTAGAAGGCTGGCTGGATCCATGATCAGTGACCAGAAGGGTATCAAGAAGTCCTTTCATAACTTTTATTTCAAGTTATATGCCTCTGAAGTCTCACCCACTGCAGAAGAAGTGAATGCCATCATGGCAGATCTCACCCTGCCCACCCTCTCACAGGACCAAAGTGGTAGCTTGGACAAACCCATCTTGGGCCAAGAAATGGCGACTATGCTAGCCTGTATGCCAGAAGGAAAATCTCCTTGGGGCAATGGTCTACCAGTGGAATTTTACAATTGCTTTCAAGACAGCCTTATGGGGCCACTTACTGCAGCTGTAAAGGAGGCATGTGCCTTGGAGGAACTGATGCCATCAATGTTTATGGTGCAGATCTCCCTCATCCTCAAGCCAGGGAAAGACCCACAACAATGCTGCAGCTACAGGCTTATTTCCCTCATCATCTCTGACTGCAAAATGTTTGCAAAGATGATTGCAGCATAGATCAAAAAAGTGGTGGCAAGGTCAGTGGATACCAATCTGGTGGGCTTTATTCCCAACAGACGAGACACAGGTAATACCAGACACCACATAAACTTTATCTGGAAGGCATTGCATCTCACCCACTGACTGTCCTGCAATAGCCATCATCACTATCATTTTATTGGTCAGCCATAAGCCTTTACAAATCTTTACAGCATATAAAAACATTAACAATTTAAAATTTAATAATACAATACAATTTGTTTCATGTCCTAATTCCTTTTGATACTTTATAATAGTATATTTTGTGAATATCCATCAAGAATTATAGTGTAAACAACCATCTTCCAAACAGTACATGAATAAACTATTCATTAAAATAGAACTGTGATAATATTTCAGAAAGCTTCCATCTGAGTTAAATCACAGTTTTATAGTTCTGAAATAACTCAGGAGCCTATCCAACATGAGCTTATCCTTAGTATTATATAAAAGTACCATAATCTGGTCCAGAGAGAGACTGAGTTCTGTAAGTATCAGACCCAACCGAATAGGCAAGTTAGCGTAATATGTTTGAGGCCATCTTCCAGATTCATTCCACATTTGCAATAAGGATTCAATACACAGCACAATTTTATTTGAACAAAATGTAATTGAAATTGTATAATTCCATTCTGAACCTACTTATACTTCTTGCAGACAGATCTGAAAAAAAATGTTGCATAAGGTTTAGGAAAATGGTCAGTTTTAAATTGTTTATATCCATCCATAATTTTTAAGGATTGCTATCCATGAAAGATCTTCCTTTATTGCTGTTTCCCTAATCCAATTTTTAATCTGGAGGATGGTCTCAGCAACCAGCCTAATATATATTAGGCCAGATATTCAGACTTATGCCCAAGGAGTGCGCAATGATGGCACAGTGCATTGCAGATGCACCATGTGGGACAGTACGCAATATTCAGAAGATACACCACCGAAATGCACTGGCACAACCAGGCTGAATATAGCAAAGATGTGCCGCAGTGCAACCAGAGATGTGCCAGCACAACCATGAATGTGCGGTACCAGGCCAGAACACACAGCCTAGTGGACTGAGCAAGGGCAACAGGCTGCAGGAACACACAGGCAAGGAAGCACAGGGGCATAGGGTCACAGTACCCCACCAGCACAGCACAGCAGAGTACAGGGGTGCACCTTTCTGGAGGCAACACAGGGCACCATGGCACAGCACACTCAGTACCCTGGCCCACCAACTGTGGCACAAGCACCAGGCCAACACACTGGCACCACTGTAATGCCAATGGCAGAGCCACGCAAGAGATACCCACCAGGCCATGCCGCAGGATGCCGTGGCCATGGTGTCAGGAGAACACAAAAACACAGAAGTCTGTGGTCCAGTGGCAAGGGAGGCACAGGCCACCCAGGGGCACACAGTCTGCTACCCAGAGTGGGGATGGACACAGCACTGCGGGCCACACCAGAGATGGGTAGCACTATAGGCAGACTGAAGGCAGGCAGACAGGATGCATGGAACAGCCTTCCTGAGGAAGTTGTGGAATCAAGAACAGTGGGGGAATTCAAGAATGCATGGGACAGATATAAGACAGTCCTAGTGGGGGGTAGGAGGAAGTAGGCTGTTGGTTAGCTAGGATCTGATGCTTCTCCGTTAGGTAGGAAAATGGGCAGACTAGGTGGGCCAAGTGGTCCTTATCTGCCATCAAATTCGATGTTTCTATGTTTGTATGACACAAGGTGCAGGGGCAGTCACAGACACAGTGAGACACACCAAAAAGGGCCATGCACAGGACAGGGACATAGGGCACATGCCCAGTGCATACATGTGCAGTGGCCCATGGGGATAGCTGCGGGACACTAGGGATATGGGTAAGCACAGCACAACAGACACTTGCAGCATGGCTCCACACACCATCTGCAAAGAAAACACAGACGCAGTGATGCAGCAATGAAAAGGCTTTAATAACAATGTAAAGAAACACAGGTTGGCCAACAGGGCAACTATTTACAGTAAACAAAAGCGACTATGGAGGGTCATGGAAGGCAGGGGATAGGGTCCAGGGGCTATACAATGGGATGTGGGGATGGGCATGGCAACAGGAGAAGGTCAGGATGAACAGGGGCTATGCTCCAATGAAAAGGGGCCATGGTTGGCCATGTCCTGCCACCACCAGCTGGTGCATCTCCCTCCAAAGCACCACCATCTCATGAATCAGCCACACCAACAGATTTTCCATCCTCCTCTGCTGCACCAGCAAGCTGTCTAAGGCCCTCACCACTCTGCCCATCCCCCTCTGTGGACATACCCTGGGAACACCTAGGAGAAGGGACAGAACAGGCAGTATGCGACATGCCCAAATGATCCCCAGTCCTCCCACAGTGTACACTGGACAGTGGAGGCACACACCAGTGGATGGACCACCAAAGTCCTGCTCATGGAGGACCGCACCAGCCATCCACCAGCACACAACACAGGTGCAGAGAGGTACACAGGACCATGCAGTGGGTACATTGGCACATGTGCAAGGCTCATGATGTGGAATGCAGGCACTCGTGGCTGCACACATGGTGGATGCCACTGCACCACCCCCCGGGTGGCACATTGGAGATAGGCATGGCCCAAGCACATGCAGAGCAACACCGGCATGCCCACCAGACATTGTGCCCATCCCGGCAGTGGCCACACATGGCTGTGGCGACCATGTTTGGACCCTGCGACCAACAGAGACCCACAGAGAAATGGTAAAGTATTGTAAACATGCCTAACTGGATGCTGCAATCATGACAGCCCAGCTGCTGACCCATCATCATGTCTTTGCACCACGGCCACAGCCATCCTGGCCCTCCTGTGGTCCTCTGGTTCTGTGGATGGAAATGAGCGAAGTCAACATGAGTGAACAGGCACACACACAGACAGCCTCCCACCACACAGCCTGCATGGCACAGGGTGGGACACCACCTGCCCCGTGGCCTTGGTGTCTGCAGGACTGCAACACGCACAGCAGCATTATGCATGCCAGCCATACAGGACACACAGTGACCACCAGGACTGTGTTGGCCCCCCAGCACTGGCACATGCTATGCATCCTGACACACACTACAGTTATACCCTGTGCATGTATGACACATGTGCATACTAAGCTGGCTGTGGCACTGCCCCATGCCACATGCGTGCCTGCAGCTATTGCAGCCTCTCTGGGTCCTGGCAGTGAGGGTTACTATAATGGTGCCTGCACTGCTCTGCACTGTGCCTAACCCCCATGCAGTGCTCATTGGCTGTGGCCACATGGTTCCACACCTCACTCGATGCCCACTGCAGAGGGACCTGCCCAAATAGCTGGGGTGCAAATGGCTCAACCAGTGCTACAAGGTTGCATGCCTCAACCTCAGATCAATGTATTGCCCTACAGGAGGTAGTGGTGCATGGCATGGCTCCTGTAGTATGAGAGTGTTGGAGGCATTATGGCCTACACAGTCCACATGTGTTGTGGCACTCGAACGTTTGTACTTGACCGTGCAGCACATGGATGCATGATAGGCTTGTGCTGTGGAGGTGTATTGCACAGAGCCATGCATGCACACAGTGTCATGGCCTGGCAGGTGCTAGGGGTCAGGTCTGTGACCTCGACAGTACAGGGCGTGATCTGCAGCAGCAATGTGCATGGTCCCGGCCTGCGCAGTATGCAGCATAGCACATCACGGGGACCTGCTTCATAGGCCAGTGCACCATGATGTGCATGCATGGGTGATTGGTGACCAGTACTGTGTGTGCACTGAGGGCACGTCGTGCAATGTAGATGGTTAAGTGATAAGCTATTGCACTGGTGTGCGCACATGCACACTGCATGCCTGAACACCGCGCATGAGCAGAACATGTGCCACACGATTGCTCTGGTGCAACATGATTGAGCACAGAGCAATAACACGATATTCAGTTGCCATATACATATCGCCTCATGAGCCTATGTGTGGCACAACTGGGTGCATTAGCATATCATTACCATTGTGCACAGGCTCATTTGCTTGCTTTGCTCCTTATAAGTGCCACAACACAGCACAGGTCACGGACTGGTATTGTAGGCTGTTTGGTAAGGGGATGCTAATGCTGGGATTGAGACAGAGTCAAATTAAGTCATATGCACAGGCCTAGGGCCCCAGCCTGCCAGAGGGGGCCCCCAGCAATCCCCAACATATATTTACTATTATATACTTTTTCTTTTTGCCTGAGCTGCACCTTTTTGTTTCTTTTGTAAAGGACTCAGCCACTGAGTAATTGGAGCAAGACAGGGGATGAATTGTGACATGACTCACCTCCCTGATTAGGTGTTAAGTGTAGATGATAGTTTAAGGGGCCCTGGCAAGGCTGACCTTTAAGGTATGAACAGGCCCATTTCCTTTGCTTTGTCTCCCAACCCCACTTACAAACCTTACTTAGAATCAAGTCTTACTCTTAAATATATTAGCAGTACAGTGCAATGTGTGTGCTTTATATTTAATCTCTTTCCTAAAATTAAGAAATCCACAATGCATTTCAGTGGTACAATTAAAAATTTTACTTTTTTTAATTCCCTCAAGTCACTCATATTGAAATTCTTACCTTGATATAGCTCTGTTTTCAGGATGAATAAAAATGAACGTATTTCAAGGATACCATCAGTAAATCTTGTCATTTATTGATCCTGGCTTACTTATCATTGGTAAAGTTATCATTAACAGAAATTGTTGGTCCTGGAAATTATTTCTTCCAACAATCACTCGCTTTGAAATATAATCTCTAAAGTTCATGACTCCTCTAGAAAACTATCAACTTCATTCCTACACCACTTGAGGACCTAGCCTCTTTTAGAGATGGGTCTTTATCCCACCCCACAAAAGCCCCACATCCTGGTTCATAATACCTGACAGGACAATGTCCAAAGAAGCAGCTGCTGCGACTTGCAGGGATAAGGTGATGCACACACAAATAGGTGGCCAGTCCAAATGCTTAAGTTCCAGAACATTGTAGCACTCTGCAGTAACAGCTGAACACAAACTGTAGATGCAATTTCAAAACATTTATTTTGTATTCAAGTTCACAGTGCAATCTGTGGTTCTATGGTCCAATGGGCTACTATAGAGTGTTACACTGTTCTGGACCTTACCTGACAGAACACAATGATAACATCTGGTCTGCAAGCACATACATGTGTATTTTTTGGGGGGGGGGCTTTGGCAAAGTGCAACATCATGACAATTCACATCCAAAAGAATGTTTTCACCAGGCCAATTAGTAATTATGTTCTTTAAATAAGGGAGGCAGCATGGCACCGTGGTTTAAGGTTCGGAGCTACAAACCTGGAGACCTGGGTTTGAATCTCAGAGCCCTCACTTGCATACTGTGTGACCCTGAGCAAGTCACTTAACTTCCTTTTGCTCCCAGGTCACACCTGGAATCAAGCTTCAGCGTAGTGTGCCTCTACTGGTTAAACAGATTCTCCTTTCCTTCCCCCTAAATGATCAAAACTCAGATTATTATTTTTCCATATTGATATTATTAGTTTCATTAGTTTTGAAGCATTTTAGTTAGGTTATGTATGTTTTATGCCACTTTTGAGGGACAGTAAGAACATAGGGAGGGGCATAACCTTCAGAAAGATGAAGATAGTGTTATCCCTGTAAACGTCAATGGTGAGATTCTACTTCGAGTACTGTGTCCAGTTTGAGAGGCCCCATCTCTGGAAGGACATAGATAGGATGGAGGCAGTACAGAAGAGGGCAGCCAAAATGGTGCAGGCAGGTCTGGCGCCAGGTTTTTATAGGCCCAGGCCATGCACCTCCAGTGGGTTCCTCAGATCCATTCATCCATGTAAAAAAGCAATAGGTGCAGCACAGGCCAGCCCCAGCACTTGGCAGAGAGAAGCAGGCAGCCCACCCCTCTCCCCGGGCCCCCCAACCTCAAGCCAGGCATCGGCAATGCTGGCAATAACATTATTAGTGTCATCGGCCAGCCACCACCCCCCCAAACAGCCAGAGTGGCTTTCCCGGCTGGCACAGAGGGTTCCTGAGTCTTGACCTGACCCAGACCCCTGCTGCCATTTCTGTTACACATTACACTGTCACTTTCTGCATGCTGTTGGGAATAGGATCTTTTTGTGTGATTTTCATTTGAACGGATGGTTGAACCATGAACATATCCCTTGCTTTCGGGGGTATACATTTAAAAAAAAATGAACACAATTCAGACTCAGTCTTTAATCCTCAGTATGAATTTGCTGAGTAAGAAATGTTGTTGATGACTGACCTGCTGCTGGTGACTGCCTCAACTCCAGATGCTCCATCCAATCTGACTCCGCTGTGCTGCTGCAACCATCCTGCTGGATCCGCTTGTTTAGTACTGCCTGCCTGCCAACCCACGACCATGACACAACCTGTGCCATTTCACAGCTCAGTCTTCCCTTCTGGCCCGGCCCACCAACACAATGGGTTGTGAGGATGTCCAGACTCTCCTCGTTCTCAAGTGTTATGATCTCTTGCCAGACCCAGACTAGAGTGCACTCCACCATGCAGCAGCTGTCTGATCCCCTACCTTCAATAGCAGTCAGATAATGGCAGGGCAGCTCAGTCCCTCAGGCCAACCCCCCACCACACTCTGACTCCAGACATTGGCCACCTGCACCCACACACCCCCATGGCCACAAAACACTCCCAGTCCCTAGTTGAATTGGGGTCCTGCTCCTGCCAGGCAAGCTAAGCAGGTCTAGTAGTAGCATTCATTCAGGACCTGGGGGGGTTATGTAGTTTCACATGTGGCAGTGGTGCCGGGCCCAGCAACATCATTCATACAGCAGGCTCAGAGTTCGGCATGGCATCGGCATTTGACAACATTTAAATAAATAATCTGTACCGCACCACTCACTACCAGGCTGCAGACAGAGGCAGAGCAGAGATGGGAGAGCCTGGCTGAGCAGCATAGCAGTGGCAGCCAGTGCAGCCAGCTTGGAAAAATGAGATGCTGGTCAGACGGTGGATGGCCCCCCTCTGGTGTTTGGGCCCCAGGCAATTGCCCAGATGGCCCAGGTGCTGATGCAAGGCCTGGGTGTAGGGCCTGCATCAGAAGCCCTACAAGGAATGACTCAAGGAATTAAATACAGTACGTACTCTCTAGAGGAAAGGAGGGAAAGGGAGGGCATGATAGAAATGTTCAAATACCTTACAGATATTAAAAAGGTACATGAAGGTAGTATTTGACATAGAAAAAGATGCTCAAGGACAAGGGGTCACACTATGAAACTGGAGGGGGAGGCTCAAAGGAGATGTGAGGAAATACTATTTCACAGAAAGGGTGGCGAATGCCTGGAACAGCCTCCCAGTGGAGGTGGTGGGTGCTAAAATTGTAAAAGGATTCAAGCATGCATGGGATAGACACCAAAGGGACCTTAGAAATGAGGCAAGGGGGGGGTTAAGACCAAAGAGTGAGTAGGGTCTGCTGTGGCACAGTAGATAGGGAAAATATGGCAGACTAAATGGGCTAAGAGGTTCTTCTTTGTCAACTTCTATGTTGCCATGTTTCTATTTTTCTTCAAGTTTCAGTAACTGATATGCAATGGCCAAGGGGTGCTGTCACAGCAAAGGGGCACACTCATTGTAAAGGGTCATGGTTGCGGTGAGGGGCCCAAAATTTCTCTTGGGCCTAGGGACCCAGGTTGCCTTCATCTGGCCCTGGATTGAGAGACCATACCAACACAGCAACAGAGCACTGTACTGTGCCATACTGCCACTGATCTACTGTGCTGTCACTGTCCACAGGTAGCAGAATTTCCGAGTCAGAGGGAAAGGAGGATGCCAACCCAGCAGCACTGAGGGTTGAGGTGCTGGATACCACACCTCACTCCACGCTGGTGACCCAGGCTTGGGAATGAGCCTGGGTCATCAGGGGTCACTAGGGGAGGACTAGGATTGAGCATCCAATGAAAGCTCTTCTAGTCCTGGGGAAGGGGTGGATTCACACCGCGCTCCGGTGGTCCCTGGAGTTGCCTGGAGGTACTACAGATGCATGGGTGCCAAGTAGAGGGGAGCATGATGGACATCTGCATGTTGTGCATGGATGTCATTGCACATCTGTGCTCCCATCAGGAAAAGGAAAAAAAGGGAAAATTGCAGCATAGTCAGCAGCAACTTGATGACCGCAGCTTCACCGACCAATGATGCCTGGAATAAGGCGTGTGCTGGTACTGGATCCTGGCTGGGTGCAGGGGCATAGGGGAGGGCCCCTTTTGATGGCATAGCTGCATATGCTAGCTGGACACATCAGCTTCGGGGTCAATGGTGAAGGAGGAGCAATGGCTGGAATAAGGCAGGAGTGTGGCTGCAGATGAGAAAAAAAAAGTTAATAAAAAAGAGGGTGAGGAGGAGCATAGGCCTGCCCTCAAATGCAGGCCCAATTTCACTAAAGAAGAGTCACAGGCCCTGTTCAAGGTCTACCTCAACAGGGAGGACTTGCTAAGCAGTGCCATGGGTACAGCACCAGAGTGGTCGGCTAGGTGGAATTCAGTGGCCACCTATGTGAATGCCCATGGCAGACACCAGAGGAGTGCCCAGGAGTGCTGCAAGTAGGTGGGGACAGACGGGTGCTGCATCAAGGAGAAAGTGACAGCCATCAGGGCATCATGCAGCAGGACCGGCGGAGGACCATCAACCGCACCAGCACTGACACCATTCTCCATGCTGCTATAGAGGACGTTCCTGGTGGTGGATTTCAGATGGGTGGCAGCCCCTCACAGCATGGTGAGTCAACACACAATATGCTTGCATGGTAGCTATGGGCTGTACCATGCAAATGGGCCTTCCACCATGCTGCAAGGCCCGCGTATGCGCTGTCTGTAGCTGTGCATGACGCACCAGTGGATGACAGTCATGGCAGTGTGCACCCCAGTGTGCAGGTACCACCTGAATGGGTGCTGCAGCACCATTGACTCTGTGTTCCTCTTTGCAGCACCATTACATTTCCATGGAGAGGAGGAGGATGCTGACATGGGCCTGGAGGAGGTGTTGCCATCGACATCCATGGGCATCTGTGGCAGGGACCGGCTGCGACACAACAGTGTGGGACTATTGGATGTCCTGGGGCTGGAGTCAGATAATGTGCTGTTGGAGTTCCTGCTGGGTGAGATCCTGCCTGTGCTTTGTGCAGGCACCCAGCTGAGAGGTGTCTCTGACTCCAGTGATGATATGGCTCTGATCCTGGGCAGTGTAGGGCATGTGACGTTGACCACGGCCCAGGGACAGACTCGGGCACCATCAGGGCCCATTGCTGCGCCTGCGACTGTGCAGCCTGCTCCCGTCCATGCCAGCACAGTGTTGTGTTGTGCCACTGCTGTGCCTGGTGGTGGGATGCTGTTGCAGGCATGGCCGTGCTGGGCACAGACCAGTAGATGGTTGAGCAGTGGTGGCAGGATGCAGTCACCAGCAGGCAGCATGCCACAGGTGCCACTGCTGGTGCACCCATTGTCACAATACCCCCGAATGATCCCCTGTGCAGTATCCACCTAAGCAGGGCACTGACCAGCATGCCACATCACCCACAGCAGGCCGGTGCTGTGCAGGATGACAACTGGATGGCAGAACACACCCAGCTGCTGCTGGCATCTGTAGACAACCAGGCGCTGCTTGCCACAGAGATCCGTTCACTTTTTTAATTTTTAATTTTTTTTTTATTTTAATCTTTGGTTACCTTGGTAAGGCCCACTAGGAACAAGTGCCTGTTTTTCAGGGGTGACCTGGGAGCAGTGGGCGGTTAAGTGACTTGCCCAGAGTCACACAGTATGCAAGTGGAGATTGTGAGAATCAGACTCAGATCTAGTCTGCATGATGCATCAAGCTCGTTCACACCTCATTCCTCTAACCTCTAGGCTATACTGCCAGCACTGTGGGGTGAGGTACGTCAACTGGCCGAGACTCAGGACAGAGGACATGTGCAGCTCATCGATGAGCTCTGCCAGCTGCGGGAGGCCACAACTGCATCTCTGGACTGCATGACCGGTACCATTGTGGCTGAGTTTGCATCGCTGGCAGCCACTGGGCAATGCTGTGTGCATACAACCCCCCACCCTGCAGTGCAATATCAACTCCACGGTCCAGGCATCTGGTGACCCCTGCACAGCAGATGCTAGACTCTGATCTGGCCATCCCCAACACCCCTGGCATGGGCCTGTTTGGTCAGATCTACACCCCAGTGAGAACCCAGGACGTGTTGGACACTCCCCCATTGGCTGTTTCACAGCCCATGGCTGTTGACTCTCCTGGGCACGGCTGCCCATGTGGCCATGGCAGCAGTGGTACCATGTGGTTGCCCTGATGTGTGTGCTACCCTACCCTGCTGTCCACTACTGCTGCCCAGCGCACATTTGAGTGTTGCTGGTGTCTCATGCAAGTGGTGGTGTGCACGTGTGTTGTGGCGCATGCACCCTGTGTGCGCTGGCTGGGCTGCTGGGCCTTGTGGCATGGCTGTGATGAGGGCAGCTCTGTGCCGGCTGTGCGTATGCAACGGTGTCATGCGCCTCATCCATGCCATGTCCATCCACTGTGGATGCAGTGCCACACATACACACACAGCACACAGCACAGGCACAGGCACCAGCATACACACACGGATGCAGTGCCCTGTTCAGGCAGTACTTGCCCATGATCTCCACATCTGACCATGTGTGTATGCTGGTGCCTGTGCCTGTGCTGTGTGCTGTGTGTGTATGTGTGGCACTGCATCCACAGTGCATGCTCTGTGTACCTGTGTCCCGGCATGCATCTCTCTGTGCCTGTCCAGCCCTCTGGGTGGGATGGTGGTCCGTGCTTCCCCTGCATGCATGCCATACACTTACCTACATTCTCTGTAATGCTCTTGTGTGATGGTCACCCTGTGCCTCTGGGCCTCGGCCGCTAGTCTGGGGTCCCACCTCCCCATGGGTGGCTACACATCCCTCTGTGGCCCATCTTCACTATCCTTTCCACTGCTGTTGCCCTCCTCCACCTGGACAGCTATCCCACGGTCAATGGCCATGTTGTGCAGCATGCAGCAGGCCAGGAATAGGTCACAGGCTTTCAATGAGCTA
The DNA here is from genome assembly GCA_016271365.2 of Neoceratodus forsteri. NCBI lineage: Eukaryota > Metazoa > Chordata > Ceratodontiformes > Ceratodontidae > Neoceratodus > Neoceratodus forsteri. Next base: position 1,287,337,553 of record CM057459.1, on the reverse strand, counting down.
TATTGTAGGGCACCACCTTACCTGTCTAGGCAATGGAACCAAATCTTAAGCATGCCAAAGACATGCTCAATGACATTACGTGTTGCGGTGTGTTTAATAGTATCTCTCCTCCGTGGGAGAGGACGGTCATTGGTAGGAGGTGAGCAGCCAGGGCCTACGTTGGTACACATTGACACCTGTGTGGGGAGAGGGCATGGTTATCTCTGTGCCATGTCTGTGCTGGTGCCACCCCCTCACCCCTGCTGCCCTTCCCCCCCTGCACCCCACCCCCCATGTCCACACCTTCCTCCCTCAACATTGCTGCACCCACCTCCATCCCTGTTCCTTGCTCACCTAACAGGTGCCCCATGGGGATATCCTTACACTTGAATCTCTTTCCCGATACAGAACTGTGCCAGATGTAGGTGTTGTGCACTCCCGAGGTATGTGGCACAGACAGTGATGATGCACCCTGCAGCATTGTTCACCACCTGGCAGTTGATGGATGGGTATCCTTTGCAGTTGATGTATGCTGCCCACTCAGGGCCAGGTGGTGTGTGTATGGCCACGTGGGTACAGTCTATGGCCCCTATCATGCCTGGCATGTGTGCCACCCTGTGGAAGTCCTGCATGTTTGCTGTATGCTCTGCCTGTGTGCTTGGGAATAGTGTGAACTCCAATGCATGTGGCAGCAGGGCATTGAGAAACAGTGTGAGGAGGTGGGATGTGGGCAACTGGGTAATCCCTGTGGTGGCACCAGTTGGTCTCTGGAAGGTGCTCGTTGTGAGCAAGCACATCACTGCTGTCATCTTGGTCTTCACAGACATGGCATGACCCTGTCTAGTGGGTGCCTGCCGCTCATCACTGCACAGCACACAGAGCTGCCTCAGAATTGCCCTGTTCAGGCAGTACTAGCCCATGATCTCCACATCACTGTAGTCCTGAAAAGTGAGGCGGGCACAGTACTGTCTGTGTTGAGTATACTGCCAATGGGCCCTCCATCTGCCACATAGCTGTTCCTCCCTCCCTTCCTCCCTTCTCCTCACACCGCTCATTACCTGCTCCATAACAAACATTGCTGAGTTCACGCTGTTGTGCTTGATGCTTAGGGTTGCACATCTGCTATGTCTCTGTTTGAGTCTGTTTTTATGGGCTCAAGTCCGACTGGCGCATCCTCTGGTTTGCTCCTGACTTGCACCATGGATTCGGACTGAATATGTCATTGCGCCACATATTCGTGGGTACGCCCCCTTGCACTTACACTGCATATCGTTACATTTGTGCCGCAGCACAATGAGACTTGAACTGCACAGCAACAGTGGTTGAATATGTCTCTGCGGCATAAGTCTGTGGTTGTGCCAGCACAACTCAGTTGTGCCATGCACAACTGCTCTGAATATCTGGCCCACTGTGTACAAAATATGACCCAATTCTATGGAAAAATAATTTCTTTAATATTTTTAATCATAGGAAGCACAAAACCCCATCTAGAATATTCCATTTCTTCTTCCAAACATTGTCTAGGAAGGAGATCTTCCGGGAAAAGGAAAATTTTTAACAGGAAAACATGTCTAGGAAGGCAATCTTCTGGCAAAAGTAAGGAATACAATTTTGTTTCCAAAATATGAATGCACATCGAAAACTGGTTTAATTCAAGTCTTAGAACCTTTGCTTGTAATAGACTGGGGTACTGACAAAATATAATTATAGATTTTGTTAAGTAGGATTTTAAGATTTTTTTAAATTAGTGGAAGTCCATATTTCATGTGCATATAATATGCTTGTTTTAATGTTTGCATTTATATTTCTAAGCATGCCACTTATTGGACCTCTAGCCAATCAAGCATTAAATCTTTTAAAAGCATTGGAGGCTTTTTGAAATTTAGCCTCCATCAACTGGATAATATTTTTCCAGAAGAAATTTTCAGAAAATCTTTCTCCAAGACAATCATAATATTTCTCAGTACATATCTTCTGTTTATTAATGAATAAGGTAGGGTCCTACTTTTCCTTTTTCCAAAAATGACCATTTTCATTTTGTCTGTATTAATGGTTAATCTGCTTTCTCTACATATTTAAAAAAAAAAAGTATTCCACTTTTTTTGCAATCCCAGAAATGAGGTGGAACAATATCATCTGTATAAACTAGACAGGATTTTTTTTTTATTAGATATTGATGGTGAATATACTGGAGCCACCCAGGGGCATAGAAAGTGAAGGACCTTTGTCCCAAGGAGGTGCAACAGTGGGGAATTTTAAATAGGTGACAGTCAGCACTTCAAGTGTTGCAAAGGTTAGTATTGAGGGAGAGAAGTTTCTGAACCCCTGTGGAAACCAGACTGAGACTAGCTTTTTTTGCTAGTAAGCAGGACTGGTAGAGAAGTCTATCAGGGAACTGAAGCCAGTTAGCCTGGGCATACAAGTCACACGTGTGTGTCATGTGGGTGGCTCCTGTGGTAAGTTGGAAGACTTTGTTTAAAGCAACTTTAATACAGCATAGGGCAATTTCTGTGGCAGACCCATATATTACCAGCCCATAGTCAATTAGGGTCACAAGAGAACTTTGCACTGCTAGTTTAAGGGCCTCAGGGGTGAGGCTATGTTTGTGCCTGTGCAACAGACCAATGCATGTATTTGCAGCCTTAGTGACTGTCGATGTCGTGGTTGAAAGTCATTATGCTGCCCAGCATGATCCCCAGGTATTTGAAATTCTGTACAAGTTCCAGGGGAGAAGCCACCTTGTTGGTGATCAGAAGAGGGTGGTCTCTTTTCCAATTTTGGGCAGTGGAAAACAACATAGTTTTAGTCTTTGTAAAGTTCATCACCAGTTTCTGATCTTTAAACCATCTTTCCACTGCTGAAAAGTTGGTCTGGAGTTTGCCTTCGAGAGCGATGGGGTTAGAGTCCCTGGTAAACAGTACGGCATCATCTGCATAAAGGAGTTGATGACAGTTGCAGGCAGAGGAGAACTGGTTAAGAAAGAGGCTGAACAAGAGCGGGCCTAAAACAGACCGTTGAGGTACACCTGAGCAGACTTGATGGCTATCAGATAAGGTATTAGCAATCTTGACCTGTTGAGACCTCTCCAACAGGTAGCTGGAAAACCAAGATACAGTGTCAGGGGTTAGACCAATGCTATCGAGCTGTTTGATCAGAAGAGTATGGCTGACAGTATCTAATGCTTTCGATAAGTTGATGAAGGCTGCGCCAACTAGGAGACCTCGGTCAATGGAGTAGTTTACATAGCCCATAAGTTCAAGTAGTGTAGTTGTGATGCTGTGGTGCTTTCTAAAGCCATGTTGCTCAGGACATAGCAGCTGGTGCTTTTCAAGGTATTCGCCAAGCTGGTCCACAGCTATTCTCTTGAGTGCTTTTGAAAGTGGCGGTAAGATAGAGATTGGGTAATAGTTCCCAGTAAGTGTTTGGTCTCCACTCTTGAAGACTGGAGTGACTATCGCAGACTTCCACTTTACTGGGAACTATGAGTACCCAAGACAGATGCTGAGTATGTGTGTCAGTGGGGTCAGAATTTCAACCAAGGACAGTGCCAAGAATTTCAGATCCAATGTATCATGGCTGAATCTAGTTTTGCCCAGAGCCTTTAGGAGGTATTTTCTAGCTTTCCTGGTTGTGATTGTTTTGAAGTAAAAAGGAGGGTGGGACGGGGTAGAGGAACTAATTATTTGAGCATCAGAAGATCGGGGTGGCTTGAAGAAGTCAGGGGGGAATACCCTACTCAGGTCTGAGAAGGCATTATTGAAAGAGCTGTCAATTGTTCTAGGATCAAGAGTGGAAGTGCCTTCTATGTTAAGCATAATGGGGTCAGTTCTGCAGTCTTTACCAGTTAGTCCCTTTAAATTGTTCCAACAGTTTCTGCCATCATGCCAGGTTTTGATGAGGGCTTCCTTGTAATATTGATTTTTAGCAGCCCGTATAGTCCGAGTGCAATCATTACAAGCTTTCTTATAGTTCTGCAGGTCTAGTTGCTTTCTAGAAGCATGTGCCTCATCCATAGGTAGTCCCTTGAATTCAGCAAGTCAAGTAGGCCAGGGGAGAACCAGGGGTTGCAGTGGCCTTTGACTTTCCTAGTTTTCATAGGGGCATGCCAATCACAAATGTCATTAAAGTGGCGAATGAAGCAATCTAGGGCAGTTTCAACATAGTGTGTATTATAGACTGGAGACAAGTCATGGTGACTGAGATCTGTCTTTAATGCTTCTAGGTGGCCCCTTAAGAGAACCCTCTTGGTAATTATTCTCACTGGGGGCTTGGTTTAATTATTAGACCATTTGAACATGATGGGAGAGTGGTCGCTAAGTGTGTTGGGGAGGATAGTGATCTCCGATATGTGACTGGGGTGGTTAGACAGTACCCAGTCAAGTAAGGTGCTGGTGCTAGTGGGGCAGTTGACCCTAGTTGGACTGGTGACCAGTTGCAAGGGGTGAGTAGCTGTGAGTGCATCTTTAAAGACCTTGGCCTCTGGGGAGAGCCAGTTGATACTGAAGTCCCTGAGGAGTATAATTTCATTGTTTAGGCTCATTGAATCTAGGCACTCCATTAGTCCTTCAAAGCCAGTAGCCTTATGCTTTGGAGGAATATAGATTGAAGAGACTGTGAGGGTTTATTATGAGAGCCAAGGAGTACTTTTAAGGCAAGTGCTTGTATTTGGTCACCCAAGGTGGGCAGTTGCAGGACTAGTCCCTGGAGATTGTCTCTAAGGTAAATAGTACACCCACCTCTGTGCTTTGTTAAGCGATCTTTTCTGTAGACCATGTAGCCTGGAAGTGAGACACAGGCATCTTCTATTTTGGGTGAGAGCCATGTCTCGACCACTGAGAGGATGTCTGGGTTGTGCTGCTGGTCCAGGCATTAAGGATGTCAAGTTTATGGAGGAGGCTACAGATATTTATTGAGGTGATCATGAGAGACCCTGTTCTGCTTGGAGATGTGGCACCTGTCTGTGGGCCACGGTAGGGTGGATATTCCCAGAAAGCCGCAGGAGCAACAGTGTAAGCCTCCAGAAGTACTCTCTTAATTGCTTGAGGTTGTGTTTTGATTTCCTTCCCCGAGGTAGGCGGAAGGAGGTGTTTTTATTTAAAGGGAAGTGATGAGGAAAGCATGCCAGCGAAGGCAGCCAGCCAGGGGCATACCTACTAGTGTTACAGTAAGGGTACGGGGCTGAAGCCTTTGAGAGTGAGGAGCATTATAGTTATGTGTGGAGGTGGTAGAACTATAGGTGTGAAGGCAGCAATATACCACTGGAGGAGGTCTGAGGAGGTCCCATAGACAAGGGGAAGTCTGATGGAGGAAGAAGCATTAGTATCAGCAACCATCTGGTAAGTGTAACAACTGGAGAGGACATTCTAGGGTATGAGCTAGTTAATTAATATGTATATTTACTCATATATACAGTATATATATATATATATGCATACACACATATATATATATATATATATATATATGTGTACAAAGATACATATTATGGTAGCACAGTAGCGCTACCATAGTTAGGGTTGAGAAGCCATTTACATGTTAAACCTAAACACTTGCACCTTAATAACTTTGCAACCGCTTGATGGATTTGCGTGAAATTTGGAATACATGATCAAGAACCATACGTCGTGGGATCTGCCAACTTTCATACTGTTTGGATATACGGCTGCAGAGTTATTAAGCGTGATCTGCGTGCATGTTTATGCTTTTGTGAAATTCTTTGGTTGTCTCTCCAGGTCGCACGGTTTGTGCGATCGGTCCAAAATCTTCAGGAAATGTGCGGCCAGGTTCCCTGATGTGCCTGTTGAAGATTTCATGAAAAATACTAAACGGTTCAAAAGTTATTCAAAAAACAAGTTCCCATTATAAGTCAATGGGAAAAGTTAACAAAAAGTTCAACAGTGTCGCAAATGCAGTTTTCACTTTCGCAAATGGCCCTTTTACTGTTGCAAGTCTGCCATTTTGTTTTCAGTTAGTGATCAGAAAAATGCTTGGCATTTAAATTTGGGACCCTCTAGCAACCTAATTCTTTTTGTATTCACTTAGTCGGACCCTGAGGATGCTAGGCGTGTCTTTATTTTGGGGTAAAACACCCCAGAAATATGTTTTTCAAATTTCTGGAAAAAGTGCTTTCACAAAGTGCTTTCACATTTGCGACACTCTCGATTGAATTTGCGAAAGTTTTCACAAAGTTCAACAGTACATTACCAGGCTGTGTGAAAATTACAGCAATTATTTTTCACCCTGCTGCAAAAGAACAGTTTGGTCTTTTGGGCTGAAATTTGAAGGGAATGCAGCCAACATGTCACATATGTGTCGTTCAGTGTTTTGGTGTAAAAATATTACATGGCAGCAAAGTGACGGCACTACAAAGTTGAAGCTTTTTCCCTTAGGATAACATTACGGCATCTGCTACTTTACAGGAATCCTTTGTCGCCCTGCTGCAAAATAATGGTTTGGTCTTTTGGGATGAAATTTGAAGGGAAGAAAGGCAACATATCACATATGTGCCTTTTAGTGGTTTGGTGAAAAAATATTACAGGGAGTGAAAGTTAAGGCACTGCGAATTTGTCTTTTTTCCCCATAGGATAACATTATGGTGTGCATCATGCCTTTCGGGGCCCGTATCTCGGAAACAATGCGAGAAACGGACTTTTCGTTGGAAAAATAGTTAGCCCCCTAAGTGCAAAACTAGCCATGAAAGTCATAAATCTTATAACTTTTAAATTTTTTTTCTACGTCGTACAGTTCCTGAGATATAAGCAATTTAGTATTCCAACTCCTCATTTTCTGCTCCAAGACCCATTATTATGCATACATTCTTTGTACTCACTGTCTTTCTCTATGCAGCCTTTGGGGAAAAACAGCCTGTGTGCTTACATTACTGTTACCCTTCCCGCTTCTGCTTGTAGTTCCGTACCCATTTCACTTACTGTTCCCATCTATGCCACCATGTGCGTTACCCTTTGCGTTTTCATTTGCGCTTGTGTTTGCATTATTTTAACCATTTGTGTCTACAGTACTGTTTATCTTTGTGCTTTTCTTTGCATCACCATGCACATTACCATTTGTGTTTGTTGGGCCCCACGCTCCCGGCGCCGCATTACATTCACTATTTCTCGTTATCATTCTCAAAAAGAAGGGGAAATTAGAGGCAAAAAAATCCATTTAATGCATTAGCTAGGGTTGTTCCACAGCGACAAAAGTGAGGAAATTTGGTGTTAGGGTTGATAGCCCCTTGGACCCCACACTAACTGGCATCGGGGTGTACATTGGGTTGTCGGTCCTAACTCTCACCCCATTATCCTATACCTCTGCTTCTTCACACATCTGATGGGGTGAGAGTTAGGGCCAGTGACCCAATGTGCACCCCGATGCTGGTTGGGGGTGGGTGAGGGGTTCAGGGGGCTTTCAACCCTAACACCAAATTTCCTCACTTTTGTCACTGTGAACAACCCTAATTAATGCATTAAATGGAGTATTTTTGCTCTAATATATATATATATATATATATATATATATAGATATACATATATATATACACACACACAAGAATTAGTTTTATTTTTTTTTTATTGTTATATGTTGGGGTAGTAGGGTGGGGAAGCCAGTGAAAAGGGGCAGATTCAACTGGGAGAAGGAATTCACCTTGAGAGAGAATGTGGTGAAAATGTGGCCAGTCACTTTAAGGGAGAATGCAGGAAGTCGCCCTGTTAGAGGAAGTATTTGGCTTGCTTAGTGGGGGAGATGGGGTATTTAATAGAGGTCAGGGCTGGGGTGGGACTAAAGTATAGAGCAAGGTGATCACAGTAGGGACAGCTGTCACTTGGAGTTACAGGCTGAAATAGATTTTTAAGGCTACGTGGCACAGAGACTGCTGAATCAAGCAGTTTATCAAGAGCAGAAGTGCTCACAACAGTTTAGAAATTAAGTACTTCGGGCTGCGATCTGTACTAGAATACAATTAATTAATCAGGTAAATAAGTACCAGAAAACAATTAATCAGGGAATAGGTTAAATTATTGATGGTTGTGCAGCCAGACTAGGACAAAGAATTACTTGTGCATTGATTGTGGGAGTGTGGGCGCTCTAGCGAGCTCTGAGTTTAAGAAATAAAATTAACTCCTGTTACACAGAGATCCAAGAATTAGGAGCAGTTCAGCTGATCAAGGTCTCTGGAATGTACTGGAAGTTATTGGAGTATTATAGGCTTCCACAGTCCTACAGTAGTATACTGGTTGTAACCATAACTAACTAGTGTCCAACATGCCTTACAATCTTTTTTCAGAACAGTATCTTATAATTATTCCCACATAACTCAATGGTCTTTCCTTTTCTCTTCATCCAACACTTTTCTATAATCTTTCTCTGCTCTAGAGTATTTAAGTTTTCCTTTAAAAGGATATTTCTCACAATAACGCGTTAACCTATTTAGACTGCTTTTAGATTTTTTACAAATTTTGTTAAACCAAGCTGTCTTAAATTATCTAGAAAATGTATTTGTTCTGCAAAAAGGCTTCTTGTAGTTCATTTCTGTCTATTTGTTATATGCTTTCTGGACATTATTAGTCATCAATATGGTGTCCCATATCAAGGATAGATGATCTGAAAATAATAGTTCTGAGAAAAACTCCACCGTCTCACTCCCACCACCTAATTTTTCTTGAGTTGAGCACTTCCAGACTAACAGTATTTAGTCTGTTCTCGTAGAAGCTGGTAAAACCTTCTATTTGCTCATGAACTAATAAGGGAAAGTGAGTCCAATCAGTCAAAAATAATTACATTCTTAAAAATGTTTCAATGCATCTATATTGGACCACATTAAATCAATTACAGATGATCCCAGGTGACCCATGAAGGTATGACCTCCCTGCTGATCCCCTGGTGGTCGACCGTTTAATAGTATAAAACCTAAATTATTCATAATTTTCTTCAGAGCTTTACCTTATCAGTTGGATTTCTTGGGCAGGATCCACGGCGGGGGAGGACCACTGCTGCGGGAAAACTTTGGTGCTAGTGGGAAACCACTTGTGAAGCCGCAGGTCACCCGCAGCTGCAGGTATTCACATAGGTGGAGTCGGAGTACGACTGGCTCCATGGAATATGGCAGTTTGTGGATACTGCTGCAATGGACAATACCACAGCTGTGGGAGACTGCTACAGGCAGCAGAACCCACCATAGCACCATCTGCAACTGCCACGGCTGTGAATTGCAACTGCCGCAGATGCAGACAATTCCAGTCCGCAATGGTAGTTGCGGAGGGAAACTTTAAAAGTTTCTTTTTGTGGATCTGGCCCCTTATCTTTAGATTTTTGAATCATGCTTTTTGTCAGGTTAATAACAACTAATCCAAGAAGAAGCTCATTATTGAATTTCCTTGGATGATTTTAGAATTCTGTCATTGAAATCTCTAAGTACAAAAAAGGATAGTTTTCAATAATATTGTCTATTTCTTTAAAGATGTTCTGAAAAATATGACCACTCAATCAAATGAGAGGCAGAGTTAGATTTAGTGACAGGAGGAAAATAAACAATAATAAGAATAATTTTAATAGCTGGACATTTTAGCAGTAAAGGGAGAATTATTTTGGACTGAGATTCTAGTGGGGTAATTTTAAAATTTAGGGAAGCTTTGACATACAGGTATATTGCCATAACTGTCTTAACTCTGCTATAGTTTTTATCCCTGGCTGCTGACATTCTGAATCCTGAATATCCTATCATCAAGGTGGAGAGGGCCTTTCTTTCTGGCACCTGGTCTCTTGAAGACTGAATATGTTAAAAGCTAACAAAAATGACTTAATTTCCTCATCCACTGATTTATAAATGAACCCTGCTTTATTACAGGAGAGAATGGTCAAGAGTCCTGTAGACTTAACATATTTCAACAAACAAAATAAAACAGGGATATACATACAGGATGATTACTTCAAAAGATGAATAATTTATTTGAACATACATCAGCAACCCTCTTCATTGGGGGGGTGGGGGGTGGAGTCATGGAGTCATACATTTAGTGCATAATTTCAATAGTAAAGTGTAGAGTGATGAAATTCAAAAACGATCAAAGTGACCAGTCATTGAACAAGTAATTCTTTGTCCTGGTCTGGCTGCACAACCATCGATAATTTAACCTATTCCCTGATTAATTGTTTTCTGGTACTTATTTACTAATTAATTAATTGTATTCTGGTGCAGATCGCAGCCCGAAGTGCTTAATTTCTAAACTGTTGCGAGCACTTCTGCTCTTTCACTTCAAGTGAATCAAATGACACAATATCAACAATTAAATGATTAAAATGCACCACTACAGCATAAACTTCATCAGAATCAGTTAACATTGCCTCATAATTTAAAATCTATTCTTTCATTGTTTACATTGTGTTTCCTTTTATTAAAAAACTAATTAAATATGAATATTTTAGTACAATTATTAAGAATTCATCTCCTGTAGCATGCCATTATCAAAAAACAATGAGTGGAAATGTTTATAATTTTCTAACTGGGTGGCAAGTTATATCTTTAGGCATAGAAACATAGAAACATAGAATTTGACGGCAGATAAGGACCGCTTGGCCCACCCAGTCTGCCCATTTCCCTGCCTACTGGATAAGCTGCAGATCCTAGTTAACCAGCAGCCTACTTCTTCCTACCCCAACCCCCTAGAATTGCCTTATGACTGTCCCATGCATGCTTGAATTCCACCACTGTTTTTGACTCCACGACCTCCTCCGGAAGGCCGCTCCATGCATCCACAACCTCTCTGTGAAAAAATACTCTTAAATTACCTCTGAGCCGCCCCCATCTTCAAATTGTGCCCCTTGTTCTTGCACACCTCTTATTTTGAAAGATGCTACCTCTGGACTTTGTTGATTCCCTTGAGGTACTTGAAAGTTTCTGTCATGTCCCCTCTCCCTCCTTTCCTCGAGGCTATACATATTAAGCTCCTTAAGTCTCTCTCTCATATGTCTTCTGTGCAGACCCTGCACCATTTTAGTTGCCCTCCTCTGACAGCTTCCATCCTGTCTATGTCTTGCTAAGACTGGGTCTCAGAACTGCAGCAGTACTCCAGATGGGGTCTGACCAGCTGTCAGCACAGATGGATAATAACTTCCTGTTTCTACTGGTGCTGCCTCTCCTTATGCATCCCAGTATTCCCCAGCCCTCCTTGCTGCCCTCTCCATTGCTTGCCCACCTTTAGGTCATCTGATATGACTACCCCAGGTCCCTTTCCATTTTGTTGTTGTTAGTATCTCACCCCCATTGTGTACTCTTCCCTGGGTTTTTGTTTCCCAGGTGCATTACCTTGCACTTCTTAGCATTAAATCTAAACTGCCATACATTTGACCATTCTTCTAACCTTGCCAAGTCCCTTTTCATCCTTTCCACCCCACCTTGTGCATCAACTCTGTTGCAGATCTTTGTGTCATCTGCAAAGAGACATACTTTTCCTTCCAGTCCCTCTGCAATGTCGCTTATAAAGACATTGAAGAGGACCGGTCCTAATACTGAACCCTGCAGTACCCCACTAGAAACCCCCCTTTCATCAGAGTGGACTCCATTTACTACTACTCTCTGTGTCCTACTCTCCAGCCAATTTTTTACCCAGACTGTCATCTTGGGACCCACTCCCAGGCTAGCTAACTTGTATATTAATCTTTTGTGTGGGACTGTGTCAAATGCCTTGCTAAAGTCTAGGTAGACCATGTCCACAGCCCCTCCCTGATCTACTACTTTGGTCACTTAGTCAAAGAAATCTATCAGATTTGTCTGGCATGACCTTCCTGCTGTGAATCCATGCTGCTTTGGGTCCTGTGCCCCTCTGGCCTCTAGATACTCAACAATTCTTTCCTTCAGAAGTGATTCCTTCACTTTCCCTACCACTGAGGTTAAACTAACAGGTCTGTAGTTTCCTGCTTCTGCCTTCCTCCCACTTTTGTGAAGGGGAATCACATCTGCCCTCCTCCAGTCCTCGGGTACCACCTCATCCTCCCATGATTTGTTAAACAGGATAGTCAGTGGTGTCACTAATTCTACCCTTAGTTCTTTTAGAATTCTGGGATGAATCCCATCAGGCCCCATTGCTTTGTCCACCTTCAGTTTTAATAGTTCTTTCAGAACCCTTTCTTCTGTAAATGGGCTGGTATCAACTTCTGTATCCAGAGTGTTTCTACTGTTTGTTTTAGGTACCTCCTCTTCCTTTGTAAATACTGAGCAAAATATTTGTTTAGTATCTCTGCCTTTCACAGTCACCCTCTGCCCACCTCCCCTTTTTAAGCCACGCTATCCCTTCCTTGGTCTTCCTTTGCTCCCTGATATACCTATAAAAGGTTTTATTCCCTTCTTAACTGAGTTGGCTATCTTTTCTCGGTTTGGGCCTTTGCTGTTCTGACTGCCTTCCCAGCTTCTTTGCTTTAACTGATACAGTTCTCTGTCCTGTTCCTTCTGTGATTCCTTTGTACTTCCTGAAAGCTTTTTCTCTTGAACCTTCACTGCTACTTCCTTTGAGAACCATAGTGGTTTCTACATCGCTTAGTTTTGTTTATTTGCTTCACACAAAGGCTTGTTGCCTCTGTGATGGCAGTTTTATTATTCCCATTGTTCTTCCACCCTCCTTCCTGCCCATTTGCTAGTGCATTCCTTAGGCACTCACCCATTTTGGCAAAGTCAGCCCTCCTAAAGTCCAGTACCTTTGCCTTTGTATGGCTTGACTCTATTGCTGTGTTTATTGTGAACCATACTGTCCGATGGTCGCTAGTTCCCAGATGGCTACCCACTTCTACATCTGTGATCCTCGCTTATCTCCATTTGAGAGAACCAGGTCTAAGATTGTTCCCTCTCGAGTGGGCTCCAATACTAGTTGTCTAAGGCATGCCCCCTGTAGGGCATCTAGAATAACCCACTCTTTGAAGTGGCTGCTACAACTGCACTCCAGTTAACATCTGGCATATTCAGATCACCCATCAGCAATATCTCCCCTTTTTCTGCTATACTAAGTATACTTTCTATCATTTCCTTGTCCATTTCCTCCCCCTGAGAAGGGGGTCTGTATACAACCCCTGTGCGGATTGTGGTGCCATTGCCGGTCTCCAAATTTACCCACAGTGCTTCTTCTCCTCCCTGTTTTCCCTTTTGTTCTGTTGCTTTGATTCCTTCCCTTATGTAAAGAGCTACTCCTCCTCCTCTTTTACTCTCTCTGTCCCTCCTGTAGATAGTGTATCCTGGTATGTTTACATCTCAGTCATGGTTTTGTGTGAACCATGTTTCTGTGACTGCCACGATATCCAGATGTTCCTCCTCCATCAAGGCCATTAATTCAGGAAGCTTGTTACTTAGACTACGGGCATTGGTACTCATTGCTTTCCATTTTTTGATGGCTTTACCTTCTGTTGCAGCATCCCCCACTGACCTTTCTACCTAGGTCTTTTTCTCATTTATTACCCTGTTTTGTAGGGAGAGGCTGGGATTTTCCTGCTGCTTATCAGTGCCTCCCCCCCTTGACTAGTTTAAAAGCTTGCCAATGAAACATTTAAACCGATTGCTCAAAAGACTTGTTCCCTTCCTGGACAGATGCATACCATCCTGCCAGTATAGGCTGGTGTCCCTCCAGGTGGAACCCCAGTCCCCAATGAAGCCAAACCCTTATGCTCCACACCATTTTTTCAACCACTCATTAAACTGCATGGTGCAAAGTACCCTTGCCTCACTCATGCCATTGACAGGCAGCACCTCTGAGAAGGATACTGTGTGTGCTACTTGTCTTAGGCCCCTCCCCAGTTCTACAAAGTCCTTCTGTACTGCTCTGATCTCATGTTGAGCCAAGTCATTTGTCCCTAGGTGGACAATGACGTCCAGCTCAGACTCCTGTGCAGCTGTTCTCATGATCCTGAGGATGCGCTTCCTGTCCCTCCAAGCCATGGCACCAGGCAGGCACCTTACTTCAGTTTTCCCTGCTCCCGCCAGTTCTATCCCCCTTATAATTGAGTCCCCCACCAGGAGCTGCTTCCTTTCCTTGTGGTGTCCTCTGCCTCCTTCATGTGGGCCTCCCTTGTGACAGGTGTCCTCAGCCTCCTTAATCTCCTCTGTGGTGCATCCATAGGGGAGCTGTGCTCCCAGAATGGTGTATGGATTGTGGAGTGGAACAACTGACTGGGTGTGCCTCTGTTCCACCATCCTCACCCTCCCTGAGCCCACTGTGGTCCAACTGCTGTGCTTTCTTTGCTACCTCTGAGGTAGTGGTGGTGGCTCTGGTGCTCCCTGGATGGGGGAGGTTCCCTTCCTACCATCCAGTCTGGCCTGGGGGAAGGTTCCCTTACTGCTGTCCAGTGTGGCCTGAAGACGGCCAAATTTCTCCCTCAGGGCAGAGAGTTGTCTGCAAATAGGGCAACATCTCAGCCTCCAGAAAGACTCCCGGAAGACTGCTGCCTTGAAGGCATAACAATCTAATAGACCTAGACGTGTTGTATTATTATTTATGTTTACTTATTGATCTGCATTTTGTGATCACAAAGGGTCCAGTCACATATTATTTGTGTGATGAAATAAAAGTTATGCTACAGCTTTTTAATTCACATGCCAAAAGGCCCCATTAAGTTACAAATGAATTAATGTGGTAGCGGCGCAAGATCTAATGCAGTTGCAATACAGAAAATCATGTTCCAGACTGTACTGAAATAATGGAAACAATGGTGGGGGGGACCTTTACATTTAAGTGGTGTTCTTTGTTTACAAATAGACACTTTAATCCAGTTCTTTATTCAGACCCTTTGGAAAGAGTGATTGCAATGTAAATATCCATTCTGACTCTTTCTGAAGCAATATTTGTATTCTATTACCTGTCCTCAGTATTGGTTTAACATGTTCAATGATCATGAATTGTAGAGATGCTGGATTACTATTTTGTTGATAAAAATAGTGTACAGCTAATAATGATTCTAAATTATTGTTTCTAATGTCTTTTTGATGCTCAAGAAACTGTTCTTTTGCCCAACTAATTGTACAACCTACAAATAGAAGGTTGTATGGGCACTGTGTCACATAAACTATGTATTCTGTTGAGCAATTTACAAAATCAACAACATCCACCTGTATTTCTTTCGTAGGGTGACAAAAAACATTTACCTTGTATTACATGCTTAAAGGCCATGCAGTGTCCACACTGGAAACATCCATTTGGTTTATCGGATAACCACATGTTAGGTTGTGGACTGTCTGCAATATAGTGACTAGAGGAGATGATATCGCCTATGTTTTTCCTTTGCTAAAGGTTACTCTTGAGGTAGATGCAAAAAGAACTGGTATACTGCAATGCTCTTGAAACTTCCAATTACTCAAAATAATGTTTTTTTGTTTTTTTTTACTTTAGGGGAGATGTAGTTGTACTCCAGAATAAACAGCATTTTGTTGTTGTTGTCTGTCTTTTCTTTGAGGAGTAAACAGTATATTTCTAACCTGTGACTTTGCTCTACACAAAGCATCTTTGAGATTGTGTTCATTATAACCTCTGTCACAGAATCTTTTTAGCATTTCCTGTGCTTGTTTATCAAATGTTTCCTCAGAGGGGCAGTTTCTTTTGAGGCAGAGAAACTGCCCTTAAAGAATCTAGGCAATTAAAGCTGGTAGATGGGTACTAGTCACATGCAGCAATGAATTGCCAGGTGTTTTCTTCCTATAGCAAGAACTTTTTTTTTACATCTATGGATGCAGTCAAAGTCAGATCTAAAACATTTATAATTCTGTTCTCAATTGTATGGGTAAATTTCAAATTCATATAACTATTTTCCAAGCTATCAACAAATGATTTAGCTTCCATTTCTGTTCCTTCTGATATAATCAATAATTTGTCAATGTAACAACTCCAGAAGGTGACATTATTTGAAAATGTGTTCTCCTGTTTGAAAATGTACCTCTTCTCCCACCAGCCTAGGTATAGGCTAGCATAAGTGGGTGCTACCATAGCACCCATTGCTGTCCCCTACATTGTAAATAGAACTTACCACTAAACAAAAAATAGTTGTGTGTAAAATAAAATTGATTGCATCATTGAAAAATGTTTTTGGGAGTAGATGTTACTATATGTAACATCTGACCAAAAAGATTCCAATGCTTCTATACATAGGAGGTACGGAGTATATGTACAGTATACAGTGACTTGACATCCACAGAAGTCCAGAGATAATTATCTTTCCATTGTACATTTTCTATTTTCTGTAAGATGTGCAATGAATCTCTGGAATAGGAAGGAAGGAAGGTTAACAACCTGAGGCTGTAGAAAAAAAGTCACAGAATCTAGACACATTACCTCACCATGACCATATGCCTGATATAATGGGCCAAGTAGGAGGGTGCTGCAAGTTCTTATGTAGTTTTGGTAAATAATAACTGGTCAGCAATTTTTCCTATAGGCTGGACCAGTTTATATTTCCCTTAACAACTGGCTTGTTGTAATTACATTCACGAGCCATTTCAATCAAAGTATGCCACTGCCGCATTGGATCTTGTCTTGCTTGTGGGTCGGCATAACAGTTCAAAAATGGCGGCTCCATCTCTCACTTACCACAGAGTCACCACAACATGAGTTTTCAGGCTAGTTATTTTATATCCAGTTGATTCTGCCTGGAAATAATTTCTGCCTAGTGTGTTATAAAAAATAAAAGATTGGGGAATGGGTGCAATGAGAATTTTATGCACACTCTTGTTATGGGATGCTTTGATAAACCCCTCAGGCTTCACCCTCAGGGTTTATGTTGCATCCCACAGCTCAGGTGTGCATCAAATTCTCATAGCATTCCCTTCCCCATCCTTTATTCTCTGTACAATAGAAAGTAGATATTACTGGTGTTTTAACTTTTAGAAATTCACTTTTCTTTTTAGTAATAAACCTCTCCTGGCAGTGTCATCTATCAGGCAAAAAAAAAAGATGCTTGGAATTGTAAAGTTGGATCTTTGTTTAACACAATGTATGTCTCAGTGTCAGACATATGTCTCATTGCGTCAGTCTCATAATCCATTTTATCAAGGACGACTGTGTTGTCACCTTTATCAGACTGTTTAAAAATTATATTTATCAAGCTCTTAAGATGTTCTAATGCTTCAAATTCACTGAATGAATGACACTATGCCACTTTCTAGAGAACAACACATCTACCTCTCTCACTGCTACTTTTTAATACAGTATGCCTGAATAGCAGAATCAAATGTTCTGGGGCAAAACATGGATTTTGGCTTAAATTTCAAACTTCTATCAGCATCAGACAAATTAATAAAGTCCTTCAGTTCAGCATTTTTAGTTACATCAGTAACATGAGCATTCCTAAATAAATCAAAATCAATAAGGTCGAGCAGTTCAAAAATCTCAGTGGTGGGGCTCGAACAAAGTTCCGTAGCTCCTGTATTGTCAGATTCTTTCAGGGAATCTAACAAATTCCTCGGGCTTTCTCGGTCCAAATTCTGATCTAAACTCACTGGTAAGATAGAACTTCCCATGTTTCTCGATGCAAAACATTGAGTTAAAGTTTCTAAATGTAACCCCTTGTTACCCGGGGTTACTAGAATCCCAGTAAGACCTACTGGAAGGCAGGGAAGGCAGCTTGTGAAACTGCAGTTAAATGGGTTTCACACTGTCTCACTCCATTCTCAGTCTCAGTTGAGACTGAGGGATGACATCACCAATAGAACTTTCACAGCTGCATAAGCCACATTGGAATCTGCAGCAGAGGGAGTTAGATAGAACGTTGGGAGTTTTCAAAGGTAGGAGTCAGAGTTCTAATTTGCCTTCAGTAAGAAGGAGTCAGTGTTCCAGTTTTGTCTTCAGTAAGTGAAGGTGTGCTCAAGTGGTGGAGACTGCTGTTCGGGTCTCAGTGCCCCCTCCCTCCGGTGGGGGGGTGTAAAGATTCCCATGCAGATTCCTGGGGCAATCCCCTTAATTCTGCCAAGAGGAAGAAAAGTTGCCAGCTCAGTTTAGCCTTTGTTTTGGAAAGTTGGAAGATTTGTGATTCGCCTGTGGGGCATCTGCAACTAAAGGGTGAGTGTCTGCTCTGACAAAAAGGGCAAAATATTTTTTTCACCCTGGGACATGTGTGGAATCTAGGTATTGAGCTACATTTTGGGAAGCCTATAGGACTAGGCCAAACAAGTGGAGTAGTGTCAAATGCTAGAGTGCTGTGTGATTCAAGTAATATGTAGAGGAGATGCGCCAGATCATCTACCCTTTAATCTACATTCAGAAGTTTCAGTTTTCCCAGGGAAATGGCTGGGTATGGGCTGTTGGAACTGGAGGTGGGCAAACCACCTGTCTTTAGTAACCAGGTCCACCTCTATGGATTTCTGTTGTGGTTGCTACTTTGCCTCATGCACTTAGCCAGTGATGCGGGAAGTACCCAGACGTGGGGATGCAAAAGGGAAAATCTCTCTAGGAGTCACAGACTCTAAGTGGTGTGGGGAGCCACGACAGGATAATTGGTTCATTCTTCCAATGGACCGTGAATCAAGTGGCCGGCGGGGACGCTGGGCCAGTCAGACAGTTTACCCAAAGTGCGTGCAAGTCCGGGCTGTGTGCCTGGTGGGTCCAGAGCCTGAAAACAGTATAATTGCTTCATTCTTCCAGTGGACCGCGTTGTAGTCTCTAATCTGCATTACCAGTAAATGTAGCCCCATAGGGGTCCATCTATGCTTTGTTGTGTTCAGCTAGTTTGTGAACAAAAGCCACACTGTAGAATCCCATTCCTGGTTCCGGACATTACAGTTATTGCTTCCTGTGTTCGGGTTTACTTGGGTGCCCCTGTGCAGAGTAGCCAAACCTAGGTCCCCCTGTGCCAAGTAACCTCATCCTCCCCGAACCCAGGTCCCCACCAGGTAATGCTGTCCGCTTCAACAGCATGCCACCTGTCATTTTGGTAAAGAGGCAGGGGTAAGGGGTTACATAAATATCTTGAATAGTTCTACTTGTAACTTAAAATCAGTTCACCTTTGGGGAAGATATAAAAGAGAAACATTGGTGAGAAAAATTTATTTTTAAACAGGATACATACTGTTGGGTTGAAAACTCATTTGTAACTGTGTTCTGTATATCACTGCACATAGAACAACATATACATAAAGTTACAACAAGTAACATTCAAATCCAACATTAATTCTATCTTACATCAAATACATAAGAATTATAAAAAGGCAATCTGCTGTCTGGTCACAGAAAACTAGACACTATCTAAAACAGGTACAGAGTTTTTTTTTAAACTGAAGATGTCCTTGAATTTGTTTTGCTTCTCTTGGTAATCTATTCCAGTGTGTCACCAGGCTATTTTGCAATATGGTGTCCCCCACTCTATTTCACATTTTGGGGATATACAAATCTGAGAGCATTAAAGAGGTTTTAAATGGCATAAAGATCCCAGTGATTTTTTTTGATTTAAACGGTGAGTTACTATATTGTGGATTAGTTTATGGCACCAGGTTAACCAGCAATAGAGCCTTTTCGAACCTGGTTGTAGCCATCCAAGTTTTTCATAGATTTTACAGTGATGCATTCCATATTTGGCATTGATAACAAATCTACCAAGCCTATAGTATGCCTGATCTATTTTTTTAAATAAAGCTGAGGAGAGTTCATAAGCAAGACACATATTCCAAAACAGGTATCAGCAATTGTTTTACCAGTCTTTCCCTTGTTTTGGTTGTGAGACAACCAGATACCCTTCTTAAGTCTCCCAGTCCCTGATAGACTTTGTTTACCTGCAAACTGATGTGCTCAGAATATGAAACTCCAGAATCCACTAGTACTCACAAGTATTTATAAGCCTTCACATTTGTTAGTTGAGCACCTTCAGTTAATTTTAAGAGTAATTGTGGAGTTTCATGCTTCTTCAGACCCACTTTAAAGGTTATGCACTGCTTTTTTTTTTTGCATTAATTTGTAGGGTGGAATCAGTGAACCATGTTAGACAAATCAGTCTGCAATTGACTCTCTAATTGTTCACAGCTATCAGCCAACAACACTAGAACAGTGTCATAGGCATACACCCGAATTTCCCTTTTTGTTGCTTTGGATGTTATACTGTTAACACAGAAGTTAAACATTAGGGGGCTGAATGTTGAGCCCTGGGGAACCCCTCTTCTAACTTCTACCAACTCTGAGACAACTGCTCCAATGGAAACACATTTGTGCCAGCCTGATAAGTAAGATTTAAACCAATGTAAGGGCTCCTCTAGGACTCCCACTGCACATAATCTTTCCATCAAGGTACAGCGATCTACCAGATTGAAAGCCTTGCTGAAGTCTACGAACACCACACCAGTCTTTTTCCATGAATTTAATGATGTAGTCCCAAAGTTATTGAAATCTACTAGGGCGGTGTCCGTGGACCTCCCGGCTCTACATCCATTTTGGGAGTTGGTTAGTAGGCTGTGTTGTTCCAAAAATTGGTTTAATTGGCCATGAACTAGTGTTTCCGAAATCTTGGATACAATTGGCAAAAGTGCTATGGGCCTATAGTTTGATGGAATGGTAGTGTCTCCACCTTTAAACACTGGGATTATCTTACCAATTTTCCATATATCATGGAAAACAGATAAGCATAAGCTCCAGTTGAACAAGTACGGCACCATAGGGGCCAAGATGTCTACACCAACCTTCAGGAACCTTGCCTCTGTTTCGTCCAACCTCCCTGCCTTAGAAGTGTCCACATTTCTTAAATCTTTCTCTGCACTCTTGATCATAATCTTTTTAAATGTAAAGTTAGATCTCAGAGGACTTTCCGGGCTTTTCTCATCCATGGCATTTACAATTTCTACAATTCTACTAATAGAAATCTCTAAAATTTTTAACCATGGGGGTTAATCTTTATATCAGGTAGATCCATAAAATAGTGGCTAAAGATTTTAGCTACTAGATCTTGATCATCTACTAAGTTATTACCCTCTGACAATTTGATTGATGTTTTGGTTCTACCAGGATTTTGTTAGTTTCTAACACACCCAGAATAGTCTAGTATTGGTAGCTTTATTTATGTAGTTAAGATGGTGCCTTTTCTTAGCCTAGTTTATTTCCATTTTACATTTATTTCTCCATTGTTTAAACCTGTCATATTCTGTTTTTTTTTTTTGCCTTTTACCATAGACTATTATGGATTCTAATCCTTGTTTTAATTTCTCATTTATCGAAACCGCATCTTTCCCCTTGTCATTTTTTAGAACCTTAGGAGCATGTAAATTTATTATTTCATTAAGTTGATTAGAAAATTCTTGGGTTGCTAGATTCATATCTGGGATTAGCAGTATTCTGTCCCATCTAATATTTACCAGGTCTCTTCTAAAAGCCTTCTCTTTAAACAGCCTTAGGTCCCTAACCCAATAGGATTTTGTCTGACTGTTAGTAGGTGTATTAATTTCTAAGTTACATTTAATAGGATGGTGGTCTGCTACATTCAAAGGCATTATATTATTAGGCATTATACCTTCACTCAAAATACTTAACTCAGCAGAAATTAAAAGTACTGTACAACTACTCAAATTTATGACTTAATTTGAGTCTTCAAATTGTTGAAATGGGTTGATATCTTTGATTTGTTCTTCTTTGTGACCTTTGCCCCCTTGTTTGCATCTTCTTGTCTTTCTGTGTTTTCCTGTGTTTTTTTTGTTTTGTTTCGATCAATACCAGATGCACCTGCTAGAGCATCATCTGTAACTATTATGCATTACTTTGTTGGTTGTGATACTGCCTTTGAGCTGGAAGATCAACAGGAGTGAATGTCCAATGTTCTTTTTAGATAGCATATTTACATGTGTTTGTCATTGCAAATCTAATATAGCATAGCAATTATAAACTGTAAAACCTGGTTATTTTTAGGTCCATTATTTCTGTGGTTAATTTCCAAAGTTGTGCAGTCTTTTCAGTCCTGCTATCATTGGACAGTGAAAAGGTGCTGGACTGGGTGGAGCGGGGATTTACACTACAGTGATTTGGCTTCAGTCCCAACATTATAAAATGCATCTCTGCCCTTTATAAATGTGCTGCTGGCTCAGTGACCACTAATGGGCATCCATCCCCCAGCTTTCCTTGGGGAGGGGAACCAGACAAGGCTGCCTTCTCTCCCCATGCCTCTTTATCCTCTCCCTAGAACCTCTTCTGCAGGCCATATGACAACACACCCACATGAAAGTCATCCACATGGAAGAAGAAGAAGATGAGGTCATGGCACAAATGATGTCATGCTTATTCTGATTGCGCTTCAGACTTCTAGCCCACACCTCATCAGTTTGATAGAATCATACATCAGGCTGTCAGGAAATAAAGTTAATGTTATTAAATGGCCCAACAACAGGGCTTCCCATGGAACATGATGGTGGCAGAAGGCCAGATTAAATTACTGGGCAAAAGTTTCTCATGGCATATTGCCAACTTGAGGAAGAATGACCTTGAGCTCCTTAGGTCAGAGCTAAAAAAGGAGATGGCCAGATGGAACCACCTACACTTATCCTATTGGGGTAGAGCCCATGCTTACAAAATGATGGTGGTTCCCAGGAGTCAATACATCCTGGATAACATTCCTATCATTCTACATCACAAACATAAACTGCTTGGGAGTTTCACCATAGGCTTTTGCTGAGTGAATGGGTGCATAGAGGCATTCTGAAATGCCGCCCAAACTGTGAGATGAGTCAGCTAGCAAAAATTGCGGTCTTTGAATCACCCTCAAATCGAAGGGTGAGAGCTTGGAAAATGCAGTTCTCAGGAAAATTGTGCATGGAAGCTTCAATGGAGGTTTTCAGCTGTGATAGCCTGCCTGGTTGTGAAGAGAAAAGGATTTGCAGAGCACACAAAATTTGCCAAATGGCTTGAAATTGACTAGAAGAGGTATGCCATCTTTACCTAGGGCCTGGGGGTTCTTCTAAAATGAATTATTAAGTTTACTGTGCTTAGATAAGCACTGTGTTTCTCCTCTAGGTGCCTGCAGTCAAACTGATTTGGCGAAGCAAGAAGCAAGAAACAGAAAAAATAGACGGTTCATGATTAAATACTGACTAAAAATTGGGTTACAAAGTTTTCGTAATTTAAAACAGAGATTGGCAATGAAAAATGGAGGTTTGGAGTAATGTTGTTTCAGACGCGAGACTTCAGACTGAAACAAGAGCTTTCGTATGTACTTTTATATTTCAACCAGTTAAAAGGATACTATGCTAATGACCATTATGTGTTTCTTTCAGTGTTATTTTATAGGAAGTTTTTTACTGTTATGATTGACTGGGACTTTGTTTGAGGAGCCCGAATTTAATTATGAATCTTCATTTTTTTGCTAAAGCTAAGTTTGTGTGCATAGCCAATGGACTGTCCTTCGGAGCCGCGTACGCTATTTGTCTCTACAATACCTCTACAATACCTTGCATCTGACAGTGCCTCTAGCCCTTACACTGTTTGCCTGTTGTTTCAGTTTGTTGCTCATATACTTGAGATGAAGGTTTTTTTGTATTGGGTACTGGTAAATCCTAAAGGTCTCAGCCTCCCTGTCCCCCTCCCCCGACTAAGCCCAGACCTATTGCCGGTAATCAGATCCATGAGCCCGGGCACTTTCCGCACCCTAGGCCTCTAAAGCCGCCTTTTGCCGTACTACACCTCTGACCCCGCCTCCTGCACAAGCTCTCACCAGTGAGTGGTTCCATGAGACCGGACTCAGTTCCCAGCTTCTACCGCAAAAGCCGTAAAGTTTCCCACTCACACCCCTACTAATTTCTTCTACTCATATACCTTGAAATAGAATCAGTGGCCAGGTCTCCTACCTTGTTTCCATTTCAACCCCCTAACTTTATGGGTCTCCCCCTGGTTTTGCCTGTTAAAACTAGCCTGGCTTTGGGGTTTCCAAAATCGCCTGACCACCATAACCCCCCCCCCATCTCCGACTTATCACTACACCATGCCCGGGAATGAAACCATGAGCCCGGGCACTTATCACGTGTACGGCCGCTAATTTCTGACCTTGCTGTTTCCTATCCATGACCCCCGCCTCCCGAATATACTCAAACTGGCAAACAGTTCCACAAGTCTGGTCTCAGACCCCTGCCTTCTGTCGCATAAGCCATACTCTCTCGTCCCACCTGACTGAAGCTCAGCTCCCATGCCTGGTTATAGAACCAGAGCCCCTGACACTTTTCTTACCATCAACTGCAGTTGCCACAAGTTTTGCCTTTCACCCCGGCCCCTGCCTCCGGAATTACTCCAATCCATCAAACGGTTCCATGAGCCCAGTCTCAGACCCCAGCCTTCTACCGCTAACACCGTAATTTCTCATCCCACCTGACTGGAGCTTGCTCCCTCTCCCGGATTTAGAACCAGCTACCCGGACACTTTTCCTACTCCCAGCCACCGCTGCCGCAGGTTATACGGCATTTCGTCTCCTACCCCTCGCCTGCCCCTACACTGTAAACCAGTTAACTAACCTATGACTTTGGTCTCCAGCCCTGCTACCTACCGTGGAACTTGTCGGAGCACAGACCTTACCTACCCCTGCCCCCCTCCTTTACCTTGTCCCCCCTCTTTTCTCTTTCCTTTCTCTTATACTCCGAGGTCTGTCCCGGCACCAGTACCTGTTGTTCTTTCCTGTTTATTTGTAAAATAATTTTTGTTATTTCAATGTACCTTGACATGTAACTCTGCCTTATTGCCTTTGCATTGTACTGTGTATTGTTCCTGTACCTCCCGGGTCGTGCCTGAAAATAGCCACTTGCTGGTTAGTGCACTTACCCGGTTAACAAAAACTAAATAAATAAATATTTGCACAATTTCTATTTGCCTTTCTTTCTTCACTATAGTATAAAAAAATATTATAATTTTGGTCTAATTATAATGTTTATTGTGCAAGCTTTTGCCTTTAGTAAGTCGGTTAAAAGTTTTTAATGAGCTTCTTTGCCGTTAATCAATTAATTACCTATGGCTTAAATGGAACAATGCATATAGTTAAGCCATTAAACTAATAGGGAATCCCTTAGTGAGCGTGCTGCTTGAATCACTTGTTTGTCTGCCTAAGTTTTTCATGTCTGCATGCATTAGTACAAGATGGAACTGCCTTGGGGCTTGATATCTGAAGTGAAAACCTCACAGGAGAGTTTCCTCAAAAAAATTCTAGTTACTGAAAGCGGTTAAGGCAGAACAATTGATACAAGTATGATAATGGGTCCTTTAACTGGTACAGAAAGTGTGCATTAAGTATGCAGACTTAATTCTGGCTAAGGGTTCTTGGTTAAAATGTTGACTAAACTATCTGGGTGTCAGATTCATCATGACAGAGAAATGATGTTTAAGTATGCTAAAAGGCATGTAGCTGATACTTAAAGTATTATTAGGTTAAGTCTGTAGACCAAATTCTGGCCAAGGGAGGTTTGTTAAGCATCAAAATGGCAAATTATAAGGTGCCAGATATAGTTAGTAGAAAATATGATATACAAGTATGTTAATGGGCTTTTGACCTATACAGAAAGCAATAGGTTAAGTATGCAAACTAATTTTGGTTAAGTGATGTTTAACTTGAATATCCCTTCTGGAGAGTTGTGTTCAGCCTAGGCTTCAGACTTTTCTAGGCTCTGTATTTATGTAAGGCTGTACTTGGAAAAGGGGGGTATAACGAACATGATAGGTGGCACTATAAGGGAATTATTGAATCTATAGGTATATGAAGAAATAATGCTATGTATAACCCCTAGGTGGCACTATCCCAAGGGCTACTACCCCTGCCTGCTGGGCTAGCAGCAGGTTAAGGGGTCTGAGTTCTGAAACGGGTGACTCCACCTAGAGGTCAGGGATGGTAGTGGTCAAACCAGCCTGGGCACAGCCCCCCCAGGACACTGTAACCCGCGTCTTTCTCTACTAGTGGCCCAAACAGTACACAGTAATTACTTTCACAATACCCCTGATATGCTTTGCAAGTACCCATGCAGGTTGCACTTACCACCAAGGCTGATGTCTCCGATTCAACCCTGGGAAACCCCTGTAAAACTAGGTTAGGCAGAGCAAATGGCAACAATACAATACTTCGCGCACAAATTGGAACCACAGTCTGGTTGAATGCAGAAACAAGTAGATCTGATTTATTCAGGGGATTTGAACAAGGAAGGGGGTAATCAGGTTAATTAGTGTAATTGCTCTATCAATCACACAGCTGTGCATGCAGTCAGAGTCCCCAATGGGTACCCAGATGAAAGGAAGGTGGGCTAGCCAGGACCACTGCGCAGGGTAGGCCAGTGTTGCAGCTGGTCAGGGCCCTGTGATGGAAGAAACAATTTGCAAAACACACTATTTGTAATCCGGAGCCCGATGTCTCAGTTCGTGACGGAAAAGAAACAACAAAGCAATCAGATGACACACTTAAATTAGACTGTTGTTGCAGGGAGCTACCCTGGTGGTTACTCACGATACATAGAACTGGACACAGGATGGATGAAAATTGAGACAGCAAGTGAACTCTCTGGAGTGCCAGGAGAAGCAAGTCCCACAAGATTAAACGAGGTGTCATTCCTGTTCAAGCGTGGAGCAGGGGGCTGATCCCCGGGCAGGTCTCTCATCAATGGTTCTTATCTGTGCAGCAGGGTAGTATGGCAAGGCCCTCATGAAAAGGCCCAGCCACATGGAGCTAACTACGGATTCAGTCCATTCGTGCTGGTTACAGCTTCCAGCAATCAACACACGGTTCACATGAAGCAGAACTAAATCGCAATTCTCTTTCAGTACACAGCACATTTATATGCACAGAATTCTTACTGTACCAGGCAAAATGCTCCCCAGTCACAATTGCACACTCCCTGCTCAAAGCAGGAGCTCAGAAGTAGCTGGAGTTCCTAACGGACTGATCACATGCAGCAAAATCTTCGGTCTTTAGCAGGTTGAGCCTGGATACTCTTCAGTGGCTTAACTTGGTCTCACCATCTCGGATTTAGTCTGAAAGAAATTCTCCTTTCCCTCTCAGGGCAACAGGCAGGTTTACTAGCCTCAACTCAGGCCTTCCCACAGTTCTCCTGCTCTAAACTATGCTGAAGCTTGCTTGAATATCTCAAGCTGCTTCTCTCTTAGCTTCCAACTTTGATCTGCCTAAACAGCAGGCAGCTCGAGGATTTCCTTTCGGATCCAAAAGGTTTGGTTGGCTGGTTTGACTGTCAGTCAAAGCAACAGCTCCCCCTTCAGTTGCAAAAAGGCACCAACAGTCCAAAACTACAATTCCCAAGCCTTTTACTCCACACACCTCCTATAAGCAGTCTTCATTTTAGAGTCCACAAGTACTGATTGGTCCAATTTGGCAATTAGGGACCAAAATGGTGGAGATAGGCATAAACCACTTGCTGCAAAGAAAGCTATCTTTATCACTTTAAATGATTCTCAACAAATAGTTGTACCTTTCAACAGAGCTCCCTCTGCACAATTAGCAATGGCAGAAATGGGCAGTTATCTGGCAGTGTGGGCGGGACTTGAGCATGACAACACTCAGCCCCCCCCATTCAAATTAACTATTACTGCAACTAGGCAGCTCTTAAAGCAACATTACATAGAGGCTACACAGACACTCTCTGGCAATACATTTAAACTGCTAAACCACAGGACCCCAGACTGGCAGTGAGCATTTAGGCAAGCTCTAGGAAGATTTTTTGGGAACCCCCATTTGCAGGGGGGTTACATATGTGTTTAATTTTTAATAAGGATTTTGTTACTGACTACAAAGCTTGTAAAAAGACCAATGCTTTTTAGTATTGAGAAGAATGGAAAGGTTATTAGTGAAGTTTTAATGTGTATGACTAATTGTATTGATTATGCTTTGCATGTTTGTTTGCTTTTGTAATGGTCTATGACTGAACAAATAAAGCTTTAAATTAACACAGACATATCATAAAGCTACATAAGGAGATGCTGAATTTCCTCTGAGGCACTGGAATAAGCGACTTAACCATAAGAAGTTAATGCACAAATTTTGCAAGGGGAAGGGGACTTTTAACATCCTCACTTTGGGGTGAAAAGAACTGCCCAAAAGTTCATCAACTCTTTTGTGCAGAATGCAGATCCCAGGGGCATTGGTGATGTCAATTGATAGTCTGAAAAGAAAGCATTTTGGACAAGCTTCTTGCAATAGCCATCTGCTCTGGCAAAAATTCTGGAGAGATGAAGACCCATCCCACCCTAAGCTATTCTTGTAGAGCTTGGTACCATGCAACAAGGCTAACTAAATCCCCAAGCCTGCCTCTTTGGCATAAGGATTGGGGAACCGTACAATGGAAGGACTAGTAAGGAAATGCAGTAACTTCCTCAGTTACCTCATAGACTAGGACATGGGAATCCTAAAGTGCTATCAACAGCTCTGTGCACAGTATAATTTACCAAGACAACACCAGTGAAGGTATTGCCACCTACGGCATGCAGTCATACCACTATTAGTCCCAAACTACAAGCTTCCCAACCCAATTCCACTGGACAACACCCTCTTCCCAGATCTCATGCACCCTAGCAGGGCTAGTCACTTATATAGGTAACTTTTAAGGCAGGACCCGACCCTCTCACCTCTACTAGAGAATGATGGACACGAGAGTTCTAGACAGTTTTGCTCCCTAGTGAGTGGATGAAGTGCTGAGGAAGACTAGCTTCTGGAATTAGACTCCAAGAACAACTTCATGCAGGAAAAGATTCTCCAGAGGTGGCATAAAACTCAGAAGATGCTACACAGATGGGGCCTGTTGAACAATGACCTACGTTAGCAATGTAGGGAGTCCACTGGGGCACCTATGCATCTACTGTGACCTTGCCCTGAAACTAAACCATATTGGGATAGGGTTCAACACATTTGCAGGGAGATCATCACATACGACCATGATTTCTCCCCTACACTGATTTTGCTGTGCCTAAATAAGAGTCCACATGGGTAAGTTGATGCACATCGAAGGGATGCAAGGATAAATGGCTGAAGGGGGTACTGGTTACAGCAAAAAGGGGGATATTCAAACACTGAAGACAAAAAGAGGCCCCCAAGGAACAGGAATGGTGGATGGGGCTAAGCAAGGTAGCCAGCTGTGAAAGAGTCTACATTACCACTAGGAGCAAACCAACAGAATTTGCTCAAGTATGGAAGTAATTATCTAACTTTGTCATAAAGCAAGATCCTAACAGGATCTTTCTTACTAGAATACTTACAGACCCCAGACACAATTTGCCTTAATATGGCCAGGCTACAAACTGCATCCACACAGGATTCCACATGGGGGGTGGAGGGGGTGAGTCTCTGCTTCCCCCTGACTCGACATCGAGCTTTAGGCAGCATCTCAGGGGCCCTCCTACACCTCCCCTCATGTACACAATAGTAGCAACCTTTAAGGCTAGCAGACAGGGGTGCCTGTTATGGTGAAAGGCCCACAGCAAGAATCTGAGCATGGTGCAATGTAGCTCATAATATGCACTGTTGCTAAACTAGGCTTGTTTCTTACATTTTGTAGGTTACTGCTGTATCTCCAAGGGGCTAAGCCCTTACCTTAGCTGTGTCCACTACTGCATATTTCTTATTGTGGTGCCTGACTCTAAACTCTTTGAAAATAGGCACATGCCTAAAGGGTTTTATGTGAAATAAAAACTAAACTAAATTAAATGCCTATGATTTATTTGCTGTATTCTGAATGAAATATGGTTGATCTGAATGTACCACTCAATGCTGATCACAGTGCTTTAATCCTTTTACGTTGGGGAAACAAAAAGCTAATAGAATTTGATTATAAAAATTAAAAAAAGTACATTCTTTCTCAATAAATATTGAAACCAGCATTCAGTCCTTTTCTGTGTGCTTGTTTTATTATTAAAATCAACTGTTATTGCACTGCTCAGAGTGTCACAGAGATACTGTAACTGTTTTTTTTTAATTCTCCATTTAACATGAAGCATGGGAGGCAGCATTTTAGATCTTCATCATTGTATACAGACAAACATTTTACACCATTGAGTTATATACAGTCAATGCCGGGAACTGCATAAAGACAGACGTGGCAGTCATTATAAATCAATTAGTTTGAGGTAGTGCAGGGACAGTATACACAAACACAACAGTCTGTTTTACACCAATGAGTTAAATACTTTTAGTGCATAAACTTTACACAGCCGAATAAGGTAATCATTGTTATATACTAATAAGACAGATTCTGGCAGTGCCAGGACTGTACACAGACACGTTGTAGTCAGTATACACCAAATAGTTGTCCCAGTGAAAAAATAGTATATCACTTAAGTCAATTAAATTTCTCCCTTTTCTCCACTCCATCACATCTAAAAGACCCATTTACAGGACATTTCTATACCAGTGTAGGTGGTTTGGAGAGCTGCATCAGTGTACATTTGCAAGTGTAAACTGTGCAGGCATCAAATTAGTTTAGCTTTTTTTGCTCCTCTCTGTGACAGAGGAGCCAAACTGGTTTGAGTGTTTCCAAGTGTACAGTAACTGGTGGCCTCTTCACACGTCACTGCCTGATGGTAATTTAGAATCCCAACACACATGACACTCCTTGAGGATGGGTTCCATAATGCAGTTTGCAAGACACTGGTGTAATACTGGTGTTGTAGCTGGTATAATTTATTGCTGTACAAAACTGACTTTATTTATTTTTTTTTATTTATTTATTTAGTTTTTGTTGACCGGGTAAGTGCACTAGACAAATCCTGCCTATTTTCAGGCACGACCTGGGGAAGGGGGATACAGATGAATGCCATCTGACCTTGAACCAGATTAAGCTGTTGGTGGTATTTTTAGTGAATGAGCGACTTCAGACAAACAGCCAGATGCAGACTGACACCATCATTAGCCACACCAGTGTGTAACAGGTTGGTCACTGTAAATGGGGCTAAATACATGCCAGTACCACCCAGTTCACATACACAATCCCAGTAAATAACACAGCCCCATCCTCTGGAACCCACTAACCCCATTTCACTCCACATTTTCAGCAGGAGAGAACATCCCAATGAGGATGACTGGAGTAACCTGTCCTACCACCGCCTTCCTTTCTTCTAAGTTTGACTGAACTGCTACCTATGCCACAAAGTCACAAATTTCTAAGTCCAGGTTTAAGCATTTTGTGCATGAGCTCAAGCTCTGAATTTGTCACAGAAACATAGAGGTTGCTGGCAGAAAAAAAAAACTATGATCCACTTAGTTTGCCTATAATGAGTTTCCTATCTATCCCCCTGACTTAATGTCCCAAAGGGACTTTATACCCCAAACCCTCCTTGTGTCCCTCAAGAGTCCCCCCCCACACCACCACCTCCATAGTTCCTTCTCTTGGAATCAGCCATTTAAATATGTTCTAGTCACGTTTGAACCCATTTATAGTTCCTGCCTAGCTGAATTCTACTGGTAATCCTTTCCACTGCTCCACCACCTTCTAGATGAAGCTGAACTTCCTCAAGTCTCTCCTGAAGTTTCCCCCACAAGCCTCCATTTGTATTCTCTACTGTTCCTGTTGTATAATTATGCACAATTCACTGAACTAATCCCTCAGAAAATTGTACATATCCATCATGTTGCCTCTCTCTAGTCTTACAGCAAATATATACAGTATAAAGGGCCTTAATCTGTTCCTCACAGGATCTGCCCTGTTAGCCCTGGATCATCTTGGTGACCCTTTAGTGCACAGATGATATATATCCTTTCTCAGGTGCAGACTCCAGAACTGGGCACAGTACTTCAGGTGAGACCTTAACAATAAGCTATAAGATGGCAACATCACCTCCTTTCTCCTACTGTTAAACCCCTTCACAACACATCCAAGCATCCTGGCACCCTTATTGCCTTGCTGTACGCTTTACTGCACTAGCCAGATTGTTTGAAGGAGTCACTAAAGTTCACTCTCAGGTCTCTTTCCCCAGTTGTGGCCCACTTAAATTACCCCAATCCAATAATCCATACTTGGGTTCTTCTTCCCTAAGTGCATCACTTTGCCCTTTTTGTCATTAAAAAAAATCTATGCTGTTAACATACTGTATGAAGCAGAGAGATTATACAAACTACTACCACTGAACAGTGTGGGGATGGCAGATAAAATAGGCATATGGCCTGCTTTCTCTCCTAATAGTCCCAGTATGATTCCAGTAAAAATTTCAACTGCCATATTTTGGGCCACCTCTCTGCCTCTTCAGGGTCATCTTTAACTCCTTCACTCCCTCCTTGTTGTCTAGCCTTCTACGTAATCTTCAAAGAGACACATCTTTCTCTGGATGCACTCCACCATGTCACTCATGAACATATATTGAACAGGACTATAGTGTACAGTATGGTGGAATGCTGTTCCGCATGGAAATCCATGCATGGAACAGCATTGTTGTGCTGCAGTCAGTGCGTCATGATCTTGTTGTGCTGCACTAAGTACATCACCAGTGCAGCACAACAAGATTGAACGCATGCGGCAGTGACAACAGATGAGAATCAGTGGAAAGAAGCTGCGCTTGAATAAGCCGTGCCATGAAGGTACTTTGCTTTCTGTTAAAACCTGGTCTGGATTCATTATACACTATAAAAGATTTTCTATGGTGAGTCATTCACAGACAAGGATATTCTCAATTCTTGAGGTCTCTGTGCCAACAAACGACCTCTCGATCTTCACTCTTGAGGTATAGCATTGCCATGGAGACCTCTTGATCGAGAATATCCTTATTGTGAATGACTCCCCATAGACAATTCTCTATGTTCCCATGAATGACACCTGTTCACCCCACTCATAACCACAGCATTCTCTAACTAGACTGCATTCCTTAACACCCTTTGTTTCCCCTTCCCACAAGTTCCATACCTATCTGACCAAACCCTTCTTCATTCTCAAGTCTTCCAGCTTACTTGAAAACTTCCTATGTGGCACTGAGTCAAAGGTTTTGCTGAAATCAAGGTAGAGTAAATCTACAGCCTGCCTTCTATTAATTGCTCTTGCAACCCGGTCACAATGTACTTAGGTTTATGTGACATGACCTTCCTGATACAAATACATGATGCTTGTTGTCCTGTAGCCCATTTGCCCATCTGGTAGGCCACCAAGCTTTTTTTGACCAGGGTCTCCACTAGCTTAGCTATGATGGAGGTTAGACTAAATAGTCTGTAGTTTCTGAGTCTTCTTTGCTCCCTGTTATTGAGAGGAACCACATCCACAGGCCTGTAATCCCCCAACACCACACTCTATTCCAGTGAGCATCTGAACAGCTGAGACAGTGGCTCAGCCAGCTCTAAACCCACTGAGCACCTTCAGGTGTAAGCCATCTAGTCCCAGTGCATTATCTGCCTTGATTGCTGCAAGCTCCTTCCTTATCCTGTCTGCAAGGAACACTGCCCACCTCATTTTCTGCACCTCCCCTAATGGATGCCTTATAGAGCAGTTGAGGCCTTTAGAACAACTTTCGAAAAAACATAATATTTAGACACAATTTAGCTTATAGATCTTTTATCTGCAACAAATTCCTCAAAACCCAAGGGGCTTGATTTTCAAAGCCCTGTGAATGCCACTAGCCCCTGTTTTGCCGATCGTTTGGCGCACAGGGCTTGCAGAATTTTTCTGTCCAGCTATCAGGATTTTCACTCCCGAGCACCAAATGCCAGGAGTTAGACTAATTTTTACCTGGTCTAACTTGTACCATTTGGGGGGACACCTTTTACGGTGCTTGCACCAAATATTTGATGAAAGCTGCCTTAAATTGAGGAAACCTGTCACAGCTGTGTCTGATGTACTAAAATCGGATGCAGTTGCGTTAAAGGAGTTTGGCACAGCTATACCAAAAAACAGGTTTTATGCAAGGCTTGACACAAGCCTTGCTTCACCCTTTGAAGATTGAGCCTAAGGTCTTTATCCCTTGGATTTCATCTGCCTCTATAGTTTATTTCATTCCTGAGATTGGTTTTATGTGATAACAGCAAAAGCCTAAAGGTGATTGCCATTATTGCGAAGTCACAGTGCCAAAATGTTTTATTCAGTACTGTGACACCCCAGTGCACAGGCAGAATTGTCTAGGCTTACTTTACATGTTTTTCACAGCCTACACCCCTAGTAGAAATTCTCAACTCCAGGGGTATGTTGGGGGTGAAAACATTAAAAAAAGGTTCAGGACGGGCACAACAAAAACGCACCAATGCCCAGACCCTAACCCCATACCCTGAAGACCAATGCAGGCAACCCACCCACCTCACCAAGGGGTTGGCTCGGCAACCACCATGGCACAACCCCTCACGTCCCCTCCTGCGCATGCTCACTCCACCCCTATGCACATACATGTAACATTGGGAAGTCGCTATATTCAGCCACCCCCCCCATCCAGCCACCCTACCCTATCTAGCCATCCGTGAAATGCACTGGGGAAGAGGTCACCATTATTGTAGGTGCCCTTTCCCCTGTGCCTATATTACGGGCTACCCCTAAGATCAGAATGCTCACTTGTGACATCAGAGTCTGTTGCCATGGGAAAAACTGTGATGTCACAAGCCAAACATTATGATATCAGGTTGGCAAGAAGCAATAGGAGCTGATGAACCCTCAAGGAACAACTATCCTATTTTCATGCATATGACCTCAGTAATAAATAATGGGGATGACAAATACAGAGCTAGTTAGAAATATAAGCTCTCCATGTCCAGATATTATGTTTCTTATGGTTCTTCTTGAGGTGCCAGTGGTTCTTTAACACCACTCTCTGACAGAGGCCCTTCATTCTCCATCATGAGTACTGAGCAGAATTAATTGTTTAAAACATTAGTCTTCTGACTGTCACCCTCTACTAATGTCTCCCCATTTGATCATCTGAAAATTACCCCTTGTCTTTCTGTTTTCCCTGATGATCTTCTCTCCTTTGACATGTTTGTCAAAGCATAGCTCTGTGTTGCCTTTGCTTGCCTGACCACTCCCGGTGACACCATCAGCATGTCCTAATGATTTCCCCATCTCTCCTTCCCTTGTCTCCACTTGTGTCTCTTGAAGGCCCTCCTTTCAGCAATTCCTGCACTCCTCATTTTTTGGGGGACCCAAAAAGGCCTTTTATCCTTTTTCCTCATAATAACTTTCCTCATACAAGAATCAATCTCTTCCAAAATGACCCCTTAATTACTGCCAATTTCTTCTCTACCTCTTTGACCCTCTCTATTCCCTCTAGTTTTTCCTGACTCATTCCCACATTTTACATAAGTCTTTCATTCTGAATTTTAGGACCATAGCCTTCACAGAAGATCTACAGTTAGCAGGGGCCAGTTCAAGCACCATGGTATTGTGATTCCTGGACCCCAGTGGTTCCCTCCACAATACCCCTTCCACCATCTCAAAATTAAGAACCAGCTAGAGAATGGCATCCTGTTTTGTGCCTTCCTTGACCCACTGTACCAAAAAGCAGTCCTGGACATCAGCAAGGCCTTCAACACCATACCACATAGGGGGCTCCTAAGTATACTAGGCAGTCGGGAGGTGGGTCCTAAGGTGGAAATCTGGGGGCAGAATTTGTTCATGGAGAAGAGACAGAGGGTAGTGGCAAATGGCACTCCCTTGAGGCAGGGGAGAGTGATCAGAGTGGTACCGCTAAGCTCAGATCTGGGACATGTCCTTTCCAATGCCTTTATAAGTAACATTGCAGAAGATCTGGAAGGGAAGGTATGCCTCTTTGTAGATGATATCAAAATCTGCAATAGGGTGGACACTCCAGAGTGGGTGGAGAGAATGAACAGAGACCTGTGGTGGATGACTAGGATAGTCTTCCAGCAGAGGCAGTGTGGACAAAAAGAGTGGGGGGCTTCAAACATGCATGGAACAGACACTAGGGAGTCATAGTAGGGAAGGGGAGAGGTAGCCAGAGACCAGGTAGGGTTTATAGTGACAGTATAGGCAGAGAAAATGAGGCAGACAATCTGCAGAAATATTATGTGTTTCTGTGTTTCAGCAGTGCCTGACATTGGTAGTCTAAGCTGCTGGCATAGCTCAACCAATGTCTGGAAGGTTCAGGACATCTACAACCACTAGTTCCACTTTTGCCTCCACGCTCCTAATTTTTCTCCTAACTCTCTATCCCTCTCATCCTTCTGTTCTGGCAGTCTGTAGACCACTCCCATCTTTCACTTTTTTCCCCACTTTCCCACACAGCTGCTCATAACTGAATCCAAACTGACGCCACCTTCCTCTCCCTTTTGACTTTTTTACTCTGTTATATTTTTTTGCTAAAGTGCAGGCC
Organism: Neoceratodus forsteri; assembly: GCA_016271365.2. NCBI lineage: Eukaryota > Metazoa > Chordata > Ceratodontiformes > Ceratodontidae > Neoceratodus > Neoceratodus forsteri. Next base: position 1,287,301,398 of record CM057459.1, on the reverse strand, counting down.
CCCACACACACACACACTTATGATCACAGTAGTTGTCAACCTTTAAATCTTCATGAATGTGCTTTAGAGTGATTTGAAAGTTGACACTTGCTGCAGATTTGGGGGGGGGGGGACTTTTAGTGAAAAAATAGGGATGAATAATAAAAAAAAAGTTACGAATAAAAAAGTGCCTACCAAGTTCTACATCCAGGCATATTTTCCAAGCTAGTGAACATGATTAGAATTCTGCATCTTTGTGCTATAGGCAGCAGCTCAGTTAAACACAGTAAGAAGAAAGATGGTGATCAGATGGGTTGTTCCACTCATCCACCAGGGGATGTTATCTCTTTCTGAACAGGGGGATTTGGACTGGGGGGTGATGGATGGGTGCTAGAGGGTGGGGCCTTTTACATGTATTTATTTATTGATTTGGTTACCTAGTGGATACCCTGCGACAAATGACCCTTTTACAGGAATGATCCAGACATAAAATTAAGACAAATAGAAAGCACAAGAACAGCAGAAATAGACCTGAATATCCACAAAGTGTTAGACATTTATGTTTCCCACAATAAAAAAGTCACCATATGACAGAATAATGGGCAATATCCTTTATTAGTGATTAATATCAGTGAAAATGTACAGCAGCAAGCAAACAAGACCTCATCTACCACTAAGTTTTCACTGTTACTAATTATTAATAAAGGATACTGTGCAGTAATTTGCTGTGTGGTGCCTTTTTTGCTGTGGGAAACATGAGTGACTAGCTCTTTGTAGATACTGACTGACTCGCACATTGATGGCACAACATGTGGAATGCAAAATGATCTCTCTGCCTGTCTAGAAAGACACCTAACAATTAAGTTGATACATGAATTAATAATATTTACAAATAACAGTATTATACAGTGTTATATTAACTGGAATGGGGTGGGGGAGGTGGGTGGTGCCCTGGGTACTTTAGATGGGATGAGGAAGTGAGAGACTTGTATGGCTTACGTTTTACACTGTTACTTTGCCGGTAAGTGGGAAGGAGGGAGGCTGACTGCTATTTGTGTGAGGAGTTGGCAGACTTTAGTTTAAATGGTTGTGGGTTTTGGGAGGTGGTGGGATAATATTCCAAAGTGGGTGGGTTAGGGTTTTATCATTAAAGCCAATAAAAAATTACTTTCCTATGTTTTTCTCAGTTACATAGATACAAATAGATACACAGATAAAGTGGGCAGAGAATGTCCAGTAGGTCCACCCAGTTTGCCCACCCTAGCTAATTACTTGGCACTGCCCTTAGTGACCATCCCCACCCCCCTTTTTTTCTGCCACCCCTTTACTAACCAGTCCCATATGCCTGTCCCATTCCTGTTTGAAGCTGCTCACTGATTTGGCCTGTATCACTTCCTCCAGCAGCAGCTTATTCCACTTGTCCACACTCTTTCAGTGAAAAAGAGCTTGTGGATGTTCATTTTGAATCCCCGCCCAGCAAGTTGAAGTGAGTTATCCCTTGTCCCTGTAGTTGAACTCACGCAGAAACATGCCTTGGCATCCACCCCATTTATCCCATGCATCTAGTTTCAATCACATCACCCCTTTCCCTCTTTTCCTTTTTCAAAGGATATACAGTGGTGCCCACCAGGATGCAATGTAGCAATGCTGCAGTATAATCACAAAATGCCGCAGTATACTGCAGGGGACAGCATAATTCAATGACTGCTAAGCCTTTTGTCATGCAGTATTTTGTGACGTGTCATTTATGGCAAGTTACTGCATTACAGTGTGGCTGGCTCTGCTGCACATGTTCAAGCCCTACAGCACAGGGCAAGAGGACTCATATTTCCCAGATGGGGAGGGAGCAAAGGCTTGTATGGTGTGGTAGCAGAGATATGCAGTCCAGCAGGGCAGCAGTTTGATGGAGTGAGGTAGTACAGCAAGGGCAGACTCAATGGACCTTCATTCTTCTCCTGCCATCAAATTTTATGTTTCCTTTGTTTCTGTCATTTTTTTAAGAACAATGTCACCCAGCTATATGTAGTGCAAAGGTTCCAACTTCATACTAGCTTTACCAGTAGGATAACATTTTGCTTCACCCCTTGGATCATCCCAGCTGGATCGATGGGTTGCTGCTGTGTAGATGTAGAGCTTGAACAGTACTGGGTTGAGAGAGAGAGAGAGAGAGAGAGAGAGAGAGAGAGAGAGAGAGAGAGAGAGAGAGAGAGAGAGAGAGAGAGAGAGAGAAAGAAAAAGAAGATAAAGAACAAGAATGAGAAAGAGAAAGAAACTGAAGGAGAAAGAGAGAGGGAAAGGGAAGCGTAGTGACCCACTGCATGTTAATTTTGATGATGTGAGTCCACTGCAGTGGGATCATGAAAACCAGAAGAAGTATGCATAATTTTCAGTTTATTTCTTTCCCATTGTCTCTTCTTAATTCATGGCATTTATCATAGTTACTCTATGCAGCCGTAAAATGCAAACATTTTCCAGAATATTCTGCTCAAAAAGCAATAGTATTAGTTGCTCTTTAAACCTTTTTAAACAATTCAGTTAGAATGTAGGCATTTCCTACATTTATCTCATTTCAGTTTAAATAAGCCCAGTAAAATTGCGTAAATCATTTAAATTCAAAGAAAACATTGTCTCATTCACTGTTTCGAAAGCTGTACTACTGAGGTCATAAAAAGAGGACATGGCATCTGCACCCTTACATTGGTAAGCTTACAAAGTACAGATCTGTTTGGAAGTATTCATAAGGTAGGGGGACTTATTGCCTTGGTTTTTATAAATTTTTTAATTGCTTCCTTGACCTCTGTACTCCTTAGAGCATAAATTATGGGATTGAGCGAAGGAGTTAAAATAGTAAAGAAAATCGTAGCCAATGCATGGAATTCATCCAAATCAGTGCTTGCACTATATGATGCATAGCCAATAATAATTGCTATATAGTATATAATTACAACTATCAAGTGGGAGCTACAAGTAGAGAAAGCCTTCTGACGCCCCTCCGCAGAACTGATCTTCATTACAGACTTGAGAATTTTAATGTAAGAGAAAATCACAAGAGAAAAAGGTATAAAGATGAATATAACCACAAAAGACATTGCCCAGAAAGTAATAGTTGTGATGTCTGCACAGACTAATCTGGCTATGAAAAAGTGATCACAAAAGCAATGAGTAATTTTGTTGGGTCCACAAAAGGGTAACTGTGCTGTAAAAATAACTAGTGGTACTATCACCATGCAAGCTAAAACAAAACTACCTATTGTTATATTAATGTTGAATTGTTTAGTCACGATTGACGTATAACGCAGAGGGTTACAAATTGCTACATAGCGGTCATATGCCATTATCACAAGCAGGAAACATTCAAAAACACCTAGAGTATGTAAAATACACAACTGTGCAAAACATGCAGTGAAAGATATAGTGTTAGCATTAATCAAAAATAAAGCTAACATCCTTGGAATGGTTGTAGTTGTAAACAGTATATCTAAACCAGCCAGATTACCGAGGAAGAAGTACATGGGTTTGTGCAGTTTCTGATCGGTGACCACTGCAGCCAGGATGGACGTGTTCCCTAGAAGTATTATGAAGTAAATTATTAAAAACACAGTGAATAGAGTATTCTGGTAATCATGAAGGTATGGAAATCCAAGGAGTACAAACTCAGTTACATGACTCTTACTGTCATTGTACATCACCATGGCCCATTTGGTTATCGAAAATCTAGAAAACAGAAAAACAAATGTTACTGCTTTTATGTAGCATTTTTCAATATATTTATTCACCTTTGTACCTTGTAAAGATTTTTTGTGTTATGTATTTCTTGAAGCACTCATTATCCTTGCATTTTTTTATAACTGACAGCTACTGAAAATAGCTTGTGACCAAATGGCAGAGAGCATAACCAATATAATATAAATAATAGGTTGGACACAAAACATCATAAAGTTTGCCATTACTTAGAGATCACAAATGATACTGTACTGTATAATGGAAGGTACTGGCACATGTACTACAAAAGCCTCAGTCCACTTAAAATGGTTATTACAAGTACATGACCATTGCAATCCTGAAGGGGAAGACTACAGTCTTTCTGCCATAATATCAAGCACATTGCAAACAGCTGGACTATAAAGAGAACAATGCATATATCTTAAGCATGTTGTGCAGGAGATTAACATGAAGATTGGGGACTAGGGGGTGTCAACTGTGGACCAGGACTTGGGATCAGATGCCAAGTAAAACTGTGAGGTTGACTGCAGTACTTTGAATGGTAGTGGGGGGGGGGGCTTTTAACAGCACTGAACAATTATAAGAAGTGACAGAGCACTAAATGTTTTATAAGACTGTGTACTTTCCCACCAGCAGCACAGGAGCAGCACTGATGCTCACTATACTGGCATCCTGAGTTCAAAAGTGAGCTTGGAGCATTGTGTGTCACCTAGGGAAGGAAGGTAGAGCATCCCAAGGACAGCTCTCTTGCTTTTGGGAGGGTGGGATGTGCAGCCCACCATCTGACTGTTATTAGCAAAGATGAGTGCAACACTGATGGTGTACAGCAGAACAAGGGAGGGATGGGATGCTGCAGGTGCTGATCATGCATGCAAGGGTGCACACCTCCGTGCATCATGCATGGTAGCATTTCAGGGGAGAAGAAAGGAGACAAATGATGACTGGCTGCGTAGATGAATCCCTGCAGTACAATGACAGGGGAATGTTGACCATGATACCATGATTTCTCCCTCTCTGTGTCTGCTGAGACACAAAGAGGTTGAAAGCAGCCACAGCTACCTTGAATTAAGGAGGTTATTTTCTAGACTACACTGAACTGAATTATTACTTTTTGGACCTGTGTAAGTAACTAGTATTGATTTGTTTTTGTGGTTGACTTTGCTTAGTTTTAACTTTAATTTGCCAGGGAGCAACTGTAGCCAGGAGATATTTGCAGTCATTTTTGACTAGACCTGGTACTTAACCTCTGTGAAATAGGTGTCTGAAAGGAAGGACGGCACTCCCTGGGGTGGAGGGTCAGAGTTGTAGTTGATTGTTTCTGGATGGCATAGGTTTACTCCTCCCACCCTTCCCCTCACCCCACCTGGCCCAAGCATATAACTTCCTTTATAGCAGGGGTTCTGACATCACTTCCCCAAAACTGCTAACAACATACACCTGTTCATTTCCTTAAAGGCACAGCACACTGAATGGGGGTAGAGACACCCACAAGCTTGCACTCAATAAAACAAGAATAAAAAACAACAAAAGAAAAGCATCTGTAACAAGAACAGACACAGACATGTGAGGAGTGGTGCAATGCACTGGCTGTGGAGCAGCAGTCTTCCAGGAGACATTCTGGAGACTGCTTTGCTGCCCTATTTGCAGGCACCTCTCTGGTCTGAGTGAGGAGGTTGTTTGTCTCCATGCTGACCTGGCAAGGATTCAGCAAACCTGCTCCCCCCACATAGGGACCACCCAGACCACTGCCACTACCTCAAAGGTTGCCAAGAAAGTGGAGTGGTTGGACCACAGTAAGCTCAGGGAGGGTGAGGGCAGTGGAACAGAGGGACGTCCCTACAGTTGTGCACGTCCCTACAGTTGTGCCTCTCCACAATTCATTCACCACTCTGGCAGAGCATGGTTCCTCTATGGAGGCACCTGCAGTGGAGATCAAGGAGGATGCTGGGAACCTCCACAATGGAGACCCACAGGAGGGTGGCACAGGACCCCACAGGGGAAGGAAGCAACTCCTGGTGGGGGACTCAATTGTTAGGGGGGTAGAAGTGGGGGAGGGAGGGAAAGGGAGGTAAGGTGCCTGCCTGATGCCATGGCTTAGAGAGACAGGAAATGAATCCTCAGGATCATGGGAGCAGCTGCAAGGGGGAGGGAGCTGGATGTCATTATCCACCTAGGGATGAATGACCTGGCTGAGAATGGGATCAGAGTAAGTGCAACAGGAGTTTGTGGAGTTGAGAAGGAGCCTTAGACAAGTAGCACACATGATAACTTTCTCAGAAGTGCTACCCGTCTATGGCATAGATGAGGCTAGGGTACTCCACACCATGGGATTCAATGACTGGTTGAAAAACTGGTGCAGAGCTCAGGGATTTTACTTCATTGGGGACTGGGGCTCCACCTGGAGGGATGCAGGCCTATACAGGTGTGACGGTCTGCATATATCCAGGAGGGGAACCAGGATCCTAGGTAATAGGTTTAAATGCTTCATTGGCAAGCATTTAAACAGGCTAAGGGGGGAGGCACTGAAAAGGAGAAGGGAAATGCTAGCCCCCCCAAAATCAAGGTAGTTAGTGAGATAAACACCAAGATAGAGCAGTTGATAGGGAGAAGAGCAAGGGTAAATGGAGAAAAAGACAAAGGCAGTAAGGACAGGGATGGGGTGAAAAGAAATAAAGCCATAAAAAAATTGAGGGTAATGACTACCAATGCCCGTAGTCCAGGTAAAAAGCTCCCTGAAATGGTAGCCTTGATGGAAGAGGGATGCCTGGATATTGTGGCAGTCACAGAAATATGGTACACAGAGAACAATGACTGGGATATCAACATACCAGGGTATACAATCTGCAGGAGGGACAGGGAGGGAAGAAGAGGAGGAGGAGTAGCTCTCTATGTAAGGGAAGGGATCAAAGCAACAGAACTAAAGGGTAAACAGGGAGGAGAGGAGGCACTGTGGGTCACCCTGGAGACTGGAAATGGCTCCACAGTCCACACAGGGGTTGTATACAGACCTCTGTCTCAAGGTGAGGGAGGAAATAGACAAGGAAATGATAGAAGGCATCCTTGGGATGGCAGAGAAAGGGGAGGTATTGCTGATGGGAGACCTCTAATGCCAGATGTTAACTGGAGCACCTTTTCTGCAGCCACATCCAAGAGCAGGGCCATTCTCGATGACCTACAGGGGGCATTCCTCAGATAGCTAGTTTTGTAACCCACTTGGGAGGGAGCAATCTTAGACCTGGTACTCTCAAATGGGGATGGAGAGAGGATCTCTGATCTTGAAGTGGGTAGCCATCTGGGAACAAGTGACCACCAAACAGCGTGGTTCATGATAAACTTAGCTGTAGAGTCAAGCCACACAAACGTGAAGGTACTGGACTTCAGGAGGGATGATTTTGTCAAAATGGGAGAGTGCCTCAGAAAAGCACTAGCAAACAGGCAAGGAAGTGGGGTGAAGCAACAATGGGGAAACATTAAAACTGTCATCACAGAGGCAACAAGCCTTTGTGTGAAGCAAATAAACAAATCAAAATGAAAGAAAAAACCTCTATGGTTCTCAAAAGAAGTAGCGGGGAAGGTAAGAGAGAAAGAGATAGCATTCAGGAAGTCTAAGGAAACACAGAAGGAGCAGGACAGAGAACTGTACCAGTTAAAGCAGAAGGAAGCGGGGAAGGCAGTCAGAATAGCAAAGGCCCAAACTGAGGAAAAGATAGCCAACTCAGTTAAGAAGGGGGATAAAACCTTTTATAGGTACATTAAGAAGCAAAGAAAGACTGAGGCAGGGATACTGAGGCTGAATAAAGAGGAAGGTGGTTGGGCAGGGAGCAGAGATACTAAACAAATACTTCTGCTCAGTAATCACAATGGAAAAGCAGGGGGAGATACCTAATCCAGTCAATAGAAATGCTGTGGATAGGGGGTTGATATTTGTCCTTTCACAGAAGAAAGGGTTCTGAAAGAACTCTTAAAACTGAAGGTGGATAAAGCAATGGGGCCTGATGGGATTCACCCCAGAATTCTAAAAGAACTAAGGGAAGAACTAGTAACACCATTGACTACCCTTTTTAATAAATCATGGGAGGATGGTGTGGTACCTGAGGACTGGAGGGGGGCGGATGTGATTCCCCTTCATGGAAATGGGAGCAAGACAGAGGCAGGAAACTACAGACCTGTCAGTTTGACCTCAGTGGTAGGGAAAATTATGGAATCACTGCTGAAGGAAAGAATTGTTGAGTACCTAGAGGCCAGTGGGTCACAGGACCTAAGGCAGCATGGATTCACAGCAGGAAGGTCATGTCAGACAAATCTCATTGATTTCTTTGACTGGGTAACCAAAGTAGTAGATCAGGGAGGGGCTGTGGACATAGCCTACCTAGACTTTAGCAAGGCATTTGACACAGTCCTGCACAAAAGATTAATAAACAAATTAGCCAGCCTGGGAGTGGGTCCCAGGGTGGTAGCCTGAGTAAAACACTGGCTGGACAACAGGACACATTGGGTAATAGTAAATGGAGTCCACAGTGAAGAAAGGAGGGTTACTAGTGGGGTACCACAGGGTTCAGTACTGGGGCCGGTCCTTTTTAATGTCTTTATAAGTGACATTACAGAGGGACTAGAAGGGAAAGTATGTCTCTTTCCAGATGACACAAAGATCTGCAACAGGGTTGATATGCAAGGTGGGGTGGAAAGGATGAAAAGGGACTTGTCAAGGTTGGATGAATGGTCAAATATATGACAGCTTAGATTCAATGCAAAGAAGTGCAAAGTAATGCACCTGGTAAGTAAAAACCCAGTGGAAGAGTACACAATGGGGGGGTGAGATACTGACAACAACAAAAATGGAAAGGGGTAGTCATATCAGATGACCTAAAGGTGGGCCAGCAATGTGAGAAGGCAGTAAGGAGGGCTGGGGGGGGTACTGGGATGCATAGGGAGAGGAATCACAAGTAGAAAACAGGAAGTTGTTGGCCCTCTGTACAGACAGTTGGTAAGACCACATCTGGAGTACTGTGTACAGTTCTGGAGACCCCATCTCCGCAAAGACATAGGTCTGCACCAGAAGACAAATAAAGAAAGAGTAAAGGAGCTTAAGATGTATAGCCTTGAGGAAAGTAGGGAGAGAGGGGACATGATAGAAACTTTCAAATACCTCAAGGGAATCAACAAAGTCCAAGAGGGTAGCATCTTTCAGAAAAAGAGATGTGCAAGAACAAGGGGGCATAATTTGAAGATAGAAGGGGGACGGCTCAGAGGTAATGTGAGGAAGTATTTCTTCACTGAGAGGGTTGTAGATGCATGGAACAGCCTTCCTGAGGAGGTCGTAGAGTCAAAAACAGTGGGAGAATTCAAGAATGCATGGGACAGACATAAGGCAATTCTAGTGGGGGATAGGAGGAAGTAGGTTGTTGGTTAACTAGGATCTGCAGTTTATCCGTTAGGTAGGAAAATGGGCAGACTAGGTGGGCCAAGCGGTCTTTATCTGCCATCAAATTCTATGTTTCTATGTTTCTATGTTGCAGCTTCCATCTCAGAAGGAGACCTCCAAACAGAACCAGAAACTATGGATTGCAGAGATTATAATTATGGAGTCAATACCCCACCAATTCTCTAGTTAGATAGGGTCAGTTAGCTAATTGCTGGGCATTCCTGCATGGCTTTCATTCAAAACTCATTTTAGAACGGCAACAACAGGGATCCTCAACCACCAGCCTTCAGTTTGTACAGTCTGCACTACACTGTTGGGCAGCACCACATCTACAGCCACCTGCTGTGTACACACATTAATAGATTGTTTTAGGAGTTATCAAGAGACTCTGGGGTACTGGTAGCCCAGTGAGAATAGAGTAAACACTATGTGGGATTCACCTGAGGGTGGTGGGATTTTTTTGATTGCTGTTTCTGAATGATTGTTTATTGCATTTAGTCCATTCTTTTTCCCCATCCAGAACCTGTTTCCTGTCCCTAGTAAAAATCACTTGTTTTTAGATAGCATTCAATAGCTTCCACCTATTGTCGTGTATTCTTTTGTGTGGATTTGAAAGGTTATTGTTAAATATAGCGTGTGTGAGTTGGCTGTGGTAAGGCCTGAATAGTGACACGGTCAACATAATACAGTGCCTTTTGAGAAATATATATACAGCTTACCCCGTGATCTGCATATCCATAATACTTGCAATTTTTAATTTAGTATATATATATATATATATATATACTAAATTAAAAATTGCAAAGTATTATGGATATAAAGTTGGACCAGCATAACATTCTGTGGTGATTTGCATATGCAGCCCATGATGCTTTGCATTGTGGGGGCATGTGTGATTTATATTTTCTTGAAACTTGGCTTCCCAGCCAAATGCCCTTTGGGGTAACCCTTGCCTCAGTGTTTACATACGGAGGTTCTTTGTCTTATATATATATATATATATATATATATATATATATATATATATATATATATATATATTCTTACTAGAATACACTGTTATGAATTAGTTACAAAAATCAAACACACTGGAAATTAACTGTCATCTTGCATTGGTCATACATTCTGCATACCTCCCTTTTTCAAATTCCACTATTTTTCATGCATGTCATAGCAGCTGTAATGGATCTGTAATAGACAAGTATGAAGGGTTGGGTTCTTTGTGGTTGTCAGTGATTCCATAAGCTGATTGCTCACTCTTGTCTTGTATTGGTGATCAAGTAAATTGCTACTTAGTATGGTACTACAATAAGAAATACTTTGGCATCTCAGAGCACCTTTAGTGCTTTGATTAATGGTTGTTCACAGACTGCAGAATTGGTAGTATATAATTTACTTTTTTGATACTTAAGCATTAATCACTTCCTTAGTGAAAGGATTTGCATATCCATGATGCTTTGCTCGCGACATTCACATTTGCATTGGAGAGAGAGTTACAAAACCCAAATCATTTGGAAATTATCTGTCTTTGTGTACTGTTTATGCATTCTATATGCTGCTCTTTTTGTAAAGTACCTGCTCATGCATGTCATGCCAACTGTAAGGTGTCTGTAAATGGTAGGTATAGAGGGTTTATAGCAAAACACTATGTTGTAAAGTACTGTCTTGGTTCTCTGTTGCTGGTGGTTACATAAGCTGATTGCTCAGGGCTGTCCTGTGTTGGTGATCAAGTAAGTAACACTCAGTATGGCCACTTCAATTCTGAAGTTGTAATGAAATATAGTTTGGAAAGTAGTGTTCAGGAAACTGAAGGAATTATGGAAAAGTGAGTAGAATAGTTTAACAACTCTCAGCAGCATCTGTACTTTAATCAGCTATAGTACTTGTAACATGTGACCTGTAGAACAGTAAGGAGTTAACGTTCATACAACATTTTCTATATGCTGTACCCAAACGTGATTTACAAGTAATTTATACAGGACAGCCTAGCTGAGATGCCACATCTCCATTCTTGTGTGGTACTGCTTCTGCTGTAGACAGCTTGCAGCCTCTCAGCACCATTTGCATTTTGAGTTTAATTTATTGTATTCTTGCATTCTATTGCAGTTACTGGACCAGATTCTAGAATGGGTCACACCTGGCATAACTGCAGTTGCACCAAGTAGAATGTTGCATGTAGCAACTTACGCCAGCAGTTGCGACATCGTGATTCTAGAAAGTGGCCTGCAACATGTCGCAGGCCACTTGTGCAGAACAGCAGTTACTTCACATAAACCCCCTGCGACATGGCACTAGGGGGTTATGGCAGCAGTTGTGCCCCATTCTAGAAGGACAGCCACAAAGTGCCCACATCAGGATTCTACAAGAACCCCTAGAGAAGATCCAGAAATGTAGGTTACACCAGCATTTAGCTGGTATAACTAATGGATGCCCCCAGGGGTCCTGTAGACCTGTCGTCTGTCCAGCAGTCAGTGCACGGTTTACCTCCTCCCCATGCCCAGCACAACCCAGTGGGGCCCCACAGGGCTACCCATATCCCCAGCCCCCTGAAAAACCCATTGGCAGATGCCCTGCAGGGCGGCACTGCCATGTCTCCACCAGTGCCCAGAACTGCGGGTCGCTGGCCACATATGAGGCAAAATGCCAGCCCTGGTAGTCTAGTGCCTCCCCCATGATCAACATCAATAAAATACAGTCCGTCTATTCCCTGGTAGTCTAGTGCCTCCCCCATGATAAATATGAATAAAATACAGTCCGTCTATTCCCTGTTAGTCTAGTGGCCCCCCAGCCCCCCACCCAGATATGCCAGCCCACCCAGTACCCCCACCTGTCCCCAGCCGGCGACTGGCACAGCCCACCTCTCACTACCACAGCCAGCCACTGACGGAGTCCAGTATCAGCGCTTACTGAAGAGACTGATGTCTGGCGGGACAGGGGGTGTAGGTTGTGGCTTGCTGGGCAGGGGGGTGCACTTGCTACCTGCAGCAGCGGTTGCGACATGCTGGCCAGGTACAGCCTCTGTGTGGCATACCTTGCTGCATGTTACAAGCCACAGGAATTTGCTGTGGATACCCTGCCCCTTCTTGAATAGGGCATAGGGTCAATGTCACAGTTGCAGATGGCGTAAGTTGTGTTCGGCGGCAACTTGCTCCACCCTTCTAGAATCGGGCCCATAGTGTATACTTTTTAAGTTTGGGGTTTTCTTGTGTAAAGATATAGGGTTCCTTGTAACCGAGTGTGGGGCTTAAATTAATTTCCTTTTGGCAGCACCCTTGCAGCAACCTGTCAAAATTGTCCCTATACAGGGTTTAGACTGCACGCTACTTGACATTTACTGCAAAACTAACTGAGTCAAGGCACCATGCACCTCATAGGTGGTTTTGGCTCCATTTAGCTTATCTTCTAATTCGCCCATCTCCCTATTAATTACACAGAGGATAATGTATGGTCCACAATCAGCAACAAAAGTGTGTAGCCATTGAAAGATTGCCACAGTGACTGTTAAAACCTTGAATGAGAAGCTCAAGAGGTTTTAGTCTTTCTGGCAACCTGGAGATAGCAACACATGCTTTGTTGCTGATTGTGCACCATACATTATCTTTTATAGTGTATAGTCCACATATAGAACAAAAAAAGAGAGCAGGATCCTTAGTTTTAAGTTTCTTTTTAGTCACTGCCACTCCATTCCAGGTCCAGCACTCACCACCATGGCCGGTTTAAGGAAGACCTGATGTTTGTATACTGTGCATGCTCAAATGCATTCTGTGTTGTTGTACCATTGATGTGATCTACCCATGATGGTATAACAAGATTGTGATGTCACATCAAGGGTACAGCAACCCTGTAAAACAATGGATTTTTAGTGTTACCCATCAGTCAACAATACATTATATAGTCATTATCAGTCAGTTTACCCTCTCTGCAGAATGCAGAACAAAAATAGTTTCTGAAATAAATGTGCAATGCCTGAAGCCTTACAGCTATCTTTCTTACTCATTTTTAGCAGCCTTATTTCATCCGTGCTCTGGTGCCATGGGATGGACTTGAAGATTCTTGAGTCCCTTCCAAGATTAAAATACTATGTTACAGATAGATAGATAGATAGATAGATAGATAGATAGATAGATAGATAGATAGATAGATGGATAGATAGATAGATAGATAGATAGATAGATAGATAGATAGATAGATAGATATATATGTTGGGAGAGGAGCTGCTGGCCTGGCAATCACAAGGGAAGAAACAGACTTGGGTAAGGTAAGGCTAGAGGAATGTTGGGGTGTATTAGTAGGGGTATCACAAGTCATAAGAGGGAGGTAATAAGCTCTCTTTACAAGACACTGGTTAGGCCCCACCTGGAGAATGTGTGCAGTACTGGAGGCCGCACCTCCCCAAGGACATTAACAAAATGGAAGCAGTCCAGAGAAGGGCAAACAAAATGGTGCAGGGACTGCATCAGAAAACATATGAGAACAGGTTAATGGAGCTCACTATGTATATCTTAGAACAAAGGAGGGAGAAAGGTGATATGATCGAAACATTCAAACATCTTTAGGACATTAACAAGGTGAAAGAGTCTAACATGTTGCAATATAAGAAAAATAGCAGGGCAAGAGGACACAGCATGAGATTAGAGGGAGGCCGATTAAGGGGTAATGTAAAAAAGTTATTTTTCACAGAAAGGGTGGCGAATACATGGAACTCCTACCTCAGGAAGTGATGGATATTAATACAGTGCAGAGCTTCAAACAGGCATGGGATAGGCCATAAGGGAGCAATACAGATGAGTATGAATAGATAAGCCATTGACAGAGTAAATGCCTATGGCACATTCATAAGGTAGAAAAAAATGGGCAGACTGGATGGGCCTTGCGGTCCTTATCTGCCATCAACTTCTATGTTTCTATAGATAGACAGACAGAAAGATAGATAGACAGATAGATAGATCAACCAATGTGCTATTTCAAAACTCAGGCCTCCACTAGGAAGTTTTAAGTGCATAAGGTTCCCTATGTGTCTGAAAAAAGTTATACTGTACAAAGTGCCTTTATTTTGCTCACCTGCACTGAGACTTTCTTGTCTACAATATCAGAATGAGATACTTTAGGTTAGTACTACATTGCATTCTGCAATTTTCATTTACCTTGTCTGTTGGTTCATGCAGTAGTCTAGGAAGTCTTGAGGCTCTGAATTAGCTATGTTATTGGCAGTCCTACATTTCACTAGGTGCTGATATACATTTCCCGAAATAGTAGGATCACAGAGTTCCATAGTCTGACACATCTGAGCATTAGTATCCTACAATTGTCAACAGCATTTTTAGTCCCAAAACACAGATATTTTGCAATCTGATATTGTCCTGTGCCTAATTCTAGCTGTAAGATCAAAAAATATTTTCTGAAACCAAGATGCATCATTCGTAACTATAACTGATCTACTGCATCTTTTCATTTATTTATTTGAAAACTGGTGAATGAGAGATGAGTACACAGCCAAGGCTTATTTCTAAGTATGACCATGGGGTAAAAAATCAGTGTAAGCAAGATCAACTGAAACAGCCTATTTCCATACTTCACTGTGGCAACAACAAACATAGCAGTTATAATGTTTTTTTTTTTTTGTGCCTCCCTCTGCCCCCTGGCTGGCCACTCCTTCAGGCCACCTGGGCCCCACAGCCACCCTCCTCCACTGGTCACCAACCCACTGTTCCTGAAACTGCCAATTGACGAGCTGGGTGACCTGACATAACCCTTCGTCAGGTGGGTCCCCCCTTCTGGGGGAAAAGTGCACAGATACACAACTTAGCACTGGGGTTGGTGGTGGGGTAGTCAGTGCGGGGCTATGCCAGGCTTTGTGGTGTGCTGGGGACAGTGTTGGGAAAGTTACTTTTTCTATTACTTTCTAATATTTTTGGAAACTTGTTCCAGAAAGCTCTGTGCAGTCACTAGCAAGGATGGAGAAGTACTGGAAAAAGTAATACACCTTACAGTTACAATTACTTATGTCTTTTTATACAAAAGTAATATGTAACTGTAAATGATTACATTTATTTGAAAGTAACTAGTAACTAACCTATTACTTTCAAATAAATGTCATCTGTTACAGTTTTTTATTAGTTTTGTATTATTTATGTATAAAAAGAAATAAGTAACTGCAACTGTCATGTGTATTACTTTGTCTAGTACTTCTCCATCTTTGCTTGTGACTGCACAGAGCTTCTTGGCTCAAGTTTCTAAAAGAAATAGAAAATAATAGAAAAAGTAACTCACCCAACACTCA
Organism: Neoceratodus forsteri; assembly: GCA_016271365.2. Taxonomy (NCBI): domain Eukaryota; kingdom Metazoa; phylum Chordata; order Ceratodontiformes; family Ceratodontidae; genus Neoceratodus; species Neoceratodus forsteri. The sequence continues at coordinate 1,287,285,994 of CM057459.1, read as the reverse complement.
CTGGGGATCAGTGTCCATCATCTGGCCAGCCAGGGGACATTTTTACATTTTCTTGGGCCACCAATTACAATCTTGTCTGGGCCTGTGGGAGCAGCAACCTGCAGTGGGGATGGTCAGAGAGGCATGTCAAGGCCACATGTCCCCCTAGCCCATCACCAATCCACCAGCAGGTGCCAAGGCCTTGCCCGCCCCACTGGGAGGGAAGCCTCCAATGGACACTCTAGATCCCTTCACTGCTGGTCTGGGCTCCTGGTACCCATGCTCGGGGTCTGAACCTGGGTTGCCAACATGTCAAGTGAACCCCTGCACTCGGTGCCATGGTTATTACAATTATGAGATGGCACCACATGATGGGGAGGCACAATAAATAAATTCAGGATGCTGAACAAAAGCTAAAAAATAAATACAGATATCAATCATTGCAAAAATGTGGATGTTTGATTGTGAGGAGAAGAGATTAGTTAAGCAACTGAGTGTTAAAATAAGAGAGGGATGGTGCAATATGAGAATTCAGGAGCAGTTTGACAGAGTGATAGGAGGTAATGAGATTAAGAGATGGCAGAATTCAAGCAATGGCAGATACAGTAGGATCATATCAGAATATTGAAGGGAGTTGGAAGAAGGGGCAGAGGGAGAGAGCTAGTCCATAATGTAGGAGAGTAGAGGTGCAAACTAGAATTTGTAGTGACCCAGTATGTCCTCCTCACAACTTGGGAAATACAACTCTGTAATTTCAACACTGCTTTTTTTTTTCTTTATCTGTTTTTCACCTGTTGTTACTGTATATGTCAGAACCCAAAGTCTGCTTAGATTAAATTATTTTATTTGTGTAGAGTTTAATAACTGGGTTAATTTTCTGGACTCAGAACCATAAATCCAATACATAAAATTACATGAACAACAAATTAAAAAAAAAACACAACAAAAATATAAATATGTTAACAACGTTAAATTCCATAATAAGATATGCAGGCTGAAGTCATTTTTTGCATTTTTTTAATCTACCATTAAATTATGGCAAAGGTTTGGCCTACACATTATCACTTGGAATCTGATTCCAGGTTTCAGCAACAACTAATAAAAATATTTTTGGCGACTTCTGATGTCATCATGAGGTAGGAAACTGCAGTCTTAATCGACTCTGACAACCCACTCCAATTAAAACATTATTCAGCCCTTAAGCAGCTTCATATCACAACTAGAGTCACACTTGAAGCAGGAGTGATGTCCAGCAGATAATTTAAAGAGGGAATGGCGACTCCAGTGAGCAAACTAAAACAACGAATAAAAGAGAAAAAAAATAACATAAGATCATTGAAGCCCACAATGTCCCATTCACAATCCCCAACTTCAATTTCTTCAATGGAGCATGAGTGAGAGCATGATGACAAAGGGGAGCAGATTACCATCACTATTAGTAAAGTAATCTCGATGGTGCAAACCATTGAATCAGCCTTAGAAGATCTGAAAATTCATCTAAAGACAATTGATAAGGAACTTTTGGCAACACAAAAGCAAATCTGAGAAATTAATGACAGTCAAGGCACACATAGCAGTCTGATTGTCTACTTACTACAGAGGGACAGAGAGACACAGGCAATAATGGAGGATGCAGAGCATAGGGCAAGGAGAAATAACTTTAGGATTCATGCTGTCTAGAAAGGAGCTGAAGACTCATTGATTTAATGATAGCCTCTATCACACACCTGCTGAAAACAGTCATGAAATGACCTTCTGTCTTGCCATTAACGATCAAGAGGGAGCATCGGTCACTAGGCCCTTGTCCTAAAGATGCTGACACACAGTATCCCATCAAAGAAGTGACAGAATTAGGGTGACAGAATTAGGGCAATGCAACCAGTTCACCTGTCACAGTGGCAAAGTGGTTGTTGCTGTGCCCTGGAGGGAGGGCACCGCACAGGTGTTGTGCCCCCTCCCCGATACACCTCAGCTGTGACTGTGATTATTGTAATTTTTTTGGGGGGGTGGCTGGCCTCCACAGTGGGGGGTGCAGGAGGCAAAGCCCCCCTGAAACAATTTGAATTTGATGCAGGGTATTCAGCACAATGGGGATCAGGTGCCACAATTGCCTGGTGCTGTGATCACCATCAGCATTGTTCTGTCGCCCTAATGGACATCAGTCAATTGTTTGTCACACCGAAGTGGGTAAACCTCCAAGATCGAGCATAATAAGGATGTTACATTTTCAAGCTAAAGAGACAAATCGTTCCACTGTGTGGAAGCAGCAAAAAATCCTATGCAATGATCAGCCTATCTACTTGATCAGGACTTCTCTACTGTTTTGCAGTCTAAAAGGCAAGCAGCTCAGCTTTGAGTGAAATAGCTCATATGGAAAAAGTAAAGGCGCAAGTGATCTATCTGGTCAGGTTAGATAGATATTTACAGACCAGGGTATCCAAGTGTTTGAAAACATAGGTGTTGCAGCAACTCAACTAAGAAAATGAGTCATTGACTTCCAGACCTAATGATGGAGAACTTTGAAGTGGAGGTGAAACAGACTGCATGACAGTTGGCAGGACAGGGGCTAAAATGGCAAAAACTTGAAAATGATTTTCCACACTATCTGAAAATGGACTTGACCACAGTACTTAACACCCACAAAGAATCAGCTGGAAAAGAAAAAAAACAGAAGGGTCCAAATCAAAAGGCTGAGACTGTGTCAAGATTCTGGTTTCACGATTAACTAATACAAGCAGTATGGCTGAGTGATGAACTGGTCTGGTTGCAAGCTTGTTTTTTATTTGAACTTGTATCATTTAATATTATTTAATGATGTGCAAAACAAGGGGTTTATTTCCTAAGGTTGGGGGTGAATCAAGTAGAAGTGATATAGCTTCACCGAAGGGGAGTACTGAAGAATTTTATTACTTAGCTGGGATTGCTGGTGGTTTAAGGTATTCATAAGGGAAAGGGGGGAGGAGAAAAGCTAACTGTAAAGCAAACTGTCAGATCTGTGCGATGGCTTTGTTAATTCACACACACATAGAGATTGAAAGAATCAATGTGGAGAAATGTACAAACGTCTAAGCCAGATGGTTGGGGGGGGGTTAACTATGGATACTGGGTAAAATGGAATTGTGAGAATTTAAGGAGGGCTTTAAATGGAGGAGTCAGATACAGGCATTGCATTTCTTAACAGGGGCCAATGACAAACAGAAAAATATCAATACCTAGGAGATAAGATGGTGAAGAGCAGGAAGGGAAGACATTCGGATGAGACAAACAGTGCAGTAGCAATGTGGCAAATGTTCACTTTTACAATTGTGCTACAAATGGGTCTAGAATAATGTAAAATGGGTAACCATTATAAGGGATTGATTTTACAGATTATCGGATTGCAGAAGTGGGCATCGTGTGGGGGCGCTGGCAGAAGATTGCTTCACCAGAAAAAGGATGGAGAGGGTACATTCAAGGGAAGAAACCCTAAATATCTGTGGCTGGTTTTCTGGTGATAAGACCTGAACATGGAAGGGGACACAGGGATCAGTAACACAGGCACTTGTCTTGAGAGAGTGGGAGGGGGTAGAATAAAGTCCATAAGCTCCAGTTAGGTAGGATAAGATAGGACACAATAGTAGGAGAGTGTGAAGTCAGAGGAGGGGTGGAGTGTTCTTAAGCTCATAACACATGAAAGTCCACAAAGAGCTAGAAGACATATTTTGTGAGATAGCAATATGACTTAAAGATCTGGGGAGAAAATGTGTGTTTATAAATATTAACAGCTATTCCACATTTTTTTGTAAATACGCAGAGCGAACTGATGACAAATGAAGTTGAAAGCTGGCATTAAGTTATTTCTGTATGTGCTGTCATCCTGGGGGTCCTGTGATGAACATTTTTCTTTTTTCTAACTCTTCAGAGACCAAGTAACCTGGAGTGTGACTCTCCGGAGACCAAGTAACCTGAAGTGAATAAGCGATAAAGGTACGAGGGTACCAGGTAACTTAATCTACTCTTGGGGAGGATGGCTATTGGCACTGATAAAGGGGGTCAAAAAGGGGGTGGGGTAGTTGACTTGATATTGATCCCTGTTAAAGAGGGCATGTTTTCCCTTGGGTGAATTAATCTATTTATTTTGGAGGGGGGGTACTTCAGGACGAGGGCCATTCTGCTTCTTTCAAGCTTGTAAATGGTGTATTGACCTTCTTCCAAGTGAAAGGATCAACCTCACTTTAACACTGTGAAGGATTACCTAGGTTCAGAGGAATTGCCTGGGTGCATGGGAGCCAGTTTGTTAATTGGCAATGATCTACCTTAACCTCAAGGACATATGGAAGTAGAGTGAGTTGTGAATAAGTTGAATGACATGTGACATGTTCATCCAAGATTTTCTTATTTCTGTACATAGTTTTATTACTATTATTACATTTTTAGTGTTTACAAGTTAAGCGGCAAGACAAATCTTTATATAAAACACCCAATGGTATACTAGATCAAGGAGTGGAGTTCAGCTATAGTAAGGTTATATCTCAAAATGATGGGTACAATTGATATCACATCCTGTAATGTTAAGGGCAAAATTTGGTGGTATTTTTATTTATTTATTTATTTGAATTTTGATGACTAGGTATGTCAACTGAGACAAAGTCCCTTTTTCAGTGATGACCCAAGGAATAAAGCATTCCAAGAACAAAACATAATACAATAATACAAACAGAATAGGACAGTGAGTCACAATATACAGTTAAGCCATAGGTAAATAACAACAGAACCAGTGTAGGCAATAACCAAAGGATTCAGAATTACAGGCAATTTGCAGGTTGCCAGGGGAGGCAGGAGGCAGATTAACATTTTATACCATGTGCAGGGATATTTATGCCATTCACATACCAATTTAAACAGCAAGACAACTAAGAATAATCAGATTGAACTGCAATTGGTTAGAGACATGGAGTTCAGGTTACAGTCAGATGTTATTCTAGGTAGAAGAGGAGGAGTGAGAAGTGAGGAGAACAGCTTGTCTTTGAGATAGAAGAGAAGGGAGGCTGTTTGTGACCATTGCAGAGATTGAGGAAGATGTGTAACATTAGTCACATGCGGCCTTACTTGTTAATAACAGTTACCTCTGCATTGGGGGGGTGAAGAACGCATCCTTGTAGAGTTTTTTGAATTGGTTAATGGTTTTGCAGGAAAGTAGATGGAGGGGCAAATTGTTCCAAATTCTGGAAGTAGCAATGGCATAGGATCTTTGGCCTATCTTTAGCTTGGCCTTCAGGAACTCCAGTAATGGAAGGCTAGAGGATCTTAATACATGAGGGGTAGGTTTTAGTGACAGCAGGCCCATCAGACGGGGGGGAAGGGCTGATGAATCAATTTAAAGGTGGTACTTTGCACGGGGAAGTCAAATTTGTTGTCAAAGGTTGGCCAACTTAGTTTGTTGAGTACAAGGTAGTGGTGAGTATGGGCGGGGGCCGAGGCAGCAAAGTGAACCATCCTATGGTATGTCTTTTTTAGTTTGTTCAGTAACGGAGTGGATGATAGGTGCTGCATAGAATAGACCAGGGAGTAGGGTGGCAGAAGCAGTGATCACTTTGGCATGCTTTGAGGGATAGGGTACTGAGTGGTAGAGCACCCAAAGTTTTTGGTTAATGATTTTGATGGTGTTGTTTATGTGTGCTTTGAGCACTAGGTTCTCATCAAGCGTGAGTCCCAGGTATTTGAATGATGAGACATTTTCCAGTGGAGTACCTGAGGAGGTTTTTAAGCGGAAGGGTGTGTCATATGGAGGTTTGAAGGAGGTGTGATGAAAGAGCATAATTTTTTTTTTCTCATTGTGAACCAGTTGGTTGTTTAAGAACCAAGATTCTAGGGTGTGGCAGTCTAGCTCAAGATTCACGGTCAGGGTGCAGATATCCTTGGAAGAATTGCATCATCCACATAAGTTGTACTGATGCATCACGACAGTTAAGAGGCAGGTCATTGATGAAAATGGAAAATAGTAGGGGACCAAGTATGGACCGTTGCGGTACCCCATCAGTGACTGGTGCTAGAGACGATAGTGTGTTTGCCCATTTGACACATTGATAATGATTTGCCAGGTAATTTGAAAACCACATGAGGGAGCTATTATCCAGTCCGATGTAGCGAATTTTAGCTATGAGCAGGTGGTGATTAACAAGGTCAAAGACCTTAGCTAGGTCTACAAAGACTACGCTGGTAGCTTGACCCAGATCCATGTTGTTGAACAAGTCAGAGATGACATGAAGGAGGGCAGAATCAGTCCCTTGGTGTTTATGTAAACCATGCTGAAAGTCTGTGAAGATGTTTGTTTGTTCAAAGAATGAGTACAACTGGTCGTAGAGGATTCCTTCTTGAATTTTTGCAATGGGGAGAGGATAGAAATAGGTCTGTAGTTTTGGGCTGTTTCAACCAGGCTGTATTTTTGGACAGGTACCACTACTGCTGTTTTCCAATTGTCAGGGATAGAGTGGATGATAAAAAATTGATTGATTAGTATCGAGATGGGCAGAGTAAGCGCTGATCCCCCAGTGCGAAGAAATTTAGCAGGCATGGTGTCAAAGCCTGGAGAGCAATCATATTTGCATCTCTTGAGCAACTTTAGTACTTCAAAATTGGTGGTAGCTTTTATATGAAAGGAGGGACGGTTGGTTTCGTGTTGATGTTGATTGGTATTGTAGTACGAGCAAGAGGGGGAAGATCATGTTTGTAGGGAGTAAGGTCTGTAAAGAAGTTGCTTATTCCAGTGGCGATGTCCAGAGGTGTTGTGAGAGTGGATCTATTAGTGATCATGCATCTGGGAACAATGCATTCTCTGTCTTTTAGTAGGCTATTCATCTGGTGCCAGAAGCTTTTAGGGGTGGTAAGGTTTGTTTCTTGTAAAGATATAAGATAGTCTCTTTTGGCCACCTTTATTTTATTTTTGCATAAATTGCAAAGCCAATGACAAATAATCCATTCAGTACATATCCCAGGTCTCTTAAAGGTCTTTCAGGCTTTATCACATGTGTGGATGAGGCCCCTCAGGTCATTAGTTAGCAAAGGGGCAGGGAAGCTTTTGGATCTTCTGGTTTTATATGGGGCAAGACAGACAAGGGCAGCTGTGAACATTGAGATAAGATAGTCAAGGGCCTGATTTATATCATGGAGGGTGTTAATTGGTGACCAATCAGTGGAGACTAGGCAGCTGTTGAATTCTTCCTCATTGAACTTGGTCAAATCTCTGGTTTTGATTATTTTGGAGGTTGGATGGGGTGCAGAGTTGTTCCAGACACAATAGGTGGGTAAGTGATCACTCAGGGAGTCTGGGAAGATACCAGCAGCTTTGATGTTAGCTGGCATGCTGGTTATGATCTAATTAAGAAGCGTGTGTCTCCCAGACTTCATGTTCAGTCTAGTGGGTTGCTCTATGATTTGCGTGAAATGAATGTCTGCCAGAACAGAGTGGTACTGCACATTTTGTGAGCCAAGCCTGTTAAGGTTAAAGTTACCACATACCACTGTGTCATGTCTGAGGATGTTGTCCAGGCTGGTGATAACTGCCTTATAAGAGGACGAGTGACTGGGAGGCAGATAAATGCAGCCTAAAACCAGTTGCTTGGACTCACCAAGAGTGATGGTGATGAAGATATGCTCAGTCAGAGGGTGGCTATCCAAGTCATCCATTTTGTCAGCAGTGAGTTCAGTCCTGGCATAGATCATGACACCTCTACATTTTCCACAAGCCTGGTCCTTCCTAAAGATGGAGAATCCAGGAAGGATAACCTCATGAGATTTGACATCAGGTTTTAGCCAGGTTTCAGATATGCATAGGATGTCAGGTTTAGGAAGCTGGGTCCATACTTCAAGCTTGGGCATCTTACCTCTGATGCTTTGGATATTCATGTGAGCTATTTTGAGGCCTGGGGTGTTGGTCCAAGTGGGCAGCTATCTCAGGAAGTTGTGTACGCTTCCACAGGGGTTGTTAGTGGTACAGTCTGAATTTGGCCCAGGGTTTAGTTCAATGTCCCCAGATAGCAGCACAGTACAGAGGTGGCACTGCATCAGGTGGGTATACAAGAAAGGTAATTTTTGCCACCATCTAATCTGAGTTGGAGTTAGGGCTGTTTTACATCACAGGGCTAGTAATTGGAGACACAGATGCTGTGAAAACTCTAGACAGGGAGGGGTATGATGTTGGCAGAGGATAGGGCATTGATTATACATCATTAGGGACCTTGAAGTAGTGAGGGCTGGTGATAGCCCATAATGCAGCAGAAGTGCCAAGCAAATTAGTACCACTCCTATATCTTTTAAGCATAGTATGGTTGTGGTATGTAGTGGGACATCCTGGGAGTTGTTAATCTGTCCAGAGAGGGGCCAGAGTTGGTAGAACTAAGGATTAGTTCAAAGTGTCCAGCCAACCACAACATAGTTGGGAGTGGCTTATGAGCATTTAATGGAGGTCTGAGGTGGGCCAAAAAATCGAGTGTGTGGCATTGCAAGGATCGGGCACTACCTACCGGGAATCAGGCTGCTTTAACCCGGTGGGGAAATCCATGGATCCAGCTCAGCCACGGTGTACAAGTCTGATGAAGCCTCTGTCAAATAGGAAAGAGGCAGCAGTGCATCTAGCTAATCTTGTTATGGTAGTGCAGGACCATGGGCCAATGAGCACAAAAGCTGTAGAACTAGGCAGTGAGCCGTACCTTAGTGCCAGAGGTAACTGAGTGGGTCCTGGCCTTAAGCCAGGTGCAGAGCTTCTGTTGTGGGGATGGTCTGCGGCACTTCTCAGGCAGCGCTTTGCGGAGGTGTGGAGCTGCCTAGGAGAAAGAGAGGGGAGAACAAGAGGTTACGTGTTGGCTTATATTAAGGGGAAACAATGGAGAATACAAGGGCTGGGAAATTTGTGGGTGAAGGTGAGAAGCTCTGAGGTGAAAATTAAATAGGAGCTAAGTTGAGAAGGGTGGAGGGGTAGCCAGAGAGGCACCAACACTAGACAAAGAGCAGAGTAGAGCAGTAGGCAGGAACAACTAATTCAAAAATAAATCAGGAAGGGACTGTCATTTCACTTACAGAAGTGATTCAAGAATTTCAGAATAAAAAAGATAGAGCTGTATGCAGGAAAAGTACACCAAAAAAAAATTCAAAATAAGCTACAATAAATTTAGAGGCATCAGTTCATACACTTACTGGAAGAACCAAGTAAATCAATTAAATTGGGACTTAATCAGGACTACATCAAGTAAGCTCTGCATTCACTTGTTAATAAAAATTAAGTCCTAGCACAGGTTAGCAGTACAAGTAAGGCTTGCAAACAGCCCGGCCTTAGGGTAGGCAGATATTAAGCAAAGTACAAAACCCCACTTTCAAAATTAATTAATTCCACAGAAGCGTTAAAGTTTGAAAAATTGAGTGTGCAGTGTTGCAAGGACTGGGCACTACCTACCAGGGCTCCTTTTACCTGGTAGGGAGATCCATGGAGCTGGCTCAACCATGGAGTGCAAGTCCGATGAAGCCTCTGTCCAATAGGGAAGAGGCAGCAGCACTTCTGGCCAATCCTGTTAGGGTAGCTCAGGGCCATGGGCCAATGAGCACAAAAGCTGTAGAACTAGGCAGCAAGCCGTACCTTAGTTCCAGAGGGAACAGAACTGGTCTTGGCCTTCAGCTGGGCACAGAGCTTCTGTTGTGGGGATGGTTTGTGGTGCCTCTTTGCGCTTCGAGGTGGCATGGAGCTGCCCTAGTGCCAGAAGGAGTGGAGCGAGTCTCGGCCTTCAACAAGCTGCAGAGCTTCTGTTGTGGGGATGGTCTGTGGCACAGCTCGGTCGGCACCTCATGGAGGCATGTAGCTACCTTAGTGCTAGAGAGAGTGGAGCAAGTCTCATCCTTCAGCCGGTGCAGATCTTCTGTTGTGGGGACTGTCTGTGGTGCCACTCGGCAGGCACTTCAAAGTGGTGTGGGACTATTTTAGTGCCAGAGGGAGTGGAGCAAGTCTTGGCCTTCAGCTGGGCACACAGCTTCTGTTTGGGGATGGTCTGCAGCACCGCTCAGTCAGTGCTTCAAGGAGATGTGGAGCTGCCTTAGTGCCAGAGGGAGTGAAGCGGGTCCCGGCCTTTAGCGAGGTGTAGAGCTTCTGTTGTGTGGACGGACTGTGGCACTGCTCAGTTGACACTTGAAGGAGGCATGTAGCTGCCTTAGTGCCAGAAAGAAGGGAGCAGGTCTCAGCCTTCAGCCAGGTGCAGAGCTTCTGTTGTAGGGACAGTCTGTGTTGCTTCTTGGTTGGGGTTTCAAGGAGATGTGGCACTGCCTTAGTGCTGGAGGGAGCGGAGTGAATCTCGGCCTTCAGCCAGGTGCAGAGCTTCTGTTGTGGGGATCATCTGTAGCACCGCTTGATTGGCATTTCAAGGAGGAGTGGAGCTGACTAGGAGAGAGGGGCAAAGTGGGCAAAAGCGCTCTCAGAACTAAACAGGCTTCAAAGTGACATTGCCTTTTACAAGAGACACACCCCTTTGAGGCTGAGTATGAAAACTTGAAAAGGATTTGGGTGGCTCAGCTGTTGGCATCTTCCCACCCATCATACATACTCCCACACATGAAACAATTTGGTACTTTTGGCACTGAGTGAAAACGAGTGTCACGGGGGCTACTTCCAGGTTCTACAGATGAAAAACAGCTCCATCGCGAGCAGAGCCATTAAATGCAAACTCCCACACATGAAACTTTATTGTGCTGAGTAAATTGTGTAAAATTGATGTGCTAATAGCTCTTTCTAGGTCAAAACTTGGAAAGATATATTCTTTTATTTTGTGGAGCCCTGGGACCATACCGGAAACAGGCAGAGAGGCTGTAGTTTGTTAGCTGGAATCACGAACTACAAACTAGCATTTCCAAGCTAATTTATTATTTTAAAACATTGTGAGGCACATACAGAAGCATAGAAAGCTACACAGCTGCTTCTAAGCAAATAATTTGGTACTTTTGGCACTGAGTGAAAACGAGTGTCACGGGGGCTACTTCCAGGTTCTGCAGATTAAAGACAGCTCCTCAGGTGAGTGGAGCCAGCCAAGTGGAGCGCGTAATCACACACGGAGATGAGCACAGAGACATGCATGTCACGTGTCTGCTGTGTCCGCTTGGGACACTGAGGACTACTGGGGGACTAGCCACTATATTAAATAAAGAAATAGATTAAGACTAACATCCACAAAGGAATATTGGAAAACCAGGTTGGTGAGTAAATATAACTTGGAAATGGCTCAAAGTAGACAAAAAAAATGAAGGGTAGGAAAACCTGCCTGGAATGTCTTTTGTTTACTGAAAAAGTTACAAATCTCGACTTCACATGTGATAAATGCATAAAAAATTCTGCTTTGCTGAAGGAGGTACAAGATTTAGAACTTAGATTACAAACACATAAAGATATCTCCATGTTGGAGGAATACATTAATGAGGCAGTGTGTGACATTAGTAACAGACAATCTGTGAATTTAAATAAAACTGAGCATCAAGAATACGTAAATGGTTATAGTGAAAATATTGATGTTACCTTTCATGATAAGGATATAGGTCTACAGTCTAATCCCCCACTGAAATTAACCAACAGATTTGAGTGCCTTAAAACTGCTACATCTGATACCTTGTATTTATTGAATAATTGTGAGTTAATCAATGGCCTCCATAAAACACCTAATAACTTTGAAGCACTGAACAAATGTGAGCTAACTCAAGACCCCCCAAAGACACCTGATACTAATGAAGCACTAAGCAAAAATATTGGCCTTCCCGTAACAGGCTTTGAAGTACACAATAAACTAGGGGACTATAACAATTTAAATGTTATTGATATAACCAGTGCCACTAGTTCTGATTATTTAAAGGCACACAGTGAAATTAAATCTATGGAGAGGGACATTCTGATCATTAGAGACTCAATAATAAAAGGCATTGATACCCAAGTTTGCTTTAAACAAAAGAGCATACTACTGTTAGCTCTCTACCTGGAGCTAAACTACAGGATATTGTGTGTCTATTGGATGAACTGTTTGAAAATACGGTCACCTCCTTGGTCTTCCTCCATGTGGGAGCAAATGATGTGGGAAAAACAAATTGGATTAATATGCAAAGGGATTATAAGTACATTGCTGAAAGAGTTAGAAATTAAGGAGGGGAAATCATCATATCTGGTATACTTCCTATGCAGGGACATAAAGCTTATAGAAATAAACAAATAATAACAATAAATAGCAGGCTCAGACATTTCTGCATTGAAGAAGGGATTGGTTTTATGACAATGCAAGGACATTTACAGTAATAGAATATCTTTATTTAGAAATGATGGTATCCATTTAAACCATGCAGGTACAAGGGTTTTTGGTAAAAAAAAATTGGAGGTAATTAAGTTCCATTTAAACTGGCTTGGGGGGGCACAGATGACAATAGCTTAAATAGATCCTCATCTTCCCCTCATAATACCTTGGAATGGAATGCAATTCTTTTTAATGCCTGCAGTTTGCTGAACAAATATGATGAGCTCAAAATTATATTGCACAAGCATAAGACACACATTGCTCTAATTACAGAGACATGGTGGAATGAAAATGATCAATGGGAGAAAGAAATTGAAGGGTACACACTATTTTTCCATTGTAGAAAATATAGAAAGGGTGGAGGGTGGCAATATTATATATTCAGGAAGATATTGCTTGTGAAGAAATTACATGGGATACAGGTTCACTCGAACTCTTATGGGTTAAGTTGCTTCCCACTAATAGTCCCAAAATCATATTGAGACTTTTATATAGACCCCCCCTCAATGTCACAAGAAGACAATAAGGCCATATTACAAATTCTTGGTGATCTTGATCCAACTAATAGGATATTAATAACTGGGGATTTCAATTCACCTAATATAGATTGGGGTAAAGGTACTGGCACATGTCCCCTTGAGAGGCAATATATTGATGTTATAGACCATGGGGGACTAGAACAGTTGGTACTAGATAAAACTAGGGGAAGTAATACTCTGGATTTAATATTTACTCATATGGGGGCCACAATTAACTCAGTGGAGATTAGTGCTCCCTTGGGGAACAGTGACCACAATTTAGTTTTATTTAAAATAAGTGAAATACAATCTTTCAAACCCACTGGAACAACTACTAAGCTAAACTTTCAGGAAACTGAGTTTCAGAAAATGAAAAACAATCTATGTTGTTGGGACTGGAGATAGGAATTTGTAAATAAGCCTCTACAAACTATGTGGGATTCCTTAAAAACCAAGACTTGAGAATTTAACCTCTGAGTATATTACTGTCACCGTAAAATATCATAGTGCTAAGACTAAAAAAACAGTTTGGCTTTCTGCCACAATCAAAAAATTAATTAGCAAAAAAAAACCCCAGATTATATAAGAAACTAAAAGTATCTAAATCAGCAAAAATATATACTGAATATAAAGACTGTCTCAAGAAAGTTAAAGTGAATATTAGGAAAGCCAAAGCTCAATGTGAGGTAAACCTTGCCGACAGGGTACAGGACAATAGAAAAGCTGTTTTTTCTTACATTAATAATCAGAGGAAGGTCCAAAGTAGTATTGGGCCATTTACTACTGAGGCAGGACTTACTTCTACAAATCAACAAATGGCCAATATCCAGAATAAATATTTTTGTTTTGGTATATAATATAAATGATACTGATTCATACAATATTAGTAGTCCTTCTGTACCTGGTACTATATTATTAAACCCTGATACTATCTATAAACATCTAGTCGGCCTTAATGTTAATAAATTCCCTGGACCAGATGGAATGCACCCTAAGGTTCTGAAAGAATTGGAAGATGGGTTGGTACAGCCAATAACTTATATCTTTCAAGCTTCTATTAATACTGGATTGGTCCCTAATGATTGGAAATTAGCTAATATTGTGCCTATCCTAAAAAAGGGCCCAGAACTCTACCTGAAAACTTTAGACCCATTAGTTTGACTTTGACAAAAGGAAAGATAATGGAGGGACTAATTAAAGATATCCTAACAGAATATCTTGTTGGTCAGGATATGGTTGATCCCCTACAACACGGATTCACAAAAAATAGATCATGCCAGACTAAATTACTGGCATTCTATGAAAGATTGAATAAAGAGTTGGATGTGGGTAATTCTGTGGATGTGATCTTCCTTGATTTTGCAAAGGCTTTCGACAAACTGCCACACAAAGAATTATTGCCAGCACTAGAAGGTATAAATCTGTCTAGTAATATTTGTAATTGGGTCTCAAATTGGCTCCAGGACAGAAGGCAGAGAGTGGTCATCAATGGGGAATACTCTGCCTGGGCTTCTATTTCCAGTGCAGTCCCCCAGGGTTCAGTATTGGGACCTAGTCTATTCAATATTTACATTGCTTCATTAAAAATTAGTAATCGTAATATCTGGATGTACAAATTTGCAGATGATTGTAGGCTCGGGTTAGCAGTTAATGATGTCGAACAAAAAGCTACCTTACAGCATGCACTTGATTCAATATATGAATGGACTAACTTAAATAAACTAGTATTAAATATAACTAAATGCAAGATTATGCATCTAGGTAAGAACAATAAGGAAGAAACATATCTATTGGATAATAACCCCTTGGGGGACATGAAAGAGGAAAGAGATTTAGGGATTACTGTTACTAATGACCTAAAATGTAGATCACATTGAAGGATTCAACTCAGGAAAGCAACCCAAAACTTAAATTGTATACTCAAACATATAGCTAGCAGAGATGGGAAGGTACCGATTCCATTCTATGGTGCATTGGTCAGACCTCACTTGGAGTATTATGTTCTGGTTTGCTCACCTCAAAATAGGGAAGATATTCTTTCCTTAGAGGGGGAGCAGAGAAAATTAACAAAACAAATAAAAGGTCTAAAGAATAAAAGTTATTATGATAGACTAGTCAGCCTGAATCTTTTTTCCTTATATTATCGTAGATTAAGGGGAGATCTGTGTTTCCTATATAAAATTATGAAAGATGAAGTTCTACTGGAAGAATTGGGTCTTAGACATGATTATGGTAGAACTGGTACTAGAATGCATAAACAACAACTATATCAGCAAGTCTGGAATCATAACTTTCATAAACATTGGTACAGTTGTAGAGTAGTTGGAGTTTGGATCAATCTCCCAACAAATCTTGTGGACAGTACTACCATGAATGAGTTTAAGAGCGGTTTGGATCATCACTTTGGAAATAACAAATTTACATTTTAAAATATGGTAGGCAAGCCTTATAGGGTAGGATTCTATCTTCTGGCTTGAATATACCTATGATACCTATGATATCAGCCAAAAGAAATAGAACAGGAATACTATTCTGAAAGAGGCTGGGTTTTGAAATCCAAAATACATAGAAAGATACAGAGGGGAGATGGGTGATAATCTCAGGTCAAATACAAGGATTTGTTGTACACCTGGTCAATGTCTATACACTGAATGGTGGAGTGACACCTTTTTGGAAAAAAAAATGCTTCTGGAGGTGGCTAAGTTGCCCACAGACTGTGTTTTTATATGGGGGGGGGATTTTAGTTGTGTACTCAACCCAAAGTTTGACGCATCCACCAGAAATGGATACACTAACAGGAGTGCCAGCAAGAAGGTGAAGGATTATATGAAAGAACAGGGCTGGTGGACATATGGAGAGAACAACAGTGGGAGAATGGGATTATACCTTTTTCTCAAATCCCCAACAGGAATATTCACAAATAGACATTTTCTTAACTCATAGAGCAGACTCACACAGAATACAACAAAGCCAATTACACTCAACCATTATATATGATCATGCCCCTGTAACTATTAAAGTTTATTTGAATCAGAATAAGAAACACACACTGTGGAGACTTAATACATCCTTATTAAATGATAAATTATTCAAAGAGAAAATAATCAAAGAAATCCAACAGTACAGACAATTTAATGCAGGGGAGGAAGTAGAAGTGGGAGTCTGGGATGATAAGAAGGCAGAACTACATAGCCATGTTATCGGATGGTCATCCAGAAAGAAAAAAACAAGGTCTGGTGAAACAGGAAGCCCTGGAAAAAAAATGAACAGATTTAGAGTAGGCCCACATGACTTCACCCAGCAATATTCTACTCAGAGGATTAAACAAGGTGTGAAAGGAATTACAAGATATTTTTCATAGGAAAACTGAGAGAAAATTAAGATACACGGCCCATAAATATTATTAGGTAGGAGGGAGGGTGGCAGCTTTATTGGTTTATAGGCTATTTAAGGAGGCGGCAGACAGAACAGTAACAAAAATTAGGTACCCCTCTAGGACACAGAGGCCAGAGACATAGTCTAATGGAATAGCACAATTATTTGCAGCCTTTTATAAAAAACTTATGTAAGGAAAATAAACAGACCACACAGGTAAAGGATAAAACTCAAGCTTTCATACAAGATATGCAGCTCCCTAAATTATCGGGTGAGGAGTCAATGTATTTGGAAGCTCCCATTAGTGACATAGAGATCAGCAAAACTATAATTCTACAAATTACTGGGCCCAGACGGATTCATTTTGGACTTCTATGAAACTTTCTGTAAACAACTATTGCTTCTGCTGGGCAAGATCTTCAGGCACTGCCAAAAGGAGGATGTGGGTCTGGGAACTTGGAAGGAGGCAATGATAAGAGTATTGTCCAAACCAGGTAAGGATTCTACTCTATGCAAATCATACAGACCAATTTCTCTATTAAATCAAGATCAGAAAATATTTATCAAAATTCTGGCCACATGACTACAGAGAAAGGTACAAATCCTTATACATCCAGATCAAACAGGTTTTATTCCAGGTTGGTATCTAAAAGATAATGTGCAATCAATGCTCAATGTTGTAGATGCGGGAAAGGAAAGTAAAGAAACAAAGCCATATTAATAGATGCTGAGAAGGACTTTGACAGGCTGAATTGGGCTGTCTTACAAACTGCCATGCAGAAAATGGGATTTTCTGAGGGTTTTTTGAAGACGATAGCTATGCTTTATGAAGCTCCTCATGTTAAAGTAAAAGTGAATGGCACTTTATTTCAAAATTTTGTCACAGAGACGGGAACGTGACAAGGATTTCTGCTGTCTCCCCCCTCCTATTTGCACTCAGCATAGAACACATGACTGAAGCAATAAGGGTGGGCAAGCAAATACAGGGCATTTGCATTGGGGGAATAGAGAACAGGGTGTTTCTATACACAGATGACAGGGTAATTTATTTAAGAGACCCAAAACAAAATCTAAAACCACTCCTGGAAATTCTGAACTAATAAAGTGACATATCAGGATTCAACCTGAACATTTCAAAAACAAAGATTATTAGAATTAGTGGGATCATTACTATTGATATAAAACAAATATTAACAGGTAAGTAGGACACTGAGTCTGTAAGATATTCAGGGATCCATATTCCAAAACAGTTGGGTAATCTGTTTAAGAGGAATTAGGGGAAACTGAAAAAAAAAGTGTTTACAGATATAAAAAGCTGGACAACTCTGCCTCTGACATTCACTAACCGGGTAGAGACAATTAACATTAATGTACTCCCTAGGTTTTTATTTCTTTTTTTGTAATTCAGTTTACTTTATTAATATATTGATATATTGATATTACATGAAAAAGTGTCATTCTGTTCAATCTATCAGTTACAATACAGACAAGTCATTATCGAGCATACATGCTAATAGCAACTGACTCGTTGAGATAAGAGTCGGAACAGGTACCATGACACATTAACCCAAGTAATCATGTTAGAAAAAGAACAAAAAGAAAAGAAACCTACCCATCCCTAATTCCACCCAAAGGTTTTTATTTCTATTTCAGAACCTACTGTATGTGTACTAGTTGGGGTTAAAGTCTGGAAACAGATCATAGGGGTGACTAGGCGATTTATTTGACAGGGCTGAAAACTGCAGCTAAAATGTTTTTTGTTAATAGGACACAAGTTAGATGGCAGATACAGTGTACCTAACCTTAAATAATATTACTCATCAGCTCAATTAGGGGATTTAATAGATATCAGAAAAGTAAATAAAGGTATACTATGGAAATCAATAGAAGACAGCATGAATAAGAGTAGACACTTGAGTTGTCTAACATGGGAAAATAACTGTACAAGACCATAACTGCTGCAAAACAGATGGACCAAACACACATTTAAACACTGGCTAGTAACCAAGAAGAAATTACACATATCAATAACTCATCCTGAATGGATCCCATTATGGAAAAATAGCAATTTAAAGCCAGCTAAACTAGACACAGCCTTTGAGAGGTGCTCTTATGATGCTTTCCAGTCCGGATTTTGGAAGACATAGTACTGAGACCGCACTTGTTCAGGTATTGAATGACCTCCTGATAGCAAGGGATCGAAAGGCATGTACCATCTTAGTTCTTCTCGATCTCTCAGTGGCATTTGACACTGTGGACCATAGTGTGCTTCTGGAGTGACTGCAGTGTCTCTGTGGACTGTCAGGGACAGTTCTAGAGTGGTTTCGATCTTTCCTGACGGGCAGGTCTCAGAGGGTAATCACTGAAATTTATTCCTCTGTCTCCCTTCCCCTGTCCTGTGGGGTCCCACAGGGCTCCATATTAGCACCCATGTTGTTGGCAGTGTATATGTTACCATTAGGAGATGTCATTAGGTGATACAGTTTGAGTTTTCACTGCTATGCAGATGATACTCAACTATATCTGTCCTTTCTACCTGAACAGAGAGATGCGGCCTCTGTATTTAACAACTGTCTCACCGAGAACAAGGACTGGATGAGCACCAGCTGGCTGAGACTGAACCTAGATGAGACTGAGGTGATGGTTGTGGATCCTGGTCATCCTGGGGTGGGTTTTGGGGCTAGGCACTTGTCAGGCATATGGCTCGATGGTATTCAGCTCATAACCTCCGACCGGGTGCGCAACTTGGGTGTTGTTTTAGATGACAGTCTGACCCTGAAATTTCAGATGTCTGCCATTGTCAAATCCTCCTTATACCATCTGAGGAACATTGCCTGAGTGAAACACCTGGTTCCTCCAGATGATCTTCCAACATTGGTCCATGCCTTCGTCACCTCCCCGCCTTGACTACTGCAATGCCCTCTACCTAGGGCTTCCTGGGGTTGATATCCACCACTTGCAGCTAGTGCAGAATGT
Source organism: Neoceratodus forsteri (assembly GCA_016271365.2). Classification (NCBI taxonomy): domain Eukaryota; kingdom Metazoa; phylum Chordata; order Ceratodontiformes; family Ceratodontidae; genus Neoceratodus; species Neoceratodus forsteri. Next base: position 1,287,266,862 of record CM057459.1, on the reverse strand, counting down.
GACAGCCAGGCTTTTGACTGGGACTTCTAAGTCCAGTCATATTATGCCTGTGTTGTGCAGACTGCACTGGCTGCCTGTTCAGTGGTAGATGGCCCTTAAGGTTGGTCTTCTGACCTTCAAAGCCCTACACAAACTGGGGCCTTGCTACCTGCAAGATCTGCTGACTCCCTACCACCTCCTTCATCCTCTCCAATCCACTGATGAGGGATTGCTAGAGGCTCACAGGGTACATTTGAAGACATCTGGTGCACATGCCTTTTCGTTTGGGCCCCTACCCTGTGGAACTCTCTACCTCATTGGTTGAGAGAATGCCTGACCGCTGAGAGGTTTAAATCAGAGTTTAAAACTTACCTCTTTCAAAAAGCTTTCCCAGATTATCTTAATTAATTTATAGTTATATATTTTATTTATTGATGTGTTTTTATTGCTGTTTGTGAAGCGCCTTGGTTCTAAGAAAGGTGCTATAGAAATAAAGATTGCTTTGCTATAGTGGGCTACAATATATTTCACAATTTTATCTAGGAGAGACATTTATACCTTTCCATCAATTACAGACTGGATTCCAGCTGCCTAAGTCAAACCTTTTCAGGTAGTTTCAAGTCAGAGCTTTTATCCAGAGGGCTGAGATTTGAAGGACATTGGGGGTAACACAACATCATCTGGTGAAGAAACTTTATTTGATTTCTGACCAGGAACACATTAAACACATATAGTCTCAGAATTATATGCCCTCCTTAAAAAGCAGCTAATGCCATTAGGGCACTTTAACAAAACATTATTTAGACCCAATTTAGATTGTATTTCTCATCCCAATTATTTACTACTGAGGCCATTTGAATGAAAATGTGATTTCTGCTCCAGAAGAGTTCATCTATTCCTATTGTTTTCTCCCTTCCTGAGGTCATAATGCTCTACTTGTGACATCACAAGTACTTCCATGGCAACACATTCTGATGCCACAGCAGAGGACAATGAAATGAAGTAGGGAGTAAGCAAAACAGGCAGATGAATTATATAGGATATAGAGCATATTTCCATTAAAATTTCTCAGTGATAAGTGATCAGAGGAAAAGTCTATTGAATACATATGGAATTCAAGTTGAACTGTACCTAAATATTATGTTATAGAAATAGGCCCTCCTCTTGCAACTTGTTCACTTCTGTGAAGTACTTATGGGCTTCAATCATGTCCCCACTCACTCTCCTCTCCTCTCTTCCAGGAGCACATGTTGAGTTTCTGCAGCCTTTCCACATATGGCTTCACGTTCAATCACTTCACCATTTTGGTTGCCTTCCTCTGTACCACCTTCTCCCTTTCGATGTCCTTGGGGAGGCACAGCCTCCAGAATTGGACACACTACACTTAGGTGAACCCTCACCAGTGAGTGATACAATGGCAGCACCAACTTCCTCCTCCTGCTAGAAATCCCTCTCTCAATGCACCCCAGCATCCTTTCCCACTGCTTTGTCACACTGCCCAACTACATTGAGGTCATCAGATATGATGACCACTAGGTATCTTTCTTGACAGCCCCCTGGGTTCTACAGCCCTATAGAAACATAGAATTTGATGGCAGATAAGGACCGCTTGGCCCACCCAGTCTGCCCATTTCCCTACCTGATGGATAAGCTGCAGATTCTAGTTAATCAATGGCTTACTCACTGCCCCCAGGGTGCCTTATACACTCCCATGCATTCTTGAATTCTCCCACTGTTCCTGACTCCACAACCTCCTCAGGAAGGCTGTTCCATGCATCCACAACTCTCTCTGTAAAAAAATACTTTCTAACATTATCTCTGAGCCGTCCACCCTCTATCTTCTAATTGTGCCCCCTTGTTCTTGCACATCTCTTCTTCTGAAAGATACTACCCTCTTGTACCTTGTTAATTCCCTTGAGATACTTGAAAGTTTCTATCATGTCCCCCCTCACCCTCCTTTCCTCAAGGGTATACATATTAAGCTACTTTAGAATCTCCTCCTATGTCTTCTGGTGCAGACCTTGCACCATTTTGGTTGCCCTCCTCTGAACAGCCTCCACTTTGTCTATGTCTTTGCGGAGATGGGGTCTCCAGAATTGCACACAGTACTCCAGATGGGGTCTCACTAACTGTCTGTAGAGAGGGATAACAACTTCCTGTTTTCTACTGTTGATGCCTCTCCCTATGCATCCCAGTATCCCCAGCCCTCCTTACTGCCTTCTCACATTGCTTGCCCACCTTTAGGTCATCTGATATAATTACTCCTAGGTCTCTTTCGATTTTTCTTGTTGTTATTAACTCACCCCCCATTGTGTACTCTTCCCCTTTTTTTTTCCCAGATGCATTACCTTGCACTTATTTGCATTGAATCTGAGCTGCCACATATCTGACCATTCCTCCAGCCTTGCCAAGTCCCTTTTCATTCTTTCCACCCCACCTTGTGTATCAACCCTGTTGCAGATTTTTGTGTCATCTGCAAAGAGGCATACCTTTCCTTCCAGGTGCTCTCCAATGTCACTTATAAAGATATTAAAGGACCATCCCCAGTACCGAACCCTGCGGTAGCCCACTAGTTACCCTCCTTTCTTCACTGTGGACTCTGTTTACTATTACCCTTGGCATCCTGTTGTCCAGCCAGGCTACCACCTTGGGACCCACTCCAAGGCTGGCTAACTTGTATATTAATCTTTTATGTGAGACTGTGTCGAATGCCTTGCTAAAATCTAGGTAGGCCATTTCCACAGCCCCTCCCTGGTCTACTACTTTGGTCACCCAGTCAAAGAAATCTATTAGGTTCATCTGACATGACCTTCCTGCTGTGAAACCATGCTGCCCTGGGTCCTGTGCCCCACTGGCCTCTAGGTACTCAACAATCCTTTCCTTCAGAAGTGATTCCATCATTTTCCCTAGCACTGAAGTCAAACTAACTGGTCTGTAGTTTCCTGCCTCTGCCCTGCTCCCACTTTTGTGAAGTGGAATCACATTTGCCCTCCTCCAGTCCTCAGGTACCACTCCATCCTCCCATGATTAGTTAAAGAGAGTAGTCAGTGGTGTTACTAGTTCTACCCTTCATTCTTTTAGTATTCTTGGGTGAATCCCATCAGGCCCCATTGCTTTGTCCACCCTCAGTTTCAAGAGTTCTTTCAAAACCCTTTCTTCTGTAAATGGACTGGTATCGACCCCCCTATTCAGAGTTTCCCCATTGTTTGGTTTAGGCACCTCCCCCTCCTCATCTGTTATGAATACTGAGCAGAAATATTAATTCAGCATCCCTGCTTTTTCACTGTCACACTCTGCCCACATTCCCTCCACTTTATTAAGTCTCTGTATTCCTCCCTTGGTCTTTCTTCGCTCATTAATGTACCTATAAAAAGTTTTATCCCCCTTCTTAACAGAGATGGCTATCTTTTCCTCAGTTTGTGCCTTTGCTATTCTGACTGCCTTCCCTCCCTCCTTCTGCTTTATCTGATAAAGTTCTCTGTCCTGCTCCTTCTGTGTTTCCTTATATTTTCTGAATGCTGTCCTTTTCTCCTTAACCATCCCTGCCACCTCTTTTGAGAACCATAGTGTTTTTTCCTTCATTTTGTTTTATTGATTTGCTTCACACAAAGGCTTGTTGCCTTTACGATGGCTGTTTTGATTATTCCCCATTGTTCCTCCACCCCTCCCTCTTGCCCATTTGCTAGTGCTTTTCTAAGGCACTCTCTCATTTTCCCAAAGTTAGCCTTCCTAAAGTCCAATAATCTTGTTTTTGTATGGCTTTACTCTATGGCTGTGTTTATTGTGAACCACAGTTTGGTGGTCACTTGTTCCCAAATGGCTACCCACTTCTAAATCTGAGATCCTTTCTCCTACCCCATCTGAGAGTACCAGGTCTAAGATTGCTCCCTCCTGAGTGGGTTCCAACAATAGCTGTCTGAGGCATGCCCCCTGTAGGGCATCAAGAATGACCCTGCTCTTGGATGTGCCTGCAGCAAAGGTGCTCCAGTTAACATCTGGCATATTAGGTCCCCATCAACAATATCTCCCATTTTTCTGCCATTCTAAGGATGCCTTCTATCATTTCCTTGTCCATTTCCTCCCCCTGAGATGGGGGTCTGTACACAACCCCCTTGCGGATTGTGGTGCCATTTCCTGTCTCCAGGGTGACCCATAGTGACTCATCAACTTCCTGTTTACTCTTTAGTTCTGTTGCTTTAATCCCTTCCCTTATATAGAGAGCTACTCCTCCTCCTCTTTTACCCACCCTGTCCCTCCTGTAGACTGTGTATCCTGGTATGTTGACTTCCCACTCCTGGTTCTCTGTGTATGTGTATGGGCATAACCTTGCACTTTTTGACATTGAAACCCAGCTGCCACCCGTAGACCATTCATCTAGTTTTCTCAGATCCCTTTGCATTATCTCCACCTATTCCTGAGTGTTAACCCTGTTGCAGATTTTTGTATCATCCACAAAGAGACACGCCTTACTCTCAAGCTCCTCTGCAATGTCACTTATGATGATGTTGAAGAGGATTGGTCCCAGCACCAAACACTGTGACACTCCTCTAGTCACTCTCTTATTACCTGAGTGGCTACCATTTATGACCACCCTTTGCCTCTTATCCGTTAACCAGTTTTATGCACAGCTTTTCACTTTCTCCACCACCCTAAGGCTGCTCAGTTTTGTAACTAGCCTCCTGTACAGCATAGTGTCAAAAGCCTTACTGAAGTCCAGATTGGCCATATCCACTGCTCTCCCTTGATCTACCTCCCTGGTAACCCAGTGAAAGAAATCTATGAGATTGGTTTGACATGACCTCCCCCCTGTGAAACCATGCTGCTGGCGGTCCTGCAACCCTTTTGTCTCCAGGTGCTGCATGAGTCATTCCTTCAGTAGTGAATTGATTAACGCCCTTACCACTAATGTGACTTTGACCGGCCTGTAGTTACTAGCTGCCTCCCTACTACCATGTTTGTGCAGAAGGACTACATCAACCCTGTTTCAGTCCTCTGGAACTTCCCCCATAGAAACATAGAATCTGTCAAAAGATAAGGACCATACAGCCCACCTAGTCTGCTCATTTCCCTACTCACTGTTATTGCCCCAGATCCTATCTGATCTGCGGCTCTCCTGCTTTGCACATCTCCTGGGTACCCTCATGTCTATCCCATGCATTCTTAAACCCCTGTATTGTTTTCACCCCCACCACATTTGCTGCAAGGCTGTTCTATGGCTCCACCACCCTTTCAGTGAAAAAGTACTTCCTAACATTATCTCTGAGCTGTCCACCCTTCAGCCTTTATATCATGCCCCTTTGTTCTTGTGCAGAGCTTTCTCTGAAATATGCTTTCTAACTGTACCCTGTTTTTTTCCCTATGGTATTTGACAGTTTCTATCATATCTTCCCTTCTCCCTTCTCCCTTCTTTCCTCCAGTGAATAGATATTTAAGTCCTTAAGTCTCTCCTCATAGGGCTTCTGGAGCAGTCCATGTACAGTACAATCTTCATAGCACTTCTCTGGACTGCCTCTATTTTCTCAATGTCCTTCCGGAGATGTGGTCTCCAGAACTCCAGCTGAGGCCTCACCAGTGATCTGTACAGTGGCGTCACCACCTCTTTCCTCTTGCTTGTTATGCAACTTCTTATGTACCCCAACATTCTGTTTGCTCTCTCACTGCCTTTTCTCACTGTTTGGTCACCTTCAGGTTGTCAGATATGATAACCGCCAGGTCTTTCTCCTGACTTGTGGTGGCCCACCCATCCTGTACTCCTCCCTTGGCTTCCTGTGACCCAGGTACATGATCTCACTCTTTTTAACAATGAATCTTAACTGCCAGACACCCAACCACTCCTGTAATAGGCTTAGGTCCTGTCTCATTTTTTCACCCATTCTGGTATGTCCACTCTGTTGCAGATCTTGGTGTCATCTGTGAAGAGGCAAACCTTTTCCTCCAGATGCTCTACAATGTTATTGATGAAGACATTGAGTAAGACTGGCCCCAGCACCAACCCCTGCGGCACCTCACTAGTCACCTCTCTCTCCTCAGATTTCATGCCATTTACCACCACCACCACCTTTTAAGACTTGTCCCTTAGCCAGTTCCCAACCCACTTTACCACCGTAGGACCCACTCCCAGACTCCCCAATTTATTTAGCAATCTCTTGTGTCAAGGCCTTGCTGAAATCCAGGTAGGCCACATCCACCACCCCTCTTTGATCTATCACCCTGGTTATCCAGTCAAAGAAATCTATAAGATTCCTTTGACAGGACCTTCCCAATGAGAATTCATGCTGTCTTGGACCCTGTGCCCCGCTATCCTCCAGAAACTTCACAAACCTATCCTCAAGTAAAGACTCCATTAGTTTCCCCACTACTGAGGTCAGACTTACAGGCCTGTAATTACCTGCCTCCTCTCTGCTTCCACTCCTGTGGAGAGGGACCACATCTGCACTCGTTTAGTCCTCAGGTACCTCCCCCATCTCTAGTGATGCACTGAAAAGTGTAGCCAGTGGTTCCACCAGCACTTCTCTGAGTTCCTTTAGTACTCTGGGGTGGAACCCATCTGGCCGCATTGTGTTATCTGGTTTTATTTTCCTGAGTTCTTCTATGACTCTTTCCACCTTGAATGGACTTGTGTCTATCTCCCTCACCTGAATACCCTTTTTTTTTTGTTAGTTATTTAACCAGCACTAGCACACTAAGCTGAAAATTTTTTTTACAGGTGCGACCTGGGAGCACAGTGAAGTTAAGTGACTTGTTCAGGGTCACACAGTATGCAAGTGGAAGCTGTGGGGTTCAAACCCAGGTCTGGTCTGCTGGATGTCACCAGATTTGCAGCTCAGAGCCTTAAACCACTGTACTATACTGCCTCCCAAAATGAGGCTTAATGAGTGTCGGTCCCTCACGCTCCCCTTCCCTGGTGAATACTGAGCAGAAGTACTTGTTCAGTATCTCTGTCTATTCTAGATCATTCTTCACCCTTTCTCCTCCTTCCTTCTTCAGCCTAACAATCCCATTTCTGGTCTTTTACCTCTCACTAATGTATCTGAAGAAGGTATTGTTGCCTTTCATAATAGCCTGGGTTACATCTTCCTCTGTCTGTGCTCTAGCTCTTCTAATTATTTTCCTAGATTCCCTCAGCTTCTCCAGATATTGTTCTCAGTCTTCATCATTTTGTGTTTTCTTTTCCCATACTTTCTCAGCCACAACCTTCAAGAACCATAATGGCCTCTCATGAGTCTAGACTAGTGTTTTTCCATTACTCTCCCTGTACCTTCCACTGCTAAGGCTCTTTTGAGATTTCTACCCACCTACTTAAAGTTAGCCTTCCTGAAATCTAGGACCTTTATCCTTGTATGTCTTGCATCCTCCACAGTGGTTGCCTTAACCCTTAGGCTGCTGAAAGAATTAGAACGTGTATGAATTTTGGACAGATGTATCAGTCTTTAGCACAGCAAGGGTTAAACCATACTGTCCTGTGGTTGCTGGTATCAAGAGGACTTCCCACCTCCACATCAGTGATCCTATTACCATTGGTCAGGACTGAATCCAGTATAACCTCCTCGTGGGTTGGTTCTACTATAAGCTGTCTTAAGTTTGCCCCGTTCAGGGCAGTCATGAAGTCCCTGCCCCTTGTACTCACAGTCTGAGTGATCTAATCCACCTCAGGCAAGCTGAAGTCATCCATTAGTAGCAGTTCCTTTTTGGCTGCCATTTTGTGGATGGTTTCCACAAAAGCTTTATCTGATTCCTCCCCCTGTGCTGGAGGCCTGTAAATCACTCCAGTGCAAATAGCTGTCCTTTTTCCCCACCTCCAGGGTGACCAACAGTGCCTCTGTTCCTTCTTGTAAGCCTTGAGCCTCTGTTGCTTTAATCCACTCCTTCACATGCATAGCTACTCCCCTTCTCCCTCCACTATCCTTCCTAAAAAAGTGTGTATCCTGGTATGGCTATATCCCAGTCATGGTTCCCTGTGTACCACATTTCTGTGGAAGCACCAAGATATCTCATTGTTGAGAATGCTGACCTCCCCACAGCGACGGCACAATACCGACACAGATATTGTGCCACCTCTTGCTTCACTGTTTTTTGTGGGGGGCTGTGCTCCCCACACCCCCATGTGGGGGATTCTGCCCCCCACACCCTCCAGACTCTAGTATTCCAACTCCAGGTTGGAATTGGTCCAGGAAGGGGGTGGAACACTGGGGGAAGGTGAAACACAGAAAAAGGACCATTACCACGAATGTAGCCGTAATGGTCTTTTTCTGTGTTTCGTCATTGGGGTGTCAACCACAAGGGGTGATACACATTTCTGTAATAACTACTGTGTCCAGGTTTGCATTTTCCATTAATGCCTTTAGTCTGGGATTTTGTTCCCCAGACTACAGGCATTTGTGCACATTACTTTCCAGCTTGTATGCCCACCCTACATTTCCCTTTTTTCAGCCCTGTGACATTTTTGGGTTCCATCTTCTGTTCTTTCTACTAAGGTTCTAATAAGTGCTTCAGGGGCAGCACAGTGCTCAGATTCCTTGGATAAATTCCATATGGTCCCATCACCTTATTCTTGTTTAAGGCTCCCAATCCTTTCTGAATCCCCTCCATTGAGAATGGACTTGTGTTCATCCCCCCCCTCCCTGTTGTTTACTGCAGCATGCTGATTTGTCTCCCCACCCTCTACCATGAAGACCAAGCAGAAGATTGCAGGGCAAGTGGCTGAATACCACTGCAGGACCACAGTCTGCCCACAATCTCCATGGGTAGCACATTGGGGGAACAATAGCTGCAGCACAGGAAGTGCCTATATTCAGAGGCTGTAAGGAACAGGAGTATAGTTTGGTGAATCATTTAAATAATTGCCCATTCTCCATTTGTGTGCCCTTTTATGGGCAGTTCAAAGGATTAATTAAGCCTTTCAGGCTATTTAAGGCTTATTTCTGTAGCCTTTTGAGACAGAACTTAGTTAGATACTACTTCTGGTTCCACACTACATAAACGGGAGAATGCCACACTCTAACAACTGATTGCAGTGCAAGTAGCTGAATACCTCTGAAGGACCATGCTCAGGGGACTAGAGATTTTAAATATTTTATTTTTTTTCACTGCTACCCATAGCCTCTGAGTGTAGCACATCAGGAGGAGCAATTGCTGCAGCACAGGAAGTTCCTGTATTTGGTGGTTGCTAGGCTTGTCACTTCCTTCCTTCCCTGTAGTTAAATCTAGTATGGTGAGCATCAGTGAGCCCAGCAAATGTGACACAGCTATGGTAACTTGCCTAGCTGTGTCTGCCATGTCAGCAGATGAAGAGGGGATGAGGGCAGGCATCCAACTCCAGGGACCAGAAATAGGAAACTGTAGTGGCCATGTAACAAGGGGTATGTATGAAGACGATAAATCCTCTACATGGGTAATCTATGCAGGCTGTAGAATGGGAGGCCTGAAGGAACTAATGGATTCACAAGTGTGCAAGAAGTGTGCATACATTGGAGAATTAGAGGCAACAGTAAAAAGATTAACTGAGCAATTGCATGTACATGCAGGGATTAAAGATATTGAGGCATTTGTAAATTCTAACAGGGAACTACTGAAAGAAAGGAAGGGATATAAAAACAGAAATGAAATAAATAAAAGAGTAATGAAAAAAAAGAAAAGATAGATCACATGATAGCGTGCATGACATAACATGTGAGGATGAACGGTGCCTAGTTTCAAATGGCCCCAGGAAATGAAGAAGGGATCTAAATACAGAACTAGAATTATCAAATAGGCATACTGCCCTAGAAAACAATAGAAAGCCACAGGTCAAAAATCAACCCCCGAGAGACAGTAGAAAATTCAATATGCCAGAACAAATACCTAAAGATTCAAATGTGGACAGCAGAACAAGCAAGGGAAGAAGACATTGACTAGGTGACAAAATAACATCTACCAGCCTATCTAAAGGCCCCACAATTAATCCAAACAAGGTCCAGGGTATAGGAGCCACAAATCACTCTCCTGTAAGTAGTACAGATAGGTATGAGAGACAATATTTTGGACGGACTGGACCACAGACAAGGCATGTTGTGGTTATAGATGACTCCATGCTCTGATCTACAGACAGGCCAATCTGTAATGGTAGAAAGGAGACTGTAACACTATCATGTTTACCAGGGGCAGGAATAAGTGATGTTAGAAGATTACTACCTGTTCTTTTAGAACACACAAATGAGCCAGTAGTGCTTCTTCATTTAGGCAAAAATTATGTGGGAAAACGAGATGTGTCCCAAATACAAAGGGATTTTGAAATGGTGGGAAAAGAACTTAGTAAAAGAAACTGCTCCCTTATCATCTCAGAAATACTACTGGTCCCAAGGGATAGAAGATATAGAACTAATGAAATACAACAGCTGACTGGATGGATGAAAATGTGGTGTAATAGAGAAAAGTTTGACTTCTTACCACACTGGCAGCATCTTGAGATCGTACACAGGTTATATGCCAGAGACGGTGTCCACTCACATGTATTTGGAAGCAAAGTTCTGGCTGTTAGCTTTTATACAAAATTGGAATATTTTTGAACTAAATATGGGGAGATGGGAGGGCAAAATCAATCCCAATACTTGTACTCTGAAAAAGAAACAATATACCCCGAGAGGAAGGCACTTTTTGGTAAACACCAGGGGGTGGATTTTCAGTCCCCTAAGACTGACGCAAACCCCCAGTGCACCAAACATATGGTGCACAGTGCATGCATCAGCCTCCATCAGCTGCACCCAAATCTGGACTGCCTGCACCAGACACGGGCTCTTAGACCACAGTAGCATGATCCAGCCCTGCTGTAATGCAGGCAACTGTCGCAACTGCATCTGCGATTTGAAAATCGGGTGCAGTTGCGGCAAAGGGGATGGCTTACCGCCAAATCCTAAGTCCCTTAGTGCAGGGCTGGCTGCAAGCCCTGTGCCACCATTTAAAAATCCAGCCCCAGAAGTCTAAGAAGTAAATGGAGGAATTAGATTATGTTGAAAAACGAGAGTATACTGTAGCATTATGTTTGATAACAGACATGGTGGAAAAAGGACACATGATGGGTATAAATAGAAGTGTAAAAGCACAAGGTTCTTGGCTAGTGGTCCCTGGTAATCCAATAAAGCCACCTGACACCAAATGTTATTTTAAATCAGTTACAATTTATTAATTCCAAATGAGCCCTTACAATTTTAACTCTAACATGATCAAATCTAAACAGCTGATGGCTTTTTACCACCAGGGCTACAGGTACAGAAAAGTGGACTGAACAGCTCCCTTTTCTGGGTGTTTTAGCATCTATAGCAGCCGTAGCTATTCCTCTAAAAACACACTGGCCATGACATTTAGGTCCTGTATTTATACCCCCAAAATGCATGGTGGAAATTTCCAAAGCCTACTACAGCACATTTTAGCCTAGACACTAGGTCATCTGATACATCCTGAGGTTTGGGTTCGAAAAACAGAGTGGGCATGAGATACCTTGGTCATAAGATACATTTGACACTTTGCTGAGACATGTGGTCATTCTTAGATGGAAACACAAGTGATCAGGGGATTTTACATTTATCAAAAATAACACTTTAGGATACAGAAAACATATGAGGGAACTTCACATTCACTTTAAATAACTTGCTGACTAGCCAGTGGCCAAAACAAGGAAGTAATTGTTTCTAATCAACTCTCTGTTACACGTTTTTTTTAAACACAAGAAATTATAAAATGAGGAACTGTATCTATGCTGCAGTGGGTTGAAGTAGCTGGACCTTATCTTTGGCTATGACCTTGGGTTGAAGGAAGGTTTTGTACAAAATATCTCTGTTGAGCAAAGCAAAGCTAATTTTCTTTAAAACATTTATTTTTTAAACACAGTTTATGCTCTTCACTTATTTTCTACAGTTATTTAAAGGGCTCCAACACCTTTTGAACCTGGGCATCTACACAGACATCAATTTGCACAGTGGTATCATTATTTGAATGGTTTCAACAATTACTCTCCAAACACCTCTGCACTTACAAGGCACATCACTCTACATGTTGGTATCATGTAGTCATCTACTAGCCACCTTCACCTTTCACTAGCCATTTTCAGCCTCTACACTAGCCATTTTACACCTTTCTATCTCCTCAACCTTTTGGTTAGCCAATTACATATTGTTGATAAAAGTTTGGTCACTGGTCACTAAACATTGGCCACTGACCACTTTAAACAGAAGGATATCAGATATTTAGAAGGGATAGGAAGGATAAAGTAGAATCTGACAGCTATCAGAGAAAGAAGGGTGCCTTTTGTTCTTTCTTTGACTGGGAGGAAGGAGCAACTAATCTGTGAGTACAGAATTTGAAACTGTTCTCTGAGGGATTTGTATGAGGTGTGTGTGCCTTAGAAAAGGCTAGATCACACTGGTCAGGACCCCTTTCCACACAATTGTGCTGAATTTAAAGTTAAAGTTGGGAGTCTTTAGCAATTCATTGGGGAATGGAGACTCATTTGATGTAACCCTGAAGGAATGGAAAAGACTGTTTGGAGCAAAGGGTGAGGAACACCATCTGGAGCTTCAGGTAGGTCTAAGTGGTTTGTGGATGGGCACTTGTGTTCCCTGGGCAATGACCATGCACCAGGAGTATTTTACAGTGTGTGGCACATACCACAGATATACATTTAGGAAGAGAGATACAAATTTTTTTTTGCAGAAAACAGTACTGCCTAGCAAAATGCCCTGCAAAAGAGAATGTGCTTGTATTGCAATGATAAACATTTGGGGGACAACGCTTGCTTTAAACAACATAAAGCCAAACTGCAAAATCTCAATTACTGCTTTGGACATTCCACTTATTGCTTCTACTGTGAACATTATTGGGATTCCTCAGCAGTTAGGTCTAGCATATGTCTTGCATTCTTTCCCCTGGACCTGGCTGTAAATAATAAGGCCCATTTTAGTATGTACCCCTACCCCCATCCTCTAGTTAATGAGCCTGATATACACTCCAATGCTAGTAGTGGTACCATGAGTGTAGCTCTGCCAAATGAAAATTGTATGCCATGTAGTTGTCAATAGTTCTTGTAAGGGGCTGTGCCAGCTAGCCAAATGTGGTGTGGGAGTTACATACATATGCATGATACTTGTGCTTGCACAGTTTAGGTCTGTGCCACCATATTGCACAAGGTGGCCATCACGTCCACTCTTGCAGATAGGAAAACTAGTGCACCAGGAAGTGAGTATGTTTATGTGGCCCATAGAGGGGAAGGGCTGCATAAACAGAATCACTGGAAATTATGCTGGAGCACTGGGGCAGAACATCAGACAGTGGTCTGGTTACATGCTTCCACAGTGCACTTATACAAATCTGATGATGGCATAACATCTGTGGAGCTTGGCCCACACACCCATTAAAAATCAGACTCAGGAGAAGACTATTAACAAACTAGAGATGTGATCTCAGATATGCTCATCATCAGGGTTACTTTCTCATTCTTTTCTAAGCAGTAATTTCTGGTAAATGTGCCTTAACCATATTGATCTCAGTGCTGGTAGACTACTTGTGATTTTCCCCTGACTATATTAGGAGAAAGTAGTAGCAGTCTTGAAGTGGTTGCTGCCAGTGGTGGCATGCTCTGAAAAAAGTGGTCCCCATTCTTGTCTACACATTTTAGAAGTGATTCTTTAAGTTAAAGGGGACAGGAATTGATTACTTACGTGCAGCTGTTTGAAATGCCTCTATTTTTATAAATTACATTCCTACCTCTAAAGGATCACTATTTTAACTGTGCTTCAATAAAAGCTAAAGCTGTCAGTTGTGTTTTGTTTTTAGATTTATAGAACTGCTATTTAATACAACAACAGATTAGGTACATACAGTATGGACACGTTGATAAATGGACATATTAGGATAACAGTATCTCAGTTATAAGGGGGTCTGTGTTAGGTTTTTACTTAACATATAATATATATTCATATTTATAATACTTTTTAAAATTATTTACTGTGTATTGCAGAAATACCTACTAATGCCTGAAAGAAAACTTTGAGAAACATAATAATTAGGTAAAATTCTGTTTGTATGTCATATGTATTCTACATTTCTCCTCCCCATTATTTATTACTGAGAAAATGTGCATGAACACATGATTTTTATCTCTTGCAGTTACTTTAAAGTTAATCTGCCTCTCTAGTGCTTACTCCCTACTTCAAGTCATAATGTTCTGTTGTAGCAACAAAATATGTTGCCATGAGAGCAACTAATGTCACAAGCAGTGCATTATGACCTCAGGTAGGCAGACAGCAACAAAAATAGATGAACTCTTCAGGGGAAAAAAGCCTGTTTTCATGCAAATGACCTCAGCAATAAATAATGTGGAGGAGGAAAAGAACTAATGTGAAATACAAGCTGAACTTTATCTAAAATCTATTTTTGTTAAAGTTCTCTTGAAGCTGTCAACTGCTCTTTAAGCTTATTTTTACAGCTGCATGAGTGGAGCTCCACAGACATTTGGCTATCACTGTAGAAAAACAGTGGATCAGCTACAGAATGTGACCCTGTGTTCTTCTACAGTGATGCAACCACGACATGACAGTGCTGATGCCATAGGCGCTGTCCTCTGTGAAGGAGCTCCCCTCCGCAGCACGGTGGCCCCCTTTCCCATGGTGTACTACTTTACAATTGCACTTCCGGTACAACTGCACATGCATGACTATCGTGCATGCACAGTTTTGCCCTGCCACCATCTTTTGAGTGGTAAACACTGCAACTCTAAAACCAGTGCTCTGATGTCACTGCTGCCACTCTGTTACCTGTGATCTGGTATCACTGATGCTCTGAAAGCTGTGCTGCTGCAGCTCTGCTACCCAGACACATACGAGCTTGCCTCAGCCATATTGGCTCTGACCAGTGTTTGTTCCTTGTGTTCTTAATCATTGTTATTTACTAATGCAAGCCCAGACACACGTAGAGGGTTTTAAAATGAAACTTTAGTTGGTGCATAGCTCTTGTCAGGGAGTGAACTTTCACGTCCATGAAATCTGTCTTTGGGATAGTTTTCTTTTGATGGAACTAATCCTGTCTTGGCTAAGTAATTTGCAAAGCTGAGGCTGTTCAGAAGTGCAATAGGAGTTATGCTAAACAAATGTAAATATCTCAACAACTATACAACTTACAGATAATAAACCTGTATGAAAGTTGTTCAGGACAACAAAACCTTTCAAATGAGCTTATTCAGTAAGCTGCACTGATTATATGTTTTGAAGTATGGCCATCTGATTACCTGGCTTTTCATTTTTCATCACAGTTTTCACCTTTTTGATGGCTATATTAAAACAAAATCTAATGAATTAAGATTAGTCACTACCCTCATTTGAAAGGTCACTTTGTCCTGGACAACTTTCATGTTGGTTGTATATTGGTAACTTGTATACTTTCCGAGTTATTTATAGTTGTTTGGCATGATTCCTACTATGTTCACTCAGAGAAAAAAAAAAGGAGATTGTTTGGAAGACAATATTTTTCAGAATATAAAGAATTCAGATTAGTGACTACCCTCATGAGAAAGGTCTTTTTGCCCTGAACAACTTTCATACTGATTGTTTTTGTGCATCTTGAATAGTTTTAAAGATATTTAGATTTGTTTGGAAGGTGTGCACATTTGCTCTAAGAGAAAAGCAGCCTGGAGTTCTGTTTCCATCATTCTAATTAAACAAAAAAAAGTGGATTATTTCTTTAACTGCCATAGAGATTTGCAGAATAGAGGGATACACTAAAAACTCCTAAAAGATGTGTTCCACGGAAACACCTTTTTTCAAGTGAAAGCAGGATGGTTATAGGCTCCGCCCACAGCCATACAAATGGAGGAAGGTTGGCACTGTATGTCAGAAATGACATAAGTGCACTTGAAATACACACAATCCTTGAGGCTGAGATTGAACAACTTTGGGTGCAGATTACCTCATCCCATGGAAAACAGGTCCTTCTAGGTATCTGTTACAAACTGTCATCTCTAAGTGGCCCCCAAACAATTTTTTTTTTAAACAGATAGGGAATCAGTATCTGGGGGAAAAAACTATTGATTTTAGGTGACTTCAATTTCCCAGGAATTAAATGGGAGAAGTGGGCCTCAACTACAGGGGTAGAGAATTAATTTTAGAAGCACTGGACAGTATAAGCACTGAAAATTGAACTGGAGCACACTAGGGACAATCATATCCTAAATCTCATTATAAGTAATTTGGGACAATCACCTGAGAGGTGTCATGTCAGGAAACCCTTGTTAGGCAGTGACCATAACATGGTAGAATTTTACATTAAGACTATGACTGAAATCCAGGGTAATGCTAGCAAAATAAAGAGATATGACCTAGCTGACTATAATGCCTTAAGAAATCTAGTAAAACAATGAAATTGGGCTAAAAACTTTCAAGGGCTAGAACTCAGATGTGGGATGTGTTCAAATCTTTTCTTCATGATCTGGTAGACAGAACTGTTCCCACTAAAATTAAATATAACCAAAAGACAAGTATACCAATGTGGTTCAACCCCTAAATTAGTAAGTTGATAAAAGTAAACAAAGAGCACATAAAAGAGCTAAAAGAGAAGAAACCACTTAATATAAGGATCTGTATAAAAAGAAACTTAGAGATATGAAACTACAAATTAAAAAAAGCCAAAAGGGAGATGGAGCTAAAATTAGTTAATAAAGTGGGGAACAATCAAAAGGTCTTTTTCAATTATGTCAGGAGCCTCAAAAATAAAAATAGTACTATAGATCCCCTCATCTAGGGTGATAAAATGATTATAAACTGCCAAGCTATGGCTGAACAGTTTAACAGCTATTTTGGAAGTGTCTACTATGCAAGTGATATCCAGAAGTATGACAGGGTAGAGTATATGGAGAGTAACGTGGTAATATCACCTTCCATGGTCAGAATCAAATTGGAAAGATTAGATTCCACCAAGTCAACAGGACATGATGAATTGCAACCTGGACTTCTCAAGGAACTAGCACTTCTACCATGTGATCCAATTCATGCTATGTTTGTAAAATCATTAAATGAAGGAATCCTGCCTGAGGACTGGCTACCTGCTGATACTGTACTGATTCACAAAAAGGGACCTAAAACAGATTGCTAAAATTATAGGCTAATTAGTCTTACTTGTATTATAGGTAAGATACTTGAGGGTTTCATCAAGGAGGCCACTGATGACCATATTAAGGAAAATGGCCATGGTGATATTTACCAACATGGGTTCTTAAAGGAAAGATCTTGTGTAACAAATCTGATACAATTTCAACCCAGTTAGTGAGGTCCTGGACAGTGACATCCCAGTTGATGTATTGTACCTCAATTTTGAGAAAGCTTTTGTTAGAGTTTCCTATCTTGAGTTAATAAACTCCCCAGAGGGAATAAATCTAAACAAACATCTTATAAGATGGATCTGTGCCTGGTTAACAAATAGAAAACAATGAGTGGTTATTAAAGGGTATCTCTCTGACTGCACTCCAGTGACAAGTGGGGTGCCCCAGGGTTTGGTATTGGGACCCACCCTTTTTAACATCCTGGTGGCATCCATAACCTGTAATAATATAGTTTAGATTGCAGCATTTGCAGATGACATTAAAATGGGATCATTGGTTTCAAAAGAAGGGGATGCTAAACTACTTCAAGAAAATATTAATGCACTGGTTGATACAGCAGTAAGAAAGAAACTTAAATTTAATATGAACAAATGAAAGATTATGCTTCTAGGCAAAAATAATATTATATTCAATTACCATATACATGGGAATGCATTACAGACTGCTGATATTGAGAAAGATCTAGAAGTGCAAATTAGTAGTGATTTTAGTTTTTCAAATCATTGCAGAGAGGTGTTAAGGAAGGGATATGGTATATTGACTGCTATAAAGTGGAATGTCAAGAACAGAGCCAGTGAGGTGGTGGTCCCATTGTATACATCCCTGGTCTGCCCCCATGTTGAGTACTGCAGTCAGTTCTGGGCACCATATCTTAAGAGGGATGTGCAGAGAATTGAGGGCTTGCAGAGATGGGCAACAAGGATGGTGAATGGGATGTAGGGTATAACTTACCAGGAGAGGCTTGAGACCCTAGGATTGCACTTATTGCAGTAAAGAAGGTTCAGAGGAGATATGTGTTTGACCTTTAAGGCAATGCAGGACAGGGATCTTTGGGAGTGTATAGGACTCAATAAGAGACGTGAATTGATAAAAAAAGGGATCACCAATATCAAAGGAGAGGAGAACATTACAATAAAAATCTGAGAGTAAACTGGTTCCTACAGTGAGTGGTGACACAGTGGAATGCATTGCCACCATTAGTGGTGTCTTGCAATAGTATAAATCAGTTCAAGCATACACTAGATGAATACTGTATATATAATCACTTTCAATTTATAATATAAAATGGTGCAGGACAAAAATGGCTAATGCTATATGACCAGTCTACATCCAATGAACCCTATGAAAGAAATCATTTAGTATTTCTGCTTTCTGTTGGTCTTCCTCTGCACAGTGACCCCAGCCCTCCTGATTCTAACTTTCCATCCCCCTGTCTTTGTCTTTCCTCCACATACCCAAAGGTCTTGTCCCCTTTTTTGACCCTTAGCTATCCTCTAGTCTCTTAGTACATTAGGTGTCCTCGCCCTCCTTCCTGCTTCACTTTGTTTTGAAAGATATACACCTCCCTGTCTTCATACTTCTGGATCTCCTTGTACTTTCTGAATGCTGTTTTCTTCTCCTTCACTGCCTTTGCTGCCTCCTTAGAAAACCATAGGGGCCTCTTCTTTCTCGTGTTTTAAACAGCATACCTCCAGCTATGTGCCACTGAGCAAAGGGGTTTGCTTGGCAAGTTGGCAACCTGAGTTCCTTGCATGCCTGCTGTCACCTGTTGATGTCTGCTAATGCCAATCTTTCTGATATTCCACTCCTTCGCTGTTCTACTCACTAACTGGACATGAACATTTTGGACAAATTAGGAGGATGTCCCTTTATACAATGGTGCTCTTGTAAAAAGGCCGGTGAAATCTAAATGCAGACATCTGCTTCACTTCTGCCTTAGCCATGCTTTCCAGTTCAGAGAGGAGGTCAAGCACACTGAGGAGGCTCCTAGCATTGAAATGAAAAATGCTATGGCCCTTGGCAGTGTAAGAAGCAGAGTTGGGGGAGGGACTGGGGTTGGACTCCATATTCCTAGACAGGAGGAGGAGCAGGAGAATGAGTAGATGGACTGAGTGAGACTTTCTCCCATAGGAACAAGAAGGAGTGCAGGGGAGGGAAGGAGAGGAGAGGAGCGGTGAGAAGGGGAGGGGAAGGGAGAGGAGAGGAGAGGAGAGGAGGGCATGGTGAAGAAACTCCATGCTAAGGGAGGGAGAGGGGAGGAGCCCAGAGTGAATGGCAGAAGGATAAGGAGGGGTGGGATAGGTGGGGAAAAGGAAATATTCCATAGACAGGGTACCATGGACTGCAGAAAATAGATGTACCATGGATCACCCACCAACACACAGGTAGAAATCATGCACTAATGGTTCAATGTCATCAAAGGGGTGTTTTCCTTAGAGTGGCTTACACGTACAGACACAGTCATAAAAGTGACAGATTGTCACTTATATGTCTGTGTGTCTGTACATTAGGGCATGATTTCTAAGTGTGTGCTGGTGGGTGTTCTGTAGTAAGTTTCTTTTACACAGTTCTGGCCACTTAGCTTTACAACTATTACAGATTTAAATAACAGCTTTTATGCAAATGAATGGGATATTGGGAGATCAGTTTGTTACGTGCTCAAGAAATTGTGACCACATACTAAACATTTTGGAAATGGTGGCAGTATGCTAGTCCAAGATCTTTTAAAAATAAAAATATATGACTTTCCTTTAAGTGGAAGTTCATAAATGGATGTCTGTGTTACCTTTGGAAAGATTTCATGTTTCAAAAATTCAAGTGAACTGAGGATACTGACCTATTCTCATGCTACCTTTATGCTGCTGGAGTGTGTTTTTAATGTACTGTTGCCCCAGGTAGTGTGCACACACTAGAATCTCACTGTAGGCACTAATACATTTTGTGTCTTATGAGTTTAACATTGTCTGGCATTTGGGCATGCCGGAGTAGTGCAATCAGTTAATATGGCGACTGCACTAAACTATTTAGTCAACACAGACATGCAGTACTTTCATTTTCTGATGAAATTGCAACACCATTGTGTTCAGCATAGAACAACTTGAACAACAGTTTAGTAATAATTTGGTCCAAGTACAATAGAATGCCTTTAAAGTTTTAGAAAATGTACTTTCAAAGAAACTCAGATTCCATCTGCATGCAGTTTCACTCTCACAATATTGGAGAGAGAAATGTAGACCGCATGTGCAAAGAGCTCAATCCCCTCTCCCATTTGGCATGGATGATATGGAGTTTATGAGCAATTGGAAAAGGGTTTTAAATAAATACAGCTATGCTCTGATGCGTTTATTTATTATGAAAGCAAAAAGAGAAAGTGAAGAAACCAAAGTACAAATATTGAAGTGGGATCTAAGTTAAACATTGATTATACTGCAGAACAGTTAACATCCCTAAGACAAACAAACTCTGGTCAGAGCCAGTTCGGCTGCTAATGCATTCACTTGATAATGGTGTTTCATGGGCTTAAACATATAGATGAATTGCCATAGTCAGTTCCTTTTGTAAATTTTATTATTGGTAAAGTTAGATCATTTTATCTGGTTGAGCCTGTGTTTAAAATGAGAGCAGTGAGTGTGTCATGTACTATGTGGGGAAGGAGAAGGAACTCAGCATTAAGCTCTTCAAGTAATGGTAGAAGGAATGAGAGATTATGATTATGCTCAGTGTTGATACTGTACACTGTGTGGTACACATAATTCATGTTGTACTATGCCATACAGACCCGCTAATCAAATGGGTAATAATATATGCACTCAGCAAGGAAGAAAAAAATCAAGGGGAACATGTGTGAAGCAATATATTACTTATGGAGTGGTGACAACATGATAGGTACATGCTGTATGAAGTTACTGTATTATTGTGGTACCCAGCTGTATACAAATGTTGAGTTAGCTGCAAAATGGGATTTTATTTATTTCTGTTTTATTTTTAATGATTCAGCCATTTTCTACACAGTAAAGACACATAGCCAAGAAAACTGCTTACAGGTTGTGACTTTTTTAGTTTGTGCATTTATTTGTATGTTTGTTTTTTAATTTTTAACCACTTTATTCATTTTTGTAAATTACTTCTAGTGTGGCCGCAATTCTGTTCAGCCATTTAACTGTTTGTTTACCTATGCATGCCTTTTATAAGGCATTACTGTATATATATTAATGGCAGTGACACAATGTTACCCTTAGGACAGGTCGTGGAGGGCATTTGAATAAATGTGAAAATTGTGATGCTGCAGTATACATCAAGTAAAAATAGTGTCCCTGATTGTGAGCATTTGTCCCTGATTTTAATGGGTAGTGTCCCTTATTTTGGTCCTGGTAGGGTAAGAGGTATGCATTCTGGGGTAGCCAGGTGTTGCAGTTGACGCACCCGTAATTTCTTAGCAATCCCCAGTGATGCCCTTGAAACCGCAAACAATGAAGAATTCGGCTACAACTCTGCCGCATAAACAAAAGTCCAATGCTAGGGTACCTTTAAAACATATTTTATTGAATACAGAAAGCACCCCCCATCGGGGGGGTGCTCTTTGTATTGAATAAAATATGTTTTAAACATGCCCTAGCATTGGGTTTTTGTTTATGTGGCAGAGTTGTAGTCAAATTCTTCATTGTTTGCTGTTTGATTTATATATTCAGCTTCTCTTTCGGGTGCTTTAGCCGAGGATTTTGTACTATGCCCTTGAAACCCTCTGGAAACCCCTAAAACATTAGGGGGCCAGATATTCAAAACTTAGCACCAGGGTAAATTATCACTGCACGGCTTGCAAAAATAGCCCAGAACCATTTGCACACTATAGTCAAAGGAATAGGCCTGGGCTAAATCAGTTGAATATAGCATGCAAATGATGGTGTGCAAACAGGGCCTTGAGTGCAGTGCAAACATAGCCCAGCAAATAAGACAGCGCTGAATATGGCAACTAGGCAGTGCAAACTACAACAGCAGCACAGTGCACACATACATGGAGTAAGGGAAATGTGAACTATGTGGGCATATGTATGTGCTAGCAAAGAAGTGGATTTACAAAAACTGCAAACAACAGTGCAGACCAAATGCTCAGGGCCTCATGTTTACTGCAGCAAAGCGGACCTACATTCCATGACAGAACCTCATACTTTCTGCATCAGTACAACTGCTGATTCTGCGGCATCTGTGGCAGATAAATTGTGGTTAAACAGCATACCTTCAAGGGGAATAAGTCTTAGTTAACCCTTTGACTGCCTTCACACAACCACTCCATGGCACTGAAAGTGGAACAGCAGGCCATTTAAAAGTATGTAGTCTTCTTATCACAAATATTAACCTGCAATAACCCAAACCTAGTCCAGCCATGGGTATCAGTGTTCTCTTTTAGTGACTGTTGCCTCCCACCCCAGATTTGAATGCTCATCTATTCTTCTTTTGGAAATTGGTGGCCTTTGCTGTTCTCCTAGGTTATAATCAGAGGAGGACATGCACACTCAACTAAAACTACACAGAAGGCAAAACCTGCCTGGATTTCTTGTGGTTTGTATTTACAGTTAGCATAGAAACATAGAAACATAGAATTTGACGGCAGACAAGGACCGCTTAGCCCACCCAGTCTGCCCATTTCCCTGCCTACTGGATAAGCTGCAGATCCTAGTTAACCAGCAGCCTACTTCTTTCTACCCCCACCCCCAGATATAAATATAGACTCCAAATTAAAAGCCGTTTTAATTTCTTTCTGATTTTGATCAATTTATTTTTAGATTATTATTTTTTTAAAATTAGTAGTACCCCAACTGCCTTGCAACAAATATGTGCGCAGGGTGAAAATTTGTGTGCTGGGGGGGGGATTCTCTTTCTATAATTGTGAAGAAGGGTGTAATTTGCAGTGTCAGTAGGATTTGTTGACTACTGATTTTTCTTTTGGGGGACACACTAAAAAATGTAAACAAGTCATTCTTATTAAGCTGGAGTAACCCTGGTTAGCATGTTTTCTTCTCACATGCAACTCATGGGGTGGTGGTGTTATTCAGTCAGTGACCGTCATTTCACTTATGTATAGCAGCAATCAATACAACTTGCCATTCTGAATGTTTTTCCTTACCAGCTTGCTCCAGTTCTAGTATACCCTGGTTCCCCAACTCTGCTGCAGCTGCACAACTTGACCCTCCTTAAGAATTGAAATTGATGCCACCACTTAGGCTGCAGGTTCAAATCTGCTAAGAAATTACTGTCACACATGCAGGTACAGATCTGCAGCCCACAAGTCAAAACTGTGATCAGTGTCCAGCAGCTGGGACCGTGTCCTCTGCTCCGTCTGCTGCCAGCCACAAGTTTCTGCAATCAGCTCCTCCTCTGATTCCTGCCACCACACTGAGATCAATGCCTACTCCATGGGCACCACTATTTCTTCTCACTTCTTGACTACAGCTTGCCTTCCAGTTCTTTCTTCCAAATTCACCTTCCAGGGATTCATCGTGCACTGTGAGCAGCCTCACAATGAAAAATTAACATGGCTGAGATAGTCACACCTACACAGCAAATCATAACTGCTGTGCACCTACTCATGCTCTGCTATGCTTGCTGGCTGGACTGAGTTATGTAACAAGAGCCAGCATGAGTCAAGATGCCATGTGACCACTAGCTTTTTGGCTTTGTAGTGGGTGACATCAGTTTGTTGCCCCCCTTCTAATAAGTATGTATTTCTGCAGTCAACCCTGATTTCTGTGACCATTGCTGCAACCGCAGAATCACAGTAGATACAGGGCCCTGCAAAAACTGCAGAACCGTGATATGGTTCTGGCAGTGTTGCATGGGGCAAACCCATTTGCACAGCACTCACATGTTTGCCCGGCAGTAAATCATCGCCAGACACATACATTTGGGAAAGAAAGAGAATGTAATTTGAAACTCCTCTGGAGATTTTTCCTCCTCTAAAAACTTGCTGTGTCTTCTGTTGGAAGTTACAACAGTAAATTATTTAGGCTCCAAAGACTAGCAAATCATATTTCAATAATAAATAAAATTAACAATCCAGCAAGTGAAGATACTAAATTCTGTGTTAAAACAGGTCAAACAGACTTCCAATGTTTTCTTTCTACAAATGCCTAGTACATCTTACTGCACTTATATACTATTTATGCACTCTAAAATCTCACCAATATCATCTTGACTTTACTCCTTTACTGTAATGTTTTGTACTCTCCATCTGACATGAAACCGTTGTAAATGAGCCAATTGGGCTCAAAGGTGTTATCCGATTATTACAATAAAATAAAATAATAAGAAAACATCTGGCTACAAACTAGAGAGCTCTCTCTCTCTCCTCTCTCTCTCTCTCTCTCTCTCTCTCTCACTATCTCTGTCTCTCACTGTCTCTCACTTTCTCTCTCTCTGGTCATGAGATAAGTAGCTGGCTATTTAAGCAAGGCTTTTGTTCACACTAGTATGTAAAAAAAGAAAATTTCTACTTGCACTGTTGCAGATGCTTTAACTGCTTCAGAGAAGTGGTGTAAGTTCTCTTTGTGCCTACTCAGAGATACTAGCTGTCAGGTCACTTAAAGCAGCAGTGCAATGAAAATAGGGTAAAATCTGAAAACATCTTTTTTTTTTGTAATCAACGCCAGTCATCTTCCAGGTTATTTTGGTGGTACAATTTTCAGTTTCCATTATCATTTAAGAATTTTATAAAAATTGTAAAATAATCATTTCTCAAAAAATAAAGATGGCCACTTCATTTTTGCACATAAATACTTTTGAGGACCTGAGGAGGGTAAGAATCTAGACAAAAACGCAAAAGTACAGTACATAGCATAAGAAGCTTCCAGAAAACCCAAATCAATATTTCTACCAATATTTTTCATAACTACACAAGACATACCAGGCTGGGACTCCTGTACCAGCATCGACAATGCCTCACCCCAAATGCCCTCCACCTTACGATTGCCGATCACCAGTTCTGTTCACTTTATTATTGACCATGGGCTCATCATTTATAGAGCTGCATCTGATAGTACCCTTAAGAGAATTCATACTGTCCTAAACAAATCCTGAAGATTAGCTACCGGAACTCCTAGACTGACTCACACATGCAACGTGTACACCCAGACTGGTTGGCTCAACCTAAAGGGTCATATTACCTACCAGACCTGCCTATTTGCCAAGATAATCCACCTAGGACAAGCCCCCCCCAACCTTACAAAATCTTGTCTCCCAGATCACCAATCCCTACCTCACTAGACAAATGACTGATCAGACTTTTCAATTTCCTCTGTGCTGTACCTTCACTGCTCAATGCTCCTTCAAGTTTAGGGCTCCTTGCTGGCTTAACGTACTCCTCACTGCTACACGTGAACTCTCAAAGCTTGGTCCTTTCAAATTCAAACTTCGTTATCATCTCTCTAGTTCCAACAACTGTTCTTGTACAGATTAGTACTTCCCCCCTTCTACATGCCCTCTTTTGTCTCCCTCCTCCTCTCTCTGCTTCCCTGCCCTTGCCTTCCCACCCCCTATACCTCCTACCTCTTCCCCACTGTCCTCCCTGTTCCTGACAAAGTCTCCCCAGCTGCTTGGAACCTCTTTCCTGTTCTGCACATATTGTTACTCTTGTAATCTGGCACAGCATTGAAACCCTGTAATGTTTTACAGTGTTTGTCTGTGTATGTACCCTGTTTGTACTGTACTCATTGTTTTGACATGGAATCTTTGTAAATGAACCCTGGATTCAAAGGTGTTGTCATCTGAGAATGAATGAATAAATAATGTTTTTTACACTGCACTGCTGCTTTAAAGCAGGCATGGTGAGAGATAAACAAGCCTGAAACTGAACAGACAGAGGAGAGTGCTTCATTCAACTGGCATAGTGACAAAGCTGCAACTCCAAAATTGCTGCTCTGTCAGAGTGAGGTGAGCTGCTTTTTCTCCTTTCCAATAGCAAGATGGCTGCAAAGCACCACACCTGAAGCCATAAAAAGTAGACTCAGATTAATAAATTTACCATCAAGTTTAAAAACTGTAAGCAAAGGAAATATGAACATGATGCTTTAGATGTTAGTGAGGGCACACTATGTGCATGACATGGGCCTAGAAGGAAGTTTCAATACAGAAACAAAATTCCATCACATGCTGAATGGGAAAACATTTCCTCTGAACAAGAAAGCAGTGCAACTGATTATCTAACAATAAGGCTTATAATGATCATTTTTTAGATCATCCTTAGGAGGGCACCTGTCGATTGTATCCAGGTACAGAAAATCAAGGAGAGGCAAGGTGAGTAAGAGAAGGAGGCAGAAAAAGAGGAGGCAGAAATAGAGGGATAGGGAAGTATGACCATGGCAGGAGACCATAGAGTCAGGTGAGATGATCCCTTAGACAGAGAAACCCGAAATGGAGATTGTAAACCTTAGTAATGATACTCTCTGTACTAATCATATAACAGTACTTAGAAAGGGCTTTAGCTTTGTTTCTACCAATACTCCCAATAACTTTAATATTAAAGTTGATATGTTTATATTCTTCAGATGATTATAACTAAAATAATTTTCTTCCATGAAAATGTAGAAAATGATCATGCCAATGGCAAAATGAACCTCACAACAGACCATGATCCAGCCTTGAATGCAGTTATCAAGGAAGTAAGAAGAAATCATAACACAGGGATAGCACAAGGGAACAGTAGGGAAAGGGAAGGCAGGGTGGCAGGTGATGTAAAAATGAAAGGGTTGGGGGAGCACACAAAGATTGGCCTAGAAGTGAAGGTAGGTGCACTAACCACAGCTGAAAGAAGGGTGAGGATTGGGAATAGAATGGGGGATGATGGGGGGGCTTAACTAGGGGAATGGGTGGAGGAATCAAGCTAGGGACCAGTATAGTACCAAGCAACATGGGGAAGATCATCATAGGAGCAAAAGAGTGATAATTCTGGGGGACTCAGTACTGAAGAGGTTAAGATGGGAGCAGTAGGGGTTCCATAAAAAGTAGTATCTGGGTGGAGTGCATGCCTAGCATGACAACAGAAAGGGTAGGTCAACATATTGCTACATGAGTAAGGAAGGTGGGGGAAACAACACATCATTGTGCACCTGGGAACAAATGATCTGGAGGGAAAAAGGTTAGAGGAGGTTCAGGATAGCTTCAGGGTTGTGGGGAAGCTATGCAGCAAGGGGGGAAGCACAGCAGCATTCTCAGAAGTCCTGCCAGTGCCACGAGCAAGTACAGATAGGAAGTGCAGAAACATAGACTTCAACAAGTGGCTGAGGGTATGGTGTAAGGCCATTTGGTATGGATTGTGGGAGAGCGGGGGTAGCACATGGGAGAACATGGATTGGTATGCAAGGGACAGGCTAAATCTCAGTAAGCAAGGGTCACCGGTGTTAAAGCAGAGACTGGGGGAATTTATTAGTGAAAGATACAATTTAAACTAGCTGAGGGGGGCTATGGAGGAGAACTGAACCAGGAGAGGGGTTCCGGGGGACCTCTCCCCACAGCAAGAATGGGGAGGGTAAGGAGGCAGCAGGGGGGTGTAAAGCATGGAAGGTTTTATCACAAAATGCCAGGAGCCCAGGGAACAAGATGGCTGACTTTCTGGTCATTGATGGTGGGGGGGGGATAGACATAGCTGCTGTTACAGAGACATGGGCAACTCAAAACCATGACTGGGACTTGGCCATTCCAGGATATAAGTTATTTAGGAGCTACAGAGAAAAAGAGAAGTGAGGGGGTATAGCCATGTATGTTAGAGAAGAAATCAAGTGTATTAGGGAAGAGGGGGAAGAGGGCAAATCAGAAGTTATTTGGCTGCAGCATCAAGCCCAGCTGGGAGCTAGGATCTGATTAGGGGTTGTTTATAAGCCCCCAACTGAGAAAGAGGACATGGACAGTGAACTGGGGGAGCAGATAAGGAGACTCAGTGGCAAAGGGAGCACTGTGGTGGTGGTGGTGGTGGGGGGACTACAATTTACCAGGGATGGATTGGAGCATCCCAGCAACCACATGCACCAGGAAGCTGATCATCCTGGAAGCATTCCAGAACAGCTTCCTGACCCAAAGTGTAAAAGTGTCAACAAGAGAGGGGGACATTCTTGACCTGCTGTTGGACGATGGGGAACTTGTCAGGAATGTACAGGTAAAAGAAGACCTGGCGGGTAGTGATCACTACACAGTGTGGTTCTCATTCCACTTGGAGAGGGAAGCAGCCAATACAAAAACTAAGGTCCTGGACTTCAGAAGGGTGGACCTTGGCAGGATGGATTGCATTCTGAATAAACACACAGATAGAATCCACCCAGACATGGACACAGAACATAAATGGGTGATCATCAAGCTGAGACTGACCAAAGCCACAAAAGCCTGTATCAAGAGCAGGTGTGAGAAATCCAGGAACAAAAAAACAAGCTGGATGACTAGGGAGGTAGTAAGGCTGGTGAAGGAGAAGAGAAAGGCATTCCGAACCTTTAAGAGAACCAATAGGGAAGAGGACAGAGAAGATTACATGAGGAAATCCAGGGAAGTGAGCAGAACAGTAAGGCTACAAAGGTGGCTAGGGAAAGGAGATTAGATCGGGGATAATAGAGGGGGAAATTATTTCTTTAGATATATCAGGGAAAAAGGAAGAGCAAGGATCAAATAGTTAGGATCAGGAGAGGCAGTGGGTGGGTAGATAAGGGGGATGAGATGGCAGAAGTACTCAATGAGTACTTCTGCTCAGTATTCACAAGGGAGAGGGATGGGACAGTACCTGAAGGGAAAGATGGGGCAGGGGAGGGAGGTGAGGCAACCACAGATGGGGTTATCACAGCAGAAAGGGTGCAGGAGGGCCTTAAGTTGCAGAGAGTGGACAAGGCACCAGGGCCAGATGGAGTTCATCCCATGATGCTGAAGTAGCTGGCAGAGGTCCTAGCAGAACCATTGGCAGACCTGTTCAACACCTCTCTAAACACTGGGTGAGTGCCCAGGGATTGGAGGGAGGCACATGTGGTACCTCTCCATAAGAGTGGGCCCAAGGACAAGCCGGGGAACTATAAACCAGTAAGACTTACCTCAGTCATTGGAAAAATGATGGAGACAATCCTCAAAGAAAGGCTGGTGCAATTTCTGGCTTACAATGGCCTGCAGGATGACAGGCAGCATGGGTTTGTCTTTGACAAATTCTGTCAGACAAACTTAATTGACTTTTATGACTGGGTCAGGAGGGCAATGGACAGAGGCCGTGCAGTGGATGTACTCCATCTGGATTTCAGCAAGGCCTTCAATTCAGTACCACACAGTAGGCTGATCTGCAAGCTGGAGAGACTGGGGGCAGGGAGAAAAATGCCAGATGGGTTGAAAACTAGCTGCGGGATAGACAACATAGGGTGGTGATGGGCGGGAGACATCAGAGCCCAGGCAGTGACAAGTGGTGTCCCACAGGGCTCAGGACTGGGACTGGTCCTATTTAACATTTTCATCATGGACATAGCAGTAGGGATCAAAAAAAGATCAGCCTCTTTGCAGATGACACCAAGATTTGTGCTGAGGTGGACGGGGGCGAGGGGGGCAAAGTACCTTAGGAAGATTTGGCAAAACTGGAGGAATGGGCATGCAACTAGCAGCTTGGGTTCAATGCCAAGAAATGTAAAGTGATATACTTGGTAGTAAGGAACCTGGGATACAGTTACTGGTTTGGGGGGTGTCCAATTATTCACATCCAAGGAGGAGAAGGCTCTGGGGGTGCTGGTGACCAGGGCAATGAATCACTTGGCACAGTGCAGAAAGGCAGCAGCCAAGGCAAAGAGGATGCTGGAGTGCAAAGCAAAGGGGATTACTTCCAGAATTAGTGAGGTCATACTGTCCCTGTACAGATCACTGGTGAGACAGCACTTGGAGTACTGCATGCAGTTCTGGTGCCCATACTTAAAAAGGGACATCAAGCTGCTTTAGGCGGTGCAGTGCAGAGCAACAAAGATGATCCTGGGGTTGGGGGACAGACCATATGAGGAAAGAGTTCAATATGTACACACTGGAGGATAGAAAAGAGAGATGAGATATGATTGAAACCTTCAAGTACCTGAAGGGGATAAACAGTGTGGACAACAGTAGTGTGTTCACTCTCAAGAGTGGTATGGAAACCAGAGGGCATTCTATGAAATTGGAGGGGGGAAGATTCAGGAGGGAAAAGAGGAGACACTATTTCATAGAAAGGGTGGTGGTAGGGTGGAACACACTGCTGGAGAAGGGGATACCATAGCAGACAGTGGGGAGCTTTAAGAGGGGATGGGTCAGATTCAAAGGAAGGGTACAACCCATGAGGGGACATGGAGGGGGTATGGCAAATAAGGGTGAGAAGCAGCTGCAGTCTAAGAGACTGATGTGTTGCACAGTAAAGCAGACTAAATAGACCACAAGGCCTGTATCTGCTGGCAATTTTGTATGTTCATATGTTTGTAACCCTTTAATTTGGCCCTAAACTGAATTTTTGCCCTACCTAGACAAATCCTACATTACTTACGTATTTCAAAATGGTAGAGAGGGATGTTGACAATGTTTTGAAACACTATCAAGGCATTACTTTCTTCAATATAAGATGGCATGAAAGAAGAGCTCTTAATGAGCTGCAAAACATGACTGATATAGTTGTATATCAGGCCGATAAAGGAGGAGTGGTGGTAGTAGGGAGACACAATGAGTAAGTCTCGGAAGCTGAATAGCGATTAAATGACAGTACATTTTATGTGAAACTTAACAAAGACTTCAGTCAAGACATTGCAGAAAAATCCAAATGGCTAATAGACTCAGGCCTTATGAATAACTGGATTCCTGAGAAAGAGGAAAAGCATCTAATGGTATCTAGCCTTAGGAAACTAGTCATATACGTAACTTGCATAAGAATAAAACTCTGATACCAGACAGACTGATACTATTATCTAAAGTGGCTATAACTGAAATAAGTAGGGTTGCCAATAAAAGGCAACCTGAATTGTCTAGTGGCATTCCAGAGCAAATGGAAGGGGAGAAGGCTGGAGGGGGATGGGTTGGGGAGGGGGTTGAAGGGGAAAGAGGAGCAGATGGGGGAGGGGCCCGGCCAGTGAGGTCATAAGATGGGAGGACAAAGCAAGAAGGGGAGAGGACAAGGAGGACATGACAGACAGGGCCAGGTGATGATGCATATACCTGCAGGGCGAACCTGATTGGATAGGAGTGTGGCTAGTAGGGGTCCTCACCAGGGGGTCCTTAGGGGCAATTTAACCCTGAGCTGAAGTTGCCTCTTCCTCTTTCTCCTGGGATTATTTTTTTCATAATACATGTTTAAAATATCACTTCATCATACAGATGCTTTTGCTCCTTAATTCCGGAGCATCAGGTAGCATTTGATATTTGTACATCATTTAGAAAGTGCAGTTTTCCAAGTACAAATGTAGATTAAAATACACAAAGAAAAACATAAATTATACATACATAACTAAAATACATATACAATCAAACATGTCAGCAATTGTGTCTTTTTTATCTCAAAAATAAATTAAGAACTTGCTTATATAGCATGAGTTTTCCATTACTATTTCTCTTATTTAGTAAAACTTTTAGAGCATTTTATAATTCTTAGGGGATCCAAGAGGTATCTTTAAAAAGAGTTAAATTTTCAACTTCCCCATAAGGGAAAATACCTTTTAATGTCCTCAGGGTTTGCTTATTTCCCCTTAACTCTCAACTTAGGTTACTTGTTGAGGTCCCATCTGGTCCATCGGTTCTGGTATAATGCAGCCCTGTCCTGCAAGTTGCGCATTAGCTGTTCCATGTGTTGTATATATGCTACTATTTCTTGCCATTCTAGTAAGGTTGGGGGTTTAAGGAGCAGCCACTTTTTAGTAATAGCCTAATAAGCTGCAGCTATACATATAGCCCACAGATATAAAGTATCTCTGTCTTTTAGGGTTTTAGGAGGTATGCCCAATAGGAGGTTTTGAAGGGTCAAGGTTTCCTGTGTGGTCATTATTTTAGTTATTTGGTGGGTGATTGCTTGCCAAAATGGCTTAATCACAGGGCAGTTTAAAAATATATGGGCATGGGAAGTCTCTAGCGTCCCACATTGTCTCCAGCAGGATGAAGATGTTCCAGGGTTATGTTTTGCTTGGAATAGGGGTACTAGAAAGTATCTAGTGCAGACCTTCCAGACATACTCCCTCCAGCTGGGAGACAAAGTTGTGGACCATGTTGATTGCCACACCTTCGGCCAACATTGTTCTAGTAGGGGGAAATCCAAGTCCTTCTCCCATCTCCTTTTTATTAAATCAGTTAGATGATTCTGGAAAGTGTTAAGGAATTGGTATAACAATGATATGGCATGGTCTTTTCCAGAGATTGTCCATATGAGAACAAAGGGTCTACAGTTCTCTTCTTGTAATGATCTAGAGTTTTGAGTTTTTATTTGCATATTAATCCAAGCTCTCATCTGTAAATAGTATATGTAGTCACTGGAAACCCAGCCATACCTTGTTTGTGCTTCTGTGAAAGATATTGTGGAAGAATTTTGAAATATTTGCCAAGGTGCCACAAAGCCTTTAGTGGCCTGGTGAGCATACCATTTATATTCTTGTGCTGGGGAAAAGTAGGATTCACAGAGAACCAACAATATTTCCAGGCATGGCTAGAGAACCGTTTTTGTCGGTAGCCTCTCCTCCAACCCTCTAAGA
Organism: Neoceratodus forsteri; assembly: GCA_016271365.2. NCBI lineage: Eukaryota > Metazoa > Chordata > Ceratodontiformes > Ceratodontidae > Neoceratodus > Neoceratodus forsteri. The sequence continues at coordinate 1,287,234,081 of CM057459.1, read as the reverse complement.
TTGTTCCTGTACCATTTGGTAATAGTCCTTGAAGTTGTCTCATCGGGGTGGCAAAGAGGGTTGAGGGTAAAGGGTGGGACAAAACTCTACAAAGATCAATTTGCTTCCAGTGTGCCATATAATGGGTGTTTCTCCATAACAACATTAATCGCATTTGGGAGACATTCCAATAATAGTGTAAATTAGGAAGTGCTATTCCTCCTAGGTTTTTGGAAAACATCAATAATTGGAATTTAAGACAGGGTTTTTTGCCTTGCCAAAGGAACTTCAAAAATGTCCGTTGCCAATTGTTTAGGGATTGTATGGGCACTATACTAGGTTCAGATTGAAACAAATATAATAATCGTGGCAGAACATTCATTTTAAGTGCTTGATTTCTCACATAAAAAGATACAGGTATCACTGTCCAATGGTTAAAGTCTGTCTTCAGGGCCTGTATTAAGAAGTCGTAGTTTTGGTTGTATAGTGATCCTAGATCAGTTGAAATATTAACTCCTAAGTACTGTATTGTTTGGGAATTCCATTAAAATTGGAATTTTTCTTTAAGTTGTCTAGAGGGGTTATAATTAAAGGCCAATAAATTGGTTTTGTTAGTATTTAAGGAATATCCAGCCAAGGATGAAAATAAAGTTAGTTTTTGAAATAAATATGGAAGAGAATTATTTGGGTTTGCTATGTATATCAGACATCATCAGCAAATAATGCTATTTTATGTTCGATTCCGGCCAAGTTAATACCAGAAAGATTTTGGTCTTGTCGAATCATTTGGCCCAAAGGTTCAATGTAGAAAGCAAACAAAAGGGGAAAAATAGGGCATCCCTGTCTGGTTCCCCTATGCAAGTGAAATTTATGTGACAAATGGCCATTAGATCTAATATAAGCTTGAGGGATCTGATAAAATTTAAATATGGTGGTTATAAATTGCTGTGGAATTTTAAAAGTATTCAGTACTTCCCTTAAAAAGGGCCATACAGCCTATCTAATGCTTTTTCAGAATTTAGACTAAGAAGAAGGGTTGGAGTTTGTGCTTTTTGAATATGCTCAATTAGATATACTGTTCTCCTAATATTGTCTTGAGCTTGATGACCTTGAATAAACCCTGACTGATCTTGCTGAATTAAAATGGGGGCTAATTTGGCTAGTCTGCAAGCTAGTATAGATGCCAAAATTTTGTAGTCAGTATTCAGAATGGAAATAGGGTGATAGGAACCAGGCAGGGATGGGTCCTTCCCAGGTTTTGGGATTACTGAGGTAATTGCATATTGCCAGGATGGAGGGATAGGAGTTTCAGGGAGGGTTATATTTCTAATCAAATGGTGTAGTATAAGGGTTATGTCTTGTTTAAAAACTTTATAGAATTCTCCTATCAAACCATCTGTCCCTGGACATTTATTAGTTTTTAAATTTTCCATTTCTGCTTCCAGCTCATTGATTGAAATCGGGGCCAGTAATGTTTCTGCTAGAGTTTTAGAAAGGGTTATGAGGTTTAAAGTTTGTAAAAAGTCTCTGATTTTTGTTGCTGTAGGTTGTGGTTGTGGTTTTGCATAGAGTTCCATATAATATTTAACAAATATATTTGATATATTAGCTATAGTGTGTTGGGGTGGGACCTTAGGCGAAGGTCTCAATGTGGTGATCATGGCTCTAGCCTGTTGCCTTCTTAACCGTCCCACCAGGAGTTTTAGTGAGCGGGGACCACCTTCATATTATCTCTGTCTGAGGAATAACAGGTTTTGTTCAACATTATAAAATAGCAATGAGTTTAGCTCTTGTTTCAGTATCTTTAATTGCTTAGTGGCCTCTGTTGTTATTTTTATAATTTGTTGCCCATCCAGAGTTTTTATTTGAGCAAGTAAAGTATTTTTTTTCTGGTCTCTTATTTTTTTTTTATTTGCTGCCACTGCAATAAATTTACCTCTGCAAATGGCCTTGACCATGTCCCACAGTATAGATACATCTATTTCTGGCATGTCGTTATCTAATAAAGTTTGTTTAATTGTATTTTTGGTCTCCTGCATAATTTCCTTATCTCTTAAAAGAGATATATTTAGCCTCCATATTGTAGACTTTCAAAATAGATCATTTCTGAAACAGAGATACTGTGGGGCATGATCAGATCAGAGAGGACAAAGTTGTCTTGCCAGGCTTTGAGTGACATTTGAGCACGTTCCTGTGAGACCAGAAAATAATCAATTGATGAATAACTTTGATGGGCTTGTGAAAAAAATGTGTTGTGGGCACCAGTGCCATTGTGATATTGCCAGGCATCTGCCAATCCCAATTCCTTGATCAGCTTTACTACGTTCCTTGCCTGTTTTACCTGTCTAGGGACTTTTTGATTTTCTGTAACTGGGTCATATAGTTGAGATAGATTCAAATTAAAATCCCCCACAGACAATTGGACCATCTGCCCATTGTATTAATTTCAACAAAATTGACCTATAGGTTGTAAGGTCAGAGTTAGGTGGAAAATACAGTGATGCCATTGTGATAATTTTCCCATTTATTTCCCTTTTAATAGGACATACCTTCCTTTTCTGTCAATTATTTGGTCCATAGCTTGAAATGGGACCCTATGTGGTATTAATATAACAGTTCCCCTTCTTCGTCCTCCCTTAAAAGAAGAGGCGTAAACCTGTGCAAACCCTAATTGCTCAAACTTTTGATGTTCTACTTTTGACAGATGTGTTTCCTGAAGCATCAGAATATCAGCACCAGCTTGCTTAAGTGAAGCTAAGATTTTTGTTTGTTTTATGGGGCTAATCAGTCCACGTACACTATATGTGCAAAAAGTGTAACTCATCGTGTTGCCTTAGAATATTTACCATTAAGCTTATCTGGTTTCTCTCAAGAAAAACTATCTCATGCTTCAGGAAATTTTCCCAAAGTAGCAATACTCCCTTAATTGTAATACCAGGATTGCATTAAAACAGAATGTATGAAGACACGCTGACTTTAACAGTAAGAAACTTGGTAGTGCCAACTGGGCACCTAACCGAATACCTTGTTTGGACTTCCAAGGTAGGAGGTCCACTATCTTAAGTGACCTCTGTACCCACCTTGATGTTGTACACGGTAGGTTGAAGAGGAATTTACTCCTTCTGGGTGGAAGGACCTCTTCAAGGGTCTGTATGAGACTAGACCCTTCAAATATGCTGCTGTATTGCATAGTATAGCTACAAGCCAAGACTGCTCAATATAATTTGCTCAAAAATAAAATAAAAAGAGGGAAATGGTTTATATTACAATTAGACAGTATCGGGGGCAAGAGCAAAAAATTGGCCTAAAGGACTCAGTACTTTAACTATCTTATTCCCCATTGCTCCTTATCCCACCCTGTTCATTTTATATCCCCAGGGCCCTATGGTAGATAACTTCTCTTACAATAACACAAATGTGTTAGGTCTCTTTAAATCCATGCATGTAGGTCTCTTTAAATCCAACAGCCACCTGAACTTCTCTGAACTTTAAAATTATTTCAGGGTCTTAGTAGGGGTTTCCCCCTTGACTCATTCTAGTGTATCTAGCCTAAGAAAAAAGGGGCTATCTCATAGCACATCCATCGTTACTCAGTGCGTAGCCTGTGACACTATAAAGAGCCAATCTATGTGTTAAACTCTTCCTTCAGTCTGCATTAGGTCTTGCGCCATGATATCTGAGAGCTGGAGGGGGCAGGGACTGACAATTAACATCAAGGGTTCAGTACTACTACTAACTTATTCCCCCTCACACCTTATCCCACCCTATTCATTTTCCTTCTCCAGGCCCTTATATTAATCGACTTTTCTTACTGTAGCAAAAATGTTATTTCAACTAATTATTAAACATGTTTAAACTGGCTTTGACAGTATATCTCTTCACATTAGCCAGCCCTGTATGTGAGTCTCTTTAAGTCCAATAGCCCATCTGATTCATCCAGATACTTTAAAATTTATTCAGGGGCCTAGACAGTGCTTCACCTTGGATCGTTCTATTGAGTCTAGTCAGGAAAAAAAGCTATCTCACAGCACAGCCATTGCTACTCACTGCGTAGCATCTGTCAGTATGAAGACCTATTCGAGGTGTTTAACTCAGCCTTCAGTTTGGAGTAGGTCTTGCTCCATGATACCAGGGATCTTTTTAAGTAAGTCTCTGAAGAGGGAGATAGTGTTCGAGGTTACAGCATTATTCTGGTTCTTGTTTCTCTTAGGTGGAATAGTCTGCCACGTTTCATCTTGATCTCATCGTTTCTGGCCCATCTTCGTTGGTTGTTCCAGTAATTCAATTCCCTTTTTGATCATGGCTTGCCTTGCTTCTTGGAAAGTATTATATGTCTTAGTCCCTTCTTTCCAAAATATCCTTAGTCTGGAGGGGTATGGCATCTGAATGCGTAAATTTTCCTTCCGGAGTACCTTTATAAGGGGGGCAAATTCCTGTAGCTGTTTCTGGATTGTGGGTGGATAGTCTTGATCAAAAAAAGGTGAGATTCAAGATATCTGACCTCTCGTTGCTGCCAAGTCCTTTTTAGGATATCCTCTTTGGTTTTAAAGTTGTGAAATTTGATAATCACTGAGCGTGGCCTAGCAGTTGGATCTTTAGGTTTCGGAATCAGGGCATGGTGCACTCTATCAATTTTAATTTTATAGCCAGAAGGAAGATTCAATACATCCCGGAGCATATCCACCAAAAACTCAGACATTTCACCCTCCTCCGCCCCCTCCACTAGACCATACAAACGTAAATTATCCCTCCTAGACCTACTCTCGAGGTCTAAGTATTTCTGCTCTGTAGAAATTGCGTGTAGACAGAGGGCTGAGACTGTTCACCCAATATGTTGCAGGCCATCTTCAGTTGTATTTATTCATTCTTCTGCATCCAATTCTCCATCACATATAGCTTTTGATTTAATTGTTTAAATTCGTTTTTGTTTTCTGCTCTCATGTCTTTTAGTTCCCTCATCAAAGTCTCAGATCTTGTTCTGGAAAGCTGTTCTGTTTCCTCGTCGGTATCATAGCTTGGGGCTGAGCTGTTATTTCATGTGGAAGTAGCTAGGCCTCATGTGGGAGAGTTCGGTCATGATTCTTGAGTTTCTTTTTCCCCCTGCGGGTACGGAGTTCAGAGTCTTGTCCCTCTGTCCTTCTGCAGTCCTCTGGTTGCCATTGCATTTAGTTTCAGTTAGTTTAATCTTTCAGATTAGGAGGATTACTTAGCAGTTCAGGCAGAGCGGTTCTTTTAGCTGCTGTTCAGAGCTGTAGCGGAACCGGAAGTCGGGATTTTTCATTTTAAGTGGATCTCCGCAAAGCGTTGGCAAATTTTCGGCTTTATGTGATATGGGCGTGTCTGCAAATGCGCCGCCTGCAACAGTGAGGGAGACAGACTGAACACCACAAAGGTGACTGCACAATAGTGCCGACCGCCCGAAAGGGTGACTGCAACAAGGGGCAGATGGAAGGGTGCTGAGCACATGGTGTGCCCTGCAAGGTGGAGGGGGCAAAGCACACCGTGGCTTGGCCCGGCCGGGAAGGACGCCCCACAGAGAGAGCGGCCAGGTGCATGAGCAGCCAGCACAGCCAGGTATGGCCAAGAGCTGGACATGACCACATGGGAGGCATGGCAGTGGCAGCGGCAGGGGGCTGGCACCCAGGGACGGGGGCCCAGCATACAGGCATGCACAGTGGGACAGAGGGATGGCCAGAATGCCAGAGGGCGCAGCTGAGGAGTAGTGCGGTAGCCCACCATGCAGAGGCTGGCAGCCAACAGGGGAGCTGCAGAGGCCACCAGTATGTGTCAAATGCAAGAGGGCCCTGGCAAGCATGTTGGGTCAAAAGGGCAACTACAGGGGAGGCGGTGAACATGTGGGCAGCTCTTATACCCACACAGGGTAGTGTTGGAGGGCACACACTTTACATCATGCGGCACTGCACAGGGCCACACAGCCCAGAGATGGACATCGGCTGCAGGGGATGGTGCATGCCAGAGGCCACTCAGTGGCTAGAGATGCAGTGAATTTAAATTCTGCTGGCGAAGTGAACATGAAGTGGGCACTTTGTGTTGCCCCTCAGCTATGTGGAGTGGGCAATGCAAAGTGCTCATACCACTTTGTTATTACCACTTCACGTTAAGGCGGAATGGCAACATGAAGTAACTCAAAGTCATTGTTTTTAAGGAACTTCGCATTCCTCATTATGATTCTAAGTGATCCACTTGGTGTTTCAAATTTGGAACCCCCCCCCCCACACACATCACTTGGCTTGTAAGTCACATGCTCTTTAGCCAGGCAGGAAGGAAGTAAGTCATACAAGCAGACACTTTCACTTTTTCCTGTACAGACGGAGAGAGAGGAGTGTGTTTTGTGACTGCTGATACTTTGAGATCAGAGCGAGGAGGAGGAGAGTTAAACTTTGATTTAGACCCAACAACTTTTTTAAAAGCTACATTTTTTTGTCTTTTCTGTACTCTTTTTTACTTATTTTATTATTTCTGTAAATTTTATTTTTCTTACCTTTATAAGTAGTTTGTTGTTTCTCTGTGTCTGTGTGACTGTGTGAGTGTGTTGTGTGACAGTGTGAGTAGTGATTGCTCAGACTGGGGGAGCGCAGTAGGAGAGATGGACCAGGGTGAAGGAATGTCTGGGGTGGGGCAAGCTCTGGGAGAGCGTGGTAGTGATAAGTGTCATACCATGCTCATGTGTGGGGGCATGGGCACCCATTCCTGTTGGACCACTCGAAACTTGTGAGTGTCCCCCCCACCGGAAGCAGGACCAGCACCACCTCCTGACTCTGAGGTAGTCGAACCACCACCACCAAGTCCAGCACCAGGTCCTCTGGAGCAGGATGTGCCTGTTCCCCCTGGCCCAGGTGTGGATCCCATCCCTGTTCAGCACCGTGACCAGCTGCCAGTTCATCTGGCCCTCCCCTGCCTGTGCCTGGTCCTCCCCACACCTCAATTGTTTGGCAGTTTTTTGACTGTGTCAGGGGGATAGCAGTGTGGTCAAGTGCCACCTATGTGAGGTGGAGGTCCGCTGTGGCCCCAGGGGAGTCACCTGGGGACTGGGGGCCAGCACACCCATATGCTCAATCACCACCAGTTGCAGTGGCAGGCTGCCACAGAACGGACCATGCCTGTACCTGCTGGCCATTCTGTGGCGGAGGGTGCAGCTGTGCATGGCAGCATCCCTAAGAAATGGAGGGACACAGCAGCACCTGCTGCTCCACCAGCACCCCCCCCACCACCAATAGGTCAGCCTGTAGAATGTGTGGACCCCAAAGAACTGCGTGTAACACAGACTGACTTGGCAGCTCTTTGGAGTGCTGTCGAGGAGAACAATGAGAGGGTGACTGCTGTGGAGCAGCGTCTGGATCGCACAGAGGGACATCAGCTGAAAATTATGTCCATGATGAAACTGCTACTGGATCACCATGGGATCCCACATTAGTTTTGTTTCCTCACACCATGTGCCCTCCCACACCTTCCTTGCTGTGTCATAAAGTGTATTCCTCCACCATCCCGATCCTTCTATGTAATTATGCCCTTTTTTTGTTGTCTTCTGTATGCGTGACACTAAGTATTCTGGCCCCCCTTCCTTCTGTTAAGTGTGTGTGTGTGTGTTTGTGCTGTTTTGGTTCCTCATTTTTCTGCATCCCCAAAATGCTTCTGTCTTGTGTCCAGAAAATTGACAAGTGGTAACAAATTGAAATGTGAACATTACAGCACATACAAGGTTCCCCAGAATTAATGGCGCACTCAGTCATGCGCGAAGTGGTCACACAGAGTCCCCAGATTTTTTCTGCATGCCCAAAATGCATCTGTCTTATGCCCAGAAAATTGACAAGAGGTAACAAAGTGAAATGTGCGCGTTACAGTACATACAAATTCCCCCAGAATTAATGGCACACTCAGTCATGCATGCAGTGGTCACACAAAGTCCCCAGATTTTTTTTTGCAAGCCCCAAATGCATCTGTCTTGTGTCCAGAAAATTGACAAGTGGTAACAAAGTGAAATGTGAGTGTTACAGCACATACAAAGTCCCCCAGAATTAATAGCGCACTCAGTCATGTGTGAAGTGGTGACACAGAGTCCCCAGATTTTTTCTGCATGCCCAAAATGCATCTGTTTTGTGTCCAGAAAATTGACAAGTGGTAACAAAGTGAAATGTGAGTGTTACAGCACATACAAAGTCCCCCAGAATAAAATGATGACTGTGAGCGAACTGTTGCTGGTCCAATATGTGATGCGATTCTGATAAATTCAATGTGATCATCTCAACCAGATGGAAGGGTGCCCCTTGTCTGTACACTATCAGTAGCCTTGGTGAGTTGATATATATAGATATATATTTGTGTATTTTGTAGGTGGGGGGTTGACATGGACACGTACTGATTGTATTGTTTTGTATCACAGGTCACATATACTGTTGCTGTGCATATTCCAGTGCTCGATGAGAACTTTTTATGTAGAAATTTGGACTGGATAACTCTCAAGCAAATGAAGGTAAGTATTTTTCTTTTTGGGGTGGGGGGAAGCATATGTGCAGGTTTGTCTGTAATGGTTTCTTATTTGGTTACTGCTTCACAGATTTCATCTGCATCCTTCTCGAGTGTGGTTGTTAATGATGGTCATGGTCATCGAATGAAATGACTTCTGCGTGTTACATGTCTGCCCCAGCCGGGGGGGGGGCCTGATGTTGAAGAACTTCTTTGGATAAGGCCACTTTGACACAACAACAAAGCATCTGGAAGTTTCCTAAAAGAAAGAAATAAATGATTTCTTACAACTTGATTGTAATGTGTCCCTTGTTCTCAATCTCAAGTCAAGTTACATTTCAAAACCACATCTTGTCAAGTAACACAACCTGTGTGCAACTCTTTCAACAGTGTCATGGTCAGGGCTGCACAGCTGCAAGTTCAGAAAACAGTGCATGATATCTTACAGAAATAGTTTTGGTGACGTACACATGTCACCTAGTTTATGAATCACACTCAGTCGCATTTGCTGCAGTCTTTCAAAAAAAATTGAACGAATGAAATAAAATCTTGATACTTATCAGTATGAATTTCAAATGGATAGTCCATAGGTTCGTGTGTATGGTACAGCTGCAGTACCATTCATACCGAATTTCAGTGAAAGAGTTTTTTTGTTAACCTGTGAAAAAACAAAATAAGTTTACCGTATGTGTTTGACCATTGTGGCTCAGAAAAGCTACAGAAAACAAAACATCCAGCTAAAGCAAGTTAAATGGCATAAAAAACATGAGTACACATACTCACTTTATAGTTTAAATATTAAGAAGCTTTGTGCCTGTGGCTGATGGATGTGGTCTCCTGTTTGACTTCCTCTGCCTTGGCATGGTAAATGTAAATGTAATGGGGAAATATTGTCTGAATGACACTGGTGGTGGGTGCTGAACTGGTGGTGATAGCTGCAGCACATGATGACATTCTCTGTTATATCTTCCTGCATCTGGTGGTGGCTGCAGTGGCTAACATCAGTCCCGGTGGTGGTGGTGGTCCGGGGGGGCAGACAAACTCATGCTCAGTGGTGGCAGTGGCTAACATCAGTCCCGGTGGTGGTGGTCCGGGGGGTGGACAAACTCATGCTCAGTGGTGGCAGTGGCTAACATCAGTCCTGGTGGTGGTGGTGGTGGTCTGGGGGGTGGACACACGCATGCTCAGTGGTGGCAGTGGCTAACATCAGTCCCACTGGTGGTCCAGGGGGTGGACAAACTCATGCTCAGTGGTGGCAGTGGCTAACATCAGTCCTGGTGGTGGAGGTCTGAATCCAGGGAGGCACACTGCCTTTTAACAACTTCAGTTAAAACCTGCCAACATTAACCAGATCATCATCCTCATAAAGAAAGCTGCCCTCACAGTCATCTATGTCTGAAGTCTGACCACTGAGAAAGTCTTTCTCCATTGTGTCATCATCTGTGTCCCTGGTGGGCCGTTTCATGCTGCCACTGCCAGTGCCACCAGGATGGACCATTTCCACATCACCAAAACCACCATGACTAGGCTGGGGTACAAATACTGAGGTTGCAATCTGTGCTGGTATGTGCCTCTCATTCATTTTTATGAATGTTAGCAAACTAACATTTGCAGAAGAGAGGTTTGTCTGATGATCTCTGCCTAGTGTACTTAATCAGTCAACAAAAACTAAATAAATAAATTAAAAAATAAATAAATATTGCACCTGCTGAGCTGAATACTCTCTCGACACTTACACTGGAGGGTGGGCATGTGAGGTACTTCAGTGCCACTGCAGTCAGCTCTGACCATTCACTAACCTTTCCACTCCAGTACAAAAGAGGATCATCAGTTATTGTCAGATGCTTGTTTTCAGACAGTTGTGACTCAACCATTCTCTGCGCTGCACTAAGTCCAGTGGTTGATGCATCATCCTGTTCTCTGGAATCATTTATTTCACAAATTCTCACTTGAGACAGACACCCAAAGCGGGTTGATGCCAGCCACTTTGGATGACAGACCACCTGGAACTGCAGTCCCCTGCCCCTTGCAGGTTATGCTTGATGGTCCTCCAGGTAAACCTTCAGCTGGATTATGCTGCTGAGGTTTGCTGACCTTGGCATGTGACTTCTGTGCCCCATGAACCAAGCGCACCAGTTGGCCACTAATATTTTTTACCTGTTGAGGCCCTCCCTCCAGTACTGATGCAATTCCACGTTTGTATCATGGGTCCAGCATTGTTGCTATGGCAAAGTTGTCAGTACGCTGAATACTCAAAATGTTATGATTCTGGTTGAATACTGTCAGCATGTGTTGCAGCAATATACTGCTAGCACTGTCTTCGGCAAAATCAAGGCCATGCTGTACATTCACCAATGTCTGCCTCAGCACCCACAGCAGTGGAATTGATTGGCTAATGGAGGCAGACTCACCACTCACTGCCTGTGTGGCATGTTCAAAAGGTCGCAAAATTGTTATTACAATGCTTATGAGGTGCCACTGTTCAGTCGTCGTAGACATGGAGGCCCCGGAACTGACACGGCTAGTGTGCATCACAAGGTATTCTGAGATGACTTTGTATTGTTCATACAACCTCTCTGCTATGTATAAAGTGGAGTTCCATTGGGTGACAACTTCCAGCTTCAAGCGGTGCTGAGGGAAGCTGTTTTGCATCTGCAAGTGCTGCAGTTGGTCTCTGGCCTTTGCAGATCATGAAAGTGAAAGCAGATACGGTGTGCAATGGTCAGCATTTCCTTTACATCAGGGTGCTGCAGAAGCTTCTGCACCACAAGATTTAAACAATGGGCGATGCATGGAACATGAATAAAAATCACCATTTGTGATGCATTTCACCACATTTGACCCATTGTCACTTGCTATGAACCCAGCTCTCAGGGACAGGGGGTTCAGCCACTTGTCAATTTCAGCCAGTACCACGTCCAACATGCTTTCACCAGTGTGTGAACAGGTCACATTGCGCATAGCAATCGTTGCATGCTGTCGATTTCATGGAAGATTGCTACCATGACAATCCACCTTACTGCACTGATTATTCACACTACCAACATCACAAGCAACACCGGCACCTGCGCCTAGTGTGCAGTTATACACAGATATGAACTCCCCGCTATTTTGCCACTTGTCCACATATCCATACTTAAATGGATGAATGTAGAGAAGGAATGTTGAAGGGCATGTCTTACTGAGTCGGACACAGTACACAACAACGCGGGGAAATGACGGGTAGAAAAGTATGTCCTGGATGGGACTTTCCATTTTAGACAGGCATGTGCAGCAAACCACCAGAACCCAGAATTCTCCACAAAGGAGAAGTGCAAAAGATCACGTGACACTGTATGATTGGGAGGGGTACTTCAACTTATGCACAAAAACACTGTGTAACGTGGGCTGACTTAAACATTTTACACGGGGTGTGATGAAAATGGTTCTGCTCTGTGACGAATAACATTGGCAGGGGGTGGAGTGTGGATGTTTGATGAAGACAGTTGCATAGTTGATGATGACAAACCGAGAATCACAGTTATTTTGCCAGATTTGCCAACCGGGGTTGATGTACCACTTGCACTAGACATACTGCATTCACAACCACCTCCACCAAAACTGCTACTCTCACCAGCACTGGAAAATATTTCAAAATTATTATGCTCCTCCACCTCGTCATGCCTGTAGTAATCCTCTGCTCTTATTTCCTCACTACTGCACATGTTTAATTTCCTACTGGACTTAACACTCATGGAAGGGGATAACATGCTCATTATGGTTGCTGACAACGGTGAACACCCCACTGTGGTATTAGCTGCCATCTTGTGCTGCGTCCACAGTGCCATATGCCTATTCTTAAAATGTGAATGCTGTCCTCCTGTGCCTAGATGGCTCCCCTTTTTACCTCGACTCGCACACACATGGCAAACCTGGCAGATTGCAACTGACTCATCATTTGCATCTTGAACAAATAAATCCCAAACAAGGAATTGTGATGCTCTACTTTTAACATGTCCATGATGCTGCTTATTGAACTCTGTTCTTTTAAGCACTGAAGTGGGGGGGGCTATGTGATGTTTCGGGCACTGCACACCTGGACTGCAACTGACCACCACAACTACCTATCATTATTACTGGGTCTTCATCATCATCAACTGAAAGTGGTAAATCACAAGTTTTTATGGGGGGGGGTGGGATTAATGCAAACAGACTCAGGCACAGCCACCTTGAATTTCTTTTTCCCGGTTCATAACTGGAGTCAATTACATCATCATCATATTGATCAACATCACACACATCCACATCTTCTGCTTGGATGCTGACATGTGCACTGGATGTTGCAACCACAACAACATCATCGTCATCATCACCATCAACACCACCATCACCTGATATTTTTTCACCACTCTGTGAATCACTGCATGGAAAATGGGTGACATGAACCGGGGCGGAGGAAATATCACATTGCATGCTATCGTTGACATGAATATCAGAATCCTCCGGTTCAGTTACTAGGATGTTACTGGGAAGTATGACATCATCTACACTGCCACTCACTTGCACTGCTTCACACTCCACTATATTTTTGGATACGGTACACTGGTCAGAATTTGAACTTAAGGCAGCAATACTCATACTACCACCACCAGCAACTGCACTAACACCACTGGTTGGGAAAACATCATCTCCTCCAACTATGAGTGAAGCTACTGATTGGGCTGTAAAAAACATTGCAGGAGAAATACCTTTCCTCACATCAGCAATGCACTTCTGTGTCTGCATACTACCATGCCCACAGACTGTATTACTGGCAGCAATGCCATGGAGAGAACCAGCTTTGCTTGCACGTCTCTTTGCGGGCATTTTGGGGGATCAACAACAATATTCTAAACAAATTTAGATTTTGGTATGTTGGTACATTCACTCTCTGATTGGGGGATGCTGGATATGAAGCCAAAAAAAACAAATGTGGCTTCAACAACAGATACAGTAGAGACTGTCACACAAATTCACAAGTGAAAACATTTTATTTATTTATTTAGTTTTTGTTAACCGGGTAGGTGCACTAGCCATAAAATGACTATTTTCAGGCACGACCCGGGAGAGTACAGCAAAAGGAGAACAGTTGAACAACAGCAACATGGGTACAATAATACAAATAGAGGAACAGTACAGCAGTGCTACAAAAATACAATGTGTAGAAACAACAAAAAATAATGGCAAGCATTATACTGATAACGATATCTTCAGTAACCAGTGGTGCTGAGGTCACAAACAATCCAATCTGGAAAAAAATTCCTTTTGCCAGTGGGGGTGGGAGGGGGAGCACTGACTGCAGATTTTTATGGCAGTACAAGCAGCAAAACAAAGAACAGATACCACAATGGCAGTACAAAATCAGTCAGCTGCAGTGGACAGCGGGTTCACACTACTGTGCCTGCAATTACAATGTGGCACAATAAAAGGTGTATTATTTGATGTCACACAACACCGCCCACACACTCACACACACACACAGAACAGTTTGTCTACAATGGTGAATGAGTAATGTGTAGCAAATTGAAAAGTTCAGTAATATTCCATGTATAGTAAACAATCTCAAATTATTAACTGCTGCACCAGATCCACACAACACACAATCAACAAGAAAATGTCAACAATTACTGACAATATTACTGTGTGTACATTAACACAGTCAGTTATATAACAAAAATATAACCCAAAAAACAAAGAAATCCCTATTTCTCCAACTTAAATCTACCTACACCACAGATATGCCCCTCCCCCAAAGCACACTTTCACTGTCTTTTGCTATACACACTCAATGTTGTACATTAACATACAAAATATACACACAAACAAAAACGCTAGATGATATGAACACAGGAGGGTTTCCTACAATTGATGAAGTAAAGTTTAAGCCCCCCCAAAAAACTCAAAAACACTTTTTTTAACAGCTTTTAGAAGGTTTGAATCACAGACAGCTCTCAGAGCACACTGTCTCCTACAGCTTCTTGCACACACTAGCCGAACTGTGGCTGTGCAGATCAATATAGAGCCCATGTGACCTGAAATCCCATGAATCACTGCAAAATTCACCTTCAGAGCTTAAAAACAAGGCAAAGTGCATTGTTTTCAAAGCACTTCACCTTAAATTTGGTGGAGTAGTGGTCTGAGAAGGTGGAGTAACGCAAAGTCATTGTTTTCAATGGACTTTGTGTTACTCATTATAACACAAAGTACTCTGTTTTGTATTGCGGAGTACTCCGCGAATCCACCTCTACTCCATGAATCACTTCACAGAGTGGATTGAGCCCACTTCACCTACCACTATCTGTGGCAGGTCACACGTGAAAGACGAAGTTATGCGCCAGACCACGAAAATAGTCATAGTGGCTTCTGATCACATAGTCATCCTGGCATCAAGGTCCTGATATCATCTCCTGGGTTGTGATGCCTCCACCCCAGACACCAGCATCTCAGATCACATAGCAGTCAGATGCTCCTCCTCCCTCAGGCACTTGAGGAGGTGTCAGATGCTGGGGTGGCAGGCACCGACCTGGGTGTTAAAGGCCCTGTGCCACCCTTCTACTGCATTGTTTGTTCTTGCCAGGTCCTGGAGAGTGACTCATAGCAGTTCCATTGCTTGACTGGGAATGAGGCACATCATCATCCCGACTGCCCAGTGGGCAGGCCAATCCACATGTCTTCCACATAGTCCAGCAGTGGTTGGAGGACGTCCTGACTGGTGGACATGTACTCCCATTCCCAAAGCTCCTCAAAGACTGCTGGCACATCGGCAGGTGGCAGGAATGCCACGCCAGCAGCATCCGTATATGCAGCACAAAGTCAGAGTCATTGGTGTATCATGCCAGGACATCTGGCTGCTGCTGCACCTTGAACCACAGGGCCTGGGTGAAGTGGAAGAAGCATCCCCTAACCCATGCCTCAGGGAATACAGTGGTGACCCCACACCAGCTGGCATGCTTGAAATCCATCAAGACCATGGCAGGTGTTATGGCTGGATTGTGCAGCTTGAGCTGGCCTAGCAGTCAGATATATGTCTGTGCCCACCTGGTGAATGTCAGGGCATAGACGGTGGGCAGGACTGTGCCAGACTGGATGGCATGTATCGTGTAGAGCTGACCAAACAGGGCTGGGCATGCCCTGAATGTGCCATCCATGAACCAGTCCATGCTGCTGCTGGCTAGCTGCATCAGGCCACGGTCTGTGGCGTATACAATGATGTGGTCTCGCTTCCCCCCACTGTCATACAGGAGAAAGCGCATGCCATCTGCCGCAAGAGTGTACTCCTCTGGGATGATAAGCCTCTCCACAGATTGTGGGGTGGTTGACCAGCTAAGGGCCACATGTCGCATATGATGTACTGTCTGATGCAGCAGACGCACTCCCAGCAGGCGACTGGCAAAGGCTGCAGGGATGCCTGACTTGCTTGCCCCGACTACTTGTGATGTGGTATCCATGTTACACTGTGCCCTGTTCTGCAGTGTTCCCATGATGCACCGCACACCCACGTCTGCCCCTTCGGGGGTGTGATTATGCTCCCTGATGGTGGCCATCACCATGTCTTCAGCCGTGTGTTGGTGGGCCATGGAGTGGTACCTCCTCTCCTTGGCACATCTCCAATAAACCTTGTCAGGTCCCTCCTTAACTTTGCAGTATACAAAGCCATTGTGGACAGCCATGGGGTTGCCCTTCTGGCTCTGCACATAATGCACCTCCATGGTGTAGTTGCTGACACATCTGATGGGCTTGCTGTGGCTGCCAGTGATATAGGCACTGACTGCCCCCACCCAGTCTCTGCGGGTCCACGCCCCCTTCCTGCCTGTCCTGCATATCAGGTGGTGTTGTGCTGCACCCCCTTCCCCATCACCACCATGCCTTTGGGCCATGCTCACCATGGATCACCACCGTCATCTGTGTTGCCCCTGTGCCTGTGCAGGCCCTTACGGCTCCTTCCTTAAATGTACTGCCCTTTGCGGAAGGTGTCAGTGTGTGCTGTGGGGTCCATAGAGTTGGGGGATGTTGCACTGCACCCTGTCTGTGTGTTTGGCCATGTTGCTGACAGGTGCTGCGGGCTCGAACCACTGCCCCTCTGCCCTGTGCACCACCTGTGTCACCAATCTCTGTGTGCCTCTGTGGCAGTGCTGTCCCCCTGTGCTTTCTCCCGGTTGCTCGCCCATTGCCTCCTGCTGCCACAACTGGCTGCGGCCTGCTGTGCGAGCTGTCCTGTGCTCACTGTCTGGTTGTGTCTGTCTGTCAGTGGCACCTCCTCTGCCTATGGGGCTACTGGGACTGTACTGCTTGCTGTGCGTGGGTGTGCCCTTATCGGGATGCAGAGCTTTTCGCTCTTGTGCTGTTGTTCTCTGTTTCTATGCACTCGCCCTTCCTGTATTGGTGCTTTCTGCCTTGTCCTCTGATACCACGCTGTACATTTGGCACTCAACTTGGCTGTCACCCAAATTTTCTGATTACTTATACCACAGAGTAAGGTATTGCAACTCTGGGGCCTGGGCACTCAGGCCTTGAGGGTTTTCCTTTCTTTTAAATTGGCTGATTTTAGACAAAAAATGTATAACTGCTGCTGATTAAGAAAGTTTGCTAGATATGTTAAAGCAGGCAGACAAATTACAGGCTGGTTTGGTGAGAGGCTTTGACTTGGCCTGCTGGCCGCATGGCCGACCACATGGCAGCCAGCAGAGTCCTTTTGCAAAGGAGGTTTACTAGATCAAGTTAGAGCCAGTTTTTATACAAAATGGAATTTTTGTGGTTTAAGGTATTTATTTCCATGATTTGTTTAAAAAAAAAAAGATACACTGGAAGATTAGCCACTGCTTGCTAGCTGTTGCAAAAAAAAAAAGAGGAGATTTAAGAATTTATGGTTGCTGATTAATATGTTAAAGCAGGCATTGCAGACAGACAAATTACAGGCCGGTTTGGTGAGAGGTTTTGTCTTAGCCTGAAGGCCTCATGGCCAACCACATGGCATTTAGGGCCTAGTACTCTGGTTCAGGCAGCCAGCAGAATCCTTTTGTAAGGGGGTTTTGCTAGAGCAAGGGAGAGCCATTTTTTAATACAGAATTAACTTTTCATGGTTTAAGGTATTTATTTCAAAGATTTGTGAAAAAAAAAAAGAAAAGACATGCTGGAAGATTGGCCACTGCTTGCTAGCTGTTGTTAAAAAAACAACACTTGAAGCAACATCCCATTGTGTTAGACAGAAAAGGAAGTGCAAAAGAAGAAGGAAACCACTTTGGTTCTCAAATACAGTAGCAGAAAAGGTCAGAGCCAAAAGGCTGGCCTTCAGGAAATATAAGGGAACACAGCGGGATGAAGATAGGGAGGCATACCAAACTGCCCTAAGGGAAGCAGGGAAGGCAGTAAGGCAGGCAAAGTCCCAAACTGAGGAAACACTATCACGAACAGTAAAAGAAGGTGACAAGACTTTCTATAGATACATTAGTGAAAGGAGAAAGTCCAGAGGGGGTATTGCTAAGCTTAATGGAGAAAAGGGAGCATGTGAGGAGGAGGACCATGTAAAAGCATCTATCCTAAATAGATACTTTTGCTCAGTATTTACTGAAGAGAAGGTAGGGCAGGGCCCACAGCTCAACACCATGGACACAGGGGGGAGGGAGGTGAGCACTACTCCCTTCACAAAAGAAAGGGTCCTACAAGAGCTTGCTAAGCTCAGGGTGGACAAGGCAATGGGACCTGATGGCATATATCCCAGGGTACTTAAGGAGCTAAAGGTGGAACTAGCAGAGCCATTAGCAGAACTGTTTAGTGAGTCTCTGAGCACAGGAGAGGTCCCAGAAGAGTGGAGAAGGGCTCATGTGATCCCGCTCCACAAGAGTGGTAGCAGGGAGGAGGCAGGGAACAACAGACCAGTCAGTCTTACCTCAGTAGTGGGCAAGATTATGGAGGCACTCCTTAAGGAAAGGATAGTGCAACACCTAAAATCCATAGGGGCACAGAATCCAAGACAGCATGGGTTTACAAAAGGAAGGTCCTGTCAAACTAATCTCATAGATTTCTTTGACTGGGTAACCAGAGTGGTGGACCAAGGGGGAGCAGTTGATGTCGCCTACCTTGACTTCAGCAAAGTTTTGACACTGTTCACATAGAAGATTGATAAATAAGCTGGGTAGGCTTGGGGTGGGTCAGAAGTTGGTCAACTGGGTGGCAAACTGGTTGACGGGCAGAAAACAGAGAGTGGTGGTAAATGGTATACAGTCAGAAGAGATGCAAGTCACAAGTGGGGTACCTCAGGGATCAGTCCTGGGGCCAGTCCTCTTCAACATCTTCATTAGTGACCTTGCAGATGGACTAGAGGGTAAGACTTGTCTGTTTGCAGATGACACCAAGATCTGCAACAGAGTAGATGATCCAGATGGGGTGGGCAGAATGAGAAGAGATCTGGATAAACTAGCAAAATGGTCAGAAGAGTGGCAACTGGGATTTAATGCAAAAGTGCAAGATCATGCACATAGGGAAGAACCCTGAAGCCACCTATAGGCTGGGAGGGGAGTTGCTAGCAGTCACAAAGGAAGAAAGAGACTTGGGCATCATCATCACTGATGACCTGAAATCATCCAAGCAGACCTCTAAAGCAGTAGGTAAGGCTAGGGGGGTGTTAGGGTGTATTAGTAGGGGTATCACAAGTCGTAAGAGGGAGGTAATAATCCCTCTTTACAAGACACTGGTTACTTCCCATCTGGAGTACTGCGTGCCAGCAGTCTTTGAGGCCACACCTTCACAAGGACATTAACCAAATTGAGGCAGTCCAGAGAAGGGCAACCAAAATGGTGCAGGGACTGCATCAGAAGACATATGAGGACAGATTAACAGAGCTCAATATGTATACCCTTGAGCAAAGGAGGAGAGAGGTGATATGATCGAGGCATTCAAACACCTTAAAGGCATTAACAAGGTGAAAGAGTCTAACATGTTTAAATATAAGAAAAATAGCAGGACAAGAGGACACAGCATGAGATTAGGGGGCCCGATTAAGGGGGAATGTGAGGAAATTCTTTTTCACAGAAAGGGTGGTGGATGCATGGAATGGCCTACCTCAAGAAGTGGTGGCTATGAATACAGTGCAGGGCTTCAAACAGGCATGAGATAGGCATAAGGGAGCAATACAGATGAGTATGAATAGATAGGTCACTGACAGAGCAAAGGCCAATGGCACATTTATAAGGTAGAAAAAGAAATGGGCAGCCTGGATGGGCCTTGCGGTCCTTATCTGCCGTCAACTTCTATGTTTCTATGTTTCTATTAAGTGATTTAAGAATTTATGTTTTGCTGATTAATAGGTTAAAGCAGACATTGGAGACAGACAAATTACAAACTGGTTTACTGAGAGGTTTTGTCTTGCCTGGTGGAGATTACAAAGTAAAATTTTTTAAAGGATTAATAAAGATAAATAAGAGAATATAGGCTTTGGGGCCTGCTAACCACATGGCACACCAGGCCCAGTAAAGTATGTATGGCATTTGACTGGTTTTAAGAATAGGGTTTAACAATAATAATGTTAATTTTCAACATTTTAAAAGATTCACAATAACAGGCATTTAAAAAAAAAGATAGAATTTGTGTGTATTTATGATGAGCAGTTAGGGGCTGGGGAAGCATATTCAAGCTTGTAGTGACTCATTAGCTGGTTACTGCTTGTTGAAAAATGGAGCATTCCTTTTTCACAGAGTTTGGGAAGGTGTTCTTGGCATGCTGGATGCTAGCGTTTTAAATGGAATGGCATTTTAGTAGCATCTACGCTTTAAAAAGGAACTCATGCTAGGCATTTGCTTGTGGTGTTTTGCATTGAAGCTGAGCAGTGGAATTGTTTGTAGAGGTTGATACTGTTTTAGGATGGGACTTTAGTGTAATGATGCTAGTGTGGGGACAGTCGGTGAAGCATGTCTTGCCCAGGTTTATGTTTTGAATGCAGCCGCAGGATTTATTTAGGAATTTATAGCTGCTCCCTCTTGTTATTTCTCTACCTGCCTATAGTTCCACTGGAAGATGGGCAGGTGTGGTGATGGGGCCATGGGTCTCTCTCATGCCTGTCAGGAGCTTTAGCACCAGTTTTAATTGGGCTAGCGCAAGGGCAGACGTCCTGGTGCCTAGGGGGGCTTCAGGTCGAATCTGTGTTGCATGCAAGTAGTTTTTGACCTCTGGCCCCCTTGGGCTGTGGGTTTTGGGCACCGATCACATAGAAAGGCCTTGAGCTGGTGGCCTAGGCACAGTGTGCCATGGAGCAAGCTTTGTGGGGGGGGGACAAGTTGCCAAAGGGATGGAGGTGAACAAAAAAAAACAAACACAAAAAAAAACAGCAGTGATCTGGGGAGAGCTTGTGTCCACCTCTGCAGCTGGGGATCTGACCCTCCAGGTGGCAGAATGCAGGTACCCACCTGGGTGCACTGTGGATGGCAGCAAGCCGGTGGTCGATATGGGACCTGGCCGCATTGGTGATGTGTGGGGGGGGCGAGGGAGAAGGCAATTTGGGGTGAAGTGATGGAAGGGGAGCACAAACCAGCATGGGGCTGTGCAGAGTTTTTGGGAGGGCAAAATTTGGCCTTTGGTGCATTAGGTCATGGTCACGTTGTGTGGCATCTCACGTCATCACCGCGTGGCTCACGGGGTGGGGGGGGTCCTCATGATTTTGGATGGTAGCATCAAACTCATATTTTACAGGACCCCAGTGGAACAAGCTAATGTGTCTTAAAAAAACTGGTTAAAGTGCAAAGCAGTAAGCCTCCTCAGTAGAAGTTTAAACCAGAGTGTTGAAATTTCTCTTTTGTAAGGGGTCCCAAAAGAATACGAGTACCTATCTTTCTCAAAGTGAAGGGTGTACTCCAATAAAAGACCTTGGGGGAAATGATGAGTTTGTTTTATTTTCATTTTTATTAGATGGGTTAATTTGTCTCCAGAATGGTTTGCTAGAGCCTGACCATGGGCCACATGACCCAAGGATGGTGGAGCACATGCAGCAGAGCTGAACATGGATAGCAGGCCCATTGAGAACTTGAGACTGATTTTAGGAGGGTTTTTTTTTTTTTTTTGTGGTAATTTTCAGGTTATGAGATAGTAAAGGGAGGTCTGGTAGGAGGGATGAAGGTTTCCTGTAGGAATAGAGCAAGAACCAACCAATAATCGGGGGCATGGGCCTGGAAGAGAGGCTGCAGGCTTGGCACCTGATCACTGGTAATATTAGGGGATGCTTTGACTGGGGGGATGCACAGGTTAATATGCAGGTCAGACACCACTGTAACAGGTGTTTAGGTTTAAACTGGGATACAGAGAGTAACAGGGAAGGCTGGAGCAAGAATGGCCCCCCCCCACCACCACACATTGCTTGGGGTCAGGGTAGCGAGTGCCCCTGCCCCATGTTTGGTATGGACAATAAGAAGTCCAGATACTTTAGTGCCATAAAAGGGGGGTGGGGAGGTGTTTTCTGTTCACCCACAGATATACAGTAGGGGGAAAACACCCACTAGGGTGGAGAGAGAGGGGAACTTCCTGACGTGCACACTTCTTTCTTCTTTCCTTTGTCATTAAGTATTCATTCACAGATCATGGCACCTAAGACGTTTACCCCTCCAGCCTCCAGTGCCCTACTGAGATTGGAGACAGCTGCACTGATGACCAAGATGATTGAGCTGATAGACAAGGCAGTGAAAAGGGAGGAATAGGAGGTGGCAGAGACAGCCAGTTGGTCCAAGGAGGCTGGAGGTAAGCACCATAGGGGACCAGCCCCAGGCCTGGAGCCTGCTCCTATCACAAAGTCCACATATTTGGATACCAATGGGGATAAGGACATGGGGGAGCTTACAGGGGGAAGGTAGTTTGAAGGAATATAGGAAGGGTTATTAGTGAAGATGGGGGATAAAGGGGGGCACTATGGAGAAGATTTTGGAAGAATTTAGGAGTAAAAAATGTGGTAAGGGGAAGCCTAAGGAATCAGAGGGAGACACGGCTGGGGGGAGGAAACTATAAGAAGCCCCTCCCAGTTTTCTCCATGGGAGACCACATACCAGCCTCCATAAAAGATAAGCTTTGGAAAAGGAGTACATGGATATATTTGGCCTTTTAGACAAAAAGACTGTCAAACAATACGAGCATAAGGAGATGGTAAGAAAATCTGAAATGACTATGGCACTAACAATGGGGGACATACATGACAAGGACAATGTGATGTCATACGTATCCCTCGATTTTGCCATCCTGCTTATCAAGGTGGTATGGGGGGCACAGTTGGCAGAATCAGTTACTGAATCCGCATTTCACCTCTTACCCATCTGACCGGAGGACTGGGACTTACTGGGTTTCCAATTTGAGGGCTAAGTTTATTTTGACATGGCCCTGCCCATGGGGTGCTTGGTAGCCTGCTCCACCTTTGAGACAGTAAGCACATGGTTACAGTGGGCATTCAGGTGCAGGTATGGGCACAGCCAGTTAGTACATTACTTTGATGTTTGCTTGCTCATAGGGGAATCCAGGACAGAGGTACAGAGGAGGTTGGGAGATTTTCAGGCTTTATGCATAGCAGTCAGTATCCCCCCCCCCCCGTAAAATGGAAGACGGAAGGGCCCATCAGGGTGGTTGAGTTTCTGGGATTGAATTTGAATATAGTAGGGGAATGTTTTTGGCTGCCTCATGCCAAAGTGGCAAAATTGAAGGAGCTTGTCGGACAGATATTTGGTAGGAGAAGGGTGTCATTGGTAGTGATATAGCAACTGCTGGGCCATCTCAATTTTATTTGTAAGGTGATCCACCCAGGCAGAGTTTTTCACACAGTGATTAGGCCAGGCCACAACCAAGGTAAAGCAGCCACACCATTGGGTTGACATCACAAAGAGGTACAGGAGGATCTCTTGGTGTGGAAGGATTTTTTTGAGGAGTTCAATGGAGTGACCATTGACAGGAGGATTGGGTAGACAGTGAAGCTCTGTAGTGATACACTGATGCATCAGGTGCATCAGGCATCATGGTGTACCATCATTGATAGAATAGAAGTCTTGGAAGCCTTCAATAATCACTTTACAACTGCTGGGCTAGCATTCGACTCCTCTCCAGCCAACCAATTGAGATTACATCTAGGGATTAAGAACACTGATGCAAGGGTGACTGACTCCACTTTCTCCTTCACACCAGCCATGCTGAAGAAAGTCGAAGAGCTAATCTCACAGTTGGATATAAAAAAAAAGTGCAGGTGCTGACTCCCTTGACCCCTACTTCTTAATAATTGCCATACATGTATTAGCAGTACCAGTAACACATCTGTTTAACCTTTCACTACAGTCAGGAGCTATCCCATCAATCTGGAAAACCGCTCAAGTTATTCCACTACTGAAAGCCGGGGATCCCACAGACCTCAATAACTACAGACCAATTTCCATTCTTCCTGAGCTGTCCAAATTACTCGGAAAAATTGTGAGCACCCAACCAAGAGAATACCTAGAAGATAACAATCTACTAAACCCAGCACAATCTGGTTTCAGAGCAAAACACAGTACCATTACAGCTCTTGCAAAAGTCACCAATGACTGGCAACTTGAATTGGATAAAAAAAAAAAAAATTGTATGTGCTGTCTTCTTAGGACCTGCTCCTCTCCTCACTGAGGTCAATTGGACTTGACACCAATTCCATTAGATGGTTTAACAATTATCTTTCAGCAGGTAAAGGCCGAAGGAGATATATCCCTACTCAGACCACTACAAAGAGGAATACCACAAGGATCTATCCTTGGCCCTGTCCTCTTTGCCATATATATCAATAGCATTGACATAAATCTTACCAAAACCACTGTACACCTGTTTGCTGATGATACAGTACTGTATGTCAGTCACCCTTCTCCTGTAACAGCCTGCAAAGAACTACAAGCAGAATTCGACCTGCTGCAACACCAGCTGCTGGAAAAAAAACTACTATTGAATGCAAAAAAAACTAAGGCAATGTTTTTCTCCCCACAGGTGCAGGCAGGATACTCTATCCCAATCGATCTCCCTAAATTATCCACTGCCCTTGGTGAAAACCTCGAATATGTCACAAAATTCAAATACCTGGGGGTATGGCTAGATAGTAGACTAGACTACCTAGAACATCTGGAAGAATTGCTAAAAAAGCTCAGACAAAGACTTGGACTTTACTATAGAATAAAGCACTTCCTTACAAGTGATTCAAAAAAGAAGATGGTCCAGGCCACATTCCTCTCAGTACTAGACTACGCTGACTTCCTATATAGTCGCTGCCCTACGGTATGTTTGATCAAACTAGATACACTATACCACAGAGCTTTGAGGTTTATCACAGACCTACCATACAGCACTCACCACTGCTTGCTATACTCTGCAGTTGGATGGACCTCGCTTCAATTTAGAAGAGATAGGAATGCAATACTATGGACTTACAGAGCAATATCACAGCAGCTTCCAAAATATATCTCAGACTGTTTTTTACAAGCCACATCAAGTAATTATGCATTAAGAAGTCTGAACTTCATTACTCTCAAAGTTCTTAAATTCCACTCTCGACGTGGCAGATATGCAGTTAGTTATGTGTCATCTATTTTATGGAACACAACTCAGAAGACACTGAAAGTGAACAAGCTTATATCTACCACAGCCTTTAAATATCTATACAACAGGATATTCAAAGAAAAATGTAGCTGCTTCCGCCAACATTAGATTAATCTTCCATCTTTCTCCTCAGCTGGCTGACCATTTAAGGTAGCTCCCCAGCACCCTATGAGCAGTTACCTCACAATTCATAAACCATTACCACAATCCATTCTTCTTATTCATTTTGTACTTAGTCTCCTTTACACTCTCAGCTTTTTACTTCTCCAGTCTGACCCCTTCCCTTCCCTCTAG
Organism: Neoceratodus forsteri; assembly: GCA_016271365.2. NCBI lineage: Eukaryota > Metazoa > Chordata > Ceratodontiformes > Ceratodontidae > Neoceratodus > Neoceratodus forsteri. The sequence goes on along the minus strand of CM057459.1, from coordinate 1,287,208,740 downwards.
ACCCACTATTGATCCCTCTATAGCACCAGCTTTTTCCATTCCCTCCCCTCCACCCTTTTCCCTACCCCTGGCCACAACATCCAGTATACACCCTATCCATCCGCCTTGTCACTGTTCCCTCCGGTACTTGCCAATTACAAATCACTCCTTGTAGATATATCTTCCAGCTGTCCATACAGCTCATCACCTGAGTTTAAAATTATCTAAGTAAATCTCTGACACATTTAACCCTTCACCAAAAAGTGCTAGTTTCAAAGTGTCTCCCACTACAAGCTGGCTACTTCATGAATCATGTATATATGTATTATATTCTTGTTATTAGCGTATCATTGTACTGTGTCATGGAATTGATGTATTGTATTCATTTGCTGTCTTCTCAAAGTTGTGTATACTCTGTATGTTATATTTCATATAAATTGAACCTTGACCTTACCAGGTCCATCTTGCAAATGAGCTTTGCTCAATGATGTTCGCCTGGAAAAATAAAGATTTGATTGATTGATTGACTAGGAGGACAGGTGGATGGCAGAACCATGGCCCACCAGTTGGACAGCTCAGGATTTACAGAACAACATTACTTTCCTTGAGATTGTCCCTATTTGGGTAGCATTGGTGGTATGGGGGAGGGAGATGAGAAAAAGAAAGGTGGTGTTCTGGTGCAACAACAAAATGGTGGTAGAAGTAATTAACAGGCAGACAGGACACACTGAGATGGTGACTAGGGACACTAGACAAGTGATGCTGCTAGGACAGCACTTGAACCTTTCCTTCAGTGTGAGGCATGTAGAAGGGGTAAAGAATGAGATTGCTGACAGCCTTTCACATTTTCATTGTGCAGGTTCAAGCTGCTGGCCCCTCAGGCAGAGCTGTTGAAAACACCAATACCAGAACATGTGTGAGAAATTGGGTAGCAAGAGCCCAAGTGTTGTACTGGAGCTCTTGGTCGGCCAACACTATAGGGCCTATGAAGGTGTGTGGGAAGCCTTTCAAGGGTATCGGTCCAGCAGGGCATGGTGGTAAGCGCACCAGCCTTGGAAGAACAGGTAATGAGATTTATGGTGAATAGATGGGATAGGAGAATGGTCCACTTATCCTTGGCAGTGCTGCTAGTAGGCAATAGGATGGGCTGGTATTTTCAGGGGTTGCCCTGAGCCCAACAGAAGTCAAAAGTATGATGCATGCTCCTGGGGTGGCAGAAGGGGCAGGGCCAGCTTACAGACACAAGCAGACCCATAACACATGACATTCTAGAGGCAGTCATGGGGGTGCTGGGGGTCATATGTCACTCAGCATCTGAGGCATGCCTCTTCTGGGCAGTATTTGCATTACTGTACAGGGAGACCTTTCGGGTGGGCGAATTGGAGGCAAAACAAAGGTGACACAGAGGGAGGTTTACAGGGGGACATTCAATTTTTCAAGGAGGGCCTGCACATTTGGTTGCGATGATCAAAGACAGCCCAGATGGGTCAGAGCACCTACAGTAGGTGAGCAGCCCATGCAGAGTGGAGGGGCAGATCAGTGCAATAAAAACCAGTGAAAAATATGGGAGTATCTGGCCGGCAGGCACGGGTAACTGGTTTCAACGGGTGAACCGGTAAGTGGTAACTTGTTATCAGGTGGGGAGGCTGTTGAAGAGGGCATTGGCATTTAGGGGGCGTGACCCAGCACAATTCACCACACATTCTTTTAGAATTGGAGCAGCTTCTGAATTAGCCCAGGAGGGGTAATCTGTGGAAGAAATAAAGAAGTGGGGCCGCTGGTGATCTGACTGTTACAAGCACTATAGCAGACCTTGAAATTACCTCTTTGTGCTTTTTCTTCTATCAGCAGGTGATGGGAGGCAATGGATTATGTGGATCCTGGGACACTCCTATGTCTACTGGGCAGAGAAGCACATGGTGACCAGCCAAAGGGAGAGGGAAGCTTGCAAGAGGATTCAGAAGCCCACCCATACAATGGAAAGGGATTTGGGGAATGCACTGGTCTCAATTGCTACCTGTTTTGGAGGAACTTAAATTGCTTTGGTGCAGGACAGATATATTAGTTAACCACCTTGGGGGCAATGACTTAAGGAAGATGCCACGGGGGGCCCTGTTGACGGCTGTCATGGCAGATTTGTAGACCATCAAGGTTTGGTGGCTCAGGGTGGAGATTGTGGGGTCTGACATTATATTAAAGTAGGTTTGGAGTCAGGCTACCAGCATTGGAGCAATTGAGAGAGCCTGAAAATGGTTAAATAGGAGAGTGGTGGTTTTTATACAGGGGATAGAGGGAGTCCGTTTCGCACCTGGGTATTAATTTTGACAGGCTGCACCTTTAATGGGGGGCATGGGGTGCATTTATCTGATCAGGGTTTGGCAGTATTTATATTGGCTTTTGGGCAGGAAGCTGCAGTTAAGCTTTGGTAGACTAGCCCTATGGCAAGTGGCTGCCCTGTGGCTATGGTAAGAGCTAGATCTCCACAAGGGGGGGGGGAGCCCCACAATCCATCACAAACTGGAGATGTGGTCTGGTGGAAGGGATTAGGAGTGAGGAGGGAGGGCCATAGAAATGAGGGTGGGGAGATAGGCAGGAGATAGGGGAGGTTGCACGGGCCAGGGGTAGGCATCTGGATGTGTTCTATAGAGGGAGGAGGGTAAAATGGCTAAGGGTTATGCACTAGGGCATCCAGACCTAGATAGATGGCAGGGAGGGAAGATTGGTGTCAATGGCAGGGGGTTGGATGAAGCATCCAGACCCTGGGAGAAGAAAGTGATATTCAATGCAAGATTGAATTGGTATAAAATTGTATGACAATTTTACGTACTGGGAATAAAGTATTGTAAATATGATTGAATTATACTGATGTACATAAAACTGAAAAATCTTACTGTGGTGTAATAAATCTTTTGCCTTCGTGCACCCATTGAGTTTTGGTGTGGACATTCATATTATTTCAGAGGGGGTGATCACGGGAAATGTCTCATTATGTGAATGAATACATAGAAATTCTGGTACCTAAAATTACCCCTTACATCAAAGACACAAACCCTATGGTACAGTTTTTGGACACTGTGGTAATAGCTGAATCTTCTCTCCATGTCTGCATAGATATTGAAAGTTGGTATACAAATATTCCCCATGAGGGTGGACTCAGATCCATAGACAAAGCCATATGTAACAGACCAGAAAATGTAGTTCCACAAAGAACATATATTATTATATTACAGAAGTAGCCAGATTTGTGCTAGAATCAAATTACTTTATTTCTGAGAGAAAACATTGTGCGTAAATAAAGGGTACATCTATGGGCACAACATTTGCTCCAAATCTGGCAAATCTATAGGTGGCTGATTGGGAAGAACACTATATATATGCAGGAGAAAACAAAACCATTTTTTGACAGGATTAAATTGTGGTAATAATGTTTGGATGGTATTTTTATGGCACAAACTGGATCTGAGTTAAAACTGGAACAATTTGAAAGGTACATTAATTCAACAAGCCTTCACTTAAAGTTTACTGTACCTTTAAAGGGACACTGTCAACTTGTTTTTCATCATATTATTTTTAGCTAAAAACCTACATTTAATGAATGCTTACCTTCTCTAAAATTCATTGAAGTTGCTGTTTGCTTCCTTGTTTAGTAGAAATGAAATTCATAGAAATGTTTATTTATAAACAACCTTGTTTTGTCTACAATCCTGGATCTGTTTTACTGCATACTCCCTGAACATTAGAAACACCCCCAAACAGTGCAGTCACTCATGATGCAATAGCCTCCTTATCTCCCACTTCATCATAAGTGGCTAGACTGTGTTATGGGTGTTCCCAAGTCCAGGAAACATGCAGTGAGAGCGGATCAAGGAATGTAAACATTAAAGAATCAGAATCAAACTACCAGCTGCATCAGTAGTCTTTACAGACTGTTGGCAATCATAAAATGTGTTTTTATGTTGGCTTGCCCGCGCTTGCACGCAGGTCAACATATTCAGGGAGTGGAGATTTGGAGGAGCGGCTGCTGTTGGGTGAATGCAGGACATGCATCAGTAGGTGCGTCCCTCATTCCCCAATAAGCCAGCATGCTAGCGCTGACACCAACATTATGTAAAGTGGACATAACTTGTAAACAAAGTGCCGCTGCAATCAGAGACAAGCTCGTCATGCAGAGGCATAAAGACATGCCTCCCATACGTGCCTTTTCAAGTGAAACATTTCAATAAACATGGCGCGGAAGACGCCACATGGCGGGTGAAGCTCATGTCCCCCCTTGTGTGACACGCCAACGGGGGAGCCCACTCCAAGTCGGCATCACCCCCCAACTGTTGAATGCCAAGGGGGGTGCCCAATCCCCATCAGCTCACGCTCCCCCCGACTTTGTTTGCCGGCTGGGGTGCCCAATCCCCGGCGGCATTAACCCCCCCGTGTTGTGTGCCGATGAGGTGCCCAATCCCCGTCAGCTAGTGACCCCAAACCCACTTAGGTGGCACACTGGAAGCCCACCCCAGCATGCCAAAACTGTCCGCGATGTTTTCTGTACCTGAATAAAACGGTTCCTAGTAGTCTAGGTCCGCCTCCCCCCACCGCACCCACCACTGCGCACCCTGCCTCCCCTCACCCCACCCCACACTTACCTCGAGTCCGGTGCAGCGATCTTCAGTGGTCCGGGAACACGTCTGCACTCTTCAAAGCCGACTGCGAACTGAGGAAGTGCCGGTAAGCTGTATAATGGATAGAATGAGTTTTTTTCAACTTTGTTGCATATCTCAGGCATTTCTTGTTTTTTTAAGGTTAGACTGTTGTGCAGCTAGGAATTATGATTCATTGCCAGCCATAGTACTGCATGCTGCTGCTGCCCTTTCCTCTTGGGCACTTGTTCTATTTGTCATGTTATTAGTTTTCCGGCAGCTAACATTAGCCATAGCACCATTATGCACGTGAGGATGTGCTATGTACTTGAAGAGGAAAAAGCACTGGTCTAACTCAGGTTGTGAAGCAGCAGAGAGTGAGCTGAGTACAGTGCTGCTGAAGTGAAAATAAACAGAGAGATTATTGCTGTAGCCAGTCTGCATTAAAACCCTAGTAAATAAATAACTAGTACCGGGATTTTATGGTAGCACTTTCAGCAGGAGGGTAGGTGGTGGTGGTAACTGAAGAAAGAACTGAAAAGCTCCTTAGCTTTTACAATGGATCTCTTCCATATTCTCATGTTCACAAAACGCGGCCATGCTACTGTGCTAATGGATGATGCATATTTTAATACATATACACATCTATATATATATATATATATATATATGTGTGTGTATATAAATATATATATATATATATATATATATATATATATATAGATATATATATATATATATATATATATATATTTTTTATAGTTATTGACTTTACTACGATTGCCTTCCTAAAAGAATAGGTTCATTGTGGCAACTTGTGTGCTGGCTCATTTCACCAGACTGTCCTATACTCCATTACAATGAATCTCAGTCATTTTTCTTGTTTGCCAAATAGAATGACTATAGTGGACAGGTCAGCGCACCTCTTCTGTAAACTTAACTTTAGGCTTACCACATCAGCAGTTCTACAAATATAGCTCACAATTCAGCTTTGCTCATACTTTTATTAAGGGAGCAACTCAGTCTGCTAGCGTGAAGCTGCGGACTGCTAGTAAAGAAAATTTCAGGGTAACTGTATACTGTCCAGGACCTTTCGTTTAATTGTTTGAGCTGCTGCCTTTTGTATTAATGGAAAAAAGTATGAGCAACTTTGAATTGCAAGCTGTATTTGTGGAGATACTATAGTGAGCCTATTGAAGTGAAGTTTGCAGAAGGGGTGCTGACCTGCTGTCAGCTACGGTACTTCTGTTTGGGAAATATTATGCTTTGTTATGTTGTAATTCAAGATATCCTCTTGATACTAATCTCACAATACCCCTAGGTTTAAATACATTGACTACGACAATAAAAATCCTGGGCTAAAGTAGTTGGGGAGTGGGGACCAGTCACTGATTGAAGTACTCACTTTATTTCCGCACAAGCAGCTATAGTGAGGATGGAGGTGGTACATTTATTTATTGACGAGAAAAAGCCCATGTTTTTTTTTCTCTGTTTGTTTTCTAGTCGCTAAATAAGCTTGAAATCTTTGTTCGAATCCCGACCGAGACAGTTATTAGCTGAAATGCAAGCTATGATTAGTTTAGTCATCCAACACCAAAATATGACAGGTTCTCTGATGATAACTTTGCACAGACCTCTGTCAAACATAGTGACCACTCACCAGTAGCATCTACCTAAGAACTGCTGTCAGTTATATAGAAAATGAACAGCAGAAAAAAATTAACTTTTATTGTACATCTGTCATGCAGCACATTATCTCAAGTGGAGTCATGTCTATGCAAGTTACATAGATATTTGGAACTGAGTCGCTTAGGGTTTACTTGTGATTTCTGTTTCACTCATTTCGGCATTGTTTACTTTGCTGCTTTTGATCATGCTATTGCTGCTTCTATGTTTTGACATAGTGCCTTCCCAAATCCCCGTCCTCTAGAATAACCCAAGAAACATCACAAAATTTCACCCACAAGTTCCAGTAGCCATTTCTGAGCACTCCCCAAGTCCACCCATACATTCTCCCTCATACTCCGTTCTCCCAAGCCTCAGACTCTCAGCACTGTTGATATCAGCAACATTTAAACATTTCAAGTCACATAAATAAAGCATTGTTAAAAGCACTTCCCTGCTGAGTGGTAGTGATCCTCTCCCTGTCCCCAAGTCCTAAACAATTCAGCAACTTTTTTCAGACAGAGAACTTTCAGGACAGATCCTAAGTTTAAAACCTCCCACTGCTGCAGCCAAATGTGTCGCCACCTGCAGTCACATGATTCTTGCCTTGCCAAATGGCTGTCAGATGTGTTGTCCGTTGTCCTTCCCCATTAGCCCACCCTCACAGTCGCCCACCCACTACCCCCTTTCCAAATCCCCGTCCCCAGACTAACCCTGGAAACATCAGAAAATTTCAGCCAAAAGTACTAGTAGCCCTGTGTCTCTGTTTTATCAGCCTTCTCCAAGTCCACCATTGCAGTCTCCTCTCCTTTCCCTTCTCCCAAGCCCCTGACTCTCCGCACTCTCACTGTGAGTGTGATTCAAACATTTCAAAGCACGTAAATAAAGCACATTTAAAAATAGAACAAAGCACTTCCCTGACAACTGGCAATCCTCTCCTGTGCCCCCTAGTCCCAAACAGCTTAGCGGCTTTTTTTTTTCAGAGATGGATTAATTTCTTTATTCACAATTTATTTTTCTAAGATAACCTAGCTGAATCGTTATATGTCATGGTCAATGGGATCCTGCTTTTACCCAACTGTGAAGCTGAGTGGACTGAAGCAAAGAAAGAGGAAACTGAACACAAATTCTTCTTAGCTAACGGTCCATATTCCAGTCACAAAAAAACATGCCTCAAGACAGTATGTGTTGCTGATGACCATGAACTGCACAATGTACAAAAGTGAGCATGACATGGCACAAAGTAACGTTATTACAATAAAAAAAACAACAGTTTATTATCTGTGTTGTGCCGTCTACTTTTCCATTTAGTGGATCAAAGAACAGCATCAGTACAAATCATGGATGTTATTTCATGTCATGTATAGATATACTTTCATTAATATTAAACACAGCTAAAACTTTACAACGCTATTAATTATGCCTGCATTTACTTTGAGCCTGCCTGAACTCTGTATGGCTAGCTCAAATATCGACGTCATATAGAATTCAAAAATTATGAAGCAGATCACGAGTGCAAAAAATAATTCTCATTATCAGGGAGTTAGTTCACGGGTCACCCAATAAACAACAAAAAAATAACAACAGGAGTGTGATTTGGATGTAAAAAGCACTGTTTAATAATTATTAAGTAGTTTTCAATCAAACAAACACAACATAGGTGCTTCATGTCCCCTTTAAGTTTGAGACAGACCTGAAATGTATCTTTATATGCACGAGTCTTGGCACCTAGCATGCATTCAAAATGTTAAATTCAATAACAGCCAATATTAATAGATTTCATCCTAAATCAGGAAATCCCATGGGAAAGACATAAACTTGTCTCCATGGTAACCGGGACACAGTCTGACCAGCCGAGATTGCAGGCCACACCTCACCAAGATGTAACATCAGCAGGCAGTGAGTGGTGGCTCCCCGGGACTCAGAAAGTAATATCCTGGACACCACAGGTACTGCAGTTTGCAGTACGAGACAGAGAGCCTTTACCCCTAGAAACAGTCTGACCGGTGGGGCAGCTGTATCATGAAGTCGGTGTAGTGATCGAGGATCCCAGACCCAAAGACAGAGACCAAAAGTACAGAGCCAAGACCAAAACTCTGCTGGCTCGAACTGGGGCAGAACCAGTTCTCTCAGCATCTGGACCAAAATATGAGCTGGAACCGAGCTGCTCCTGCAGGGTAAAGTTATGTTTTACTTTTCATTGTTTTATTTTCCACAGTTGGTAGTTACCTAGTTTGTAGTTTTCTTATGTGATGAACATGATATGCATTGCTGAATGCAGCGTGACTCTTCCGTTCAGTTTTATTTATATGTGCACTTATCTAGTGACCGTTTCCAATACACAGAACTGTACTGTGTTGTGTGGTGTGATATATGAATTACTTTCTGCCCCACAGGTCTCACTGTCCCTGATGCTGTGCTGGGTAAAGACAATCATAACATCACTTGAGCACTGCTTTAAAGGTATCCATCAAGGGACTGGCCCAAGAATGTAAGGATGGCAAAGGCAAGCTATAGCAAGCCCCCATCTCCTGCAGCACCAACACACCACCTCCCCACTATGTAGCATTCCTTTACAATTATAATAATAATATTCATTGCAGCCCAGCTGAGATGCAATCATTGGTTTCCATAGCACTGAACAAGTGACTTGCTCAGGGTCACATTGTAAACAAAGGGCTGTGGTAGCTTTCAAATAAGAAGAGGAAACAGCATTTATATAGTGCTTTTCATACACGGTGTACCCCAAAGCACTTAGCAAGCAATGCTAGACTGGTAGTGAAGTGACTGGATGTGTAGTGGTGGCCATAATGCAAATCAGCGCTCACCCACAGCCTGGATAATTGCATGCACTACTTTCTCTCAACCCTTCAAAAGACAAATCCCCAGATGGCTTGGACCCTAAACTCCTCTACCTCTCCACCACTGCCATAGTAACTCCGCTGGCCAAACTCTTAAACCAATCCTTTGCCACCACTGCTGTCCCCCAAGTATGGAAGCATGCCACTGTCATCCCCCTCCCTAAAGGAGGTATCCCCACATCCCCCTTCAACTACCACCCTATTTACCTCCTCCCAGCACTAGCAAAACTACAAGAGCACCTTGTGCTCACCCAACCAACTTCCTTCCTCACCGACATTAATTTCTTCATGCCCTACCAGTCAGGTTTCAGGAAGGGACACTACACCCCCTCCTCCCTGATAAGGCTTACTGACTCCATCCTAACGGGTATGGACAATGGGCTGATCACCTCAGCTGTCTTCGTCAACCTTGCAAAAGCTTTCAACACCATCTCCCACCCCATATTGCTCTCTTGTCTCGCTGAATCAGGCCTCTCTGTTGTTGTCACCAACTGGTTCAGATCTTACCTCTCTGGCAGAACTCAATCCGTTAGAGTCGCTAATACTATCTCCTCCTCCTCCCTTCCCCTAACTACCAGTGTCCCCAAGGGGTCAGTTCTAGGACCCATACTGTTCTCTATATTCCTAAACGACTTACCGCTCATCTGCTCTACTGCCTCAATCCACATGTATGCAGATGATACTGTACTCTTCTCCTCAGGCTCCGACCCTGAAGTGATACAAATGAACCTCCAAACTGACTTTAACAAAGTACAGCAATGGTTCAACTCTCACCAGCTCTCCCTAAATGCTAAAAAAAACTGTCATGATGACTTTTGGCACATGACAACGCCTGTCCAGACTCCCATCCCTTCCCTATTTCCACACCCTGGATGGTCAAAAACTCAAAGATGTCTCCTCATTCCGTTACTTGGGGGTATGGCTCAATCGCCATCTTTCCTTCTCAGTCCACATCAATGCTATTTCAAAAAAACTATGCCCCATGCTCGGTGCACTGTATAGGAACCGCAGTAGCCTCCCTCCCTCCATCTGACATGAACTGGTCCAGAAGATGATACTTCCCTCCTTTGATTACTGTGACAATGTATATGGTGCAACCCCTAAGTCCACCCTATCTAAGCTGGGCACACTTTTTAATGCCTTCTGCCACTTTGCTCTCAATGCCTCACCCCTTACCCACCACTGTGACCTCTACCGAGCCCTGGCACTAACATCCCTCAGAAACCACCGCATCTCACACTTTGCTAAATATGTCTCTAACCTATGGTTTGGCACCATCCCTTCCTACCTCTCCACTGTCCTCTCAGCTGTCTCCTCCCCCACCCATTATCTTAGATCCTGCGACTACCATCAACTATCAATCCCTAGGCAGAAGACCACTGCCGGTCAAGCTACCTTCTCACACTGGTTACTCAAGCTATGGAATGATCTCCCACCTCAAATTCAGCATTCCTCCTCTGCCCACTCTCTTTCTACCGCCCTAGCTAACTTCCTCACCACAAATTGCTCCTGTACCTGAATCAGCCATGCACCAATTGCTCCTCTCCCCACTGCCTGACCAGCGGCCTTAGCTTTGCTACAAATGCTGTCATATAGCCCCAACCTATGCACTTTTGTCCTGTGCCTTTTTGTCCTGTACCGTCATGTGTTCTACGTCTCCTGTTGTTCATACCTACGTAATACTGTGTGCTAAATGTTCCCTTGTATTGCTGCTACATGTCAGGTAATTGTTATATGCTCCTTACAATATCCAATGTACTCCATGTGTGATGCTTGTAGTTTATTGTAAATGTATCCCTATGCTGCTATTTGCCTGTCTTATGTGCTCACTTGATAACCTGTGTGTTATCCAACCCCCTTGCACCCCCACCCCAGAGATTGCACTGGGAGATGAGCATCTTGTTGCTCAGTGTGCCTTTCCTGACAAAACAATTTCAATAAATAAATAAATAATCTGGTTTATGGGAAGGCGAATGTTGGCCAGGACACTGGGAATGTCCCCTACTCTTTGTGAAGAATGTCCTGGGTTCTTTTACTTCCACCAGGACAGCACCAGGATGAGTAGAACTGTCCTTGGGTTAACGATTCATACTAGAATTCATACTAGGAGAGCTAGGTGTACAGCAGGCCACAGCCCATATAAGCATACCTCCAGCAAAGCTGGGCAATATTTACTCCTAAGTTTAGTAGATTCTTGTCTATAACTTTTTTGAAAATGTCTATTTTTTTTGCATCTACTATATATTTTGGGAGTGTATTCCAAATCAGTATAATCCGCTGTGTGAAGAAGAAGTGTCTGTTGTTTCTCTTCAGATATGTTAATGTTAACTGTTATTTATAACTTCTTAAGTTACATGCTCTTGTATTGAAGGTCATCCCTAATTATTTCATTAATGCTGGATCCCTAGATATTTTAGACATTAGTAGTACGTCCCCTCTGGTTCTCCAGAGTTCTAAAGGGTATAATTGTAACTCTGTTAGCCTTTCTTCATAGCTTTTTGTTTGCATGTTATTAGTTATTTTTGTTGTATATCTCTGGACCCTTTCCAGTTTTATCATATCCCTGCTTAGATGTGGGCTTCAAAGTGCTGAGCAGTAGTCCAAATGTGGAAGTACATAGGTTCTGTAGATTGGCAATATACAGCGTCTGTCTCTGGAGGAGAAAGCTCTTTTTATACATCTGATTATTTTATTGCATTTCTTTACTACCTCATTACAGTGTTCAGTAAAAGATAGATCAGATGAAATAATAATTCCAAGATCTCGTTTGGTGGTGACTTTCTTCAGGGCAACACCATTTAACCAACACTGATGTCTAATATTTGTGTCACCCAAATGCATAATCACACATTTCTCAATGTTAAAGGTCATATTATTTTTAAGCGCCCATTTTTCAAGTATGATTAGGTCTTTCTCTAATGTGCATATGTCATGATCAGTGATAACTTTTGCTGCCACTTTGGTGTCATCAGCAAATTTTATGGAAAAATTACAAAGCTGGTTTGCCATGTCTGAGATAAATCTGAAAAAGAGTGCTGGCCCCAACACAGACCCTTGGGGGACACCACTAGTAACTGATCCTATATTAGTGTGAAAACCCCTGATGCATACCATTTGGGTATGGTTACTTAACCATTCTTCTACCCATTGCACAAGAAAATGATTTATCCCTGGTTTGTACATTTTTGTTATAAGCACTGAGTGGGGGACTTTATCAAAGGCTTTGCAAAAGTCTAAATATATGATGTCCACTGGATTTTTTTCATCCAAATATTTACTAACCCTTTCATAAAAAAATAAGTTATTTGTAAGGCAAGCTCTTTCACTTTTGAATCTGTGTTGTTTGATATCCATTAGATTTTTAGATTTCATGTCTAGCTCTAGTCTTTCTATGATAAATGATTCAAATATTTTCCCTAAAATGCTAGTAAGACTGATTGGTCTATAGTTTTTTCATGTCACCCCTATTTCCCTTTTTAAAGATGGGGTGACCATTGCTGTTTTTCAATTGTTTGGTATTTTCCTGTCCTAAGGGATAGAATATAGATTTTATGCAATGGGTCCACAAGCAAAGAGGCTAATTATTTTAATAATTTTGGATGCAATTTGTCTGGTCCCAGGGATTTATTCACATTTAGTTCATTCAATTTTTTTAGTATATCCTTTTTTGTTATTTCTGGCATAAACTCTTGAATGTTTAAGTTATTAATATGTGTGGTTTTATTACAAGGGCTGCTTTTATTAAATACAGAACAAAGGTTTTTATTCAGTTCTTCTGTCATTTCTTGAGGTTCCACTATGTATTTATTATTCACTATTAAGGGACCTATAGGATTTATTGTTTGTTTTTATTATTAATGTATGAATAAAACTCTCCTCCATCTATCATATGTGCCAGTTTAAACTTGATTTTTCTTTTTTCAGCTTTAATTGCATTTTTGCATTCCTTTAGAATGGATTTGTATTTATATTTATTGTAATCATTAGTGTCCTTAATGCTTTGTATGTTATTCTTTTCTTAGCAATGAATATTGTAATTTTTGATGTAAGCAGATAGGTACTTTGCCCCTTTTATTGTAGTTTTTTTTATTTTATTTATTTTATTTTATTTATGTTTTTGGTAACAAGGTTAATGCACTGATCCAGTGGACCATTTTCAGTCATGACGTGGGCCACAAGGTGGCAATGGAGTAACACAAACAGTGGACATTTTTATGTTGGCTTGCTGCTCTTGCGCGCAAGTCAACATCTTGCAGTTGTGCAGATTTGGAGGTGCAGTCGCTGTTGGGTGAATGCAGGGCATGCATCAGTAGGTGCATCCCTCATTCCCCAATCAGCCTGCATGCCAACGCCACACCATGCATACATAATGTGGCAAGCACATCTAAGGAAAGGTCCACTGCAATCCGAGCAAAGCTCATCAGATGCAGCAGTCCTTTTCTTGCCATGCTAGCCACCATTATGTGCATGGCGGGACACAGCCGTAGAACTGCCGACTTTGGGGGTGCCCAATCCCTGTTGGCTGCCCCTGTCCCTGTCATTGTGCCAATGGGGAGCCCACTCCCATCAGCATAAAGCACCCCAATTGTGTAATGCCAGAGGGTGCCTAATCCCACCTCGGCTGTTACCCCGCCTCCCTTTCCTTGTGTCGGATGGGGAGCCCACTCCCCATCGGCAGAAATAGCCTCCCTAATTGTTTAATGCTGAGGGGGTGCCCAATCCCCACTCGGCTCTGATTCCCCCCTTCTATGTGTGCTAACAGGGGTGCCCAATCCTCATCGGCATAAATTCAGCATCCCCCGTGTTGTTTGCCGAAGAGGGTGCCCAATTCCCCGTCGGCTACAGACACCCCCCCAAAACAGTTAGATGGCATGCTGGGAGCCCACCCCAGTGTGCCAAATCCCCATGAAAAAAAACTGTCCCGCGATGTTTTCTTTCCCTTTTACTACCTGTAAAAGGAAAATGGTCCCTCATAGTCTCCATGCCCCCCTGCCCCCATCCGCACCCACCCACTGCACACTGTGCCTCCCCACACACCCCCATACCCCATACTTACCTCCTGAGCTCAGCACGATGATCATCGGTGGACCGGGAACACATCTGCACTCTTCAAAGCCAACCACAAACTGAGGAAATGCCGGTAAGCTGTATAATGGGATAGATAGGGTTTTTTCAACCTTAGTACATATCTCAGGCATTTTTGTGAATTTTGGCCCCAAATTTTCAACATGAGGTTTCTGGGACCCCTTCTCATGAATTCTTGCACTGTCATGGTGTTATTCAGTCCCGAAAGGTGATTTCACAGTTACTGCATGGAGTCATCTTTCAGGACTGCATAAGGAGATGACAGTGCCACTGTTCTTGAGGGGGGCTCTCAAAAACCCTATGTTGCAAATTTGGTGGGAAAAATCCAAAACATGACTGTTTTACGAGCGTGCGTAGCAACTGCACAATGCACACTCATAAGTTAGCGAATTCGCAATATTTCCATGCCAGATTCTCAACATTGGCATTTTACCACACCTTCCTGTAAACTGTGCAGCTGTAATTTTTCACATCCAGGCCCGAAATGTGTTTTTGCACTTCTGGCACAAAATAGCACGGTCGTGGTGTGAAATCAGTGTTCGAGACACATTATGAAAATAACAGTGACACTGTTCATGAGCAGAGATCCTAAAATGCCTGTGTTGACAATTTGGTGACAATACTCCATAAAAATACTGTTTTACGAGCGTGCGTAGCAACTACGCAATGCACGGTCGTATGTTGGTGCATTTTCACTATTTGCATGCCAGATTCTCAACACTGGCATTTTACCGCACCTTCTTGTGAACTGTACAGCTGCCATTTTTCATATCCTGGCCGAAATGTGTTTTCACACTTCTGGCGCAGAATAGCGCAGTTGCTGTGCGAAATCAGTGTTTGGGACACATTACAAAAAATGACAGTGATACTGTTCATGAACAGAGGTTCTAAAATGCCTGTGTTGAAAATTTGGTGACAATGCTCCATAAAACGACTGTTTTACGAGTTGCATAGCAACTGTGCAATGCACGCTTGTAACTTAATGTATTCGCAATAATCAGTGTGGGATGCTTTACTAAACCCCTCGGCTTTGCCCTCAGGGTTCATGTAGCACCCCACACCTCAGGTGTGTGTAAAATTTTCATTACACATGCCAACCCATGCATTATTCTATATGTAATATGCTTTGAAATAAGGGCATGCTCCACACAATGCTTGCAACTGCTCCACTCTTGCAAAGTGGGTGGACAGCTGCAGAGGCCCCCCATGCACAGGATGTGCACCTTTGGGGCACCCCACAGCATCCAGA
Organism: Neoceratodus forsteri; assembly: GCA_016271365.2. Classification (NCBI taxonomy): domain Eukaryota; kingdom Metazoa; phylum Chordata; order Ceratodontiformes; family Ceratodontidae; genus Neoceratodus; species Neoceratodus forsteri. The sequence goes on along the minus strand of CM057459.1, from coordinate 1,287,193,273 downwards.
GCCATTGTTTTATGCTTACTCCATGCCCAAGTCATGGTCACAGGACCCATCTCTGCGGCAGGCTGGGGGCAGGCAAGGGGACAGACAACTGCATGATCCTGCACATTGCCAAGGAAACAAGTGCAGCTGGCACAGAGGGCACCTACTTTGGGGCTGTTGTACCACCTATGTCCCCCTCTCTGACTGGTTTTCCAGTTCATACTGGGGCAGGTATAGCCCATTGTCCGCTGACCCCCAGTCCTGGGTAATGAGGTATGGGCTGGGGGTGTCACTGACACTGGTCTGATATTATGGCACATTTCTGGCTTGTTTTGAAGGGGGAATGGCAGCCTCTGGTGGACTGGCATTGGCTGCTATTTCCTGCGGACCCCAACCCCTGGTGTCACCCACTGGTCCTGCACAGTAAGACCCGAAGACCCCAAGGCACACCACAACACTTGTCAGTGTCTGCAGGGTAGGGTGAGGTGAAATGGCATGAGCGCTATGACCGATGATCCAAAGGCGCATCCCAGTGCCTGTCAGTCTCTGCAGGGTGGGGATGGGATTGGCATCAGTTCAATACTTCACTGCCATTCCTATTATGCATCTCTCTAACTTCTGCACTACTAATGCCAATGCCAGCAAGACAACATTCAGCATTGACAAATGCTTTTTTAAACTAGGGACACTTCGAGACCTAAGGGGGCTGACAGTGTCCCTTTAAGGCTAATAAAATCTCAGTACACTCCTTGTATCTAATTTCAAGGAGGATGAAAAACTGAAAACAAAGTTCATATAATATAGTTCAAAGGGCAGATAGCTGTCATCCCTCCTCTTTGATTAGAAATATATATAAAGAGCAATTTCTACATTTAAAAAGGGCATGCACAAATGTGGCTGATTCTGAAAAGGCAAGTCACGAGATGGCAAAGCATTTTAAGGAAAAAGACTGTGGGGTTGGTAACATACTGAATGCATATCAACATGCAGAAATATAGATTAAGATGTGATCTTACAAGGAAATTGGAATTTGGCAAATAATAGAACTGATTGGCTACCAACGTTTGTGACCCAATTTAACTTCACTGCAAAAAAATTGGTGCTATTGTTAAACAAAATTGGTCAAATATTGGAGGCGGACCCAAAGTTAAAATGATATTTGATAAACAACCTAGGATGACATTTAGGAGAGGAAAAAATGTTTGGGACATGTTAATTCATGCTACACTCCCCAAAACAACAGTCAAGTACTGTACTTGCCCCCCCCCCAGTGGGTAATCACCACTGTGGACACTGCAACCAATGTTCTGACACCTCACTGATTCATTTGTGCATCCCAGATCTGGAAAATGTATTGAAATTAATCAGTTCATCAACTTGAGTTCTACTGGAGTTGCACATATTCTTGTCTGCCCCTTTGGACTTATACATGCAGGGCAGATAAAGAGAGAACTTAAAGGAAAGCAATCAAAATACAGTGAGCCCCACCCCCCCAAAGGCTTAGCCCCTGATCAAGCTTTTCAGAAAGAAAAATGCATTTTCTCCCCCAGTGGAACTTACTTTATTTAATTAGTCAAAAGTCTGGGAGTTGGGAATATATTGACTGCTGTGCAGCTCCATTTAGTGTAAAAGTGCAGTGTCGCAATGCTCGCTTTAATGCAAATGCATTGAAGTGAGTGGTGCGGCACCACCCTTTTATACTAGATGGAGCTGCACAGCAGTCTCCATATTCCCAAATCCTGGACACTTGACAAATGAAATAAAGTAAGTTCCACTGGGGGAAAAACATGCATTTTCTTTCAGAAAAGCTTAATGGGGGGCTAAGCCTTTGAGGGGTGGGGCGTGATGAATTTTGACTGCTTTCCTTTAATTCCTGCATCAGCAAGCACAAGACTGCCATTCACACCAGAAATGTACAATATGCAATGGCTAACCATTTTTATAAACAGGACATGGGTCAGTTGCTTGCTTGAAAGTCATTGGTATAGAAAGAGTGGAAATGTGAACCAGAGGGGATGACATAGTCAGAAAATCACCCCAACAGGGATCTTTCTATATCAGTACTATATGAACTTTACAACCCAGTGGACTTGATGATGAATTTCTACTGTGTGCATATCTGTGATTTCTGAGGCTGATTTTGTACTGCAGTGATTTTACAGGTCTATTTTTCCATACCAGTCTAATTCTTCCTTAAAGGTCTATTTTTCTCTTTACATGCCTGTTATTGCCCTTGGTTACAGCTGTATAAATGTGTGGATGTGTTGTTTTTTCTGCTTGTTTCAAAAACAGCTTAAAAATGTTCGCATGAAGTTTCAAAATAAGTTTGTATCATATTAGGGTATTGTGTGATGTCATGATTTTGGCAGTGCTCTTTAAAAATACAATTGATCTGATGTAGTGCACTTGTATAGTATATGCAGGGACAGAAGTATATTAATATATGTGTTTTATGTGTCTATTTATATGTATATTTATTCAGTCTGTTTTATGTATGTATGCTTATCATGGTTTCAATATAATAGCATGTTTGCACACAACTCTTGCATGCTCTTTTTTCCTAGCACTTCTAGTACTGCTTGGGGGATTTCTTCTTTTTTTGGTACTGTCTCTTTGAGTCTGTCACTTATACATCTGTGTGTCTGTGCATGTAAGCCACTCTGAGGAAAATGGCCCTTTGAAGATGTTGAAATCTTAGAGTGTGGTTTGTACGTGTGTGCATGTGTGCATGTCAGTGGGTGGTCCCTAGTAAGTCTGTTTTTTGCTCTTCTGGATGCTTACCTTTACTACTGTTGCAGATTTAAGTGACAGCTTTTATTTATTCATTTATTTAAGAGATTTACCAGGAAGGCATGCTGAGCAGCGTACTGCTCGATTCCAGATGCGCCCTGGGGTAGGGAGTTACAATGGTATAGTAGTACAGGAGAAACAAAAACATGCTTACAAGTGTTTGGTACAACAAAGGATGAGGCAGTCGTAATACAAATAGAGCAGGTACATATTCATTTGCATTTTTAAAACATTAGGTGCAGACCAAAAAAATAGAAAACCAGAGAGGTGATGACCACTGGTAGGTAGGAGATGGGGTTCAATGGGGGGGGGGGACAGGAGCAGGTGGTAGAGAAGTGCATTTTAAAAAGGGCATTCCATTGAGGAGTACTTGTGGTGTGTCTGATATCCGCTGCCAGGGAGTTCCATAATTTGGACAACCTGAAGCTGAAAGTACCCTGGCCTGACCGAGTGGATCTGTGTGGAATGTGCAGGAGCCTAGAGTCTATATTTCTGAGAGCCTAGGCAGGTGGGGAGAGGGCGATTAGGGAGGATGACAGGTAGAGGGGGAGCGTCTGTGACCAGAACTTGGCAGCGGTTCTAGCACAGTGAAGCAATCGTCGGTTATGGAGTGAGGGGAGGTCCAAGGACTGGTAGAGGTCACAGTGATGGGTATTGGGAGGAAGGTCCAATGAGAACCGGCAGAAGGAGTTGTAGAGGGGATCAAGCCTAGCTAAGGATGTTTGGGGGGCAGCAGAGTAGACAACATCCCCATAATCCATAATCGGGAAGATCATTTTTTTGCACTATAGGTAGCCTGGTTTGTAGAGGAATGCAATTCTTGTTCCGGTAGAGGGCTCCCAGCATGGGATGTAATTTTTTGTGTAGAGCGTCTATATGCACTGAGAAGTCAAGGTACTGATCAAGCCAGATGCTGAGATAATGATATGAGGTGCAGGCCTCAAGTGGGAATCTGTCCAGAGTGTAGAATGTGGGTGGTGTGCTAAGCCGGGTTAGTTTGGCCCGAGAGCCGAAGGTGAGGGAGACTTTTTTTGTGTGTTTAAGACTAGTTGGTTAGAGAGGAAACAACATTGGATGGAGTCGAAGTCCTTCTGTAGACAGGCTGTCACGGTGCTTGCGGATGGGCCAGAGGCAAACAGCACCGTATCGTCTGCATACATATGGATAGCCATTTGTGGGCAGGCAGCAGGCAGATCATTGAGAAAGATAGAGAACAGCAGTGGGCTGAGTACAGACCCTTGGGGGACTCCACAGGTGACAGGAAGTGAGGTGGATCTCGCCGAGCCAATACGGACTGCTTGGGACCTGCCTGAGAGGTATGAATGGAACCAATTAGTTCCGTTCACAGACAGTCCAGCTTGGGCAAGTTTGGCCAGCAACAGGGGATGAGATACTGTGTTGAAGGCTTTCGCCAGGTCAATAAATATGGCTGCTGTTAATTCCCCTTTGTCCATCCCCGTAAGGATGGAGTTAGTGAGGCGTAGAAGGGAGGTGATGGTGGAGTGATTTTTTTCTGAAGCCAGCTTGGTAGGGGTGAAACATGATATGGTATCTAGATGGCGGTGGAGCTGGAACAGAACTAGACACTCCTGAATTTTGGCTAGGATGGGGAGCAGAGATATGGGCTGGTAGTTGGATGGGGAGGAGAGGTCTCATCCTTTGGCTAGGGGAATGACTGTGGCTTGTTTCCATATACTGGGGACTGCCCCGACTTTGAAAGACAGGTTAAAGAGCAGGGTTAGAGGGTGGGCTATGGCCGGTGCCGAGAGTAGGAGCATTCTGGAATCCAGGCCTGATGGACATTTACCTTTAGATGGGTTGAGTGACTGTAGTATACTTAGCACCTAACCAGGTGAAACTGGGTGGAGTGAGAAGGAGGCAGAGGAGGATATTTTAGGGGGCACAAAGGGCAGGGGATGGGGTGAGAGGAGAGTAGAGAAGAAGCATTGGTGGAGAAATAAGAATTAAGCTCAGTGGCAACTGAGCAAGGATCCATGATGATTCTTCCTTCGAGATTGAGAGTAGGTGTGGGGGGTTGGGCCAGTGGAGAAAGAAGGGATTTTATTTGTTTCCAGAATTGAGCTGGGTGAGCGAAGTTATTGTTAAGTGCAGTTTTAAAATAATTTGATTTGGCCTGATGTATTAGTCTTGTACAGGCGTTTCTTAGTGACCGGTAGTGTTGCTGAGCCGTTTGCACCCCTGTGGCCTTGAAGGATTTCCAGGCACGGTCTCTGGCTCTTAGGTGTGCCATGAGGTTAGTTGTTACCCATGGTAAGTGAGATCCTCTTACTCGGGATCTCCTGAGTGGAGCATGGAGGTCCCAGATGGCTAGGAAGTTATTAGAGAAATAATTCAGAGCCTCATCCATGGAGGTGGCCCTGGGGATGAAAGACCAGTCAATGCTGGTGAGGTCATTTAGGAGAGCTGTTAGGTCAAGGGATTTATAAACTCTGATGTAAAGCATGCAGGGTGGAGGGGCAGTGGACGGAAGATTTTACGCACCATATAAGTCATGTGGTGGTCGCTAAGGGAGTCTGGTAATAGGCCAGCTTTAACTATCCGATGAGGGTGGGTAGTAAGTGCCCAATTCAGTAGTGTGTGTTTATTGGATTTGTGGTTTAGTCGAGTGGGTTCCTTTATTTGCTGGTGCAAGTTTAGGGCATTTATTTGGCATTGTGATTTTGAGGCTGCGCTGCCTAGCCAGTTCTGATTGAAATCACCAAGGATGTGTAGTTCTCCGCCTTCCATAAGGGACCTCAGGTTACCGAGGTGGTCAAGAATGCTACCCAGAGGTGTGTCTGGTGGACAGTATGACCCTGCTATGTATAGTGGGATAGAGTGTGGTAGGGGGATTTTAATTAGCATGGAGTCTATGGTTTGCATGGGTGCCGACTGTGTGATTAAGGAAAACTGGAGATTTGAGGAGATATGCATGGCAGTGCCGCCACCCTTCTTTTTGCCCTGTCTGTCCTGGCAGATTAAGGAGTAACTGGGTATAGAGAATTCCTCATCTTGGTTATGGGGCTTTAGCCAAGATTCAGTGATGATTATGATATCTGGACGGAGGGCAAGGACCGTGGTTTGTAGGGCTGCTATTTTGTTTAGGATGCTGCATATGTTTAGGTGGACAATTTTAAAACCCTTGGAGAGGTACGTAGTTGGTGCGGGGGGTTGGCCAGCTGTGGGAGCTGGTGGTCCCAGGTTACATTCAACGTCCCCTGCTATAAGGAGGAGGAGAGCCAGCATGTGCCTTAACAAGCACATGGTTTTTACTGATGACCCCCGTCGAGTGGGATGGTTAGGGGTTAACAAGTTTATCTAGGGATCAGAGTAAAGTGGGATATATAGGGCAGGTTGCTCAGCGTGGAAAGAGGAAGGGAGGATAGTGGCCCCCAGGGACCAATTGTGCCAATGGTACTGGTTGTGTTCTGCTGGTGCCGAGGTGGAGTGGAGAGGTAGCTTAGTAACTGAAGAGAGAAGAGGCAAAGGACCAGGTAGTATAGGATGGGATGAGGGTGGGAGGTAAGATATGGTTAGGCAAAGCATTATAATAGTTACTGTGAGAAGCAGCATTTTTTTTTTTTTTAGTAGTAAATTGAATCTGCTTGGCGGTGGCCACTAGTGGCAGAAAATTATAAGGAGCTAATGGGAAAGTGGGCTGATTGATGATTATCGAAGGTCATGTGCCACAACCTATAAAACTGAGTGACGACTAAGGGTGGTGGTGGGAGCGGTGGGGAGCTGGAGCATAGCGACGGAGGGGCCGAGTCCCTTGTGAGCACTGAGCAGGTAGACAGAGCTCAGTGCAATCGTCCGTCATACCTGAAGTGATTTCGGGGAGTGGGGGAGGGCGTCCTAAGCCCTCACAGACCCTGGGGCTGCCTCCTGCCGACACGGCTCTCCTTGTGTCCTAGGGAAGAAAGCAGAAAAAGTCACGGTTTAAATACAGGTACGGGGCTTTGGGGGGTGGGGGTGGGGAGAAGCCTGCAGTACTTTGTTGGCTTTTTTTTGTAAAAATCTCGAGTCAACTTTTCACAGGAACTCTCAAGTTTGTTCCAAGGCAACACCCTTGTAAATGCAGGATTAATTATACAAAGCAGGCAAAACTTAGTGTAAACAGGTATACACAGCTTTCAAAAACTATCTGCATTTGTGTGGGGACACTTAAATGAATTTTAAAGGAGCAGTTTTTCCGAAAAAGGTGCCAAAATCACGAGTCCCTTGTGAGCACTGAGCAGGTAGGCAGAGCTCAGTGCACTCGTCCGTCGTACCTGAAGCAATTTCAGGGGAGTGGGGGAAGGAGTCCTAAGCCCTCGCGGACCCTGGGGCTGCCTCCTGCCGACATGCCTCTCCTTGTCTCCTGAAGCGATCTTGGGGGGTGGGGGAGGGCATCCTAAGCCCTCGTGGACCCTGGGGCTGCCTCCTGCCTACACGGCTCTCCTTGTGTCCTGAAGTGATTTGGGAGGTGGGGGAGGGTGTCCTAAGCCCTCACTGACCCTGGGGCTGCCTTGCTAAATGAATCAGATATCAGACCAGTATTTTTGCTCAAGAAACTGTGACCACACCGAGAATTTTGGAACTGGTGGTGGTATGCTACTCAAAGAACTTTAACAATAAATATGTAACTTTTCTTTAAGTGGAAGTCTGTGTGACCTTTTGAAAGATTTTTGTGACGGGTTGAATAAGACCCTGTCCCGTTTGTTATGCAGAAAGAGTTAAAAGCAAGGATCTGTTCTGTCCTCTCCTTTCCTGTCACTTCTCTATCTGATTGTGCAATAAAATTTTCTTATAAGACCTAGAAACCAATCACTCTGACAGTCTCACAGTTCTCCCCCAAAGCTCTGTCTCCCTGCCTTCACTTGCTGTTTTGTATCATTTCCTGCCCTTGCTTATCTGTGGTCATAAAAATAAATGTGGATCTTTTTTGTGAAATTGGGATCCTTTTGTTCCTAAATGTACATAATTGTAGTATTGAAATTATTGCAAAAAGTTATTTGGAACTTGGGGGTTAACCTTGAGATGCAGTGTGACCTCAACAAAGCTCATTTGCAGAGATGTTAACAGGAGATCAGTTCTGGGACTTAACACCTCCCTAAGCTCTGGAATGACCTGCTGGCCCAAATTCCGCTATTCTTCCTCCAAATACTCTCTATCCTCCGCCCTCTCTAACTTCTTCGCACCCAATTGTACATGCCCTTGACCCACCCCCCGATGACTCATCCCCCACCTGTGCCCCTCCTCCTTACGCGCCTGACCAGAGGCTGGGCCTCGCCCAATTGACTGCCTTATAATAAAGTTGCCCTAACATTCCTTGCTCTTATCTCCCCAGGCTCGTGCTCCCAGTTCGCACTGCCAGCCCGATGTATTTTTTCTCTTTCTCTTTTTCTCTAGATTTCGGCACTTATGTAATCCATGTGTAGTTTCTATGTTAATCAAACATGTATGTCACCACCCACGTGGCACAAATATCTAGTGCTTCCACTTGCTTAAACCTGCCTAGCTACACTCATCCATGTAACCACCGTTTTGATTTGTTTTGACTCTAAATTTCAACCCATTTTCTGTTTTATGTATACTCCTCCTATGTAACCCATGTATCCACTGTGTTGAACTTGGTTGACTAACTGCATCACATTGTTTGTATTATGTATACTCCTCCCATGTACCCTCCCCCCAGGTCGCACTGTGAGACGAGCATTGTTTTGCTCAGTGTGCCTCTCCTGGTGAAATATTTTTAATAAATAAATACAAATAAATAAAAAAACTGACAAAGTTTTGGGACATTGCCTAAAAACAGGACATGCATCTTAATGAGTTCAAGATGCAGAACTTAAATGCCAGGTAAAGACATTATACTGCATATAAATTGAGCAATCCTTTGTTGGAGAGAGAGAGAGAGAGAGAGAGAGAGAGAGATTGAAATTTAGAATTAGAGATACCCTCAGATGAAAGATATTTTTGTTTGTTTGAACTGCATGTATAAGAGCTACCCTGCACATTTTTTTCTTTTTTCCTTTTTGATGATAATAAAATGCTATTTGCTAATTTTATGACTTCTGGTTTTCCTATGCTTCCTGACCTGTGCCCAATAACAGTTTCTGTAGATATATATATATATATATATATATATATATATATTATATATATATATATATATGAACAATATTCTTGCACTGCCTTTGTTCAGATGGAGAATGTTATTTTGTTTAAAACAGAAACTGGGAATACATAATTATGGATAGGACCATTAAAGGAACACTGTCAACCCTTATTGCATCATGTTATTTCTAGTTGAAAACCCACATTTTATGATTGTTTACCTTCTCTAAAATTCATTGATGTTGCTGGTTATTTTATCTGCTTCCTTTCCTAGTAGAATGGAAATGCATGTTAATGGTGTCATTATACAAAGCATTGTTTTGCTTCAGATCCTTCATTTATTCTTATTGCATACTTCCTGAATATTAAAAACACTCCAAACAGTGCAACCACCCATGACGCAATAGTCTCCTCTCCTCCAATTGCATCATAAGTGGCTAGACTGTTTGGGGCCATTTCCAAATGCAGAGAGATGCAGTGGAAGTTAATTAAGGACTATAAACAAACTTGTTTTGTATGGTAATACCAGCATGGTAAGCAGCCTGTTTTTCACTTTTAAAAAGAAAAATACACCAGAATCAAACTAGCAGCTACATAAGCAATTTGTACAGAACGTGAAATATCATAGCATGTGAACTGAACTGGGGGAGGGGGAAGCTGCAATCATCACTTAACAAAGCACTCGGCAAAGGGGACAGCTGTCCCTTCCCACAGAAAACAAGTCAGCCAGTTGGGTCTGGAAATGCTTTTACATGCAAGGCAAAGACAATGAAAACAGAGGTGGTGAGAGTTAGGGAAAACGCTTACTGGAGGGCCATGTACACAAACACCAGGAGTCTGGGCAACAAGGTCTCAGTCCTGGCAGCAGTCATGGCAGAGGAGGAGGTAGACCTAGTGGGAATTACAGAAACTTGATTTCATGACAGACAGGACTGGGACATCAACATTCCGGGATACACACTTTCAGGAAGGACAGGGTTGACAGGAGAAGGGGTGGCATTGCACTCTATGTGAGGGAGGGGATCCCAACATTGGAAACACGGGCAGGTGGGGGGACATGGAGGCTCTATGGGTCTCGTTGGCCACAGAGAAGGGTGAGTTGTGCGAACAGGAGTGGTATACAGGCCACCAGGGCAACTGGTAGAGGTGGACAACCAGATGGTCAAGAAGATGCTTAGGATGGCAGCCAAGGGGGAGGTGCTGCTGATGAGAGATCTTAACCTGCCGGATGTGGAGTGGGAATCAATGTTTGTGGCCTCATCTAGAAGCAGAGTGATTATGGACTCTCTCCAGATAGCCCACCTCAGGCAGCAGGTCAAGGAACCAACCAGGGATGGAGTGGTGCTAGATCTGGTGCTTACAAATGGAGACAGGGTGGGGGAGGTAATGGTAGGGTATAATCTAGGTAGTAGTGACCACAATACTGTGTGGTTCATGGTACATGCATCGGCCTTGTGCCACCAGACCAAAGTGAAGGTTCTGGATTTTAGACAGGCTGATTTTGACAGGATGAGGGATTATGCTCAGGGCCCTGATTTTTCTGTGGCACGTCGGAGCAAAGTTCTGTGGCAGGGTTCTCATTTACTGCAGAACTTCTATGGCACTCAACACCAATTTCTGCGTCAATTCTGCAGCACATTTTTACACTTAATTTTTTTCCTTCTTTTGTTTTTATTTGCCATATCTGACACAATGCATGCTCGTAATACAGTCATTTTATGGGCGTTTGTCACCAAATTTTCAACATAGCCAGTTTAAGACCTCTGCTCATGAACAGTATCACTGTGATTTTATTAATCTGTCTGGAACATTGATTTTGCACACTGACCACATTATTGTGCGCTACATGTGCAAAAACACATTTCGGGTGAGATATGAAAATGGCAGTTGTACTGTTCATAAGGAGGTAGTGGTAAATGATAACACTGAAAATCTGGGTGAAACTATTAAAATGGCGAGTTACGGCGTGGCGTGGGCTGCAATGCGCACTCATAAAACAATAGTTTTGGGGAATATTTTCATAAATTTTTCAACATAGGGTTTTTAGGAGCCTACCTCATGAACTGTGACACTGTCATTTCGTTAATCATTCTGGAAAGGTGGTTCCACACAGTGACTGTGGAACCACCTTTTGGGGCTTATTAATGAAATAACAGCATTACAGTTCATGAGGTGGGGCCCCAAAAACCTCATGTTGAAAATTTGGTGAAAATATTCCCAGAAATGGCTGAGATATGCACTAAAGTTGAAAAAAATCCATTTATGCCATTATACAGTTTACCGGCATTTCTTCAGTTCGCGGTCAGCTTTGAAGAGTGCAGACGTGTTCCCAGTCCACCGAAGATCATCGTGCTGGGCTCTGGAGGTAAGTATGGGTTGAGGTGGGGGTGTGGGGATGTGGGTACACAGAGGGTGGGTGCAGGTTGGGGAGGGCAAAAGAATCCACGAAGGAAGGTTTTTTGTTTCAGGTTTTTTTTTTCTATTCACACACAAGGAGGGACTTTTGCCATTCTGGGGTGTGCTCCCAGCATGGCACCAGGCAGCTTGGGGGGACAGTAAAGTTGACAGGGATTGGGCACCCCCGTCAGCAAAGGAAGTTTTTGCCACACTGGGGTGGGCTCCCAGTGTGGCATCCGGCAGCATGGGGGGGGCAGTGAAACCAATGGGGATTGGGCACCTGTCCGGCAAGGAAGCTTTGCCATGCTGGGTGGGCTCCCAGCATGGCATACACACATTTTGAGGGGCAGTGAAAACAACGAGAGGATTGGGCACTCTGTCAGCAATGAAGCTTTTGCCATGCTGGGGTGGCCTCCAGCTGGCATACTAACATTTGAGAGGGGCAGGCTGGAGGGGTGATTGGGCAACCCCGCCAGCAAAGGACATTTGTTCCTCGGGTGGCCACGAATTCCACGGGTGATGGCAAATTCCGTGGATATTTCTGTGGTTTGCCGCACCCATGGAATCGTGGAAAATTCGGGGCCCTGATTATGCTCTCCAGGCAATTAAAGGGATGGGGGAACTTAGGGGTGGAAAATATGTGGGCCATGATTAAGGGAGCAATTGTGGGGGCCACAGACCATTGTACAAAGAGGGTAAGCAAGAACAGGAAGAAAAGGGGCCACTGTGGTTCAGTTAGGAAAGTGGGGGCCAGTATCAGAGCTAAGAGGTGAGCCTTCAGGTAATACAAAACTACACAGAGTGAGCTAGACCATGTGGTATACCAGGAAAAGCAAAGGGAGTCTGGGAGGGTGGTCAGACGGGCAAAAGCAAGGATGGAAGAGAATATAGCCAAGGTGGTCAAGAAGGGGGATAAGATCTTCTTCAGGTAAATTTAGTGAGCGAAGGAAAGGGGGGACTGGGATACCTAGTCTGCTAGTAGAGACAGGGGAAAGGGTAGAGGGGGACCAGGAGAAGGCCAAAATACTGGACAATTACTTCAGCGCAGTATTCATGAGGGAGGAGGTATGGGTGGAGGGTGACACTAGACCAGTTGAAACAGAGGGGGTAGGGGTGGATGTGGGTCCATTTCAGGAAGAGGAGATTCTGAAAGAGCTTAAGGGCCTGAGGGTGGACAAGGCCATGGGGCCAGATGGGATTCACCCAAGGGTGTTGAGGGAGCTGGGGAAGGTGCTAGTGGCCCCCTTGACCTATCTGTTCAATGAGTACTTATGCTCAGGGGAAATCAAGAAAGACTGTAAGTGCGTGGCTGTGCTACCGCTGCATAAGGAAGGGGGAAGAAAGGACATGAGCAACTACAAGCCAGTGAGTCTGACTTCAGTGGTTGGCAAGCTCATGGAAAAACTGTTCAAGGACAGACTCACCAGCTGCCTGAAGGCAAACGGCCTCCTTGACCCAAGGCAGCATGGTTTTACCAAGGGCAGATCTTGCCAGACAAATCTGGTCGTTTTTTTTGACTGGGTCACTAGGGCAGTGGATCAGGGGAGTCAGTAGACATAGCTTAACTGGATTTCAGAAGGACTTTTGATACGTTACCGCATGGAAGGCTATTGCACAAAAGGGAGTGCCTGGGACTGGGGAGTGATTATAGGGTGGATGTGCAACTGGTTGGAGGGCAGAATGCAGAGAATGTTTGTAAATGGGGTCTCCTCAGGAGAGTCGGGGGTCACTAGAAGTGTACCCCAAGGGTCAGTGCTGAGACCCCTACTGTTCAACATCTATATAAGTTACATAGTCGATGGGTTGGAGGGAAGAATGAGGCTGTTTGCGGATGATGTAAAGATCTGCAATAGGGTAGACATACAGGATGGAGCTAAGGGGATATAGAGGAACCTAGGGAAACTAGAGGAGTTTTACAGAAAGTGGCCATTATCGCTCAACATGGCGAAATGCAAAATCATGTACCTGGGCAGAAAGAATGGGAGAACGGAATACAGATTGGGGGATAAGCCACTAGCAGTAACCATGGAGGAGAGGGACCTGGGCATCATCATGTCTCAAGACTTGAAGGTGGCTGGGCAGTGCGGTAGCGCAGTGGCAGAACCCAGCAGATTGTTGGGTTGTACTAGGAAGAGGATCACCAGCAGGAGGAAAGCAGTCCTGAATCCCCTGTACACCCAGCTTGTCAAGCCTCATCTGGAATATAGGGTCCAGTTCTGGAGGCCTTACCAAAAAAAGGGTGTGGAGAGGGTGGAACAGGTACAAAGGAGGGCTACCAAGATGATTAAGGGGCTCAGTCACTTGCCATATGAGGAGAGACTGAAAGTCCTTCACATGTACTCTCTGGAGCTGAGATGGGAAAAAGGGAATATGATAGAGACCTTCAAGTACCTAAAAGGGATCAACAAAGTGCCTTCAGTGAACCATTCCAATTGAAGGGGTGTCCCAGAAGAAAGGGTCATGATCTCCAACTCGAGTGGGTAACATCAGGAAGAACTTATTTACCGAGAGGGTGGTGGACACCTGGAATGGGCTGCCTAGGGAAATGGTCAGCGAAAATTCAGTGGGGGAGGTTCAAGAGGGTGTGGGACAAACATAGAAGGCTATTGAAAGGAGGGGGGATTCTGGGGCAGGCCTAGGGGATGCTAGGCAAATGGGAAAACTAGGTGGGCCTGGAGTTCCTTTTCTGTGGTCACTTTCCTATGTTCCTATGTGTTTTTTTTTTAAAGTAGAGGCATTTTATGGCCTAAGAGGGTGGACAGTGTTCCTTTAAGTAAGGGTTAGGTGTAGAAGATTTGGTAAGTCATAGTGTAATCACTGATCATGGTTACTGTAAAAGGCTTAAAAAAGTGACAGGTATGGAAGAATGGTGTCAGGGAAACCAGGAGAGCAGAAATACTGCATGTATGTTTACACTCTGTACAAATGCCCATTAAGATATACCTGAAAAGTCATTTCTTTGAACTTGCCTATGGACCAGATATATTGCTCTGTTTGACCTGTACCCCTGAATATATTTACTACTGAATGTAATACTTGCACTGTTTTATCACCTTATTGTATGTTAAGCACCCTGAGCCCTTGAAATAAGGTGCAGTACCAATAAAATTGCCTTGCCTTACATTCTCATATACAGCATGTGCATCTCCACACATATACTCACAAACTGTACACCTCTTGTGCAGGAACACGTCTGCTAGTTAAGAGAAGCAAACTTATACAGTGGTAAAATATAATAAAGCTGAAAGAAAAGTTGGTAAAAAAAAAGTCTGTCATTTAATCCAGACTAAAGCGCTGCTGAGAACCCAAACAGGATGTAAGCTTGGGTTTGTTAGTTCAATCAAACAATCAATTAATCAATCAATCTTTATTTAACCAGGTGGAGCATCATTGAGCAAAATTCTTTTAAAAGATGGGACTGGGCCATTGCATGTAACAAGAACAGATCACATAAAGTAACAAAATATAAAACACATACAAGAGATAAATGTAAATACAGTGACTATATACATGGTAAAGCAATAATTAATGATACAACAACTGGGGTACCAAGAATGTAATACGTGCATACAGTTCATAAACATACTGTTGACTCTCCAGGGTTTGGAACATAACTTACTGCAAACCGGATACAAGGCAAAAAGTACATGCTGGATGATGATTTCAGTGCCCAGCGGATACCAGCTGGGGGCAGCCCATTGTGGGGGGACATTGTTTAACTAGAAAAGGCACACTAAGCAAAAACTTGTTTCCAGGGGTGATCTGAGAGCACAAGGAAGTTAAGTGACTTGCTCAGGATCACACAGTATGCAAGTGTGGGCTGTGGGATTCAAACCCAGATCTGCACGTTTGCAGTTCAGTGCCTTTAACCAATGCACTGTACTACCTCCCATGGACTGGGGAGTAAGCAGAGAGCTAGACAGGATGGTCATTAAGCACACAATTAGAAGCCTGAGGGTATGACCTGGAATTACTCTAGCTGGAACCAAGCTTGGATATGGAAGGCTGAGGGATGGGCTGGAGAGGAAATAGCAAAAACGGCAGGCTACAGGGGAGCAAGCCAAGCAAGACTGAATAAGAAGTATATAGGCTGCTTCAGGGTGGGTATAGAGGAAGAATTAGAGGGGGAGGTAACGAGATCATTGGGTGTAAACGTAATAAGTGAAGGTGACAGACAGAAGCCTAGATTCAGGTGTGGTAGGTGACTGCCCAAAAAGGTACGAAGGCATTTTGGGAGCAGCGGCTAGGGAGGGAATATTTGGATGACTGCCTAAGTGAAAGGAAGTCATGGTTTATGCATAGCAATTACAGCGCTCATATAATGACTGCCTGAGAAAGGCTTTGAAGTTAGCCACACTGACAAATTTTGTGAGTTTAAGTGATTTCTGTACAGTTTTCCAAATAGCAGACAGGGAGTGGCTTATTGAATTTGATCTATAGCAAGTTCTAACTCTGTGAGTCTCTAGCAAGATGTAGGAAAATCTAAGAGACTAGCACCAGTGGGAAATGGTCAAGAGATTATTGATGTATTCAGGGAGATTTTTGGTTTGGGCTCTATAAGTCCAAGTGGCAGCATTAGTTAGCCTCGTGTTTTTAGTGGGTGCCAGCCCAACATAGTATAAAGAGTACAGTGGTGGGTGTTATAGGAGGCATTGGTTATGAACCTTAAGGCCCTCCAGAAAAGAGTGTCTAGTTTGGCCATAGTGCTGCTGGGGCCGTGACTATAGATGAGGTCCGCATAATCCAGAAATGGGGAAAAGGTTGATTGTACCAGTCTGAGTTTGTCATCATTTGTGAGGAGTCGTTTAATTTGGAAAAAGAGACCAAATCTCTGTTTTATTTTTTTTTATTAATTCCTCGATGTGGACAGAAAAATTAAGTTTACTATCTAACCAGAAACCCAGATATTTAAACTGGTCCACTGGTTCTAGAGGAAAGTCAGTACCTCCCTGAGCTCCTTCAATACCTTTGAAGGTATCTCATCTGGCCCCATAGACTTGTCCACTCTCAGATTTGCAAGTCCCTTCAGGAATCTTTTCTCTTTAAATGTACTTCTGTCACTTCCCTGCATCCAGTGATTCTGTAATCTCTACGTGGCACATCACCCCCCTCCATTGTGAAGACAGAACAGAAGTATTTGTTCGGGATATCTGCTTTTTCCTTTACGGTAGGAATTGAATTACTGCAGGATTTTTGGTCTTCAATTCAGAAAATCCTAATTCCTAAGAAAGGGTCAGAAAAATAACATAGAAACATAGACTTTGATGGCAAATAAGGACCGCTTGGCCCACCCAGTCTGCCTGTTTTCCTACCTATTGGATAAGCTGCAGATCCTAGTTAACCAACAGCCTGCTTCCTCCTACCCCCTCACTATAATTGCCTTATGTCTATCCTATACATTCTTAATTTCCCTCACTGTTTTTGTCACATGACCTCCTCAGGAAGCAATTCCCTACATCCACAACCCAATTTTGCCTCCCGTAGCTCACTATTAAAACAAATGCTGGAAATTATTAAAACCCCCAATTATGCAAGCATGGACATTTTGGAAAATTTAGTGGTGATTAAGGATGAGATTACAAATCTCAGGACAGATTTTTTTCATAATAGGAAGTTGTTGGGGAAAATAAAGCAAAAAGTGACCCAAAACAAGAGAGGATTCTAACATTTTACCTGAAATTAATGACTTAGAAGGGGAGATAAACCAGCAATATGGTGGTTCAAGCAAACCTACCACCTTTTTTTTGACAAAAACCAGGTTTGCAAGTGCTACCATAAATTAATAAATTAAAGGATGAAGGGGCTACAGAAAGCAAAATCACTACAAAGGGAAATGGTAAAAAGCAAAGAAGACAGGCTAAGGTATTTCTGAAGGACCTGAAAAGGAACAAGATTCCAGGAACTGGAGATGTAAACATACCAAAACTGGTAGATAATACTACCCCAAGTATTGATCAAGTGAAACAAAATTCACAGGTAGATAAATCAAAAAAAAAGGAAAACACTGCCGGAAAAGGTGGTTATATCTAAGGAAGAAAGGCCAAATGAAAACATTCATAATTCTGGTTCCTGGATAGCACAAGAAAAGGGAATGTCGGAGCAAAGAAATGTGGCCTAAGAGTTCAACGGGGTGGGGGGGGGGTTGAGTCCTCTAAAGTGACACCTCAGATGAAATCTGATAACTACTTTGACTTAGAAAGGAAAATTCTGGAATATCATATTGAAATTTATGGTGTAGAGAGGTTAAAAGAGGAAAATAATGGTAAGCTTAAGGAATGGATGTTACATCTACTGCACAAGCCAAGAGAGGAGAGCTCTAAGGTAAATTGTGTGAGACCCCCAAATATGCTGTACTATGATTATGTTCTATTATACTCCAAGAATGGGTGGGTGATTGAGACAAAATGGAAACAGGAACAAATTCTAGAATGGTCAGGTAAATCTTTGATACCTACACAGATAGTTCAAGACCAGATTTGGAAAGATGAAAATGTCACAGAAGGAGAAAATCATATCCAAAATTACATGATTGGACATAAACGAAAGTTTCAAGAAAAGGACAGTTTACAGCACAAAGAAGTAGTAGTGGGAATGACAAAGATAACTGAGATCTTTCAAACTAAACATAAAGATGCATGACTTAGTAAAACAGTTACGGTGTTTGGATGGGAGACCTTGAAATATGACTCTTTGAGTTCCGTAAAACAAGGAAATTGCATCTTTCCTCTATAGGTCAATACATATGAACATTTCAAAAAAGACAACTGAGTACATTAGGATACACAAAAGACAAAATAATACATCACAAATTGACATTACTTTTAGAAATCCAGAAATGGTTAAAATAGTGCTGGGCAATACTAACATGTTGGATAGATTAGGCCTAAGTTTTATCTCCATGCAAGACTGGAGTAAAATAGAACAAAATAAGACAGAGGGATTAAGAGAGTTAGATAGCAATAGAAAGGAGTGGAAGAAATTTACTGCACCAAATAGGTTCAGAGGATTTGACCAAGAAGAAATAGAAAGACTGAACATTTCGGGAACTAAACATAGCCAAGGAACTGAAGACAATAAAACAAACATAACCATAGCATCTTGGAATATTGACGGTACATATTTAAAAATAGCAGATCCAGGGTGGGATATTCAAAGGAGTTGGGCCATACGCAGCCAACCAATGTGCCCAAGCGTGATATTCAACAAGCAGGTTAAGCAGCACAACCCCGATGTGCCAAGCACCTGTAATGTATGTAGTGTGGCGCGGGGCATGCCTATGCATATGCAGCACATCCCGATATTCAGCTTGGGATGTGTGGTGCATATGCAGGCACAACCCCGCTGTACGCAGCTCAGAGGGGTGCAATGTTGTGCCCGTTCAAACAGGGAACAAGTTGAGGACACCCACAGGTGGGCTGCCTTGTTGCTGGGTGCAACACAGCAGCTGCCTGCCGTGGGTGGCCACCTGACCTTCCATAACACTGCCCCATGCCCCCTGCCCAGAGAGCATTGTGCCCCCCTGCCCCATCGCCCGATCATGGGCATCCATAAAGGACCTCCCTGGTGGTCCAGTGGACCAATCCCCATCGCCCAATCGCGGGCATGTATTACACACTTCCCCAGTGGTCCAGTGGACTTCTATCCCCTGCTATCCCATGCCCAATCACAGGCATGTAATGGAATAATCCCTAGTGGTCCAGTGGACTGATCACCTTTGCCCACTCGTGGGCATTTGTCAAACTCCCTGGTGGTCCCATGGTACCCCCCTCCCCACCTGCTCACTTAGTCCTCCACCACCCTGAACCCCCCCAGTCAATGGCAGGCAGCAGCTGCCCACCTGCAAGCCACCTGGCTGCCCGCTAACTGACAACGTACAGTAGGGCTGTTTGCCTATTGGTCCACTGTTTGGGCCAATGGGCACATACAGACCATACTATACATGCGAATCCATACAATTTGGGACTGTCAGTACTGTATGGTCTCGCATTCCCATTGGCCCATGCAGTGGACAGTAGGCGAGATCCTGCATGCACGCTCAGTTGGCAGGCGGCGGGCAGCTTGTGGGCAGAGAGATGGCACGCACCACTGACCGGGGGTGCGGGGTGACGGGGGACTAAGTGGGCAGATGGGGGGTACCATTGGACCTCCAGGGAGTTTGACAAATGCCTGTGAGCAGGTGAAGGTGATCGGTCCACTGGACCACCAAGGATTATTCCATTACATGCCCATGATTGGGCACTGGATAGTGGTCCCCTGGACCACGAGGGATTTATTCAATCCATACCTGTGATCGGACAGTGAGGATCGGTCCACTGGACCACCAGGGTGTTATTAAACATATGCTTGTGAACGGGTGTTCGGGTGCGGAGCCTGCCATGGTGCAGCAGGGCGTCGGTCCCCAACAGCTGCAGCCTGGCAGGGCACCAGGTGCAAGTCATTGGGGATCAGCGCACCACATGCAATTGGGACCATATTGACATGCAAATGGCCCCATTTGTGCCTTGCATACATAATGGACTCATTTACATGCTCACAGCTGAATATCACTGTTGCTGCACCTAATGCAACCTTATATGCCCTGGCACAGCCCCCTGCTCCCCTGCTGCCACTTGCGCTGGCACATTGCCACTGCTCCATGCGTGCACCCTCAATGCCATATTCAACGGTGCTGAGCCATGGTGCAGCACCATTGAATATCGCCCGGACCATGCCCTGGCTCATCCCACTTGCGCTGCACCCAGGCTTGTGCCCCTGCCTGGCACAGTCTGAACATTCCACCCTCAGAAGTTAAGAGTTTCCTAGGGAAATTTGACCTTATTTGCTTACAAGAGACCTGGTGCATGTCAGAGGAAGCTCCAAAGATACTGGAATATACAAATGTATTGAAGACAGCTATTCAAAGGAAACAATATGGTAGAAATAGAGGTGGAATAGCAATATATTTGCCGACAAAATCACATTTGAAAATCAGCAAGATCTATGATACTCCAGAGAACATCCAAATGTTGAGAATAGAGACTGAACAAGGGAATGTCAAGTTGATAATTTTTGACAGTTATTTCCCTCCATCAACAGCAGTTATGAATACCATAACCCATAAGGTATCTCTGACATTTGAACAAATAACAGATTCAGAATCTAATATACCAATGATACTAATGAGAGACTTTAATGCCACGTTAATGGGGCAAGCTGAAACCTCTGAATTTGTGGATTTCCTAGCAGAATATTCCAATAGAATAAAGAAGAATAGAGTATCGATGGATATAAAAACAAATCACAGAAGGAAATTGGTTAATTGCTATCCCATAAATAAAAATGTTATTACTTAATGACAGGGTACCGGGAGACAAGAAAGGCAAATACACACATACGAATTCATCGGGATCCTTGATTATATATTTGATATGGTGCAACTTTGATGCCATACAGCTGATACATGATTTAACAATTATAGAAAAAAATTGAATCTGTTCATAATCCAGTACGGTTAACACTCTTGATTGAGCAATTAGGCCAGGAAGATAATACTTTTTGTATAAATGGTGAAATGAAAATAATAAACCAGAAACAGATCAAATGGATACCCAGAACCATTGATATGTTTGAGGTCCTAATTAAGGATTGTTTGGATAAAATGTTCAAATCTATGGCAGAGGAAAATGATTACAACAGTGTCTTTAGTATTTAGCTGAATATGAATAATTTAATCAGACCCAAGTGTGTGAATAATAATATCAAGAGAAGTAAACAAGATGGGAAGACTTGGTTTAATCTGAGTTGTAGGAAAGTGAAAAAATAACTAAGCAAAAAACTTAAAATACACAAATGACAGAAATTACAATCTAATAAACAAAATACTAAAATATCCCATATTGCCATAAATGAAGAGAGGGATAAATAAAAAAAGTCCTAGAACAAGAAAAACAAGCCTATTCCAAAATATTGTGGGAAAAATTAAGTAAGGCAGTTACGAGCAAAGATGGCAGGAAATTCTGGAAATTAGTTAGTCAGGGGTATAATCAATATTGTACAAAGGTGGAGGCCCATATTACTCCAGATATCTGGGTTATTTATTTCACCGAATTATATTTTTCTCCTGAAAAGGAACTAACCAGATGGAATAGGGATTATAATTCCAAACTACTGTATTTTCCAATACCCATGAGAATAACAAAAGAAGAGATAAGCATAGCTATAACAAGACTCAAATCAAACAAAGCACCTGGTCCCGATAAGATTATTGGTAATATATACAAATATTTTGTGGATTGGTGGGTCCCGGTTTTTGAGAAACTATTTAACACTTTTGTACAAGGATAAGAATTTCCAACAAGCTGATATGGAAGTATCATTTGCCCTATATATAAAAAGGGTGACCCAAATGAACCAAAAATGTATATACTTATCATTCTGATAGATATTTCTCAAAAAGATTTTACTGGAATAATCTTGGAAAGATTAACAAAGTGGTTAAATGATAATTCTATATTATATGAAGTACAAAATGGTTTCAAGAAAGATAGATCAATGATACAACACTGTTATGTGTTAAATCATTTGATCTGGAAATACACAAAGGTTTAAAATGGGAAACCATACTGCTGTTTTGTTGCTTTTTCTTCAGCATTTGTTAGTGTTAGTAAAAAGAAATTATGGGAAAAACTACAAAAATTGGGTCTACATAGGGAACTTTTAAATATTATAATATGGTTGCACGAACACACTTGGGCAATTGTGCAATATAATCAATATGAGCATATAAGTACAGTCTTCCATACCAATATGGGAGTAATACAGGGTTTCTTTCCAGCTCCCACATACTTCAATATTTACATAAATGAAATAATATTGGGTATTCAAGATACTAAATTTCATGCACCAAAAATAGGTACCTCAAGAGTGGAATGCCTGGCATATGCAAATGATTTAGTCATGATTTCCACATCAAGGTTAGGCCTACAGAGGAAGTTAGAGCATTTTTCTAAACTATGTATTGAACATAGGTTAAAAATCAATATGTCAAAAACCAAACTGATGCTGGCCCGGTGGCACTGAGGGTTGAGGTGCTGGACGCCACACCTCGCGCCATGCCGATGACCTAGTTCAGGAGCGAGCTTGGTGGTGGGCAGGGAGGGAGATGGATTGAGCACCTGCAGGGCTGCTCTCCTCTCTGGGGGGGAGGGTATGGGATTGCTGGCACTCTGGCAGCCCATGGTGGAGACCGGGGGCTCCACAGAGTGCCAGAGCTGCACATAAGGGAGCATGGCTGACACAGGCAGGGTTGCATTGTGCCAGCATCAGATGTGCCACATGCTCGGGGTGGGGGTTCTAGGCACCACATGAGGAGAAGGAGAGAAACACCCCTCCAGATTAGATAGGCGATGGCCCTGCAAGTGCCACCACCACACGCCCAATGCTGGTTCCCAGCCACTGCCCCCTGCAGTCTCCCCGGGTTGTCCTCCCCTGACCCAGGAAACCATGATGAACTTTACCATGGCAGGGGAACACAGCAGGTGGTAGAGTGAGTCAGCAAGAGCAGTGGCCCAAGAGAGTTCTGATATGGAGGGCCTGAAAAGAAAATTGTAAAAAAAAAAAAAAAAAAAAAGATAATTTTTGGTAATAAAAACAAAGTAAAGAGCCCAACAGTTTGGATTAATAATGACAAGGTTGAGATTATCCAGCACTATGATTACCTGGGAATAAGAGTTAGTCAGAAACATAACTGGAAAAATCATATAGAATTCATCTGTAATAAACTTAAGATGGCATTCAATGATTTTCAAATCTTTAATGCCAAAATGGGATGTACCACGTTAAAGGGAATTCTCAGACTTGTAAAGGCAAAAATTAAATCTTGTATACTCTATGCGTAAGAGGTCTGGGGCACAACAGATCTTGGGAAATCATAGATACATAGATACATAGACAGTGTCGGCAGATAAGGGCCTATGGCCCACCTAGTCTGCCCATTTGAGCTTGTAAGTTCAGTTTGTTTACCTAGAAGTCTATTTCCCCTTACCCCTGACCTCTAGAATTCCTTTATGTCTATCCCATGCATTCTTAAATCCCGTGATTGTTTCAGCCCCCACCACTTCCTCTGGCAGGGTGTTCCACTTGTCCACCACCATTCTGTGAAGAAATTCTTTCTCATGTTTCCTCTGAATCGTCCTCCTCCAACTTCATCCCATGCCCTCTAGTCCTGAAACATCTTTTCGCTTAAAAATAGTGTTTTCCTGCACCCTGTTCCTCCCTGTGAGATACTTGTATGTCTCTATCATATCCCTCTCCTCCTCTCCTCCAGGAGTACATGTTCAGTTCCTTCAACCTGTCTTCATAGGACTTGTGATGCAACCCATGCACCATCTTTGTTGCCCTCCTCTGAACCTTCTCTACCCTGTCTATGTCCTTACGTAGGTATGGTCTCCAGAACTGTACACTGTACTCAGGTGGGGCCTCACTAGTGTCTTGTATAGCTGAATTATGACCTCCCTTTTCCTGCTGGTGATGCCCCTGCCTATACATCCCAGCATCCTATTTGCTTTACCTGATGCCTTGTCACACTGTTTCCCTACCTTGAGGTCATCAGAGATGACAACCCCAAGATCCCTTTCCTGCTTGGTACATGCTATATCCTCACCCCCCAACTGATATATTGTGCCAGGGTTTTTGTGCCCCATATGCATTATCTTGCACTTCTTTGCATTGAATTTCAACTGCCAAACCCTTGACCATTCTTCAAGTTTCTGCAGGTCCCTTCTCATTCTGTCTACACCCTCTGGTGTGTCTACTCTGTTACAGAGCATTGTGTCATCAGCGAACTGTGAAATTCTGCCTTCTATATCCTGTGCAATGTCACTGATGAAGATGTTGAATAGGACCGGTCCCAGCACTGATCCCTGTGGTACCCCACTGGTCACTCTTCCCTCTGTGGAGTGACAGCCATTTACCACCACCCTCTGTGTCCTGCCACCCAGCCAGTTACCTATCCACCACACTACTGTCCTGCCCACACCCATATTCCCCAGTTTGTGTAATAGTCTTCTATGTGGCACAGTGTCAAAGGCCTTGCTGAAGAAATAATTTGCAATAAAGTAAATAGGTACATACTGATGGTACCCCAGAGTGTTCCTTCTGTTATTTTAAATTTGGAATTAGGTCATTACTCTGTTGAGACTCTAGTTAAAGATAAACATTATTTACATTAAAATTGTTTCTCCTAAATGAAGATCGACTACCAGACAATGTCTGGAAGAGGAAATAAAATATTCAGAGCTGGGCTTTGGGGCACCGGCACTGGAGGTAATCAGGAAATGCCTATTTCCATGTGGTCTCAGTCACTTATTGTGCGATATTTACACACACTCTTGGGAAGAAATAGCCTTACCATTTAAAACTAGGCTTAGAGATACTGATATAAATAACATGCTGTCTAAACTGAAAGATTATAAATTATGTGGTTGGTACAAACGATTAAAACAAAATTATGGACTGGAGCCGTATTTAGTGAAACTTACTGATCATAATTTATGGAGGTCTTTCACAAAATTTACATTAGGAGTCTATGCAGCAAACTGAGGTTTTTAGACAGAAGAGGCCAAACGTAGAGTCCCCTTTCTACAAGTGCAATAGAGAACTGGAAAATGATTTAAAGCATGTATTACTAATATGTCCATTATTTGAAAAGCAATGTTTACGTTGGTTAGGTGATACACTTACAGGACTTGACCTTCCCATGAAGAAATTTCAATGTTTTTGATTAATTCAGATGATTTAGAGCTATTAAAAAGTGGCTACTTTTTTGAAAAGTATGCATCTTTAATATTGTAAAGATTGATGTTTTTAAATCTTGAATTGCACTGTTGGTGCATTTTCTTATATTCTATGGTTGTATAATATGAAGTGTTTTTATGTATTTATCTGTAAAAATTGTAATGGCATTGCGCTGATCAATAAACCTTTTTTACATGTACAGTACTTGTAATACTTCCTCACATTGCCCCCAGAGCCATCCCACCTCTATCTTCAAACTGTGCCCCCTTGTCCTTGCATATCTCTTTTTCTGAAAGATGCTACCCTCTTGGAATGTGTTGATTCCCTTGAGATACTTGAAAGTTTCTATCACATCCCCCCTCTCCTTCCTTTCCTCGATGGTATACATATTAAGCTTCTTTAGTCTATCTTCATATGGTTTCTGCAGTAGACCCTACACCATTTTAGTTGCCCTTCTTTGGACTGCCTCCATCCTGTCTCTGTCCTTGTGAAGATGGGGTCTCCAGAATTGCATGCAGTACTCCAGTTGGGGTCTCACCAACTGTAAAAAGGGATGACAACTTCCTGTTTTCTACTGGTGATACCTCTCCCTATGCATCCCAGTATCCCCCTGGCCCTCCTTACTGCCTTCTCACATTGCCTGCCAACCTTTAGGTCATCGCATATGACTAACCCAGATCCCTTTCCAGTTTTATTATTGTTAGTACCCCCCCCATTGTGTACTCTTCCCATGGGTTTTTGTTTCCCAGGTGCATTACTTTGCAGTTCTTTGCATTGAATCTAAGCTGCCATACTTTTGACCATTCCTCCAACTTTGCCAAGTACCTTCTCATCCTTTCCACCCCGCTTGTGTATCAACCCTGTTGCAGATCTTTGTGTCATCTGCAAAGAGGCATACATTTCCTTCCAGTCCCTCTCCAATGTCACTTATAAAGACATTGAAGAGGACTGGCCCCAATACTGAACCCTGTGGTACCCCGCTAGTAACCCCCCTTTCTTTAGAGTGGACTCTGTTTACTATTACCTTCTGTGTCCTGTTGTTCAGCCAATTTGTAACTCAGGCTACCACCCTGGGACCCACTCCCAGGCTGGCTAACTCATTTATCAATCTTTTATGTGGGACGGTGCCAAATGCCTTGCTAAAGTCTAGATAGGCCATGTCCACATCCCCTCCCTTGTCTACTACTTTGGTCCCCTAGACAAAGAAATATGTTAGATTCTTCTGACATGACCTTCCCACTGTGAATCTATGCTGCCTTCGGTCCTGTGCCATGCTGGCATCTAGGTACTGAACAATTCTTTCTTTCAGAAGTGAGTCCATCATTTTCCCTACCACTGAGGTCAAGCAAACAGGTCTGTAGTTTCCTGTCTCTGCCTTGCTCCCACTTTTGTGAAGGGGAATCACATCCACCTTCCTCCAGTCCTCAGGTGCCACACCATCCTCCCATTATTTGTTAAAAAGGGTAGTCAGTGGTGTCACTAGTTCTCCCCTTGGTTCTTTCAGAATTCTGAGGTGAATCCCATCAGGCCCCATTGTCTTGTCTGTCTTGAGTTTTAGGAGTTTTTTCAGGACCCTTTCTTCTGTGAATGAACTGTCATCAACCCCCCTGTTCAGAATGCTTCTATTGTTTGATTTAGGTATGTCCCCCTCTTCTTTTCTGAATACTGAACAAAAGGATTCATTCAGTATCTCTGCTTGCTCACTGTCACCCTCTTCTCACCCTCTCCCCTTTATTAAGCCTCACTATCCCTCCCTTGGTCTTTCTTTGCTCACTAACGTACTGTACCTATAAAAGGTTTTATCCCCCTTCTTAATTGAATTGGCTATCTTTTCCTCAGTTTGGGCCTTTGCTAGTCTGACTGCCTTCCCCATTTCCTCCTGCTTTAACTGATAGAGTTGTCTGTCCTGTTCCTTCTGTGATTCCTTATACTTTCTGAATGCTGTCTTGTTCTCCATAATCTTCCCTGACACCTCTTTTGAGAACCGTAGTGTTTTTCTTCCTTCATTTTGTTTTGTTTATTTGCATCACACAAAGGCTTGTTGCCTCTGTGATGGCAGTTTTGATTTTTCCCCATTGTTCCTCCACTTCTCCTTCCTGCCCTTTTGCTAGTGCATTCCTTAGGCACGCTCCCATCCTGCCAAAGTCAGCCCTCCAAAAGTCCAATACCCTTGCTTTTGTATGGCTTGAATCTATGTCTATGGCTTTGTTAATTGTGAACCACACTATCTGGTGGTCACTTGTTCTCAGATGGCTACCCACTTCTAAATCTGAAATCTTCTCACCATCCCCATTTAAGAGTACCAGGTCTAAGACTGCTCCCTCCTCAGTGGGCTCCAACACTAGCTGCCTGAGTCATGCCCCCTGTAGGGCTCCAAGAATGACTCTTCTCTTGGATGTGGCTACAGCAAATGTACTCCAGTTAACATGTGGTATATTCAGGTCCCCCATCAACAATATCTCCCCTTTTCTGCCATTCTAAGAATGCCTCCTATCATTTGCTTGTCCATGTCCTCCCCCTGAGAAGGGGTCTGTATACAACCCCTGTTTGGATTGTGGTTTTATTTCCTTTCTATAAGGTGACCCACTGTGCCTCCACTCCTCCCTGTTTTCCCTTTAGTCCTATTGCTTTGATCCTTTCCCTTATTCCTTATTCTCTTCATTTCCCATTGCTTTGATCACCTTCCTCTTTTACCCTCCCTGTCTCTCCTGTAGATTGTGTACCTCGTATGCTGAAATTCCAGTCTTGGTTCTCTGTGTACCTGGTTTCTGTGACTGCTACAATATTCAGGAGTCCCTCTTCCATCAAGGCCACTAGTTCAGGAAGCTTGTTACCCAGTCTATGGACATTGGTACTCATTGTCCTCCATTTTTTGATTGCCTTACCACTTTTAGCTCCATCCCTGTACTTACTGACTTTGCCTTTTTCTCCATTTATCCTTGCCTTGCCCCCATTGACCTGTCTACCTTGGTGTTAACTTCACTAAGTACTCTGTTTTGTGGGGAGAGGCTGTGAATTCCCTGCTCCTTTTCAGTGCCTCCCCCTTGGCTAGTTTAAAAGCTTGCCAATGAAGCATTTAAACCTATCGTATAGGATCCTGGTTCCCTTCCCTGACAGATGCAGACTATTTATTTAGTGATTCAGAAAAAAACCTTGAGCACAAGCTCTTTTACAAAGGTTCCATGTCAAAGATTGCAAAACAAGGTACAGTAGGTGAAAGAAAAGGTACATTACAAAGAATGATACAGCTTGGATTCAGAACTTACAGAATAACTCAAAACATAGGTACAAGTTAAATAACAAGATAAAACACTTTATGAGGGTGAGGGGGGAATAAGCAGCCACAAAGTGCCTAGTCTGTAGTTCAGAGGGATGGGGATAGCTGGCAGAGGGGTGAGAGAAGAAAGGTATGAGAGAGAGAGAAAGGTAAGTACTGCGGTGGAGGTGAGAGGGTGGGGAAGAGGGATTATAAGGTATAGGGAGAAATGGTGGGGTGAGATGACTATCATGCCAGTATAGGCTTCTATCCCTCCAGGTGAACCCCAGTCCCCAATAAAGCCAAATTTATGTACTCTGCACTAGTTTTTCAACCATTCATTGAATCCCAGGGTGTGGGGTAGCCCAGCCACACCCATGCCATACACAGGCAGCACCTCTGAGAAGGTTACCGTGCATGCTACTTGTCTAAGGCCCCTCCCCAACTCCACAAACTCTTTCTGCACAGCTCTGATCCCATTCCCAGCTAGGTTCATTTGTCCCTAGGTGGACAATGACATCAAGCTCCCTCTTCCGTGCAGCTGATCCTGTGATCCTGAGGATTTGCTTCCTGCCCCTCCATGCCATGGCACCAGGCAGGCTCTTTATCTCCTTTTCCCTTCCCTCCCCAACTGACATGACTCTGTTTCTTAGATTATATGCATTCCTTATCTCTCTTATGTTCTGAACTATCAGAAAGTGTCTGCCTTTCACTTTGGTGTCAATGCCTGGCTATTTCCTGAGGACGCAAAGTAATACATTTAAAGAAATGCATGTGAAAGTCATGGTATTGTGAAACATTTTAAATGCTGAATGATCTGTGTTATAGGAGGAAGGGAAGAAGGGAGGAAGGAAGGAAGGAAGGGAGGTAGGGAGCAAGGGAGGGAGAAATTAAGGAAAGAAGGAAGGAAGGAAGGAAGGAAGGAAGGAAGGAAGGAAGGAAGGAAGGATGGAAGGAATACATATATATATATATATATATATATATATATATATACTGTGTGTATATATATATATATATACACAGTATATATAGTATAATCATTAATGTATCAGTTAGCATTTCTATTACAGCGACAAAAGTTTGGAAATTTGATGTTAGGGTTACCAACACCAGGCCACTCACCCCAACCCCAGCCTCCACATATACCACCAGACATCAGGGGAATTCTTGCAGGGTCATCAGGCCTAACTCTCACCCCATTCCATGTATAAGGAAGCTGATATGCAGTATTGGAGGAGGGGGTGAGGCAAGGCCTATGACCAGGGCATACCCTGATGCCTGTTGTGTGGAGGAGTGGGAGTGGTGTAGAGTTGATAACCCTAACATCAAATTTCCAAATTTTTGTTGCTGTAATAAAACCCCTAACTGATGCATTAGTGGAGTTTTTTGCAATTAATTAGGCTTCTTTTTGAGATAGCATAATAAAATCCTTATTTTACTGTGGGAGCCCCATAGATGCACATGTGTATGTACTGTAGGTGTGGAAGTGCAGGGCCCTCTGACCCTGTGATTTCATGTGTCAAACAACAGTGACAAAATTTCCAGCATAGCCATCTTATTACCCCACCTCTTTTACCCAGAGAAATTGTGAAATGCAAGCCAAAATGTAATTATGTGCAACTGCAATGCCATTCTATGTCACAAGTGCAAAAACATATTTTGAACAGAATGTGAAAAATGACAGCTGTACTGTTCACAAGGAGGTGTGAAAAAATGGAAATGTTAAAAACCTGGAGTGAAAATAAGAAAAATTGGCAAAGTTATAAGCGTGCATAGAAATTGCTCAATGCACGCCTGAAATGTGGTAATTTTGGGGAATTTTTTTACCAAATTTTCAACATGGGCTTTTTGGACCATCTTTCATGAACACTGTCACTGCCTTTTCATTAATCTGTCCCAAAAGGTGATTCCATGCAACGACCAAAAAATCACCTAACGGGTCCGAGTAATGAAATGACAGTGACAGTGTTCATGAGGTGAGGTCCCAAAAATCCCATGTTGAAAATATGGTGCAAAAATGCTGAAAAATGGCTGCGCTATCAACCTAAGTCCAAAATGCTATAGACAGCCATTATACCTTTACCTTGGTTCATCAGTTCATTTTTTTTTTATGTATACATATTTGTATTGGGCCACTGAGGGTGGGCTCACCAGTTTCCCACAATACTGGGGACTGGCTCATGTAACTGGGGACACTTGGAGTGGGCTATCCAGTGTCCTGCACAGTCAGGGGGTAGTGCCAACATGGAGATTGGGCACCCCAATGTTGGCAAAGATAAATAAATATTATGGTACGCTGGGAGTGGGCTCCTCAGTGTACCACAGTGGCAGGGCAGAGGGGTTGAATTTCTACTGCCGATACAGGGATTGGGCACCCCAATATTGGCAGAATTATTTTGTAAAAAAAACATTTTTGGACACTGGGAGTGAGCTTCCCAGACTCCCACAGTGGCAAGTGTGTGCGTGTGTGTGTGTGTGTGTGTGTGTGTGTGTGTTGGGGGTGCCATAGTCCTACCAGTGACAGAGGAATTGGGCACCCTGATGTCGGCAGAAGCAATTTAATTAAATAACTCATGCCTCAGCCCCCTTAGAGGCTGTAAAAAGGAGAAACTCTTTTTACTAGGTGGTGCCAAGAAACAGGATTCTGGCATTATTTCAGCAAAAAAATGGCCAGAAATGGTTTTAGTGATTTTGACTGGTCTCAATGGGTTTGTCCCATTGAGGAAGTGCCACACATTTTCATCAATTTTCACAAAACAGTGCCACTATTTGCATGAAAATTACAGCACTGTTTTGCAAAAATTGCCACACATTTGTGGCACTACCAACAGCCAAAAAAACTGAACACATATTTCCAGCTATTATTTTAAAAAAGTACTGCCTGGATCGTGTTCCTCGGGCCCCAATTAGGCAAACACAACTGTTGGTGTTTACCAAGGGCCAATATTTTTTGAATTACAGCATTTTTACACATCGCTAACTGAAAACAAGATGGCAGCAGCACAATGGTAAAAATCCCATTTTCAGCAGTAAAAAGTGCTTTCACTAATGTTTTCCAGCTTGGCATATATTTTTTCCCATATGCTATAGCGGGGAACTGAAAAGTTTAATAACTTTGGAATGGATTAATATTTTTTTCACCAAACCTTCAAAAAGTACGTCAGTGACCCACTCCCTATATACCCTGCAAATATCAGATCAGAACCACACACCACTTGGCCTGTAGAGATGAATAAAGAATTTGCAAAAAAGTGAGGATTTTTCACACTTTTTGACTCTCTACAGCTCCACAACCACACAGCAAACTTTCAGGCTAATTAGGCAAATGGTTGCAAAGTTATTAAAGTGCAACATTTTGGATTTAACATAGAAGTGGCTGTGTAACTCTAACTATAGTGGCACTACTGTGCCACTATAATATGTATATATACAGTGAAGTCCACCAGGATGAAGCATAGCACTGCAGAATTCTGCAGTAGAGTTGCTGCAGCAAACAATGCAATTTCAATGGGAGGGTATCCCTTTTGTCATGCAGTAAACCTGTGACACTGCGCTTCATCCTGGTGGGCTTCACTATATATATATATCAACTGTATATAGATTAGAAACAAGACTAACAGACCTCTCTGCCAATCTATCTGTTACTTTTTGGTAATACTCCATAGATTACTGTTAGCAGTTGTATATTTTTTTTAAATTATTCCATGATAAACTCTGGCATGTGCAGCCTTATAATCAGTGAAACCTATGAGGAATGTATCCACTATAATTTAAGGCTGTAAATGGCATGTTCCTACAGTGTATCATTTCTGTCTCATGCAAAGAACAGGAAATAACATAGGAAAGCCCCTATTGTTGATTTTTTGCTCTGTAACAACTATGGAAACAATATTGAACAAGTCAAAAATTTTAAATATCTCAGTTTAATTCTTGATCAACATCTTACTTTTGAATCACATATCACCGATTTAATTGGTAGACTTCACAAGAGATTGGGCTCACTGTATCGTATGAACAATAATCTTACCCCTGAATCTATGACTATCCTTATACATAGTCTTCTGTTATCATTATTTGATTTTGGTTCTATTAGAAACATAGAAACATAGAATTTGACAGCAGATAAAGACCACTTGGCCTACCTAGTCTGCCCATTTACCTACCTGATGGATAAGCTGAAGATCCTAATTAAACAACAGCCTACTTCCTCCTGCCCCCCCACTAGAATTGCCTTATGTCTGTCCCATGCATCCTTGATTTCCCCCACTGTTCTTGACTCCATGACCTCCTCAGGAAGGCTGTTCCATGCATCCACAACCCTTTCTGTGAAACAATACTTACTAACATTACCTCTGAGCCATCCCCCCTCCATCTTCAAATTGTGCCCCTTTGTTCTAGCACATCTCTTTTTTTGAAAGATGCTACCCCCTTGGACTTTATTGATTCCATTGAGGTACTTGAAAGTTTCTATCATGTGCCCCCTCGCCCTCCTTTCTTTGAGGGTATACATATTAAGCTCCTTTAGTCTCTCTTTGTATGTCTTCTGGTGTAGACCCTTCACCATCTTGGTTGCCCTCCACTGGACAGCCTCCACACTGTCTATGTCTTTGCAGAGATGGGGTCTCCAGAACTGCATGCAGTACTCCAGATGGGGTCTCACCAACTGTCTGTACAGAGGGTTAACAACGTCCCATTTTCTACTCTTCATGCCTCTTCCTATGCATCCATTGTATATTCATATTCCACTGAAATAATTATTTCAAAACTTTGGACTACATCTAATAGTATTATTCGCTTAGCCACAGGATTACCCAGACAGACTCATCACTGCCATCTTTATAAATCCTTTGAATGTTTATCTTTAACTGAAACATATTTCAGATCACCGATTTTTCTGCACAAGATTCAGTTGGATTTATTACCTGCTAGCATTATTTGACTATTTCCAAAAAAATAATGCTACTGTCTATACAAGAATACAAAGCAGTCATTCTTTTAAAATTCCCTTTTTTCATACTTCCTTTTCTCAAAATTCTCTAATATTTGTGGCTACAAAATTGTATAATACATTACCTACTTTTATTGTTAGTTGCTCTAAGTTATCAGTATTTAAGAGATCCCTCAAAAGTTATCTATGAGCTAATTCTATTTGCAAGTGTTTACATTGATTGTATAATTTTATACTTTTTTGTTGTCTTGTTTGTCTGTCTATTATTGTGTTTTATCTACTGTATGTATATGTTGTATGTTTAAAACTGGATACTTGTGAAAATGGGCACTTATGCCCTCAGGGTTTCCAGTATAAAATAAGTATGAAATGATATGACAGTAACATACCACACACTGGTAGTAATACTGGATCGAGTGCAGGCAGATCAATAAAATACAAATACTATACAATAAATTAAAAACACCACGAGTGTGTATATGAGGAACTATTGGCATCTCTGGGTTCTGGTGTCAAATATAAGCCACTTGTGGTTGACCTTCATGGTTTTCCAAAATCTCCAGCACAACCTGATGGCATTACAGATGCATTGTTTACACTTGGATGTACCATATCTCTTAAATTATTTCAAAATGAAATGCATGTGGTTCAATGACTTGCTTCTTCTTGCCTGGTTGCAGACACAGGTACACCTGTTAAAACAATATGGGTCTAAACTTACCATTACCTGGGACATCTAGAAAATACCCTGGATTATCCAACTATCTTTATTTGTATGGATAGCCAACACTTCAGTGGGGAATAAGGGACTCCTCTACAAAACATAGATACACTTCTATAACATACTGCAGTTGGGAGGTATATTTTCTGCCATACTGTGATGTGCAGGCAACATTACAGTCTGCTTAACGTGTTGCTACTTGTTTCTGATGTAGAGCCTTTGTAAAGGAGTCTCTGACTCAAAGGGTTATAATTCTGATTCCATTCAATAAATAAATAAAACATTGGTACCCCCAAACCTATACCCTAAGCTCTTCCCCTAAACAAAATCAGTAGAGGGAGGCTAGGCTGACTTCTACAATTCCTGGTCCTTGACCACACCCTTAAAGGTATAATTGTTAGTATCCTCCATAATCACCTGCCCCAATCCCTTGTAATGGAGCTGAAACATGCACAGCATCTGTCACTTGAGGTCTGGTGAAAATATCATTTTTGATTTTTCCTAAACTTAATATTAAGGCTCGGGAACCTTCCTTTACCTATTTTGCTCCAAGGCAATGGAGCTCCAGTACCTTAGAGATTCATTTCAGTCCTTTGGCAGCTGCATTTCATAGCAGGTATCGTGATTATCTCCTTAAACTATGCCAATGTTCATGCCCTTGAATTGAACTTCTCTATCAAGAATTCTTAAATTCTTGTTTTTTAATGTTTACAACCTTGCAATAAAAATTAACTATAAAACAAATGTATAATGATGTATACCGAGATCTCTCTGTATTGCATGATCATGACCCTTTAAACAAAAAATGTGATTCTCCATGTGCCTTTTGTACCTTGTATAAGCTCAGTCTTTACATTTCCTTCCTTGTGCTGGCTGGCTTTGTCTGATACACCCTTTTTACTGATGTTATATTGTTTACTGTATTGTATTTTTAAAATAGCACCTTATGTGTTCCTGCTTTGGAAACACTTTCTTTGTAAAACACTATTGTAATTTCGGGGGTTGTGCCTGAAAATAGGCTTTTGATTGTATAGAGCACTTACATAGTAAAAAAAAAAACTAAATAAAGAATAAAGAAACAATTGGCTGTCATCCTAGCCCCCAAGCAGTACACACCAAACACAGATTGTGTTTACTACCCCAACCATCCATTGAGTAATATATCAAGTAATTTAGATCCTGAAAACTGCTTTTTATTGTAAAGATTAAAGGAGAACTGGATTGAATGTGCTGCCATGGTTCCCAGTAGAAGATGAGTTTTAAATACTGGTTCAGATTCTATTATCGTTCTGTCTATACAGGCTGTTTAGTTATCCCACTGAGTAAATCAAATCTGCATACAGCTAGCAAGGATAATTTTTGAACTGCGTGATGTAGATTATGTCCTTTCTCTATTCTTCTGTTGTTGGCACAATGCATCCATACTCTATCATAAAACTCTCTGACTGGAAGGGACATTGAATCCATCATGGTATTTACCACCATAGTTTAATTTAAATTAGGAACATCCACAGTGGTTACTGATAGTCTGTATAGATAAAACAATAACAGAACTGGAACCAGTTCTTAATAACAACTTTTATTTGGAAAATGACTTGCAGATTCAGTGCAGTTCTCCTTCAAGGGTGTTCTGCAGCTGTTTAATTATCTAATTGATTGATTGATGGAAAATTGGTAACTGGGAAAAGCATACTGAACCACGGCTTGTTTCCAGGTGTAACCTGGGGGGAAGGGAGTAGGAAAACAAAATATGCATGGTGGTAAGGTGCAATATACAAAATACACATGCTGGTAACGTGCCATATATAAAATGTACATGTTGGTATGGTACAATATACAAAATATGCATAGTTGTAAGGTGCAGTATGCAAAATATACATGTTGGTTAGGCACAATGTACAAAATATACATGGTGGTACATTACAATATACAAAATATACATGGTGGTAGGGTGCAGCAAATACAGGAACTATATACAGTAAGAGTGCACAGGCTGATTAACCGAGCTTATGGCAGTGGTACAGGTGCACTATTAAGGCTAAAAACAGCTGAATTGTATTGCCCATGAGAGTACAAGCCAGCTAAGGCCATGTGGGGGGAGGCAGCAAGAGGTTTAAGCTGATATTTGAGGGGAAATGGGAGAGAGGAGGTGGAGGGTAGGAGGAAGATTATTCCAGATAGAAGGAAGAGGAGAGGAGAATGCAGACTGCCCAGAAGCAGAGTTGGAGTGTGGAATGAAAAAGGTACTGGAATCATGGGCATGAAGAGCATACAAGGCAGAAGGAATAAGAGAGAGGCAAGATATGTAGACAGAGACTAAAACCAATATTTAGAAATGAGGGATGCACAGTGCATGAAGAAATGAGAGGTAAGAGGAGGAATAGAGAGGGAAGTGTAAATGGAACATTGATGAGTACTGTATGAGGAGGTGGAAGAACAGCAAATTGTCAGACTGCATTGCAGGGTGTCCAGTCTGGCCAGGGAAGAGAAATGAAGATGCCATGCACTCAAGGAGAGGTCAGTTGTAACACTTTATATAGAAAAATCTACATGAGTCAAATTGCTGCCTACTGAAATTTTATTGCAGTCAGAAGACAACTGTACACACAAGTAGGATTCTCCTACAACTGCAACACATTCTAGTGCTTTATTGATGGTCTTCATCAGGGAGACTCTATATAAAGTGCAACAACTGACCTCTGCTTGAGTGTCTGGCATCTCCTGTTCTGTTCAATAATTACTGGGATCTGGTTGCCCCTGCCTAGCACTGTGTCCCCATCCAACCGTGCACACTATTCCTGTTCTCATCTGGCCAGAGAAGAGGTAGGTGCAGTGCCGTAGACCACATGCACATAGTTAGGGACTGGAAGAACCATCACAGTGACCAGTTCACTGCAGACTTGAGATGAGAAGCAATTTTCATTGTGGTAAAAGGCACCAAGTTTGGAAAGGAGTGGCTGTGGATGGCATTGATATGGGTGAAGAAGTTGAGCCTATTATCCAGCCTCACTCCAAGATATTTGAAACTAGACAGACTCAAGTGGAGTGCTATCCAAAGTGGAGAAATGGGGGAGGGGGGGCTGGCAAGTTTTGGGCTTGTGCCGAAGGTCATTGTCACAGTTTTCTTTGTGGTGACCCAAAGTAATAACCTAATAAATCCTTTAACTTCAGTATTTCATTCAGTTTGTACATGTGTTTTGCCTTATATTTTATAAACTCAGTGCATTTTTTATAGTTTTGGTATTTAATCTATACTTCCATCAGTTGGATCATTTATTGCATAGCAGCTTTAATCCACAGCCAAAATACTTCTCTTGAAAACATCACCAAGAACAGCAGCATGAACTAAAAAACAATATGAACAAAAACAGGACTAACAATATTTTCTGTTAAACTAAACAAATGTGTTACCTCTTGATAACCCTTTATATAATATTAGTAGTAGAGCAGTAAGAGTAGACTTACCACTTTTTGCCCTAGTGAACAAAGCTAACAGGAAGCCTTAAACTGATACGCAGTCACAGATTAAATAAAAGGAACTGATCCAATGATAGTAATTTATACAGAGCCCTGGAATTCCTCAATGAATATCCAGATAGGCACTGCAGTCATTAGAAGAAAATGCCAAAACCATAGTAAACCTAATTAGTAGCATTGGGACAACAGTCTCATGATGTTTCAGGAACTAAATCAGTAATACTTGTTAGTTGGCAAAATGTGTCATTATCTATTTTCTTAGTAATAGTGTATGTCTGGCAAAAATATCAGCATTAACCATTGTTTCATTTTATTTCAATTCTTTTTTGCAGTTAATCATTTTGTTGAGAGAATTCAACAACATGCATGAGAAAATAGACATTAGCATTTTTTATAGAAATAAAAAAAAGCATACCTACAATACAACAGGAAAAAAGCAAACTATGACATAGCTCATACATCTGGCATGTTTGGTCAAACAGAGTTTATTGCATAATGATTTAAAAAATCTGCAGTTGATGCAGGTTCATATATAATCAAAATCAGTACAGCATTGAGTACGCTGTGAACATCAGTGACTGAGAAAGACTGCGGTGATGTTGGGCCCAGTCATGGGGGGTGGTCAAGGTGGCTGCAGATATGCTTCCCTGCTTACCCTGTTGCTCTCTACCTCACTAGAGGAAGATTTGCAAATAAGGAAGAATAAGAACTGACCCCAGATTACTTGGAATTAGTCCCATATGCACCTACTGTGGTAATGTGTCATAGCCTCTCAAAATTTACCACTTTCCCCAGGGAATTACCAAGACAGACAAGATTGACCCATTGCATGGTGTGCTAGTTTAAAAACTGATACACAAAGCAGGCAAAACAGCACCACCCCATCAATGGCCAGAATGTACCAAAGAAGGTGAACAAATGCATCAATGTGCAGAAAAAATGTTTTACTGCATGGTAAAAGATAAACATAACATGATACAAGTGTGGTCAGCCCATCATGGAACGTCAAGCAAGACAACAGAACTCTGATTGGTTTTGCTAGAGCATCGTCAGGGGCCACGGGTGAATGACTACACTTGTGCAATGTTATATTTATTTTTACCATGCACTAAAAACTTTTTTGCACATTGTCACGATTGTTTGCCTGCTTTGCTACATTTTGGCCATTGATGGGGTAGTGCTATTTTGTCTGCTTTGTGTCCTCAGGGAGTTAGCCCATTATTTTGTTGTGGGAACCTGTGGGAACCTCCACCTCCTCAGCAGTAGCCTTTTTGCCTCCACTGCAGTGGCCATCAGTTAGTGTGGGTCCCAGATGGGAGTCCCCTCTGTTGGATGCCTAGAATCTCAAGGGATTGGTCATTCGGGAGTGGTGTCTTCTGAACTGCTGCACATGCCACAGTTACATCCTTCCAGAATGTTTGAATATTTGAGAATGGCTAGGGTGCCATCTGGGTTGCCATATCTCCAGCAGTGGTTAGAGATGCAGCAAAGTAAAATTCTGCCCACAAAGTGGTCACGAAGTTGCCACTTCATGTTAGTATTCCGCTATACGGCATGCACATTTTAAACCCTCACTTCTCCTCTTCATGTTGTAATTGTGGCTTTGCATTGTGCTCTCTGCCTTATTCTACTTTATGGAGGAATGAGAATTCACAGGCAGCCCACACACATCACATGGCTTACCCAGTGTATGTGACATGCTTTAGGCAGGCAGGCAGGAGGTTATGGGCCAAAACACTCTCCAACATGGGCTGACTTACACGTTTTGCACAGGGTGTGACAAATGGCTTGACTCTGCGAATGGCCGGGGTGACGGGAGTGTGGATGTGTGATGAAGAGGGGTGCACAGGTGACAAGTCCACAAATTAAGTTATTTTACCTGCTTTACTTACAGGGGTTGATGTACCACTTGCACTAGACATACTGCATTGACAACCACCACCACCACTGCTACTCTGACCACTACTTGACATGATTTCTAAATCATAATCCTCCACCTCATCATGTCTATAGTAATCCTCTTGTGTTATTTCATCTCTTCAGTTCTGAACTGAGATCCTGAATGTGGTAGAGAAGCTTTTAAAAGTTCTTGGGACCCAAGAACACAGTCACACTGAGTAGTGGTATAAAATGCTGGTGTAGGATCCTACACATACATATAGTAGGGACTTACCTTAATGTGGCTGCCTAACACTCAGGCCACCTCCAAGATGATCTCCACTCTCCACTCTTCCGATCTATGGACAGGCAGCAGTGGTGGACTGGGAGGTCAAGAAGAGCTGCAGCAAAGCATCTGAAGCTGGAGTCATACCTGCAGCTCTCCCTGTTTTTGCAGCCACTGACATGATGTGGAGTTTGTGTCCTCAGCCTGAGGAGTGTGATGCTTGGCTGGGACTAAAAGAAGACAACACCATCAAGCATGGAAAGGCACTTTCCTAACCCAGGGCAGGCAGTGGGGTCAAATGCAGAGAAGACTTGTTCCAAAGTGCCATTTCTTCATAGACATGCATGGTAGCATACATGAGGTTGTGCACATGGCTGGGAGAATGGCTTTGCTGCCACCTTCCCAATGTGACCCATTGATAGATGAACAGGCAGATCATCATTGACTATCATGGCAGTCCCAGTGCCATGACAGGCAGTGGGATCATGACTGAGGACCCTCAGAATGGA
Organism: Neoceratodus forsteri; assembly: GCA_016271365.2. Classification (NCBI taxonomy): domain Eukaryota; kingdom Metazoa; phylum Chordata; order Ceratodontiformes; family Ceratodontidae; genus Neoceratodus; species Neoceratodus forsteri. The sequence continues at coordinate 1,287,153,157 of CM057459.1, read as the reverse complement.
AATGGAACTTAATGCAGAGGCTGCACAAAAGGTAGGACAGCCATGGGACTCAGTGTTAACAAACTTAACCAGAGCCATGCAGCAGCAAGCACTCTGATCTTGTGGGACTGACACAAAGAGGTTAGAGGCACATAGAGTTTTTCCCATTAATCTGCTCTAGTCCTTACCTCAGGAGTGCAGGCGCATGATGCCAGGATCAGGATCTAGATGCATGGTTTCACTGGAAGTTTCCTGTCCAATAAAAGCTCAGCTGCAAAACTGCAATAGATAGCCTGGGAACCAGAAATCATGGTGCACTCTGCTTGGGCTGTGCTGCCAGGAGGCTGTGTCACTGAAAGTTAATGTTAAAGACTGTGGCTACCAGGGCTCTGTGGAGTCTAGTAAACATGTGACGGTGCATCTTTTAAACTGATTCCTACAGAAGAGACAGAGACAGTGTGCATCTCTAGCTGATGCTCAGAGAGAGACAATTGCTGGAGAAAAAAACAAGATTCCTCACAGTCTCTTCCCAGCCTGGATCCAATCCATCAACCAGGCCCAGAGACTGTAGGGTAGAGCTACACAGAATACACTATTTGGTGGTGAAAATCCACTTTTAAAATGCGTTTTGGAATTTTTGGGGGGTAATTCTGCAGAATTCAGAAAGCATTACATGATTTATTACTGAAAACGTGAATTAAATTTTGTTGTTTTTTTAAGATTTCGATATTGTTCTGTTTTAAACTTCAGATGTCAATGGCAGTTTTTGCATTAAATCCATTGCATAGTGTTCTGCATGCACTTTTTAATTACTTCTCTTTATTTATTTATTGAGTTTTTGTTTACGGGGTAGGTGCTGTAGACAAGAATTGCCTATTTTCAGGCATGACCTGGGAGATTTACAACAGGGTTACACAAAAGTAGGCAAGGTACAAGGAAGGCATGCATAGCAACAACTTACATGTACAGTAGTACAACAAAACAAATAGTGTACAATAGTATAACATCTTGACCAGTAAGTTACAATACTAGATAAATCAGCAAAAGTGAAGCAGAGTACTAATATTATAAATAGTTCATTAAGTCATTCAGTACATAGTCACCATCAGGCTTAATAGAAGGTGCAAGTAGAGGCATTTAATAAATATCTAAAGTATCCTCTACAGAAACCTGTTATGGTAGAGCAGTTCCATATCTCCAGTTTAATATCATTCCAAAGCCTGTGAGCTGTGTTTGAGAATTCAGCATGACTAAGGTTGGACATCAGTTTAGGGATAGCTAAGAGAGCCTGATCAATAGGCCTTAATGGATACCTACTGTTCTCGGGCATAACAGGGAGATAAGGAACAGGGGCCACTGATTTTGTGGAAAATTATGAATAAAGCCTACTAACATCAAGTCATACATGAAAAGAAGGAGGGGGCCAACACATCCTAGTATATGGGATGCAGTGACTGATGAGATGGCAGGCTGCCAAAACAAAACAGCAAATGTTATTGTAGGAGCTATCCCATTTCTTTAGGATAGCAGCAGAGTTAGAAGAAGAACAGATAGGCACATTATACTTGAGGTCTAGTAGTAAGAGGCGTTCAGAAATTGGGTAAAGTTAGGCATGCAATTTAAGATTTTGGCCAAGTCTAAAGGATACGCCTAGTAACTCAAAAGGAGATTCTAGTTCTCTTAAAAAGGATGAAAGTGAAAGGATCATCAGGCTTTGATAAACTTGAACCCAAGCTCTTGAAAATTGCTTCTTCTGCTATAACTGTCCCAGTAGCTATGCTCATCAATAAATCCATGTGTGAAGGATGAATTGTGGAATGTTGGAAGATTGCCATATTTGTTCCTGTTCACAAAGGTGGTGCAGTAGAACCAGGTGTGCACTATCGGCCAGTCTCTTTTATCTGTTCCTTGGCTAAAGTGCAAGAATGTCAGGTCTATAACCAGGTCCTTGACTATCTGGAGCAGAGACACCTACAGCATCATGGTACTGACACTGCTGTAGTTAACCTGACCACTGATATTCTGGGCACCATGGATAAAGGTCTACTCACCAGTGCAGTCTTCATTGACCTAATTAAAGCCTTTGATCTGGTTAATCCTAGCCTCCCCCTGTAGAAGCTCCATAACCTTGGTCTCGATACCCTTTTTCACTGCTGATTCTCCCACTATCTCACTGATAGATCCCAGCTGATAAGATGGAAGGGCCATCTCTTCATCAATAAACCTATCCTTGATGGCCTCCCCCAAGGTTCTGTCTTAGTTCAGCAAAGCACAGCAATAGACTCCATAGTCCTTGCAATTTCCTTGAAAATTTCAAAGAGTGCAAATGACTGAAATATATTGACCACAATCTTTATTAGAGAGCCAAGGGGAGCACACCTATCTTAGACCCCCTGTTATTTTTATTTGTAAATGACTTGCCTGGGAACTATGGGGATGCCAGTATACGACTATATGCTGATGAAACAGTGCTTTATGAGAGTTCCAGGGACACCAGCTGACACAATACCCAGATTCAATCTGGCCTCCTTAAGTTAGAAAACTGGTTCAAGGCCAATAATCTGGTTCTTAATGCCAAAAAAGGCCATGCTGTTTAGGCCTAGGGATGTAGGCCTAGCTAGGCAACACTTACTTACTCTCGCCACCTCTTTAGGAACACTTATTAAAGTAGTTGCATCCACTAAGTATCTAAGAGTCTACCTGGATCATGATCATTCCTATAGAGCACATATAGACCACATTTCACTTACCCTCCGCAAGAAAATTGGTCTGCTTTACCAAATTGTCAACTTTATTGCAAATGAATCAAGGCTCATAATTGCCACTGGCACGCTATTCTCCCTCTTACAGTATGGTGGCCCTGTCCTACAATCCCTAAAATGTTCTGAACTCAATAAACTCAAAACTCTTTACTACAAAATTGGCTGCTATGAAGCAGGTGCCACATCCAGAGAACATCATTGTGATGTATTTTGTTTATTGCACTGGACTTCACTTGAGGGTCAACTTGAATAGCTACTGTTCTGTCCGGCCTACAAGCTTGTAAGAGGTCCCTCCCCACCCCCAAGCCTGCATGATACTCTAAAATTCAAGTACCAGCGTAGGGTCTTATGACACACATGCAATTTCCTATTGGAAATACCTAAAATCAGAACCTACCTGGGCAAGCGGTCCTTTGCCTTTTCAGCCCCAACCTTTAGGAATTCCCTAGCCTCTACTCTACTGAACTGTTCAGCACTTGGAGGCTTTAAGAAAGGACTCAAAGATTTACTAATTGAATGGAGCCTAAGTGTCTGCAATAGGTGCCAATATCTCTGTTTGTTTCTACTCCCACAACCAGTGATTTCCTGCCTAATACTAGTTTGTTATTATTAACTCCTTACCTGCTATGAAATGGGCTTAAGATTTCCAGTCCTGTGATTGGTTCATAGCCGTACACTTAAAGTGTCTAGTGCATGAAAAAAATCAAGTGCCTGCAGGCTGGCCAAAGTATCAAAAAAAAAAAAGGAAAGAAAGTTAGAAAAAAATGCTCATTTGGAATGTCTATGAACATCTGGAAGTTTAACTGACCACCATCTTTTTTTTTTACATTCACTGGCTGAAAATTCCCAACAGTACTCACATGCTGCACTTAAGAAAAATTCCCAGCTTAAAACAGCAGATCCTTGAAATCAGTAGCTTTTTTTTCAGTTATCTTTGCTCAACTGACTGCTGTAGTTTTTATTTCATGTCTCAAATGTGGCACGATGACTTTCACAGTGGCTTTCCCATTGCCCGCCCTCTTGCTCACTCACTCACTCACTCACTTTCCTACTCAGTGGTCGACTTGCTGGCCACTTGCCCTCACTTTTTCCATTTTTCTATTTGTTTTTTTGTTAACAAATCAGGTTGACATGCCCATGCACGCTACTTATATTCATTGCAGATGTTTACTGTCACCCTGGTCTCTCTTCAACAATCATAACTGAGCTCTTCACGTCCATCACCTGCCACACCAAGTCAGGAAAGATTTATCTTTTATTTTTTTTGCCATAAAAGTTTTTATTGAGTTTTCAAAATAGGTAAAACATCATAACAGTTCAATATTTCCAAAAGGCAGAGGTAGCAGTTATGCAGATACATAGAGTCCAAACATGAACAATAAGCAGGTAGAAGACGCATGAAGTCCATAATTATCCTGAGAAGGTAACTAAGGGTTAATAGAAAACAATCCAATGGAAATAATGAACAGGAAGGGGAAAATAATCTAGCAGTGCTTGAAAAATAACCCTTCACAATGATAACCTGGGACAATAGTTGGATTGCCAAATTCAGTCAAATATAGGTAGCTTACCCAGCAGTCTATGAGACATCTGTTCATAGTGGGATGTCAAAGAAAGGAGGTGGAACCACTCCTCATTGGAGGGTGGGTCAGGAGAGTGCTAATGTCTAAGAATTACCCTTTTTGCTACAATAAAGGCACAGCTGGCCCAGGACACCTGATGTTTAGACAAAGCAAAGGTTGGTTGAGAAAGGCCAAGGAGAGCCAACTCAGGGTCTTGCAACTTAGGCAAGGGTATAATTGCAGAACTGGTGGCCCAAACCCTGGACCAGAAGGGGTCGAGGAAGGGGCAGGACCATAGAATATGTATCAGCAATGCCTGAGGGGAGTTACAATGCCAGCATTCACTGTTTGAAAGAAGGCCTGCTTTGTACAACCCTGGAGGAGTATGGTAAGCCCTGTGGAGGATCTTAAATTGGATTGAGTGGGCCTGCAGGTCTTTCAAGAAACAGATGGAGTTGAGCCAAACTTGATTCCACTCCTTAGGGTGCATATCAATTCCCAATTCCAACTACCACTTGTCCTTGGGGTCTATCCAGGAGGGTTTTGGTGAAACCTTATCCCAAAGTGTTTTGAGTTTGGCCATGAGATGGCAAGGATCTAAAAGCTTATTCAGTCAATTGTCAAGGGGAAGAGTGAGGGAAATGGTGAGGGCATTGGAACTCTTTTGCTTCAAAAGGCTACAGAGTTGTAAAAAATGCCAAAAAATGAGAGGAGGGAAGGTGATATTGGGATTGAAGCTCCGCAAAGGAGTGGAGGAGTCCAGATGAGGGGTCAACTAAATGTCCCACAAAGGTTATGCCTCACTGTTCCCAGTCGTTCCAGGTAAGTGGGTGACTATAAACAGTCAGGCTGGGGTTTTCCTATAAGGGTCTTTTTGGAGATGTCTGGGTGCACCACCTCAAGCTGGGTGTGTATTTGTTCCAAATAAAGTGAGTATAGTGAGCACATTGGGAAATGGGAGACAGCAGGGACCAATCAGGGAAAAGCAGGGCCTGGGGGGCTGGGAGACATCCCTGGGCCAGATCTAGTGTAAGCCAACCTGGTACTGTTGCAAGTAACATACTAACATACTAACATACTATTTGCCAGCAGATTAGGCCTTACGGTCTATCGAGTCTGCTCGAACCTAGATCCTTAGTTGGGTGCCGAGATCCTCCCATCCCTTGTTCTCTAGAAACCCCTATCATCCATCCCCCCCCCCAAGGAGGGGGCGTAGCTCAACACTGCCTGTCACAGTATGGTGAGGTCATGAAACAGTTTCAGATCTGGGAGGCTTAAGCCGCCCTTTGTCCCAGGTTTTGTAAGGTGGTATATTTAACCTTAGGGGGTTTACCATTCCAAATAAAAGAGGAAACATTGGAGGTCAAATCTTTGAAAAAACATTGTGGTAGGGCCAATGGGTGGTTGGAAATAATGTACTGAAATTTTGGGAGGGCAACCAATTTTAATGCATTGACTGTGCTTTATCATTTAGGTGACCTGAATGTGGACTGGGCTTCTACCACCACCACTTCTGCTTTATCCACAAAAATAAAGTCTCTGAATTTGGTTCAGTTAATCACCTTTCCTACCCGACTTAACCACAAGTCCCCAAAACACACTGATTAACTGGTCCCTTACTTCCCACCCCCACAGAATAGTAGCCTCTGGCATTCTCCCTGACTCCCTAATGACTATCATTTGATATTCTGCATCTGCAGAGTCTGCCAGCCAAAGCCCCCCCCAAACTCATCTATATATGCTCCTTTTGCTCTCTAAATTAAGCCCCCTTGCTAAACGATCTTCGCCATGCTGACTGGACCTCTGTCATCTCGACATCTTCTATCAACACCAGCTTCAGTAACTTCCACTCCACATTTATGGATATCTGAGATCACCAAGTGCCCACAAAATTAGCCAGGGTCAGATGTTCTCACCATCCATGGATCACCGCAGAGCTTTTGGCCTGTATGCAAGCTAGGGACCAGACCTGTAAGGCCTACACACTTTCTAGGACTCTTACTCTATTACACCATTACAAACAACTCTGAAAGGCCTGCATGAAGGCTACTAAATACGCCTAGACTGAATACTTCTTCGCTTCCTTCCACACCAACTTAAACCACCAGTCCAAGTCCTGGAATGTAGTCATATCCCTTTTCTTGATGCACTCCAGTCCCCCGATCCCAACTCTTGCCAGTGATACTGGCACAATCTCTGACTCCCCACTTCCATTGCAGCCACTTTCAACACCTTCTTCACTTCCTGTGCCTCCTTCTTGATCTCATTCCTTCCAGCCTGCCCACCACCCACATCCCCTCCTGTTTCCTGCCATGCCACTCCCAGCCAATTCTTCTCTCCTATTACTCCTTCTGATGCACTCAAGGCCCTACTCTCCCTAAACCCCTCAAAAGGAAAAAGTCTAGATAGCCTTGACCCCAAAGTCAAGTCAAAGTGATCCACCTCTCAGCACCTGCTAGTGCAGCTCCTCTGGCCTCTCTTCTCAAACTCTCCTTCTCATTATCCACAGTTCCTTCTAACTGGAAATACTCTACTGGCATCCCTCTCCCCAAAGGCGGTGACCCTTCCTCCATTGGGAACTATCGCCCTATCTCTCTACTACCCATTCTAGCTAAAATTCAGGAACGCATCATTCTAGCTCAGCTCACCCCTTGTCTAGAGTCTGTCTCTTTCTTCTCACCATTCTAGTCTGGTTTCCACAAATCTCACTCCACCACCACCTCCTCCCTTTTACGTCTCATAGATTCAATACTTTCCAGTATGGATTTGGGTCATGTAACCTATGCCATCTTTGTCAACCTGGCAAAAACCTTTGACACCATTTCTCACTCTCTTCTCCTTCAAACACTTGCTGAAGCAGGACTGAACCCCACTGCCACAGCTTGATTCCACTCCTACCTGACAGGCAGAACCCAATCCATCAAGATTGCGTCCTCTGTCTCCCAGCCTCTCCTTTGCTATCTTATTTTCCCTCTTCCTTAACAACCTCCCTTCTGCCTGCTCCTCTGTGCAAATCCATATGTATGTGGACGACACCGTCTTCTACACATCTAGTAAGTCACATTTTGATGCCCAAACTAGATTACAACAGTATTTCACCAAGGTTCAGAACTGGCTACAGTTAAATCAGCTGATTCTGAACATGAAAAAGACCATCTCCACATTATTCGGCACCAGAGAGAGAGACCATCTTCCTTTGCCTCTCCCCAGTGTTCCACACACTGAATTGTACCCCTTTAGAAAATGTCCCCTCCTTCTGATACCTTGGGGTCTGGTTAGACCACCATCTTGACTTTCCAGCACATGTGAATGCAATCCATAAAAACCTCCACCCCAAGTTTGGTGCCTTGCAATAGAAACAAAGCTTTCATCCCTCCACCAACCCATTGTGCTATTGTGCAGAAAAAGATCCTGCCCACTTTTGACTATGCAGGCATAGTCTACAGTGCTGTCCCCAAAACTACTCTGACCAGACTGGACACCCTTTTCAATTCCTTCTGTCACTTCATACTCTCCTGCTCCCCTTTAACTCACCACTGTAATGTCTACGTAGTCACATCCCTTGCTTCTCCTTAATCTAGGCACTTGGCCCACTGTGCCACTTTCATGGCCAAAAACTGTCATGGGATCCTCCCCTCTTACCTTTTCTCCCTCATCTCTGCCTCCCCACAGAGCTCATATTCTCTTTGGGGGTTTGACTCTCACTTCCTTGACATTCCTCTCCGCTTTACCTCTGTTGGCCAATCAGCCTTCTCCTATCAATGTCCTAAACTTTGGAATACTCTCCCCTCCAATATCCAACATGTGTCATTTCCTATAGCTCTCTTCCCTATTGCGTAACTACATGGCCCACTCCTGCTCCTGCCAGTCCAATTAACTCTGGTACCTAGTTCTCCCTAAGTTCCACAGCCCAGTCCCTAGTTCCTCTCTGCCTAGTTTGAATACACTTATAAATGGTCTTATCTTTCTTCTCCTCACTCCAGCATACCTTCAGTAGCCATAAACTTTCTGCATCCCTAGACTCAAACTGATTCCTGGTAATATCTACCTCTATTTTACCATGTTTTGCTATATTCTAGTACCATGACATTGTATGCAGCTAATATTTGGACTATGTTCTACTGCATTTTTCTTTCAATGTACTTACCCATGTTCAGCACTTAATGTATCCACAGTATCATCTCTCTGTTTAGCTTCTGTTCACCCAAGTTGTTTATTGTACTCTGATCCTTTTTGTAGCAGCAGTTGTGTCCTGCTAAATTGCTGATAGTACTACAGGTACTCAATTATTATTGCACTTCCACCTCCCATTCCTCCCAGGATGTATCTGGAAATGAGCAAATTCTGCTCACTGTGCCTTCCTGGAAAAAATTTAAATAAATAAAAATAAATAAATAAATACGCTGGACACAGCACATAGAAAAAAACATGCCAGTCATAATCTGTCTCCCATTCACTAACTCTCTTCTTCCAGCTGCTCAACAAATCCTTCCCTTAGCCCCTCACATTTTAATTTTTCAGTTACACTCCTTTACACTGTTGATTGTTCCCTTCAAAGATACTGCCCACATTCTTATCTGAGCTACTGCTGTGCCATTCCTTGCACTAATAAACCAAATGGAAGTGGTGCTGGTTGGGGGGCACTGCCATGCCAACCACATGAATAAAAATAACTACAATTATGGAAGCCTTACTAGGGCAAGAGTCCTTAACTCAAAAAAAACTACTGTAATCTGATGCAGGTGGAGAAACTATTTAATTGAATATTAAGAGAAAGGTTAAATGTTTTTATTACTTAATTTTATGAACATTAGTTTTACCATGCATGTACAATTAAGAGGCACATTTCATAAGTGCAATAAGACACTCAGAGGGTGTGCACTTTCCTGCAACCTCATGCCTCACTATGCCCTGGCTGTGTGCTAGAAGGGTCTAGCGCACACCCCATCATGTCTTATTGCTTACTTGTCACATATTGAATGTTTTCTATTTTACCACAACCATATTTTTTCATATGACTTGCTTTGATTATGTATTTGTACATTTCTTATATCTTCCTGATTGTACATCTGTATTTAACTCTGGGTCATCACAGAAAAATGGACAGCTTTGTCTCAGTGGGCTTACCCAATTAACAAAATAAATTAATCAATCAAAGCATAGTTTTAACAGATTTGCAAGCCTTAGTCACATGAAGGGAGAAGTCAAGAGAGGGATCTAAGTTAACATCCAAGTAATTAAAGGATGATACAGGATCAAGAATGGTAACATCCATGCAAGAGACTGATATGAGGGACAACTATTTGGTTTGGGAGTTGAGCCAAATATCATAGATTGAGTTTGGGGGACATTTAATAGAAATTTGTTTTGTGTTAGCTAATTTTGCACTGCCTTTATATCACTTGTGAGTATACTATTTATGTGACTAATATCATTTGAACTTGCTATGAGCACCAAATCATCCACATAAAGTACTGGCATAAAATGGGTCAACTACCTGTGAAGCTTGGTGGCATGCCAGGAGAAGAGTAAAGATCCATGAATTCCACCTTGTGGTACTCCAACAGTAGTAGGAGCAAGAGTAGTACGTCCATTGTTGCAATTTCTTTTATTACTTTGGCATTTTTGTGTTAACTGGTCTTCCTTGAGCTATTTTATCTTGCTTTTGTTGCCTCCTGTGCCATTGTCATGGCCCAGGTCATGCATGAAAACAGTCACTGGGATCAATGTACTTACCTGGTTATCAAAGTCATAAATAAATAAAAATTAAAAAATAAATAAAAGCTCAGCGAAGGAGTCACATTGAAACATAGAAATTTGTTGGCAAATAGGGGCCTTCAGCCCACCTAGTCTGCTTCAATATCTCCAAGTCATCAAGTTTGACATTCTGGAGCCTTTTGCACAAATAATTCTGAACCAGGAGAGGGTAGCTAATGATAAACCAAGATTACCAAGTTAAGTACTAAGCAAAGGATGATCCACTGGGTTGAATGCTTTAGTTAAATCTATAAAGACTGCTCCCATGAGGTTACCTATATCTATGGCTGTAGCAATCTTATTAGTAAGTGTGAGAAGGGGAGGTCATGGTACTATATCCACTCTGAAAGCCATGTTGGTGGAGGGAGAGTAAATTATGATGATTCAGATAACAAGTGAGCTGGATTGAGATCAGCTTTTCAAGAACTGTATTCAGCACAGGCAGGATAGCAATGGGCCTGAAATTCTTAATACATTTAAGTTCAACTTTTTCAAAGACAGGAACTAAGTGGGACAGTTTCCAGGCATTGGGTACTGTCCCAGAGATCAAGGGGAAACTTAATATTCTGGTGACTGCAGGTGCAATTTTGCAGTAGGCTAATTGAAGGATATTGGTTTCTATCCCATCCAGAGACAGATTTGGTTTCCAGGATCTGATGATGCAGTTTCCATACCTCAGATACCCTGACCACTTTGAGATAGAAAAGTAGATTAGAAGGGGAGTCATTGGTCGATGAGGGATGATCAAGGCAATGTGTGGACTGAGATGTCCTAAATGATTGAGTATGCACAGAAAGATCACTGACGTGATTGTTGAAGACATTACCCATATTACACAGATTATTACAGTTCACACCATCAATGATCATATCAGACAGATTGTTCTTATTATCTTGACCCAGGGTTTGTTTAACACTCTTCCAAAAATATAGGGGCTAGTAGCAGAAGAAGAAAAGAGGTTTTTGCAATAGGTGCTCTCATTTTGCTATATACCCTTTTTGCAATCTGACCTTAGTTTCCTGTACTCTTCCCAACTGAAGATGTTCTCATGGGTCTTAATTCTCATCCACTGATTATCTTTCCTTCAGTACTACCACCATGGAGGAGTTTAGTCACTTGGTTAAAGCAGCTTTAACCATTCTTGTGATGAAAGGAGCCAATTTATCCTAAAGGTTGTCAAAGACAGTATTGTAAGACAGTTATATTGACATCATCCGTGGCCCAAAGGAACAACCAATCCAAATTAGAAAGTTCAGCTTTAAATAAATCATGATCACAATTTAAGTAATCACTGGAGCATATTCTCAGAGTGGGTGATGGAGATTTAACCCTCCACACACAGTGAAAAGGGGCATGATCGCTTATTGAAGCAGTAAGTAGACCTGATAGGATGATTCTGTCCAACCTACTGGTGAGGATCTAATCAAAGAGGGGTGCCCCATGATAAGAGCGATTGCAAAATCAATACTGTCATTCTGGTGATGACAAAACAACGAATGCAAAAGACTGACCAGGAATAATACCGATCATCGAAACGACTACCTATTGTTTTCACCCCTCCCCGAGTTTTGTTCCCCCATAGTATATCATATACAGAAATGGGGGGTGCAGGGGACAAATCCCCCTGCATAAATGCAAAACAATGTTGCCACCCTTTCAGCAATCACAGTTTATTAATGGTCACCCTTTGCTGCCTTGCTCATTTGCCCTCACTGTTATGCCATTGCTCTTTTGCATTTACTCATGTCACATGGAACCCAAAGAGGGTAGCAGTGCTACAATTATTAGAAAGCTTAATGTGTTCAGTTATAATTTGGGAGAGATTCAGTTTACTCATACATTTGTCCACATTTGTATACTAAACCAATATAATTTGAAATCCTGTTTTATAAGGAATTCAGTACTGTTAGTTATTGAGTTCACCTTGGAAAAGTCATTGATACCACCTGCAGGCGGGATATACACACAAAATAAACTTAATTTTTTTAACATTTCCTAACAAAGGGACAACATAACAATATTCCAGGTCCAAGTCATGGGCTACAGAATGAGAAACTGCAGTGACATTTAAGTGGTCCTTAAAGTGGGACATTGTGCCACCCCTCCTTTGGCTGAGGCCTATCATTCCTTATACAGGTGCATCATGTCAGTGCACACAAAGCATCAGGCATCTCCAGTTTGAGTCAGCTTTCTGAGACACAGAGGACATCAGGTTTAAAGCATTGACTCTAGGTAGTTAGCTTATTAAGATTGGGAAGTAAACTTTAACATTAAGGTGGGCCACTTCAAGACATTTAACCCCACTCCACAGGGGAAGGTTGGAATTTGCCAGCGACATTAGGGCAGGTCCTGGATTGAACTATATGTTGCCAGGAGAGAGAAGCTGTAAACGTGTAAGGAAAATAACTGGAAGGAAGCCAGCCCATTGGCATAGTAGTAATAGGAATGAGCAGGAGTCATTGAATGGCCAGCTAGGAGAGAAGGATTGAGCATCCCCAAGATAAAACCAGGTAAAACCATAGTGTAACACAGCTAGTCAAGTAACGTAATTTAGTGGCAACCCAGATATGAAGCACACACACTGAAGCAAAGTAACAGTAGCAATAACACTACCTAAGGGTTACCCAGGTGGGGAGGATACGCAGCATAGAGAACCACAGTTAATTACAGCCCATAAGTTAGGATACACTCAGATAGGGAGTACCTTCAGTGAAACAGACACACATGTAGTTATAATTATAACCTAGAGGCTACCCAGATGGGGATCAACATAGAATTAAGAAACGCTTCTGAGTTAGCTGTCAAAAGATAGAGGCCACACAGATAGGAAGCAACCGCAATACAGCTACTGTACATTAGTGTATAAACAAATACACAGTACATACCTAGAGGCTACCCAGATGGGCAGCAATATAACATTATAAAACACAACCTAAATTAGTTTTAGTATTCAGATAATAGTAGTGTTCAAAAGCTAGAGGCCACATAGATAGGGAACACCCACAAAGCTATTTTAGACCAAAACTACAAAACGGTAACTGAATTGTAGTGTGGAGTACTAATTGAGGATGGGCAGCATATCTGCCCACCAGCTGCCTCCACTGCTGATACCTTAGCATGGAAGACCACAGCATGGAAGACAACTAGGAGAGGATCTGATTTAGTGGGAGTAGGAGCCCACACACTTTCTCTGAATAGCAGCTCCTGACTGGTAGAAGGAGGATCCTGGGCCAGAGTTATAATGTCTGGACCACATGGTTCTATACTGGGCAGAGATGCCAGTCCTGGCAAGGCAATGTCCTTTGGGGGGAGGGGGATAGACCACACTCTCCTCTCAGCCCCTTGCAGGTGAAGTCCTGGTGTGGATTCAGACTGGTGCTAATCGTACCTCTCAGGGCCCTTTGTTCAAATTATCAAATCATTGGAAAGAGGGTGGCCTATGTAAGCTTCATAATACAATTAATTGGCAGGTTCTGATTCTGTATTTTTGGCATACAGTATGTGCTTGCATTTTAGTTTCACATTTGAAAGTGAGATTTGGATAGAGGGAGAAGATTACGAGACAGGTGACACATTTGCTATTTCTTATAAAACAAAGTTCAGTCTTTTGGAGATAGCCGTCATCAATGCTTTGAAGATAAATGATGAAGAGCCATTGATCACATGGGGTCAGTGGCCACATACAATGTGTAGGGCCTACGGGCAGACTGGGTGGGCGTAGCAGTCCTTATCTGCCAACAATTTCTATGTTTCTAAGTGTGCAGAAGGGTCTGGTTGCACCCTTCTCTATTGAAAAGACCAGCATCCTCATAAGTGAAGTGACACAGAATGAATAACAGCTGTGTGGCGAGAAAGGACTGCTATATTTAGAGAGGGAAAAATCTGGCAAGACATCCACAGTCTGGTGACTGGGAGAAAGACCACGACTGTAAAGCAATTAAAACATAATTTGGGGTAACATCCAACTCAGAGCAACCCACATGCTGGAGACACTCAGAGGGGTTGTCACAGTGACGGGAACATGGAAATACATCAAACTGCTGTTTGTGAGTGTTACAATATTTATTTGTTTCCATCATATTATAAACATAAAATGTTGTAATATTTTAAGAAAATCACACATTAATTTGTGTACTAGTCTGCAAAGCAAATAAAGTTTAATTATAAAAAAACTGTATAACTCAGCAGTGCTGAGTCACTTTTCCTACTGCTAATTTTCCGCTTACTTGTCCCCAAGATTTGGTACATGCCATTCCACTTGTATTAATTGATACAGTCAAAATGAACAGCAGCTTTCGGTGCCGAGGTGCCACTTTCCATTTGCTTAGGGTTGTGGCATGCAGTGATGCTTGTCCTTTGGCTTCTTCTATCCCCTTCAGCTCTGCATTTTGAGTTCAACAGTATATTTTTTCAATCCAGCTTTACTCCAACCCCCCCCCCACATGAGTGTGCCTTGCTCTTTTCTCTATGGAGGCCTCCTCAGTACTGTCCACCACTAACATCACCTCCATCATCTGTCCACTCAGTTTGTACAGTGGTGGTCCAAAGTGTAGAACCTGCTTTTTTTGTTTGTTGTTTGTTTTCTAATCATTGTGTTTCTTCCTCCTTCTGTCCTCAGTCTTGGTGGCATCCCCCGAACCCCACCACTGGCCTGTCTCATGGAATTTTGAGTTAACTACCACTTACACACAGCCATGTTTGATGGGTGTTCTGCCATGTAGGGTTATGTGGCACTCGCAGTGAGCAAGCCAGGGCTTTTCCCTCTGTTTTCTCCTCAAGACATCTGTGTGTGACACATGCATGCATGTGCATGTGGATGCATATTCATGTTGAATCTGCTCATGCCCCCCACATCAGCTAGCCCTGATTGTGCTGCCACCTGATCTCTGCCAGGTGTAAGGCAAGTGGTAGAACTCAGGATCTCACCTCCCCAAGAGAGGAGAGTCAGTTTAGGATGCTCAATCCTCCCTGATCCTGCTGAATACTGAGCAACCCTGGTCCATTCTTCAACATGGATTGCTGGCACAGCAGGAGGTAAGACCTCCAGGGCCTCAGCACTGCATACCTCCAGGTCAGCTAGTATATGGCCTGTTTAAAGGTTTCACTGACGTTTCTTCTCAGCTTTTCTTCTAGCACCTCCCCTTGGCACATGTAAGTAGCCAGTTGCCACAGTCAAAAATCAGTTAAGTGCACAGGAGAAAACCTGTTTAGGAACAACCTTCCTGGACTGCTTGTGTTGCTTTGACACTGGAAACTGGCCCCATCCCTACTTGCCTGGAAGATATGCCATGTACCAGTGGTATGTACCACACAGGTTTCCCTATGCAGCCCAGTTAGCTAAACCAAAATTGATTTAGAGTGGAAAATATGTTTCTGTTTGTATAACTTTGTTGTAAAATTATTAAACGTAATTCCTAATGTCTTGTTGATGTAGCCTTTTTATTTTGTGTTTGCAACTGTTTGGCAATCAGGAGAGGGATGTGGCATTAGGGAAGAATCTGCTGATTTGGGGCCAGAAGGCTTGTCTGATGAAGTACAGCCCCAGTCTGGTGATAGGGAAGGTGATGTTGTTGTGTCCCCAACTTTCAGGCTCTGGTACGAGAGTTTTGTAATGCATCAATGAAAATGAATTTCAGCTGTGAACAAAAAGGAATCTGGTTCCATCCTGTTAGACTGTGACATGTTTGTAAGAATTGATGGAATATGTGCATAGTGTAAACATGTTCTCCATTATTTTGTTCTTTAAAATGGCAATAAAGGGCCAAGACATTTCTCATGCTGGCCAGTCTGTTGCACTACCAATTGTTCATTTAGGCTGGAACCACTATGTTGTTGGTACATGCACATCCTGAAGTGATCTATAACATAGAAGTACAGACAGAAATGATCAGTGGTGCATTCAGTCTGCCCAAGTCCCCTATCTAGATTTAGTACACATGGTGTAGGTAAAGGCCTAAGCCATGCCCCCAGACAAAGCTTTAGTGCAAAGTGAAGTGTTGTGGCATCAGGTGGTATTGTGATTACCTGTAATACCTGTTACTTTTCTTTTATAATATCCTCAGGACTGGTTATTTAAGCAATAAGGCATGACAAGGTGTGTGTTATCGTGTAATAACTTCACTCGTGGGGTGGGTTGAAGCATGAGGCAAAGCCGAGTGCTTCCACCACCCCAGGAGTGACGTTATTACACGATAACACACACCTTGGAGTGCCTTATTGCAATCATACAATGGCTCAATGTTATAGAAAACAAAAAATAAAAATAAAAATGTTTTTATTAGATTTTTAGTGAGGCAGTGTATCTTCGTTTCTGAAAAAAAAAAGTGGCTCACAAGTATCATAAGGATCATCCAAAAAATCAATACAGTGATGTTATTGTGTAATAACATCACTGTCTCAGGCACACATTGACCAATCAGAGTCCAGGAAATGTTCTTGCCATTGTATAATAATAAACAAAGTTCAGCAGCATATTGGATTTCTTGTATACTTTCACACACCACCGAACTGTGCAGTCTGCATCTTAGACAAAGATTTTCTTTCAGTCTGGTTGCATTACTCCTCACCCAGTGCATACAGCACTTTATGTTCTAAACACAGGGCAGATGCCCTACTGGCAGTTTTTCCTCATGCCCACTCTGTCTGTCTTCACCTCCATGGCTGCTATCCCTACCAACCCCTTAAATCAGTCACCTACTTCTTCAATACAGTCACTAACTGCAGATTTATCACCTCTCTTGGAAAACAGCTTTATGTGTCCCCCCTCCTCACAGTAAAGGATGGCTTCCTTACATCCATCTGTAAATTTTTCTCCACACCCATCTTGCTTAACATCATACCTTCTGGCAGTTGAGGTTTCACAAAACTTGAATTCCTGACAAGCCACTCTGTTTATCTGCAGAAAATACCATTGCTTTTATGATACCCCATTTTCCTTCCTAGACTCCAGGAAGTACATGCTCAAGCCCCTCAGCCTTTTCTGATATGTTTTCCACTGCTGCCTCTGTATCATTTTAGTTTCCATCTGGACTGTTTCTAGATGATTTTATCCCTTTTTAGGTGAGGGCTGCTTAACTGGATGCAGTACTCCAGGTGAGTATTCACTAGGGACCTATGAAGTAGCACAATTACATCATTCCTTCTGCTTGTAAACCCCTACCCATACATTATAGCATCCTGCTGGCCATTCCATATGCTTTTTTGCATTGGGCTGAAGAAGACTTGAGGGTATCATCACTTATGATAACCCCCTCAGGTCTCTTTTTAATGATCTTTTGCCTCCCTTTGCTCCATCACTTGTTTTAGGATTCTGATATAAACGCACACTTTTTGGCATTAAACTCCAACTGCCAGATCATTGACCATACCACCAACCTCTCTACACATCCCACTTCATTTAGTTTATCCCCTTTTCCCTGACCATCCTGCCACAGAGTTCTGTTTGTTTGTGACATTTTTTCCCCTGTGTATGCCTTCCTAATGTCACAGATGAACATGTTGTAGAGCTTCAGGACTGATCCATCATCTATTATTCCAAAGTTGGATGGAGATCACCATGTGTACAGACACCTGGATGAAGTTAAACATAGCAGCATTTTTCTTTTGAGTATAATATTGTCTCTTTTTTTGTTTGTTTTAACCATGTGCCATCAGAACAGCCACTTGATTTTTGAGTTTAGAATCTAGGAGGATGAGGAAAGGCATGGAGAAGGGAGACCAGCCCCAAACTATTCTGGGACTATTAAGTTTTATAAGGTTATCAGGAGGTGCCGGCCCAGTGGCGCTGAGGGCTGAGGCACTGGATGCCTTACCACGTACCACGCCAGCAACCCGAATTTGGGAACGGACATGGGGTGCTGGAGGTTGGCAGGGAGGAGAAGGATTGAGCATCCCTAGCACTACTCTCCTTCTCCATGGAGGGGGGATTGCAGTGCAGTGCTCGGTGATTGCCTACCACCTAGTGGAGGCTGGCATGCGGCACGTCAACACTGGCCATAGGGCGAAAGTGAGGCAGGCACTTGGCGGGACATTCACGGAAGTGTGCGTGCAGCCACCGCTGGTCCAATTGCATGTTGCACCTCAAGAGGGGACAGAGTAAATACAGAAAATAGCAGAGACCTCTGTGGATGATGATGGTCCCCTTCTCTGATGGCCCAGGGAGACATCTCCCCGAACGCTAATCCGTACCGGTGGGTTGAGTCACTCCCAACCCCCTGCCACAAAGGATAAGTCGTGGGGTTATGGGGAGGGGGTCTCATACCTAGCCCCTACACAGGGGGACATCAGATGCAGGCAGAGGACTCCAGGGGTGAAAATAAGTAACTGCAAAAAAAAAATAAAAATAAGGTTATCAGGAGGTAAAACAGAGAAAGGATTGTAAAATGTGGAAATCACAAGAAGTTAGACATGGCTGCCTTTAGCTTTAATTTCTCATCTATTGACTTGTCTCAGATTGAAAATTAACTGTTGATTAGGCCCTAAATTTCTTTAGGGCACAGTTTTTAAGATTTTGTGTGTAATGCCCCCCCCCCAAATTTGGGGGCTTATTTGTGGCCCCGTTTGCCTTCCATATTTTTTGTTTTGCTCCCACTTTTTGAAGCACCTTTTGGCTGGTTTGCATTTTTTGTTTTCAGTCTTACCACCACATTTTAGGTCCATAATGTGCCCTTGTTTTTTTTTTCAAAACAGCCCCAGTGTAATTTTAGCTGATTTGGGCTCAAAACAACCTAAACCGCGACCCACCACTTTTTTTAGCAGCACTTTGGTGCTATCGGGGGTCATGCATGTGCTAAGCTGTGCCTTTAATCTTTTGACTGCCAATTTTGCAGTCTTTTGAGAGAGTGTTTGGTGGTCCTGGTCCCTGTGCGAGACAAAGTGGGGACCAGTGACATTAGCAAGGGCCAGGAGAGCCCTTTTTTAGATTTAAATAAAGAAAGCCACAAAGCACTATTGAGCGGGGCTTTTAAATATTAATAAGCAGAGCCCTGATCCTTATAAATATTAATGAGGGTTTTGTCTGTCCTTGGAAAACAGTATTGTTGGTGGCTGCTGTAGGGGAAAAAATTGTAAATAAATGTAATAGCAGCAGTTGCCATTAAACACTAAGGGTCAATGTTTAGGGGGGAAAAGATTAAACTACTGTAAATATATTTTTTTGGCTGCACCAGATTTAATGTAGAACTTAAATAAACAGCCTGCCTGCTGCAAACAAGGGATGTTAAATATTGGCAGCAGTGACAGGCAATAGGACTGAACAAATTGCTTAAGCTGATCAGTGACTACAAAGGCACACAAGCAGCTACTGAACTGTTGGGGGGGGCCAAGTGGGCAAATATAATTATTTTGGCTGCACCAGGACTTTTATTTGGGACTGTGTTAAATCTACTACAGGGACTATGAGTTTAGCAGTCATTACAGTGCAGCCACAGCCAACTAAAAAGCTCAAATGTTAAGCTAGGACTTGTGGGACTTTTGCTAAAGCTTATGGGACATTACCAAGTGCTTATGGGAAACTGCCAAAACAGAGAGCCTATAGTGGATCGAGGGAGGTTAATGAATCATTTATTTTTGTGATTGGCAAGCATCTTAGCCAATCATAGCCAAAGCAACAAATAGCATTAACCAATAGAGAGCCTTAGCACAGTCTCATAAAAGACAGTGGGCCAGATTTTCAAAGGCTAGAGAATGACACAGGATGCTTACATCAAAAACAACTGACGTAAGGAGCAGGATGCATCAAACCTTGCACCAGTTCTGATTTTCAAATGGTGCTTGCATCAAAAACAGGTCTGCATGCACTAGAGTAGCTTGCCCCATGCTTGCACCGAAAAATGCCTGTACCATGTCAGAAGGGATGCCTGCATCACCAAAATGATGTACCATCCCCTTATTTGGGATTTTCAAAGAATGCCAATCCCGTCTTTATGCCTCAGATGTATGTTGCTGTTAGGGCTGGCGTAAGGGACACTAGAGCATATAAAGAGACCCACTGCAGATGGTCATACCTGACTATGCTACTATTAAGGGCCAGTATTCAACTTTAGGAATAGTTTAGAACATTTTGGGGGCTTATTCTTTGCCATTTCATCTGCCATTTTATTTTATTTAGCTTGCAGCATTCTCATCCTTTGTGTCATTTTTTAATTAACTTACACCATTTTTTTTGACTCAGCTTGCACCATTTTTTCACTCAGTTTGCATCACTCTCATCCTTTGCGTAATTTTTCACTCAACGTGCACCAATTTTTTAACTCAGCTTGTACCATTTGTTCACTCAGTTTGCATCATTTTTTTACTCAGTTTGCATCATTTTCGTTCCTTATGTCATTTTTTTGACTCATCTTGCACTACTTTTGACTCAACTTGCACCATTTATTTTGGTGAAGATTGTGCCATTCTCATCCCTTACACCATTTTGTTGATGCAGTGGACTTCTTGCATCAGTTTGGTGGACTTTTTCACAGAGAACATTTTTTCTTGTAAAATAAGCACACAGTATTTGGCATGCCTAGATCTGACTGCAGCTGCTTGTTTGCATGGATCTAAGGGCCCTTTGAAAATCTGGCCCTGTGTTTTTTGGCTGTTTAAAGAGATTTGAGCAAGAATCCCCTACAGAGGTAAAAACTTAGGCCCTTAGCAAGCAAAATGGACCTAGTCATTTAGGACAAGCCCATTACAGGGAAGAGGGCCTTTTTTTTGCCAAAAGGAAAAATTAGTGGCTGCCCAAAGCAGTCCTCTAGGGGCTAGTTTAAGCCTTTTTACATTTAGGAAAAACATGGGTTTAGCAACATAATACCACGCCAGCTGTAAAAAGCTAAACCTCCCTTAGCAGTGAGAGTGCTGATGTCTTTAGGAACCTAAGATGAAGGAAAGCCATTTGTGCAAAGATTTTTGAGTAAATAAATTTGTATTTGCAAGTACAACTCAAAGAAAAACTTAATGGGTCAGTGAAGCCCATAGAAAACTGATTGGGACTGTCTGTGTGTCTGCACTCTGACCCAGATATTCAAAAGAGCTGAGCCATGCGAAATAGGGTTCCACCAGCGCAAGTACGAAAATGTGCCATTCTGCGATAATCAGCAGGAGGTAGTTGCACCCCCCCAAATCATGCTGAGCAACAGCACAATGATAATGAATGCATGCGCAAATGAAGGGGGAGGAACCATGCATAAATAGCGCAGTGCGATATTCAACAACATGCGCCATGCACAATAGGGGAGCAAGTGGAAGTTGTACCATAGCGGAAATGAGCCAAAATAAAAGGGAGCAAGGGAGAGGCACAAGAACACTACAGGGAAGCCACATGAGAGCCAAAGATAGCAGGGAAAACTGGACAGCAGGGACACACAGGGCCAGGCAGGAAAGGGCACCTGGAAGCAACAGGCACAGGGGATGGTGTGGGGAGACAGTGCAGAAGGGGGAAGTACACCACACAGCAGTGAGGCCAGCACAGGCAGGTGTTCCTGATGCAGGGGAAGTAGCAGCCAGGACAGTGGGGGTAATACAAAAACAGCTGCCGGGTGGGTGAACACAAGCCAGGGACATGGCCAGTGCCACCTTCCAGATGGAGGCCGTAATGAGGGGGGTGAGAAGGCGGGCAGCAGGGGGACGTGGCCATGGAAGGGCCCGTTGGCGGTATGCCCCCAACAGGCAGTACCGTGTCTGCACCAGCTTCAAGCTGTACAGTGATACCAAGATTTTGGGCTGGTACCTCCTGAATCGGGCAATTCTGAGGTGGCTCTGTGAGCTGTGCAGTGATGTGATGCAGGCACTCACACGACGGAGCCATGCCCTGTCAGTGGAGATGAAAGTGACAGCTTGTATGTGCTTGCTCACCACGGGTACCTTCCAGAGACCAACTGGAGACACCACAGGCATAACCCAGATGGCCACATCATGCCACCTCACCCTAATTCCTCAGCGCACTGCTGCCACATGCTGCAGAGTACATCCATTTCCCCAGCACACCGGCGGAGCACAAAGCAAACACATACAGGAGTTCCACAGGGTAGCATGTATGCCTGGCATGCTAGGGGCCATAGACTGCACCCATGTGGCCATCCGCACACCACCTGGCCCGAGGGGGCCGCATACATAAATTGCTAGGGCTATGCCAGCATCAACTGCCAGATGGTGTGCGATGCCAGGGGGCACATAATCAATGTCTGTGCCATGCATCTTGGGGGAGCACATGATGCCTTCATCTGGCACCAGTCGGCACTGTGCCACAGATTCGAGAGTGGGGGGATATTCCCACTGGCCACCTAGTGGGTGAGTATGAAAATCACATGGACAATCATAGGGCCTGGGGGGGCATGGTCAGAGGTGACATGGGTAGTGGCCTACATGGCCCGGGGCAGGGGGATGCTGATCACCAAACTAACCTCCACCCTCTACACACAGGTGACAGTGGATACCCACTCCGTCCCTGGCTGCTCACACCCTACCGGCAGCCCGTGACCCCATCGCAGCAATGCTACAATGAGGCACACGCCACCACACATAATGTCATTGAGCGGGTGTTCAGGATGCTGAAGGCATGTTTCCATTGCCTGGACACCTCCGGCAGTGCCCTACAGTACAGCCCCTCAAAGGCCTGCGGGGCTATTCCTGGCCTGTTGCATCCTGCACAACATGGCCAATGAATGTGGGATAGCTGTACAGGTCAAAGAGGGGGACAGCGATGGGGATGATGAGGTCGCCACTGACAATGGTGACAATGGTGATGGGCAGCCCACCCTTGGGTGACGGGACCCCCGACTGCTCCGGCTGGCACAGCTGCACCAGGACACCATCACAGAGGAGCACTTCAGCCAACCCAGGTAAGTCATGGGGCCTTGTTCAACCAACAGTGGCTAAGGCACAACCCACAAACATGCATGGACACACACCAGGGGTGTATTCCATCAAGGGAAGTGGCCGGGCATGGAACCACACACGCAACCGGGGATGGGTGAGGTCTAACATGCCATGCGGATGGACACACACGCACACACACACAATGCACCAGACATGCACAAAGGGTAGGAGGCACACTGACCCAGAACGCCACCCCTAGCCACACACATGTCCACAGGCCACCACGCCCACTGTCTGTCCTTGTGCGTGTGTCAGATGCTGAGCACCATTGCACATTGGTGTACAGTGCAATGCAGGCATCATCATGCACACGCAACTATGGACAGCAGCCAGGAGGGTGTGCAGATGGACTGTGTGTCCATGTGCAGGACCGGGTACCCACCCGTTCAATGTCTGCTGAAAGACACAATGCACACAGGGCAGCACCAGACAGTAGCCACGTTGGGAGACAGGTCAGTCATGCGACACAGTGCCCCGGCCACCACAGATGCATGGGCAGCCCTGCCGAGACCTGCCAGCACTGACAGGCTGACCACTGGTCTCATGGGGTGGCACCGATGGTCCACCAGGGGTTCCACTGCCTGAACGTGACTGTGCTCGTGCAGGGGTCTGCAGCACACCAAACATGCCTGCGCCAGATGTGCTCAGGATTCCCACAGCTGAACCTAGTGTCGACAGGGAGGGTGTCACATGACACCGGGAATGGGGGGTGGACAGTGCACTGTGTGGTGTCTGCGATGTATGGGCACATGACTGTGTGCCCATTGTGGCCATGACAGCAGTGAATGTCTGTGTCTGCCTGTCAATGGCAGTGGTCACATCCTCCTGCAACTGATCCATCCCTGCCAGGATCAGAGCGGTGTCTCTGCTGCGATGCTCCTCTGCCCACTCCAGAGCCGCACGCACTGCATCCACTGACATCGCAAGCCGCGTCTGCTGGTGGACTGATGCTTGCAGTAGGCGGGTGTGCTCATCCAAGAGGTCATCTGCCTCCTCGGCATCCTGTCCCTCAGGGTGTGCGCAGCCCTGATGCTCAGCACCCCTTGAGGGTGGGCGCTGCACACCAGGACCAGGTCTGGGCATGTCCACAGGTGGTGCATAGACACTGCCCCTTGACCCTGTATCCCCAAGCCCGTTGGCCGACTGCTGATGCTGCCCCTCTGGCTGCCACTCACCAGGGCTCACTGGTGCTGCCACAGTGGCCGCAACAGTCCCACTGTCCTGTACACACACCAGTGTTGCCCCACTGCTGCTGACAGGCACAGGATGGGACTGTGATGACACGCAGGCCTCCACGGCAGCACCACCCACAGCCATGGCCACAATGTTACCTGCTGTGTGGCCATCCCATGTCACACACGTGTCACTGCCCATGCCGTTAGTGACATTATCATCAGTGATGGACCCGGCACCAGCCCGAGTCACAGCATGCCGGCATCCATGGATGCTGGCATGCTGGGACTTGGGCAGGGCCTCCTCCGCACCTGTTCCAACAACATCAGTGTGGACAGCCAGGTGGGCCCACTGTTGCACTGAGCCATGTATACCTGTGGAGGTGGATGGGCCCTCCTCTCTCCATCTGACTGTCCTTAGTGGACAGGCCCACCACCGCTGACCCATGCAGATGCTCAGGATCTGTAAAGGAAAACAAAGTCTTGTTACTGCATGTGACCTACCTTGCACCCCACATAGACAGACCATGACCTACCATGCAGTGATGGGCTACTACCCATCTGGAAGCCAACACCCAGAACACCCTCAGTGGCACAACGCTGCATGCTTTCAGCAACCATCTCCTCCTGTGGGGTCAGGTGTACCACCTCTGGCTGCCCCCCGCCTGTTGCAGCTCATGCTGCCCTGATGGCAGCCACCTTCTCCTTTATCCTCCTCCTGTCTGTGCCCATCTTCTTCTTGCACTCCTGCACGGAGCGCTGATGGCTGCCATGCAGGTTCACTGCACGTGCCACTTCCTCCCATGCAGCAGCACGGGCCTGAGGTGTTCCCTGCCGTCCACTGAGAAGCGGTTCCTGATCCAGATAGGCCTCAAACAGGGCATCAGTCTAGGCCTTGGTGAAATTAGGCCTCCTCCTCCTCCTCCCACCACTGTGTTCCTCCTCTCCCACAACTCGCTTGGTCATTATTTAGCCTGTAAGAATGACAGTTGTTACCTGTGACTGTGCAGTCCCATGCATATCCCAAAATCCACAGTCCACACTCCCAAACAGCATGCAACTCACCAATAGACTGCAGTAACTGACAATGGCCAGTGCAGCCCAATGTTGCACTTTTATAGCGCAACCCATGCAGATGAGGCGAGGCGCAACTTTAAGTGGATGCAAATTGCAGTGCTGCGCCATTGAATGTCTGATTAGCTGTTTTGCATATGACGACTGAATATTGCGCTGTTGTACTTTACGCAATTGTGTTGAACGTGCTGAGCCAAGGGCGCAGTTCTGCGACATGCGCAGTACACACCTCACTGCGCATGCCCGGGTTGCTGACGCAGGCATCTGCCATGCTGCTGACGTGCTGTGCATGGGAAACAATGCAGGGCATGGCCACCATTGTGCCAGTGGCGCTACAGCAATGTTCACCTATGTGGCACTGTGGCACTGGGCCATCATAGGCGCACTGGGGCAACAGCACGGTTGGGCCGCTACTGGAGGTAGCACACAGGCATCCAATCGCACTACGTGCATTGGGTTCCAATGGCACTGTGCCTGTCCATGCGCCAGAGCCCCTTGACCCTGTGCCAAACCTTTGCCCCCTAGGTGCCATGCTTCAGGCATGGGTGCACCACTATCGTGCTGTTCAGTGACAGCACGATAGGGAATGGCAGCGCTGTACCGTGCAGCATCTGCATGTGGTGGAGCCACACTGCAGAGTGCCATTTTGGCCAACTGAGCTAGGAGAATGGCTCGGAGGAGGGCTGCACAGTGGAGCCAAGTAGAACTGGCCAACCTAGTGGCCATAGTAGAGCCACTCCATGGACCACTGTTTGGGGAGGCACTCCTGGACAGGTCCAGGAGCCAGGTGTGGGAGGAGGTGGCCACTGCACTGGAGGAGGCCACAGGAAGGGGGCGGACAGCGGAGCAGTGCCGCCACAGGTATGGTGACCTGCGGAGATGGGAACCAGACCTGCTTGCCCACCTGCGGACATGTGCCAGGAGGGGCAAGGTGCCATGGCCAGGTAGGTGTTACGTCCACACACTTTTATCTTCCATATGGGTATCACGGTTGTATGTGTCCGGCACATGGGGGAGGGACCGTCCAGTGTTGGCTGTGGTGGTGTTATCAGGGTGTGGGATGGGTGGGTCTGGTTGGGTGGGAGGGCACACACCTGGGGGCAGGGGGACTTTGCTACAGGATTGTACTGATGTTCCTCTCTCCATGTTTGCACCACAGAGCCGGAGGAGCGGTGTCTAGCCCATGAGATGCAGCACCACCAGGAGGACAGGGATGTGAGGAGGGGTGATGGTCCACAGCACCCGAGGGACCGGCCTGATGATGGTGAGTGCCATACCTCCATGATTACTACTGCATGCTATGTAAAAGTGTGGGCAGTGGGGCATGGCCACCATCCATTGACACCACTGCCATGCACGCAACTTGTTACGATCAGCACTGTCCAGTGGCACTGCATGTCTGGGAGTGCATCGATGGTGGTCCATGCATGCACCGGGTACATGGCTGTGCCACTGCCTTCGCACCACATAGCCATGTCACTAAACGGCCACGGTGGTGCTGTGCATGACTTGGCCGGTGGGTGTGTGTAGCGTTCTGCATGGCTGTATGTGCCTGGGTGGGCAGGTCTTGTGGACGTGATCACTGTGGGTGGTCACACACCATCACAGAGGCATGTCCCACAGCTATATGCCATGCACAGTGGGTGGGCTGTATGGTGCTGTGCATTCACACCTATTGACTGTGCTCCCTTGTCCTAGGTGTCCGCCAGCTGATGGAGATTTGGGAGGCCTTGAGGGAGATCCTGAATGTGGCAAGAGCGTTGTTGGAGATCCTACAATGGATCAACCAGCTTGGGGTCCACAGGAGGCACCGGAGGTGGAGCAGCCAGAGCGGGGAGCGGGGCTCCCATTAACCATCCCTCTGCCCCTGATATCCCCTACCCCCCTGGACCCACCCTCACACCCCTTCTTTCCTGTCCCATTTGTTCACCCATGCCCCTTACCAACCCCACCTTGTTTGTGGCCCCACCAACATTGTATATAGTATTGTATACAGTTCATTTTGATATTGTTTTGGAATACAGATCTTTTGATATGAATACTGTGGTGGTCTCTGATTTGCAGCTGGCTATAGGTGCTCAGCTGCAGTGGTGTGCATGGCGTCAGGGGTGGTGCAGTCATGGATATGTGTGTGTGTGTCTGTGGGGAGGTGACTATGGTGTGGGGGTAGCTATCAGTCAGTGTCTGTGGTGTGTGTGTTGTGCCCTGTGCACTGGATGACTGTGTGCAG
This sequence comes from Neoceratodus forsteri, assembly GCA_016271365.2. Taxonomy (NCBI): domain Eukaryota; kingdom Metazoa; phylum Chordata; order Ceratodontiformes; family Ceratodontidae; genus Neoceratodus; species Neoceratodus forsteri. The sequence goes on along the minus strand of CM057459.1, from coordinate 1,287,125,763 downwards.
TGGTCCATGGTGCATGCTCTGTGTCCATGGTGCCCCTGTCAGCCCGTCTATGGCCTGTGCAGCTGACACCCATGCATGTCTGTGACCTGCGCGGTCTGCTGGCATGTCAGTGGTTGCTGTCCATGCAGGGAAGCCACTGTACCCATCACAATACTGGGTTGCCTCCTGTCACTGGTGTGGTGCATGTCTGCCTTGGGTGACACTGTGATCTCCACAGTTGTTGACCCACCTCCATGCTGTGGCTTGTGTGTGTTGCAGGGGATAAGCACCACTGTCTGTGACTTGCACTCTGGGCAAATGATGGTGGCATACAGGTCCACAGTGCCTGTGCAGGGTGGCTGCCACCCCTGTGCCATGGAGGACTGCAGGTTGTGTGTACACAGTTTACATGGGCCCACACTGGGGGTTTGGTTGCCCTGCTACTGCATCCCTGTGTTGTTGTGCCCTTGGGTATGGGTGGGTGTCTGTCCATGCACTGTGTGGCATCCGGTGTGGTGCATGCTTCCATGCACCACTGTGGGTGTCTGCACTGGCTGTTGTGGCCAGTGCTGGGTCTGGGTGTGTCCTTAGGAGAGTGTGCAGGGTGCTATACCACTGGTGGTGGTGTCCAGGGCATGCCCTGTCCCATGTAGGGTACCTCGTGTGCCGACGCATGGTCAGTCTCTTAGCTAGACCTCGGGGGGGCTGTGTGTGGTGGCACTGTGTATGCCGTCGTTACATCGCTGTGTGCTGCCACCCGCTGATGGGTGCTCATGGTGGGGCTGCCTTGCATGGTTCTGTGGTGCACAGGGTTGCATTTTTCACAGTGGGGGGTGGTGGCATGCATGGGGTTTCCTGCAGTGGTGGACACTGCTCCTGGGAAGGGTGTCTGGGGGTCATGGTGCAGGGTGTGATCTGCATTGGGGTGATGGTGTGGCACAGGGTGGTCAGCCCTCCTTGTGTGCCAGTCACAGCTTGCCAGGGGGTATGATGGGGCACCATGGCCCAGCTGTGGGTTGGTTGCTTGTCTCCATGGGCCAGTGGTTATTCCACCCCTCCCCCAGTTGTGCAGTGCATGGGGTGTGGGGGAACGATGCATGTTCTGCTGTGTATTCCTCTGACCATCTGTGACATGGGTGGTGAGCCCCTACCTCCCTGGTTGTGCAGTTGCATTGACACCCTTCTGCTGGGGGGCATCCCTGGTTGCGCATGGCGCCTCTGGACTGCTCAGCTGAACATTCCTTGTTGCGCTATGGTGCATCAGATCTGCTTAGCTTCCCCTCCCTAGTTGTGCTATGGCTCAGTTGCTGTGATATTCAGTCGTCGGCTGTAGGCGCAGGTTGGCCGGCTCAGTTTTTGAATATCGCGCTTCTTGCACATGGGCTCAATGGACTTGCGCTTGCTCCTGCTATTGCGCACCTTTTGGGCACAGTTTGAATATTTGGGCCTCTGTGTTTAATAAATGCCTAAAAAGGGTGGACCCTTACCAACTGAGTGACTGTGGATTGTCCAGTTAATAAATGTATAAATGTGTTTAAATTGCCAAATGCAAGCTGTTTTAAAAAAGCCCAGTGAGCTAACACCAAGTACAAGTTGTATTAGAAGAGCCCAGTGAGCTATTGTAAACCTTTATTGCCTAAAGCAAGGTTTGCATTTAAAAGAAGATTACTGCTTTTCTTTTTAGCCAGCAAAGTCTGAAAAAAATTGTATATATGGGTTAAATGTAACAGTGGCATTTGGGTTATTTGGTCTGCCACTAAAAGGACCCCTTCTGTTCTTGTTCTGTTCCATCTTGAATTTGACAGAGCACAGCGCCCACTGCAAAGGAACTAGCATCTGAGTAGAGCTTGAAGGGTTGGTCAGACCTTAGGTAGGCCAATACTGGAGAAGAGATTAGGTTTTTTTTTAAGGTTTCAAGGGCCTCTTTACATTCAGAATTTCAAATATAGTCACATTCCTTTTTGGTGAGGGCGTACAGTGGAGCTGCAATCTTGGCGTAGTTGAAAATTAACTTTCAGTAGTAGCCAGACAAGCCCAGGAAAGCTTGAAGGTCTTTGAGATTGTTAGGCTCTGGATAGTCTTTGACTGCTGACAGCTTGTCTGGATCTGGAGAGATGCCTTGAGAACTAACCACATGTCTCAGGTAATGAATTTGATGCTGTGCAAAATAACACTTTTCTGGTCAAAGCTTGAGACTGGCTTGTCTGACACTTTTCAAACACTTCTTGGAGATGTTGAAGGTGCTCTGGCAAGGTTCTGCTGAAGACAATCACATCATCCAGGTAGACTAGGCAAGACTTCCAAGACAACCCACATAGTACAGCTTCCATAAAACGTTGAAATGTGGCTGGACTGTTCCGAAGACCCATAGGCAGACGTTTGAACTGAAAAAGTCCCAAGTGGCAGTGCCATGCCATGTATGGACGAGAAGCTGGATCTATGGAAACTTGATAGAACCCACTCTTAAGATCTAGAGTGGTGAACTAAGCAGCACTGGCAGCACCAAGTCTCTCTAAAGCATCTTCGGTTGTAGGCAAAGGATGAGCATCCTGCACCGTGTAGGCATTGAGTTTTCTGTAGTCTACCACGAAGCGATACCCTTTGTCCTTTTTTACCACCAGCAAGCAGGGTGCACCCCAGGGGCTTGTAGATTCTTCAACTATGTCTTGGTCAAGCATGTCTTTGATTATGTCCTCGAGGACTTGTTTCTGTTGTGTCCCACTTTGTAGGTCCGCTGATGGATTGGTTTCTGGTTGGGCTGTACTTCAATGGTGTGTTGCAGGATATCACAGCATCCGAGCTTGTTATCTGAACCAACAAAGACATTTGGGTAATTCTCCAGGAATTTCAAAAGTTGCTTTTCTGTTGGAGGTGCTGGAAGAGGATAGCCACTGACAGGGGTAACTCTGTTGAAGTTGGAGTGGTCACGATAGTACTGACAGGATTAGAGTTGGTGGAACCAGGCTGAGGTTCTTGCATGAGATGGAGCTGGTCCCCTGAAGACAAGCAGACAAACTTTCTGATGTTGGCACCCTTTGAAATGACCATCTGTGAAATTACAGCATTTTTGGAAGACTGCACCATCATGCACTGCTGATAAGGTATTTTCTGGAAGGAGACCTGACGAATGCAGTGCAGGGGATCCTGTGACAATGCCAACGACACCTTGTGGAAGTGGTTTACCTCAAATCTTGGCAATCAAGACCATTTCTGTCTGAGGATGCACAGTGACTGAGTCTATAGCTGTGAGTTGCCTCCAAGGATCTAGCAATAGTTTGTTTGAGGCAAAGTCTAGAATGGCTTTGTGAGATTTGAGGAAGTCCAGGCCTAGAATTATTTATTTAGTTTTTGTTGACTGGGTAAGTGCACTAGACAAATCCTGCCTATTTTCAGGCACGACCCAGGGGAAGGGGGATACAGATGAATGCCAACTGACCTTGAACCAGATTAAGCTGTTGGTGGTATTTTTAGTGAATGAGGGAAATTTGGCCAGGACACAGGGAAATTTCCCTACTTTTTTCGATAAGTGCCATGGGATCTTTAACATCCACCTGAACTACCACCAATCCAGGCAGATGGGACATCGGTTTAACGTTTCATCCAAAAGACAGCACCTCAGAAGTGTAGCACCCCTCTCATGCTGCACTACAGTGTCAGTACTGGGATATTAACCCAAGTGCCAGATGTGGGAACTGAACCCATAGCCTTCTGATCTCCTGGCCTCAGAGGCAAATGTGCTACCTACTGAGCTACTGACACTGCTATAGCAGATTGAAGATCAGGCACTATGTAAAACTTGACAGTAGCTTGCTGTGAGCCAAAGTGGAGCTTGAGATGGACCACACCTGTGAAAGGTACTGTAGCTGTACTTGCTGTGATAATGTACTTTATATCAGCTGGAGAGACAATAGGTATGTGATGAATAGCTGGGTTGCTTAGAATACTGCTGTTGATAACTGATATTTCTGCTCCAGTGTCAACCAAGACATGCGTAGACCAGTCTCCAATGGTTACAGGTACATAGTTTGCTAGGAGAGGTGATCAGATGACGGGTACCTTTGCCCTTGGAAGTGAGAGTATGCCAGAGTTCACAGTTGGAGGAAGCATTTTGTTTGAATTGCGAGAGTCAGAGGGGTGATCAGTTGCTGTGGTCCCCTGGTCCTGGTAGTAGTTGTGGTTATCTTGTTGATAGTGCAGCGGTGGGCAACTGTGGCTCTCTTGATTTCTGTTGTACTTTAGCTTTTGGCAGACAGCGGCAGTGTGTCCCCTGAATCCACACCACTGACACGTCACTGGTTTTCATGAAGGCAGAGGTGGATGAGGTCACTGTCAAAATGGTCGAAGGACATTGACAGAGGTAGTAGAAGAAGCAGTTGAGCTGCGGTGCAGAGTATTGATACTTGTAGTGAGCATTTCTATCATTGATTGCTGCTGCTGGACACATGTTGCAAGTGCGGCTAACTGTGATGACTGACAAGTGGCTCCATGACTGAACTTTTTAAATTGAATGCTACTTGTACCTCTTGGAGCTCCAAAATTGTAACCCCGGCTCTGACCTCATGGCTGGGCCTCATTCAGAAACTATCCATTCTGCCATCCAAAATCCCCTCTATACCTCCAGCTGCAGCTGTCAAATGCATGCCTCTCCCAGTAGGACTGCAGCTAAAAGGGAAAAAAAATTAAACAAATCAGGCCCAATACTTGCAAGAAAGCCAGCCGCTTCTTACTGCAAATACATGGCTGCAACCATGGGCTGATCACTTCAAAAACACAGCCATGCTGTAAAACTGCAACCAGGATTGATCCATGCTTCTCATGTCCTACTCCAGATCACTGGTCTCCCTCCAAGCCACAAAGGACAGAAGCTTCTGCAGCAGCCCCTCAGAGAGTGCTTAACCTGTGGCCCTCCAGCAAACATGGCTCCACACTTTGAACTGCCCTCTCTAACAGCCACAACAGACTGCTACCATGTGTCTTCACCGAACTATCCAGCAACATAATGGCATTTCTAGTCCCCACTTTGAGCAACCCACTGTGGCTCCTCCAAAGTTACTCCCTGCTCCACTCTGTGTGACCACATCTGCAACAAGCCACTCATCCCCTGCCACACTACAGCTCACCCGACCTACTGTACCAGCTGCTTCCCTAGGAGGCTCTTGCCCTCCCCTGCAGCAGCAGTTACAGAACCATGGCTTCCCTCAGGCTCCTCCACTGCAAAATGGAGCGATCCACTCCACACTTGGCCCTCCTGCCTCTTACCTCGCAGCTTTGCGCCACTCCATAAGAACTGCACAGAAGAGAAAAAAAAGGTCTCACTCTACCAGTCCTTCCAGGTTGCTTTCTGGGCCATGGCTTATCTCCATCCACCTGCTGCTCTGTGCTCCCTGTGGGCTGCAGCAGACCATGGCTCCTCCACACAGTGTGGCCCACTCCTGACCAGCTACTCCAGGAAGCATATCCCCGGTATCTCCATCATGTGTAGCATTTTGGTTATTTGGTCTGCCACTAAAAGGACTCCTTACCTTCTCTGTGGTCTGCCAGACCCTTCAGTTGCTGCTGGTGAGGACCCCATCTGGACCGTGCGAATAACTAGACGGACGCATAAAATAATAGTAAGGCAGGTTTATTCTGTGCTGCAGATGTTCTTCTCCTGAGGACAAGCCCCAAACTGACAAATTCTCTGACTGACAGGCATACATGGCACTGCCAGGCAGTGCAACAATTAGCTACATGCAGGTTCTAAGTGTTCTTAAAGGGGTGGCAGCTTAACATTAAGCCCCATACTTAATGTGTGTTTCACATAACCTAACTGGCCTTTTTATGTCACAAGTGTTCTCAGCCTAGAAAAGGGGCCTAGGCTTTCAAAGCTAAAGTATTGTTTTCATCCTTTAAGGAGGCAGTATAGCGCAGTGGATTAAAGCTCTGAGCTGCAGATCTAGAGACCTGGGTTTGAATCCCACAGCTGCGTAAGTGCATACTGTGTGATCCTGAGCAAGTCACTTAACTTCCTTGTACTCTCAGACTGCATCTGGAAACAAGCTTCAGCTTAGTGTGTTACTCCTGGCTAGACAATGTTCCTTTTCCCTTTAAGCTTTAAAATCCTAGCAATCAGCTTAGATCCACTGGCTGTTGGCTTGCCTGCAACTTAACCTCCAGGGATAGTACCCACTTGCTAAAAACATTCAATTTTCAAACATTCAACCTGCCTATGCTTACAAAGGCATTTACTGTAAGTAATGCAGGGCCCTCCCTGCACCACCTAAAGAGACCGTACATAGCTTTAAAGGTTTAATCTTTTAAGCATAATTCTTAATCTCCAAAGGGCCCCAGCTAGCCAGCCAACTTACTGCTGCATTATCCATCAGGTCTGCACCATATATGGACTATGGTTACCGGGTACCCTGGTTAAGGTTGGGATTGTGGGGTCTCATGCTAAATATGGAGACTGGTACTGGGGTGGGTATCAATGATAACTGTGTTACTTGATGTATTGCAGGCAGTTAGATAGCCAGGGCTTTGACTATCATAAAGGTTGGTGGGCAAATGGGATTGATATGTAATTTAAAAATGCAAACAGTTTAATCTTGAACCAAACCAAATCAAAACCAATTAAACCCATTGTGGAAAATGTAAATAGTATAACCTCTGTTCGTGCTTTACCCATCCTAACTCTCCCCATGTAAATAAACTTGTTGTTGTTTGTTTTGCAGATATGCACCTGTGTTGTAAGCATATTGGGCACTATGCACAAAAGGGTCAGAGTTGCTATGCGTTGCATATCTTGGGCACATAGCTACCCCACACCCATTGCATTCCCCCATGCCAGATGCACAAACAGGGGGTGCACAGAAGTAATGCACCCCATCCCCCACGTCCAAGGACTGCACTATGCCTGGGGCCTTCCAGGGGCATGCCAGCACTACACAGTATTCAATAAACTGCGTAGTGCTAGCCACATGGGTGTGGTGGGTGGCACAGGGTACACCAAGTTAGACCCAGCTATAGCCTTCTGTGTGCCTCCATAGCTGCCTACCGCTGGGCACAGCAGAACACGGACATGGCCCCACCAGTGCTACCATGACCCACTGGGCAGTGAGTGGGGGCTGAGACTGCTGGTCAGGCCAGTGCCTGGCACACAGACCAGCATGTATGGGAGGTGAAGGTAGGTGGTGGTAGTGCCAGGAGGAAGGGGGACACACAGCCCACCAGTGGGTGTGAGAATCCAGATGCCTGCTGTAGGCATGCACTACCCCATATCCGAGCCTCACTGCGAGAGGGATCCACTGTTGCACCTGGGATGGGCAACCCATTGAATGCCTACCTGGGTCCATGACTCTTCCCCAGCTGCCCTGTGAAGTCCTGCATGCTGGAGAGAGGAGCCATGGGCAGGTGGCTAGCATTAGTGAATACTGGTGTGGGTGCACCTGTCCATGGGTGTGCAGGGACATGGGCAGGGTATGTGACTTTTCCACATACCCCAACCCACTTTGTGCATAGCACCCTTTATTTGTATCAAGTCATTAAATGGTAAAATGTATTAAATGCAGGAAAATGTTATTGAGTCATGTCTGGGGTGGCTTTATGGTAATGTGGGTAGGTACAGCATCCCAGAGGGTTGTACCAGGCTTATTTTAGCCTACTTAAAGCTATACTCTGGGTGGAGACACTTCACGATCTACTATTTTGAATAAGAACCAGTTTTTTTTGTTTGTTTATTTTTCGACTTTCTTTTGCTCTGGTCACGGCTCATGAGGACTTCTCTCAGGCAGCCGGTCCGTGTCCTGTCCACCAGAGGCTCCCTCGGACTGTACCTCCTCTCTCCCCCGCCGCAGTCAGCACTCCCGGTGTCACCTGCCCAGGGAGGGTAACCCTACACCTCTTGGGCTCCTTGACAAGGCAGACTCCGACTGCAGGTGGGCCCTGGAGGGAGGATCTTGGAAGGCCATCCGAGGAGGAACCCAGTGGAGGGCGTGGGGGACCAGTGCCATTGCCTGCCCTACAAGTCGAGTTTTTCCCCATGTTCTGTTCTGCCCACCCCCACGGCGTGTATACCCCCCAACGCTATTGGCGCATGGCAACCCTGCCAGCATCAGGCATGCCATTGCATGCTGCCCATGCTACTGCAGCACCGCCAATCTCCACTAAGGGCCACCAGAGTGCCGAGCTCCCCAATGCCCTTCCCCTGGGACAGGACAGCAGCCCAGCGGGTGCTCAATCCAGTCCCTCTTCTGCTGACCCCTGGCACCCGAGCTTGCTCCCAAACTCGGGTTGCCAGTGTAGCGCGAGGTGTGACGTACAGTGCCTCAACCCTCAGCACCACCGGGCCAGCCAAAAAGAACCAGTTTAAAGTCAATTTTGGGAACCCAGGTCCCTCAACCTTATTTAAGCCTGCAAGGCAGGAGTAGTAACCCTAAAAGTAGTGCTGACTAAAGGTTACATGTGATTGTTATGTACCTGAAAAGTTAGTGCACAGGAAGAAAAAGCTCTAGCCATGGATTGATGATGATTTATTGAGTAAATTAAGGGATTGAGATAATTAATGTAAAATATATAGAAGACAAAAAATCCTTAATCCCTGTTGGTATGCAGACAAATGTATAATTACTGTCAGACTGAAATAAGGAGAGCCAAGACAGACTATTTAAAAGATAGCCAAAAAGAACCATTTGGTAGTGACCCAAAAAAACTTGGAATGCCCTTAATAAGCTCTTAGTGAGAAATCCTTCTAGTATATCTAGTTTAAATCTGAATGGAGAATTATGTTCAGACTCAGAAGAGATGGGCTACATCTCTCAATAATTTATTTCGTAATCTTTCATCTTATGTGTCTTATATGAAATCCACCAAGAATGCTAATTAATACCTTAAAAGGGGTAATTTAAATTTATCACAAAATTTCTTGTTAAAAAATGTATAAGTTGAAGAAGTATAGGTAACTAACTTATTGAAGTGTATGAAACCTAGCCCTAGAGTAGGAACAGATGGAAAATATATAGTTTTGATTAAATTAGTTGTTGAATTTGCAGCGATACCTATTAGTAAATAATACAGTTTGGTATTGTGTTCAGGTATGGTCCCTACCATATGGAAAAAGGTTAATATTTCTCCAGTATTTGGGTCTGGTGAGCCACCTAAAATCAATAATTACAGGCCAACTGTGTAACTCTATCCTCTAGCTAAGATTCTTGAATGTATTATTTTTTATCAGATGCAAGAATACTTGAATAAAATGAGAACATTGCTTGATGCCCAGTGTGGCTTTATGCCACAACATAGTACCGCAACAGCCTTGGTGAGGTTCACATAAGATGTGCATGCTGCATTAGATTGTGATTTGATTGACACCACCATTGTGGACCTCACTAAGATTTCAACTTGGCCCATTGTGAGAGTCTGGTTGAGGCTCTGCTGGGGTTAAGTTTTTCAGTAGAAGTTTGCATGTGGTTTAGGAACTATCTGCAGGAGTAACAGCAGGGAGTAAACATGTGTGATAATTTCTCCCATGTCTTAATGAATTCCTTTGGTGTTACACAGGACTCCAACTTTGGCCCACTTTAATTTAGTCTGCATCTAAACTTCCTCCCTCCAGCTTGTCCCCCTGTGAAAATAGTACTAACCCAATCTAATAAACCCTGACCCTATGGAACTCCCTCTATCTAATTAACCCAACCCTTCTGGACTGTTTTTGTCACTGCTTTCCCTATACAGCATTCTGTAGTCTGTCGTCACATACTGTAGGCCCTACACTACACTACAGTACTATATTCACTATTCTTTGCATTTTCATTTACTAAGTCATATTTATTAAGCTGTGCTTGCCTTGCCACATAAGATTTCAGTACAGTATAGTACAAGCTAATCTGTACGTGGCAACTCGGGACTCTATGGCAGTGTGAGTGGGCAGTGTAGCATAGCGTGCTGCTTGTTTGCTCAACTTGCTCCCATGCCTTTAAAAACATTTGAGAATATACAGTAAGCAAGAGTGAGACAACTGATGATCAAGTTGTAAATCTGAAATACTTAAAAGTTGGTAAACTTTGGTAGAGCATTTATCATTTCTGTTTTTTGACTAGGATGATGCCAAGATTATCAAGATGGTGCTGGGCTAAAAACAACAAAACCGGACTCCTCCAAGACACAGTATAAGGAAAACTCCTGAAAAATGATGAAATATGGTTGGATGTGGTTTACTGTTTTTTTAAAATTACAATGTGGGTCACTATACACATTGGTGTTAGGTTGAGCCACATGGTCCTGTTTAACAGAAAGATCAGAGGATGTGAAAAATTGAAGGTCATTGCACATTGTGCATTGTGTATTGTGAGCAGTAAGAGGTGAGAGATAATGTGCAGTTGAGATACAAGCAGTTGGACGGTCGGATAGTTCATCACAAAACTGAAAGAAAAGGTACAGTACATCAGCTGTTTTTAGTTTGTTTTTGGTTGGCCTGAAATAATGCCACATGGTCATACTTTTTATTTTCAGCTTAGTTTAGCAAGGGAGACGAGAGGGCAGTAGATAACAATAAAAATATGTGTACTATCTGGAACCTATGTTAAACACTTTAGGATATTTTGTAAGGGTGTGAGGTTGTCCGGGCTAACATGATCAACTGCAGTTCATTGATTTGAATATAACCCCAATATTATCAACACCTAATTATCCAAACTATTTGGATGTCTCCCAATTGGTTTGGATAACTGGGGTATTACTGTATTCTCAGTTTGCATGTGGTTGGGCCATCACCAACTAAACCCCAAAACACTGTTCAAACGGACATTCTGAGAAACTGTGAAGAAGTTATGATCATAAGACACCACCTCTCCTACTCAGTGATAAATAAAGAATCCTGTCTCAGATCCCGGGAGCTGATCCTCTCTAAATTCTCCTTCCCCCAATCTCTGCTGACCTTCATCGGAGTAGTCTATGTGTCCCCTTGACTCAGTCAAGACGCTTTCTCAGAGTGCATCTTTGCTATCCGTCCTTTGGCCCTCTCAGGTGAACTTATACTCCTTTGAGACTACAACCTCGATTGGCTGTCCCTCTCATCTAAGTCCACAATTGCCAAGTTAGAATCCCTGAACCTCTCCCAGCTAATCACAGAACCAACCCACAACAATTCCAGATCATCAAATCACTCACTCTTAGATTGGGTTCTTGTATCTCATCCTAACTGTACCAGCATTCAGTGTCTTCGACTCTGCCCTAAGTGACTACTGCATCACCTACTGTATTGGGAAAACTCATCTACCCAAATCCATTCCAAAATACCTTGAAACATGCCCTCTAAGCTCACTCGACACTAACTCCCTCCTCTCTGACCTTCATCATGCAAACTGGGCCCCAGTCTACTCTGCTACCTCAGTTGATACTGCCCTAGCTCACTTCACTAGGATTTTCAACAGCATCTGGGATCTCCATGCCCCGCTATGTAAAGCCAGGGTTAGGAAGTGCCACCATCCTTGGGTCACTGCCCCTATAGCAGCACTCTGCAAGGCCTGTGACAAAGCCTGGTCCACCTTCAAAACCTCCCTGACACCAAACTCTATACAAATGTACAACACTGTGAGAGAAATGCCTGCACTAAAGCCATCCAGTGTGCTAAGGCAGACTATTTTACACACCACCTAAGCACTGCATACACCTCCTCCTCCTTCTGAAACATAGTACACTCCAATATTGACCCTCCTTCTCAGTCCAACACCCCTATTCTCAAGCTCAATGGTGCTGAAATCACAGACTCTGTCCACTTTGAGGGACACCCTAAATACCTTCTTCACTACTTGTGCTTCCCCTAACCTGACCACACCCTTGCTGCCTCCTCTAACCCCTCTCCAGCACTTCCATCTAATATAAAACTCCTACTTGTCTCTGTCTCCACATCAGAAATTCAACTTGCCCTTTTATCCCTTAACACATCCAAATCAAGCCCTGACAGCCTGCATCCTAGCCTCCTGTGTCTTTATGCCCCTGTTAGTGCCTCCTCCTGACCTACATCATAAATATATCCTTTTCCTCTGGCATAGTCCCTAAAGCCTGGAAATGAACATGTTTAATCCCTCACCACAAATGTGATCCCACCTCACCAGGCAACTACCACCCTATCTCCCTTTTACCCACCTTAGCAAAATTACAGGAATGCCTCATTCAATCCAGACTATCTGATTTCCTTACCACCACAAACTTTTTATATCCCTACCAGTCTGGTTTTAGAAAAATACATTCCACCATCTCCTCTCTTCTCCATATCACTGGCTGCATTCAATCTGCCACTGATAAAGGCCACCTCACTGCTGCAGTCATCATTGATCTGGCTAAAGCCTTTGACTTGCAGTCCCACCCCCTCCTTCTGAATTCTCTTGCGGAGGCAGGGCTCACACTCCCAACCATTTAGTGGTTCGATTCCTATCTAAAAGACAGACACCAATCCATTAAAATTGTGAACTCCTCCTCCCTCACCCTCCCTATCCTGGCAGGTGTTCCCTGAGGCTCCATACTTGGCCTTATCCTGTTTTCAGTTTTCAAAAATAATCTCCCATCCTCATGCTCTTCCTGCCTCATCCATTTAAATGCAGATGACACCATATTGTTCACATCCAGCATGGACCTAGCCTACATCCACTCTTCTCTGGAACAAGACTTCAGCTCAGCTCAAACTTGGTTCATCTCAAAACAACACAAACTAAATACTATGAAAACAGTCTTAATGACCTTTGGTACTTCTCAAAGATTAGTCAAAACTATCAATGCCCCACCTATCACCTCCCTTGATGGCTCACCACAAACAGTGGTCCCATCCTACAAATACCTTGGCATCTGGCTCGACCCAAAACTAAACTTCTCTCTCCATATTGATTACATTTCTTCCAAACTATGCCCTAAGCTTGGAGTCCTCTACCATAATAGAGACTCCCTCTACCTCCCAGTACATTGTGGGCTTCTGTTAAAATGATTATGCCAATCTTTGACTATGCAGTCATTGTCTACAACACTGCTCCCTTCACCTCTCTCTCACAACTTGACTCCCTTTATTATGCCTTCTGTTGCTTCACCTCGAAGTCTCCCTACAGGACTCACCACTGATCCCTTCTCTCCAGCCTAGATCTCCCTCCACTCTTGCACAAACATCTCACCCACTCTTTATCCTTCGTCTCTCAGTTCTGGTTTAACCTGCTCCCCTCCTACATCTCTTCCCTCCTCTCACCTGCCCCTGCCTCTACCTATTCCCTATGTACCAGGGACTCTCACTCCTTCTCAATTCCAATCCCATCTTCCAACTCTGGCAAATCTGCCTTTATCTATCACCTCCCCACTCTGAGGAATTCTCAGCCCCCTCTCTTATACAATGTTCCCTTTCACTCCACTGTCATATCTCAGCTATGCCTTCTTCCCCTCCCCACCTGTTCCCATAACATCACATAGCATGTACTGTTGGGCAACATTGCACTTACTCTACTGTCTGATAAACTTCCTCTCACCTATATCTTACCAAATATCTTTATATCTAGGTGGACTACAGTACTGTATTGCTATTTCTAAAAGTATCCTCCTGCCTGGCACATTTGTAACAGTATGCACATGTGTTGTTCAATTGTATGCCTGAATTGTTTGTCTCCTGCACTATTCACTTTACATATTGCAGTGTGCTGGAATGTGTAATGTATTATATGCTGTGAATCACTGTAATTGTATATTTGCATGCTGTGTATCTCTGTAAGTGTATTTTTTCTCCCTTGCTCCCTCCCCTGGGTCACACCTGGAAATGAGCTCCGGCTTAGTGTGTCTTTCCAGTAGCAGCCATGTAGAGCACCACTGAATAGGAGCAGGGACTGTGAGTGATGCAGGAAGAGCAGACACCCAAACAGCAACTGCCAAAGAAGGAAGACTGGCAGTAAAACAGCAACTGCAGCCGCAGCCCTGTAAGGGCACTTCCCACGTGGCTAAAGTCTAGACAGCGAACACCACCCTGCCATGGTCACAGGAGACATTTTCACCAACATCCCACCCTGGTATGGTGCCCACTGCAACAGAACCAACAGGAAGGCAGATACAGGAACAGCTGTCACTGTGGTGGGCACAGCTCCTGGCCTGAGCCCCCATTGCTCAGTACCCCCCTGTCACTCCCTGGAACGGTTTGCTGTGCACCACACATGACACAACAGCTGCACCAGTGTGCAGTGCACTAACTATGCCACCTCTCTGCCCTGTGCCAATGGGGGGGGTGTACCAGCAGACTGTACTGTGTGGCAGTGCTGGGTGCTGTGGGTGCATTGCCCTCTAGGGCATGCCCATGGCCACTCGCTTATCACATGCCACATGGTGGCATGCACCACGCTCATGTCAGCCTTCCCCCATTGCCATTGTTCTATCATCTAGTTCCGATTCTGCCCTGCCGTGGCCACCATGTTCATGTCAGCTTTGTGTCCCCAGCCTGCCGCCGTCATTCACACCACTGGTCACCCTACTTCCCTGTTGCCCTTGTGGCACTCACTGTGGTGCATTCACCATTTTGGGAATCGCATTGGAGAAGTTGTTCTAATCACATAAAACCATCTTTCCTAGTCACCAAATGTTTAAATAAAATAAAAAATAAATCAGCGTACCTTGTAGAAGTTACTCAGAGTTCTTTATTAAGTCTGTGCAAAACAATATTGTAGTTCCAATTCCTCAGCCAAGGGTATCTTATGGCTGCTAGTTGCCTAACACATTTCAATTTCAAGAAAGATCTTCCAGCTTGAAACACATTAGGCAACGAGCTGCCATATGGAGGACTGGCTTGTAGGTAAGGTAGATTTGGATGCCTTTAAAATGTATTCTTTACCCTGAAGCTGTGATACCCTGGGTTGAGGAATTGGAACTACTGTACACTACTGTTTTGCATTGACTTAATAAAGAACTCTGAGCAGCTACTACAAGGTACAGTATGTTGATGTAATCCTTTACAAGTTCATATAATGTTCATTTGAACAGTGTTTTTGGGTTATGTTTGTGCTGGCCCACCCACATACAAACTGACTTCTACCTACTGTATTGAAACCTGTACAGTCATTATCTAGGTGCAGCAAGAACTCCCCTTGCATACAATTCTTTTTTTTTATTGAAAAATGATCATTATATGACAAATCAAATAAATACAGTGCTAAGTGCAAACATACCAGAACAAGGAACAATATAATACATGCAACTACAAATTGTAAGGAAAACAATCTACCATAAAAAAAAGTCTTGTAAATAGTAATATTAACTTTAAATAAACTTGAGTTTAAAATAGTATCAACAATAATTAAGAATGGTCACCTAGTTAATTAGTAGTATCCAGACAGTTTGTATAGATTTCGATAAAAAATAACATCCAGACAATGTTCTCAACAGAGTGCCAAAGCAAGATAAGTAAGAGATAATTAAGGAAATAGAGCAGAGTATGGATGTCCTAAAGTATTTTGTATATAGGGATTTGATAACTCATTAATAGGAAGAAAAAAATGAATCTTATGGAACAGGGATTTCATTCTAGTACAATTCCCACCTCATCCACCTATTAATGTAAAGTGCCAGTTTATGTTGCACTGCAAAGGTGATGCATTCCATGTTTTGAATCTGATGCATAACAGCCACCCATTCCCTAACCCTAGGAGGGGGCACTTGGAGTCATCTCTGAGTCATAGCTTTTGTTGCCACGAGTCCCACGACCAAAAGGATGGACCAGAGATATTTAACTTCTCGACCTTTGATATATTATGGGGGAATACCCCGTAATAAGTGATCAGGGTCCTAAGGGGTGCAAAAATCAAAAAAGGCTAATAAGTGTTGCATAAGAGAGACCCAGTAGTCATGAAGGCTCGGTCAAGCCGAGAATATATGAGTTTCTGTGGCCAGCTCTTCTCCACATTTCTGCCAGCAGGTGGCTTAATGGACAGATCCCATTTATCCTGGACTTGAGGGATCAGAAAGTATCTTCTCCACAATTTCCAGGTGAATTCTTGCCATACTGGTGAGGAGGTAGTACTTCATGTCATAGTCCACACCTTCGACCAAATCTGAGGCTCTAAATTAAGATTAAATTCTCACTCTCACTTATTCTTTATCCCCTCAATGATATATTGAAGATCCACTATGTAATTGGTGTATAGCATAGTTATAGCTTCTTTTCCATGAGAGGAGCTCCAGACTGTTTCAAAAGCTGTGGGGAAGGGATGCTACCTAACTGAGGCAGGAGGTCATGAAGGAG
Source organism: Neoceratodus forsteri (assembly GCA_016271365.2). Lineage (NCBI taxonomy): Eukaryota > Metazoa > Chordata > Ceratodontiformes > Ceratodontidae > Neoceratodus > Neoceratodus forsteri. Next base: position 1,287,109,556 of record CM057459.1, on the reverse strand, counting down.
TTTGTTAATATATTCCCAAAGCTGGTAATAGCGGAATTTGTCATGGGTTTGCCATCCATATTTTTGGGCTGCACAATCAAAGGAAATTTGCCAGGTCCTTTTGAAGGAGTTACTGTGGGGAATTAAGACAACCCTAGGCCTGCAGTTTCAACCAAGGGTCAAATTTCAAAGGTAGGAAAGATTCCTCCATGATCCATAAGTTATACATCCATAATGAATGAGCTGTACTCCCCCTACATATGCCCCACTTCCATCCCTCAAGCACTATTTGTATACTCGAAAGGGAAGGACGTGCGATTGAATTGAGTTGTTTAGGGTTAAATAATAATGCTGGGAGAGGAAGGGTTATGGGCTGAGCTAACTCAATACATTTCCAGTGGGCCCAAAGGTGGGATTAGCCCAGAACAGTGCAAGTTTCATTTTGGCTGCTATCCAATATCCTAGTAACATTGGAAAGACTCAACCACCCTTAGCCTTTGGAAGATAGACAATACGTTGAGTAATTTGTGGTCTCATCCCATGCCAGACAAAGGAAAGTAATTGCTTTTGCCATACAGTACCATAAAAATCACCTCTAGATACAAGGCAGGGGACACACTGAAAAAATTATAAAAAACATGGCAAAACTTTAATCATTATAGCTTGTATCCTGGCATGAAAGATTAAAGGAAGCAGAGATCAACATTCATAATCTAATTTAAGGGTCAAAAGAAGAGGGTGATTATTCTCTGAAAATAATGTGGAAGTGGTCTTTCCCAAGTGGACCCCCAGATATTTAATAGTAGCAAGGTCCCATTTCATAGGGTAGCATTCTAGAAGAGATCTGGGGACCTAATATGAAACTACCAAAACCTCAGTTTTAGTCATGTTTAAGGAATATCCTGAGAGATTGGTGAAAGTCTGAATATGCTTGAATACCTCTTAGAGGGAAGTACTGTATTTGGGTCTTACAAGTAAAAGAGGATGTCATCCACATATAATGCTAATTTGTGTTCAGCTGCCCCAAATGTGATTCCCTTAATATTTTGGTTAAGTCATATACTCTGCACCAATGATTTGATATGTAAAGCAAATAAGAGAAGGGACAGTGGATACCCATGTCACGTTCCTCTCCATAGGGCAAATGGATGGAAAACATGACCATTTGTAAAGATGTATCCTGTTGAAGAAGTATATAACTTTAATATAAAATTAATAAATTGGTCTACAAACCCAAAGCCAGCCAGGACCCCATGCAGAAAGGCCCAAGAGACCTTATCAAAAGCCTTCTCTGTGTCTAAACTCATCAGAAATGCAGGTTGCTTAGTATGCATAAGGTGCTGTATAATAAGTACTGTTCTCTGAATGTTGTCTTGCACCTGTCGGCCAGGGACAAAACCAGTCTGGTCTATGTATACGAGGTAAGGAATGGTTTGTTCCAATCTACAAGTAAGGGTAGCAGTAATAATTTTATAATCTGTATTTAAAATAGAGATGGGCCAATATGAGCCACAAAAAGTGGGCTCCTTAGTCAGCTTCAGAATCACAGAGACAATTGCTTGTGACCAAGAGGGGACCAACACATCATTGTATCCCAAGGCAAAGGTGTACACCTTGTAAAGCGAGGAGAAAATTAAATCCAGAAATTGTTTATAAAATTCATCTGGAAGCCACTCAATGCCAGGGCATTTACCAATGTTTAAGCATTTAATTTCCCTAACAATTTCAGAAGCAGTCATAGAGGCTGTAAGGGTCTGGTTGTGGGATTCAGACATATACCCATCTTAATACAGTCTGTCCTCCAGAAATCCAGAATCCTTTCCTTTGTGTGGCTTGATTCAGCCATTGTACTCATGCTGGACTATCTTGTACTTTCTATGATAACTGTTTGTAAAATGTCTATTTTTGTATACTTGAATTATTCAATCCTGGGAGGCCATGAAATTGGTCACTTTGCTCATGGTTGTACCAGTTATTTTAATAAAATTAATTCAACTGAACTGAAAGCACTGCTAACTGCTACAAATAGCAAACTATTCTCTTAGGCCCTATACACAGTGAACATAATGCAGATACACTAGTCCATTTCGGTTGGAAATTCCTTTAAACATACTATACAGGTACTTGGCAGACACGATGGGCCATTAGGCCTTTTTCTGTTGTCAACATCTACAATATGTTTCTATGTTTCTATTACCTCTTCCTCAGGGTATTACTGATCATTCCTTGAGTTCCAAACTAGGTCAACTCTCTGTTTCAGCACTGGCTTTTGCAAGAACATGTGACAAATGGATAAAATTAGGTCATATGGATAACTTCAATAATTAAAAAAATTTCTTCAAGGAACAATTAAAATATATTGAAATCAGTGATGCTAAACCACAGACCTACAATATCGAACAAGTGTTGGAGAAATCAAACTTGGGCAATGTGTGGAGACATGCTCAATTAAATATCTGCTACATAGTTAATATTATAGCCTCATAATAGTGTCTTTAGTTAGTCAAGAATGAAAATGAGTTATACAGTATTTGGATGTTTTAACAGATCCTATTCAGAGGACAACTGTAAAAAAATCTGTTTAACACAAACTTTGTTTTCCATCCTTTACAGAAATAATTATATGAAATGTTTTCATACTGTACACATAAAACTACCCAAGTGATATGCATGCTGCAAGTATGATTTAAATGTTAAATTGGAACCGATTGCATGCATATGACATGTGTGCAGCAAGCAAGTGTGAAAACCATGATTTTTATATTAAATTTGGAAAGACTGCATGCATATGGTATGCATGCAAAAAAGCAAGTAGTTATTGATAACTGCATACTTAAAAGCTAAGCGACTTGCTCAGGATCACACCATACACAAGTGAGGGTTGATGAGATTCAAACCCAGGTCTTTATGTTTCTAAGTCTCCTGGCTTGTAATTTAGTGTCTTTAACCACTAAGCCATACTGTCTGCACACATATGGCTCACTTGTACTTCAGTACAAATTGTATCCGAATACATCTGCATGCATGTGGCATGCTTGTAGCCACTGTTATGCTTTTCAGTTTTCTTCTCTCCCTCACCTCATTTTCACAGTTAAACTGTAGCACACATGGAGACACATGTTTTTCCCACCACTAATACACAAGGTTACCCATAAAACCACTTAATTACTTCTGTCTGGCCTGTACTCCTACTATTTTCTCTCCATAGTTTTGAATGCTTCCACACAAACAGACTTTAAAGTGCAAACACAAAAGTGGCAATAACGAGACATATACACACACACACACCCACATGGCCATTCCACCACCCCCATGCACACACACTGTAGTGGGTACGGCCATGCTGCTACAGACAACCCACCAAGTATAGATATAAGTAAACAGTCTCTTACTTGAGTACTAGGGAGCCAGAGGTGGGAGTCGTTAAGAAATGATGTCCATGGGTCAGAGTGCTGGGGCATACCCCCTTAAAATGAATGGAGTTATTTTCTATTTCTATTTTATACATTATGATGGTGAGTTGGAGAATAATGAAGGCCATGGTTCTACTAACAAGGCCCTTATTAGTCGAGTGGTGGCCTTCATTAATCTCCAACTCTCCATCAACAATGTATAAAATAGTAATAAAGAATACCCTCATTCATTTCAATTGTGCACACCCCTGCAGTCTCCTTTGCCCTTTGTCATAATGTGCCTGAGCATGGGGATGTGGAGGTCAGCTTCACGGTGGGGGGACATAAGTCTGAGTATAGCGGGGCTCCAATAGTCTGTGCATACCATAACACTCAACTGTCCATGAATGCAACAGACAGCTCTAGAATGTTGTTAACGTCTCTAAAAGGTACAACTTATTTGGTTTGACTGAAATGTAATATGCAGGAAAAATTCAAATGTATAAGAGTCATCTGTATATACTCCAGAGCAGTACATTAGATTTGGGCTTAAACCCACCTAGTTACTAATCAATTTTTTTCCTGGCTGAAGTTCTGCCCCCTTGCAAAAAAAAAATAACTTTGACCATATTTTTCTCACTTACTCCATTCCATTCAATACCCATCCCCTATGGGTCATGAAGCCACCCAAAGGTGAAGAAATATGAAAAAAACATCAATATTTCAGTCCTTCCTCCTTTTCCAGTCCCTCTGTAAAAAAAAAATTAGTTACTTTTATTTACTCGTCATATGGCTAGAACCTCCAGCCTGGAATAGTGTGCCACCAGCCCAGGTTTCAGTCTGCTCCCTCTCTCTCTTTTGCCAGAAGCTGGATGCTAGAACCAACCATCACTGGTCTCCAACATGGTCCATGACCGAGTCACCCCGCCATCCAAACCAACCCAACCTGGATTTCTTGCTTCTTGCTTGGTTGCTGCAGTGGCTGCTGCCACACTGCACTGATCAAGGCCTATATTGCAGGTTAATAACTTTGCTACTGCATGACAGATTTGCCTGGAATTTGGCATGCATGGAGCGGTATCTTAGATCTCAGGATCTGCCAAGTTTCGTAATGGTCAGATACATGGTTGTGGAGCTACATTGCACCATAGAATGTGGTATTTACACTTTTTTGCACATTCTTTGCTCACGCCTACAGGTTGCACGGTTTGTGCAACTGGTCCAAAACCTTCATGGAACATGCAGCTGGTGTCCCCAATGTGCCTTTCAAAGATTTCATGAAAAAATATTAAATTGTTCAAAAGTTATTCAAAAGACAAGTTTCCCATTATAGTCAATGGGAAAAGTTAACAAAAAGTACAGTAGTGTTGCAAATGCACTTTTTACTTTCACAAATGACCCCTGTAGTGTTGCAAATTTGTCATTTTTTTTTCATTTACTGGTCACAGAAATGCTTGTCATTTAAATCTGGGACCCTCTAGGGACATAATTCTAACTGTGTTCACCTAGTTGAGTCCTGAGTATGTTAGCCATGTCTTTTTGGGGGGGTTAAACACCCCAGAAATATGTTTTTTGAATTTTTATAAACAGTAGTGTCGCAAAGTAGTATCGCACTTGTGACACTTTCATGATTTTCTTTGCAAAAGTGTCACAAATCATGACACTACTTTGTGAAACTATGCCCAAAATAAAAGGAATTCTTTGCCACCCTACTGCAAAAGAACGGTTTGGTCTTTTGGGCTGAAATATGGAGGGAAGAAAGCCAACATCCAACTGATGTGCCTTTTGCTGGTTTGGTGGAAAAATATTACAGAGCTGCAAAGTTATGGCACTCTGAATTTGGTTATTTTTCCCATAGGCTAACATTACGGTGTCTGCCACACCTTTAGGGGCCTGTATTTCGAAAATGCTTCAAAATACGGACTTTTCGTCAGAAAAATGCTTAGCCCCCCACTAGGGAGCTAAGCATAAAACTAGCCAGGAAAGTCATGAATAATATGAAATTGAAATTTTTTTCCTACGTCATACGGTTCCTGAGATATAAGAAATTTAGTATTTCAAGACTTCATTTTCCTCTCTGAGGGCCATTATTATGATACATTCTTTGTTTTTCCTGTGCTTTTGAATGCATGTTTTTTGGGGAAAAGGTGGGTGCATTTAAGTTACTGTTACAGTTAGTGTTTCTGTTTGCATTTCCATGACTGTTTGCATTAGCGTTTCCATTTACATCACCATCTGCATTACCCTTTGTGTTTGCGTTTGTGCTTGCGTTACTGCTACTATTTGCATTTCCATTACTGTTTTTGTTTGCATTTCCTTTTGTGTCACCATGTGCATTTTCATTTGCATTTGCGTGTGCGCTTGCGTTTCCATTTCTGTTTAGTTTGGCGTCATCGTTGCTGTTACTGTTAGAGTTTGCATTTCCAATTGCATTACCATGATCATGCATGTAATGATTTGAGTTTCATTACACGCCCACGTTTCCGCTTCTGTTTCTGTTACTGTACCCTTTGGTGTCATCATTGCTGTTACTGTAACCATTTGCGTTTCCACTTGCATTACCATTACCGAAGGGCCCTGCGCTTGCATCTCCACACTCCATTCACTATTTATACTGCACATTCTCAAAAAGAAGGGAAATTCATGGCAAAAAACTCTGTTTAATACATCACTTAGGGTTGTTCCACAGTGACAAAAGCAAGAAAATTCACTGTTAGGGTTTCCACCCCTTGCACCCACTACCCTGCCCCATCAACAGGCATCGGGGTGTAAGTTGGGGTTGTCGGTCCTAACTCTCACTCCATTTTCCTATACTGCACCACCTCAGCTTGTTTTCACATGGGATGGGGTGAGAGTTAGGACCAATGACCTCAATGCACACCCCGATGCCTGTTGGTGGGGGTGAGGTGCAAGGGGTGGGAACCCAAACATTGAATTTCCTCGCTTTTGTCACCATGGAACAACCCTAACTGATGCATTAAATGGAGTTTTTTTACCATGAATATATATCTGTGTGTGTGTGTGTGTGTGTGTGTGTGTGTGTGTTCCTCTGCAATGCTGTCTGACCAAATGCCACTCTTCTCTTTCTGTGGCTTGCCCTGTCACATAAAGTAAATTAAATAAAAAAATGAACTTAACATCCTCTTACTTGCACCAGGCACACACTGACAGGGGCTTCTGTGAAGGGGGGGAACAACACCTGATCGCTTTACTTCTGGGCAGTAATCCAACCATTGGCAAAGTGATGTGTCTGTGTGTGGGGGGAGGGGGCAAGGCAGTCATTATAAACTATTTGGAAGAGAAAATCTTCCTAAACAATCATAATAACCTTAAAATTATTTATAAAAATAAAACTACTGTAAGGGAGCCATGGCAGTCACTTTGTCACTATGAAAACATGCTGCAGCTATGATGGCCGTAATAGGACAAATGTCCCATGGGGGGAATGCAGCACTTTATTGTAGGCAGAGGAACTATTTTACAACAGAATTCATAATAGTTTTTAATTTTATTCAATATAAATATATATTGTTTTCTTTTTTACTTAATTGTTAATTTCAGAGGCCCATTTTATAAGCACAATAAGACACTCCAGGGGTGGGCATTAGACACTTCTAATGCATGGCCAGGGGCTGAAGGCAGGAGGCCACTACGCCCCTGGTGTGTGTGTTAGAAATGTCTAATGAACACACCTTCATGTCTTATTGCTTAGTAATCTATCATATATCTCCTGATGCACACTGAATACATTTTATCAATATTCAAACAATTAACTTCTCTTGGCTTGCTCAGATTTGTGGCATAAAGTATGAAATGGGAAAAATCCTCTACAATACTCGTGTCACTACTGGTTATTTTCTATAGGCACCTTGCCAAATAAAAGAGCACTTGCTTTGGTATCCCATGTATTAAACGACTATGATTGAGCACTTTCAAAAAGGGTGACTCAATCACGGTGCTTTTACACTGGGCTACCGGGCAGGGAGGGCAAATGGATAGGGGGGTTCAGTGACTACAGTGACAGGAGGTCGCTATGTATACACACACGTGGGGGTTGGGGATGGTCCACACCATATGATGAGCGGAAGGGGAGGGACAGTTTGTGGGCCATAGTGCAGTGATGGACTGCCAAGCTGGCCGTGTGGTGTGGTGGGTTGGTGGCAGGCTAGGGTTGAAAGGGTGCCATGTTCAGTTCTGGGTGAGCTCTTTTTTTGCACTGGGTTGTGGGTTTTATTTTAGATTTTCACCCCCCTGACATGCTGCACCCTGGAGTTGAGAATCCTTTAGTAGGAGGGTGCAGGGGACAATAAAATTTAAGTCTCCAGCACCTTGTTGCTGTTCACTGTGAGTCTACATCACTGAAATTCATTTTTGGTGATACAGACTTGCTCAAACAGCGATCACTTTTACGTGGTCACCATTATTACATGGAACCTTTGCTTTGCAACTTTTCAAACCATGAATGCCGATCGTTTTTTCTATTTGTTTGAATACTCCTGTCACTATTGTATAAGAATCCCCCAGGGACATTTGACCTTTCTCTATATCTAGCCTGATGAGATTAAAATAAGTTTGGATTGGGCTGGCTCAGAGGTGTGGAGGGTTGAGGCATCCATATCTTACCTCCTGCCATGCTGGGAAGCAGTGTTTGTGGTGCGAGTGGATCACCGGGGGTCGGCTGGGGAGGAGGAGGATCAACATCCCCAGGACAGCTCTCCTCCTCTGGGGAGGGGGGAGTGCAGCAGTTGGCGTTAGCCTGGCCCCTAGTGGAGGCTAGGTGCTGGCACACTGATGCTGCCAAAACTGAGGGGCAGAGGTGGGGCAGATGCCAGGCATTCAGCGTACAGGAGCATGCACAGCACCACCATTGGGGTCCTTGCATGCCTCCTCTATAGGAAGAAAAACAGAGAAACTGCCTGTGCTTGGATGATGGTGGGCACCTGCAGGCCCTGTGCTTGGCCAATCAGACCAGCAGAACTGGATCCTGGGAGTGGTGGGGGTGAGCACTCCCCCCTGCTGACCCTGGCAGGGGAGTAAGACAAGGGGTAAAGAAGCTGGTGCTAGTAGACATTGGGGGATGGGGCTGGAGTGCCCACCTGATTGAGGGTGCTGGGGGAAAGAAACTATATCCCTTACAGAAATATAGGTGTGTTGTGTACATGTAGAATACATGCCACATGCGTTATTGTGCAATATTTGCATGTGGTTCTCGTACACAAAGTGAACCTATGCGAACCAGGTCTAAAAAGCAAATCAGGTTTGCATGCCACAAGCTTGATATGTGTGCAGCAGGTAAGTTTAGTGTAAACATCTTTTAAAAATGATGTCAGGTTCACGTGTTGCACACTTGAGTGCAGCAGTTATGCTGGTGTGAACATCATTTAATTATCACATCAGGTTCACATGTTGCACTCTTGCCATGTGTGCAGCAGCTAAGCTGGTGCTAATCTCATCTAAAAAACACATCAGTTTCTATTTCTTATACTACTGCTAGCAATTAGTCATTGAAATACATTTTGATTTGAATTCCCATAAAAAGTAGGTAAGCTCATTAATTCTGATCCTTTTGCAAGTTGTTCAATGGCTTTTGATTTTTGTCATTAATTTGTAAAGTATTGTTTGCTTACTGCATTAAATGCCTAGGATCTAGCCAGTCAACATCCCCCATTCCAGATGTATGAAGAGGGGCCTATGTGTTGTGAAGACTATCCTTGTTTTGTACCCTGCAAATCCCTTATGCATATTTAGTGCTACAAATGTGTTTCACCATGATTGCTTTATCTCACTTACTTTCCCTTTGTCATTCTATATTGAGCATATACGCTATGGCCATGCTCAGCACTCCTTGTGATGTGTAGGGTCTTGGAAGCATGCACCATACCTCACATTTTGTCACTGAAATGAGGGACATGGACGCTCAAAATGAGGGACAATGAGGGGGCACTAACCCATATGATGATCAGGGCACATAATGAAACATGGAGAAACAGTATCTCAGAACACTGTGGAAACCATTGTGTTAGCACCTGAGAATGAATTTCTACCATTAAGCAGGGATGTCATTTACATAGGGCAGAGGGGGGAAGTAGCCCCCCCCCCCATATTTGTGCCTATGTTGTTCTTATGGTGTGGCAATAATGGCTTTAAATTTGGATTTAATCTTTTACACAAGTGCCCACCTGTCCTGTGTGTGCTCACACTGCAAGTAATCTCCAGACTCGACTGTGTCTATATTGTGTTGTCCACTCTCTCTCCACCTATTAGCAGCAGAACAATCACATGTGATGTGGTGAGCTCCAGTCAAGAAAGAGTGCATGAGCCTTGCAAGTGTGACACTGTCTTTTCTACCACAGAGTAAACAAACTGCACACTACAACTTGGAGAAGTCACTGAGCACTGAACGCTCAATAGCAGTGTTATGGCAGCATATTTTTGTTCTACTCTTAGTGAGTCTCCGTCTCCCACAGTGGCTGAAGGAGCAGAGAGTGAACTAGAAGTTAACTCAAGACTAGGCTACCTACTTGCTCTACTAGTATTGACTTGCAAAAAAAAAAAAAAATAGCACAGACCCCCACAGCAGCAAGCTTGGCTTAGCAACAGTGGTGACAGCAGTGGATGGTCTTCATAGACCCCATTCTCCTATACTTCTGCTGCTTTACACATGTCATGGGGTGAGAGTTAGGGCTGATGATCCCAATGTGCACCCCAATGCCGGTTGGGGGTGGGCGGGGTCCAAGGGGTTTTCAACCCTAACAGCAACTTCCTCACTTTTGTCGCTGTGGAACAACCTCTAACTAATGCATTAAACAGAGTTTTTGCCTCTAATATATATATATATATATATATATATATATATATATATATATATATATATAGATATATAGTATATACATACATATATATTTTATAGTGGCATGGTAGTGCCACTATAGTTAGGGTTGAGTACCCCATTTAAGGTTAAAGTGTGATATTTTTCAGCTTAATAACTTTGCCACCATATGATGGATTTGCTTGAAATTTAGCAGGCACAGAGCGGTATGATAGATCTCAGGATCTGCCAAGTTTCCTAATAGTCAGATATACAGTTGTGGAGTTATAAAGCAACATTCTGTAGTGCATTTATGCTTTTTTGTGCATTCTTTGCTCGCGCCTACAGATCGCACAGTTTGTGCGACCAATCCAAAACCTTCAAGGAACATGCAGCCAAGGTCCCCGATGTGCCTTCCAAAGATTTTATGAAAAAATATTAATCAGATCAAAAGTTATTCAAAAAACAAGTTTCCCATTATAGTCAATGGGAAACGCTAATAAAAAGTTTGACAGTGTTGCAAATTCAATTTTTAGTGTCGCAAATGACCCTTATAGTGCCATGAGTCAGCCTTTTTTTTTAAATTTGGGACCCTCTAGGGACGCAATTCTTTTTGTGTTCACCTGGGGGGGTTAAACACCCCAGACATATGTTTTTGAATTTTTTGTGAATTGTAGTGTAGCAAATTAGTGTCACACTTGTGACACCTTTGTGATTTTTTTTGCGAAAGTGTCATGATTTGCGACACTACTTTGCAACACTATGCCCAAAATAACAGGAATTATTTGCCACCTTGCTGCAAAAGAACGGTTTGGTCTTTTGGGCTGAAATTTGAGGAAAGAAAGTCAACATCACACAGATGTGCCTTTTGGTAAGGAAAAGTAAGGAAATTCGGTGTTAGGGTTGAAACCCCCGGACACCTCCAGCCCACCCCTCCAGCCCGGCAACAGGGTTCACGTTGGGGTCGTCGGTCCTAACTCTTGCCCCATTCTCCTATATCTCTGCATCTTTAGGGATCAGTACCATTGCCTGAGTTACAACTTCCCGACATTAAATTCACTGACACCTACTTGCCGACATTATTAAGTTCCCGACGAAAAACAAACTGACAGACATCATCCAGACATGCGTTGATTGCGAATTCAATTTTCGTAAGCACTTAACAGATGTTAAATAAACAGAGAAAAGATGACAAGCTAGCCTTTCAAATCTCTATGAGACCAGTGTCATGAGTAGCTGATAAGCCTAACAACGACTGGAAGCGGAGACAGCATCTGAATACGAGTCTGCATTCTACTGGACAAACTGAATTTTGAATAAGAACAAATGGACAGTGCCTGTGACTGTTTGCAGTATATGTGCCATCACTTTTGCTGCACAGGTGTTTAATATACTTGGCTGTGGTTTGTCTGGTGAGTGAGGGCTAGGGGGGAGGTGGCTGCAGATCACAGTTAGAGGGATGGGGCTAGTAGATTTAAAATGCTCGCGTTGCTCACTAGTGCGAGTGTGAGTGGTATGAGCAGCACTCAGAAGAAATAGTCTAACTCCCCATGCTTATTTTTAGTTGGGCTATGTATGAGCAGTACCTGCTAGAGATACTATAGCTTGTCGTGTCATTTACAGCATCCTAACTAACATTGCAGCAATATCAATATTATGCAATATACAATATACAGTGTGACAATAGAAATATATGTGTCGGGAGAATCAGCATTGGTATAAAATCAACAGCAGGAAGCTTACAAACGGGAAATAAATTACGGACTATTTTTAGCCGGAAAGATCAATGTCGGGAGATCATACTAGACCCCTTCTTTACACATATGATGGGGTGAGAGTTAGGGCTGTCGACCCCAAAGTGCACCCTGATGCTGGCTGGGGGAGTGGGCTGGAGGTGTCCGGGTGGGGTTTCAACCCTAACACCGAATTTCCTTACTTTTGTCGCTGTGGAACAACCCTAACTGATGCATTAAACAGAGTTTTTTCCCCTCTAATATATATATATATATATAGCTATATATAAATGTATGCAATAAAACTTCATTAATGTATCATTTAGGGTTAAAACACAAAAAGTCAGGAAATTAGACCTTTAGGGTTGCCCCATCCCCCCCCCAGACCCGCTCATTATCCCTAGATTGACAGCTGACGGGGTGTGTCATTGGGGTTGTGAGGCCTAAATGTCACCCCATTCCATCTGTAATCATATTCACAAGCCACAGTAAAGAAGAATGGGGTGACATTTAGACCCACAACACCAGTGACACACCCCATCAGCTGTCAATCTTGGGTGATGGGTGGGTCTACGAGGGGGGATGGGGCAACCCTAAAGGTCTCATTTCCTGATTTTTTTGTATTTTAACCCTAAATGATGCATTAACAAAGTTTTTAGCATAGAATATCCTTACTTTTTGAGAAAGAATAGAAAAGTAGAAAGTTGCACAAGTTGGTGGGAGCCCTTCGGGCCCTGTGCTCCCACCAACTTGTAAATTCCTACCACAGATAAGAGTACAAGCACTGAATATCATATGTTTTGCTGGTAGTGCATATGGGTGGGAGTGTGGGGCCCACCACCTTGAATGAAAGCAAAGCGTCAGTCATCAGAGTGGCATCATTCAACACCTGTTTACATGTCAGACACCTAACCACTACAAATTACCTCCATGGCAGTAACGCTAGGCACCCTATAAATGTGAAACCAGTACCACAATGTAAAAAAACATATACAAAACATAAAGTGTGTCACGCAATATGGGTGCAGCAAATGAATTTTCCAACACCTAAACACCATAATTCACATCTACAGGACATGCCGTAAACACTCTCCAAATTTCAAGTTAAAAGACCAAACCGTTTCCGAGATATTAAATTCTAAAACTTTTTAAAATTGTGCTATCTGGTCCCTCCAAATCTGGACATCTAGTCCCTCCCTTGTAATCAAAGATCCCAATCAAAGAATCTTGCGATCAAAGAATTTGCAGGCTCATGATGAAAGAATTTGCAGGCTCGCGATCAAAGAATAAAAAATGTTAAAACTCAATTTTTAGAGAAAAATACATGAAACCACAACCATGACTTGACAGAAAGAAGGCCCCTGAGCAGATACCACCCTAGTTTGCCTTTAGAAGTAACCCCTGTGCTGAGAAAATTGAATTTTTCATGTGGCAATCTAGTCGCGCCCTCGCGATCAAAGAATTTGCAGGCTCACAATCAAAGAATTTGCAGGGTCATGCTCAAACAATAAAAAAATGTTAAAAGCCAATTTTTAGGCAGAAATGCAGGAAACCACAGCCATGCCACAATAGAATGAAGCCCCCTGAGCAAAACCCACCCTCATTTGGCTTAATAAGCCACCCCTGAGTTCAGAAAATTGATTTTTTTTCAAGCGGTCATCTAGTCACGCCCTCGCGATCAAAGATCGCAGTCAAAGAATCTCACGATCAAAGGATTTGCAGGCTCACAATCAAAGATCATTAGTGAGCCACGATCAAAGAATAAAAACATTAAAAACTATTTCTGACCATTTTGAAAGAAACCACAGGCATGGCTCAATAGAGGGAAGATTCCTGAGCAAAACCCACCATAGTTTCACCTTAGAAGTCCCCCTGGGCTGAGATATTTGAATTTTCCAACCTCAAACTGAAAACAAGATGGCAAAGAAACATAGAAACATAGACTTTGATGGCAGATAAGGACCACTTGGCCCACCTAGTCTGCCCATTTCCCTACCTAGAGGATGAGCTGCAGATCCTATTTAACCAATAGCCTATTTCTTCCTACATCCCACAAAAATTGCCTTATATCTGTCCCATTCATTCTTGAATTCTCCCACAGTTTTAGACTGCACAACCTCCTCAGGAAGGCTGTTCCATGTGTCCACCACTCTCTCTGTGAAAAAATACTTCCTCGCATTGCCCCTGAGCCATCCCCCCTCTATCTTCAAATTGTGTCCCCTTGTTCTTGCACATCTCTTTTTCTGAAAGATGCTACCCTCTTGGACTTTGTTGATTCCACTAAGGTACTTAAATGTTTCTATCATGTCCCCCTCTGCCTCCTTTCCTCAAGGGTATACATATTAAGCTCCTTTAGTCTCTCCTCATATGGTTTCTCTTGCAGACCCTGCACCATTTTAGTTGCCCTCCTCTGCACTGCCTCCATCCTGTCTATGTCCTTGCGGAGACGGGGTCTCCAGAACTGGATGCAGTACTCCAGATGGGGTCTCACCAGCTGCCTGTACAGAGGATAACAACTTCCAGTTTTCTGCTGGTGATACCTCTCCTATATCCCAGTATCCCCAGCCCTCCCTACCGCCTTCTCGCATTGCTTGCCAACCTTAAGGTCATCTGATATGATTACCCCTAGGTCTCTTTCCATTTTTGTTGTTGTTACTACCTCCCCCCCATTGTGTAATCTTCCCCTGGGTTTTTGTTTCCCAGGTACATTACTTTGCACTTCTTTGCATTGAATCCAAGCTGCCATACTTCTGACCATTCCTCCAACATTGCCAAGTCCCTTCTCATCCTTTCCACGCCTCCTTGTGTAACAGCCCTGTTGCAGATCTTTGTATCATCTGCAAAGAGGCATACTTTTCCTTCCAGTCCCTCTGCAATGTCACTTATAAAGACATTAAAATGGACTGGACCCAGTACTGAACCCTGCGGTACCCCACTAGTAACCCCTCTTTCTTCAGAGTGGACTCCATTTAGAATTACCTTATGTGTCCTGTTGTTCAGCCAATGTTTTAAACAGGCTACCACCTTGGGACCCACTCCCAGGCTGGGTAATATGACTACTAATCTTTTGTGTGGGACTGTGTCAAATGCCTAGCTAAAGTCCAGGTAGGCCATATCCACAGCCTCTCCCTGGTCTACTACTTTCGTCACCCAGTCAAAGAAATCAATTAGATTCATCTGACATGACCATCCCGCTGTGAACCCATGCTGCCTTGGGTCCTATGCCCCACTGGCCTCTAGGTACTCAACAATTCTTTCCTTTAGAAGTGATTCCATCACTTTCCCTACCACTGAGGTCAAACTGACAGGTCTGTAGTTTTCTGCCTCCGTCTTGGTCCCACATTTGTGAAGGGGAAATACATCCACTTCTTCCAGTCCTCAGGTACCACACCATCCTTCCATGATTTGTTAAAAAGCGTAGTCAGTGGTGTCACTAGTTCTCTGCTTAATTCTTTTAGAATTCTGGGGTGAATTTCATCTGGCTCCTTTGCTTTGTCCACCTTCAGTTTTAGGAGTTCTTTCAGAACCCTTTCTTCTCTGAAAGGACTGGGATCAACCCCCCTCTCCAGACTGCTTCTGTTAATTGGATTAGGCACCTTCCCCACTTCCTCTTTTGTGAAGACTGAACAGAAGTATTCATTCAGTATCCCTGCTTTATCACTGACACTCTCTGCCCACCCACCATCTATTCTATTCAGCCTCACTATCCCTCCTTTGTCTTTCTACGCTCCCTGATATACCTATAAAAGGTTTTATCCCCCTTCTTAACCGAGTTAGCTATCTTTTCCTCAGTTTGTTCCTTTATTATTCTGACTACCCTCCCTGCTTCCTTCTGCCTTAACTGGTACAGTTCTCTGTCCTGCTCCTTCTGTGTTTCCTTATACTTCCTAAATACTATCTTTTTCTCCCTAATCTTCACTGCCACCTCTTTGAGAACCATAGTGGCTTTTCCTTTCATTTTGATTTATTTGCTTCACACAAAGGTTTGTTGCCTCTGTGATGGCAATTTTGATATTTGCTCATTGTTGCTCCACCCCTACTTCTAGCCTGTTTGCTAGTGCTTTTCTAAGGCACTCTCCCATCTTGCCAAAGCCAGCCCACCTGAAGTCCAGAACCTTCACTTTTGTATGGCTTGACTCTGTAGGAGAGTTTATCATGAACCACACTGTTTGGTGGTCACTTGTTCCCAAATGGCTACCCACTTCTAGATCTGAGATCCTCTCACTGTCCCCATTTGAGAGTATGAGGTCTAAGATTGCTCCCTCATGAGTGGGTTCCAAAACTAGCTGTTTGAGGCATGCCACCTGAAGAGCATCAAGAATGGCCCTGCTTTTGGATGTGGCTGCCTCTAAGGTGACCCACAGTGCCTCCTCTCCTCCCTATTTACTCTTTTGTTCAGTTGCTTTTATCCCTTCCCTTGCATAGAGAGCTACTTCCCCCCTCTTCTGCCCTCCCTGTCTCTCCTGTAGGTTGTGTGCCCTGGTATGTTAACATCCCAGTCATGGTTCTCTGTGTACCATGTTTCTGTGACTGCTACAATATCCAGGCATCCTTCTTCCATCAAGGCCACCAGTTCAGGGAGCTTGTTGCCCAGACTATGGCCATTGGTACTCATTACCCTCCATTTCTTGATAGCTTTACCCCTTTTGGCCCCATCCCTGTCCTTATTGCATTTGTCACTTTTTCCATTTACCCCTGTGCTTCTCCCTATTGACATCTCTATGTTGGTGTCTACCTCACTTAGTACCCTGATATTTTGGGGGGGCTAGGATTTCCCTGCTCCTTTCCAGTGCCTCCCCCCCTTGGCTAGTTTAAATCCTTGTCAATGAAATATTTAAACCTATCACCTAGGATCCTGGTTCCCCTTCTGGACAGATGCAGACCATCATGCCAGTATAGGTCTGTATCCCTCCAGGTGGACCCCCAGTCTCCAATGAAGCCAAATCCCTGAGCTGTGCACCAGTTTTTCAACCACTGATTGAATCCCATGGTGTGGAGCACCCTAGCCATAGACAGGCAGCACCTCTGAGAAGGTTACTGTGTGTGCTATTTGCCTAAGGCCCCTCCCCATCTCCACAAACACTTCTTGCACTGCTCTGATCCCTTTCTTAGCCAGATAATTTGTCCCTAGGTGGACAATGACATCCAGTTCCTTCCCCTGTGCATCTTCTCCTGTGATCCTGAGGATTTGCTCCCTGTATCTCCAAGCCATGGTGCCAGGCAGGCACCTTACCTCCTTCTCCCCTTCCTCCCCCAATTCTACCTTCCTAACAATGGAGTCCCCCACCAGGAGTTGTTTCCTTCCCCTGAAGATTCCTGTGCCACCCTCCTTTGGGTCTCCTTTGTTGAGGTTCCCAGCATCCTCCTTGGTCTCCACTGTGGGTGCCTCCATAGAGGAACCACACTTTGCTAGAATGACATAGAAATTGTGGAGAGGTACAACTGGAGGGATGAACCTCTGTTCCACCACCCTCACCCTCCCTGAGCCCACTGTGGTCCAACCACTCCTCTTTCTTGACAACCTCTGAGGCAACGGCAGTGACCCTGGTGGTCCCTGGGTGGGAGAGGAGGTCCTACAAATCCTGGCCAACTCAGCCTGGAGATGAGCAACCTCCTCCCTCAGCCCAGAGAGGTGTCTGCAGATGGGACAACACTGCATCCTCCAAAACATTTCCCATAAGACTGCTGCTCCACAGCCACTGCACTGCACCACTCCCATCATGTCTTTTTTTCTGGCCCCCTAACTGTTATTTGGAATACTTACTTTTTCCTCTGTTTGTTTATTTCTTTTTTTTCTTCTCTCCCTACTTACTTACTGCCTCTGCACCCTTTTACCTCCTGATCTTCCTGTTCTGAGACAAGAAGTTCCTTTATTTCTCAGTAGTCTCCTTACTTGCTCAGAGTCAGACCTCCAGCAGCTGGGGGATGGAGAGCTACTCTTGCCCTTCTAGAATGGTGAGTCTTTGGTGGCTTTGTGATCACTCACTTCCTGCTCCCAAACAGGAAGTTCCTGTTGTCAGTTAAATCCTGTGCCTATAAAAGTAGAACTGGTTTAGGGTGGGGGGTGGAGGGAGGGAAGGAGGGCAATATAGTCCCAGTAGAGAAATTTTAGTTTTACCAGTAGCTCCTTCCTCCTGGAGTTCTGTCTGTCCTCTGGCAGAAGCTATCTAGGGCAGTATTTATATCTGGTCTTAACCTGGCTCCTCCTAGCTAAGCCACTCCCTCACTTTGCAAATCTTTCTACACTTAGTTAATTTCATAGATAACAATTCCCTTCTGACACCCAACACAATCAAAGAATTCCTTGCAATCAAAGATTCTTTGATTGTGAGCCTGAAAATTCTTTGATCATGAGGTGGGACTAGACGGCCAAAGCCCAATTTTCTTTCTAAAAATAGCCATATAAATTTTTCCATTGACTTATAATGGGAATTTAAAAGTTTAATAACTTTTGAATGGAGTAATATTTTTTCACCAATTGAAAAACTACATGTTGCTTTCCCCAAGTTCTTTCAGATGAGCCACATTGCATAGCAGCATGCCACATGATGGCAGTGAAGTGCCACAGATAAAATCTGAAAAACTGCCCACATAACTGGCAAAAAGTGCATTTTTTAGCATTTTGGTGTGCAAAATTCATACGTCCGACCAAAATGAAATTTGGAAAATTGAAAGATCTGCCACTCCCCACCACGCATACCAAATTTCATGTAAATCCATTGAAAGGGTCCAAAGTTATTAACGCACAAAAGTTTGAGTTTAACATAGAAGTGGCTTCATAACCCTAAATATAGAGGTGCGACCATGCCCCTATAATATATTTCATGTCTGAGCATGTGGACATGCTACAGTAAAGGAGAATGTGGTGTGATTTAGGCCTCACAAATCCAATGACACACCCCGGCATCTCTCAGACTCTGGAGGATTAGGGTGGTGTGTGTGAGGGGGAGTTAGGGGTTCAACCCTAATGTCTCATTTCCTGACTTTTTTTACTTTAACCCTAAATGAAGAATTATAGCAGTTTTTTGCATAGAATTTCTTTACTTTTCCAAAAAGTGCAATATAAGTAATAAAAAACATGTATTGGTGGGAGTGCGGAGCCCTGCTCCCACCAAGTTGCCAATTTTTGCATAACAATATGCATCTGGGCCCAAGCTTCCAATTACGCAAAGCTACGGAGCCATGCAGCAGCACTATAGGGCACCAAACCCTTGTAACAGTAATTTGTGCATATCTTGGGAACCATAAGATCTAGAAAACAAATTCTAGCATCATTATAATTGTAACAGTGAGTACTTCACACAACAGCGCAAAGATTGTACACATATCTCACATCGTTTCTGAGATATGGGCACTGAAAAGCACTGGACAAGCACTCTTTCAACCCTTGTAACAGTAATTTCACAATATCTCTTGAACCAAGCAGTGTACAAACAAAATTCCACTGCAGGCTTACTCTACAATTTAAAATCTTTTTTTCCAGTGGCAAGCCACTTGTAGCAAAAAGTCTGTCTCTCGCTTCATTTCTGAGATAATGGCACCAAAAGTCATGACCAGACTGCAATGTAATCCTATGGGAAAAAAGTCAATTATGTCATTGAATAGCTCTGCAACAAATTATTTCTCCAACACCTAAACAGCATAGTTTACATCTCTATGACATCCCCTCAACACCCTGCAAATTTCAGGTAAAAAGAACAAATTGTGATTGAGATATGGTCATCCCAATTTGGGCTATCTGGTCTTTCCTAGGGCCATCTGGTATTTCTCATTAACATTCAAAAAATATGTATAAATTTTCCCATAGGGTATAATGGGAATTTCAAATTGTAATAACTTTTGAACAGATTAATATATTTTCACCAAACAAAAAGTGACAAGTTCCTTGACACAAGCACTTTCAATGTGCCAAGTTGTAGAGTGGCACACCACACAATGGCCATGCAGCCCCACGGACAAAATCTTAAAAACTGCCCACATAACTAGTGAAAAGTGCATTTTTCAGCATTTTGATGTGCAAAAACCATAAGTCCAACTGAAATGAAATTTGGCAAATCAAGAGACATCCCATGCCCCACCATGCATACCTAATTTCATGCAAATCCATTGAACGGGTCCAAAGTTATTAACACTCAAAATTTTGAGTTTAACATAGAAGTGGCTTCATAACCCTAAATATAGGGGTGCAACTTCCTGTATAACTGATGCTGTTTCACTGACTGTAGGCAGCTCCATCACTTTGGGAATGAATGAATGAAGTTCCTGACATTTAAGAAGCTTCTCTGCAGTACAGTTCATATCATCATTTAAGGCATGCAATACCATCCAAAATTATTATGAGGTTTAAAAGGTTTGTGCTAGTAATGACACAAAAATGAAAATTATATTTGGCATCTAGATACTGTACCTGATTTCTTAAATGTGACTGTCATTACCTGAAAACTTGTTGCTAGAGCTGTGCAGATTATAAAATTCCACTTGTGGAATGCATACTAAATGACCATTCTGATTCTGCAGAATTTTATAGAATTGCCATCAGAAATCTGTGGAATTTTGCCAAATTTGACAATTCCATTATTTCACTACAATTTTAAATGTACCTATCCAATTAACAGCACATTTATTTATTTATTTATTGAATTTTGATGACCGGGTAAGCTCGCTGGGCCCTGAAGGTCCCTTTTTCAGGGGCGACCTGGGAATAACAGTACAGACATAATGAACTTAATGCAATTACATAACACAGGAAATCATGGGTATACAGTATTCAGCTGTTTACACATAGCAGTAGTTATTAGGGTATTGTATATCGTATTGGTAAGTTGTAGTTTATTGCATTCAAACATTTGTCCTGCAGGTAGGTGTAACAACATTAAGGGTTCCTTAGGTAAGGTCCTTCAAGAGCATTAGGGTGGTTCATTGAGGAGAAAGGAGGAGAAAAAAGGAGAAAAGTTAGTACTACCTTGTTAGGGGGGTTATATTTATAGGTCGTAGTGGTAGTTTGGTAGTGTCAGGTGTAGTGGCACTGGCATACACTTTTTGATAGGAGATGAGTTTTGATAGATAAACAGTACTCAGTGATGTACAAAAGTGTGCCAGATGTCAGATTTGTAGGTTGAAAGCGAATTGAGTTATGGGTGACTAAACATATAGTCAAAATTAAATATTCAGTTACGTTGCGATAATTTTCAAATTTCTCATCCAAATTTTTCCACAATGTCTGGATTTATAGAAGCACCCAACATAGGTATAGAGACCATGTTTTAAGTCTCAAGCTTCAGTGGGTGCTGAGTTATAGGTAGTCAAACATTTTGCCACAATTTAGATCTCTGTAACTGTAGTATACTTTTGATAGTATTCATTGAAATGTTATAAAATTTGACAGGTATACAGGTTATCACTACATTTTTACATATACATAGTTTCAGATTTCTAGCTTCAAATGGGACTGGGTTATAGCCTGCCAAAACATGTAGCCAAAATTTGTAGTTTCTCTTTAAAACAACATATCCATATTTTACAAGAGAAACATTTAAATTACTGTACCACATTGCCATTTCTGAAGAAGTTCATATTTACAGCTTTAAATATGATTGAATTAAGAGCAGGCAATCTTTCAAAACATTTAAACATTAAATTTTGCAAGAACATAAATTACACA
Source organism: Neoceratodus forsteri (assembly GCA_016271365.2). Lineage (NCBI taxonomy): Eukaryota > Metazoa > Chordata > Ceratodontiformes > Ceratodontidae > Neoceratodus > Neoceratodus forsteri. The sequence goes on along the minus strand of CM057459.1, from coordinate 1,287,087,983 downwards.
CAAAAATGTAAGCCCCTGAAACTTTTAAACTAGAGAATTCAATACCATGAAATTTGGCAGGCTCTTAGACCTTACAAGGAGACTGTACGTGCCAGTTTTATTAATTGCTTGATGCCAGAAATTGCAAAATAATAGGGCTGTGCAAGGATTGAATAGTATTTCCCAAATACCACAAATAGTAGGCTTGTGAAATATTTGGATGAACATTCTGAATAGTCCACTATTCAGTCACTATTTGGGACATACTATTCAGTGGGTTAGACTTCAGATCTCAAAGAGGCATTTTTGGCCAATAGGAGGCTGTTTTTGGAGCTCACAGTCAGGAATACCATGTGATTTTCTCACTCTAAATGTGAAGCATAGAGTTCGATATATAGCAAGACTAGAGTGTGGATTCAATGGCTCAGTTGAAGCTGCACATCTGCTATATTAGAGGAGGGCTGAGGTGCAGCAGAATAGCAGGACCTCTTCTTGAAACCTAGAGAGCAGTACCAGCACACTGTTTTGTCAGCAATCTGCTGATCCAGTTGGGTAAGAAACACCACTGACAGCAGAGAAACAGTGAAGTGGATGCACATTGTACTGACAAAAATGAGGAATGCTCATTTGTCCTTTGCTTATACCAGCAGTCCATTACTCGATTGCTGTCAAAACAGTGTGCTGGTGCTGCTATTTATTTATTTAGTTTTTGATAACTGGGTAAGAGCACTAGATACAAGAGTGACTATTTTCAGGAACAACCCGGGAGGTTACAAAATAGTAAGGGAATGGTTACAGGACAATAGAATTAATGCATACAACATACAGAGATGCAGAAAAAGTGGATAAGCAGTTGACAATTGTGATTAAAGGGAGAATGCTATCTATCTACTGAATTTGCAGCACCATCATTTCTTGTAGTACCCCTTGAGACCTTTGTGACAATATAGACATTGTCACTTAACTTCAAATATTTACAGAGTTCCAGTGTTATCCTATGGGAATCATCATGTTTTATTACTTGCTTTTTTCAATGCCCTCAATTATTTAATGATGCGGCATAGGTTATTCTTGTATTACCCCTTTGAGACCTTAGTGACCATCTAGAGATTGTCTCTTAACTCTAAATATTGAAGGAGTTATGGCCTGCTGAAGTTCCAGTGTTATTATATGGGTATCATTATGCTTTATTACTTTCTTTTTTAATGGTCACAATTATTTTAGAGTGCAGCATATGTTATTCTTGTAGTACCCCTTGGGACCTTTGCGAAAATACAGAGATTACCAATTAACTCCAAATATTGTGGAGTTATGGCCTGTGGAATTGCAAGTGTTATCCTATTGGTATCGTTATGCTTTATTACTTGCTTTTTTAATGGCCACAATTTTTTAAGGGTGTGGCATTTGCTAGCATTGTAGTAACCCTTTAATCCTTGTGATCATATAGAGACTGTTATTTAACTCTATAGGCTCCCTTGATCTATTCCAGGATTGCTGTAATGATGTACTCTCCAAAGTAGTCAGGCACCAAACACCATGCCCCATGATCCTAGTGAGTTATGAAAAGAATCCCTCTATACAGGTCAGCGTATCTGAGGTCTTGATTAGTACTGGGTCTTCCCTATACAAAAGATGCAACAATCAACTATTGGTATCTTTTATCCTCCTATACCCGCTCTCACTTTCTTAAAGGACACTTCTATACCTTCACACAGGCCCACTAACAGGCAGAGCCACAACTTTACCATTCATTGATCCTCACTGCTGCAAAAGAGGTAAAATCCACCTGGCAAGGCTACTTCTGGAAACCCACAAAAAATGATTTTACTACTGCTTATTTGTGCAGGTAATGTTGAGCTTAACCCAAGACCTCTTCTCCCAATTTCAACTCCTTCCCAACTTGACCAATTGAATGGAATGAGCCTTATCCATATCAATGCCTGCAATTTGCTTAGGAAATTTGATACTATCCAAACGTGGATCAATCACACTTGCCCAGATGTGCCGGTGGTCACTGAAACATTGTTTAAACCTGCGGCACTGGATCATGAAATTAACATTCCTTCGTATGACATCTTTAGAGCAGATAGCCATTTGAGAGGTGGGGGTGTAGAAATATACATTTGGGTCAAATATGCTACCTTGGTAGTAAACTCCATTACCTTAGCAAAGGAATTTGAATGTCTTACATTAAAAGTTCAGTTCACCCACACAGTCCCTTTTCATATCATTGGTTGTTATAGGCCTCTAGCTGCAGGTCTTAAAGTGCTGAAGCACCTAAGTGAGGTATTAGACTCTCTATCCTCTGAAGCAATATTCTTGTGTGACTTTAATATGGGCTCATTTTCTGTAGCTTCAAAACACCTAAAAGATTTTTATGACAATTTTGGCCTTGCACAAATCATGTCTGATGTCAGCTGGCCTAATGTTAAAAACTCAGAGAAAAGCACATTGTGTGACATAATACTAGTTAGTAAACCTCACCTGTTTACCCATGCAAGCATATTCTTTAATAACATCAATGATCATTGTGCAATAGCCTGTGTGAGTAAATTTCAAAAGCAGTGTCATCCTCTAAGTACATCTTTAAGAGATGCTGGAGGAATTTTGATCCTGTTGCTTTCTGCTCAGACCTCCAATATGCTGACTGGCATGACTTTTATCTGGCACCAACCATGGATATTGCATATGAGGAATTCCTTAAAATTGTGCTAAGGGCCTTAGATAAACATGCTCCTCTAGTGAAAATCAGGACAAAAAGAACAATGTGCCCTTGGTTTACATGTGGATTGAAAGCTGCATTACTGCACATGGACTCCTTATGGAAAAAGGCAAGAAAAACTAAACTTACAACTGATTAAATAGCCTTCAGAGCAGCTAGAAACTGGTGCAAAAAAGTTGCTAGAAATGAGAAAGAAAGGTATTTTCAAGCAGAAACCGATTCTGCTTCAAACAACACAAATAAAATCCGGAAAACTCTAAAGGACATCGAAGGCTATTCCAAAACATACTCTCTTCCTCAAAAAATCACATTGGGAGGTGTTTCCACCACAGATAAACATTCAATTCTAGAACTTCTTAACAACCATTTTGCAACAGCAGGATTAACCTTCAACTGTTTGCTGGCCAATAATCTCTGAGCACAGCTAAGTGTTCAGAAACTTGAATGGCTCAAACCTAGCTTAATAAATCCTAAAGCAGTTATTACCTTCCACCCTGTCATTGTGAATCAAATTGAGGATCTCCTCTTAGCCCTTGATACTAGGAAGAGCCCTGGTGCGGTTCATATAGAGCCATATTATCTAAAGCTAGGTTATTATACTTCAGCTGCCCCAATTACTCATCTATTTAATTTGTCCCTTGCACAGAGCTCTCTCCCTGCAATATGGAAAACAGCACAAGTGATCCCACTCTTCAAGTCTGGTGATACCAGTGACATAAACAATTATCTCCCAATTTCCTTACTTCCTATTTTATCCAAACTTTTGGAAAAAGTAATAAATACACAACTCAGGCAACACCTTGACAATCACAATCTACTTAACATGGTACAATCTGGGTATAGACCTTACCACAGTACAATCTCTGTGCTTGTAAGGTTACCAATCACTGGCAGATGGCACTAGATGACAAAAAGTTTGTATGCTCCCTATTCCTGGATCTTAGCAAAGCCTTTGATATGGTGGAACATGACCTGCTCCTGACCACCCTGCATATCATTGGAGTAGGCATTCTAGCTACTAAGTGGTTTGCTAGCCACCTTACTGACCGCTGTCAACAAGTTAAAGCGGAGGACAATCTCTCCGCACTGAAAACTCTGCAAAGAGGAGTACCTCAGGGGTCCATTTTAGGGCCACTGCTGTTTGCCGTCTACATTAACAACCTAAATGATGGAATCAAGGATGATAGAATTCACTTATTTGCTGTTGACACTGTGCTATACTTGAACAGGTCTACACCGGAACTGGCTTACAAAGATCTCCAGCTTGAATTTAACCATTTGCAGGAAAACCTACTACATTTGAAGCTGTTATTAAATGCTAAAAAAACTGAGGCTATGCTCTTTGCTCCATATGCACAAATTATCAAAGCCAAGCGCACACCCACAATCCCTCTTATTCAGACGCTCTTAGGTGAGCCCTTAGAATTTGTGTCAAACTTTAAATACTTGGGGATATGGGTTGACAATAGGCTATTGTTTTCAGAATATATTGAGATTCTAACAAAAAAATTAAGACAGAGGCTAGGTATCTTCTTCTGGATAAAGCATCTACTTACACAGGAGGCCAAAATCCAATTAGAGAAAACCACCTTCTTACCGCTCTTGGACTATGCTGATATCCTATATGGGCATGGACCTAGTATGGCCCTAGGGAAACTAGACACCCTTTACCATCAGATAATTAGATTAATTACTGATGCCCCACACTCCACTCATCACTGCACCCTTTATTCTATGATAGGTTGGAGTTGTCTTAGTTACAGACACCTCAAAAATGCAATTCTCTGGACTCTAAGAGCCATCTCTGATAAGCTTCCTAGATACATCTCTGACTGCCTTCCTATCTGCCTGGCAGGGAGCTACCCACTAAGAAGCCTTTCTTATACCACCCTCATTATTCCCAAGGTTAAAATATGCTTTGGCAAAGTGGCCATAGGTCACTCTCTCCCTGTCCTCTGGAATAACATGCAAAAAACCATAAAAATCATACTACCAGTTAAAATACCCCTCTTTAAAAATCTTTTTGCAATGGTCTTTATGGAATCTTGCAACCGTTTTCACTAATTAATCACTTTGGTATTCCTTCCTTCAGCTAAATTCTCATTCCTGTATGATCGTATCCACTGTGGGAACTGTATATTTTTTTAATTTTTTGTGTATTATTTATATATTGAACATATGTATCCCTCTTGTGTTCTAATGTATATGACATGAAATCTATAATCTAACTGCAGCACTGTATCTATTGGCTTGTGTGTCTTGTATTCATACTTCCTATCTTGCTTTGTATTTGTACCAGTACCTGGCCCAGGTCTACCTTGTAAATGAGTTGTCTCAATGGTGCTTTGCCTGGATAAATATTGATTGATTGATTGACTGATATTGATGGAGTTATGACCTGTTGACATTCCAGTGTTATCATATGGACATCGTTATGTTTTACTACTTGTTTTTATTAATGGCCAAAAATATTTAAGGATGTGGCATATGTTATTCTTTTAAAACCCCTTGAGAGCTTTGTGACCAAATAGGGATTGTCACTTAACTGTAAATATTGATGGAGTTATGGCCTGTTGAGTTTCCAGTGTTATCCTATGGGAATTGTTATATTTTATTACTTGCTTTTATTAATGGTCACAATTATTTAACAGTGCAGCATATGTTATTCTTGTAGGACCCTTTGGGACCATATGGAGATTATAACGGAACTCCTAATATTGATGGAGTTATGGCCTGTTGAAGTTCCAGTGTTATCCTAAGGGAATTGTTATGTCTTATTACTTTCTGTTTTAATGGCCACAACTATTTAAGGGTGTGGCATATAAATTGCTTGTAGTACCCCTTGAGTCCTTGGTGACCATACAGAGACTGTCTCTTAACTCCAAATACAGAAGGAGTTATGGCTTATTAAAATTCCATTGTTTTCCTATGGGAATTATTATGCTTTATTACTTACTTTTGGTAATGGCCACAATTATTTAAGAGTGCAGCATATTTTATTTTTATACTACCCCTTGTGTCCTTGGAGACCATATAGAGATTATAACTTAACTCTAACTATTGATGGAGTTATGGCCTGTTGAAGTTTCAGTGTTATTCTAAGGGAATTGTTATGTTTTATTACTTGCCTTTTTAATGGACACAATAATTTAAGGGTGTGGCTTATAATAATAATAATAATAATTTGTATTTATAAGGCACCTTTTGAATGTCAAGGCACCATACATAATAACAATTAAAACAGTTAACATCATTAAAAAATACAGCCAGACCAAACAGTTAAAGCAATCAATATTCTGTAAATGTAGTTTCCCACAGAAAGGTCTTCAGACCCCTCTTAAAACCCTCCACAGAAGTGCAGTCCCAAAACCGATGGGGTAGAGAGTTCCAAAGGGTGGTGACAACATATGAAAAAGCAGGAGCACCAGAAGATTTCAAATTCACCCTTGGAACTTCTAGCAACCCCTTGTCAGCCGAGCAGAGAGATCAATCAGGGTGATAGGGAACCAGATGTTATTTCAGATAGACTGGGCTCAAATCATGTAGGGCTTTAAAAGTCAGCAAGCCGACTTTAAAGTGATCGGCCACCAAATTGGCAGCCAGTGCAGTTCGCACAGCACCAGGGTAATATGACAGGATCTTCTAGAACCTGTCAAATGCCAGGCTGCAGCATTCTGCACTAGCTGCAGGTGATAGATTTCAACCCCAGAAAGCCCTAGATAAAGGGAGTTGCAATAATCCAGGTGTGAGGACACGAAGGCATGGGCTAAAGTAGGCAAGTCAGCAGGCAGAACAAGATGCCAAACCCTGGCAATGTTCCTAAGATGATAAAAGGAAGTCTTGATGACTGCTGACACTGTGGATGCAATGTCAGCCTATCATCAAGAACTACCCCCAGGTTCCACACCCGTTCAGATGTCAGGAGAGAAATGCCACCAAGAGAAATTCCAGAAGACGTAACACTGCCCGACCCCCCCAATCTGTCAGCCCGAGTCCACAACCAATACTTCAGTCTTATCAGAGTTCAACTTCAGCCAGCTGAAATTCATCCACTCCTGGATTTCTCTTAGACAGCTATTAAAGACTGAGAGAGCTCCCTCCTGGTAGGAGCCAAAAGAAAGATAGAGCTGGGTATCATCTGCATAACAGTGAAACCTCAGCCCATACTTCCTTACAATGTCTCAGATGGGTAGCATATACACTGCAAATAACATAAGTGACAATACTGAACCCTGAGGCACCTCACACAACAAAGCTGTTGAATCCGAGGAAAAAATCCCGGACACAACCCTTTGTGATCTCCCAGTGAGGAATGAAATGAACCATCTTAAGATGGTTCCAGATATTCCACAAAGCAGCCTCAGGTGTTCCATCAACACCATGTGATCTACGATGTCAAACACTGAAGGAAGGATGAGGAGAACCAAGATGGAATAGCTCTTCCGATCTCTAGCCATCAAGAGATCATTGAGCTCCCAAACCAGTGCTGTCTCGGTACTATGTCTTTTACAAAATCCAGACTGGAGAGGTTCTTTGATGTCATGGATGGTCAAATGGCCCTGCAGTTATGCAGCTACTACTTTCTCAATCACCTTCCCAACAAAGGGAAGGTTAGAGATAGGTCTGTAGTTTTCAAGAAAGTCAGGGTCCAAGGTAGCTTTCTTCAACAGGGGTGTTACCACCACCTCTTTCAAGGAGCTAGGAAACTCACTGGATTCCATGGAGCACCTGACTATCTGAACAAGGACAGGACCAATGATATCAATACAACCCAAAATTAGGGAGGTCGGTCCAGGGTCCAAACTACAGCACGTAGGGTGCATATACTGGATGATCCTCTTGACATCCATGAACTCCAGCTGACTGAAGGAGCTCCAAGAAAACCAAGGCACCGTGATCTCACACCAGTCCATGGCCACTCCCCCAGAGTGTGATGGCAGCAGTTCTGCTCTAATGTTGACCACCTTATTTGCAAAGCACCGAGTAAGCTCATCGCACTCCAATTGTGAAAAAGCTTTCCAAACTTGAAGACATGCTGGGTTGCACAGTCTGTCCACAGTTCAAAACAGCTGAGCTGGTCAATTCCGAGCAACCGCAATCTCCCTGGACAGGAATTCTGCCTTCTTATGGGTGATAGCAGATTGATAGACTAAATAATGATCCATCAATCTAAGGTGATCGCCATCAAGTCGGACTTTCACCAGCAATGCTCTAACCTTCGCAACTGTCTCTGTATCTCCCTCAATGTCCCATCAAACCAAGGGGACTTGGGGTGAAGGAAGAGGGGAGAAAACATGAACTGGAGCAATGAAATCCAGAGCTCCCACCATGGCTATGTTATAAGCTGACACAAGGGTCTCTGGATCACTGCTTGCCAATGTGGGGGACGAGAGGTCAAGCACCACTGCAAAACCTTGAGAATCTATATCCTGAAAAGGGCGGTACCTAACCAACTCCACAGGGGTAGGCCTTCCAGAGGGGGTGCAAAAACTAAACCCCATGGTGTAATGGTCTGACCACCTAATGGGTTCCACCCCCACATCAGATGCCTCGACCCCAAGGAGGAAGATCAGGTCCAAAGAGTGTCCAAATTTATGTGTAGCAGAGGAAACCACCTGTGTAAGGCCCAGCATTGCCATTAGCTAGAGGAAGTGTTGACCAAATTGTGAGAGTTCGTCATTGACCCAGGCATTGAAGTCACCCAGAACCATCAATCTGGGTGACTCGAACGCCATATCGACAACAAAGTCCACCACTTCCTGAAGGAATCACTTCTCATCACCTGGTGGATGGTAAATGAGGGCGATTCGAAAGCCTACACCTGCTACTACTACACATTCAAAGTACTCAACCCCCCCACTAGGACCTCCGTGAGGCTGAGTTTGGTCTTGAAATAGACCGCAACCTCCTCTACGATCCAATATAAATTGCTTGTAGCACCTCCGAGACCTTGGTGACCATACAGAGGCTGTCTCTTAACTCCAAATACAGAAGGAGTTATGGCCTATTAAAATTCCATTGTTTTCCTATGGGAATTGTTATGCTTTATTACTTGCTTTTTGTAATGGCCACAGTTATTTAAGAGTTCAGCATATGTTGTTTTTGTAGTACCCCTTGTGTCCTTTGTGACCATACAGAGATTATAACTTAACTCCAACTATTGATGGAGTTATGGCCTGTTGAAGTTCCAGTGTTATTCTAAGGGAATTGTTAAGTTTTGTTACTTATTTTTTAATGGACACAATAATTTATGGGTGTGGCATATACACTGCTTGTAGTACTTTTTGAGATCTGTGTGACCATACAGAGACTGTCTCTTAATTCCGAATACAGAAGGCATTATGGCCTGTTAAAATTCCATTGTTATCCTATGGGAATTGTTATGCTTTATTACTTGCTTTTTTAATGGCTGCAATTATTTAAGGGTGCAGCATATGTTATTCTTGTAGTACCCCTTGTGTTCTTTGTGATCATATAGAGACTGTTACTTAACTCCAAATGCTGATGGAGTTATGACCTGTTGAAGTTCCAGTGTTATCCTATTGGAATCATTATGTTTTATTATTTAATTTTCTTAATGGCCGCAATTTTTTGAGGGTTTGACATATGTTATTTTTGTAGTACTCCTTAAGACCTTTGTGACCATATAGAGAGTGTCACTTAACTCCAAATATTGAAGGAGTTATGGCTTGTTGAGGTTCGAATGTTATCCTGGGGGAATCATTATGTTTTATTACTTGCTGTTTTTAATGGCCGCAATTAATTAAGGGTGCAACATATGTTATTCCTGTAGTACCCCTTGAGACATTTGAGACCATTTAGAGGTTATAACTGTACTCCAAATATTGACAGAGTTATGGCCTGTTGAAGTTCCAGTGTTCTCCTAGGGAAATCATTATATTTTACTATATGCTTTTTTAATAACCACAAATTATTTAAGGGTGTGGCATATGTTATTCTTATAGAACCCCTTCAAACCTTTGTGACTATATTGAGATTGTCACCTAACTCAAAATATTGACAGAGTTATGGCCTGTTGAAATTCCAATGTTATACTATGGGAATCGTTATGCATTATTACTTTTTTTTTAATTGCCACAATTATTTAAGGGAGTGGCATATGTTATATGTGTAGTACCCCTTGAGTCATTTGTGACCATACTGAGATTGTTACTTAACTCAAAATACTGATGTAGTTATGACCTGTTGAATTTCCAGTGTTATCCTATGGGAATCATTATGTTTTATTACTGACTTTTTTTTAAAGCAGCAGTACTACCAAATCAGGAAGTGATCTATCAAAATTCTGCTTTTTGGCTGTAAGTATGCAGCCAAAGTTCCAGTTTCCATACCTGTAAATGTTTTTTTCCAGTCATCTTTAGTTTTTTTAGATTTTTGCAATTTATTTGAATTGTTGTAGTGCTAAAACAAATATGGCGGATGACTAATTTTCAACTGCGCTTTTTCTACAGGCCACATCATGTCTTTTGACAACAGCAGAGGGACCCTCTGCTGACCATTCCTGATGTCCCTGCAAGTCATTCACATGTGCAGTTGTCAGCAGAGGGGGTTCCAGTGCAACATGCTTAGTGGCAGAAATGTAAACAAGAGCAGAGAATAACTGAGCAAATTACTCGGTGATAGTACAATGCCAATGAGAAAGAGTACCAGGTATATCATTAGCAAGGCACAGGGAATAAACTGTCAAAAAAAGCACAGTCTTTTTTTCATAGTACTACTGCTTTAAATGGCCACAATTATTTAAGATTGTGGACTAAGTTATTCTTGTAGTGCCCATTGAGCCCTTTGTGACCATACAGAGATTGTCACTTAACTTCAAGTATTGATGGAGTTATGGCCTGTTGAAGTTAAAGGGTTATACTATGGTGAGCATTATGTTTTATTGCTCAATTGTTTTAATGGCCACAATTATCTAAGGTTGTAGCATACGTTATTCATGTAATAAGCATTGAGACCTTTGCGACCATATAGAGATACTCACTTCACTCCAAATAATGATGGAGTTATGGCCTGTTGAAGTTCCAGTGTTATCCTACTGGAATCATTGTTTTATAGTATTACTTCTTCTTTTAGTGGTCTCAATGTTTTAAGTGTACAGCATACCTTATTCATGTAGTATCACTTTCAGACTTTTGTGAAAGTATAGAGATTGCCACTTAAATCCAAATATAATATTGAATGAGGTATGGTCAGTTGATGTTCCAGTATTATTCTATGGAAATCGCTATGTTTTATTACTAGCTTTTTTAATGGCCACAATTACTACAGGCTGTGGCACCTGTTAGTTTTGAAGTACAGCTTGAGCCCTTTGTGACCATACAAAGATTGTCACTTAACTCCAGATATTGATGGAGTTGTGGCCTGTTGAGGTTCCTTTGTTATCTTATGGGAATCATTGTATTTTCTTACTTGTTTTTTTTTAATGGCCACAGTTACTTAAGGGTGTTGTAGATGTTATTCTTGTAGTACCCCTTGAGACCTTTGAGAAAATATGGAGACTGTCAATTAACTCCAAATATTGCAGAGTTATGGCCTGTTGAAGTTCAAGCATTTTTGTATGGGTTTCATTTTCCCGGATTCCCCCCTTTTCCCTCACAAAAGACAGAGACCATTGTTTGTTGTTGTGCTCAGATTGGCAATTAATTTATTTATATATCATAATTCCATGTTTCATTTCATCATCTTTTTATTATTATATCTTTCACAATTGCATTTTCTTGCATCCATATATCATATATCTGATTATCGCTCATTTCTTCCTCTTCTCGCTCACCCAGGTGAAAACCTGGGTACCTTCTGCTTCCCTTTTTCTGTTAGGTAACGGTGAGAACCGAGACCGCTTTTCCTCCTTCAGCTTCTTCTTTTCATCCTATTCCTTTTTCTTTCCCCCCTCCCCTCCTTCCCCCCTTTTTCCCATTAGCCGGTCTCCAGCTTGCATTGGATGACTGGCTTTCCCTTCAATTTAGGGTATTGTTCCTCTATCCCTCAGGGGACCTCCTTCCTGGTCCTTCCCCCTTTTTTTTTTTATATCTTTCATTATCTGCATGCCTCCTCCATGCTTCTATAAACCCCATAATTTCTGTATTAAACATGTCTATGGCTAGATCTGACAGATGCACATCATCTGACCTGTAGAAATCCTCTACCCATTCTTCCACACCCAGCAGTATTACGTGTCCTCCCATTTTCCTTATTAGTGTCCCTACCCTTCTATTCATCTTTCTCCTGGCCTTATCTACAGCTTTATGGCTGTGTTCATATCTCCAAACCCTTCTTGGGATCATATCCGACCAGGCAAGGCATACCACAGGCCACCACTGCTGTACTGTCTCTAAGTCCCTTTTTACCTGCATGTATGTGTCCACCCATGGCTCACCCCCAAGGTCGTTACCCCCTAGATGTACAATAATTAAGTTTGGAGTGGGTTGCCACTCCTTCATTTCCTTCAGGGTAGGAAGCAGCTGTGACCATCTCATCTCCTGGATGCCGCGCCACACCAACCTACATTTTCTCACATCTTGGTACAGCTGTTTTCCCCCAGTCTATTTCTCAGCTCTCCTTTCCGCCCAATAAATATAAGATTGGCCACAGATCCAGACTTCCGTGATCCTCCCTCTTTCTATAGGGTTTAAGCAAAATAAATATCTTATATATGGTCTTAGCTTCCCCTTTCCCATATCACCCCTCCATGCCCCCCCCCACAATGTGGCTCTGAATCTGTAACAAACACAGGTGATACGTTAGTCTCCATACTGCAGTGCTCGAATGTATCTCTTGCAACTGGCAGACCACCAGCGCCCCTTTTCCAACATATTATTCACCATCTCACCTGCCGCTGCCCACTGTGAGGCAGCCCCTATCCATAGGGAGTGGGATGAGTAATTAATTGGATCCTCCCCCAGGAATTGCATGCTTTTTTTGAGCAAGGCTGTGACTTGATAACTTGTGACCTTTCTTCCATCTCCATGTACAAATAATCTCCCTGTTCCATTCCCATGCTCTTCTACGAAAGCCCACAAAACCTTTACAGGGCACACTGCACCATCTACATGATTCTTTAGTGTTACCATGCAACCCTGCCCCCTTGATCCGTCTTTGACCTCTTAATCATGATTTGTATCTCTTTCATCCTCCAGTTTATGTCTTCCCATTCCAATCCCCTTCTTTTTCCTTACTGCCATGCCCCACTACCTCACTCACTCTCATGGCCCCTTCAAACATTACCACATAAATCATGTGAAATAGCTGGTCCTTGGCTTTCGATCTGCAGATTGCCGATAAAACACCTTTTAGTTTGGCAAGCCACTGCTCCCCTATTGGTCTTCTATTATCTATAGTTCTCTGTTTTAACCTACCCCAGCCCTGCATCATTCTTCTAATTGACATTGATTTTGTCAGGTCCTTCCACCCTTTTAGGCTGCAAACTACACTAATCCCTGCCAAACAGACCACCATCATGGTGTGGACTGTTCCTCTTTGCCATTGTTCTGCAGTGAACTTCGCTAGCTGTTCTTCTGTGAGTGGCCTACTTACCTCCATGTGGTGTGTTGCCCTGAATGTTTGAAACACTTGCCAGGCCCCTTGGTAGGCCCTCAGAGTCCATGGTATTCATGAGTTGCGAAACAACAGTTCTGCTCCTTCTTGCCAACGTCCCAGATGTTCATTGGCATGTGCGTTTTTTGCTCCTCTGCTGTTGGTGCTAGCCTCCAGAAGTGATCCAGCTGCAGACGGGAAAGGCTGTCAGCCAGGGTATTGTGTACCCCTTCTATGTATTTGGCTCTGAATGACAAGTTCAGTTGCAAGGCCCTTGGCACCAAATGTCGCAAGACCTGCATGACCGTTTCTGACCTGGCTCCCCTGTTGTTTAAAACCTCTACCACTGCCTTATTGTCACACCAAAATGTCACCTTCTGATTCCATAATTCTTCCCCCCAAACCAGGGTGCAGGCCCAAATGGGCATGATCTCCAACAATGTTATATCTTTTACCTTACCGTCCCTCACCCAGTCTGTAGGCCATGGCTCTGCGAACCATCTACCCCTCAGATATCCCCCCCATATCTAGGCCCCCGGCTGCATCTGTGTAAAGATCAAGGTCTGGATTATAAACCCATTTCTCCTGCCAGAAGAAGCTGCCATTATAGGCGCTGAGGATTTCCTCCCATACCTTAAAATCATCCTTGACTCCTTTCATCATGTCTACCCAGTGGTGTGGTTTGGTCACCCCGGCTGTAGCCCTTGCTAACCTTTTAGTGAAAGCCCTCCCTGGCCCAATAGCCCTGCATGCGAAGTTCAGGTGTCCCAATACTTGTTGTACCTGTTTTAGTTGTACTCTCCTCCTACTGGTATGTATTTGAATCAGCTCCTTCAGTTTCCCCACTTTTTTGTCCGGCAACCTAAATATTTCCCCTGGGGCATCTATCTCAATACCCAGAAATTCTAGTACCTTACTGGGCCCTTCCATTTTTTCTGGTGCCAACGGAACCCCTAATTCTCTGCACAGCTCTTGAAAACTGGCCAACGTTTTCTCTGTCTCTCTTCTCCCACTGCCTATAAACAGGAAATCATCCAGATAGTGAATGACTGTTTTGTACCCAGTTCATACTTGAAATATCCAATGTAAACAGGTGCTGAATGCTTCAAATATTGCATATGCTATAGAACATCCCATGGGCATGGCTTTGTCAAAATAGTACTGTCCCCCGATTTTAAACCCCAACAGGTCCCAGTCATCTCTCCTAACCAGAAGTCACCCAAAAGTGGACTCTGTATCCATTTTTGCCATCCATGCATCAGCAGTTGCTCAGATGATCCGGACTGCACCTTCTAATGTGGCATATGTCACTTTACTATATTCTTTGCCAATAAAATCATTCACCGAAACCCCTTCCGGAAAGGATAGGTGGTGAATCACTCTGTACCGGCCCTCCTATTTTTTGGGGACCAAGCCCAATGGAGAAATCCTCATATTCTGCAATGGGGGATATCATACGGTCCTTCTACTCTCTCTGCTGCTTTTTCCTTCTCTATCTTATGTCTTAACATTTCTTCTCTCCCTTTTACCGAACCCAGATTATTCACTTCTCTCGCTTGCCTTAGGCCCCTCTCACTGCAATGAAAAACCTGTGCGAAAACCTTTTTCAGTCTTCTCTGCCACCTGTCTATTCGGGTATCTGTCAAACCATTCTTTCCATGCCTCTATCCTGATGGGGGTTCTTGCTTCTCTAAATTGTTCCCTTGCCTTCTTCCCTTCTCCTCCGCCACAGTCCCCCCCATTGATCGGTGCCTGGCCTTGCTGGTCAGTGATTCTGACTTCCTCTACCTGCATGCCCCCTGCCTCTCCCCCCTCTATTCCATGCCTGCCCCCTATACCCCTGCCCCTCACAAAAAAACTGTTGACCTGTTCCTTGCACTCCTGATCCTTGGGCTTCCTGGATCCATGTCATCCTGCATCCACTCACTGGATGTGTTCCCCAGCATTTTGAACATGCGTGCTGAAAGAGGCATTGTGGACAGGAACAAAATGCCCTATTGTAAACCCAGCAACATCTCTGTGGCATCACTCCTTTCTTCCCCAATTCCCCCTTGGGCGTGGACTGATCGGTTACATAGTCTGTCCACAAATCTAATTGCTTCGTGTCCCATCTTACATCCCCATATGTCGCCATTTTTTGCCGAAAGAATTCATCATAGTATATGCATCCCACACCCCTTTTCGCCTTCGCCTGCCTTATTATCAGGAAGTATGTGATGAGTGGGATGCCCAACTCTGGCATCTTCTCCAATACTATGGTTGAGAATGTGGCAAAACCTACAAACCATCCCTCCCAAGTCTTCCCTGTAGTGAATTTGTCCTCCTCTTTCTTACCTAACAAAACTACCACTGCTGCCATTTCATTCTTTCTTATATTCTCTGTTTCTTTGTATTTTGCTGCTGCTTCCCGGCTTACTAAGGTGAAAATATCCACATACCCTCCCTTCCATAATTTTTCTTCTGTGGCCAATTGGACTTGTTCCCCTACTCTTATCCCAGGAGCTCTTATCTCCCTTGTTCCCTTTTCCTCTTTCTCCAGTCCTCCTTCCTTTACCTTCAGCACCTCTTTGTCTGCCCTAATCTCAGCCAGTCCTGACTCCAGCTGCCCCAAGACCCCCGTCTTGAGTGCAGAAACAATTTGGCTTATATACTCTTTGATGCTGTCACCCATGGAGCTGGGTGGATTAGCTGTGGCCTTGTCTGTTCCTTGCTGTCTGCTGTCCTCCTGGTGCCCCAGTATGGTCCCCTGTGGTTGAAGGGTTGGTTGCACTAATAGTGGCTGTGGAGGAGCCACTGTGCACTGGGGATCCGGTCTGGGCTCCACTGGGGAAACCACAACCTGGTCCTGGGGAGGTACTGATGGTACCGGGTCAACAGGTTGCAGAGGTACTGGACTAGCAACCTTGGTAGGTTCCACTATCAGTGGTTGTGCCCTGGTTGGGCTGTGTGGCCTCTCAGCTGGCCATTTCCCTCTGTCCTCTTTACCCTTCCCCACTTTCCTTTTCTCCCCAGATCTCCCTGGTTCCTCCCCTTCCACCAGCTTCCACATTCTATTGGCTTTTTCTGCCAGCACCACTATAGCCCTGTAGGTGTCTTCCTTCGAAGGCCTACTCTTCTTTGGTGTCATGTTCATTGCTTCTTGCAAACTGTGAAGACAACTGAAGAAAAGAAAAGGAAAAATTCCATTATTAAACCTCTGCCTGCAGTAGTCCCTCACATGGCCAGGCCCATTTTCCCAAGAGACTGTCGACTAAGGGTAACAAAACGTGCCTTTTCCCACCCTGCCTATACTCCTGGACCCAAAATTATTTATGCACTGCCATATAATGCTGTCAGTCCCACTTATCCCCCAAATGTTGCGCCTTCTCCTTCCCGTGCTTGTAGTGATGCTGTACACTTGCAAACAACCTTCTTTTGCACACACTCCAATATGGCTGCATAAACCTCCTGCTCCACTCTTGGAGCCTCTGACCCTCTTTTGCTGCCTTTCCAGGCCTAACTGTCCTATGCCCCCTTGTGTCCTGGGTTGCTATGCTCTCAGCCCCACTGCCAGGTGCTGGCTGCCCCAAAACTGCAACCCCCCAAGGTCACTATCCCCTTCTGTGGCTGACCCCTCTTTCTGGGCCTTCTGCTTCCTTTTCTTCTTCCCATAATCCTTCCCTGCTCCCTAACATCCTTTCACTGAGCCTTCTTCCATCGCTTGATCCTCCTGGCATGTGACATCACACCACATGTCTATGGCCCTCTTTATCAGACCTCTGGCCTGCTCCTGCTCCTCCTTGCCTCATGGCACCCACGTGCTCTCTTTCTAAAAGGACACACTGTCCTGTATTCCAACCAAGCCCTTATGCCGTTGCCATTAGGCAACCTTCCCCTGCCCCTGACACTCATCCAGCTGTTTGTTTTCAGCCTGCTTCCTTGGTGTGTGACGTCATGCCACGTGGCCAATCATCATCCCCCCGCCAGGCCTTTTCCATAGGCCTCTCCTTGCCCTACTAGCTTTTGCAACATTTGCATGTCCCCCTCTGAAGCTCTAGGTCCTGTAACGTTCAGCCTGGCCAACGCGTAGGGACCCACTTTCAGGCCACATGGGTCCTACCACGTCACCATATGGGGCAGCGAGATTGATGCTGGCACCAGAGCAGTCTCCTCAGTGGGGAAAGCTAGGAGGCCACCCAGAGAAAGGAGGATATAATCTCCACATGGAGACGCGAGGAGGTAGCAGGGAGATTGGGGGAAGGGGGATTCATTTTAAAGCCACGCAGTAAAGCAGGCATGTGGAACACTCCGTGCAGAGCTGCTCATCCAATGAAACAGGAAGCATCAAGGGAGATTTTCTCCCCAGACTTGGCCACTTTGGGACCTCTTAGGGAAATCGAGAGCACAAAGGACTTGTTATAAAGAGCGGGTGATGCTTCGGTGTACCCGCATCCCAGGGGGCTCCTTTTCTAGTAAATTCATGGTGCCAAAATAGCTGAAATCTCCCCAACAATTTAAAGCAAGAGCATACCAAAGACTGTAAGGCTTCAAAATTTTGTTCCCACCAACTAGAACAAATTCCACTCAAACAAGCCATGTTAAAGGCCAGTGGAGGCCTAGTCAAGCCAGCTTCTTCAAAAATCTGTCTTTTCCAATAAAACTTAATCTCAGCTTTTTTAACTGTATGACCCTTCTCTGGACCCAAAACGCTATGCAACAAACCTCACTCACTTGAACCTATTCGCCTCGCGATTTAAAGGCAGAGGATACAAACCCAGTAAAGCTTCAAAATTTTGTTCTAACCAACTAAATTCAAATTCACTTGAACCAGCAATGTTAAAAACCAGTGGAAGCCTATTCAAGACAGCTTCCTAGACAATCTGTGTTTAAAAGAAAACTAATCTCATGAAGAATCTTCACACACTGCTCCCAACAAACCATCTCCATCAAAATTTCAATAAAATGATGTAATAACAGTTTCTTTTTTATATACTTGCTAAACATGCCATAGCTGTTAGTTTCTTATCTGCTGTGTGCTAGTGCACAAACCTTCCAAACAATATGCCAATCTGATGTGCTGCAGTTTCTTGTAAATCAAAACTCCAGCAAAAATGGCTGAGCCACTCCTGTGCTGTCCATTATGTACCTCTTTAGCCCCTCCCCTTCCTGTTGCCTGCATATTGTTCTGTCTCCCTGTCTCTCCCCTTCCCTTCCCCCCTGAGCACACCATCTTCAGGTAAAGGGAAGGGGTGCACCAGGACAACTTAGTCTGCCCCTTAAAGGGCAAACTCCATTATGCTTAATTACTTGCTTTTTTAATGACCACAATTATTTAAGGGTGCAGCATATGCTAGTCTTGTAGTATCACTTGAATCCTTTGGGACCATATAAAGACTGTTAATTAACTCCATATATTGATGGAGTTATGACCTGTTGATGTTCCAGTGCTATCCTATGGGAATTGTTATGTTTTATTACTTGCTTTTCATAATGGCTGAAAATATTTAAGGGTGAGGTATATGTTATTTTTTTTAATACCCCTTGAGACCTTTGTAACCATATAGAGATTGTCACCTAACTCCAAATAATGACAGAGATATGTCTTGGCGTTTCCAGTGTTAACATATTGGAATTTTTATGTTTTATTACTTGCATTTGTTAATGGCCACAATTATTTAAGGGTGCAGCAAACAGTATATTATTCTTGTAGTATCCCTTGAGACCTTTGTGACCATATAGGGATTGTCACTTAGCTCCAAATACTGAGTTATGGCCAGTTGAAATTCAAGAGTTATTCTATGGGTATAATTATGCTTTATTACTAGTTTTTTTAATGGCTACAATTATTTAAGGGTGTGGCATATGTCATTCTTGTAGTACCCCTTGAATCATTTGTGATGAAGAGGGCAGGGGATCTCCTTCGGGGTTGCACCAAGGACTAGGGGCGGGGGCATAGGGAAAAGAGTGCAGGAGAATACTCTGGGGTCACATAGGGACCCTGGCAGAGGGGGCCCAAAAGGAGGACACTACCAAGGAAGCAGGCAGGTAACTTGGGACCCTCACAAAGGGGGGCCAGTGGGACAACATTCTCAGGGAAGTAGGCAGATGGCTGGGGCTGGACAGAAGGAAGCAAGGCGGGGAGGTGGATCGGACCTTACGCTCAGTAACCGCTTCAATTCTCTTCTTCTGCTTGAGGATGAGGGGCGTGATGTAGCCATGACAGGGGTGGTTAGAGATGGAAAGGGAGTGGGGGGCAGGAAGTGGGGGCCAGATAGCAGGAGGGATGGGGGGACCTGGAATGCAGGAAAATGGGGGGACCAGTGGATCAGAGCAGGGGGAAGAGGGAGGAAAGCACAAGAAGAAGGACCAGTTGGGAGGAAAGGGCAAGGAGAAGGACCAGAAGTACAAGGAGGATACAGTAAAGGGAACTTGAGGGTTTAGGCCAGGGGAGCATGACAAGCTAGGAGGGACTAAACGGAGACAGGAAGGAAGAGAGAATGAGCCAGGCTAGTTTAGCAAATGGGGGAGAAGGATCAGTTGTGAGCAGTGAGGCGGGAGTTAGCGAGGTACAGAAGGATACTCGGGAGGAGGAGAGGCATAGGATCGGAGGAGGGGGTGCCAGGGTAAATAAGGAGGGGGCGGCATGTGGCACCCAGATAGGGGGAGGAACAAGGAGCCAGCTGGGTGGAGGGGCCAGTAGAAAGGATGAGGGACATGGAAGGGGGGGAAATGTAGGTAAAGGAGTGGTCAGAGTGCTCCTGTTGGGGGATTCTATGATTAGGGGTATCAAATGGGATAGGGAGGGAGAAGCCTGGCCAGTTAAAATAAAATGCTTCCTTGGACTAACGGTGCACAGGGCCAAGCATGAGGTGTATCAGCTGGCAAAGGATTGTGGGAGTTCCCCGGACATACTGGTCCACCTGGGCATAGGTGCCAGAAGATGGTAAAAACTGAGGGGCGGAGGCTCAGAGGGGCACTTGTGAGTGTAAAAAGGGCACTTTCTCGACACTAGTTTTTGCCATACAAAAATACAATAAATCATGTACACACATCATAACGTTAAGAATGCAGTCCCATATAGGAATATTTATGCAACAACATACGAAGGTGCCAGCAAAAATAGACCATCCAGTCTAAGTCTGCTCAAGTATACAGCTATATTAAGAAAGCAGCTGTTGACCCATTCCCTCCAATAGCTCCACATGACGTTTGAACCACACATTCCTTAACCTGTTACAGTTGGTTGTCCAGGTGAAACAGAGAGATGCCATAGTAATGTGCATCACCAGTCCCAAGCATGCAGTCTTCACACTAATGAGTTAGGAGTTTTTTGGTTCCACTAACTTCAGGATAGAAGTTAGCAGTTAAGCCCAACCACCAGCAACAAGATAAACTCCTGAGGCTGGGGAAATAATGACACAGAGCCATTATGTTTACACAGCTTATTTATTAATGAATCACAGTGTACATTGTAAAGTGTATTTATTAATGAATCATAGTATACAATGACAGTAAACAATATTGTACAACGATAAGGGTATAAAAACAGATTTACAGCAAAGTCTGGATGGATGGAGGAGTGGGATACATTTGGAAATGGGCTACTGTTCCTAAGAATTCAAGGAGGAAAGACTTCTGCTCATTCATTCCTGTACTGTTGCTACTGCATACCACAGACTCACCCAACCAACCAATTTACCATCACATCTATACTTCTGCCATGAATTAATCCTTGATGCTCTGGTCACCACTTCAGGCTGATATGTCTGTACAAGCTTCCACCAAGCCCTGGGGGCCACCAAATCATCCCATGAATGCTCTGGTCAGCACTTCAGGCTGGTATGCCTGTGCAAGCCTCCACCAGGCCCTGGTGGCCACTAAATCATCCCATGAATGCTCTTGTCAGCACTTCAGGCTGGTATGCCTGTACAAGCCTCCACCAGGCCCTGGTGGCCACCAAATCATCCCATGAATGCTCTGGTCACCACTTCAGGCTGGTATGCCTGTACAAGCCTCCAGCAAGCCCTGGTGGCCACCAAATCATCCCATGAATGCTCTGGTCACCACTTCAGGCTGGTAAGCCTGTGCAAGCCTCCAGCAAGCCCTGGTGGCCACCAAATCATCCCATGAATGCTCTGGTCACCACTTCAGGCTGGTAAGCCTGTGCAAGCCTCCAGCAAGCCCTGGTGGCCACCACAACCAAGCAACAAATTTACCACCCTATGAATTTCTCCCTAAAGTACAGAATGTCTGTATCAGATTTTTCCGAAAAAGTTAAGTTGTCTCTCATTTCGTTGCACAAACTCCCGAACAATTTGTGTCCAATCCAAGTTGTCTATTCTCTCTTTGTGAATGTTCAACAGCATTAGGTGATTGTACCTCTTCTTGTCATGTTGCTTTTAAGCAAGACTTTATCCTCCGCTGTGTTGAAAAAGATCTCTCCCCAGTTGCTGTACCATTGGGACAAGGAGGTAAATTTGAATGAGCTTCACTACTTGAATACAGTATCTGCTGCTGGCAGTCTTTTCCCACTAAGGCATCAGTAATGGTGTTGATTGAAGTTACTGCCCTCACCTCTGGCAAAACCTGCTGCACAAGTCCTGGGAGCAAGTTCAGTTGTGCATTCAGAATGTCAATGTCCAAGTCCTTATCTCCATACAACTGTGTGATCTAAGGAGGAACTGAAAACATCTTTGCATTGGCTGCTTGAAGCAACAAATCCTCCATGGATGACAGCAAAGTGTAGGTTTCTTGATCAAAACATCGGTCTAGTTCAACAAGACAAGCATCAATGGCTTCATAGTACATTTTTCGATACCAGTCCTTAGCAGATTCGGGATGGTGATGTGGTGCACTACCATGTTACAGCCTTGCTGGCACATAATGCTGTCTGGGAACTTTTGGCTCCTTCACTTTTTTTCAGTAGTTGTGCTCTCTCTTTGATGCCTTCATAGACCTGGTCAAAGTCATTGCACTGGCTTTGTAAATTCTTCTTTAGGGAGTTTATGCTCATCATTGTAGTTTCTGCTGTCAGTGTTTTTGTTTGCAGGATTGAAGCCACTTGTTCTGATACGCTGAATATATTGTATGATACAACCAGTCCAAAATAGGTCCGAAACTTTTTCATCACTGACAACAGGCCTTTGACCTTAGTTCGTACATCTGTAGATTTGTCTCATTTCAGCTCCTCTAAGGTTTCATAGAGTGCTCCATAGTTTTTGAGAACCGACTGGATGCTCTTTGTTCTTGCTGTCCATCTTGTTGGACAAAGTAAGTGCAGGCCTTCTATCATCATGTAAGGGTCCTCACTGTCATTCACTGCAATATTTTCATAAAGAGCCAGCCTCTGTGGTGATCCCCGAATCACCACACTTAAATTCTGGACAAAGCTGAGGGCATCGTCAATGGCATCACTCGTTTTGCCACAGTTTTGCAACACCAGGTCCAAGGAATGATTTGCACAATCGACATTCAATGCTAGTGGATTTTCTCTCTTAATTCTTGTTGCAGTTCCAGAAATGCATCCACTCATATTTGCTGCTCCATCATACGCCTGTCCCCTCAAGTTGTTGATTGGTAAATTACATCTTACTAGAACATCCTTAATGGAACTGGTGATGGATTCTGCATCAGTCTTTGCCATTTCATACATCTCAATAAAATCTTCATGTATAACAAAATGGGGCAGGGAAACCCATCATATACATATTGTCATCTGTTCATGTTGGCTAATATCCCGCGATTCATCTGCGATGATTGCATACAGCTTTGATTCATTGCATATCTCTTCCAGAAAGTTCCTCAGCAGCTGATGTGCCATGAGTTCCATGACTTCATTCACAATATCTGAACTCTGATATTTCCTTCCTGGATCCATCTCCGTAGTTCTGGCATGTCAACTGCCTACTCAGCATTTCCCACCTCAGGTTGCTTTTTCTTCATGGCTATGAATTGCTAGTCCTTGCCGAACTAGAAGCTGTTTTGCATTTACCTGTTTCAGGAACAGGTCTCTGTTTCTCACCTGTTCCTGTGCAAGATGCTGGCTGAGCTGAGCACCAACATTCATCCTTGTGTTGTTGAATGCAGTATACTTCTCAACAGCTTCATGGTGGAATAATGATGTCTGATGTTTCTTGAATTTGTCAACTGCATTCTTCCAATCACTAAATCCTGCTGAAATGAAGGTAGTTTCACCACAGCGACTGCCTGTGATTAGTTTTCTTTCCACTGCTGCCTAACAGTAGTAGCAGAACACACATCCTTTTGAAACACAGCATGTTAGCCAGTTGAAAGATGAAAACCACTGTGTTTGACAAGTTCTTGTTTAATTTCTCCCATTGGTTCGCAGAATGACTTGTTTGATGGAAGTGTCTATAACACTGCTTGGTTGAAAAACACTGTTAATATTGTTGCAACAAACAGAAGAGCAGGAGGGGAGAGACAAAGAGACAGCAGATTCAGAAATGGTTGGTTCAGACATGGTTGGTTCAACTGCAGTTACCCAGGTTTTATCAGAATAGGAGGGGAGAGACAAAGAGACAGCAGATTCAGGCACTAGGTCAACTGCTGTGAGCTGGGTATTCTCAGAGACATGCACGATGTTGCCATCACTATTGCTGTTCATGGGGAACAGCTCTGCAGCTTTGTTTTCTGTATCGGAGACAGAGCAGGCCTTACCATCCAGGGGCACTGGAATAGCAGCTGCAGGAAAATCATTAGGTAAGGAACATGTTAGTTCTGGCACTGATGCAGCATTTGAAACAAACATGGCTGCATTTGTCTCTATCGGAGCCATTGGCAAGAAGCTGTATACACAGTTACATTGTCACTTACAATACCGGTACAGCTGACAGCTGCAGTGCTTGTGGCAGTGTCAGTGGTATTATTCTCAACAGCGATGTCCCTTGCATGCTCTGAAGCTGTTGGTATCTGGGCACTCCCAAACCAGTAATTTAGTTTTCTTGGCATCTTGGCAGCAATATCAGCCAGTTGTTTCTCCATCTGTCGTTTTCGTCTCTCAGAATGTGGCATATTTGAATGCAATGAGTCCATGCAGGCTCTGAGAAAGAATTGTGTATACAGTTTAGTGAACCCATTCGATTACCATCTTCTGATAAGGTACTGCAGCATGAACATTAAGCATGCTAGCAAAAGAATTTCTATGGCAAACATTTTATATCTTGCCCTTCCTCACCCCCTCCAATCTTTGTCAATAGTTATCAATCCGCAACTACTGGGCCTACTTTAGATATTCTCGGCTAGTGATCCATGCAGCAAAATGCTTGTGTACTGCACCACCAGTGTACAAGACGAGAGTCCAATAAAATTTATTGGGGGCTTTGGCTTGTAGACACTGGGGAACGGGACTGGGGGCACCCTCCTGAAGACAAGCCGGCAGCGCAGAAGAGGAAAAATGATAACTAAAAAAAAGATGTATTCTGCTTAATAAGGGAGATTTGGTCAGTAAAGCGATGGGTAGTAAGACAAGAGAGGGAGTATAAAATGTTGTAATTGTTTACGCTCATTCAAATAAGCTACATACTCCTCAGAATGGACACATCTACCGGCCCTAATAAGAAGGGATCAGAGGTCTGATTTCATGTCCAGCCACCAGTCAACTGAATTCTCATAGAGATCAAAAAACGATTATTTACTAACCAAGTTAACTTTTTGGAACTAGGTGGACTCATGAGTGTGACTCTGGTACTGACAATGAAACTTTTTTGTATGCCACTGTTACTCAGCTGCCTGTTACAATGGCAGGGCTTTTGTTATGTCCATGATTTCGGTATTGTGAAATTTGCCTCCTCCCCCATGTCACATATCAGCCAACCTCTCCCAGCAGCTGCAACTCAGAATTTTCAAATGCTCCCAACTTCCCCAACTCTTCCTTCTCTGAGATGATGACCCAGCAGCAAGGGGAGTAAGCAATTCCCTACCCTATCACTGCCTGGCTCTTCAACCAAGGGTGGGGACAGAGAGAGAGGCTAAAGTTCAGTGCATGCAAGCACTATACGCTATCCACCCAACATTGAATTGTTTTTATACGAGAATCACATCAGACCTCAGTTGTTTTATAAAAGGTGCCCACAGAGAGAACTTTGACATAGTAGTACTGCTTTTTAATGCTCCCTAGACCACTCACAGTGGTTTCTCACACAAGGCATGCCAAGTGCCAACTTCATTTACCACCCCTGAACACAACAGTGCCATACTGTAATCCAGTCCAACATGCAAGGCAGATTCCATGCCTTTGTCTGCCAGTGCCACCACAAACAAGTGCCACACTATGTAAAACATGCATCATTACTCATTCTAAGCACTCTTACAGCTGCCTTCTCCACACCCAGTGCACTTTACAGACACATTTGTAAATCACTACTTTTTAATGCAAATGCTCCCTAGATTTCTGATATGTCAGTCCTGCCAGTCCAAGCTATTAGAACAATTACAGTTACTCTTAGTCAATGCTATGCTTTGTTTTTAACGGGAAGATTTTAATCAGTTTCAGCCATGAAAATATTTGTACATATCTGTACAGAAACTGGCAGTATTTATAAAAGCTGTGTTGCCAGCATGAACTGTTTTGATGGCACACGTCAATAGGTCTTCCGCCTAGTGTGGCTGATCTGTTAACTAAAACAAAAAAACACAAATGGTGCTAGAATGAAAATGCTATATTGGTCTGTCAAACCTAGTGCTCCCAGATGCCAGATCTACAGGTATGGCTGTATTTAACAGAAATATACCAGTCAGTGGGAATAGTTATGACTGACTTGCATTTTATTCAGCAAACTAAACCAGAACTCATGTTACACAAGAAATAGGGTTAAAAACCATACACTGTGCAGTTTTGTGAAATATGCATCTAACTCCCCCCCCCAGACACACCATAAAACCAGCTGTCATCTCATTTTTGTATAACTGAATACAAATGGCACCTATGCTCTGTATTTCATATTCAGTACATCATTGACCAATAAAGGATTTAAGTAGTTTACTTTGAGGTAGATCCGGAAGTAAATGGTGGTGTGATACCTTTTATTGGACCAACACAGATGTTACAAAAACAGTGTTTATGCTTTCAGACCATTATGCTTTGATTATTTTGGTGATGTCTACCTTCAAGAGATTTTGCTCAAGAGACTTAAACTTTATAAATAAATGGAATAAACCATTCTTTGTCTTTAGTCACCTTTCACTAACATGCTTTTTTCCCCCTAGGTCTTCTTCACTCTGTTTTAACCTCTCTTGGGATCTTACTCCTTCCTCCTTCCCACACTGTTAAGTGTTATACATAATTGTGCCCTGTCCAGCAGTTGTCATCTTTTTTTTTAATTCTTTGCTTACACATTGACTGCTGCTTTCCAGTAGACCATGCCACTCTGCATAATGTATGTCACTCCGTATAAACATGCACAATAGTGGTATTGGCATAGCCATTCAGCAGAAGGCAACTGAGGTTATTACAGCCCTGTGCCCAAGTCTGCTGCTAGCTTCTTGAAGCGCCTGTATCGATTCCCCCACCAATGATTTGCCTATTCCCCAAGTTCAGTGCTTTAAACAGACTGAAGTACCAGAACACTGGCCATTTTATGTTTTATAATTGCTTCCTGCTGAGAGTGAATTGAAAGGTCATAAAAACATGCTTAATCATATAATTATTACAGCGCCATATAAATTGTTTAAAAATACAGTGTGGCATCATATTAAAAAATACGTGTTTTTCTGAAACACATATTTTCAAAGGTCCTCTGCTAATAAAAACATACCTGTTGTATATATTAACTATGTACAGTAAATACCATTACTTCATCAAGGCCATGAAAAGCTGCATGCAGGGGTTTCATGAGAAAGGCACTGCAAGCTGTATGTCTTATCTGGATTTTACTTTGCATACATTGTAAATGACTAATCATTTTCAGTAAAAAGGCAATAAAGTTTGCAACTAAAGATAATTGAGAGAAGTGTAACTCAATTTATCAGCTTTGCAATGCAGGGGTGATGTTAGACTGCAGGGTGCAGTGATTTACAGCCAAATTTTCAAACTTGATGAAGTGGAACTGAAATCTCTAGGACTTGTCAGACAAGGTGGTATTTAATCGATAGCACAAAAGATTGCACAATTCTGCTTTATTGAAGTTCAAAGGCACACCCTTATGATACACACCAACATCCTTAAAGGAACCATAAACCAAGCTGATATATCAACCAAATTATATCAATGTGTCAAAATCAAAAAGCGATTGGGTTAAACAATCAAAATAATCTGAAACAAAGTGTAGGATCTGCCATGGCCAAATCAAAAGTCAGTACGTGCACGCGCGCACACACACACACACACACACAGACGCACACACACCAAATAAACAGTTCCTGTTCCAAATAGAGTCACTAAAGACATCTTATAGAAAATAAGCTACACCGAGAATGTAACCCTATAAAAATATTTATCACTGGCTTCAAGATGTGAAAATTTAAATGCGAAACTAAGCAGCTCTCCATTTCAAATGTTTAATTTCAGGGTCAATCAATATTGCAGGTTATTTGATAATATATTGCTTAGAAGGTCTGTTAATTTACCAAAACCAAGTTTAAGGACCCCTTACTTTTTATACAGACTTCAAGTTCCCAGGCAAAGAGCAAAACATGTTTTTTCTCTTGCTAAAACTCCAGTTATCCCAACATCAAATAAATATTACAGTTAAGTATAAATTCCTTCAAAAAATGGACACCCTTCCTGTCAAGTCCTAGGAAGGGGGTGGGGGTCAAGTCAGTTCAGGTAGTGAGTGCCATCAGTCACAGGAATTTAAAAAAGCCAGATGTGCAGAGTCAATAGAGAGAGACATGATGTACACATAATTATGTTAGCAGCAGTATGTGGTCGTTTGAACTCCCGATAGTGCAAGTATTTTTTTTTTTTATTTATTAACTGTGGTTCTATAGCACTCCCTTAGGCTCCGGAAATGGGGGTGTCAGCTAGTCAAGGTGGCTGTATAACAGGAGATGGTGGGACCTCAAGTGCTCTCAGGGGTGCATCTCCAGAACCTGTACAGGTTCAACAACTATACAGGGTAGCTTTAGGGGCTGTGCAGTATACAGCAGCTCCATAACCAAGAAGGGGAAGTAGGAACTGGCTCATACCCTGCTTTCTCATGAGAATAAAGACAGTTCCTCACTCTGCTCAGGATTTCCAACATCATCAACAAAACCATTTCAAAAGTCCGCCAATACCTGGGTTGCTGGAAATGGATTGCAAGATTGTCAAAAAAAAACTGCCCATTTATGGAAATGGAAAATCACTCACCCTATTTATTTTATAACACCTTGATGTCACAGGTGAACTGTACTCCTCTTTCCTCTTCCCCCCAGGATGCACTTGGAAACAAGCTGTTAGTTTAGTTATGTCTTTCCTGGCAAAACTTTCAGTCAATCAATGTGGCCAACCATTTTTGGCCATGCAGGACATCGAAATGTGAAGGTGGAGCTAAACTATTTCTCAGTCAACTTATGTATTGTGTTAATGATGTAGAAGCGTAAACATCACATAAACGGTAGGAGTACCAAGCTAAGCACCCATATAGCCAGTACAGCTCAGTCTGAACAAAGAAAGGTTTATATAGACCTATTTGGTAAAAATTAAAACAGATAAAAAAAAAACAAACACAGCAAGCCACATATAACCAGACACCTGGTTCACACTCTGTTCTCCTATTATTTGGTACAAATTTATAGCACAGAACCTGAGGAATCAGAGAAGCCTTCTCATGGCCTAATAAAAAAAAAAAAAACAATCACACCAGCCTGGTGGTGCAGAGGGTTGAGGCACTGGACGCCACCCTTTAAACCACATCAGCGACCCGGGTTTGGGAACGGACTCAGGAGCTGGGGGTGGGAAGGGGTGGGATGGAGTATCCATAGGACTGCCTCCTCCTCTGGGGTGGGTTAGGATGCTGATCACTGCAGCGGCCCTGGTGAGATGAGTCACAGCAGAGTGATCACATTACAGGGAACACCAGGAAAATGGAAATACTGCTGTAGGGATTTGCCTGGACAGTCTCTGGACACTGCTGAAGACTCCCAGGAAGCCATGGAAAGCCTCAGCAGTGCCCGGGACAGTGGAAAAAGTAGTGTGCCGGTCTCCTCCCTGCCAGTACCTTCCCCCTCGGAAGAGAGGGACCCACCTGGTACAGGGTTACACTGGGCTATCGAGAATGGCTGCAGATCTGAGGTAAGGTGGCTTGGGGGAGATAGTAGGGGGATGTCTGAGGGTCATGGCAGACTGAATTAGAGTCAGCTCCAGAGCACAACAGGGGTATAAAGAGAATATAGAAAAGAAAAAAAATCACACTAAACTACATTTATTTATGTAGTTTTTATTGACTGGGAGAGGAGAACTAGCCACTTCTGCATATTTTCAACCTTGTCCCAGGGAGGGGGATATGGAGGGAAACCAACTGAAACTGAACCAGAATAAAATCCACCCAGGACACAAGGGAAACTGCCATACAATTTTCAGTAAGTACCATGGGAGTTTTAACATCAGGACAGCAGACAGGGCTGTTGTTTAATGGCTGCTCCCTCATGCTGTGCTACAGTGTCAGTACTGGATTCTATCCCAAGTTCCTGGTGTGGGGCTAGAACCCACAACCTTCCAATCTTCCAGCCTCGGATGAGTGTGCACAACCTGCTGAGCCACTGACATTGCTCATGATCACTGAAGTAACGTAGCTTCAATATGGTCTGCACATGGGACAAATCCAAAATCATTTCATGAAACATCAGTAATGATGGACAACTACTCAAACAGGTGTCTAACAACATCTCTAGACAACTGGCTTCAAGCAGTTAGTCTTTCACAAAACTGGGCATGACTGTAAAGCCTGGCTTAGGCAAACTCAGTCCCGACAGTCACTTGGACCCCCTGCTCACAAGATGCTTCAAGTCAGAGCTAGTCCAAGTTAGCACTCTTTGAAATTAAACTGTTTTGAAACAGTTTTTAGTTCATTTCACGTACTACTTGTTGAAACAGCATACAGGGGACACCACTGGACTGGGAAAAACTTCCAGAAACAGCATGCTATCAGGTTATTCACCAAGGTACAGCTCAACCAATCTGAAGTAGAGGGGCACGATGGGTAGCAACCCTCCCCAAAAAAAAAGCAAACAAACAACCCAAAAGACAGTTACTGTATAAATGTAACCAAATCAAACTCAGGATAGATGAACCTTAAAGTTACTAGCCCAGTTTGCTCTGTACTGCCCAATGCATTTCTGAAGCCCTTTACTGCACCACTCCCTCTCCATCAAGTTAAACAGTAAGTGAACTTTGCCCTCAGTAAGCAGGCTCCGAGTTACAGCCAGCCGCCCAGCCATCTCTACCATCATATAACATGCTACCCTCTCAGAAAATACAATAAAAAGTGAATGACTTACTTTTGGAAGTGGGATCTGGTGCAGACTGTACAGTTGTGTCAAGGTCTGTTGCGCTGCCGCCGGCCCGCTGACCCACTATTGATTCGTTTCTCCTTCTCCTTCACAGACTCCACATACTCAGTCAGTCTGGATGCCCAGGCACAGTAGGAGATACCTACAGTACTCTTCAGGCACAACAGGCTCCTGAGCTACGACTATGGGACTACAGAGTCCTGACTAGCTTCCTCCTGCTCCTCGGCTCAGGAACTTTGGGGGGGCTTCTCTAGTCTCAGACCACCAGCTTTCTCCCCTTTAGGCTCTCAGTACACTAGCAGAAGTCAAGGAATGCCATCACCGCCATGTTACCGAGCGTCACCCCACGGGTTGAACTTCAGGGTCAGGTCACAGTCCACTGGCACAAACTTGCTGCTGCAGCTAACAGAAATCCTATCCAGGATGCCATCGTGATGCTGCTTGTAGTCCCTCACTGGCAGCTGCCCCTGATTAAGCTCCACCACGACCGACCGACCAGTCTCCAGTCCAACTCCAACCATGCACCGCCGCCGCCTTGACTCTCAGCTTCAGCTCACTAGTAAAATCCACCAGCACCTCCGCTCTGCACTATGTATCCACGTCTCACTGAGCTCCTCTCAATAGCAGTTGGGAACAGAACAGGATGGAAATAGAAAACTCGGCGAAATCACTGGGCATTTAAAGAGCCCGCACGACCTGCCCCTAACTGAAGACATGTCTTCACTTCTTAAAGTGGACCTGATTGAGAGATTTGTTTGCCATCTCAATCAGGTCCGCTGGCTGGGGCACGTCCTATATTTAGACCCCGCCCCCATCTGTGGCTAGAGAAGGGAATAAACGCGTGGGAAAACCAAAAACCAAATAAAAAAAAAATAGACGCCAGTCAGCTCCCGCTACCCTTCACAGATAGGGGCAATCTTCTAGACTGCACAAAAAAGTAGTGTGGTGGCCGCCCCTCCCGCACTCCCAGTTCCGGCGCCTATGCACCTAGGTACAAATGACATTGAGGGAAATAGCGAGCTAGAGATACAGGCAAGGTTCGGGGAGCTTGCCAGGGTCTGTCATGACATAGGATGCACAATTTCCTTCTCGGAAATCCTGCCGGTGCCAAGGGCTAGTAGGGAACACAAAAGGAAGATTAGGAAGATAAACCAGTGGCTCAGGGAGTGATGTGAGGCCAGAGGGTATGGGTTGATGGGGGATTGGAGGGAGACT
Source organism: Neoceratodus forsteri (assembly GCA_016271365.2). Taxonomy (NCBI): domain Eukaryota; kingdom Metazoa; phylum Chordata; order Ceratodontiformes; family Ceratodontidae; genus Neoceratodus; species Neoceratodus forsteri. The sequence goes on along the minus strand of CM057459.1, from coordinate 1,287,056,086 downwards.
TGGGAGGATAAGGAGCTGTATGCTAGAGATAGGCTCCATCTCAATTTGAAGGGGAGGAGAATCCTTAAGTTGAAAATAGAGGGGTTCGTTGGTGAAAAGTGGGGTTTAAACTTGTGAAGGGGGAGGGATGGGAGAAAAGGCTGTCGAGGGGGGCAATAAAGGAGGAACTCTGTCTCCACCCTCTGGGGAGCTGGACGAATGCGAGAAAGGGCTGACTGGTAAAGTGTAGACCAGGGGAAAATGGAATCCCCATGGGAGCACGAGTAGGGGAAATGGAAGTATAGGGAAAAGGTGGAAGGTAGCCCTGCTAAATGCCAGGAGCTTGGACAATAAAATGCCTGAACTCCAGGCGATGCTAACTGAGGGATTGGTGGATGTAGCAGCAGTCACTGAGACCAGGGCCATCGCAGGACACGATTGGGACCTGAACCTGGAGGGTTACACTATGTTCGGGAAGGACAGGGGGGAGGGAAGGGGAGGAGGGGCAGCAAAAATTGTCAAAAACTGCATTGGCATATGGGAAGTAGAGGAGGCAGAGGGAACCATGGAGGTGATTTGGGTCACCTTAATAACAAGGGGGGGCAAGAGAGTAAAAATAGAAGTGGTGTATAGACTCCCTGCACTGGCGGAGGAGTTTGAGGGGAGTCTGGTGGCAGATGCTGGGAGACACTGCAGATTGGGCAGGAGAAGGTGGTGGTGTTGAGGAACTTAAACATGCCAGGAACAGACTGGGAGACTATGGCATCCTTGGTGGCCAGGGAACAGAGGTTGTTGGATGTCTTTCAAGACGCGTTCCTAACTCAGCAGGTGGGGGAACTGACCAGGGAGGCATGGGTACTGGATGTGGTTCTGGCAGACAGTGACCAGATTGGGGGCCTGGAGGTAAGGGACCCATTGGCAGGGAGTCACCATGCCATGGTCTGGTTCTGCCTGGACCTAGGATGGGTAGAAGGCTGCACAAAGATGGAGGTAACTGACTTCAGGGGGGTGGATTTTAAGGAAATGGGAAGGATCCTTAAGGAGCATTTGGATGTGACTGGGTCTGATATGGACGCTGACAGTAGGTGGGAAATCATCAGGAGAGGGGTGCAGGATGCTACCAGCACCTGTGCAAGAGTAAGACAAAATTGGGGCAGGGCCCAAAAACCCCACTGGTGGATCAGGGAGGTCCAGGAGGTGGTGCGGGGAAAGAAGGCAGCCTATAGGCAATTCAAGTGCTCAAGGAGTGAAAGGAAATGAGGGGAATATGAGCTGATGGCTAGAAGGGCCACTAGGGTGGTTTAGGGCAGCTAAGGCAAGGAAGGAGCAGAACCTGGCCAGGAAAATTAGGAGAGGGAACAAGGGGTTCTTTAGATACATTTGGGGAAAAATAAAGGATGAAGGGGCAGATTAGCAGGATTAAAACTGGGGAGACATGGGCACAAGACCCGGGGGAACAGGCTGAGGTACTCAATGAGTGATTCTCCTCAGTTTTCACCAAGGAAAATGGGGGTGCTGCATCATACATGGGAGGAGACAGTGATACTGAGGAGGGGGGGCCCTTACCGATCGGCGGGTCTGCGGAGAGGGGGAGGCATCACTGGCAGGAGGGGGGGAGGCTAAGCAGGGAGAAGAGGTAGTGGAGGTGGAAATCACAGCAGAGAGAGTGAGGGAAGCCCTCAGGTCCCTTAAGGTGGAGAAAGCACTGGGGCAGGATAAATTACATCCCAGAATGCTGAAGGAACTTGCGGATGTCCTGATGAAACCCCTGGTGGAGCTTATCACCATCTCTCTGAGGACCGGTTGGGTGGCCCAGGACTGGTAGGTGGTGCATATAGTGCCTATCCACAAGGGGGGATCAAGGAAGGTGACAGGGAACTACAGGCCTGTCAGCCTGACATTGGTGTTGGGCAAGGTGATGGAGGGCATTGTCAAGGAGAAGCTAAGGGGGGCCTGGAAAAGTCAGGGTGCCTGGACAATAGACAGCATGGATTCATCCCGGGGAGAATCATGTCAGACAAACCTTGTGGAGTTCTATGACTGGGTGATGAGTGCCTTGGACCTGGGTAGACCAGTGGATGTCCTCTTTCTAGACTTCAGCAAGGCATTTGACTCTGTTCCTCATGAAGGCTTGTTGGATAAGCTGGGAGGAATTAGGGTGGGGAACCAGAAGATCAGATGGATAGGCAATTGGCTCCAGGACTGGACCCAGAGGGTCATAGTTGGTGGGATAGTCTCATCCCCAAGGAGGGTCATTAATGAGGTTCCACAGGGATCAGTCCTTGGACCCCTTCTGTTCAACGCATATGTCTCTGACATAAGGACAGGTACCAGGAGTGAGATGAGTCTCTTTGCAAATGAATCAAAACTGGGGGTGGTGGTGGACAGGGAGGAGGGGAGGGTGGCCCTACAGGGGGACCTGGAGGCTCTGGAAAGATGGTCTAGAAAATGGAAGTTGAGGTTCAATGCAGTGAAATGCAAGGTACTGCACCTGGGGGCCAGAAACCAGGGCCAAGTGTACATCCTGGGCGGGGAAATGCTACAAGTCTCAATGGCTGAGAGGGACCTGAGGGTGGTGGTGGATGTCAAGATGAACAACTCAGAGACTTGTAGGAGGGCAGCGGCCAAGGCCAACAGGATGCTGGGATGCATCACTAGGGAGATCACCTCCAGAAGGAGGGAAGTGATACTCCCTCTGTATAACTGCTTGGTGAGGCCGCACCTCGAGTACTGCATGCAGTTTTGGAGGTCACACTTAAAGAGGGACATTAAACACCTGCAGAGGGTCCAGAGGAGGGCAAGCAAAATGATTTGGGGCCTGAGGGACAGAACCTATGGGTAGAGGCTTGAAGAGCTAAATATGTACGCATTGGAAGAGAGAAGGGACTGGGGGGACATGATAGAGGTCTTCAGGTACATGAAGGGGGTAAATAGGGGAGGAGCAGTCTGGGTGCTTTGAAGGAAGGAGGAGGGGCAACTAGAGGACATGGGTGGAAGCTGGAGGAGGGAAGATTTAGGGGAGAAAGGAGGAGATGCTACTTCACTAAGAGGGTGGTGGAGCCATGGAATGCACTGCCCAGGGGGCTGGTGAAAGCAGAGATGGTGGAGGGATTCAAGAGGGGTGGGACAGGTACAGGGGAAGGGTTCTGGAAGCAAAATCCAATTAAGCGAGAATATCCGGAACTGGTAAGGGAGAAGCCAGAGAAGGAGCAGAGAAGACAGCAAGATCAGCTCCCAGGGTGGGGCCTGACCAAATGAGCAGATGCAAAAGACCGTTAGGCCTATTCTGCTTCCATTTTAGTATGTTAGATATAGGGATTGTCACTTAACTACAAATATTGATGTAGCTATGGCCTGTTGAAGTTCCTGTGTTACCCTATTGGAATTGTTATGTTTTATTACTTGTTTTTATAAATGGCCACAATTATTTAAGGGTGTGGCAAATATATTGCTTGTAGTACCCCTTGAGGCTTTTGTGACCATAAAGAGATTGTCCCTTAACTGCAAATACTGATAAATTTATGGCCTGTTGAATTTCCATTGTTATCCTATGGGAATCGTTATGCTTTATTACTTGACTTTTGTAGTGGCCATAATTATTTAACAGTACACTATATGTTATTCCTGTAGTACCCTTTGAGTCTTTTGTGACTACACAGAAAGACTGTTACTTAACTCCAAATATTAATGAAGAATCATTATGTATTATTATGTGTTTTTCATAATGGCCACAATTTCTTAAGGGTGTAGTATATGTTATTCTTGTAGTACCTCTTGGGATATTTGTGACCATATAGAGATTGTCACTTAACTCAAAATATTGTGGGAGTTATGGCCTATTGAGTTTAAAGTGTTATCCTATGGGAATCTTTATGTTTCATTACTAGTGCTTTTTAATGGCCACAGTTATTTAAGGGTGCAGCATATGGTTTTCTTGTAATACCCCTTGAGACCTTTGTGACAGCATAGAGATTATAACTTAACTCCACATATTGACAGAGTCATGGCCTGTTGAATTTCCAGTGGTGTCCTAATGGAATTGTTATGTTTTAATATTGCTTCTTTTACTGGCCATAATTATTTAAGTGTGTGACATATGTTATTCTTTTATTTATTTAGCTTTTGTTGACCGGGTAAGTGTACTAGACAAATCCTGCCTATTTTCAGGCACAACCCTGGGGAGGGGGATACAGATGAATGCCAACTGACCTTGAACCAGATTAAGCTGTTGGTGGTATATTTAGTGAATAAGGGAAATTGGCCAGGACACTGGGGAAATTCCCCTACTCTTTTCGATAATTGCCATGGGATCTTTAACATCCACCTGAACTACCACCAATCCAGGCAGATGGGACCTCGGTTTAACATCTCATCCGAAAGATGGCACCTCAGAAGTGCAGCACCCCTCTCATGCTGCACTACAGTGTCAGTACTGGGATATTAACCCAAGTGTCAGATGTCGGAACTGAACCCACGCCCTCTGATCTCCTGGCCTCAGAGGCGAGTGTGCTACCTACTGAGCCACTGACATTGACATTAGTACCCACTGAAACCTTTGTGACCATATAGATATTATAAAGTAACTCAAAATATTGACAGAGTTATGGCCTGTTGAAGTTCAAGTGTTAAGCTATGCCAATTGTTTTGTTTTATTCTTGTTTTTCTTAATGGCCACAATTATTTAAGGGTGTGGCATATATATTCCTTGTAGTACCCCTTGAGACCTTTGTGACCATATAGAGATTATAGCTTAACTCCAAGTGTTGAAAAACTTATGGCCTATTGAAATTCCATTGTTATCCTATGGGAATTGTTATCCTTTATTGCAGTACTTGCCATTTGTAATGGCCACTATTATTTAACAGTGCAACATATGTTATTGTTCAAGTACCCCTTGAGCCCTCTGTGACCATACAGAGACTGTCACTTAACTCCAAATATTGATGAAGTTATTACTTATTGACATTCCAGTATTATCCTATGGGAATCTTTATGTTTTATTACTTGCTTTTCTTAATGGTTAGAATATTTAAGGGTGTAGCATTCATATTTTTTTTAATTCCCCCTGAGAGCTTTGTGACAATATAGAGATTGCCACGTAACTCCAAATATTGGCAGCATTATGGCATGTGGCATTTCCAGTGTTATCCTATAGGAATTGTTATGTTTTTTTACTTACTTTTATTAATGGCTACAATTATTTAAGGGTGCAGAATACAGGATGATATTCTTATAGTATCTCGTGAGACCTTTGTGCCCATATAAGGATTGTCCCTTAACTCCAAATACTGATGGAGTTTTGGCCAGTTGAAGATCTTGTGCTATCATAAGGGAATTGTTATGCTTTAATACCTGTTTGTTTCTTTAATGGGCACCATTGCTTAAGTATGTGGCATATGTTATTCTTGTAGCATCCCTTTTAGGCCTTTGTGACCATGTAGAGATTTTAACCTAACTCCAAATATTGATGGACTTATTGTCTGTTGAAATTCCATTGTTATCCTAGCAGAATCATTATGTTTTAGTACTTGCCTTTTGTAATGTAGACAATTATTTAAGTGTAACATATGTTATTCTTGTAGTACACCTTGAGTCCTTTGTGACTACACAAAGACTATTTCTTAACTCCAAATATTAATGAAGTTACAACCTGTTGAATTGCCTGTGTTATCCTATGGGAATCATTATGTTTTATTTCTCACTTTTCTTAATGGCCACAATTATGTGAGAGTCTGGCATATGTTATTCATGTAATACCCCTTGAGATCTTTCTGATCATATAAAGATTGTCACATAACTCCAAATACTGTTGGAGTTATGGCCTGTTGAGGTTTCAGTGTTATCCTATGGGGATCGTTATGTTTTATTATTTGCTCATTTTAATGGCCAAAATTATCTAAACTTGTGGCAGATGTTATGTTTTCAGTACCCCTTGAGACCTTTGTAAAAATATGAAGATTGTCAATTAGGTCAAAACATTGCGGAGTTGTGGACTGTTAAAGTTCAAGAGTTATCCGCTGGGTACCACTATGCTTTATAAGTTACTTTTTTTAATGGTCGGAATTACTTAAGGGTGTGGCACATGTTGTTCTTGTAGTAACCCTTGAATCCTTTATGACCATATTGAGACTGTTACTTAACTCCATATACTGATGGAGATATGACTTGTTGACATTCCAGTGGTATCCTATGGGAATCGTAATGTTTTATCACTTGCTTTTCTTAATGGCTAAAAATAATTAAGGGTGTGGCAAATGTTATTTTTTTAATACCCCTTGAGACTTTTGTGACCATGTAGAGATTGTCTATTAACTTCAAATATTGATGGAGTTATAGTCTGTGGCATTTCCAGTATTATCCTATCGGAATTGTTATGTTTTATTACTTGCTTTTGTTAATGACCACAATTATTTAATGGTGCAGCATACAAAGTTATTTTTGTAGTATCCCTTGAGACCTTTGTGACCATATAGGAATAGTCACTTAACTCCAAATACTGATAGAACTATGGCCGGTTGAAGTTCTTGTATTATCACATGGGAATTGTTATGCTTTAATACTTGTTTTTTTTTCAATGGGCACAATTGTTTAAGAGCGTGGCATATGTTATTCTTGTAGTACCTTTGTGACAATATAGAGATTATGACTTAACTCCAAATATTGATGGAGTTATGGACTGTAGAAATTCCAGTGTTACACTATGCCAATTGTTTTATTTTATTACTTGTTTCTTTTATTTAGTTGTTTAACCAGGTATAGCACACTAAGCTGAAAGCTTTTTTGCAGGAGCGACCTGGGAGCACAAGGAGGTTAAGTGACTTGCTCAGGGTCACACAGTATGCAAGTGGAAGCTGTGGGATTCAAACCCAGGTCTGGTCTGCTGGATGTCACCAGATTTGCAGCTCAGAGCCTTAGACCACTGCGCTATACTGCCTATTAATGGCCACAATTATTTAAAGGTGTGGTATATATATTGCTTGTAGTATGAGTTGAGACCTTTGAGGCCATATAGAGATTATAACTTAACTCAAAACATTGACAGAATTATGGTCTGTTGAAATTCCATTGTTATCCTATGGGAATCATTATGCTTTATTACTGGCCTTTTGTAATGGCCACAGTTATTTAACAGTGCAACATATGTTATTCTTCTAATACCCCTTGAGTCCTTTGTGACCATACAGAGACTGTTACTTAGCTACAAATAATGATGAACTTATGACCTGTTGAATTTCCAGTGTTATACTATGGTAATTATTATGTTTTATTACTTGATTTTCTTAATGGCTACAATTATTTGAGGGTGTGACATATGTTATTCTTGTAGTAACCCTTGGCACCTTTCTGACCATATAGAGATTGTCACTTAACTCCAGATATTGATGGAGTTAAGGCCTGGTGAAGGTCCAGTGTTATCCTATGGGGATCGTTAATTTTTATTACTTGCTTTTTTTAATGGCCACAATTATTTAAGGGTGTAGCACATGTTATTCTTGTAGTACCCCTTGAATACTTTGTGATCATAAAGAGACTGTTACTTATATATGTTGCTTGTAGTACCTCTTGAGACCTTTGTGACCATATAGAGATTATAACTTAACTCCAAATATTCACAAACTTATGGACTATTGAAATTCCATTGTTATCCTATGGGAATCGTTATGGTTTATTACAGTACTTGTCATTTGTAATGGCCACTATTATTTAAGTGTGCAACATATGCTATTGTTCTAGTACCCCTTCAGTCCTCTGTGACCATACAGAGACTGTTACTTAACTCCAAATATTGATGAAGTTATGACTTATTGACATTCCAGTATTAAAATGCATACCAACATACTAAAATGCCTGCAGAATAGACCTATTGGTATCTCAAGTCTGCTCGATTTTCGGCACCCGCACTGAGTGCCAATTTTGGATCCCACCCTTGGGTTATACTGTCCCTAGTCCCAAATGTTCTACCTGTATTGGGCCTGGTCACATTCACCCTCCCCCTGTACCTGTCCCATCCCCTCTTAAACCCGTCCACAGTCTCCTCCTCTACCAGCTCCCTGGACAGTGCATTCCATGGCTCCACCACCCTTTCAGTAAAATAACAACTCCTCCTCTCCCCTCTGAGCCTGTTCTCTTCCAGCTTACACCTGTCACCTCTGGTTGACCCACCTTCCTTCCTTTGGAGCACCCTGATTGGGCCTCCTTTATTGATCCCTTTCATGTACTTAGAGACATCTATCATGTCCCCCTGTTCCTCTTCTCCTCCAGGGTGTACATGTCAAGCTTCTTGAGCCTCTCCTCATAGGTCCTCTCCCCCAGGACCCATATCATTTTGGTTGGCCTCCTTTTGACTCTCTCTAGGAGTTTAATGTCCCTCTTTAAATGTGGTCTCCAAAACTGTACACAGTACTCGAGGTGTGGCCTAACCAAGCAGTTGTACAGTGGAAGGATCACTTCCACCTTTCTGACCTTTCTGGAGGTAATCTCCCTTGTAATGCATACCAGCATCCTATTTGCCCTTGCTGATGTCCTCCTACAGGTCTCTGAGTCATTCATTTTGACATCTAACACTACCCCCAGGTCCCTATCACCCTCCGTGACTTGAATCATGTCTCCTCCCAGATTATACCCCTGGCCTGGATTTCTGACTCCCAAGTGCAGAACCTTGCACTTTCCCACCTTAAATTTTAGTTTCCATTTTCCCAACCACCTTTCCAGAGCCTCCAGGTCCTCCTGCAAGGCCAACTGCCCCTCCTCCTCATCCATCACTGCACCCGGCTTTGAGTCATCTGCAAAGAGACTCATCTCACTCCTGATCCCCCTCCTGATGTCTGAGCTATAGTAATTGAACAGGAGTGGCCCTAGCACTGACCCCTGGGGAACCCCACTAGTAACCCACCTTGGGAATGAGGCTAACCCTCCAACCACCACCTTCTGAGTATGCTCAGACAGCCAATTTCCTATCCATCTTAACAATTATCTCCCTACCGCATTTCCTTCAGTTTAGCTAGCAGGCCACTGTGGAGTATCTAATCAAATGCCTTGCTAAAGTCACTGGCCTACCCTGGTCCAGGGCCCCTGTCACTCAGTCATAGAACTCAACAAGGTTTGTCTGGCACGATCTTCCCATGACAAAGCCATGCTGCCTGTTGTCCAAGTACCCAGTTTGCTCCAGTAACCACCTAGCCTTTCCTTGACAATACCCTCCATCACCTTGCCGACCACCGATGTCAGGCTAACAGGCCTGTAATTTCCTGCCTCCTTTCTTGATCCTCCCTTGTGGATCAGCACAACATGGGTTACCCTCCAGTCTTGGGGCACCCATCCAGTCCTCATAGAGATGTTGAAAAGCTCCACTGGATGGACTGCCAGGACATCCACCAGTTCCCTCAGCACCCTGGGATGTATCTCATCTGGCCCAGGTGCTTTCTCCATCCAAAGGGACCTTAGGGCTTCCCTTACTGTTTTTACTGGGATTTCAGTCTCCACATCGTCCCCCTTTTCACCCTGCACTGCTGGGCCCCCACCTGTCTGTGGTGGCCACTCCCTTTCCCCAGACCCATCAGGGCTCTTGGTCTCTACCAGTCCCACCCCTTCCTCTGGTTTGCCCCACCCCCTCACAAGAAATAGCCCCTCCATCCTCCCTGGTAAAAACTGAGGCAAAGTACTCATTTAGGACTTCTGCCTGTTCCCCCGCCTCCTTTGCCCAACCATGCCCTATCCTTATTTTGCTGATCTAGCCCCTTACTTTCCTTTTTTCCCCAATGCATCTAAAGAACCCCTTGTCCCCCATCCGAATCCCACTGGCCAAGGACTGCTCCTTTTTTGCCTTAGCTGCTCTCACCATCCTGGTGACTCTCTTGGCTGTCAGCTCATATTCCTCCTGATCCCTTTCACTCCTTGAGCACTTGAAGCACCAATAGGCTGCCTTCTTTTCCCTCACCACCTCCCACGCATCCCGGGTCCACCAGCAGGGTTTTCTGGCCTTATCGAACTTACACCTTTCCCTTGTGCAGGATCTGGTAACCTCCTGTATTCCCCTCCTAATGATCCCCCACCTGCTGTCAGCATCCAGCCTTATCCTGTCCAGATGCTCTTTAAGGATCCTTCCCATCTCCCTGAAGTCTGCACCCCTAAATTCGATTACTACCATCCTTGTTCAGCTTTTCTCTCCTGCAGGTCTAGGAAGAACCAGACTGTGGCATGATCACTCCCCACCAACAGGTCCCTCACCTCTAGGCCCCTACTCTGATCACTGTCCACCGGGACCATGTCCAGTGTTTGGGCTCACCCACCTGTTGTGTCAGAAACACATCCTGGAAGACATCCAGCAGCCTCTACTCTCTGGCCACTGGTGATGTCATAGTCCTCCAGTCTGTTCCTGGCATGTTGAGGTCCCCCATTACCACTACCATTCCCTTTCCCAATCTACAGTGTCCCTCGAGATTTGCCACCAAACTTTCTTCCAGGACCTCTGCCAGTGCTGGTGGTCTGTGTACCACTCCAACCTTTACTCTCTTAGCCCCAGCATCAGCAAGGTGACCCAAACAGCCTCCACATTCCCCTCTGCCCCTCTACCTCTCCTATTTCCATGCCATTTCTGACTAACAGTGTTACACCACCCACCCTTCCCTCCCCCCGTCTGTTCTGAACATCATGTAGCCCTCCAGATTTAGGTCCCACTTATACCACTGTGTGGCCCAGGTCTCAGTGATTGCTGCCACATTTGCCTCCCCCTCAACTAGCATGACCTGGAGCTCAGGCATTTTATTTCCTAGCTCCTGGCATTTATCAGGACCACTCTCCACCCTTTTTTCCTCCTCTCCTTTCTCCCCCTTGAGCTCCCATTTCTCAGCTCCTGCACCCTACCTGGTGACCCATTTCCATATCTCCCTAGCCTGCCAGAGGAGTGGAAATGGGAAGCTTTATGTTTTATTACTTGCTTTTCTTAATGGTCAAAAATATTTAAGGGTGTGGCATATGTTATTTTTTCAAGACCCCTTGAGAGTAGTGGGGCAGTATAGAGATTGTCACTTAACTCCAAATATTGACAGACGTATAGCTTGTGGTGTTTCCAGGGTTATCCTATGGGAATTGTTATGTTTTTGTCTCTTGATTTTTTTAATGGCCACAATTATTTATCTATCCATTTATTTATTTTTATTTTTTAATTTAGTTTTTGTTAACTGGGTAAATGCACTAGACAAATCCTGCCTATTTTCAGGCATGACCCAGGGGAAGGGAATACAGATGAATGCCAACTGACCTTGAACCAGATGGTATTTTTAGTGAATGAGAGAAATTTGGCCAGGACACCAGAGAAATTCCCCTACTCTGTGCTGCTGTCCCAGTGGCCAGAGGGGGAGTATGGATGTAGAGGAGCTCTGACTGAGAGCAGCATGGCTCAGTTAGAGATTGGAAAGATGGAGAGAGTGCTGGTCAGCGCGGTGCTGGAGGAGGAGAATCTGGTAGAGGACGTTCTAACAGATGAAGTGCAGCAGTTCGCGGACAGTTTAACTACAGAGGACGTTCAGAGTGTAAGAAACAGGCAAGATACCTTTATTGTTGCTGAAGCAGAGGGATTGCCGATTCTAAATGCAGTAGAAATGGATTGGATGCCTTTAAAACCAGCTAGGAAAGCCGGCAACGCGGAAATGGAGAAAAAATTCGGCGACAGTGTGGTACCGTCTCTCGCGAGACTGGCGAGGGCAATTTACATCACTGTGAGCTGAAAAACCACTATGGAGGTCGGAGGAGGAAGAAAAGCAATGGAGAGGAAGAAATCTGCAGTAGTGGCCTCAACGAACAGGGAAATGGAGGCGAGAGGGTTCGGGTTAAGTGCTAACAACTTGGGATGTGTGAGTAACCCGAATTCAGTTCAGAACTTTGCACCATTACAAGTAATGAAGGATTCTGGTTTTGTCCTTAATACCACAGTTATCAATGAGACTGAAAAGGACAATGTAATATATCAAGTCAAGACTGATACTCAATCTGGAGTGACTGAATTTATGTTCCCTTCTGGTTCTAAAGTTGGGAAAACAAATCTTGAGTCTCTGTTTAATAAAAAACAAGGAGCTGGTTGTTTAGAGGGGGTAGGGGATCATGATAGCTCCTGGTCTCCTCAATCAGCATTAAAGGCAGCTGGATGGAGGCAGAAAGATGAAGGGGTATGGACACCTGATTCTTCTTGGGAAAATTCCTGGGGATGGCAGTCGGTTGCTCCTGTGTGGAAGCCAAGGGAAGGGGGGTTACATGCATCTTCCCAGGAAACTGTATCAGCTTCGGTAGTTGAAAAAGATGACCCTAGGGCAGTAACAGGCAGAGAGAAAACTAATCCTCTAAGAAAGGAAGAAAATACTGAATTACATGATTTAGGTCAGTCAAACATTAATGTAGAGAAGCAAGACAAACCCCTTTTATCTAGCCTTTTTTCACAGAGTAAAAGGGAAGCAGCCCCTAGAAGGAATGCGGTGAGGATTCGCTACAAGGGTGGATTAAAAGATAGACCCAATAGATTTTATGTGGGTAAAACTTTAATTAAAGATTCTTTGAAATTTTCACCTAGGGATGTCTATGCATTTATTAACATTTCAGGTGAGGACAATTTGATGTCAGTTTTCGTTCACCAGCACGTACTTGACCTTTTGGGAAAGATATAATCAAGTAAGTTTTCACCTTGTGCGGCTCTTTTTGTGATTCCTCTGTCTAAACCCTGATAAAATTTGTAACAGTGATGTTTAGAAATGAGGGTGTTCAAGTGGAAGACATTAAGTTTTGGCTTTCACAGAAATGTGAGGTCTTAAGTGAACCCGAACCCATTTTGGATTCGGAATTATTTTGGACTAGAGCATGGAAATTTAAAGTCAAACTTAAACAATCAGCAACTGGTATAAACCATATTCCAAACTCCTTTATGTTAGGGAGGGACAGGGGGGTTTGTTTCTATAGCGGGCAGCCCAGGGCCTGCTATAGATGTGGGTCCAAAACTCATTTATCTAGCGTTTGTGACCAGCCAAAATGTGACAACTGTGGGGAGGTAGGCCATAGTATCCTTTCTTGTACAAATGCGTTAAAGTGTGATTTGTGTGAAGAGAAGAACCATGCTTTTAAGGACTGTCCCTGGGCTGTACAAAATAAACATGCTAGTGGTATGTCAGATCTTTTGGTACAACATGCACAAGAAGCAGGAGAGTCTCGCCACGAAATAACAGTTGAGCGGGAGGAGGTTTTTCCACTGCAGAAAAAGGAACCTTTGACGGAAGATGTCATGGCTGGAGGGCAAATAGGGCAGCAGGGAGAAACTAGCAAAGAGGGGCTTGAGCTACTACAACCAGTTTGCTATCTTGATTCTGTAGATGAGAAGTGTGGTAAGATTCAGGGTAAGCTTGATCCACCTAAACCCCCTCCATTATTACGTAGGTCAGGTAGAGTAGTGAAGAATGTGGTACCGGTGGAGATGGAGGGTTTAGAATCCAAGAATCCTTTTGAAGAAGTGGCATGGGGAGACTTGGAAATGGACATGGGGGATACGGATTCCCAATTATCAATTCAGGAGGGAGAAAAGGCACATAAGGACGATTACAAGGGAAAGAAGAAGAAAAGGAGGAAAAAATGACATTAGAGTAATTAGGCAAGCTAGATTGGGTTACTAAATGGAGATCACTTGGGCTACTTTTAACACCCATAGTTTATTAAAGACAATTAAGAGACGAGCAGTGTTTCAAATAATTGCTGACTTACATATTTCTATCTGCTTCCTGCAAGAGACATGGATGTTCTCTAATTTACAGTTTCATGCTTTCTCTAAAGATTGGCCCTGGGGACCATCGTTTTGGTCATTTGGGGAGGACAGGGTGGACGGAATAGGTATTCTCTTTAACTCATTTAATTTCCAGTTACTTAAGTTAATAGAAGTCTGTCCGGGGAGAGTGTTAGTTCTTGATGGATTATGGCATGGTAAAAAGATTAGGTTGATTAATATTTACAGTCCACAATCAAAGGCGGGACGGGTGGAGTGTTTTTTGGATGTACGTCCTTACTTGGTAACAACATTACCGATTTTTTGGGGAGGGGATTTTAATTGTAAATTAAGTAAGGCCAGAGGGGCAGGTGGTTTAGGAAATGGAAAGAAATTATATTGTGACTCGTACTGTCTCCAGAAGATTGTTAAAACTGCAGCTCTGCTTAGTTGTATGGATAGCTCTAAAAAGAATGGAATAGGTACTTTTTTTACTAAAGGGAAAAGCTTTGAGATAGATTATCTTTTTATATCTAAGGATATACAGTTTCATAGTCCTCAGGTTATTCCCATAGAATTTTCAGATCATGCTTTGTTACTAGTAAAGGTAGGGCCACATCAAGGGTTTAGTCGGCTTAACTCTATTTGGAAATTAAATACATCATGCCTTAAAGAGAAGGTTGTTCAGGAAGTTATCCATAGTATTTTGCAAGCTAGGTTATCAGTAGCCTTTTTGTACCATGATCCTGGGAGATGGTGGCAGGAGACCAAGCAAGATTGTATTAAATGGTTTAAACATTTTGGGGCAAGGAAAGGAAATAATGATTTTTTAGAATATCTCAGACTTAGAAGACAGCTTTTTCATATTCTTACATGTACAACCACCTCTAGAAATAATTATGCGGAGCAGATAGCGAGGATTAAAAGTTTAATGAAAAACAAGCAGTATGATAGAGCAAAAACTTTGCATGCATTTGTTCAAAATCATTTAAAGAAATCGGTTTTTGGAGATCCCTTTGAATTGTGCAAAACAGTTAAGGAAAAGGTGAACCTAGATTTTTTAATACAAGGGCATTCTAAAGTTTCCTCAGTTAGTGCACTAGGGACGATTATTAAAAATCATTTCCGAGGTCTAGAGTCACAAGGCGTTTCTTCCTCTTTACGAATTATGCATTTTTGGGGACCCAGTATAAATCAAACTTGGAAACAGGAGGATTTGAAAGTTCTAGAGCGGCCTATTTCCAAGGTGGAAATTTTGGGAGTTATTACATCACTCAAGCTGAATGTGTCCCTGGGATTGGATGGGTTACCCAATGAGTTTTATAAAGTATTCTCTTCGGATTTAACAGAATGCCTCTGGATAATATTTTTTTTTTTTCTAAAGTCAGGAGTGAGTCTAAATTCCTTCATGGAAGGACGGCAGGTTTATATTTTTAAATCTGGAGATAGGGGAGATTTTAAAAACTGGAGACCACTAACTCTGTTAAATACAGATTACAAAATTTTGGCTTCTATTATTAACAATAGATTGAAAGGGGTGGTAGAGGATTTATTTTTACCTGTGCAACACAGTGGGATACCGAATAGAAGAATTCATACTATATTAGGATTTATCAGGGATATAATTGAGCAGGTTGGAAATGGGAGTTCTTCAGGGGTTATTGTTTCAGTAGACCTTGAAAAGGCATTTGACAGGGTGAATCATGAATTTTTATTCCTTACACTGAAGTGGTTTGGGATTCCACAGGGTATTATAAATCTGTTAAGGGGACTATACAAGAATGCAAAAGTATACCCAGTATTGAAAGGCTCTTTGGGAGAAGGATTTATTATGAAATGTGGAGTGAGGCAGGGATGCCCTTTAAGTCCGCTTCTATATAACTTTTCCTTAGAACCCCTGATAAGAGCAATATGTCTCCCACCATTATGGATAGGAGTAAGAGTACCAGGGGTTTCGGCCTCAGGACTAATACAGGCTTTTGCAGACGATATTTGTTTATTTTTTTCAAACCATTTAGATTTTTCAAAATGTATCACAGTTTTTTCAGAATATGCTGAAATATCTAATGCCAGACTAAATCCGCTAAAATCTAAAGGGCTTTTGTTGGGGGATTACCTGCAGGACTCGTTTTCCTATAGTTTAGTAGACTTTTCACATAGGCCTTTACTTATTTTAGGGGTAGAATTTCAAACTCAGAATTGCCCAATAGAGGTTTGGTCAAGAGTTTTAAATGCATTGTCTCAAAAAGTGAACATTTGGAAAGGGTTTAAATTTACTAAATTGAAAAGAATCCAGATTATTAAACAATTTGTTTTACCTCGACTACAGTATGTTGCAGTTCTTTACCCATTACCCATACAGCTGGAAACCAAATTATATAGTATATGTTTTCAAATGTTATGGGGTAGTCAGTTAAATCCAATTAAGAGAGGATGCACATACCAGAGTAGAAAACAAGGGGGCTTGGGGATGATAGACCCGGTAGTTTTCTGTTTTTCGTTATTCTGTACCTTTTCTTTGAAGAAATGTTTGCAGGGTTCGTTAGATCTAGACAGTATAATTTTCAGAAACCTTTTGAAGGCATATCTAAATATGTGGAAATCTTTACCTCCAAAATGGGCAGCAAGATTACAGGCACCTGATTATTTTAAGCCACTAGCTCAAAAACTATTTAGATGGCATATCTCACAAGATATGATTATAAGATACACTGCAAAAGGTTTATACAGTGAAATCATGACACAATACTTTTTAATTGAGCCATCTTTTAAAAATTGTCCGAAGGAAAATATAAATAATGTATTGGAACAGTTAAATAACCAAAGACTGCCTCCCTATATGTGGGAGAATACGTGGTTGACTATGTATGGGAAACTTAATGTCAGAGGAACTGCAAAACACAAGGCAATCGAAGATAGAATTTGTCCTTATCCAGAATGTGTTAATATGGAAGAGTCGATGGAACATTTTTTCTTTCATTGTTCCTTTTCCTCACAGTTATGGGGTTATTTAGCCCAGAAATGGAATCTTACATGGTTAGCCAACATAGATTATGACCTTTTAGTTACTGGTATTTTTCCTACTTATTTAAGGAATTTAGAGAAAGATACACTAAGAGTTTTTTTGGCCACCTTATGGTTTTGCCTATGGCATACCAGGGTTCAATGGGTGTTATACCAAAAAAAAACCTTCCTTTGAGGTTTTAGACTATATGTTTCAAAATATGTTAAATAAGGTATATAAGGAAGAAAGTCAATGTTATAATACGGAGAAAGTTAGAATGTGGTGAAGGGGATTTCTTCATTTTGTCAAATTTAAATAAACATGAATATTAATGAAAGAGAGATTAGTAATGGAGAATCTGCAAACATGTTATAGAGGATATTATAGAATAGTAGACAATAGCATAGAGACTGTTTTTGCTTAATTACCTGAGTGATATTATTTTGTATGTTTTAATATTATCTTTTTTTTTTGTTAAACTTTATGCAGAATTTTTTCAAATGTATTAGTGTATTGTTATGATTTCTTTCTATTTCTGATTTGGACTTATATGTGTTTATTCAATAAAAGTTACCCCTACTCTTCTGTAGGTGGAAGGGCCATCTTGCTGAGAGATGGCCACTGTGGGAGAGATGCCGGAGGAGAAGGATGTGGGTTTAGTGGTGGGGGAGGCATCGCTGCTAACTAAGCAACAATCTATGGAGAATTTCAGTAATTTCCAGGAATGTGATGGAGAGGAGATATTTCATGAAGCCATTTCTGTGCCTGTGGTGTTTTTATCTACTAAAAATGTTTTTGCTTCCATGCCTATCAAAGCTACCGATGGAATGAATACCTTTACAGCTGATGTACAAGCAGAGGTTCAGTCGGCTGTGGAGGAAGCACCAAGTTTAAACATGAGCTCTGAGTCAATTACAGCTGCTGCTGATCTGTCTGACAGGCTGAATGAACGCTTTGACAGCAGGAATGAGGAAGTAGTGAAATCAACACTTCTTCAGCCGAAGGGTGAGTGTGCTCTAACAAACATTGCTACTGTGGCTAACGTTGACTGTTTTAAGGCTGGCAGTTCAGTCGCTAATCCTAGCGAGTGCTGAAAGCCTTCAGAAGCAGAAAATATTAAACAAAGCAGTGAAAGAAAAGCGCTCCCCCACTAGATAAAAAAACTGTTAACTTGGTTCCCAAACAAAATGTGCAAGATTTATCTTTCAAAGAACAACCTCACCTGTCTAAAGAGGCAGGGTTTGTGTTTTACCCGCCGGTGAAATGGTGTTCTGAAACAGAAGGGTCCACTCAAATAAAATACCAAACTGCTGTAAATGAACAAGAAGGGGTGACTGAATTCAGTTTTCAGCAGCCTTTAGCCCCTCAAACACTACCCTCAAGCAAAACCTTTGCTAAAACTTCAGTGTGAGAGTGCAACAAGATAAACAAAAAATGCTGCAACTACTTCGGATGTTTCTAATAAACATGCATTAGAGAATGTAAAGGTACATGATGATACTTGGTTGCCTCATAAGGCGCTTCAAGAAGCAGGATGGGAAAAATCTGCTTCAGGCATTTGGACTCCTGACTCGGCCTGGGATTCAACTTTTAATTTTCAAACAGCATCCCCAGAGTGGCGACCGAAGCTTTCACTGCATCAGGCTCAAGGAGAAAATAAAGATGGACTGACCCCTAGCGAGAAGAATGCAACTCAGGTGGAAAAGACACCTTTACCAAAATTGAAAGTTCACTCAAATTTAGAAACAAAAACCTGTTCCTATTCCACAGGTCATTAAAGACAAGGAGGATCTGTTAATCCAAACAAGCCATTGCTCTCTGAATTATTTTCCCAATCAAGACGTGAAGCAGCTCCTCGGTGAAATGCTGTATGAATTCACTACAAGGGAGGTTTAGAAGAGAGACCTGATAGGTATTACATGGGGAAATACCTAATAAAAGACTCTTTGTGGTTTTCTCCTATATATGTGTTCACTTTCATTAATATCTCTGGGGAGGAAAACTTTGATATAAGTTTTAGATCAGCCTATAGTTTAGACCTTTTTTGGGAAAGATATGGGCAAGTTAAATTTTCTCCCACATGGGCCGCTGTTTTGGTAATTCCATTCACTAAACCTTTAATTAAAATGTTACTGTTATGTTTAGGAATGAGGGGGTCCATGTGTGGAAGACATAACATATTGGTTGTCCCAGAAATGTGACATTCAAAATGAACCCAAACTCTTTTTGGATTCAGAACAATTCTGGACGGGGGGATGGAAGTACAGAGTAAAACTCATGCAATCTGACTCTGGGATTGAACATATCCCTAATGCTTTCCTGTTGGGCAGAGACCGTGGGGTATGTTTCTATAGTGGGCAGCCTACAGCGTGCTACAAGTGTGTGTCAAAAACACATTTCTCTAGTGTTTGTGATCAACCCAGATGTGACAACTCTGGGGAGGTAGGCCATGTAACCGTGCCAACCACACTAAATGTGACTTTTATGAGGATTTTGGACATGCCTTTAGAGAGTGCCCTTGGGTGGCAAGAAATAAAGCCTCTTGCGGGAGCACTGACTTGATAATCCAGCAAACCCAGGATGCTGTGTCTATACAAGAAGGCACTACAGTAGATAAACCTAAGCCTTCCTCTCAGCATAATTTGTATATAGAAATCCTCTCTACAGTCCTGCCCCTGTACCTCTCTTAACAGTAGCACCAGAAGGTTCAGCCAAAACAGAAAAAGAGGTTATAGAACAATTTGAACCAGTTTGTTATAAAGATCCAGATGATACAGAGAGTGTTAGAATAGCAAGCTCGGCAGCATTCCCCCTTCCTCCGAGAAGATCCAGTAGGCATCTTTAATCATTGGCTGCACCTCACAGTGAGTCAATTGAATCTCCAAATTCTTATGCCACACTGTTCACCTCTTGGGGTGACTCAGAAATGGAAACTGGAGATTCAGATTCCCAAAAATCTGTGCAGGAAAACATAGGTACCCCAATAGAGGAATACAAAGAAAAGAAAAGAAAAAAAAACAGAGGAAAAAATAACATGATCCCATTACTTACAGTAAATTGAATGGCAGGTTACATATGGAGCACACTGAACATTCACAGTTTATTGAATTCTGTTAAAAGATAAGCTGCCTTCCAATTTCTTCAGGATAAGAACATTGCAGCTAGTTTTTTGCAAGAAACATGGATGTTTTCCCATGAACAAATAGCCTAGTTTCAAAGGGATTGACCATGGGGCCATCATATTGGTCATTTGGTAGAGATTGTGCGGACAGGATTGGAATTTTATTTAATTCCTTTCACTTTGTCTTAAACAAATTAATACAATTAATACCTGGGAGGATACTAATAACTGATGGATTATGGCATGCCAGGAACTGTAGATTTATCAATACTTATAACCCACTGACTAAAGCTCTTAGAACTGAATATATGAAAACAATCAACCCTATTTGATATCTTCACTTAACATTTTTTGGGGCTGGGACTTTAATTGCAGTCTGAACATACAGGGTAGATCGAATAAAAAAATCTGCTATTTTTCAAATTGTTTGGCATCTGTCATAAAACTTGATGATATCTCAAATTGTAACCACTTAGCAAATTCTGGGTCTAATTACACTTTCTTTAAAGGAAATGTAGGTTCAATGATAATCAATGGTGATTATTTATTTACTTCTAAAGCTGTTACAGTAGGTAAGTTTAAACTAGTTCCAGTAGAATTTTCAGACCACCTTCTGGTACAGATTGAAACTGGAGTTCCACCCTCCTCATTTGGGAAAAAAAGCAGATGGAAGTTAAACACTTCCATTCTTAAAGAGGCATTGGTAAAAAAATCAATTCTGCTTATTTTGAAAGCTAGATTATCAGTGGCTTTTTTATACTCAGACATAGGATCCTGGTGGATGGAAACAAAAAATGAGTGCTGCAAGTGGTTTAAAAAATATGGCATTCAGTGGAGTAATTCAGACTTCCTTTCTTATTTAAAACTGATAAATCAATTTCAGTACCTCATTTCTTTAGCTAATACTTCTAAATTTGATTATTCAACTGAAATAGAAAACATCAAAAATCGAAAAAGTTTTTCAATATAACAGAACCAGGATTCTTCAGGCAATCTTAACTAATCATTCAAAAAAACAGTGGTAGGAGATGTGTTTGAACTATGTAAAAAATTAAAGAGCCTACAGCCTTGCAATACCTAGATTGTAATCAAACTAGAGTGGAGAATGAAATTGTCATTAATTCTATGATCAAAACCCATTTTTGTAATTTACAACCTGACACTTATCCGTCTATTACAGAAATAAATAGATATTTAGGAGTCCCTCCTGAGCTTTTGGATTCCCAGGACATTAAAAACATGGTACCACCTTTTTCTTGTATAGAAATAGGAACAGTCATTCATAATTTAAAAGATAATATTACTCCAGGTGTGGATGGCCTTTCCAATCTATTTTATAAAACTTTTCAATCAGGAATCTCTTCTTGTTTGCATTTGGTATTTCAGTTTTTTATGTCAAGGGAATTGATTCCAGAGTCTTTTACAGAAGGACTAATGATATATATTTTTAAATCAGGAGACCGAGGTGACATTAAGAATTGTAGGCCCATTCCAATCTTAAATTCAGACTATAAAATCTTTACTACCTTATTAAATAACAGATTAAAAATAATAGCTAATAAGGTAATTTCACATCTGCAGTTTTGTGGCTTGCCGGATAGGCAAATACAGTTGGCTTTAACAATTATTAGGGACTTAATTGAGTCCTTATCATTAGAAGGTAAATCTGGTTATTTGCTTTTAATAGATTTAGAGAAAGCATTTGATAGGGTGAATCACTTATATTTGTTTCAGGTTTTAGAATTTTTCAGGATTTCCGGTTTAATAATAAAGATTATAACAGCACTGTACAAGTCTGCCAAAGTTTACCCAGTAATAAAGAGAACTACAACAAAAGGAATTTAAATTAAAACAGGGGTACACCAAGGTTGTCCTCTCAGCCCTTTGTTATATGTTTTCCCACTCGAACCTTTATTAAGAGCTTTAGTCTTTCCACCTAGATGGGAAGGGTTATAAATGCCACTGTCCAATATGCAGTTGATAGTTCAGGCCCTTGCAGATGATGTTTGTCTCTTTTTTAAGAACCAAGATCAGATAGAATTTTTAAAGAATTTAAACTTTTTTCATTTATTTCCAATGCTAAAAATCAAACTGCTATTAATTATAATATTATCAGAATTTCTGAAGAACCCCTCTATATATTAGGTATACAGTTCGGACCTCAAAATCTTCCTGAAGAGAATTGGGACATGGTGTTAAAAAATGTTGAATCAAAAATGGCTAGGGGAAACAGTTTAAATTTACAAAACTAAAAAGAATTCAGGTCCTTAAATAATTTATAATACCTTGTCTACAATATGTAGCCGTGATCTATCCTTTATCTTCGCAATATGAGACTAGGTTATATAGTTGCTGTTTTCAACTATTATGGGGGAATAGATTAAACCCAGTTAAGTGATGCTATAATTACTTAGCAAAAGAGAAGGTGGGATTAGGAATGATTGATCCTATTATTTTTTGCCAGGTCCTTTTTTTTTCTCATACGATTAGAAGATGTTTCTGTATCCAGAGAGTCGAGATGGACAATGGATTTCGAATTCTCTAGGGCGGTATATGAAAGCATGGCGTATTAGTGCCCCAAAAATTAGCCCCCACATCTACATACCATCCTATTTCAGACCAGCAGCACAGAAGCTATACAAATGGCAAGTTGCAAAAGTCAGATAAGAGCCAACTCCACTAAAACTCCATATAAATCCATAATGTCTAAGGTCTATGCCATGGATCCCAGTTTTAAAAATTGCCCCACAGCTATGAATAATAACATTCTAGATCAACTTAATAATCCTAGACTCCCAGAGTACATGTGGGAAACACAGTGGCTTATCATGTATGGCTGATTAAACATTGGAGGTACAGCTAAGTATAAATCCAAAGAGGAAAGAAACTGTCCTTATCCTGAATATATTAATCAGGAAGAAACAATGGATAATTTTTTCCTTTATTGTTCTTTTTCTAAATCTTTACGGGTATATGCTGCAAAAAAATGGAATTTGGCATGGTTATCACATATTAATTATGATATTTTAGTAATTGGTATAGTTCCACCTTGTTTACAGGTTTATGACAAAAGTATATTAATGATTTCTTTTGCATGTTTACGATTTTGTTTATGGCAACTAAGATGGCAATGGGTTATTTACCAAAAGAAAAGCACGTATGATGGGTTTTGCCTCTATGTAAGGAATGAATTACAGAAAGTGTACTTGAAAGATAATCAAATTTATAATGTAGACAAAGTTAAAGTATGGTCGAAGGGGTTTTCCCATATCATTAAATATAAATAGCTTGTTAAGTATGGATAAAGAGTTACCCCTAAGGGTAAAGAATTCTTGAGGTAAAATCCTTTGTTTTTTCTATTTCCTTTTGTTTTTCCCCTTGTAAATACTGTATAGATGTTCTTCATGTTTTGTTCATTGTATTTTGTCATTTATGCACTATTGTAAATAAAAACTCCCCTACTCCGTGGAGGGGGTGCTGGTGGACCATGGCTTCATCCTCAGGAACTGTTCAGTCTGCTGGTGTACCTGTAGGAGAACAGAGCTCTGCTCCTGCAGGTCCAGCTTTGGAGCCTGTTTCCTCACAATTGCCTGTGAGTTCAGCAGCAATGGCTGATAGTTGCAGTTTACCTGACCATTCTTCTCATGCTTCGTCCAGATTTCTTCCAGCTGATGAGTTGTAGCTGAAGTCTCTCCTCGCTACTCATAGGAGTCAAGTCCTGGCTGTAATCAATGCTGTTGCACCTGTCACATCTCCCTCTCTGAGTTTACATGCTACAGTGCCTGCACTGGAACCTGTTATGGAATGTCCTGCTTTGCCTCCTGCTGTGGTACATTTGGAAGCTCCGTTGGTGCTGAGTTGGCAGACTGTTCCTGATGCACCTATTGCACCAGTGTTGCAACGGGCTGAGTCAGCAGTTATACTTCCTGCTACCCAGGCTTTGGCTGCCATATCTGTACTGCCTGCTATGGGGATCGTTTAGTCAGTTATACCTGTGAGTACTGTGCCTTTTGCTTCTTCTATGCCCATGGCTAGCCCACTCCTTGTAGAGCATTCCACGCCATCAAGGGAGTCCATCCCTCTTGCTACTGCACCCTTGCTGAATCCCCTACCTAGCTCCTTGGAGGCTTCGCTGTGGAATGCAGGCTGGAAACTGGGCAATTTGGGGCATTGGGTTCCTGATCCCAATCACAGCCCAATACATGGGCATGGCATACAGATGTCCCCTTTGGGTAATATTGTCCCTGTCTTGCTGGCTCCTTTGCTTCCTTCCCTTCCTGATGCCATGGACACTGATTTACATGCTGCTGATGTACAGCATACTGTTTTTGATATGGAGCAGCTTGAGAGAGTCCCACTATTGTCAGACTCATCCTCAACTGGGGAGGGCCCTAGTACTCAGGGTACTTCTTGGGGAGATCGTATGGATGCAGATGTTCCAATACAGAACCCTCCTCCTGATCATGGAGCACAGGCAAAATTTACTTGGGAAGGATTTTGAAAGTGAGATGCCTTTCACAATTCCTCTTCTCCCTTGCAACGCAGAAATGCAGTCCGTCTATAATATGTTGGAAGCTTGGATGTTATCCCTGATTGACTTCATGTTGGTAAAACCCTCATTAAGGGCTCTCTGGGCTACTTCACTAATGAGATTTTTGATCTTATACATGTATCAGAAACTTCTCTGTATGCTATTAGTTTCAAGACTCCACAGGGATTGGACCGTTTTTGGACCAAGTATGAATTACTTTGATACTCTTCCTTATGGTTGCCCTTTTAAGCTATTCCTCTCACTAGACCAGACATAAAATCTGTTACAATTTTGTTCCATAATGAGACTGTTGCAGTACATGATATCGCCCATTGGTTGAAACAGTGTTGAATGTATTGGGGTCATCACAACCTCTCTTTGATTCAGAGCACTTTTGGACCGGTGGTTGGAAATTTAAAGTCCATCTTCGGCATACTAGTGTGGGCCTCGTTCATTTGCTGAACAGTTTGTTTTTGGGTAGGGAAAGGGGTCATTGTTTTTATGTGGGTCAGCCGTGTACTTGCTTTAAATGTGGCTCCCCTTCCCATCTTAGTGCTGCCTGTGATAGTTTGAGGTGCTTTCTTTGCCTTTCCTTTGGTCATGCCAGTATGGACTGTACTGTTGACCTTAAGTGTAATTTGTGTGAGGAGGTAGGTCATGGCTTTTGGACCTGTCCTTGGGCCACTCATAACTGTGGGGATTGCCTGATCTAGAATTACTCCTTATTGAAGCACAGAAGAAGGACATTGCTTCCTCAAAGCCTCCTCCATCCCCTATTACTGAGTTGTCTACCCTCCTTCTGGATTAGAACATTACTGCTTCTGAACCCCAGGCCTCTACCCAGCCTTCTTTACCTCCTAGTGAGTCTCCTTTGCAGCTCATGCCTCAAGCCCCTGTTCTGGTAACCCCCCCTCTCTCCTGTTCTGGAAGTTGAGGAGTCCTCTCTCACTCCAGCAGAGACCAACGATACTTTGGTCAATGCTCCTCCTGAACCTTTTGTGCAGGCGAAGAAGAGGGCTCAGAAACAAACCAAGTCTAGGTCTAAACTGGCTAAAGCTTCCTCACCTGGTGGGATTGTTTCATTACACAATAAATTTGAAGTACTATCAGGGCAATCTCAGTCTTCGGATTTGGGAGCTGATTCAGATGCTTCTTCCCATCCCATTGTATCCTCTGACTCTGAAAGTGACAAATCTAAGGATATAGCCACCACTAGTAGGCCTCTGAGGCATGGAGTTCATCCCCATAGGAGTATCAGAATGGGGAAGATAATCTGATTTGTCTATTTTTTTCTTTCTCTTCCCTGTTTTTTTAAGATGGCCTCAGCATTTCAACTTACTGTTGCCATCTTGAATGTTAATAGTGTTAAAAATGCTTGACGGAGTCTTCTTTCTTTTCACTTTCTGCAAGATTAACAGTGTGATATTTGCCTTACTCAGGATACCTGATTGAATGTCCTTTCTTTGGTTTTTGTGGCTAGGAAGTTTTGGCTTTGGGGACCCTCTTTTTTTCCTTTAAGTTGGATCCATGTGATGGTGTTGGGGTTTTATTCTGAGGTTATAGTTTTTATGTTACTAAGTTGGTTGAAATAGTTCTGGGCTGTGCTTTGTTAATGGACTTTGTTTATTTAGATACTGGTTGGCAGTTGATTGTGGTGTATGCACCAATTACAAAAGAAGGGAAGGTGGACCTTTTTAACAGAATAAAATTGTATCCATTCACAACTAGGTTCCTTATGTGGGGTGGCGATTTTAATTGTGTTGTGCATAAGGGGGATCGAGGTGCATTGACTGACAAGGATTTTTGTGACACGAATTGTCTTACTCGCATTATTACTCAGGGTTGTCTTCAAGATTTTTATACGGTTTGTCATCCCATGGGTGGGCGTACTTTTTTTAAGGGTGCTTTATCCTCATGGATTGATTTTCTTTTTACTAATAATGCTGTGACTGTTTTTTCTGCCTGTACTATTCCGGTGGAGACTTCGGATCATGTAGTTGTGTCCGCTACCCTGGGAGTAGGTCTTCAGGCTACGGTAGGTAGAGGTTACTGGAAACTGAATATACTCTGTTTGGCTGAAGCTAGTTTTCTGCAGCAGGTGCATGACTTGTTAAAAGCCCGCATGTCTTTAGCTGGCCTCATGGAGGATTTGTTGTGTTGGTGGTTGGAGACTAAATCTGAACTAACTTCTTTAGCTACACGTTTTTCTAAATATGTTACATTAACTAATTATAAAAGATGTCTGTCATTAAGCTAACAGTTGGGGACATTGTACTCTGTGATAAACACCCAACATTTAAATTTGATGTCACAAGTGCAGGCTGTGAAAAAGGAGATGGCAGCCCTCCAATATTCGAGGGTCGCATCTCCTTTACATGAACATAAGGTTTGTTCTGCTAAGAAAACTGGTCTGGGAAATGCTTTAGACTATAGTCATAGGCGCTCCTCGGATCGCTTATTGATTGAAGTGGTATGCCCGGATGGTACAAAGTGCACTGGTTTTCTGGATATATTGAAGGTGGTTTCCTCACATTTTATGGCTCTGTATTCTGCACCTGCCTTGGATGAGACTGGGGCTGGCAATTTACTTTCTTCTCTGACCTTACCCTACTGCTCAGATGTGCTGTTGCAAATCTTGACTGCCCCAGTCAGTACTGTAGAGGTCATGAGGGAAATATCATGACTGTATAATAATACGGCACCTGGGATAGATGGTTTACCGTCTGAGTTTTATAAGTCTTGTAGTCCCTTACTTAGTGAAATTCTTACAGTGGTCTTTAATTGGACTTTACAACAGTGCTCCTTTGATTTTCATTTTTTGTACTTCTGTTCAGATTTTATTTTAAAAAAAGGGTGTAAGGGTGATCTCTCTAATTGAAGACCATTGAGCCTTCTTAATACTGATTTTAAGGTGTTGAGGAAGATTTTGAATTCCAGGATGTTGACGGTGGCCCCTATATTGATTTCTCTACACCAGTCCTGATCTGTCCTGGATAGATCCATCTACTCTAACCTCCTTTGCTCAGGGAATTGGCCGAACTTGGAAAAGCTGATGTTATAAAAGGGTTTCTTATGTCCTTTGATCAGGAAAAGGCATTCGATCGGGTTCCGCATTCCTATCTATTTCGTGTTTTGAGGTCCTATGGTATTCTAGACCATTTTGTAACTTGGCTTACACTGCTTTATGACCATGCTTGCACTGTACCTTTGATAAATGGATACCTTGGATCCTATATCCCTATTCGTAGGGGGGTGAGACAGGGGTGCCCCTTTAGCCCCTTGCTTTATGTATTTAGTTAAGATCCCTTATTGAGGATAATTGCCCAAGATGCTCAAATTACTGGTGTTGCCCTCCCCCCAGTGTTCCCTTTCTTCTAAAGTTTTGGCATATGCTGATGATGTCTGTGTGTTTGTTTCACATGTGCCCTCTGGTGTCAGAGTAGTGCATCATTTTCCTCTTATTCTGAAGTTGCTGGTACTTCCCTTAATAAATTTAAAAGGTTCTTGTATCCCTTACATAATTTGGTCCCTGAGTTCACAGATTTGCAAGGTATTCCTGTGTTACTAGGACTGATTCGGATTTTTGGCATTGTTTTTGGCAAAGGTGATAACGCACTTCTTAATTGGTCAGCCAGGATAGATATGGCTAAGCCTAAGGTTGCATTGTGGAAGTCCTGGCAACAAACTAAATGCAAGAAAGCATCCATTGTTAAAACCTTGCTCCTCCCCCAGTTTTTATAGCTTAGTGTGGTATACCCTGTTCCCTCTGTCTTGGAAGTTACTTTGCTTGGGCTTTTTTTTCAAGTTATTTGGGTCAGTCATTTAAATCCCATTAAGAGCTTGGCAAAAGACACCAGGAGAAAGGACTGCTGTGTGACTGGACTTCTCTACTGGGACTAAAGAAGTAGAACTCTTGTACTTGGAACTTGAATTTAGGGTAAAAAAAACTAACAAACAAAACAAGAAAGTGTGTGTTTGTCTGAGTTAACTGAACTGAATGGTTATCGGAACAGTTATCTAGGTGTAAATCTCAGGTGGTTGAAAGGACTTGATAGCTGTAAGGTTTAAATTACTTGTAAAAAGATCTAGTAAGTAGGGGGTGTGGCTTAGCTAGAAGGAAGCTACATTTAAAGACTGCCTTAGAAAGATTTTGCTAGTAGCTTGGTAGAAGACACCGGGAGAAAGGACTGCTGTGTGACTGAACTTCTCTACTGGGACTATATTGCCCTCCTTCCCTCCCCTCCACCCTCCCACCCAAAGCTAGTTCTACTTTTATAGGCACAGAATTTGACTGACAACAGGAACTTCCTGTTTGGGAGCAGGAAGTGAGTGATCACAGAGCCACCAAAGAAGGGCAAGAGTAGCTCTCCGGCCATCTAGCTGCTGGAGGTCTGCCTCTGAGCAAGTAAGGGGTTTACTGAGAAATATAGGATATTCTTGTCTCAGAACAGGACAATCAGGAGCTTAAAGGGCACACAGGCAGAAAGTAAGGAGAGAGAGAAAAAAACAGAGGAAAGAGTAAGGATTGCAAACAGTTAAGGGGCCAGAAATAAGACATGATGGGAGTGGTGCAGTGCAGTGGCTGTGGAGCAGCAGTCTTCTGGGAGACTTCTGGAGGATGAGGTGTTGTCCCATCTGCAGGTACCTCTTTGGGCTGAGGGAGGAGGTTGCTCATCTCCAGGCTGAGTTGGTCAGTATTTGTGGGACCTCCTCTTCCATCCAGGGATCACCGGTGCCACTGCTGTTGCCTCAGAGGTTGCCAGGAAAGAGAAGTGGTTGGACCACAGTGGGCTCAGGGAGGGTGAGGGGGGTGGAACAGAGGCACATCCCTCCAGTTGTACCTCTCCACAATTCCTATGCCATTCTGGCAAAGTGTGGTTCCTCCATGGAGGCACCCACAGTGGAGACCAAGGAGGATGCTGGGAACCTTCACAAAGGAGACCCACAGGAGGGTGGCAGGGGACCCACAGGGGAAGGAAACAACTCCTGGTGGGGACCCATTGTTAGGAAGGTAGAACTGGGGAAGAAGGGAGAGGGAGGTAAGGCGCCTGCCTAGCACCATGGCTTGGAGGGACAGGGAGTGAATCCTTAGGATTGCCAGAGCAGCTGCACAGGGAGGGAGCTGGATGTCATTGTCCACCTAGGGACAAATGACCTGGCTAAGAAAGGGATTAGAGAAGTGCAGGAAGAGTTTGTGGAATTGGGGATGGGCCTTAGACAAGTAGCACAAATGGTAACCTTCTCGGAGATGCTGCCCATCTTTGGTGTAGGAGAGGCTAGGGTGTTCTGCACCATGGGATTCAATCAGTGGTTGAAAAACTGGTGTGGAGCTTAGGGATTTGGCTTCATTGGGGACTGGGGGTCCACCTGGAGTGATGCAAGCCTATACTGGCATGATGGGTTGCATCTGTCCAGGAGGGGAACCAGGATCCTTGATGACAGATTTAAATGCTTCATTGACAAGCATTTAAACTAGTCAAGGGGGGGAGGCACTGGAAAGGAGCAGGGAAATCCTAGCCCCCCAAAAAAAATCATGGTAGTAAGTGCAGTAAACACCAACATAGAGGTGTCGATAGGGAGAAGTGCAGGGGTAAATGGAGAAAGTGACAAAGGCAAGAAGGACAGGGATGGGGCAAAAAAGGAGTAAGGCCATCAGGAAATGGAGGGTAATGAGTACCAATGCCTGTATTCTGGGCAACAAGCTCCCTGTGCTGGTGGCCTTGATGAAAGAGGGATGCCTGGATATTGTAGCAGTCACAGAAACATGATACACAGAGAACCTTGACTGGGATGTTAACATACTAGGGTACATAACCTACAGGAGAGACAGGCAGAGGAGAAGGGGGGAGGAGTAGCTCTCTATGTAAAGGAAGGGATAAGAGCAACTGAACAAAAGAGTAAACAGGGAGGAAAGGAGGCACTATAGGTCACCTTGGAGACTGGGAAAGGGCACCATAATCTGCACAGGGGTTGTGTACAGACCCCCATGTCAGGAGGAAGGAATGGACAAGGATATGATAGAAGGCATTCTTAGAATGGCAGAGAAAGGGGAGATACTGTTGATGGGAGACCTGAATATGCCAGATGTTAACTGGAGCACATTTGCTGCAGCCACATCCAAAGCCACTATGGTTCTCAAAAGAGGTGGCTGTGAAAGTCAGGAAGAAAAAGATAGCATTCCGGAAGTATAAGGAAACACAGAAGGAGCAGGGCAGAGACCTGTACCAGTTAAGGCAGAAGGAAGCAGGGAGGGAAGTCAGAATAGCAAAGGCCCAAACTGAGGAAAAGATAGCCAACTCAGTTAAGAAGGGGGACAAAACCTTTTATAGGAATATCAGCGAGCGTAGAAAGACAAAGGGAGGGATAGTGAGGCTGAATAGAATGAACAGTGGGTGGCAGAGGGAGACAGTGAAAAGCAGGGATACTGAATGAATATTTCTGCTTAGTATTCACAAAGAGGAGGGGAAGTGCCTAATCCAATTAACAGAAGCACTCTTGATGGGGGGGGTCAATCCCAGTCCTTTCACAGAAGAAAGGGTTCTGCAAGAACTCCTAAAACTGAAGGTGGACAAAGCAATGGGGCCTGATGGAATTCACCCCAGAATTTTAAAAGAATTAAGGGGGGAACTAGTGAAACCACTGACAACTCTTTTTAATAAATCATGGGAGGATGGTGTGGTACCTGAGGACTGGAGGAAGGCGGATGTGATTCCCCTTCACAAAAGTGGGACCAAGACAGAGGCAGGAAACTAAAGACCTGTCAGTAAGACCTCTGTGGCAGGGAAAGTGATGGAGTCACTTCTGAAGGAAAGAACAGTTGAGTACCTAGAGGCCAGTGGGGCACAGGACCCAAGGCAGCATGGGTTCATAGCGGGAAGGTCATGTCAGATGAATCTAATAGATTTCTTTGACTGGGTGACCAAAGTAGTAGACCAGGGAAGGGCTGTGGACATGGCCTACCTAGACTTTAGCAAGGCATTTGACACAGTCCCACACAAAAGATTAATAGTCAAATTAACCAGCCTGGGAGTGGGTCCCAGAGTGGCAGCCTGGGTAAAACATTGGCTGGACAACGGGACACAGAAGGTAATTATAAATGGAGTCCACTCTGAAGAAAGAGGGGTTACTAGTTGGGTACCGCAGGGTTCAGTATAGGGACCAGTCCTTTTTAATGTCTTCATAAGTGACACTGCAGAGGGACTGGAAGGAAAAGTATGCCTCTTTGCAGATGACACAAAGATCTACAACAGGGTTGATACACAAGGAACGGTGGAAAGGATGAGAAGGGACTTGGAAAGGTTGGAGGAATGGTCAGAATGATGGCAGCTAGGATTCAATGCAAAGAAGTGCAAAATAATGCACCTGGGAAACAAGAACCCAGGGGAAGAATACACAATGGGGGGAGGTAGTAATAACAACAAACAAGTATTTGTCAATGCCGAATGTTTGCTTGCAGGTATTTGCAATGATATTTGGCACTTGGACATGGCTTAAAAAAATCAGTGACAAAGAAGTACAAGCATTTGTCAATGCCAAATGTTGCTTGCTTCTATGTGCTGTTTAGGTATTGGGAAGTCATTGGAGTGCAAATATTGAAAATTTGTGAACTTATGAGCTTGCATAGGAACTGCACAACGCACGCTCGTAAAACAGTCATTTTTAGGAATTTTTTCACCAAATTTTCAACATAGCCATTTTAAGATCTCTGCTCATGACCAATGTCACTGTGATTTTCTTAATGTGTCCCATACATTGAGTTCGCACACTGACTGCACCATTGTGCGCTACATGGGTGGAAACACGTTTTGGGCAAGATGTGAAAAATCACAGCTGTACTGCTCATGAGGAGGTGTGGTAAAATGGCAATGTTGAAAATCTGGAGTGAAAATATTGAAAATTCACAAACGTACGAGCATGCATAGGAACTGCACAACGCACGCTCGTAAAACAGTAATTTTTAGGAATTTTTTCACCAAATTTTCAACATAGCCATTTTAAGACCTCTGCTCATGAACAGTGTCACTGTGATTTTCTTAATGTGTCCCATACATTGATTTCGCACACCGACTGTGCCATTGTGCGCTACATGGGCCGAAAACATGTTTTGGGTGAGATGTGAAAAATGACAGCTGTACTGCTCATAAGAAGGTGTGGTAAAATGGCAATGTTGAAAATCTGGAGTGAAAATATTGAAAATTCGCAAACCTACGAGCGTGTGTAGGAACTGCACAACGCATGCTCATAAAACAGTCATTTTTAGGAATTTTTTCACCAAATTTTCAACATAGCCATTTTAAGACCTCTGCTAATGAACAGTGTCACTGTGATTTTCTTAATGAGTCCCATACATTGATTTCGCACACCGACTGTGCCATTGTGCGCTACATGGGCGGAAACACATTTTGGGCAGGATGTGAAAAATGACAGCTGTACTGCTCATAAGGAGGTGCGGTAAAATTGCAATGTTGAAAATCTGGAGTGAAAATATTGAAAATTCGCAAACTTACGAGCATGCGTAGGAACTGCGCAATGTACACTCATAAAACAGTCATTTTTAGGAATTTTTTCACCAAATTTTCAACACAGCCATTTTAAGACCTCTGATCATGAACAGTGTCACTGTGATTTTCTTAATGTGTCCCATACATTGAGTTCACACACCGACTGTACCATTGTGCACTACATGGGCAGAAACACATTTTGGGCAGGATGTGAAAAATGACAGCTGTACTGCTCATGAGGAGGTGTCGTAAAATGGCAATGTTGAAAATCTGGAGTAAAAATATTGAACATTCGCAAACTTATGAGCATGTGTAGGAACTGTGCAATGCATGCTTGTAAAACAGTAATTTTTAGGAATTTTTTCACCAAATTTTCAACATAGCCATTTTAAGACCTCTGCTCATGAACAGTGTCACTGTGATCTTCTTAATGTGTCCCATACATTGATTTCGCACACCGACTGCACCATTGTGTGCTACATGGGTGGAAACACATTTTGGGTGAGATGTGAAAAATGACAACTGTACTACTCATAAGAAGGTGTGGTAAAATGACAATGTTGATAATCTGGAGTGAAAATATTGAAAATTCGTGAACTTACGAGCCTGCGGAGGAACTGTGCAATGCACGCTTGTAAAACCGTCATTTTTAGGAATTTTTCCACCAAATTTTCATAATAGGCTTTTTGAGAGCCCACCTTATGAACACTGGCATTGTCATTTCATTAATCAGGCCCGAAAGGTGATTTCACGCAGTGACTGTGAAATCACCATTTGGGCCCGAATAACACCATGACAGTGACAGAATTCATGAGAAGGGGTCACAAAAATCCCATGTTGAAAATTTGGTGCACAAATTCCAAAAAATGCCTGAGATATGCAACAAAGTTGAAAAAAACCCATCTAGCCCATTATACAGCTTACCGGCATTTCCTCAGTTTGTGGTCGGCTTTGAAGAGTGCAGACGTGTTCCCAGTCCAGCGATGCTTGTCATGCTGAGCTCCGGAGGGAAGTATGGGATGAGGGGGGTGTGGGGAGGCAGGGTGCGCAGTGGGTGGGTGCAGGTTGTGGGAGGGGGCGAGGAGACTTCGTGGAACCGTTTTCAATTTACAGTTTTTTTTTTTACTTTGACGACACAAGACATTTGCCATGCTGGAGTGGGCTCCCAGTGTGGCAGAAGGATGGCTGGGGGGGCCGTGGAGCCGACGGGAGATTGGGCACCCTCATTGGCAGATGATGTGGGACGTTTGCCAAGCTGGGGTGGGCTTCCAGCATGGCAGCAAAGATTTTGGGGGGCCATGATGTGGTGCAAGCACACAGCGGTGGTTTTCTTTGAAGTGAAGACCACCGCTGTCATACACAGCACTGGTGCAGATTGGTGCAGGACTGCCAAGCCTGCTCAAGGGAGCAGGGGATTGGTCAGGAGAGGCACACCTCCAAAGTGTCCCATTCTCCCAAGACGTTCCTTGTGTATGCACGCAAGTGAACGTAAAAAGGAAAGAGACCTGGGGTAATCATATCAGATTACCTTAAGGTTAGCAAACAATGTGAGAAGGCAGTAGGGAGGGCTGGAGGTATACTGGGATGCAGAGGGAGAGGCATCAGCAGCAGAAAACAGGAAGTTGTTATCCCTCTGTACAGACAGTTGGTGAGACCCCATCTGGAGTACTGTGTCCAGTTCTGGAGACCCCATCTCAGCAAGGACATAGACAGGATAGAGGCAGTCCAGAGGAGGGCAACTAAAATGGTGCAGGGTCTGCAAGAGAAACTGTATGAGGAGAGACTAAAGGAGCTTAATATGTTACCCTTGAGGAAAGAAGGGAGAGGGGGGACACAATAGAAACTTTTAAGTACCTCAGTGGAATCAACAAAGTCCAAGAGGGTAGCATCTTTCAGAAAAAGAGACGTGCAAGAACAAGGGTACACAATTTAAAGATGGGGGGGTGGTTCAGGGGCAATATGAGAAAGTATTATTTCACAGAGAGGGTAGTGGATGCATGGAACAGCCTTCCTGAGGAGGTTGTGGGTTCTAAAACTGTGGAAGAATTCAAGAATGCATGGGACAGACATAAGGCAATTCTTGTGGGGGATAGGAAGAAGTAGGCTGTTGGTTAACTGGGATCTGTGGCCTATCCTGTAGGTAGGGAAATTGGCAGACTAGATGGGCCAAGCAGTCCTTATCTGCCGTCAAGGTCTATGTTTCTATGTTTCT
Source organism: Neoceratodus forsteri (assembly GCA_016271365.2). NCBI lineage: Eukaryota > Metazoa > Chordata > Ceratodontiformes > Ceratodontidae > Neoceratodus > Neoceratodus forsteri. The sequence goes on along the minus strand of CM057459.1, from coordinate 1,287,021,003 downwards.
GTGTTTATTGTATTTGCCTATTGCGCAATGTATGTTGAATTGTATAAATCCTATTACTTTTTATTATAGTGTTTTTTTCACTGGAACTTGATTGATCTTCACTGTCCTCAGTCTCTGTTATGGGTGATATATGCAGATCTGTGGTTGACTCGATTATTTACTTGTTGGGTGCTGCTGGATAGGCGGGCATTGCACACTACTACCTTTCCTGTGTATTTTAGGCCTGCCATTACAAAACTTAATAAATGGAAGATACTTCCAGATCAGGTTTTCTCTACAAGTAGTAAATATCTTTTTGGTGTTTTGCAACCTCAGGCACATTCTATTGTCCTTGTATTCAAGGATATTCCAGATTGTTATACTGACTGTCTTCTTAAAGGACTGGTGGATAAACTGATACCACCTCGATTTTGGGATGTATTGTGGCCTAGTAGTCATGGTCGGCTGAATGTCAAGGGAAATTCTAAACATAAAATGGTCTCTGAAAGGATGTGCCCTAGGGATACGTGTGGAGGCCAGGAGGAAACAATGGCCCATTTTTTTCTCTCTTGTCCTTATGCACAAGACTTTTGGTCGACCCTAGCTGAACGATGGGGACAGGCCTTTTGGTGCACTATTACTTATGTGGAAATTGTGGGGGGTTTCTTATTTTGTCATACTCCAATGGATGCTGGTGTATTAAGACTTTTGTTTGCCATGTTTAAATTCCATTTGTGGCAGGTAAGATGTCAACTTACGATGAGACAGGTTTATTAGTCTCCTTTTAGAGTACTTGAGCGGGTTGAACAAGATATGCTTTCACAATGTAATACAGAGCAACAATGTTTGTCTAAAGAATTGTGGCTTATGAGGTGGAGGGAGGTGCCCTATTTGAAGGACAAAATTGGATGATTTTTTTTTATTTACTCATACACTGTCTGGCTATTATTTTCATATGTTGTTTTCTGTATAGTTTCTTTTTCATGATACCTGTAGAACTGTATCTCTGTTGATGTACTACTGTTATGTTTTCTTTTTCTTTTCCTCCCTATTGAATGTTTTGTATTTTCATTGTTTGGTTGGTGTTATTATTATTGTAATGTTTTATTAATAAAACCTTCCCCTACTCTTTTCAATAAGTGCCATGGGATCTATAACATCCACCTGAACTACCACCAATCCAGGCAGATGGGACCTCAGTTTAATGTCTCATCCGAAAGACGGCACCTCAGAAGTGCAGAACTGCTTTCATGCTGCACTACAGTGTCAGTATTGGGATATTAACCCAAGTGCCAGATGTTGGAACTGAACCCACAGCCCTCTGATCTGCCGGCCTCAGAGGCGAGTGTGCTACCTACTGAGCCACTGATACTAAGGGTGCGGCATATGTTATTCTTGCAGTACCCCTTGAATCCTTAGTGATCATATGGAGACTGTTACTTAACTCTATATATTGATGGAGTTAGGACCTGTTGACATTTCGGTGTTTTCTTTGGGGACTCATGGGCCCAGATATTCAAAAGGGTTGCGCCATGTGCAACAGGGTTGTGCATGCGCAAGTCCTACATTGCGCCATTCTGCGATATTCAGCAGGAGGCAGTTGTGCCACTGAAAACAGGTTGAGCAACAGCGCAATGCAAATGAATGCATGCTCAACAGGAGGGGGAGGAACCATGCATAAACTGCGCAACCCGATATTCAGTCGGGTTGTGCAGAGTTGTGCATGCGCAACCCCCAACCTGCGCCTGCACAACTTTGAGCCCAAAAAAAAATGATCAAGTTGAGGGCCACCCACATGTGAGCTGCTGTATTGCAGGGCGCAACACAGCAGCTGCCACCCGTGGCTGGCCCCCAACTCAGTCCCTGTGCCCCCCACCAGCCCGATCGTGGGCAGAACGTAAATACAACCCCCACCCACACATCTCCCAATGCCCAATCGTGGGCTGAAAGTATCGCAACCCCCCACCCAAACAGCTCCCTATCGCTGATCGCTGGCAGTATGTATTCAGACACCTCTCGAAACAGCTCATAATGCTCGATCGCAGGCAGTATGTATGACTACACCCCCCATTACCTCCTCGACAGTCAACGCTGGCAGTATTTATGAATACATTTCTTAACAGTTTCGATGCTCGATCGCGGCAGAACATGAATGTCTTTCATGCTCGATCACAGGCAGAATGTGAAGTTTTCAATTCGGTTATCTTGGGGTTCAGTGGATCAGAATGTTCATCATATATAATAACTGTTTTGGTTCAGTGTCTTCAGGCATTCATCACTCTCAAGCCTTTCCACCCCCTCAAATGGCAGCCGCTGGTGGCAGCATTCACTCGTCGCCGCTCGCCGCTTCGTCGATGACTGTTCAGTTGCAGGCTGTAGATAGAGTTAATGGGCATGCAGTCTATAGCATGATAGTCCAGATTTGTGAATGATGTTCATTCACAAATCTGGACTGTCATGTACGGTATGGGCTGCATGCCCATTGGCTCTAGCTCTGCACCACATGGGCGTAGCCCTACTGACAGTCAGTCGGGCGGCGGCAGGGCAGCAGGCAGGTGGGATGCTGCCGCCCGCGCTGCCAGGAGGGGAGCGGGTGGACGGGCTTCATGGGTGGGTGGGGTGAGGGAACACTAGACACCAGGGAGATGTTTGGGGGTTGTAACTTGACATTCTGCCCATGATCAGGCATTACGGTCCACTGGACCACCAGGGAGATATTCGGGTTGGGGCTTTACATTCTGCCCGCGATCGGGCACTGGGGGTTGTTTCATGTTCTGCCCGTGATCGGGCATCGAGCTGTTGGGGGAGTGTATTCATACATACAACCCGCGATCGGGCATCAGGTGCTGTTTGGGGGAGTGTATTCATACATACTGCCCACGATCGGGCATCGGGAGCTGTTTGGGGGGAGTGTATTCATACATACTGCCCGCGATTGAGCTGCAGGGTGCATTGGTCCCCGACGGCTGCTGCCTGGCAGGGCGGCCAGGTTCAAGTCCTCGGGGATCGTCGCACCTACATGCTAATGGCATGCAAATGGGGCCATAAATAGATGCAATTGGCCCCCTTCTGTGCCTTGCATGAATTTTGGCCCTATTTGCATGTCACCTTTTGAATATTGGAAATTTGCACATGGCGCAATGGTACTTGCGCCCCAGCAAGTTTAATGCTCAACTCTGACAACTTGCGGTGGCGCAAGTTCCACTGCGCCATGCACAGTGGCTGTGGCTGGGGGGTGATATTCAAAGGAGTTGCTCAATAGCACAACTCCTTTGAATATCGCCCTGGCCACACCCCTGCGCAACTATTTTGAGCAGCGCAAGGGCTTGGGCCTCAGAATGGCGCAGTTTGAATATCTGGGCCATTATGTTTTATTATTTGCTTTTCCTAATGGCTAAAAATATTAAAGGGTGCTGCATTTCATTATTTTTTTAATACTCATTGAGAGCTTTTTGACCATATAGAGATTGTCACTTAGCTCCAAATATTGATGCAGTTATAGTCTGTGGTGTTTCGAGTGATATCCTATGGGAATTGTTATGTTTTGTTACTTGCTTTTGTTAATAATCACAATTATTTAATGTTGCAGCATACAGTATGTTATTCTTGTAGTATCCCTTGAGGCCTTTGTGACCATATGGGGATAGTCACTTAACTCCAAGTACTGATGGAGCTATGGCCGGTTGAAGTTCTTGTGTTATCACATGGGAATTGTAATGCTTTAATATTTGTTTCTTTTTTAATGGACACAATCATTTAAGTGTGTGGTATATATTATTCTTGTAGTACCCTTCATACCTCTCAACCTCCCCTCATAAATCAGGGACAAGGCTTAAAAAAATCAACTAAGAAAGAACAAGTCTGTAACTTTTATGTTTGGTATTATTTTGTACTTATAACCCCACTGTTTAGTCACAGAAACACAATTTTAGGAGGGCAGAGTAAAATTTTTAGACAAATCAAGTCCCTGAAAATCAGGGACAGTTGAGAGGTATGGTACCCATTGATAGCCTTGTGACAATATAAAGATTACATCTTAACTCCAAATATTGATGGAGTTATTGCCTGTTGAAGTTCCAGTGTACCTTAGTCAATTGTTTTGTGTTATTACTTGTTTTTTTCTAATGGCCATAGTTGTTTAAGGGTGTGGTACATATAATGCTTGTAGTATGAGTTGAGACCTTTGAGGCCATATAGAGATTATAACTTAAATCCAAATATTGATGGACTTATGGCCTGTTGAAATTCCATTGTTATCCTATGGAATCATTATGCTTTATTACTTGCCTTTTGTAATGGCCATAATTATTTACCAGTGCAACATATGTAATTCATCTATTACCCCTTGAGTCCTTTGTGACCATACAGAGACTGTTACTTAGCTACAAATAATGATGAACTTATGACCTGTTGAATTTCCAGTGTTATACTATGGTAATTATTATGTTTTATTACTTGATTTTCTTAATGGCCACAATTATTTGATGGTGTGTCATATGCTATTCTTGTAGTAACCCTTGACACCCTTCTGACCATATAGAGATTATCACTTAACTCCAAATATTGATGGAGTTATGGCCTGGTGAAGTTCCAGTGTTATCCTATGGGAATCTTTATTTTATATAACTTGCCCTTTTTAATGGCGAAAAAGATTTAAGTGTGTGGCAGATGTTATTCTTGCAGTAATAAGGACAGGGATGGGGCAAAAAGGGGTAAGGCCATCAAGAAATGGAGGGTAATGAGTACCAATGCCCATAGTCTGGGCAACAAGCTCCCTGAACTGGTGGCCTTGATGGAAGAGGGATGCCTGGATATTGTAGCAATCACAGAAACATGGTACACAGAGAACCACGACTGGGATGTTAACATACCAGGGTACACAACCTACAGGAGAGACAGGGAGGGCAGAAGAGGGGGGAGTAGCTCTCTGTGTAAGGGAAGAGATAAAAGCAACTGATCAAAGAGTAAACAGGGAGGAGAAGAGGCACTGTGGGTCACCTTAGAGACTGGAAATGGCACCACAATCCGCACAGGGGTTGTATATAGACCCCATGTCAGGGGGAGGGAATGGACAAGGATATGATAGAAGGCATACTTAGGATGGCAGAGAAAGGGAGAGACTGTTGATGGGGACCTTACATGCCAGATATTAACTGAGCACCTTGTGGCAGCCACATCCAAAAGCAGGGCCATTCTTGATGCCCTTCAGGTGGCATGCCTCAAACAGCTAGTTTTGGAACCCACTCATGAGGGAGCAATCTTAGACCTCATACTTCAAATGGGGACAGTGAGAGGATCTCAGATCTAGAAGTGGTAGCCATTTGGGAACAAGTGACCACCAAACAGTGTGGCTTTGTGATAAACTCTGCTACAGAGTCAAGCCATACAAAAGTGAGGGTTCTGGACTTCAGGAGGGCTGGCTTTGGCAAGATGGGAGAGTGCCTTAGAAAAGCACTAGCAAACAGGCTAGAAGGAAGGGTGGAGCAACAATGGGCAAATATCAAAACTGCCATCACAGAGGCAACAAGCCTTTGTCTGAAGCAAATAAACAAATCAAAATGAAAGAAAAAGCCACTATGGTTCTCAAAAGAGGTGGTGGTGAAGGTTAGGGAGAAAAAAATAGCATTTAGGAAGTATAAGGAAACACAGAAGTAGCAGGACAGAGAACTGTACCAGTTAAGGCAGAAGGAAGCAGGGAAGGTAGTCAGAATAGCAAAGGCACAAACTGAGGAAAAGATAGCTAACTCGATTAAGAAGGAAGATAACACCTTTTATAGGTATATCAGGGAGTATAGCAAGACAAAGGGAGGGATAGTGAGACTGAATAGAATGGATGGTGGGTGGGCAGAGAGTGACAGTGATAAAGCAGGGTTACTGAATGAATACTTCTGTTCAGTATTCACAAAAGAGGAAGTAGGGGAGGTGCCTAATCTAATTAACAGAAGCACTCTGGAGAGTGGGGTTGATCCCAGTACTTTCACAGAAGAAAGGGTTCTGAAAGAACTCCTAAAACTGAAGGTGGACAAAGCAATGGGGCCAGATGGAATTCACCCCAGAATTCTAAAAGAATTAAGCAGAGAACTAGTGACACCACTGACTACCATTTTTAACAAATCATGGGAGGATGGTGTGGTACCTGAGCACTGGAAGAAGACGGATGTGATTCTCCTTCACAAAAGTGGACCAAGACGGAGACAGGAAACTACAGACCTGTCAGTTTGACCTCTGTGGTAGGGAAAGTGATAGAATCACTGAAAGGAAAGAATTGTTGAGTACCTAGAGGCCAGTGGGGCACAGGATCCAAGGCAGCATGGATTCGCAGTGGGAAGGTCATGTCAGATGAATCTAATTGACTTCTTTGACTGGGTGATCAAAGTAGTGGACCAGGGTGGGGCTGTGGACATGGCCTACCTAGACTTTAGCAAGGCATTTGACCCAGTTCCACACAAAAGATCAGTAGTCAAATTAACCAGTCTGGGAGTGGGTCCCAAGGTGATAGCCTGGGTAAAACATTGGCTGAACAACAGGACACAGAAGGTAATTGTGAATGGAGTCCACTCTGAAGAGGGGGGGTTACTAGTGGGGTACCGCAGGGTTCGGTACTGGGTCCAGTCCTTTTTAATGTCTTTATAAGTGACATTGCAGAGGGACTGGAAGGAAAAGTATGCCTCTTTGCATATGACACAAAGATCTTCAACAGGGTTGATACACACGGAGGTGTGGAAAGGATGAGAAGGGACTTGGCAAGATTGGAGGAATGGTCAGAAGTATGGCAGCTTGGATTCAATGCAAAGAAGTGCAAAGTAATGCACCTGGGAAACAAAAACCCAGGGAAGATTACACAATGGGGGGGAGGTAGTAGCAACAACAAAAATTGAAAGAGACCTAGGGGTAATCATATCAGATGACCTTAAGGTTGGAAAGCAATGTGAGAAGGCAGTAGGGAGGGCTGGGGGGATACTGGGATGTATAGGAAGAGGTATCACCAGCAGAAAACAGGAAGTTATTATCCCCCTGTACAGACAGTTGGTGAGACTCCATCTGGAGTACTACACCCAGTTCTGGAGACCCCATCTCCGCAAGGACATAGACAGAATGGAGGCAGCTCAGAGGAGGGCAACTAAAATGGTGCAGTGTCTGCAAGAGAAGTCATATGAGAAGAGACTAAAGGAGCTTAATATGTATACCCTTGAGGAAAGGAGGGAGATGGGGGACATGATAGAAACATTTAAGTACCCTCAGTGGAATCAACAAAGTCCAAGAGGGTAGCATCTTTCAGAAAAGAGATGTGCAAGAATAAGGGGACACAATTTGAAGCTAGAGGGGGACAGTTAAGGGGAAATAAGGAGGAAGTATTATTTCACAGAGAGGGTAGTGGATGCATGGAACAGCCTTCCTGAGGAGGTTGTGGGTTCTAAAACTGTGGGAGAATTCAAGAATGCATGAGACAGACATAAGGCAGTTCTTGTGGGGGGGAAGGAAGAAATAGGCTGTTGGTTAAATAGGATCTGCAGCTTATCCTCTAGGTAGGGAAATGGGCAGACTAGGTGGGCCAAGCGGTCCTTATCTGCCATCAAAGTCTATGTTTCTATGTAGTACCTCTTGAGACCTTTGTGAAAGTATGAAGACTGTTAATTAAGTCCAAATATTACGGAGTTATGGCCTGTTGAATTTCTAGAGTTGGGCTATGGGTATCATTATGTGTTATTACTTGCTTTTTATAATGGCCACAATTATTTAAGGGTGAAGCATATGTTATTTTTGTAGAATCCCTTAAATCCATTGTGATCATATAGAGACTGTAACTTAACTCCATATATTGATGGAGTTAGGACATGTTGACCTTTCAGTGTTATCCACGGGGAACCATTATGTTTTATTACTTGGTTTTCTTAATGGCTGAACATACTAAAGGGTGGTGAATTAGTTATTTTTTTAATACCCCTTGAGTCCTTTGTGACCCTATCGAGATTTTCACTTAACTCCAGATATTGACAGAGTTATGGCTGATTGAAGATCTTGTGCTATCATAAGGGAGTTGTTATGCTTTAATGCTTGTTTGTTTTGTTAATGGGGATCATTGTTTAAGTGTGTGGTGAATGTTATTCTTCTAGTACCCCTTTTAGGACTTTGTGATCATATAGAGATTATAACTTAACTCAAAATATTGATGGACTTATGGCCTGTTGAAATTCCTTTGTTATCCTAACAGAATCGTTATGTTTTATTTTTCACTTTCCTTAATGGCCACAATTATTGGAGGATGTGGCATATGTTATTCATATAATACCTCACGAGACCTTTCTGACCATATAAAGATTGTCACTTAACTCCAAATACTGATAGAGTTATGGGCTGTTGAGGTTCCTGTGTTATCATATGGGAATTGTTATGTTTTATTATTTGTTCATTTAAATGACTAAAATTATCTAATTGTGCAGCAAATGTTATTGTTGAAGTACCCCTTGAGACCTTTTTAAAAATATTAAGATTGTCAGGTCCAAATATTGCAGAGTTGTGGCCTCTTGAAGTTCAGGGGTTATCATTGATATCACTATGTGTCATAACTTGCCTTTTTAATGGCCAGAATTATTTAAGGGAGTAGCATATGTTATTTTTGTAGTACCCCTTGAATCCTTTCTGACCATATAGAGACTGTTACTTAACTCCATATATTGATAGAGATATCACTTATTGATGTTTCAGTGTTATCCTAAGGGAATCATTATGCTTTATTACTTGGCTTTTGTAATGGCTACAACTATTTAACAGTGAAACATATATTATTCTTCTAATGCCCCTTGAGTCCTTTGTGACCATACAGAGACTGTTACTTAAGCCAAAATAATTATGAAGTTATGCCTGTTAAATTTCCAGTGTTATCCTATGGGAATCATTCTGTTTTATTACTTGGTTTTCTTAATGGCCTCAATTATTTGAGGGTGTGGCATATGTTATTCTTCTAGTAACCATTGAGACCTTTCTGACTATATTGAGATTGTCACTTAACTACACATATCGATGGAGTTATGGCCTGTTGAGGTTCCAGTGTTATCCTATCAGAATCTTTATTTTTTATTATTTGCTCTTTTTAATGGCCAAATTTATTTAAGTGTGTGGCAGAAGTTATTCTTGTAGTGCCCCTTTAGACCTTTGTGAAAATACGAAGACTGTCAAGTCCTAATATTGTGGAGTTATGGCCTCTTGAAGTTCAAAAGTTCAAAAGTTATCCATTGGGCATCATTATGTTTTATTACTTGCTTTTTGTAATGGCCACTATTATTTAAAGGAGCGGCATATGTTATTCTTGTAGTACCCTTTGAATCCTCTGTGACCATAGAAAAACTGTTACATTTATTTATTTCAGTTTAGGATTAATACCTTTGAGTCCAGGGCTCATTTTCAAAGGCTGCAGGTTGATACTGTACAAACATTACAAATATAACAGTGATTACAGATAACCAAAAACAGTTACACAGGCATTCAAATATCAATATATTATATACATCCAATTCCTTATGGTACAATCATTACAAATATAACAGTGTTTACAGATGATGGAAAACAATTTCACAGGCATTCAAATATCAGGAAATTCTATGCCTCCAACTACAGGTAGAAGAGGAAAGGGTAAAATAGGGTTCCCTTTGTAGTTCACCGGTCAGGAAAGGCAGAAAAAGTGGGGAGTAGTATATCAGCCAGGTATGGCATCATCGTAGAAGAAGGTGGTTTTCAGCAAAGTGGGTTTAGTTTGGGGTTGAAGGGATAAGAGAAAGAAAGAAAGTGTGTGTGTGAAAGGAGGATTGGGTGGGTGGGGTCCTGCCATATTAGTGCAGGCAAGTACAGTTCTTTTCAGTGTGAAGAAGTGATCTGAGCCCAGATCTGAAGGTGTTAATCTTGGTTGATTCTATGAGGTTACCAGGTAGCTCATTGTACCATTTTGGTCCTTGGTACAGGATGGAGTTCTGGGTGAGCTTCCTTCTTTTGAAGGGGATCACCAGCTTATCTGTAGCCACACTTCTAGTTGATTTGGTGGGAACCACCAGTGTGAAGAGGCAGCCAGTGTGGGGGTACCCCAGAAGGAGTAGGCAGGTTTGGTATTGTGCTTTGAGATGGAGTGGGAGCCACCCTGTTTCGTTGTAGATCGTGCAGGTGTAGGTGTCCTGGCAGCCCCTATTGACAGATGGCAGGCCTTATTTAGTAGAGTGCTGATCCTGTTTAGGGCAGTTTTAGTGCCTGCCCCATTGACAGGCAGCCCATAGTCTATGGGGGACAATACTGAACTACTGATGTCAAGTTTCAGAGCATCAGGTGTCAGTGAGTACCTGTGGTGATAGAGGACCCCGAGTTTTGTATTTGCTGACTTGACAACTGAGTCTATATGGTCAGAGAAGGTTAATGTATCATCAAAGGTGATGCCCAGGTATTTGAACTTTGTTACTTGTTCCAGTGTTTCCTGCCTGTGGTTCAGAATGAGCTTAGGCTGGTACTTCCTTTTGCTCTGAGAGGTAAAGAAGAGTAGACTCTTAGTTGTTTTATGGTTTAGTAGTAGTTTGTTTTCAGCAAACCAGGATTCAGGCTTGTGGGAGCTGTCCTGGAGTTTGGTTGTGATGGAGTTGTGATCTATGCCAGCAACCGATATCACTGCATCGTCAGCATAGAGAAAAATGCGAGCTGTACATGCAGACGGTGCAGAGTTTATTAAGATGCTACAAAGCAGTGGGCAAGGAACAGAGCCTTGTGGGATCCCAAGGGACACTTCCTTAGTTGATGATAGGGTATCTCCAATTCTGACTCTTTGTGATCTGTTTGTAAGCTAGCTTTCAAACCACAGTACCGTGTCCGGGGATAGACCTGTTGAAAAGAGGCTGTTTAGGAGTAGCTTGTGGTTAACAGAGTCAAAGGCCTTCGTAAGGTTGATGAAGACTGAGCCTACTGCCTCTCCATTATCTAAAGTATTATAAAGCTGGGAAGAGTAATCAACAAAGGCAGTAAGTGTGGAGTGCTTTTTTCAGAACCCATGCTGCTGTGGGCAAAGTAGGTTATACTTATCAAGATGCTCTGTAAGCTGCTCTGAGACCATTCTTTCAAGTGCTTTGGGGGGGGTAAAATAGATATAGGTCTGCAGTTGGACACTTGAGTTTTGTCCCCAGCTTTTTGGACAGGCATGACATTGGCTAACTTCCGTACTTTTGGAACACCCCTGTTCTCAGAGATGTATTAAACACCATTGTGAGGGGGCTGGCCAGTTCGTTTAGGAGAAGACCCATGAGTTTCATGTCCACTAGATCAGCTCCCATCCTGGTCTTGCCGAGAACCCTCTTAATGTGCTTGACGGTTTCAGACTCGGTCACTAGCATAAAGTAGCAAGGTGGTATGGGCATACTTTGGAGGGTTTGAAGGGGTAGTGGAGTGCTGTTGCCCAGGCTGGTCTTGTAGGTAATCAGCAGACAGTATGCCATTGAGGTCTGTGAAAGCATGGTTGAGCTTATTTGTGATGTCAATGGGTTCCTGTAAAGGGCCCTCCAAGGTTACTAGTAGATCGGGTGGGGCCTTGGGAGTCTTTCCTGTTAGGAATTTGCTGGAGTTCCAGATTTGCCTTCCGGAGCCTCAGCTTTTGCTTAAGAGGTCCTTATAGTAGGAAGCTTTTGCCTGCTGAATTAGCTTGGTGTACATGTTTCTAGCTGCCTTGTAGGCATTGAGTGATGCAAGAGTTCCTGATGAATTTGCAATGTGCCAGAGATTGCCTCTGTTCTTCATTAGGCAGATCATGGAGTTGGTGAGCTATGGGTTGGAGGTACCCCTGACTTTCTTTGTTTTGTACAGGGCAAAAATATTGCAGGAACGGTTGAAGTTTCTTATGAAATAGTTCAACACCTCATTACCATCATATCTCCTGCCAGAGGAGACCAGTCCAGTTGTGTTTGGTACTGCTTGAGATGGTCAATTAGCCCTTGCCTTAGGCAGTGATTTTTGGACACCTTAGGTGGGCCTTTGGTAAGGTGGTTTGTCCAGGTGCACTTTACTGGGAAGTGATCACTGAGGCTGTCAGGCAGGACAGTGACTTCTGATACATGTTCTGGAGCCAGTCTATAAGGGAGTTGTTCCCTGTTTTATTGTTGATCTGGGTGTTTTTGGTTACCATCTTGGTAAGGAATAGATTGCATATTAGATCCCTGGTTTTTGCCTCCTTCTGTGATTGCCAGTTTATGTTAAAGTTACCTGAAATGATCTTCTCCCAGTGAGTACATGACTGCTGTAGGTTGTTTGTGACTAGTTTCATTCCAGTAGTTTGATGTTCAGGTGGTATATATACTGTAGAAAGCAGAAGTGTTCTGTTCTGTTGACCTATGTTTAACTCCATATATTGATGGTGTTAGGACTTGTTGACGTTCCAGCGTTATCCTAGTAGAATCATTATGTTTTATTACTTGCTTTTCTTAATGGCCAAAACTATTTAAGGGCGTGGCATATGTTGTTTTTTTAAATACCCCTTGAGACCTTTGTAACCATATAGACATTGTCACATAGCTCAAAATATTAACGGAGTTATGGTCTGTGGCGTTTCCAGTATTTCCTAAGGGAATTGTTATGTTTTATTTCTTGCTTTTTTATTAATGGCAGGCCACAATCATTTAAGAGTGCAGCATACAGTATGTCATTCTCGTAGCATCTCTTGAGAGCTTTGTGACGATATAGGGATTGTCACTTAACTCCAAATACTGATGGAGTCATGGCCTGTTGAAGTTCTTGTATTATCATATGGGAATTGTTATGCTTTAATACTTGATTGTTTTTCTAATGGGCACAATTGTTTAAGTGTGTGGCATATGTTATTTTTGAAGTACCCATTGATACCTTTGTGACCATTTAGTGATTATAATTAAACTCCAGATATTGACAGAATTATTGCCTGTTGAAGTTCCAGTGTTACCCCACTCCAATTTTTTACTTTTATCACTTGTTTTTTTATATCCACATGTATTCAAGAGTGTGGCATATATATTGCATGTAGTACCCCTTGAGACCTTTGTGACCATGTAAAGATTTTATCTTAACTCCAAATATTGACAGACTTATGGTCTGTTGAAATTCCATTGTTATCATATGGGAATCATTATGCTTTATTGCTTGCTCTTTGTAATGGCCACAATTGGTTAACACTGCAACATATGTTATTCTTCTGATACTTCTTGAGTCCTTTATGACCATACACAGACTGTTACTTATCTCAAAAAAATGATGAAGTTATGACCTGTTGAATTTCCAATCTTATCGTATGGGAATCCTAATGTTTTATTACTTGCTTTTCTTAATGGTCACAATTATTTGATGGTGTGGAATATGCTATTCTTGTAGTAACCCTTGAGGCCTTTCTGACCATATATAGATGGTCACTTAACTCCAAATATTGATGGAGTTATGGCTTGTTAGGTTTCCAGTGTTATCCAATGGGAATTGTTATGTTTTATTATTTGCTCTTTTTAATGGTCAAAACTATTTAAATGTGCGGCAGATGTTCTTACTGTAGTACCCATTGAAACCTTCCTGAAAATATGAAAATTGTCAATTAAGTCCAAATATTGTAGAGTTGTGGCCTGTTGAAGTTCAAGAGTTATCCTATGGGTATCACTATACTTTATAACTTGCTTTTTTTAATGGCCAGAATTGCTTAAGGGTATTACATATGTTATTTGTGAAGTACTTCTTGAATCCATTGTGAATGTATTGACACTGTTACTTAACTCCATATAACGTTGGAGATATGACTTGTTGATGTTTCAGTGGTATCCTATGGGAATCGTTATATTTTATTACTTGATTTTCTTATAGGCCAAAAATATTTAAGGGTGTGGCACATGTTATTTTTTTAATGCCCCTTGAGACCTTTTTGACCATATCGACCTTACGCACCTGTCCTAACTGACCAACCCTCAAGCTTAAATATACTGACTACTTCAACTACTCACACTTCATGAGATTCCTAACTTGCTTCCCCATCTCCCTCCATCCACCTCCCTCCCCCTAGCCATCAGACCCCTGCCCTTCCCAGATCTTGCCTCCTGTCCACCGGGCTCCACCTCTCCATGCTTGCAGCCCCCACCCCTACCCTCTCCCAGATGCAGTGTCCCCTCATCCTGGGATACTCCTGTCATCTACCACCTCCTCACACTTTATTCCTTCCCACCCTCCTCCTTCCCCCACTCTCCCGGCTACTGCTCCTGCTGATCTATCTGTGTCTGTCTACTAAGTCTTTACTCCTTCCCAATGATCTTTACTGTGTTTTGCCATTGTTGAAAGTATTATTCTTTGCTCTTCTGTGACAACTAGTTTATGTATGCCATTTTTCCTGACATGGAACCTTTGTAAATGAGCTTGTAGCTCAAAGGTTGTAATCCGAGAATTCAATAAATAAAATAATATCGAGATTGTCACTTAACTCCAAATATTGATGGAGTTATAGGCTGTGGTGTTTTGAGTGTTATCCTATGGGAATTGTTATGTTTTATTACTAGCTTTTGTTAATGACCACAATTATTTAATGGTGCCGCATACAGTATGTTATTCTTGTAGTATCCCTTGCAACCTTTGTGGCCATATAGGGATAGTCACTGAACTCCAAGTACTGATGAAGCTATAGCCGGTTAAAGTTCTTATGTTATCATATGGGAATTGTTTTGCTTTAATACTTGTTTGTTTTTTTAATGGGCACAATTGTGTGTCACATGTTATTCTTGTAGTACCCATTGATACCTTTGTGACAATATCGACATTATAACTTAAATCCAAATATTGACAGAGTTATGGCCTGTTGAAGTTCCAGTCTTACCTTATGCCCGTTGTTTTGTTTTATTACTTGTTTTTTTAATGGCCACAATTATTTAAGGGTGCAGTATATATATATTGCTTGTAGTATGAGTTGAGACCTTTGAGGTCATATAGAGATTATAACTTCACTCCAGATATTGACAGACTTATGTCCTATTGAAATTCCATTGTTATCCTATGGGAATAATTATGCTTTATAACTTGCCTTTTGTAATGGCCACAATTATTTAACAGCGCAACACATGTTATTCTTCTAATACCCTAATACCCCTTGAGTCCTTTGTGACCATACGGAGACTGTTACTTAACTCCAAATAATTATGAAGTTATGACCTGTTGAATTTCTAGTGTTGTCCTGTGGTAATCAGTAGGTTTTATTACTTGATTTTCTTAATGGCCACAATTATGTGATGGTCTGGCATATGTTATATTTGTAGTAATGCTTGAGACCTTTCTGACCATATAGAGACTGTCTCTTAACTCCAGATATTGATGGAGTTATGCCCTTTTGAGTTTCCAGTTTTATCCTGTGGGAGTCATTGGGTGGGATATTCAGAACTGCACCAGGCAGGGGTGCAAGCTGGGCACAGCACAACCGGGATGTGCCAGGACATGGCCTGGGTGATATTCAATGGTTCTGTGCCATGGTTCCACACTGTTGAATATGGCACCATGGCCACCTGCAAATGGCACTGCGCCAGTGCAAGTGGACAGCGAGGAGCAAGGGAATGAGCTAGCGCAAGTGCCATTGTGCTAGGTGCAGTAACCGTGATATTCAGTGGTGGACATGCAAATGGGGCCTTAATGTATGCAAGGCTCAAATGGGGCCATTAGCATGTCATTACACCTGCATTTGCATGCAGGTGCGCAGATCCCTGGCAACTTGAGCCTGGTGCCCTGCCAGGCAGGAGCTGTTGGGGACTGATGTCCCCTGCCCCCACTGACAATACGGTCCAATGCCTGATCACGTGCATGTGCATTAAATAAACCATCCAATATCCCTGGTGGTCCACTGGACCACTTCCAGCCCGATCGTGGGCATAAGTATTAAATAAACATCCAATATCCCTGCTGGTCCAGTGGACTGCTTCCAGCCAGATCGCAGGCATTAGTATTAAATAAATGTCCAATATACCTGGTGGTCCAGTGGACTGCTTCCAGCCCAATCACGGGCATAGGTAGTAAATAAAAAGTCAAAACCATCCCTGGTGGTCCAGCAGTACCCCTTCCCCCCCACCGAGCCCCACCCCCATCAGTGGTGGTGGCAGCTCCCGCCTAAGCCACGCAGCAGCTTGCTGACTGACTGCATACAGTATGGCTGTATTACTGGTAAAGGTAATAGACAGAGATTATAAGCTGATATTATTATTAGTCCAGATGGCGTGGAATTTGAATCCATTCACATATCTGGACCGTGTAGTATGGTATGGTCTGCACACCCATTTGCCCATGCTGTGGACCAATGGGCGTACAGCTGTATGGTACACAGTCTGTCAGCGGGCGGCCAGGTGGCTTGCGGATGGGGAGCTGCCGCCCACCACTTATGTGGGGGAGCGGGATGGTGGGGCAGTGGGCGGGTGGGGAGAGGGTTACCGCTGGACCACCAGGGATGGTTTTGATGTTTTATTTACCACATATAACCATGATCAGGCATGGGAGGGCACTACTGTGACAGACGGTGCTGCAGGAGCTCAGGTGGCCACCCACAGCTGGCAGCTGCTGTGTTGCACCCTGCAATATGGCGATTCACCTGTGGGTGGCCAGCTGTTGCTCCTGTTTTTTTTTGTTGGCTCAACTGTGTGGCACAGGTAGGGGTTGCACCTACATCTGCTCAGCACATCCCAGGCTGAATATCGAGATGTGCAGAGTATGCATGGACACACCACCATCTACTTGCACCGCATATATTACTGATGCTCCTCAACGCATCTGGATTTGTGCCATGCACTTTCCATCTTTGAATATCATGCTGGGGTGCATCAGTGGGTTGCACATGGTGCTACTGTGTTGCGCCAGGCACAACCCTTCTGAATATCCCACTCATTATGTTTTATTGCCTGCTCTTTTTAATGGTCAAAACTATTTAAGTGCGCGGCAGATGTTCTTACTGTAGTACCCCTTGAGACCTTAGTAAAAATATGAAGATTGTCAATTAAGTCCAAATATTGCAGAGTTATGACCTGTTGAAGTTCAAAAGTTATCCTATGTGTATCATTATGCCTTATTACTTGCTTTTTGAATTTGTCGTCGTGTGCAGATGCAGACAAACTTATTGCTAGAAGGTGCTCTACAATGGTGTGCCCAATGGAGAGCTCCATTTCTAGCGGCAGGTGAATCAATCGGCAGGCTGGCAATGACTCACTTTCAGCTGTTCGGGTCTGAGTTGGACAACTTTTCAAAGGATGGAGCTGCACCGATAGTGGCTCGGCTCGGTCCTTTGAAGTTGCATTCCTGCATTGCATTCCTGGTTGCACATTCACACTGCTGTAGCTTACAGCAGTGTGAACGCACTGAGCCCAGGACCTCTGCATGCCCCCTCGCAGTTAAAAAAAAAAAAATGACGGGGCTTCCCAATCACCCTGTCGGCATGCTCCCTCCAAGTTCATTTTGCCAATGTGGAAGCCCACTCCCCATCGGCATAATGATCCTCCTGCAATTTGTTGTGTGCCAACCCTTAAATACACAAAAACTGATGGGGGTGCCCAATCTCCCTGTCAGTATGCCCCCTCTCAGTTCATTTGGTGATGGGGATCCCACTCCCCATTGGCATAGTGTCCCCCCTGATTTTGCTGTGTGCTGAGGGGGTGCACAATCCCCATTGGCTTTTGCCTCCCCACACTCAGTATATGTCAACGGGGATACCCAATCCCCATAGGCTACAGCCCCACTCCCAAACAGTCAGGTGGCACACTGGGATCCCACCCCAGCATGCCAAAAGAGCCTGTAAAAAAAAACTTCCAGTGACGGGTTTAAATATTTTTTTTTAAAACCTGTAAACTAGAACATGGTCCCTCACTGAATCTCTTGCCCCCTCCCTCAACCTGCACCAACCCACTGCACATCCCACCTCCCCACACCCCCCACCCCATACTTACTTCCGGAGCCTGGCGCGATGATCTTTGGTGGACCGGGAAAATGTCTGAGCTCTTCAAAGCCTACCTTGAACTGAAGAAATGCCAGTAAGCTGTATAATGGCATAAATGTTGTTTTTTTTAACTTCGGTGCATATTTTGACCATTTTTGTGAATTTTGGCAACAAATTTTCAACACGGGGTTCTTGGGATTCCACCTCATGAATTCAAGTCACAGTCATCTGGTTATTTGGTCCCGGAAGGTGATTTTGCAGTCACTGTATGGAATTACCTTTTAGGGCTGATTAACAGAACAACAGTGTCATTGTTCATGAGTAGGGCTTCCAAAAAACCTATTTTTAAAATTTGGTGAAAAAATTCCCAAAAATGACTGTGTTACGCGAGTGCATTGTGCAGTTTCAATGCACACTTGTAACGTCACTAATATGTAATATTTTCACTCCAGATTTTCAACATTGTTATTTTTTTACACCTCCTAATGAATAGTACAGCTGTGATTTTTCACATCCTGGCTGAAATGTGTTTTTGTACTTTCGGTGCAGAATAACATGGTCACTGTGTGAAATCAGTCTTTGAGACAGATTACAAAAATTATAGTGGCATTGTTCATGAGCAGAGGTCTTAAAATACCTATGTTGAAAATTTGGTGACAAAAGTCCGTATAATGACTGTTATGAGCATGTGTTTGCAGTTTCAACACACACACATAGCTTCATGAATTTGTAATATTTTCACTCGAAATTTTCAACATTGGCATTTTTTGCACCTGTTTATGAACAGTACATCTGTCATTTTTCACATCCTGACCTAAATGTGTTTTCGCACTTCCGGAGCAAAATAGCGTGGTCGCTGTGGGAAATTGGTGTTCAGGATAGTTTCGAAAATCACAGTGACACTTTGCATGAGCGGAGGTCTCAAAATACCTATGTACAAAATTTGGCGACAAACGTCCATATAATGACTATGTTACAAGTGTGCTTTGCACAGTTTCAACACACACACACGTAACTTCGTGAATTTGTAATATTTTCACTTCAGATTTTCAACATTGGCATTTTTTTGCACCTCCTTATGAACAGTACAGCTGTTAGTTTTCACATCCTGGCTGAAAGTCCAGTGCAGAATAGTATGATTGCTGTAGGAAATCAGTGTTCAGGACAGATTAAGAAAATCACAGTGACACTGTTCATGAGCGGAGGTGCCAAAATGCCTATGTTGAAAATTTGATGACAAAACTCCACATAATGGAGTTTGTCCATTAAGGGGCAGACCAAGTTGTCCTGGTGCACCCTGCTCTTTACCTGAAGATGGTGTGCTCAGAGGGGGAGGGGGAAGGAAAGGGAAGGGACAGGGAGACAGAACAATAAGCAGGCAACAGAAAGAGGAGGGGCTAAAGGAGGTACATAATGGGCAGCATAGGGGTGGTTCTGCCACTTTTGCTGAAGTTTTGATCTATACTGAAACTACAGCACATCAGATTGGCATACTGATTGGAATAGAGGTTTGTACACTAGGAAAGAGAAGGTAAGGAAACGAAGAGCTATTTGAATCAGAGATGATGTTTAAAAAAAGACTTCTGCTTGGGGAACATGGCTAATAATAAAACTGTGGATGGTTCAGTGTGTGAGAAATGTTACTGTAGACAGAGCCTTGTGAAAGAAAATTCTAGCATCGATAGCAAAGCAGGATATTGAAATGCATGTAAGCACAAGAAGGTAGATGTTTTGGTTATTTCAAGTTTAAGTTTATGGACTGTTTAAAAAAAATAAATGAAATGTAATAAATAAAGAATTAAGTTATAAAGTAGTGAGTCATGATTAGATTTGATAGGAGAAAGGACTGTGACGCAGTGTGTGGTATTGTTGGCCAGTGAGGCCTAGCAGGCAGAGTGAGAGAAGAGGTTGTGGCCTGGTATTGCTGGGTGACTACGCTAGTTTATGAGCTGTAGAGCTGATGTGTGGCCAAAAGCATGTTTTTCCTTGGCATTTGTTGTCGTCTGATCAAAGAGGTATCACTTGTTGGTCTCTGTTCCTGGTGGGTTAATGCTGGTTTACCTGGGGAAAGGCTACCCCTCTGTGTTTGTTTTCTGTTGCTTTGGGGGGACATTCATGAGCTAATTCAAGCATGGGGTAGAGGAAGCAGAGGGGTGGGAGTAGAGAGATCCCACACAGGATGACCACATGGCGTGACATCAGATGCCAGAGGTGCAATGCGGCAAGAGTTTTTAGCACTATTTATCTGGGGAAAGTACCACTGTGTAGCAGTTTCAGTTAACTGGGAGCAGGGAAGAAATAAAAAACCGTCAGTTGTGGGATGCAGAGGGGCTGGTTTTGGAAGCCTAGTGGAACAAGAGAGCGCAATGCTCACATGAGACTGCCACGTGGCATGACGTCAAATGCTGCAGGATACCAGGCGGCTGGACTATTATGAGAAGGGGATGTGGGGGGGGTTCTGTCTAAAGGGCAGCAGGTGGGAAGCAGGACACTGGCCGTGGAGCGGCATCTGGAGGAAAACACGCCGGAAGAGCGGCAGATACTCAGGGCCCTCAAGGAGAGGGGGAAGGGGGTGGGGGCTGAGGCCGAGAGGCCACGTGGTGCAGCCAGAAGCATATTGGAGCAAGGGGGAGAATGAACAGGCCTTGAGGACCAGCAGCCAGAGGCATGCAAGGGCATGCAGGGGGAGGAATGAATAGGCCTAGAAGGCCACAGGATGTGGCGCAAGAGGTGCCGGCTGGTCACAGGTGGTCAGAGGCCAGTTGGGGGCACAGAAAAAGAGAGGTTGGGCCTGATAGGCCAGGAGTTTGGTGGTAGAAACCACAAGGGGGGCATAGAAGCTTTAAGATCACCCCAGGAAAACCATTTCTGGTGAGATGGCAATGGAAGGAGTGAAGGGGGCCATGGGGAAGATGTCCCTAGGTGGAGGACTGGGTGTGAGGCATTAATAAATATGTTTTGTCATTTTACAGCATTTATACAGGCATGAGAGAGAGGATGCTTAACTTTTGAGGGATAAGTTTGGGCCTAAGCATGGATGGCTGTGCATAAATAATTTGACTTGCGGGTTTTATGTGCATTTGGGGGGAATGGGGTGGGCTTAAAGAAAGGAGGAATATAAGAGATGGCAAAGAGGGGAGAGCTAAAGACATATGAGGACAGATTAACGGAGCTTAATATGTATACCCTTGAGCAAAGGAGGGAGAGAGGTGATATGATCGAGGCATTCAAACACCTTAAGGGCATAAACAAGGTGAAAGAGTCTAACATGTTTAAATATAAGAAAAATAGCAGGACAAGAGGACACAGCATGAGATTAGAGGGAGGCCAATTAAGGGGGAATGTGAGGAAATTCTTTTTCACAGAAAGGGTGGCGGATGCATGGAATGGCTTACCACAAGAAGTGGTGGCTATGAATACAGTGCAGGGCTTCAAACAGGCATGGGATAGGCATAAGGGAGCAATACAAATGACTATGAATAGATAGGTCACTGACAGAGCAAAGGCCGATGGCACATTTATAAGGTAGAAAAAGAAATGGGCAGACTGGATGGGCCTTGCGGTCCTTATCTGCCATCAACTCTATGTTTCTATGTTTCTATGTAAAGAGTCTCATCAGTAGTACAAAAAAAATGCCTAGATTTTGAGGGATATGTTTGGGCCTAGGCCTAGCTTGATGGACGATTAATTAAGATGTTTCCTTTTCCTGTGTGGTCAGTGTCTCTACTGCTTGCATAGGTGAACAAAAGGAAATGGCACCAAAAAAGAGCAAGCCATCTAAAGAAGATGCCTACAGGGCTATTGTGGAGCTGGCAGAGAAAGCCAACAGAATGTGGCAGATAGCGGAAGAGGAGGAACCGGGGAGATCCTGGGAGAAGCAGAAAGCAGGAAAAGGGAAAGAGGCATAGGGAAACGGCCAGTGGAGAGGCCACATAGCCCGGCCAGGGGACAGCCACCACTGGTGGTACCTCCCAGAGTGGCTAGCCCAGTACCTCTGCAGCCCGATGACCCTGTACCATCAGTACCTCCCCAAGACCAGGTGTAGGTTCCCCCGGTGGAACTCAGACCGGATCCTCCGAGCACAATGGTGCCTCTGCAGCCATTATCTTTACAACCAGCCAGGCAGGAGGACAGCAGGCCACAAGGAGCTGACAAGGCCACAGGTAATGTACCCAGTTCAGTAGAGGAAAGCATCAAAGACTATACAAGCCAAATTATTTTTGCACTCGGGTCAGGGGGGTTGGGCCAGATGGAGTCAGCACTGGCTGAGATTAGGTCAGATAAAGAGATAGTGAAGGAAGGAGAAAAAGGGATAGAGAGTGTGGGAAAAGGAATAAGAGAGATAGGAATGCCAGGAATGAGGACAGGGGAACACGTAATGCTGGCCACAAAAGGGAAAATATGGAAGGGGGAGTATGTGGATGTTTTTGCTTTAGTAAGCCGAGAATTGGCAGCAAAATACAATGAAACAGAGAATATAGGAAGAGTGAAATGGCAGCAGCAGTAGTTTTATTGGGTAAGAAAGAGGAGGACAAATTCACTAAAGGGGAGACTTCAGATGGATGGTTTGTAGGGTTTGCCATGTATTCAGTGATAGTACTGCAGAAGAAGCTGGAGTTGGGCATTCCACTCATCACATACTCCCTGATAATAAGACAGGCGAAGGCAAAGGGATGGGTGGGGTGGATATACCATGATGAATTCTTCCGACAAAGGATGGTGAAGTATGGGGATGTAAGATGGGGCACAAAACAATTAGATAAGTGGACTGACTATGTAACCGATCAGTCCACTCTGGAAGGAGAGATGGGGAGGAGGGGTGTGATGCCCCAGAGGTGTTGTTGGAGTTACAATAGGGCTGTTTGTTCCTGGCTGCAATGCCACTTTCAGCATGCATGCTCAAAATGTAGGGGAACACACCCAGTGAGCAAATGCAGAATGACATGGTCACAGGGGGCACAAGGGTCAGGGGGTAAAGAACAAATCAGCAGTTTTTTTGAGAAGGGCAAGGGCAGGCATGGAACAGAGGGGGGAGAGGCAGAGGGCATACAGGTAGGGGAGGTCAGACTTACTGACCAGCTGGGCCAAGAAAATGGCAGGGTGGGGGAGTATGGCAGAAGGGAAAGGCAGAGGGCAGGGGATCAATTCCAAGAAGCAAGAACGCCCATCAAGATAGATGTGTGGGAGGACTGGTTAAAAAGATACCCAGATAAAAAGGTGGCAGAGATGCTCAAGACAGGTTTTCAGACAGGTTTTTCATTACAATATGAAGTCCAGAGGCAAGTGAGAGAAGCAAACAACCTGGGCTCAGTAAAAGGGAAGAAAGAAATCTTAAGACAGAAAATAGAGAAGGAAAAGGCAGCTGGCAGAGTGGAAGTGCCATACGATACCCCCCCATTGCAGAATATGGCAATTTCTCCATTGGGTTTGGTTCCCAAAAAACAACAGGAAGAGTACAGAGTGATTCACCACCTGTCATTTCCAGAAGGGGACTCTGTGAATGATTTCATAAGCGAGGAACAAAGTAAAGTGACTTATGCCACATAAGTAGGAGCTGTCCAGATCATCGGAGCAACTTCTGATGCTAGGATGGTGAAAACGGACATAAAGTCCACTTTCAGATTGCTTCCGGTTAGGAAGGAAGACTGGGACCTGTAAGGATTTAAAACTGGGGAACAGTACTATTTTGACAAAGCAATGCCCATGGGATCGTCCATAGCATGTGCTATGTTTGAGGCATTCAGCACCTGCTTACAGTGGATATTGCAAGAAAAAACTGGTTACAAGATTGTCATTCACTATCTGGATGATTTCCATTTAATAGGCAGTAGGAGGGGAGAGAGACAGAAAGAATGTTGGCCAGTTTCCAAGATTTTTGCAGAGAGTGAAGGGTTTCATTGGCACCGGAAAAAACAGAA
Source organism: Neoceratodus forsteri (assembly GCA_016271365.2). Classification (NCBI taxonomy): domain Eukaryota; kingdom Metazoa; phylum Chordata; order Ceratodontiformes; family Ceratodontidae; genus Neoceratodus; species Neoceratodus forsteri. The sequence goes on along the minus strand of CM057459.1, from coordinate 1,286,997,192 downwards.
GGACCCAGTATGGTTTTAGAATTCCTGGGTATTGAAATAGACGCCCTGAGCGAGGTCTTTAGGTTGCCAGACAAAAAAGTATTGAAGCTGAAGGAGCTGAGTCAAGTACACACCAGTAGAAGAAGAGTGCAATTAAAGCAGGCACAACAGGTTCTGGGGCACCTAAACTTTGCGTGCAGGGCAATTGGACCAGGGAGGACTTTAGAAACATAGAAACATAGAATTTGATGGCAGATAAGGACCGCTTGGCCCACCCAGTCTGCCCATTTCCCTACTTGATGGATAAGCTGCAGATCCTAGTTAACCAGCAGCCTACTTCTTCCTACCCCTACCCCCTAGAATTGCCTTATGACTGTCCCATGCATGCTTGAATTCCACCACTGTTTTTGACTCCACACCTCCTCTGGAAGGCTGTTCCATGCATCCACAACCCTCTCTGTGAAAAAGACTTCTTAAATTACCTCTGAGCCGCCCCCTTCTATCTTCAAATTGTGCCCCTTGTTCTTGCACATCTCTTTTTGAAAGATGCTACCTCTTGGACTTTGTTGATTCCTTGAGGTACTTGAAAGTTTCTATCATGTCCCCCTCTCCCTCCTTTCCTCGAGGCTATACATATTAAGCTCCTTAAGTCTCTCTTCATATGTCTTCCGGTGCAGACCCTGCACCATTTTAGTTGCCCTCCTCTGGACAGCTTCCATCCTGTCTATGTCTTTGCGGAGACTGGGTCTCCAGAACTGCACGCAGTACTCAGATGTGGTCTCACCAGCTGTCTGTACAGAGGGATAATAACTTCTTGTTTCTACTGGTGATGCCTCTCCTTATGCATCCCAGTATCCCCACCCCTCCTTGCTGCCCTCTCACATTGCTTGCCCATCTTTAGGTCATCTGATATGACTACCCCAAGGTCCCTTTCCATTTTTTGTTGTTGGTATCTCACCCCCATTGTGTACTCTTCCCTGGGTTTTTGTTTCCCAGGTGCATTACCTTGCACTTCTTAGCATTGAATCTAAGCTGCATATATTTGACCAGTCCTCTAACCTTGCAAGTCCCTTCTCATCCTTTCCACCCCACTTGAGCATCAACTCTGTTGCAGATCTTTGTGTCATCTGCAAAGAGACATACTTTTCTTCCAGTCCCTCTGCAATGTCACTTATAAAGGCATTGAAGAGGACCGTCCTAATACTGAACCCTGTGGTACCCCACTGCTAAACCCCTTTTTTTCAGAGTGGACTCCATTTACTATTACTCTCTGTGTCCTATTCTCCAGCCAATTCTTTACCCAGGCTGTCATCTTGGGACCCACTCCCAGGCTGTCTAACTTGTATATTAATCTTTTCTGTGGGACTGTGTCAAATGCCTTGCTAAAGTCTAGGTAGGCCATGTCCACAGCCCCTCCCTGATCAACTACTTTGGTCACTCAGTCAAAGAAATCTATCAGATTTGTCTGGCATGACCTTCCCGCTGTGAATCCATGGTTCCACGAACCATCTGCCCCTCAAATAGCCCCCCATACCTAAGCCCCCCACTGCATCTGTGTAGAGATCAGGGTCTGTGTTATAAACCCAGTCCTCCTGCCAAAAGGAACAGCCAAAAGGCTAGGGAGGGCCACAGCGGGAGTCACCAGACCACATCACTGGGTAGACATGACAAAGGAGTTAAGGAAGATTTCAAGGTGTGGGAGGAGTTCCTCAGCACCTATAATGGCTTTTCCTTTTGGCAGGAGGACTTGGTTTATAACACAGACCTTGATCTCTACACAGATGCAGTGGGGGGCTTAGGTATGGGGGGCTATTTGAGGGGCAGATGGTTTGTGGAACCATGGCCTGCAGACTGGGTGAGGGACAGGAAAGTAAAAGACATCACACTGTTGGAGATCATGCCCATTTGGGCCTGCACCCTGGTGTGGGGGGAAGAGCAGTGGAATCAAAAGGAAATATTTTGGTGCAACAACAAGGCAGTGGTAGATGTTTTAAACAACAGAGGAGCCAGGTCAGAAATGGTCATGGGGGTCTTGAGATAGTTGGTGTTAAGGGCCTTGAAATTGAACATGTCATTCAGGGCAAAATACATAGAGGAGGTACACAGTATCCTGGCTGACAGCCTTTCCCGTCTGCAGCTGGATCATTTCCTGAGGCTGGCACCTACAGCAGAGAAGCGAAAGACATCCATACCAATGAACATCTGGGACATTGGCAAGAGGGAGCAGAACTGTTGTTTCACAACTTATGGGCACCACAGACTCTGAGGGCCTATGAGGGGGCCTGGTGCATGTTTCAAACATTCAGGGTAACACACCACATGGAGGTAAGTAGGCCACTTATGGAGGAAGAGTTAGGAAAATCCACAGTAGAGCAATGACAGAAAGGAATGGCCCACACCACGATAGGGGTCTATTTAGCAGGGATCAGTTTAGTTTGCAGCCTGAAGGGTTGGAAGTACCCAACAAAGTCAATGTTGATTAAAAGGATGATGAAGGGGTGGGGTAGGTTAAAACAGAGAGCTATGGGTAGTAGAAGACCAATAGGGGAACAGTGGCTTGCAAAACTAAAAGGGGTTTTACCGGCAATCAGCAGATTGAAAGCCAAGGCCCCGTTATTCCACACGATCTATTTGGTAATGTATGCAGGGGCCATGAGAGTGAGTGAGGATGTGGGACATGGCAGTAATGATGAAGAAGGTGGATTGGAATGGGAAGATCTAAGCTGGGGGATGAAAGAGATACAAATCATGATTAAGAGGTCAAAGATGGATCAAGGGGGGCAGGGTCGTATGGTAACCCTGAAGACTCACGTAGACAACACAGTGTGCTCAGTAAAGGCTTTGTGGACTTACACCGCAAAGCATGGGAACAGGACAGGGAGATTATTTGTACATGGAGGTGGAAAGATATCAAGATATCAAGTTATCAAGTTACAACCATACTCAAAAAAAGCACGCAGTTCCTGGGGGAGGATCCAGGAAATTACTCATCTGACTCCCTACAGATATGGGCTGCTTCATAGTGGGCAGCAGCAGGTGAGACGGTGACTAACATGTTGGAGAAGGGGCACTGGCAGTCTGCCAGTTACAAGAGATACATTCGAGCACTGCAGTATGGAGACTAACGTATCACCTGTGTTTTGTTTTAAAGATACAGAGCCACATTGAGGGGGTGCATAGAGGTGTGAAACAAAAAAGAGAGCTAAGAACAGATGAGATTTTTATTTTACTTAAATCCTATAGGAAGAGGGAGGATCACGGAAGTATGGATCTGCGGTCACTCCTACATTTATTAGGCAGAAAAGAGAGCTGAGAAAAAGATTGGGGGAAACAGCTGTACTACGATGTGAGGAAATGTAGGTTGGTGTGGCTCGGCATCCGTGGGATGAGATGGGCACAACTGCTTCCTACCCTGAAAGAAATGAAGGAGCGGCAACCTGTTCCAGACCTAATTATTGTACATCTAGGGGGTAACGACATTAGGGGTAAGCCATGGGTGGACACATACATGCAGATGAAAAGGCACTTAGAGAAAATACAGCAGTGGTGGCCGGAGTATGCCTTGCCTGGTCAGATATGATCCCAATAAGGGTTTGGAGACATGAACACAGTCATAAAGCAGTAGATAGGGCCAGGAGAAAGATGACTAGAAAGGTAGGAACACTGATAAGGAAAATGGAAGGGCACGTAATATTGCGGGGTGTGGAAGAGTGGTTAGAGGATTTCTACAGGTCAAATAGTGTGTACCAGTCAGATCTAGCCATAGATATGTTTAATGCAGAAACTATGGGTTTTATTGAAGCATGGAGGAGACATGCAGAAAATAGAAGATAAAAAAAAGAGAGAAGGAAAAGGAAGAAGGTCCCCTAAGTGGTGGGAGAACACTACCCTAAATTGAGGGGGAAGCCAGTCATCCAACACAAGCTGGAGGCTGGCTATTGGGGAAAAAGGGGGGAAGGAGGGGAGGGGGAAAAAGAAAAAGTAATAGGATGAAAAGAGAAGAAGCTGAAGGAGGAAAAGCAGTGTCAGTTCTCACCATTACCTAACAGGAAAAGAGAAGAAGAAGGCACCCATTTGTTCACCTGGGGGAGCAAGAAGAGGAAGAAAGAGGGATGATTAGAGATTGATATATGGATGCAATAAAATACAATTGTGGAAAATACAATAATAAAAGATGATGAGATGGAAAATGGAATTATGATATATAATAAATTAATTGCCAATCTGAGCACAACAACATACAATGGTCTCTGTCTTTTTGTGAAGGTAAAGGGGGGAATCCGGGACAATGGAGTTTGCCCTTTAAGGGGTAGACCAAGTTGTCCTGGTGCACACCTGCCCTTTACCTGAAGATGGTGTGCTCAGAGGGGAAGGGGGGAATGGAAGGGGAGGGACAGGGAGACAGAACAATAGGCAGGCAACAGGAAGGTGAGGAGCTAAAGGAGGTACATAATGGGCATCACAGGAGTGTTTCAGTCACTTTTGCTGAAGTTTTGATCCCTCTCACCCACCCTTAAACTATAAAGCATAAGGGGAAGACAGTCAAAAGGGACTGTATGGAAGATCTGTCAGAGGTGGATGACAGAATTGTCCTGTAGGATGGTTAATGGACTGCCAAAGGTGGATGGCAGAGATGGGGGGGAGGAGGGGGAAAAAGAAAAAGGAATAGGATGAAACGAAGAAGAAGCAGAAGGAGGAAAAGTGGTCTCGGTTCTCACCATTACCTAACAGGAAAAGAGAAGAGGAAGCCACCCAGGTTTTCACCTGGGGGAGCGAGAAGAGGAAGAAAGAGGGATGATCAGAGATTGATATATGGATGCAATAAAATACAATTGTGGAAAATACAATAATAAAAGATAATGAGAGGGAAAATGGAATTATGATATACAATAAATTAATTGCCAATCTGAGCACAACAACATACACTGGTCTCTGTCTTTTTGTGAGGGAAAAGGGGTTAATCCTGAACAATGAATGTATTACAAGCATGCATTTCAGTTTCCATTTACACTCGTAACATCGAGAATTTATATTTTCAATCAGGATTTTCAACATTGTCAGTTTTACACACACCTCCTTATGAACAGTATAGCTGTCATTTCTCACGTCCTGGCTGAAATGTGTCTTTTGCACATCTGGCACACAATGGCGCACTCACGTTGGGAAATTAATGTTCAGGACAGATTAAGAAAATCACAGTGACAGTGTTCATGAGCAGAGATCACAAAATGCCTATGTTGAAATTTTGGTGAAATTATTCCACTAAATGACTGTTACAAGCCTGCTTTGTGCAATTTCCATGTACGCTGGCACCTTCGAGCATTTTTAATATTTTCACTCCAGATGTCCAGCACTTCCATCTCTTCACACCTCTGTATGAATGGTACAGCTGTAATTAGTCACATCCTGCCTGAACTGTGTTTTCGCACATGTGGTGCAGAATGGTGTTGTCGCTGTGAGAAATCAACATTTGGGACAGATTAACAAAATCACAGTGCCACTGTTCTTGAGCAGAGGTCCCAAATGCTTTCATGAGGTGGGGGTCACAAAAGGCCATGTTGAAAATGTGTAGTGCAAATACCAACTAATGCCTGGGATGTTAGGGTTTCTAACCATAATGTCCCCCCCCAACCCATGGTGGGGCTCCAGTGCCCTCATCTTTTCTGAACTGCAGATACATCATCACTCTTCAAACTTCATCACGAATTGAGGAAACAGGTATGCACTTCACTGTATTTCAATAGGAATGTGAACTTGGTGGCATAACTTGTTCTTTCTACTGGGAACTGTAGTCCTGCCAACCGGAGCATACCAACCGCAATCCCAATCATGAACTCCAGCATTGGCAAATGTTTGTTTTAATAGCCACAATTATTTAAAGGTGCAGCATATGTTATTATTGTAGCACCCCTTGAATCCTTTGTGACCATACAGAGACTGTTACATAACTCCATATATTGATCGAGTTATGACTTGTTGATGTTCCAGGATTATCTTATGGGACTCATTAGGTTTTATTACTTGCTTTTTTAATTGTCAAAAATATTGAAGCGTGTGGCACACATTATTTTTTTTAATACTGCTTGAGACCTTTGTGACAATATAAAGATTGTCACTGAACTCCAAATATTGATGGAGTTAGGACTTGTCTCGTTTCCAGTGTTATCCTATGGGAATTGTTATGTTTTTTTACTTGCTTTTATTAATGACTACAATTAATTAAGGTTGCAGCATATGGTATGTTATTCTTGTAGCATCCCTTGAGACCTTTGTGGCCATACAGTGATTGTCATTTAGCTCCAAATACTGATGGAGTTATGCCCCTTGAAGATACTGTGCAATCATAAGAGAATTTTTATGCTTTAATACTTGTTTGTTTTATTAATGGTCACCATTGTTTAAGTGTGTGGCATATGTTATTCTTGTAGTACACCTTTTGGGCCTTTGTCACATTATAGAGATTATGACTTAACTCAGAATATTGATGGACATACTGTATGGCCTGTTGAAATTCTATTGTTATCTAAGGGAATCATTATGCTTTATTACTTGCCTTTTGTAATGACCAGAAGTATTTAACAGTGCAGCATATGTTATTTTTGTAGTACCTCTTATGTCCTTTGTGACTATACAGAGACTGTTTCTTAACTCTAACTAATGATGATGTTATGACCTGTTGAATTTACAGTGTTATCCTATGGGAAACATTATGTTTTATTACTTGCTTTCCTTAATAGCCACAATTATTTGAGTGTGTGTCATAGTTATTCATATAGTACCCCTTGAGACCTTTCTGATCATATAGAGATTGCCACTTATCTCCAAATACTGATGGAGTTAAGGCCTGTTGAGGTTCCAGTGTTATCCTATGGGAATTGTTATGTTTTATTATTTGCTCTTTTTTATGGCCACAATTATTTAAGGGTGCAGCATATGTTACTCTTGAAGTGCCCCTTGAGACCTTTGTCAAAATATGAAGACTGTCAGACTGAAATATTGTGGAATAGTGGCCTGTTGAAGTTTAAGACTTATCCTATGGGTATCATTATGCTTTATAACTTGACTTTTTTAATGGCCACAATTATATAGGGGTCTGGTATATGTTATTTTTTTAGTACCCCTTGAATCCTTGGTGATCATGTACAGACTGTTGTTTAACACCATATACTAATGCAGATATTACCTGTTGATGTTCCGGTGTTATCCTATGATAATCTTTATGTTTTATTACTTGCTTTTCTTAATGACCAAAAATATTTAAGGGTGTGTCACATGTTGTGTTTTTTTTAATACCCCTTGAGACCTTTGTGACTATATAGTGATTGTCACTTAACTCCAAGTATTGATGGAGTTACAGTCTATGTCATTTCCAGTGTTTTCCTTTGGGAATTGTTATGTTTTATTACCTGCTTTTGTTAATGGCCACAACTATTTAATGGTTCAGCATGCAATATGTTTACTAGTAGTAGCCCTTGAGATCTTTGTGACCATACAGGGATGATCACTTCACGCCACATACTGATGGAGCTATGGCCAGTTGAAGTTCTTGTGATATCATATGGGAATTGTTATGCTTTAAAACTTGTTTTTTTTTTAATGGGCACAATTGTTTAAGTGCATGGCATATGTTATTATTGTAGTACACATTATGTCCTTTGTGACTATATAGAGATTATAACTTAACTCCACATATTGATGGAGTTATGACCTGTTGAAGTTCCAGTGTTACCCTATGCCAATTGTTTTGTTTTATTACTTGTTTTTTTAATCACCACAATTATTTAAAGATGTAGCATAAATATTGCTTGTAGCAACCTTTGAGACCTTTGTGACCATATAGAGAGCTTGTCCCTTAACTCCAAATACTGACTGAGTTATGGCCTGTCGAATTTCCATTGTTATCCTAAGGGAATCGCTATGCTTTATTACTTGCCTTTTGTAATGGCCACAATTATTTAACAGTGCACCATATTTTATACCTGTAGTACTCCTTGAGTTCTTTGTGACTACACAGAGAGACTGTTACTTATCTTCAAATACTGATGAAGTTATGACCTGCTAAAGTTCCAGTGTTATCCTATGGGAATCATTATGTTTTATTACTTGCTTTTCCTAATGGCCACAATTATTAAAGGGTGCAGCTAATGATATTCTTGTAGTACCCCTTGAATCCTTTGTGACCCTATAGAGACTGTTACTTAACTCCATATACTGATGGAGTTATGATCTGCTGACTTTCCAGTGTTATGCTATTTGAATTGTTATGTTTTGTTACTTGTTTTTCTTAAAGGCCAAATGTATTTAAGGGTGTGGCATAAGTTATTTGTTTAATACCCCTTGAGACCTTTGTGACCATATAAAGATTGTCACTTAACTCTGAATACTGATGGAGTTACTACTTGTGGCATTTCCAGTGTTAGCGTATGGGAATTGTTATATTTATTTATTTATTTTATTTATTTAACAATATTAGAATAAAACACCTTTGAGTCAGAGACTCATTTCCCAAGGCTCCACATCTTTCATTGGAAATACATTGTAATTAGACAACATATAACAGTACATAAGTTGACATTACTCATTGCTGTATACGTTGCACTTGGACAGTGTACTAAGCAGAGTTACAGCTAAGACACAGTTGTGAAACAGTACAGAAAAACATGATAAAGTGCACATTGATTACATTGCAGGTGATCTATACAGAGTTGTAGCTAATACAGAATAATTATGCTACAAAGGTATACTTGGCACAGTCTGAGGTCAGCCTTGTTACAGATAATGCATTTAAGCTGAGGGATTTACTTCACTGGGGGCAGATGCAGGAGTGGGAGAAGAGGAGGTGGCTCCTCAGGGCCCTTTTGAAAGCACTGATTTTGGGGTGGAAGGTGATTGTTGTGGGAAGAGCACTGTACCAGGTTGGGGCTCCGATGGGGGAGGATCTCTGAGCTAGTGTAGTTCTGACCCTGGGAGTTACTAATGATGGTTTATCCGCACTACAGGTGTAGGCAATGGTGTTTGCCATGACTAGTGATGCCGTGACATGTGTCAGCCCTAGGAGGGACTTCTTGGTCAAGCAGCAGGTCTGGTAATGGAGCCTTTCCTCAAAAGTGAGAATTTGTGCAAGGGAGTAAAGGGTGCAGGTGTGTGTCATACAGTTGGCTCTTGACAGGAGCCTGCAGACCTTGTTGAAAACAACTTTTATTTTTTTGATGGCTTCGGCATCTGTGGCAGCATAGACTGGTAGCCCATAGTCAATTAGGGACATGATGGATGAGGTACTAGCTAGGCACAGGGCATCTGGTGGTAGTCAGTCTTTGTGGTGATATAGGAAGCCAATCCACACATTAGTTGCTGATGTGAGAGTGCTTAAGTGTGAGTGGAAGGTGAGGGCAGCATCAAAGGCAATCCCTTGGTATTTGATTGAGTGGACCTGCTCCAGGGGTTGCTGGGAGCAGGAGAGGATGAACAGAGGGGTGTTTTTCAGCTTACTCTGGTGGTGAGAAAATAACATAGCATTGTTTTTTTTTTCAGGTTTAGAACTAATCTATGTTATGTGAGCCAGCTTTCGGCTTGGCAGAAAGATTGCTGGAGTAGGGCCTGGAGGCTGGTGGGGTTTGCATGGGAGGCACAGAGGATGGGATCATTCACATAAAGGAGGATTTTTCTGGGGCAGAAGGAGGGAAGGGAGTTAAGGAATATGCTAAAAAGTAAGGGACCTAGGATGGAGCCTTGCAGTACTCCAGAGTGAATTGGATGTGTGCTGGATAGCGTCTTATTGATCCTCACATATTGTGTTCTGGAGAACAGATAGCTCAAAAACCAGTCCAGGGGGCCTTGAGAGAAACCCATATTTTATTATTTGCTTTTATTAGTAGCCATAATTATTTAAGTGTGCAGCATACACTATGTTATTCTTGCAGTATCCCTTGAGACTTTAGTGATTATATAGGAATTGTCACATAACTCCAAATACTGATGGAGTTATGGCCGGTTGAAGTTCTTGTGTTATCATAAGGGAATTGTTATGCTTCAATACTTGTTCATTTTTTTAATGGACACAATTGTTTAAGTGTGTGGCATACATGGTATTCTTGTAGTATCCCTTGAGATCTTTGTGGCCATAGCGAGACTATGACTTAACTCCAAATATTGATGGAGTTGTGGCCTGTCGAAATCCCATTGTTATTCTATAGGAATCATTATGTTTTACTACTTGCCTTTTGTAATGTCCACAATTATTTGACTGTGCGGTATATGTTATTCCTGTAGTACAACTTGAGTCGTTTGTGACTACACAGAGAGACTGTTACTTAACTCCAAATATTGATGAAGTTAAGACCTGTTGAAGTTCCAGTGTTATCCTATTGGAAACATTATGATTTATTATTTACTTTTCTTAATGGCCACAATTATTTGAGGATGTGGCATATGTTATTCTTGAAGTACCCCTTGGGACTTTTGTGACCATATAGAGCTTATCACTTAACTCCAAATATTGATGTAGTTATGGCCTGTTGAGATTCCAGTGTTATCCTAAGGGAATGATTATGTTTTACTGCTTGCTCTTTTTAATGGCGACAGTTATTTAAGGGTGCAGTATATGTTTTTCCTGTAGTACCCCTGGAAACCGCTGTGACTGTATAGAGATTATAATTTAACTCCAAATAATGACAGGGTCATGGCTTATTGAAGTTCCAGTGTTATCCTAATGGAATTGTTATGTTGATCATTATTTTTTTACTGACCAGAATTATTTAAGGGTCCGGCATATGTTACTCTTGTAGTACCCCTTGAATCCCTTTTGACCATTTAGAGACTATTACTTAACTTCATATATTGATTGAGTTGTGACCTGTTGAATTTCCAGTGTTATCCTATGGTAATCATTATGTTTTATTATTTTCTTATCTTAATGGCCAAAAGTATTTAAAGGTGTGGCATGTGTTATTCTTTAATACCACTTGAGACCTCTGTGACCATATATATATTTTCACTTAACTACTAATATTGACAGAGTCATGGCCTGTTGAAGTTCCAGTGTTATCCTAATGGAATCGTTAAGCTTTATTATTGCTTTTTTTAATGGCCACAATTATTTAAGGGTGCAGCAGATGTAATTCTTTTAGTATCCCATATGTCCTTTGTGACCATAAAGAAACTGTTACTTAACTCCAAATACTGCTGGAGTTATGACCTGTTGATTTTCCAGTGGTATCCTAAGGGAATGATTATATTTTATTACTTGCTTTTTTTAATGGCTACAATTATTTAATTATGCAGCATGTGTTATTCTTGTAGTGCCCCTTCAGACCTTTGTGACCATATAGAGATTGTTACTAAACTCCAAATATTGATGGAGTTATGGCCTTTTGAAGTTCCAGTGTTATCCTATGGGAATCATTATGTTTCATTACTTCATGTTTTAGTGGCCATAATCTTTTACATGTGCAGCATATGTTATTCATGTAGTACCCATTGAGACCTTTATGAAAATAAAGAGATTGTCACTTAACTCCAAATATAATATTGGCAGAGATATGGCCTGCTGATGTTCCAGTGTTATCCTATTGAAATTGTGATGTTTTATTACTTGCTTTTTTAATGGCCACAATTATATCAGACTGTGGCATATGTTATTTTTGTAGTGCCCCTTGGGCCCTTTGAGATCATATATAGATTGTCACTTTACTCCAAATATTGATGGAGTTATTGCCTGTTGAATTTTCAAACTCCAAAGGGTCCCAAGCACACAAATCTCACTGCCCCAAAAAGTTGGCCTGGAATCCTAAACTCCGAATGTATATTAATTGGGGACCTCAGTCTTAACTGGAATGATGAAAGCTCCAAGAAATTAGAGTATCTATGCTATGTTAATGGTCTGTCCCAAATAACACCTGCACCTACTACACCAAACAGAAAGCACCCTGAGTGTAGCTCCCTTTTGGACCTTAAGTTAATAAACAAGCCTCATAATTTCTAGCACAGCGGAGTGTTCTTCAATGACATAAGTGACCACTGTGCAATAGCCTGCCTTAGGCATTCTCCCCAAATAAAACTGGCCACCAAACTTTTACTGAAAAGATGCCTGAAGAATTTCTGCTGGAATGCCTTCTTGAAAGATCTAAGCAACATTAGGTGGCAGGACTTCTACCTAGCCCCATCAATTAGTGAAGCTTTCAATATCTTCCACAGCCTATTAACAGGGCTAATTGATAAACACGCCCCCCTTCGACTGATTAGGTCAAAAAAAGAGATCTCTTGGATGGTTTTCTCCTAGCCTGAAGAAAGTGCTCAGAGAAAGGGACTCCTGTTGGAAAAAAGCAAGGAAATCCCAACAGGAGGATGATTGGCTTGCTTTTTGCATCTCCAGAAATGCATGCACTAAATTAATTAGGTCCGAAAAAGCCAGGTACTTCCAGACAAAACTTGAAGACAACAAAAACAACTCTGCCAAATTCTGGCGTATTCTCATGAAAATCAAAGGTCATCATTCGGCTGCCTCTCTTCCAGCCAGCATTGTGACCAATGGAGTTACTTATATAGATAAAACTGCTATCCTAGAGCAGTTCAATTACCATTTCTCCATGGCAGAACTTGCCTTCGATATCTCGCCCGTCAGTAAGCTTAGCTTTTCGGGTGATAGCTCAATTAACTTAAATGCTATCCCTTACCCTTATCAACCAAACCTTCCCCTATTCAACTTTTACACAATTCCATTTAAGCAAGTAGAGGACCTCCTTTTGGCATTAGACACAAAAAAAAGCGCCGGCGTGGATAACATATCACCATTCTTCTTAAAGCTTGGCTATTTCTATCTGACCGCCCCTATCACCCATTATTTAACATCTCTTTGAGTCAGAGTGATTTACCTGCAACTTGGAAGACTGCCCATATTCTACCTCTTTTTAAGTCAGGGGACCCTAGTGACCTGAATAACTACAGGCCTATTTCTATACTTTCCACACTTTCAAAACTCCTGGAAAATATTGTCAATATTCAAAGAAGAGATCAATCTGGACCAGCACAATCTTCTAAACCCTGCTCAGTCTGGGTTTCAGGCAAAACACAGCACCATTTCTGCTCTTGCAAAAGTAACTACTGACTGGCAAAATGCCCTAGACTCTAAAAAACACATAGTTGCTCTATTTCTCGATTTCAGCAAGGCCTTCGACACCGTGGATCATAACATCATGCTTACATCACTGAGAAATATTGGCCTAGACAACCCTGCCATCAACTGGTTCACTAATTACCTTTCTAACCAATTGCAACAAGTTAAATCAGCAGGAGACCTGTCTCCACAGAAATCCCTACTGCAAAGGGCCCCCCAAGGCTCCATACTGGGACCTATTTTAGTTGCTATTTACATCAACATCTTGGACTCCCACCTGCAAGGAGCTAATGTACGTCTATTTGCTGATGACACTGTATTCTATTCCTCCAATTCCTCAGTGCTGTTGGCCCACAAAGACCTACAATGAGACTTTACCACCCTACAACATAGTCTTATCAAGCATAAACTCCTTCTCAATGCCAAAAAGACTAAATTCATGATTTTCTCTCCAAAAGCAGCCTGTGGTCCCACACATATCCCTCCGTTACTAACACTTTTGGGTGAACCACTGGACCCAGTAGATACCTTTAAATACCTAGAGTTCTGGCTGGACAACAAACTTAATTTTTTATGCCACCTAAATGAATTCTCAAAAAAGCTAAGACAGTGACTCGGCTTATTCTATCTTATCAAACATCTGCTCACTACAGAATCTAGAAAGAGACTAGAACAGACCACTTTCCTACTCGTACTTGATTATGCCAATTTCCTCTATGATCATTGCCTTCTCACAGCGCTAAATAAACTTGACACCCTCTATCACCGAGCCTTATGATTCATCTTTAACCTGCCTTTTCGCACCCATCGTCTTCTGTACCAAATGGCGGTTGGCCTTTACTTTCAACAAGGAGAAAAAGTAATGCGCTCATTTGGTTATATAGAGCTATCACAGACAAGCTCCCTGCATATATTTCTAGCCTGTTCAAATGTGCCTCTTGCTCCTATGGTCTCAGACATTATGCAACTCTATGCTTCCAAGGGCCCAGAATGAAAACTAACCTTGGATTGTCTGCAATTAATTACACACTCCCATCACTTTGGAACACTATGCAAAACACATTCACGCTTATCTCACTTCCGAGCCTCCTCTCCTTCAAAGCCCTACTAGTCGAGGATTTGCGGGAACCTTATAGTTGCTATAGGTAATCTGTCCTTTATTTATTGTTGTATCTGCTCTAATAATTGTTAGTATGTCATCCTCCTTGTCTCCTAGGGACTCCAGTACACACACTCTCCCTCTCCCATTCCATGGCTATCACTTCCTTTCTCTGCCTTCACATATCCATTTGTAGGCCCCTATCCATTTTCAGTTTCTACCTTCCTCTCCCTTTACCCATTTTGATATTTTTTTTTTGCATATGTCTAATTATGAGTTCCTGTGATGGACACTGGTATTTTTGCATCCAACCTTGTACTGCATCTGCTGATGTTACATTCATTGTATCACCATGTCTATGTATTTGTATTGTTCCCTGTCCAGGACCACCTTGAAAATGAGCTTGCTCAATGGTGCTGATGCCTGGTTAAATAAAGTTTGATTGATTGGTTGATTGATTGATTGAATCCCACCTCATGTCTCTTCTGCTCCTCCTACTTATGTCTGGCAATACACACCCTAACCCTGGACCTCTCGCAGCCTCCATGCCCACACACTCCCCTGCAGGTGGGTTGCGTATTGCCACCCTTAATGTCTGCAGCATATTAAAAAAATGGGACTCCTACAAGGGATGAGTCCTGCAGCTTCAGCCCAATATCTTTGCCATGGGTGAAACCTGGCTCTCCTCCCGTATCTCTGATTTGTCGGTGACCGTCTTCGGGTATAACGTATTCTGAGCAGACCATCAGGGTAAGTGGGGGGTGCTGTACCATTTACACCAAGGACACTTTGAATGTACAGCTGTTCCCCCCTCCCCATCTCCTACCCAGACCCCAGGCCCTCACACTCAAACTTACTCTTGGACAATCCCATACCCCCCGTCCATCACCACTATATACATTCTCCCCAGTTACCAGTAGGCAGCCTTCCACTCTGTCACATCCTACCTTGTCATCTACCATCTCAAAATGAAAAAAATTATTCTTGGGGATCTCAATATCAATTGACAATCAAAGTCCACTGCCATATTCATCGACGCAGCCACAGCCCATGACCTAACACAAATAGTCCCTTCCCCCACCCGACTGCACCAGCACACGGGGTTCTCCTCTCTACTGGATCTAGTCTTCACAAACTGCCCCTACTAAATCACTAACATTACTATACTCCCAGATGTGATTACTGACCACTCCCATGTCCTCTGCTCCTGGACTTGCAAGGCCCCTAAGTCCCCTCCAAAAATGATCCTATGATGTAAACTTGGCCCTGGTAAACTTACACTCCTAAAAACTTACCTCAGTACATTGGATTGGTCATTCATAACAAACACCCTCAACCCAGACAGAGCTCTTGATCTCTTCTTTCATTCCTTTAATGTTATTTGTGACATGTTCACCCCTCTTGCCAAAAGGATGGTCGAAGGCAACCTGACCCTGGATCTCTGACCACCTACTGGCCCTGATGCAGACCAGAGAATCCCTGCAACAACTATGGTACATGGATTGCATCACAGGTCCTATGAGGACAGGTTGAAGGACTTGAATATGTACTCCCTGGAGAAAAGAATGGTGAGATGATATGATAGAGACATACAACTACCTGACAGGGAGGAACACAGTGCAGGAATACACTATTTTCCAGAGTCTGCAAGAGAAGCCATATGAGGAGAGACTAAAGGAGCTTAATATGTATACCCTTGAGGAAAGAAGGAAGGGGGGGACATGATAGAAACTTTTAAGTACCTCAGTGGAATCAACAAAGTCCAAGAGGGTAGCATTTTTCAGAAAAAGAGACTTGCAAGAACAAAGGGACACAATTTAAAGATAGAAGGTGGGCGGTTCAGGGGCAATGTGAGGAAGTATTATTTCACAGAGAGGGTAGTGGATACATGAAACAGCCTTTCTGAGGAGGTTGTGGGGTCTAAAACTGTGGGAGAATTCAAGAATGCATGGGACAGACATAAAGCAATTCTTGTGGGGGGGTAGGAAGAAATAGGCTGTTGGTTAACTAGGATCTGCGGCCTATCCTGTAGGTAGGGAAATGGGAAGACTAGATTGGCCTAGAGGTCCTTATCTACTGTCAAAGTCTATGAGGCAGTGGAGAAAGTGAAAGCTAAAAAGATAGCATTTAGGCAATACAAAAAGACGCAGGCAGAAGGGAATAGGGAGAAGTAGCAGGAGAAGGAAAGTGAGGCAGGGAACTTAACTCCAAATACTGGCATATTTATGGCCTGTTGACGTACCTGTGTTATCCTGTGGGAATCATTATGGTTTATTACTTGTTTTTTTTAATGGCCGCAATCATTTAAGTGTGTGGCACATGATAGTCTTGTAATACCCTCTTGAGACCATTGTGACCATGTGGAGATTATAACTTAACTCCAAATACTGGCATATTTATAGCCTGTTGACATTCCTGTGTTATCCTGTGAGAATCATTATGTTTTATTACTTGTTTTTTTAATGGCCACAATTATTTAAGGGTGTGGCACATGTTTTTATCATAGTACCCCTTGAATCCTTTGAAACCATATAGAGACTGTTTTTTAACTCCAAATATTGATGGAGTTATGGCCTGTCAAACTTTCATTGTTATCCTATGGGAATCATTATGTTTTATTACTTGCCTTTTTTAATGGTCGCAATTATTTGGGTGCAGCATACATTATTCTTGTAGTACCCCTTGAATCCTTTATGACCAAATAGATACTGTTACTTAACTCCATATATTGATGGAGTTATGACCTGTTGAAGTTCCAGTTTTATCCTGTGGGAATCACTATGTTTTATTGCTTGCTTTTTTAATGGCCAAAAATATTTAATAGTACAGTGTATGCTATTCTTGTAGAAACCCTTGAGGCTTTTGTGACCATATAGAGATTTTTGCATAGTTCCAAATGATGATACAATTATGCCGTGTTGAATTTCCAGTATTATCCTAAGGGAATCATTATGTTTTTACTTGCTTTTTTCAAATATCCACAATTATTTAAGGGTGTGGCATATGTTATCCTTGTAGTAACCCTTGAGACCATTGTGACCATAAAGAGATTGTCAGTTAACTCCAAATATTGATGGAGTTATGGCCTGTTGAATTTCTAGTGGTGTCCTATGGGAATCATTTAGTTTTATTACTAGTTTGCTTTTCTAATGGCCACAATTATTTGTGTGCAGCATATGATATTCTTGTAGCACCCCTTCAGACCTTTGTGATCATATAGAGAGTGTCACTTAACTCAAAATATTGACAGAGTTAAGGCCTGTTTAAATTCCAGTGTTATCCTTTGGAAATCATTATGTTTTATTACTTGCTTTTTTAATGGCCACAATTATTTAAGTGTGCAGCATATGTTATTCTTGAAGTACCCCTTCAGAGCTTTGTGACCATATATATATATTGTCACTTAACTCCAGATATTGATGGAGTTATGGTCTGTTGAAGTTCCAGTAATATCCTATGGGAATCGTTTTATTACTTAATTTTTTTAATGGCCACAATTGTTTAAGTGTGCTGCATATGTTATTTTTGTAGTACCTCTTGATGCCTTTGAACCATATTTAGATTGCCACCTCTGCATCCCCCTCCTGAAGCAGCAGCAGCACAAGCCAGCCTCTGGCACAAGTACACAAGCCAAAGTGCCGTGACCTCTGTATCCTCCTCCTAAAGCACCAGCAGCAAAAGACAACCTCTGACACCAGTAAAGAAGCCAAAGTGCCATGACCTCTCCTTCTTCTCCTCCTGAAACCATTTTAAGGACTTCTGTAGCAATTCCCTAATAAGGCAACTCTCCTCACTAAAAACTAAATAATTAATATCTGGGACCGGAATACTGAATATTCAAGAAAAGGTATTCACACTGTCCTACAAAATAACATCTGTACTTACAGTTTAATCCCACGAGTCTTTGTGAAAATTGTAGAATTTATGAAAAATTCCAGAAAACTGGAATTTAATCATTTCACTTAGCTGGATCTGGAGGATTCCAATTATAAGATAGGGTTATGAGAAGCAGGTAGTGCAGGGGGTCATCAGGTTCAGGAGTTAAATGCACAGTTTCACCAAGAAATGGACAGCTGAGCTGGGTATCACAACAGTGGTAGACCCCAGGTTGGAACCAGGAAGCACTTAGTGTCAACAATTGCAACCTGAATGCAGGCTATTTAAGGGTCACATCCAGTAAATTTATGATCCAGGGAGAATGATGTACATGCAAGTCTGGGGTGTAGAGATATTCAAAAGATATAGTGGGGGAAGACAATGTCATGGGCAGCAGTAAGGAAGAATTCTGGCTATTTCAACAGGGTAGATCGATAGCAAAATGAGCAGGTGACTCATTTTTAAGAGAGTTTGTCACTGTAAACAACAAACTGGATGTTAGTGGGATCAGTAGTTTTACTGAGTCAATCCAGCTATGCCAAAATAGAAGGGGGGGAATAGTCACCTAGAGGGGAACAGCAGGACAGCAAAAAGCTCAGCCCAGCTTATCAAATGAAGTAGTGATACATGCATTGTTAATGTTAAATTACACAAAAAGAATTCTGGATGGTTCATCTATATGCTACTATAAATATGTAAGAAAATGTTACCAATCATTTTTTTACTGCAAATTTAAAACCGCTAATCCAATTTATCCAGTTGTGTTAGACACCAGGATACACACTGAATATGGATATGCATGTCAAATGTTAAGTCTCTGCCTGCCAGAGCATAGAAGTTGCAAACATCCACATTTTTGAGAGTTTTCACAAAAGTTTGCAAATATTTACATAGTAAAGATTTGAACCCCTATAACTTAAAAATCTATAATCCAATTCTCTCCATATTTAGATCATTCTATAAGCATTACAAAAAGACTACACATGCTAGTTTAAAGTGGGACTAAGGTCACATTTTCTAGCATCAGTAAATTCAGAATTTGGATCAGCATAGACCCAACCAGGATTGTGCCCAAAATGAGATCTCTAAGTTACATTGTTTAAATGTTTCAAGTCATTTTATAACTCTAAATTCACTGCCTGTTCAAAAAAAATAGTGTCAGTGAAGAGCTGCTGATGATGTCATCACCTGAATTCACAGTGTAGTCCTCCCTTTCTTGTAGAACCTGTTTCCCCAAAGTTTAAAGTGATTTTTGGAAGTTCCCCAAATGCCTTTTTCACATATTATGTCCTTGCCAATCAAGTTTCAGCTGTTGAAGTTGCAATTTGTTTAGTAAAAAAATCTGTCAGTCAGTTTTGGTGATGTTTTATCAGCACTTTGTTTCTGCCTGCCCTCCAGTTTTCTCTGTATGGCCATACCCACATAATGACATCACCCAAGGGAGCTGTCAATATTTTAAATACAGTACCAGGGAATTCTGCATAAATTATAAGGGTGATTTAAATGTTAGTTACTTAGAGGTGCAGTTCCTTATTTTGGTGGTGGTGACTGCACCTAATATGTAGATGTACATAACAAGGTATTGTGTGTACTAGAGATGTTACACAATTATATTTTGCTGGTGAAATTACAGTGAAATCAGCAATTTTGCCGCATAAAACTTTTCACGAAATTTTGTTATTCTGCAAAATATTTAATGGGTGCTAAATTTCAAAATTTCACAGTGTAATTTCATCAGATTCCACTCAAATTACACCAGTTCACAGCAAAATTTTGAAATTTAGCATTTTGTCCACTGAAGTTCACATTTAGCACCTGCATAATATTTCACAAAATGAGTGAATTTCATGAAATATTTTGCAGAATGAAATTTTCTAATTTTGCACATATCTAATAGGTACAATAAGAAGTTGTCTTCTAGTTCCCTTACTGTGAGGTGCAATCTCATATCTATGTAGTGTCTTCAACAATAAATGCTCTGATATGTTTATTTTCCAAAAAAGGCATTGTGCATAGATTATCTAGCAAACAAGAGTTCTGCACTGAGAGATATAGTCTCCTATATTGGTAGTGTATATGTCCTCAATACCAAGACTGACCAAAAGAGGTCTCTTTTTCAAAACAGTGCTTATAAACTTTGTTTCCCTAGCAAGATGTCATGCTTGGTGGTTGCTGCACTGAGAATAAAGTGGAGGGTAACGCAAATGAAGCACAGCACAGACATAAAAGCATTTATTTCCTGAAAAAAACAACTTTTTGGCTGTTTGAATGGTATGGGATTGAATCACAACTCCTATATTTTAATACAGTTTACTACTTCCATTTACTATGGCAAAGCTTGCTAAATCACTTTATATACTTATTTTCCCTTGCAAGATGTAAAGGTTGGGGGTTACAGCACTGAGAAAAAAAGGGGCAGGGCTATGTAAATGAAATGGCGCACTGAAAAAAATGATATTTTTGCAGTTTGAATGGTTGGATACTGATTCAGAACCCTTACGTGTTACCAGGCCCATTTGCTATGGCAACTTTCCATAAATCACTTTAAACTTTGGAAAAACAGGTCTGACTGTGAGGACTAGACTGTGAGTTTAGGAAATGACATCAGCAGCAGCAGCTCTTCACTGAAACTGGCATTTTTGAACAGGTAGTAATATCAGGGTTACAAAATAGCTCATCATTTTTAAAATGAAGTAACGTAGAAACCTAAATTTTGTTATTGAATTTATTGGAGGAATACTTATTCTAATTCTGCAATGTAGCACTTTTGGCCAGAGTCCATCTTTAAACATGTCTAGCTCCAAAGGTGCCTGAGTTATATGTAGATGAACTTTTTTTCATGAAAGTTCCTGTAAAAAAATGACTGAGCACATATAATTTTGAGATGATACGTCATATTGTCATGAAATCTGGTATATTGTTAGAACACCTATCATCAAGGAATCATGAAAAAAGTAAGATTTATGACCCAGTAGATGACTTAGGTATATGAAGACAAAAATGTTCATGACATTTTGCACAAAAAATAAAATAACAGACTTTGTGTACCTATACTTTTGAGACTATCTGACCAAATGTCATTGTATTTGGCATGGTATTGGCCCTCCACACGAAAGTGCACTTACCAAATTTCAGGGCTCGATCTCAAATGGCAGCTGAGTTACGATCAAATTACTACATTTTAAACATTCCACAAAATTTTGATGAAATTCCATTACATTTTGAGGAATTTCATTAAATTACATTACAATTCCATGAATTTAGATTTTTTCTCATTCCAAACATCTCTTCATGTTGCTAGTCATGCATTTGATGCTTCTAATGTATGGCTAGCAACCAATTAAAATAGAGGATTTTCTTTGCCTATTTTATATGCATACTTATTTATTACCAAAGAAGTACATATTATTGAAAATGTGGGCTTCTTTTTGGTCTCAATTGATGAAGCTAACAAAACTGAATATCTAATTAAATCAGAGATTGTAATTTATTCATCTATACAGATATGATCAAGAACCCTTGGGAAATGATGAGGGATGCAATAGTTAGTCAATATCTATACTGTAAATTCCCTTTGCCTACTGAATTATGTAATCAGTTTATAGTCAGTATATTAACTTTTTGCCCATATGAATTATTATGACACTGCACATTGGATACACAAACAATGTTGCCTCCTTTGCACAACTGACTATGATTTTATTTAACTGACTTTTATTTATTTATTTATTTGTTTATTTATTTAGTTCATGAATTGGATTTACAACCTTTGAGTCACAGACTCATTTACAAAGGCACCTCATCACAGGAAGGGTAACAAACAAATAGTGTGGCAAGACAGGGTGGAACAATACAGGTGTGATACATACATTATACATAGCATAAAATGTAGGTAGTTTCCCATAGTACAGAACAAAATTCATTGGTAGGTCCTAGCAGGTCATGCAGGCAATGGCCTATACATAGCATAAAACATAGGTAGTTTTCCATAGTACAGAACAAAATTCATTGGTAGATCCTAGTAGGTCATGCAGGCAATGGCCAGAGGAAAATGGAGTAGGGTAGGCTATCGAGCCTGGGGCGCTACCCTAGGCACATACACTTCCGAGTGCTAAGTAGGTGGTTGTGTAGGGCAACTTTGAACTGACCAATTTTAGGGGTGCTTGAGATGTGCGTGGGGAGAGAGTTATACCAGGACAGTGCTCTGTAATAGAAGGACCTTTGAGCAAGGGAGGTCCTGGTTCTAGGCACCTGGAAGGTGGCTTTGCAGGTGGTATGGGTGGCGGCTGAGTGGGAAGCAAGCTGGAGCTGTGCAGTGATACCAGGGGGACACAGTCCAAGAAGAGTCTTTTTTGCTAGTATACTAGTGTGATATTGCAGTCGTTCTTCCAGATTGAGTATATTTGTGGTGGTATAGAACTGACATGTGTGGGTTCTGCTTGGGGCACTGCCACTGTTTTGTGATTTTTTTACTTGTAAAGGCAATTTATAGTCAAACAATAAAGCATCACTACTACAACATTGACAGCAGCACCACCCCTACCCTCAGTTAAAGTGAGCAGCACCCACAGAGGAGACATATTGCTATGTACTGGTGCTTCTGGAGGATGGCAAGAATATTAGACCATGCTAGTTCAAGCTAGCTATTGCCCCAACAAAATTACACCTGCCAAGAAAAAGCTGGAGAGTCAACTACAGGTGATTGCAGACCAGTTGAAATCAGAAGCATCATCAGCAGTACCACCACTGTCAACCACATCAGAACCACTATAAAATCAGTAAGAGCTCTCTGGGAGTTGTAAAGGTTTACAATTTCCTTCTTATTTTTTTTAAATAATTTGTTGTTGATTGTTTTTCTTTGAAATTGTTTGTTGTGTTTTATAGTTGTTTTTTTTTTTGTCTTTCATAGTAAATATTGTTTTGAAAAAAATGCTTTGGCTAATTATGATTGTTATTGTACTGGTATGGAGACACCTTGAGTGTTGGGTGTAGGAAAAGGCAAAACACTGGAACTGGCAGTGTGGGAGATGTCTGAGAAACTTTATAATTTAAGTGCAATACACTTATTCCTGAAATATGCCATTGGAGGTGACAGATTGACTAGTTCATGTTTAAATTTATTTCAAAAGCAATGTATAGGTGACTATGTCATTTAGTGCAGTTGTGCTTCCTTGGGCTTCTGGTAAAGTAACAGCGTGGAAGCAGATGGAGGAGGTGATTGACTCTTACTGGACAACAAGTCAGAACCTGCAAGAGAGGAAGATAAAAATCATGAGCAAAACAATTTATGTTTTAATAAATGCTGATGTTTACATGAAAATAAAATACAGTAGATACTTGTTTCACTTGATAAGGCACACACGTGCTGCTCCAAATATATTCCTGTTGGTGGCGGTGTCCTGCATGTCAATATTTTCAGTTATAGTTAACAATGAGAGAAATAATAATCTGTCAATTATGGTGGACTTTTTGTATTACACAATACAAACATTCCACTGCATTCTGTGGATTTGTCTGGAAAATGTGCTAGGAAAAAATATAACTGGTAGGGTAACTGAGGCTGCTTGAGGCCCCAACCACAGTGCTCTCGGGATACAAACTACATAGTAAAACAATAAAAAAAAAATGGGCACCCATGTAGTCAGCCAGAAACTAGTCCACACACTGAACTTATGCTAACAAACTTATTCCTGCAGCAGATATGTGTGGATAAAAAATGCAACCATGGTAGCAACACCACTGACCAATGTTTTGTGCTAGAGGTGAGTGCTTTTTCAAGGTAATGGTGCCACCTAATGGGGAGAGTTAAATAGCCCCCAATCATTTTCAAATAGCCCAGTGGTAAACAAGATTTCAAGTCAGATGGCACCATATACAATTTAAATTAATTGGTTACTTCCCAGTTTTTTAAGAGACAGTACAGATCTCTTAAATGTGTTACAAAAACTAGAGGTGCAAGAAGAATGGTTATTAGTCACACTAGACACTCAGGCCTTGTATATAAATATCCCACATGAGGGAGGGCCTGGATGTGCTGAGACAGCCTTGTACTCCTGCACTACCTATTCAAATCAGTTTATTGAATTTCTGATTCTTCTTGCAAAAACAATAGTTTTTTGTAAACTTTACTTATTGATTATAATGTTGTACAGCATACACCATATTACATAAGATATATGAAAGCAATTCCCTTTTGACATGTACAGAATAGTGTAATGAAACCAATAGTGTAAAAAATCCATACACATGGCAGAAAAGGCCCAACATAGTAGAACACAGGAGTCAAGACCAGCCTGGTAACATTGCAGGAGAGATCACTCTCACCTGTAAGTAGGTAAAACAGGAGACACATTAACATTCCAGGCCCCTCTCAGGTTATAAATACTTGTGGGAGGCTGAGCTCCTCAGTGATGAAGACAATAAGTGAAGAAGGCCTGGGCTCCATTAATATGGGGGACACCCTTATATTTCAAAGTAGATTTACCAGCTACCAATTAGGGAAGCAAAGCAATCCCAAGAGGACATCACAGGAGGTCACAAACAGAGCAGTGTGAGTCTTCACACCATTTGAAAATTGTCTCACCACACCAGGATACTAAGGATATTACTGCTTTAATGTACAAGTAAACAATCCAAGCTTGCCATATTGAGTACAAGTCAGAACAAGAAAAAAATATCTGAATTAGAGTGAGGTTATCAACATATATAGAACTATATATATATATTTATATATATATACTGTATATACATATATGCATACATATACATACACACACACACACACACACACATATACACACTACAACATATATAGAACATTATACAGTAGGCAAAAGGTAAAACTCGGGGAAAACAAAAAGAAGGGCAAAGTTTGTCTAACTCTATAAAACAGTCAGCACCTTATGGTCAGGAAACGCAACCACACCACTGCAACAGCTGATTGCAGATTAAGAACAATGGCAAACAAACACCATAAATTTTAGTTTAGTCACCCCTCACCATCTCCAGAGTTTGTCATGGCAGAAATGCTGGAAAGAAGCTTGTCAGCAAAAGCTGAGGTTGATTCAGGTTCAGTAAGGATATGAGTCTTTGCTTGATGCTGAATTTGTAGCTGTGCTGGAAATAACAGCTGCACATGGACGCTCTGTGCCAGAAGGGAATTTTTCACAATTTGAAAATCCTTTTTGAGGGACTGCATCTGAGCTGAAAGATTGGGAAAGAAAGCCAGTCTGTGGTTCTCCAAGGTGATGTATCCATAGCTCAGTGGTGCTTGTAGGAGACACATTTGAGCCTCTGCTGTGATAGTATAGCAATGACTGTCAAACATCTGGGAGCTTCTGACCCACACGAGGGAGGATGTTAAGTAATACTGAATGCTCTTACTATGTGGACACCTGAATTGAGAGGTAACAACTGTAAGTCTGTAAAAATCAGTTTCTCCAAGGTCAATAAATGATCTGTAGCACTTGTTAAAGTAGATGGGAAGCCCACAATATGGACATTGGCTTGTTATTGAGAATTCTCTAAGGCCTCCACCTTGGCATAGAGAAATTGCAGGTTGTGCACATATAGGGCATTCTGGTCCACCTGTTTGCTCAATTCCTCAGTGAGCCCCTGTATCGCCATCATATTCTCTTTGATTTTAGTCTCAGACTCTAACAACTCGGTTTTGACAGTTGCCAAATGCTGGTTTGTTTCTTCACAGGTAGCCTGTATCTTTTGTAGCACTGCCAATATTTGGGGCCTAGGCAAATTAGACCTTGAGGCACCACCTTGCTGCATAGGTCTGCTCCTCATGTATTAGCTGCGGGTATAAGAAAAGGATCCAAACCATGTTGAGATTGCCAACTGCTCTTTTTAGGACCCATCTTCACTCCATAGCACCCACTCTGCTGACAGGTACAAAAAGCCAAATGTTCCAGACCCAGAAACATTTATAATAACTTAAACTTATTGATATAGATCTGGAGCAATTGTAACATCCATCCGCCATGTTGGGTGATCACTAGCACTCCTTGTGAAAATGATTTTGTACTGTAACTCTTTCACTTGGGGGGAAATAATTTAGTCAAATCAAAGGACAGTAATTGGGGCATCTTTTGCACACAGCTATGCAGGAATTTACTGGGGGCCTCAATGGTTTTCAATTAACAAGAAGATTCATGGACTGGAAAGTTAGCTGACGCTACATATACACCCAGAACAAAAAAAAATTAATACTTAGAACAAGTCTTGAGTTATTGATTAATCTTAACCTGGACAAGACATACTGAAATAGCTCAAACAATATATACCCCTGTCATGAGGGACATGTAGAGACATTAATACATATGATAATTCAGAGTCCTCTTTATAATAAATTGGAGGAAATTATATCGTTCCTACTTTTTGATGTACTATGCAAGCAATATTGAAAGTGGCCTATATATGTTGTTCCTATAAAACATGCTACAATACTGGGTTCATTTCTGATAGAATTAATAAAATACAGGAAAGCATTTGAATAACATAGCTCAAGGGGTATTGTTCATTTCTACTACCTACTGTACTTCAACCTGAATTGATGTATTAAGGCCCCTTTTACTATGAAGCTACAAGAATGGTGATTTTTAAACGTTATTATTAATTGTAAAGTATATTAGTACCAAAGAGTAGATTTAAAGTGCAATATGGAAAGTGATATTAACTGCTGATGTATGTATTTTTCAAACTTTATTATTAATGTTCTGTAAGTATATTTCAGGGTATTGTTCATTTCTACTACCTACTTCAAACTGAATTGATGTATTAAGGCCCCTTTTACTATGAAGCTACAAGAATGGTGATTTTTAAAAGTTATAATTAATTGTAAAGTACATTAGTACCAAAGAGGAGATTTAAAGTGCAATATGGATAATGAGATTAAATGCTGATGTATGTATTTTTCAAACTTTATTATTCATGTTCTGTAAGTATATTTTTATTACTGTAAAGAAAAAAATGTGTTGAACAAATAAACTTTTTGATACTGAAAAAACAAATTACTTGGGGGTCTGGGAAGCAGAAACCATCCTCTCCCATGACACCAATCCATACTACCAGAGGTTTTTAAAATATTTGTTGACAATCTAGTTCTTGTCTGGGAAGGGCCAGTTAGTGACTTACAGAATAGTGTTAAGCCTCTGGAATCCATCAATCCATATCTAACATTCACCATGAACTGGAGCAAAACAAAGATAGATTGTTTGGATCTGCTTCTAATTTAGGAGGGGAAGGGATGTATCTATACAGGGTTATATTGTAAAGATATTGACAGAAATGCTGTCCTCCACTTTGAAAGCTATCACCCCAGTCACATGGTGGAGAACATCCCTAAAAGCCAATGGGGCCCTATTCATAATCGGGGTGCAGGTACGCGTGAAATGTGCATACCTCAGCTGCAGAGCTGCACACCTGTGGAGAGATGCGCCAGTAATGGCATTCACATATGCCAGCCACCTGTCCATGGCCCTACCCCCTGTCATGTAAGTCCACGCAGGGCAGGTGCAGGCAGAGATGCAGACCTAGCCATGCATCCAATTGGATGCCTGGCATGGGTCCAACAGTGGAGCCCTCATGTGGCAGGGTGCACGTAAGCAGCACATCCCATGAATGTCTTAGGGCTGGCAGCTGTGGTGGCAGGGGTGCAATGCTGCCAGCCCTTGCTGTTGGCACCAATGCTGTGCCATGTGATGGGGCATGCCTGCCAACAGGGGGGGAGGGACACATCCTCCGGTAGTGGGGAAGGGTGATGGAATGTGGTGCCACAAGGGTAAGCAGGCAGCAGTCTTGACCTGATGCCCTTGTAAGGGGTAAGGGTATTGGGGTGTTGGGGGGGTGCCACACTCACTGCTGCAAGCAGGGGTGGTTGGGTGGCATCAGGTAGCCGTGACCTGTGGCCCTGGTAGTTTGGTGGGCTGCTCACCCTGTTCTGTGGGATGTGTGTGGAGTGCATTGGGGGTTTATGGCTGGGACTCTCTGGCATACCCAGTGACCCCCATGCACCCCGACAACCAGCACTACGTGCCTTAGTACATGGCATATAGTGCTGGCCTGCCCCCGGCACATTGAATATCATGCAGCCGGGGGATCAGGTGTGCATATACTGCACCCCCCCTTCGTGCATCCTGTGTGGGGTGGGCACAGTTGGTGCAGGGTGGCTACTTGCCTCAGATATGTGGGCATAGCCACTCTGCACCATTTGTGTATAGGGGCCCATATGTTCAAATCAAATGAAAGTGCTACATGAATGGGGGGCTTGGTGAGGTGTCAGAAGAATTGCTGTAAAGGTTTGAGTCCTGGGCATACAAACAACAATGCATCAAAAGAGCAAGTAACTATGTAGGTACATGTACAAGAGAGAGTCTATTAAGACAGGAACAGGGACAGGATAGAAGACCTAACAAGGACATATAAAAAGTGGAAGAACAGGTCAATTTCATTACTACTTTCTCCACCCAATCTCATCAAGTGAAGGACATTATTGAGAAGAATTCAGAATTGTTACAGAATGAGGCATGCTTCAAACATTGCAAAAGCTTATAATGGTACATAGACACAGTAGTACTATAGGGGATGGGGTTGTGTTTATTACGGATATGGGTAGAGCAATTGCCAGTAGGAATTCCCAACTGCCTAAAGATAATTTTTGCTGTGGCAATTGCAAGTTCTGTGGCAATATACTGAAGGGCAGTAAAGTAGTACACCCTGTGAGCCAGGAAGAGTATTAGGTGAATGACTTTATCAATTATATCCCTACAAAGTTAGTGTACATAGAAGTGTGTACAAGTAAAGCTTTACAAATGTAGTGTACATAGCAGTGTGTACATGTAAAGGGTACCATGTCATAGCGGCAAATTCGGCATGCTGAACACCCCAATGGCAATCCTACAGCACCGAAATTCAATTTTGGCGATGTGGGATCTGGCCGAACCAAACCTGGAGTGCAAAAATAGTTATTTTGTTTGTATGTAGAGGCTTCACCCCACAGCCCCCTGCTTTAGGATTCTCAACTCCAGGGGGGTCATGTTGGGGGGGCACAAGTTGAAAAAATTAAAAAAATCACCATCTCAGGGTGGGCACAAGAAAAATCACTGGCACCAGGTCCCGAACCCTGTAATCCCCACCACCCCAAGCCGGCACCTATCCCACCACGCCATGGTGCCAGCTTGCTGGAACTCCGTGGCACAACCCCTTACATATTGTCCTGCCCCACATCTGTCAGGCTCATTCCCACCCTCCGACACAAGTATACCTGCATGATATCATGTCGCCTTTTCACTGCAACCCTCATCCTGTTGCCTACTCCACACCCCAGCCATCGGGGCACTAGCCAAAAGTGGGTCGCTGTTTAGGCAGGCGCCCACTCGCTAGTGCCCCATATAACAGGATACCCATGTAAAGCCTTCTATACTGGAAAATGTCTAGAAATGTTAAAACAAGGGTTGGAGAACATTTATTGGCAATCAAAAAGAGTGTGGAAACTAATGCATTAACATGCCATTTTAGAAAGGAAGGGCCTGGCCACAGTTTAAAATTCCAAGGGATCAGACACGTAAAACTTGGATACCAAGGTGACATTCTGGAAAACAAATTCCTTAGAAGGGAAAGGTATTTACAATATATCTTTGGAGCTTGTACCACCCTGGATCTTAATGAAAGCTTCCAGTAAGTTCCCTTCTTGCAACAGTGTCTGCAGGCATATGGTGCAGTTGGTGTGATTAACTTGTGTATTCTTCTACCTGCATTATAAAGTAGTGGTAATGTGAATCAATGATAGTCAAGCTTCTATATATTAGTAATATATGTATTGTCTCTCTATTGCTTTTTAGAAAATGTCAGCCTATTCTTCAGAATCATTTGGACATGGAAAATATGTAGTGAGAAGGTCCATTACAAGTTTTGTTCCAAATCTGTATACAATGGTTTGTGGCCTATTTTAATAATAATGCTGTTTTGGTTATGTATTAGATATTGTAATGTAGGCAATAATAGCTATGCTCCTTTCCCTGTGCTACCCTTCCCCCCTTCTCTACCTTGTTTCCATTTCTTTTGTTTTCTGTGCTTGATTGGCATGTTTGTTGTTTTTCCTTTTCAGTGCCCCTCTTTGTCCATCCATGCTCTTTGCCATACTCTGTTTAGGCTTGTCTATAGAGATATCAGCTATACAAGTGTCTTTTTAATATAGATAAGTGCTGCGTCATTCACCTGGGATGTCAAAATAGCATGCAAGACTATTCTATAAATGGAAGTATACTCCATAAATCAGAGGAGGAAAAATATTTGGGAAGCCTGATTGATCACAAACTAACATATCACTGACATGTAAATAAACAGATTGTAAAAGCTAAATGGGTATTATGGAACATAAAGAGACACTTCAAGAGCTGAAATAGGGAGGTGATTATGCCCCTGTATAGAGCATATGTGAGACCAGTGCTGGACTACAGGGCCTCGGTGTGGGGTCCAATATATAAATGAGCTGTGGCCAACCTAGAGTTCAAAGCCAAGCAACAAAAATGATATTTAAAACTCATGTCACTGGAAACTAGAAGAGTTAGGGGAGATTTGCTCCTGTGCTTTGAAATAATGAGGGATGATTATATTTTAAATGAACTCAATTTTAAATTTAAAAATGATGGTAAAGGAACCAGAGGTCACCCACTCCAACTCAGACACATAAGATGTAACACAAATAGAACAAAGGCTTTTTATACGCAAAGGGTGGTGACTCCCTGGAACAGGCAGCCAGAGGAAATTATATGTTCGGGAACAAAGACGTAATGGAAAGAGGAAATATCTCCTATTAAGGGTTACCGGAAAGGAGCGGTTATGGGCTATCTTTGGCCTTCTGTGCTCCCAAATACCTTTGTATGAACCTTTGCATGACCCTTTGTCAATCACTTGGACCTATTAAATAAGTCTGTTCTGATTTCTGCACAATATTGGATATGCTCATATAACATGGTTGTGATTATTCATTACCTTTATGACATTATATACAGTAACTATGTAGTTGCACTATGTATTTATATATGTATAGTATTCATCTGTCTTTGGTTGCAGTTTTTGTATTGATAGTAGCCACTAAATGTATGAATTATGAGTTGTAGTACCCATATGTGAATCCTACACAATACTCACAGAAACCAGTGGAAATACAAATTCTACAGTTTGGAAAAATTCTGCGGATTCCACATATCCACAAAAATTTTTAATTGTACAGAAGAATTAAGTGGAAGCACAAGTCCATAATTCTACCTTGCTCTACCTGCTGGTGAGTAGGCAATTTTGTTGGCAGTTTGTCTTCGGAGAGAAAAATAATTCCTTTTTTGTATGCTATGCCTTCCATGCCAAATGTTTAGTTTTGTAAGATGTCATTTGCCAGTACTTTACTAAAACACAAAGAACCACAGCACAAAAGAGGAGTTGAGATACAGATGAGGCACTCCAATAAGCCCTGAAAATAGTCAAATAATACTATTTATGGTAAATATAATTTTTTTACTAACATACTAAATTGCCAGCAGAGAAGGCCTCATGGTCTATCGAGTCTGCTTGAGGGTCATAGCCTTAATGGACACTGTACCCATCCACCTGGTCCCTCCCCGTGATCTCCCTACTCTCCACCAGAGTCCCCCCCAGGGACGACATTGCTCCACTTCACCCTCCTCCTCCTGTACCTGTACCTGTCCCAGCCTTTCTTCAACCCTTCCACCATAGCTAGCTCCACCCACTCAGTGAAGTATCACCTCCTTCTCCCCTGAGTCTCCCACCCTCCAGCCTCCATCCATGCCCCTGCTGCCCCTATGATCCTCTGCAAAACCCCATCAAGATTTACCCCATTTACAGTACCCCATTTAAATACTTGAAGACCTCAATCATATCCACCCTGACTCTCCTCTCCTCTCCTTCAGTGAGTATAGGTTGAGCTCCTCTAGTCTCTCCTCATGACCTATCACCTAGACCACCATACCATCTTAGTTACCCTCCACTGTACCCACTCCAGGAGTGCAATATCCTTTTTTAAGTGCGGGCACCAAAACTGCATGGAGTAATCAAGGTGTGGTCTAACCAGGCAGTTACACAGAGGCAGAATCACCTCCCTGCTTCTTGAGGTAATCCCCCTGGAGATGCAACCCAGCATTTTCTTTGCCTAGGCTGCAGCCCTCATACATTGCTCAGAATAATTAATGTTGTCATCCATAACCACCCCCAGATCCCTTTCCCCACTTGACACCTACAATGTACTCCCTCACAGGGAGTAAACATGGCCTGGGTTCCTATGCCCCAGGTGAAGCACCCTGTACTTCTCTGAATTAACTTTTAACTACTAACAGCAGTTATTTTCCAAAAGTTTGTTTGTATGAGTGGAATGAATGAAGTGATGGGATATATAAGTAGAGTCGGGTGAAATGGCCATGTTACTGAACTTGGTTTGGATCCCCCTTTGGATTCTACCACAAAAGGTACTGATTTAGGGTCTGATCAAAAAAGATCTCGCAGATACATGTCTTCAACATCTAGACAGGAGCCGACCCCTCTGCCCCTCTACTACAATACATTTGGCAACATTTTTGACCCCTGGCTTCCCCACTGAGCACATGAAAAGGAGTCCTGAGGGGTCAGAGACATGTGATGGGCAAAGCAGGGTCAGACAATGGGCAGCCAATAGGATGCCCATGTCAGCACTTGAGTGGATTCCTTGTTTTGCTTTGAGCAGGGGATTTTGGGAGACTAGCAGAGGGAAAATCAGGATTGACTGATAGATTTGTGTCCAGAGGGGATCTGAGCAGGGTTCTAGATAGAGGTAAAGCCCTAGCTGAAGAAAGATGTGCAATGAATATTGTGAACAATAAGAATACAGCTAGCATAGGATAAGTAAATCATACAGATGTGATGGTTAACACTAATGACTCTGTTCTTCTTCACAGAGTAAAACCAAAAGTGAATTTCATAACCTACACTGTATATGCCAAAGAGGTTCAGACTATTGGGATGAAGCACTGGGGCTTGTTGCAGACAGACTCTTGGGCACCATTGTAGGGGACAATGTGACACATAGCCTACAAAGGTCAGAAAAAAGTAATTTAAGAAATTGGCTTACCCCTCTGCCATAGGGAAACCAATACCTGTGGCAGGTGTAAATTGTGATCTGCGATTCTGAAAACAAAATTATTTGAAAATCCAAGTTCGGGGTTGCATCTGTAAGCAACCCAATCAGACTGCAAATTAGGTTTCTTAAAGACACCCTAGACAATGCCTCTTATTTATTTATTTAGTTTTTGTTGACTGGGTAAGTGCACTAAACAAAGTCTTTCCTATTTTCAGACATGATCTGGCAGGAGGGGGATACAGATGAATGCCAACTGACCTTGAACCAGATTAAGCTGTTGGTGCTATTTTTAGTGAATGGAGGGAAATTTGGCCAGGCGCTGGGGAAATTCCCCAACTCTTTTCGATAAGTGCCATGGGATCTTTAACATCTACATGAACTACCACCAGAAAAAGCAGATGGGACCTCAGTTAAACATCTCATCTGAAAGACAGCACCTCAGGAATGCAGCACCCCCCTCATGCTGTACTACAGTGTCAGTACTGGGATTGAATCCAAGTGTCTGGAGTGGGAATAGAACCAACAACCTTCTGATCGATCAGCCTCAGAGGTGAGTATGCTACCTGCTGAGCCACTGACATTACATTCATTAATTTGAAAAGTTTTTTGGAAAGTCATTTAGAGTTCAGATTTTTAACTCTGCCTCTGGTGACAGGGGCTTGGTGATCAAATAATTTCATAGATCTGTAATAAAAAGATCCAAAGCCCAGTTAACATTAAGTATTGCATCTGTAAAAGACCAATCAGTGCACAAGAGATCATGCAAGAATGCCTGAGAGACCTGAAACCTTTGTAATTGCAGTACATGACATTTTTTGGGACTCAGTTGCAAGCTGTTCCATTGTGCCAGAGAGAATAAATAATAGAGTGGTCATTGAGTGAGTCAGCTAGGTGCCTATGCAGTCTGATTTTGTTGATATTGCTGATCAATAGCCAATCAACAAGGGTATGATTCCCTGAGTTGATATTTAGTCTAGTAGGTGCAGTAAGGATCAGCTTAAAGGGGACAGGAAATGAGTGCTAATCTGCAGCAATTAGTAATGTTCCTGTTTACAGCAATGAAATTCACACCTCCAAAGGATCCATATTTAACTGCACATGGATAAACACTGATGTGAAAAACTATTTTCAGTTTGTTTCTTTTTATGGACAACATGCTGCACAATTATTTTCATGGAACCTATAGTTTGGAGTTTTTACCACATTATGATTAGTGTAAAGAACGTCAATTATGAGCTGTTGACCCATAAGAACCTTCCTCAGAGTTCTATGCACAAACTGACATAGCTAAAACTTCAGATCACAGGTTCTATTAACAGAATTGTAACAGAATGCTACCCATAAAAATGCAAACTATAGTTTTTCATATCACATTTTATTCAGGTACAGTTAAATATGGATAGTTTAGGTGAATAAATATCATTTCTGAAAGCAAGAATCTTATAAACAGCTACCAGTTAGAACTGTTTTCCTGTACTCTTTAAAGTCATGACAGTCCAAGATGTCTTTGTATGTTGGGATGTTACTAAGTCAGTTTAGGTTAAAATCTTATGTGCTCATTATTTTGGTATGGCCAAGGGTAGCCACCAGTTGCATCACTTCCTTGAGACCCTCTATCTTGACCTTAGGTGTATTGTATATGCAGTACAGCAAAAATTATGTTTTTATTGCCCAGGTTCAATTGTATTAGCAACCATTCACAATCAGTAGTAGTTGCATAATTGGGGGAGCAGCACTCAGCATCATGATCAGATCTGAGTTAGAGTACAGTAGTATGCCCTTGTCTTTTCTACTGAGTCTTTTTTTACAATGAACTGTTTCATTTGGCAGTTCATTTTCAGAGTTACTGATGTAAGGTTTTAACCGGCTTTCAGTAATGGCCATGATGTGTGGGTTGTGCAGAGATGTCATGGCCTCAACATTGGCCAGTTTGGACACCAGACTACAGACATTATTCAGAGACCTTTTAAGACTGCCCAGAGTTTGTTACTTGCTAGGAGAGACTCAATTGCAGTAATCAGCTAGAATTGTTCTCTGTATCACCTAAGTTTACAAGCAGAAAGCAAATAATTTTAAATATGTGAAGACCATCATATGAAGCATGTATAGGTTGTACTTTGTGACCAAGCAGGTGAAAGTGCTTTTTCTTTTGGCAGTTAGGCTCAGTAAGAAACAGAAGGTGACGGCAGAAGGAAGCCTCTAGGTCCATCTAGTCTGCCCGGTGTTTTTATATTTTCCTACTCCCCTAGTTGTCCTTCGGTGTGAGGACACACTTGTGTCTATACCACTCATTCTTGAATACTCTGTGTTAGCCTCTACCACCTGTGGGGACAGACTATTCCAGCATCTACCACTCTCTCTGTGAAGAAGAACTTCTTGACATTGGTAGTGAACCTCCCTCCCTTCAGCCTTAGATCATGCCCCTGGTTCTGCTGCCCTCCATGAAGTGAAAAAGTTATTGTGTCTGCACCTTGTTTACACCTTTAAAGTATTTAAATGTTTTGATCATGTCTCCCCTCTCTCTTCTCTGTTACAGGGAATAAATATTTAGTTCTCCAAGTTTTGCTGTGTATGACATCTGATGCAATCCCCGTGTATCATTTCAATCAATTTTATCTGCACTATATCTATCCAGTCAATGTCCTTTTTGAGGTAAGGCCTCTAAAAATGGACAACGTACTCCAGGTGTGGCCTGATCAGTGATCTATACAATGGTAGGACCACCTCCCTCCCTCTCTCCTCCTGCTTGTGATTCCCCATACAATGCATCCCAGCATTCCATTGGCCTTCAGTGCTGCCTTCTCACACTGCTTCCCCACTTTCAAGCCTCTGAGATTATGATTCCCAGATCATGCTCCTGGTTGGAGGCATCTAGTCTTTCCCCTACCAAATAATATTCCTTCTTTGTATTCCTTTTTCCTATGTGCATAACTTTACATTTTTTGTCTTTGAATCTCAGCTGCCATGCTCCAAACCAGTCTTCAAGTTTCTTGAGGTCTGATTCCATCTTGCCTACTCCCTTTATGGCATTCACTCTGTTGGATATCTTGGTGTTATCCATGAACAGACACACTTTTCTCTCTAGTACAGTACATTAGTGATGTCAGCTGTGAAAACATTGAAGAGCAGAGGCCCAAGTAACAAGCCTTGGGGCACTCTGCTGGTCACTCTACCCTCTGACAAGAGTGCTCCATTTAATTGCACCCTCTAGGTTCTGCCCTGCAGCCAATTGTGTACCCATTTTATCACCTTAGGTCCAACCCTGTGTAGTCTAACTTCTTTACCAGCCTTCTGTGTGGAATGGATTCAAAGGCCTTGCTAAAGTCCAGGTAGACCACATCCACCACCCCACCATCATCCATGACCTTGATAACCCAGTCAAAAAACTTGACCATATTTGTTTGGCATAAGCTTCCTGCCATGAATCCATGCTGTTCTGGTTCCTGTTTCCTGTTGGCTTCTAGGAAATCTATAATACTCTGTTTGAGCAGCATCTCCATCAATTTCCCCACTATAGATGTGAGGCTTACTGGTCTGTCATTTCCTGACTCAACCCTGCTGCCTGATTTGTAGAGTGGGAATACTGTTGCCCTTTTCCAGTCTTCGAGTACCATTCTGCTCATTAAGGATCTGGGGAATAGCTTTGCCAGTGGGACTGCCAACTCCAACCCCACATCTTTTAATATTCTGGGATGTATCTTGTCCAGTCCCATGTCCTTGTCTGCCTTCAGTTTATTCAGCACCTCCAGTACTTTAGCATCTAGAAAGGTGCTAGTGTCAACTCCTGGGCCGGGGTGCTGTTTTTTGTGAGTACCGGACTATTTCTCAGGTCCTCCTCAGTAAACACTGAGCAGAAGTACTTTTTTAGGTTTTCTGCTTTTTCTGGGTCATCATCTGTTCTTTTCCCTTCCTCTGTAGCAATTTTCACTATACCCTCTTTTGCTTACTTCTTTCCCTGATGTAGCAAAAGAAGGATTTGTTACCTCTGTCTTTCCTCTCTGCTATCTTGGCTTCTTTCTGGGCTTTGGCCTGTTTTATCCTTTTGCTTGCTTCTCTCATTTTGTTTTGTATGAATCCCAGTCTTTTTCCTTCTTAGTTTTTTGGTATTTCTTGTATGCCTTCTTTTTCTCTTTTACTATGGTTGCCATTTCTTTGGAAAATCATAGAGGATTTCTTCTTTTTTTCACTTTGCTGACCCTCCTGGCACATTGGCCCGTGGTCACCTTAAATGCTCTCTTAAATCTCCACCACATCACCTCAGCCTCCTCATAATCTGCTTCAAATAAGTTATTTTTTTGGCTAGTTCTCATTTTTGGAAGTCATCTTTCTTAAAATCTTGCACCTTGATTTTTGAATGATAGGTGTCCTCTGTTCCTCTGTTGTGTTTACTTTGAAGCTGACCATGCAATGGTTGTTGTTTCCCATATGGCACTCCATGTCAATTTACCTTACCCTGTCAGTGTTAGTGGGTACCAGATTGAGATTGGCATCTGATCTTGGGGTTTTAACATGTTGGCCCACTCCTGTGCCCTGTAGGGACAAAAAGGAGTCCCTGCTTCTTGTTGTTGCTGCCGTTTGTGTGTTCCAGTTTGTATCTGGGAGGCTGAAGTCCCCCACCAGTATCACTTTACCTCTATCAATCATTTTGTATATTTGTCACCTTTTGACCCTTGATTTGGGGGCATGTAAATGATGCCAGTTTTGGAGGGTTTTCCCTTGCCTGCATCTGCTGTTAGCCACAGTGATTCGGTTTCCACAGGGAATCCCTCCACCTCAGTGGCAGTTATTTCTTCCCAAATGTAAATAGCTACTCCCTGCCCCCACACACTTTTTACCTTTTTTGTCCTTCCTAAACAGGTTGTATCCTGGTATAGCTGTAACCCAACTGTGGTTTTCTGTGAACCATGTTTCTGTCACATCCACCCAGTCCAGCTTCTCCACTTTCATGATGGTCATGAGATCAGGTAGTTTGTGTGCAAGGCTTCTAGCATTTGCAACCATCACCTTCCAAGAACATGCCTCCCCTTTTGAATGAATTTGCACCCCTTCCTGGCTGTACAACTGATTTGATATGGGGCAACTGCAGTCTTGTAACTGGGAGCACAGATGTGGTGCTTGTGGCCATTCCTGGACATAGTAAGATTAACAAATTGTCAAGCAGTGGGAATAAAGAACAGCAGATTAAACCTATGCAAAAACCTTTAACATAGAAACATAGAGTTTGACGGCAGATAAGGACCACTTGGCCCACCCAGTCTGCCCATTTCCCTACCTAATGGATAAGCTGCAGATCCTAGTTAACCAGCAGCCTACTTCTTCCTACCCCCACCCCCTAGAATTGCCTTATGACTGTCCCATGCATGCTTGAATTCTACCACTGTTTTTGACTCCACAACCTCCTCCGGATGGCCGTTCCATGCATCCACAACCCTCTCTGTGAAAAAATACTTCCTTAAATTACCTCTGAGTGACCCTCCCGTCTTCAAATTGTGCCCCCTTGTTCTTACACACCTCTTTTTTTGAAAGATGCTACCCTCTTGGACTTTGTTGATTCCCTTGAGGTACTTGAAAGTTTCTATCATGTCCCCCCTCTCCCTCCTTTCCTCGAGTCTATACATATTAAGCTCCTTAAGTCTCTCTTCATATGTCTTCTGGTACAGACCCTGCATCATTTTAGTTGCCCTCCTCTGGATACCATGTTTGGGAAGGTATTAGATAGGGGACACTCAGACAGGGAGGACTACCCACACACTATATAGTATGGGGGACAGATGGAAGGACCACCCACAGACAACATATTGTAAGGGACACTTAGATAGGAAGGACCACCCACCTATAATATATGGAGTACCTATGTGAGTTAGTTAAAGATGAGGTCACCCACACAAAATAGGGGTCACCCAGATAAAGAGGACCACCTGTCACTTTTTTTTTGTGACTCAGAGCATGGGTGTCTGGATCATTTCAGATAATCAGAACCATTTTTTCTCATCATTGCCACCTTAATTTCAATTTGTTTTTGTTCTTCCACCCCTTCTATCAATGTTAATAAATTGAAGCCAGATTTCCTGAAAGAAGACCGAATCTCTAATGTGTAATATTCTTTCTCTATTTAAGAGAAACTGAACATTAGTTGTATCCATTCTAGAAATTCAGGGACTTTAGAGTCTTTCCATCAAAGCAGAATAGCATTTTTAGCAATAACAAACCCCAAGTTGACCAGAATAGAATGTTTATATTCTACTCCCTCTTCTGGAATCCAGTCAAACAGGGCAGCCCCTGGGTCAAAGGGCAAATCTTTGCCCACTATCTTACCAAACAGCTCAAAAATTATGATCCAGTAAGACTGAAAACCAATGCATGTAGCCAATATGTGACAGAAATCCTTTTTCCAGCTGGCATCTCTAACATAGATTCATAAGATTTTCCCCAAATGTGTTTAATCTAGAAGGAGTTAAATACGTTCTATGTAATGTATTATAAGTATTTGCTGAAATCTATTATTTTTTTATCTGAGCCCAGTTTGAATCTTATATAGAGGATTGTAATTCTTTTTCCCAAGCCAATTTCAGACCCCAAAGAGAGAAATCATTTTTAGAGTTTAGATGCTTGTATAACAGGAAAATTGCTTTCTGATTTGAAGGGGTGTAAATTATGATTTCCTCCAAAGTTGAAAGTTTGGGTGAACCTAAATTTCCAATATTTTCAAATAATAATTCTTGATCTAAAAATATTGGACTATAGCCCTATCACTTATTTTGCATTTTTCTTGAAGTGTTTTAACAGAAAGAAACTCTGAATTGTCAAAGAAATCCCTCAATTAGGTTATACCCATGTCAGAGAATAATTTTCTAAATAAGTCACATCAGCGAAGGAAGAATATAGGCATTATTTATAATTTGGCTAAAATGTGATACATGTTTTTCATTTCCAAGCATGTCTTGTACCATTGTCAGACCATAACTGGTAACTTTTGTGGAAGACAGAACTGAATTATAACTTTTTGTCATATTCAAATTTACCATTCAAATCTGCATGAATTTAAGTAAAGGTGATCTATTCAATTCAATCTGATAATACAATCTAAAATTTATCTTTCTTTAAACCAGTCTGCAACCATTGCAATTTGAGCTGCTAGATAAATAATGCCATAAACTGGAGATGTCTAATCAGCCTTTTTCCTTATGCAAATACATCTTTTGCAATGCAGTTTTAAGGGAAAGATTATTCTATGGAAATTTTCTTATTAATTTTTCCCAGTCAACAAAAAAAGATCTGAGTAAATGGATAGGGACAGCTTGAAAGAGGCAGTATGGTGCAGTGGTTTAAGGCTCTGAGCTGCACATCTGGAGACCTGGGTTTGATTCCCACAGCCCCCACTTGCATAATGTGTGACCCTGAGCAAGTCACTTAATTTCCTCGTTCTCCCAGGTTGCACCTGCAAACAAACTTTCAGCTTAGTGTGTCTCATCTGGTAAAATAATTGGTAAAAAAAAAATCCTTGGGAGGATGTTCATTTTTAAGATACTAGCTCTACCCAGTAAAACTAATGGTAGAAGCTGCCATCTCTCTAGATCTGTTCTAGCTTTCTCCAAAACAGGGGTATAATTCTGCTGAAATAAAGCTGTTTGATTAGAAGTTATTTGAATACCTAAGTATTTCATATATTCCTTTCTCAGTTGCATCAGGGGATGTTCTGCTGGAATTACTTGTCATGGGTTCAAATGACACACTACTACTACTCTGTTTTGTAG
Source organism: Neoceratodus forsteri (assembly GCA_016271365.2). NCBI lineage: Eukaryota > Metazoa > Chordata > Ceratodontiformes > Ceratodontidae > Neoceratodus > Neoceratodus forsteri. The sequence continues at coordinate 1,286,956,240 of CM057459.1, read as the reverse complement.
GCATAGAAAACACTTGGAGTGTACTGGCATAGTTCAAGTAGGTTTTATTACTATTGCATGTTTTTATCACTGAACTAGATAAGAGTACATACTAACAATCTCAAATCAGAAAGATTTACCAAACATTATATACTTACAGCTATTATTTCTTAACTCAGTGAAAGCAATATCTCAAAATTACTATTTACTAAGCTCAGCAGCCTTAAGTGCCTATAGCCTTGACCTCTAATCTAAGTTATAGTTTGCAAACTGACCTAGTCAAGCTGTTTAATACTGTAGTATTAGCATTCAAATGATAAAACTGTTACCCCAATCCAATAGTCAGAGTGATCTGTAGTCTTCACTACTACAATGTCGTATGAGAGGCAATCAGTGAAGCAACAGTGACCCTATTCTTACTATTCTGTGACCTTGTCAGCAGTCTCCAGCCAATGCACACCTAAGACCAACAGCCAGCAGCCATCTTCTCATGAATCTGCTCCTACAGACCTTCCAACTATCTAAAGTCTATGGATTTTATATGTTTCTTAGAGGAGATTGCTTGAATCACATTATTGTTGGACCATCTAAAAAGTGGTATTGGCCCAAATAAAAAGTGCTGGAAAGCTAAATAAGGCATAGTAAAAAAGCGGTATTAGACAAAAAATAAAAAGTACTGAAAACCTAAATAAAGCTAAATAAAGCATAATAAAATTGCCATGGGTAGTTGTCTATCCTTCCTTCTGTTGCTTTGTGGTTAGGTAAGCTTCCTTTTTCCACTTTGTGATTTGTCATTTATGTCTTTTTTTATAGCTTATTGGCTTTTGTAATTTTCCATTTACTTGGCCCATGCAATGCTTAGCCTTGCTGAGTTTTACTCAACTCAAGATCCATTTCTGCTGGTCCCTGCAATTCTTAGCCTTGCTGAGCTTTGTGCTGGTCAAGATCCTTTGGGAAGACTGCACTGGTATCCTTCCCCCCTCATGTGCTCATCTGACTCTGTTAAGGCAGAATCCAGAATGGACACAGATAGATGAAAATCATGTTTACAGGATACAGCTATTGATATGATGATGCACCACAGATGGTTCACAAAAGTGTCTCTTTTCATAAACTATTAAAAATATCAACAATATTGTATAAAATAGGAAGTTGTAATAAATGTACAGCCATAAAAAGGGTTAAAAATGCCCTGAAAAAAACAACTCTCCAGGATTCACACCATGCCACAGTTGCAATATCTCCTAATTCAGTAAACAACAAAATAATCTTCAGGTATTCTATAGAAGGTTTGGAAGTAGAAATATACCACAGCATTACCTGCAGGACAAATTCTGTAGTATATGAGAAATTGTGTGAACACCTTAAGGTGTACATTGGTAGAACAATGCATCCATTAAAAGAATACCAACAAGGGCATGTGCACACAATTTATATCAATAGTAAAAAGCAATAAACTTCATTAATTCATCAGTTAGGGTTAAAGTGACAAAAGTAGAGAAATGCAGCATTGGGGTTTCCAGTGTTAGCACCCCACTCCCCACTCTTCACAGATGAATAGGCATCAGAGGGCAGCATTGGGGTTGTCAACCCTAACACGCACCCCATTTCATTAGAAAATTAGTAGGATGGGTGCAGCATAGGAGAATGGGGTGAGCATTAGGGCTGATGATCCCAGTGCCACCCTCTGATGCCTCTTCATCTGTGAAGGGTGGAGTGTTAGGGCTGGAAACACTAACACCACGTTTCCCTACTTTTGTCACTTTAACACTAACTGATGCATTAACAAAGTTAATTGCAATTTATTTCCTTACTTTTTGAGATAGTGTACTAATTTTTTAATGTGTTTGTCAGAGCGCAGGCCCTCCGGGCCCTGCACTCCAATTCCTCCATGGAAGCATATATGTATGTACATGGGGGTGCAGGGCTCTCCAGGCCCTGAGTTCCCATTCCTCCATAGATGCATATATGTACTTACCTGTGGATGTGCAGGGCCTTCAGGGCCCTGCACTTCCATTTATAGGCTAAGAGTGATACAGTTGTCATCATAGACATGTTATTACCCCACCTAATGTACCCAGTGGTGAAAAAATTAAAATCCCCACTTAAACATAATTCGCACAACTGCAAAGCCATTTCTGCGCCATAAGTGTGAAAATTTATTTTAGCCAGGATTTGAAAAGTGACAGTTGTGGCATATATTTGGTGGGGTAATAATAATTCTATGTTCCAAATTTTGGGTCAAAATATTTTAAATTGACAAAGTCACAAGTGTGCATTGTGCAATTCCAATAAACCACCATAACTCCACTATTTTTGACATTTTGACCCCAACTTTTTAGCATGGCCTTTTGGGAACACCGACTCATGAACAATATGACTGTCATTTTGCAAATCCCAACCAAAAGGTGAATTCACTAACCAACTGCAAAATCATCTTTCAGGTGAGAGTTGCATAACAACAGTTATTTTGTTCATTAGGTGGGGTTCCCAAAAGACCATGTTGAAAATTTGTGGTAAAAATCTCAAAAGACATATTGCTCAAAGTTGACACTCCCATTGAAATACATGAGAAATAAAAAAAAAAAATTTGGCATATAGACTTTAAGTATCCTATTTCGCGAGACATCATAATCCTTTTTCATGATGATGACAAAGGATTATGATGTCTCACAAAAAAAGGAATTAAACTGATGAGAAAGGATTATGTACTTCCCAACCAGATGGCCATGCAGGTAATCTTTTTTTTGTCGTACGAATTCCTTTTTCATGAGATGTCATAATCCTTTTTCACCATCATAAAAAAGGGATTGGGACTTCCAATAAAAAAATATTACTGTCAGGGCCATCTGGTCAGAGAAGTCCTAATCCTTTTTAGCATCACAAAAAAAGGATTAGGACATCTCATGAAAAATTATTTTGCTGATATAAAAGATTAGGTCATCTCACGAAAAAGGACTTAAGAAAGTCATCCTTTTTTCCTGAGATGTCCTAATCCTTTTTTCTGATTCAAAAAGGACTAGGACTTCTCTGACCAGATGGCCCTGCTGGTGATCCTTTTTTGTGATGACAAAAATGGATTGTGATACCTCACAAAGAAAGAATTCATCTGATAAAAAAGGGCCATCTGGTCAGAGAAGTCCTAATCCTTTTCATCAAACTAGTTCATTTTTTGTGAGACGTCATGATCCTTTTTCGCATCTCAAAAAAGGAAAGAAATCGAGTCACAAAAAAGGATTTAAACAAAAATAAACATTCTGAGGCCACATAAAATGAAGGTAAAGACACACAACAGTAAAGGACATGCAGATGAACAAGATGTATACTTGGATGTCTGCGGAAGACATCCCAGGGCACAGATATGATACATTGTTTGGACTAAAAAAAAAAACAAGATGGTGGCTGATGAAAACAATTTTTTTCCTTACTAAAAAGGATCCTGAGGATTCTTTTTCATAAGGTGGTAAAATCCTTTGTCATCAGAGCAAAATTCTTTTATGTTCCATGCAGCTATCCAAAAGACCGAACTGTGTATGCTCAGAACCCAAAATGTCAAAATGTAATAACTTTGCTATGGATTAAAAATTTTTAAACACACCAGCACTGGCTTATTCTTTTGGGCAAGCTCTTTCCATTCTTAAAATTCCAGACTAAAATTCCAAACAGTTTGCCTGCAGCATGATGAGGAACAAACAATGCAGCAAAAAATCTGCCAATCCGATCAAAACAAAACTTGGCCTATAAAGACATCTACTCCATGGAACAAAGCATACAACATTTTGTGCAAATCCATTTACCAGTTGCAAAGTTATTAAAGTGCAAACTTTCAGGTTTAACATTAAAGTGCCTACTCAACCCTTACTATAGGGGCGCGACCGTGCTCCTATAAAAAGGAGAGTACACTTGGGCCTATTTCAATGAATGCCATCAAGGGAGTACTAATGATTTATGATAAGTAGGCATTGATCATATCCTGGAAATGGAGAGAGGAGGTGACAGAACAAATCTATTCCTCAGGAGTCAATCTAGTAGACTTTTACCCTTAACTTCTTAAACCTGAATGGTTAAATGATGAGCAGGACTTTGTCCTTTTTTTGTAACTAGAAACAGTATACAGTAAGTCATCCATAAAAATAGCTAGTATAGTAATGAAATGCTGAAATACATCCTTGATATCAATGTTAATTGCTGCTCTTTTTGTCTCCACTTTTCTAGGCATGGACCCTTAGTCTGTCATAGTTTGGTACTTACAAGATTACCTCTTAATTAAATATCCACTTGAGAGGTTGGAATAAGTTAACATGTTGTACTGATTGCTTTGTAAAACTATATTTAATTCTTGAGATATTAATTGGATGCTTTTATGGTCTACAAAACACTGTCATTTGTGTATCCTGTCTTGTCTCTTTCTGTACTTAAAAAAATACATTTCACAAAAACATTTGTTGTTAATGCAGGCAAAATGGATATGATTTTGAGAGCCATTTCTTAAAAGTACAGTTTAGACATTGTTATAAACTAAAATAAATATGTGTTAAATTGAGTGACCCATGCTTTATTAGTGGCTAGGGTAGTTCTTCAACCAAAATTAAGTGACCTATGCTTTATTAGTAGCTAGCATAGGTCTTCCTCCACTACCTCCACGTAATTGGAACATTTAGGTTTTTAGTCAAGTTCAGTACATTCCAAGCAAGCATTGCTGTTCTTATTAGTTAATATTGGACACTCTAAAAGCCATAAGTAGCAAGCATTATATCAGGCTTAGCTCCTTGGGACTGTATTGCTCACATATAAGTTATGGAGATTAAATCATTAATAACAAAACCAAAATAATTTGGATTGGAAATGTGATATTGATTTCGTGATTTACTGTGTATGTTATAGCTTGTTCCCTTTTATGGATAAAGAATCACATTTATCTTCAGAGTTGGTAAATGAACTTGCCTCTCCTCCCCCCATTTTCACAAAGACAGACTAACTGCTTATATATGAAGTATGCTTAGGCTCATTAGATTTGAAAAATGATAAACACTTATGCAACTTATGTCTGTATTAGAACTCAATAGATATTTAAACTTAGAATTATTTTCCTTACAGATCAGCAAATTGTGTAGATCATTTTTAATTGGTGGGTGTCATCAGTAGGTTTTCCTTCTGTATTTTCTTGTTTAATTAAATAGGGTTGCACTAGTACTTTCTGTCCAACAGGTTCCTCTGATAGTCAAGACTAAAAACAGCTGTCCTTTAATGATGATGTTATCTGGCATACTTACAGCACTATAAAAAAGAACCACTGGAACTGGACCATTACCCCCAGGGGAAGAGTGACAGCCACTCAAACCGTTGGGGTCTGGCTGCTGCTGATTTCCTTGCACTGTTTTTGCACTGTTATCAGTACATTAATATGCTATTGCAATTGCAAAGATTTCTATATTTTGTACGTTGTATTTTATACTGCTCTGGCATTTAACTAGACCTTGTTGGAAAGTGTTTTTTTTTAAATTGTTGTGTATGGTATACACTTAAAAAAATAACAACCTGCACTTCTGTAGTACAAACATAGAAATTGACAGCACATAAGGACTGCTTGGCCCACTTAGTCTGCCCATTTTCTCCCATCTACTGCAATACCACAGATCCTACTCGATCTCCAGCTTTTACCTTCTCTTTCCTATTGCCAGGGTTTCTTAATGCCTATCCCATGCATTCCTTGATTTTTTCTGCCATTTTTGCCCCCACCACCTCGGCTGAGAGGCTGTTTCATGCAACCACCATCCTTTGTGTGAAAACATACTTTCTCACGTCACCCCTGAATCTACCCCAGCTTCATATCATGACCCCTTGTTCTTGAACATCTTTTTTATGAATGATGCTACACTCTTGTACATTATTTATGCCCTTGAGGTATTTGATGGTCTCTATCATACCCCTCTTTCATAGTATACATATTGAAGTCCCCTAGACTCTCCTTATTTGACTTTTGGTGCAGACCCTGCATCACTTTTGTTGCCCTTCTCTGAACTGCCTCTACTCTGTCTATGTCCTTCCAGAGATGCGGCCTCCAGAACTGGACACAATACTCCAGATGGGGTCTCACCAGTGATTTGTACAGTGGTATCACCACCTCCTTTTTTCTGCTTATGATACCTCTCTGTATGCACCCCAGCATCCAGCTGGCTCTATCCACAATTTTTTCAAAATGCATGGTCACCTTTAGGTCATCAGATATGATTACCCCAGGTCCCTTTCCTGTTTGGAGGTCATCAGTACTTCCCCCCATCATATACTCCTCCCTTGGGTTTTTGTGCCCCAAATGCATGATTGTACACTTCTTTGCAGTGAATATTAGCTGCCACACTCTTGATCACTTCTCATGCCTGCTTAGTTCCCCCCTCATCTCCCCCATGGAGTGTCAACCCTGTTGCAGATCTTGGTGTCATCTGCAAAGATACATACCTTCTCTTGCAGCCCCTCTGCAATGTCACTTATGAAGACATTTAAAGAGGACTGACCCCAGAACTGATCCTTGTGGCACCCTGCTGGTCACCCTCCTCTAATCAGAATGAACTCTGTTTACCACTACCCTCTGTATTCTCTTCCTTAACCAATTTCTTACCCAGTTTATCACCTTGGTACCCACTCCCAGGCTGTGCAGCTTGTTTACAAGTCTCCTATGTGGAACAGCGTCAATGGCCTTACTGAAATCCAGGTAGGCCACATCTACCGCCCCTCCCTGATCTAATTCCCTGGTCACCCAGTCAAAAAAAATCTATCAGATTTGTTTGACATGATCTTCTTACTGTGAATCCATGATGCCGAGGATCATGTGATCTGCTGGATTCCAGATATACCACAATCCTTTCCTTTAGCAGTGATTCCATTAATGTCCCCACTACCAAGGTCAGACTAGCTTGACTCTAATTTCCAGACTCCTCCCTCCTACCACTTTTCTGGAGAGAGAATACATCTACACTCCTCCATAGAGATGTTGCAAAATGTTATTTTCTGGTGAAATCCCAGTGCAATCAATTTCACCACATGTAACATTTCATAAAATTAAGCACTTATGACAAAATTTCACCATCAATTTCACTGGTAATTTTCACCTAGTGATAGTATTAGGCAATAGTGGGTGAAATCAGGCTTTATCACATGATTTACTGTCTGCAGGTCACATGGGTGTCTGCAGTCAGTCAGGAAGTCTCTGATTCTGTTTCCTTTTGCTTGTGTTTCTGACAAAGATAGTCAGAGAGCTAAGCAGCAGGAGAATTTCTGTGTGTATTGTGTTTTTACACATTCTGTGTTTTAAAAACTTAATTTCTTCATCTTTCTTTGGTAAGACTTCTTGTGTGTGTATATTTTTCTGAGTGTTAGATTATAGTGAGTGAGTGTGTGTGTGTGTGTGTGTGTGTGTGTGTGTGTGTGTGTGTGTATGTGCATGTCCATCACACTCTCTCTTTCTTTCTTCTTTCTTTCTTTCTCTTATATTTTTTCTTTAGTTTTCTGTTAAGAAAACTTTTTTTTACTTTGACAATGGATGGGAAAGGCGAGGGTCAGAAGAACAAGGCTGGTCTAAATATTCACCTTAACAGGCAAACATTTAGACCTGTGGGGACTGGCAGGGAAGGTCAGGCACCCCACTCCTTCATCAGCAGCTGAAGTCAGTGTCCCCCCTGCCCAGCAACAGCAGGACCAAGTGTGTCACATCCCCCAGCAGCAGAAGCCCATTAGTCCCCCCCAGCAGAAGGAGCCCATTGCCAACCCTCAGCAGCAGCAGCAGCAGGACCCTGTTCCCCCTGCCCCACCCGTAGCAGGAGCAGGATGTTGTGGAACCCGAGACATCAGCTGGTGCCCAGCCGACAACAAAGGTTGTCCACAGTGTGGTCATTTTTTACCACAAATGCTGTAGATGAATGTGTTGTCATCTGCAACATTTGTGGAAGAAGTGTTTCCTAGTAAGAGAGGGACACACTTAGGAACTGGTGGCCAGAGGAGCCATCTCAAGCACCACCATACAGCAGAGTGGAGGGCAAAAGAAAAAGAGTTGGCAGCAGTAGCAGGAGGCAGCAGTGTGGAGGAACACAGAGAAGGGGAAGAGGGCCAGTAGGAGCAAGGCAGTCCTTCTGTGTCTATGGTGTGTCAGTGTCCATGCAGGGGGCATCATATTCAGACATAGCAGCAGCAGGAGGCAGCAGCACCAGCAGCACAATAACTCCACAGTTGCTGGCGCCACCAGCATCAGGATGCTGAGCCCATACTGGCTGCAGCTGGTCAGGTTGTCATCAGTGAAGACCTGGCGGCTGTGTGAGCTGAAGTGCAATCACTACAACATGAGTTTCAACAGTTCCACCAGGAGTTCAGAGAGGCCGGGGGGATATCAACAAAATAATGGAAGACCAGCAACAAGTTCTCAGCCTCCTGGTGGAATTGCGGCATGGTGGTGGTGGTGGCACTTCTGGGCAGGTTTAAATTAAGTATTGTAAGTCAGCAGCAAGTTAACTGTTTATTCTTATTCTGAATCCTATCCTCCTGTGTCCTGTCACTCTGTTTTGATATTCTTCTCTTCTCTCCATTATCCACCCTCGAAAAGTAAGAAAAAAATAAAATAAAATAAAAAAAGATAAAAAAAATAACAAAACATGTTTTCTGTCCTCTAATCTTCCTCTATATCCTCTTGTTTCTTCAGTGGTTTTGTGTGGTGTGTTATGTGTAACGTTATGCTCTCCATAGTATTCAATCCTTTTCTTTGTTCACTGATTTCTTTTTCCCCCTCTCATATTACCCTAACCCTGACCTGTCCCCCTCCCCTTGTCATACTCATGTATCGTAGTCAGTAGTGTTGTACCCATAAACACCTTACCTTTGTTTTTCTTTTGTGTTACTCTTTCATATATTTTCTCCTCCTGTCCACAAATGTCAAGTATTGTTCCTATGAACAAAATGTTTTGTTTTTTTTTAACCAGGAGTAGCACACTAAGCTGAAAGCTTTTTTACAGGTATGACCTGGGAGCACAGGGAAGTTAAGTGACTTGCTCAGGGTCACACAGTATGCAAGTGGAAACAGTGTGATTCAAATCCAGGTCTGGTCTGCTGGATGTCACCAGATTTGCAGCTCAGAGCCTTAAACCACTGCTCTATACTGCCTCTCACTGCACCAATATGTGATGTTGCAGCAGTCTTGCTTGTGTGCAGCAACAGTCCAAAGATGTACACAACAATCACAGAAACATAAGCAATTTTATTGCAAAATTAAAGATAAATATGGTTTCTGTGCTCAACATGTGTCCTGCAATTGCCACAGATGTTAAGTTGGGTTCCTCCCCTCCAGTTCACACTGTGCTGTGCAGAACAGGGCTTATCTAAATACAGAAATAGCACATTAAATTCAGACTGAAATCAGGTGTCAGTTATACTGTTAAATGTTGCACGCCTTCCACCCGGACCAAAACATGATTTTTGGCACACTTTTTACCAATGGTTTCAGGCCTGATCTTGGTGTTGCCACTGACTAACATGGCCCAGAATTCAAGAAATGTTTTCCAAAAAATGTTACAGTAAATTCAGACAGAAATCCAGACTCAGTCATGCGGTTAGGTAGTTCACATCTCTCACATCACTATACAAATTTGCTGTTTTCTGTACCATTTCAAATGGTTTTCAGGCTTAATCTTGGTAGTGCCACTGCCTAACATGTCTCACAAGTTCAGAAATGTTTCCCAAAAAATGTTACAGTAAATTCAGACCGAAATCAAGTCTCAGTCATGCTGTTTAATATTGCACTTCTTCCACCGGGAGCAAAACATGATGTTTGGTCCACTGTTTACCAGTGGTTTCAGGCCTGATCTTGATGTTGCCAATGACTAACTTAGCCCAGAGGTCCAGAAATGTTTCCAAAAAATGTTGCAGTAAATTCAGACAGAAATCAGGTCTGAGTCATGTTGTTAAATGGCGCCCAAGCCACCACCCGAACCAAAACATGGTCCATTGTTTTCAAGTCATCTCATGTTGAATCTCTGTTCTGTGAATGCAAGACAGGCTTTACATGTTCAGAAATGTGACAGCAAAAATGGTCAATAAAATTGAGACTGAAATATAGCCTGAGTCAGATGTGACATGGTCCCCCCCACCACCCAGAGATGAGATACCTGTTTTCGGGCCTATTTGTCAAATATTTCAGTCAGAATCACAGCGCTGATCATGCCAAACAGGGCCTACAAGTCCAGAAATGTTTCCCAAAAAATGTGATATTAAATTCAGACAGAAATCAGGTCTTAGCCATGTTCTTATATGATGGCCAAGCCACCACCCAAACCAAAACATAGTCTTTGATCCACTGTTTACAAGTCATCTCATGCTGAATCCCTGATCTCTGTTCTTTGAGTGCAGGACAGGCTTTACATGTTCAGAAATGTGACAGGAAAAGCAGTAGATAAAATTGAGACAAATATGGTCTGAGTCAGATGTGCTGTGCCCCCCCACCACCACCTAGAGATGAAATACCCTATATCTATTTTGGGGACTGTTTGCCAAGTATTTCAGCCATAATTTTTGTGCTGATCATTCCAAATAGGGCCTACAAGTTCAGAAATGTTTCCCAAAAAATGTGACATTAAATTCAGACAGAAATCAGGTCTCAGCCATGTTGTTATATGACACCCAAGCCACCAGCCCAACTAAAACATGGTCTTTTGTCCACTGTTTGCAAATCATCTCATGAAGAATCTGTTCTGCGAGCACAGGACAGATGGTACATGTCCAGAAATGTGACAGAAAAAATGTCAGATAAAATTGAGACTTAAATATGGTCTGGTGTCAGTCCTGATGTTAAATGCTGCACTACCACCTCATGGACCTGAGAAGGGGTGCCACTGCCATGCAGTGAAAATTAATTTGTCCTGCAAAATGCTGCTGCTACTCACAACTATTATCTCCTTCTGCTGCTTTTTCAACTGATTGAGATAGACATGTAGTAGAAGTATCATTTCCCTATGCTGCTGTCCTGATTGGCTGTGTTGACTGACTCTGTAGTTGTAGCATGCCTGCCTGGCAGTGGGAAGGGAGTGAATGACATTTTGGGGCACTGTAGCTTGTTGCCTGCTGCTGTCTCTGACTACTATTTGCCAAGTTGTCACAAGAAGTACCATTTTAGATGGTCGATGGTGGATCATCTTCACATAGTCCATACTGCTGCTACCGCACACTTATGTATCTGTCTTTTTTTTTCTCCTGTGCATGATTAGGATGTTTGTGGGTTGGTATTGTGGCATCTTGAGTTCTAATATATTTGTACTGCTTTTATATTATTTTTCAGTATGCTGTGGATGACATCATCATGACAGGCTGGGATTAGGATCTATGGATGTTGGAACGCACCACATTTCCAATCCCAAGGCAGATGGTAAGTATTACATTTTTCATTACTAGTGGGGTACTTCTGTTACTGCCATCTGGATGTCTGAATTTGATAGTAATTATGTTATTTTTTGCTTTTGTCAGCATCAGGAATTATGGCTAAGTTAAGTCTCGCTTCTGCTCCTGCTGCTCTCAATCAGATCTGGGGGATTTATTTAATTGTGCAATGGTTCCACTTTCACAGTCTCTGAGGTAAGAATTTCTTCATTTTTTATGGTCTTCTGTGGGGGGGGACTGGAAGGATGTTGGTGGCAGGGGGGCTGGATCTTTTTACAAACCTCAAAATTTGTTCTTCTTTTTATCTTATTTCCAGGTACACAGTACTGTTAAGGGAAGGGGAATGTCTACTACTACTGTGCTTAATCATGGTCTGAAACCGTGTGCACCACCAAGCATGTTCCTTCTGGGGGTGATTTCCACAGTTTAATGACATCATGGGGTATGGTAAGTATACATTATTTTTCTATGATTGTTCTAATTTGCTTGCTAAAACTGGATATGCAGATTGCGAGTATTCATCATTTTTCCTTATCTTTGGTCTTGCCTAGGTCATTTTCCTATGTTGAGGTTTCATCCTATCTCTGTGTGATGACTACATTGATCCAAGCACTGCAGGAGCTGTATTGCAATTTGCTTGCAAGACAGAGGGTGTTTGAACTGTGACGTTGGCCGCTGGTGTCCATACTATTAACGTGTAAGCACCAACCACATCCAGGGAGGAACTATATGGAAATGGATAGTTGAGATGGTGTTTAGTAAATGATTAGGTGGAGGGGGCTAATGTATTGTCTAATCATTTGAGGTGGCAGAGCTGCAGTAATCATTAAAATCTGGAAGCCGAACTGAGGGCAGCATACACCTCCCCCTGCCCTCTTTGCTCTGCCCCCAGAACCCTCACAGTTTCGATACAAGAACTTTAATCTGGTAGTATAGCATAAGTATACTTTTTGGGGTAATTTGATGTTGTAAGTTGTTAAGCCGTTTCATGATTACTTTTGTAATTAATGATTAACATCGTTAAAGATGTCCGCCATTCACCATTTCTCAAAATCTGTTCAACTTGTGGTGTTAACGGCTGAATGGGCATATTACAGTCATATGCAACTTGTACTAGGAGCCAGGGTTCTTCAACATGTCATGAACTGTAAGTGGCAGAAAATATTTTTTGGGTTGCATGGAGTGCATGGGTATGTCAAGTGGTGGGAAGGAGGGGGACAGTGTGGCATGTGCAATCATGGGCACTTTTAAGGACATTAAGACAACATATATTGCTGCAAGATGTAGTTAATAGTCAAAATGAAAAGTAACATGTGTATCTTGATGTTTTTTGCTATGAAATGTTCCAATTGTAATCATGCAAAATCTTTATGGTTTATGATTAGGTATTGCTGCTGCTTTATATAGGCTGGGGGAATGGGGACCAAGCAACATTTTACAGCACAGTGTGATCAAATGAAAGAGATTCACACTGTAGCAGATAATACATAACCATAACCAGTATAATGGCACATACCTAAAAATAAGTTTTAACACTATACTGAGCTGAAAGTGGTTGGAGGGGGTGGCCTTTGAGTAAACACAGCCTTTTTCCACTTCCACATCATTCAAGAAGCACCCCTCACAGTCCTCAAGACTGGAGTTATCACCAGGTGGGACTTCTCTCACCATTGCTGCTTCAATCCACCTCACTAATGGTGGGTGCTTTAGTCAAAGGATTGTCATCATCTTCATCACCGAAACACAGTTCCTGTGGCAACACCACTGACATCACTGTATTGTGTGGAAGGTGTCTTTCATTAATTTTCATGAATGTTAGTATGGACACATTCTTGGGTGACAAATTGGTCCTATGGTCACTCACAATGTCCCCAGCCAGATAAAACACTCATTCCACACTGACACTGGATGGTGGGCAGCTCAAGTATTTTACAGCAACCAAAGTTAGTGCTGGCCAGTCAGTCATTTTGCTAGTCCAGTACAGAAGTGGCTCATCAGTAATGGCAAGGTGCTTTGGGTCCCCCATGTAGGCCTCCATCATTCGTTCTGCTTCCCTGAGTCCAGCTGCCTCATCTGTCACCTCTTCTTCATACACATCTTCCACTCCCACCTGAAAGCGAACATTCCAAATGGGATTGCTTGCTGTTTTCTGCTCTGCCTTACCCATTTTCTCTGATTGGGTTGCCAGTGAGACACTGGTGGTGGTAGCAGCACCAGTTTTTACCACAGTGCATGCCTTTTTCATGTGTGCAGCATATACCATTCTAATGAGGTTCTGTGTCAACTTTTATTCTCACTGATGACCTACTTCAATTATATAAGGTAGGACACTTTTGTAGTGTGGATCCAGCATGGTGGTGATTGCAAAGTCAGCAAACTGTAAAATGCCAGATACATGGGTATTTGGGTCTAGCACATGAATCATGTGATCCATTACATCACAACTGCCATGATCCCCACTTACCTCCATCTGGTATCGCACATTAATGAGTGTCTGTCTCAGCACACCTATGAGTGGCATGGATTGAGTTATACAAGCAGTATCCCCACTCACTGCCTAAGTAGCATGCTTAAATGGATGGAGAATGCATATCAGCCCATCCATTTGGTGCCACTGCTCTGTTGTTAGAGCGATGGACATGCCAGCACTGTAACGGGTGGTATTCACCAGGGAAGCACCAAGGGAGGTTGACAGTGAAAATGCTGACCTCCCGCACAGAGACAGCACAATACTAATGTAGGTATTGTGCCGCCCGATCCGCAAGTAGTTTCTGTGGGGGGCTGTGAACCCCACACACCCAGGACTTTAGGATTATCAACTCCAGATTGGAGCTGGTCCACGGAGGGGGCAGAACTCTGGGGGAAAGCGAAACACAGAAAAAGACCATTACAGTGACTGTCGCTGTAATGACCTTTTTTCATGTTTTGCCATCAGGGTGTCAACCTGAAGGGGTGCACTGTTCACCAGCAAGTATTCTGACACAGCCTTATACTGTTTATATAGCCTCTCAAGCATGTACAGTGTGGAGTTCCACCTGGTCACAACATCAAGCTTCATCTGGTGCCCAGGAAGATGGCCATTGCACTGTAGGTCAAGTAGATGGTCATGGGTCTTTGCAGAACAGATGAAGTGGACCTAGATGTGCTATGTGACAGTAACTGTTTCCTTAATATCTGCATGGTTGAGAAACTGCTGTACAAGATTAAGGCAGTGTACCAGGCAGGGGACCCTGAAAAAAACACCATCGCTAATGCAGTTCACTGCACTGGAACCATTATCACTTGAAATGAATCCTGCTATGCGTGACAGTGTGTGAAGCCACCCAGCAATCTCTGACAGCAGAACATTTAGAATTTTCTCAGCTGTGTGAGAACCACTAACACTTGTCATACTCAGGGTTGCATGCTGACAAATATCAGGTGTGTTTCTACCACCACAGTTTTGATTTCTGCAGTTTTTACCAGGCTTCAAATCAAATACTACTCCAGGCAACTGTACCAGTGTGCTGTTAAGTATAGATACGAGCTTGCTGCTGTCTGTCTACTGGTCCACATATCCATGCTAAGATGGATATAGTCTGATGCACTATGCTTCAATGCATGTCTAATGGAATCAGCCACTCTACTGTTCAGCTCTGGCATGGCACGCTTAGAAAAATAGGTTCACAATGGAACCTGTCATTTGGGACAGGCATGGGCCATCAACATGAGGAATCCTGCATTCTCCATGAACAAGACTGGCAACAGATCAATGGCCAGCATTTCAACAGTGGCACCATTTAACTCTTGTGCAGCAGCATGATTGGGGGGGTACTTTGTGTGCTGCCCAAGGATGGTCTTCAGAGTGGACTGAATCTTTGGGGCTGTTCGACCAGAACGCTGTACTTGTGGCAGCAATGATGTTCTTTAAGGGGTAATACATGAGTCTTGGGGCTTTGTAGACCACATGAAATCAGTTATTTTGGTTGCTTGTGGGTGTGGTGGTGTACTTTTCAGACTCAAGGGACTGGGGCTGGCACCTTCACTGCTATGCCCACTACTCAAGAGAATAAAAAGAACTGCTTACCCTCCTCCTCCTCCACCTCAGACCCACTTTGCCCTCCCTCCTCCTGCTCTTACTCTACTACATTTAACTTGCCAAGGGAGATGCCACTAATAGCTCTGGCAGCCTTTGTTTTTCAGGTGAGCATGTTGGCCTCTGCTGTGCATGTGGCTTCCCTTACTCCCCCAACTAACATGTGATTGACAAAGTTGGCATAGTGCTATGGTCTCATCAGCAGGATCAAGCACATAAAAGTCCCAAACTAGGGACATTTGACTTCTGGATTTCAGATGCTTCTGGGACTGGGATAATTCAGAAACAGGTATTTAAGTGTGTGTTTTTTTGGCTGCTCTCATCACTTCCATAAGACTGCTTTTGGAAGGGGGGTTACTTGACTGTTTGGAGGTTTGCTTATAGGCTTGGTGACAGACTGACTCTTGAGCTATGCATGTAAATGGCCTACATCACCCTTGATACTTTTTAACTCAGGTTCTCATGTGGGATCATCCCAGTCATCATCATCACCATCAATAGCGATGATGTCAATGTCCTTCTCCTCCTCCTTATCACTATATTCTTGCAGAATGGAACCTTTTTCTTTCTCTACAACAATCTCAGGGGCTTACTATACCTGTCTCCAGGATTATCAGACTCTGGCTGAACACTGTCATCACCAACTCCTGCAGAAACAGGGACAGTCACACCGACAGACTTATCACCCTCCTCCTGGACCACTGTTCTTGTACTGGAGTCAGTGCCTCCCAATCACTTCTTCTCACTTTCATCATTCCCCACCAGCATGGATGCAACAGTATGAGTCTTAAAAAAGTAAGACACAGATATGCCAGTACTGCCAACAACTCTTTTTTTGGTACTTGCCACACCACCAGAGTCCACAGCAGAAGACACTAATGCAGACATAGATGTGCTTTCACTGCTATGGGGAGTGGGACCTACAACTTCAGTTCCAGGTTCCATTCCCCATACATTTGCTTTCACTGCTATGGTGATTGAGACCTAGAACTTGAAGTTGTACTCTTTTCAGCAGACTTTTTAGCTTCCTCATCTCCCCTTCCATGTTACCCCCCTGTACTGGGCCATCTCTTAGCAGGCATTTTTGCTGGCTTCTGCTTCAAAGTGTTGCCTTTCTCTGGGAACATATCAAGAATGGATGTATTACCAGCTGTGTCAATAACACCTCACATGTCACACCTACAGTACTGGCTTCCTTACAAGTCCAATCACTATCAGGACAGGACAGGTAACAGTACTTAGAGAACACCTAATATCATATGTGGTAAGTAGCCTGTTCTAGTGAAAACAAAAAGGTAACTTTTTTCTTTCCCCAAACAGGAATAAAAGCAACACACACCCAGGGAAAAAGGGAACAAGTGACTGACTTTAAATACAGATCACCTGTGTCTGGACAACTAACACACTGTAATGTGTTATTACTTAGTTGATACCACATTTTTTTTTATTATAAAAGGGGAGAGACAACCATAAAACATTGACAAAGGCACGTACCACAGTATGATAGTGGTCTGGATGGGAGGGATCAGTAAGCAATCTCATGAAAACTACTATATTAATATATAGCTTTTTATACAACATGCGTCAGATGTTAAACAAATAATGCTGTAACAGAGAAAGGGCAAGGTAAGTCAACTAAATCAGGAAAACTGCGCAATGTGTAGAGGCAAGTTCCAGCAATAAAATATGGGGAAGCAATTCAACAAAGCAGTGAAACTGTAAATGGACAAGTTCAAGTGATCAAGTAAAAGTATTTAAGTTTCCATACAAAAAAATATAGAACTGTTGCTTTTCATAGTTTAAGTGACACAAGTTAACACTCCAGCAAATATAACTATCCACAAACAAATAGAAAATAAAATAATGGATCAGCTTTGTGTGTTTAAAACATAGAATTCACAAGTACAACTAAAAGTGGAATAATGGAATATATAACACAGGCTAACAGTGGCAGAAACTCTCAGGCTGGACGGAGTAACTTTTCAGAGGAAAAAAACTGTCAAGATATAACAAAATTAATAAGAAACAACAGTAAAGAATAACTCACAATTCATGAGTAATCTGTTTGTAAAAGGCTAAAAAATTGCCTGCACTCATTTATACTCCTACCCTACCCCACTCAACTCCTTCAAAGACACAGGCAAAAGTAAAACCTAATTAAACTGAGTATTATGCAAAAATCCACAAAATTAGATAATGTTCCCTAGCAGTACTGGAAAAACTGTATATTTTGGAGCAATTAGCTCTCAAAAGCAAGTTTTAAAGAGGTTTTAAAAGGGTTTATTGGCTCTGATACACCACATCAGACTACACTCCTACTCAACACAGAGCAGAATGAGCTGTAAACAAGCTGCAAGTGATATTTGACTTATTTACCCACAATGCACTGCACATTTCACTTTTGGAGCAACATTTTGTCGGCGAATAAAAGTTGCGCCAGCGAAATTGTGCCACAAGGCAAAATTTTAAGCATCAATGACAAAATTGGCTTTCCAAAGCATTTTATGGGAAATTTCACCATTACGCGAAATCAGAAAACTAGGCGAAATTTTGTTTCACCTAGGTAAAATATTTCACGTAATTACGGTATTAAGTGAAATATTTCACCAGGTGAAATAATTCAGTTTTGCACAACACTACTCCTCTAGTCCTCTAGAACCACTCCTGTTTCCAGTGATTTGTTGAACATGGCTGTCAGTTGTGCTGAAAGCACCTCTCTAAGCTCCTTTAACATTTTTGGATGTATCCCATCCGGCCCCATTGTCTTGTTAACTTTTGGTTTTGTGAGTTCCTTTAGGACTCTCTCCACCGTAAATGGACTGGTGTCCACCTCTCTTCCCTCAATGCTCCTGTTGCTTAACTGAGGTCCCATACCTTCTCCTTTTTCTATAAATACTGAACAAAAACATTTGTTCAGGATCACTGCTTTCTCCAGGTCACACTCTACACACTCCCCAAATTCCCCTTTTAGCCTAACAATCTCACCCTTGGTCTTTCTTCTTTCTCTAATGTACCTGAAGAATGACTTGTCCCCTATTATTACTGCCTGGGCAATTTTTTCCTCTGTTTGTAACTTTGCACTCCTGACTGTTTTTCCTGCCTCCCTCTGTTTTTCTAGATATACTTCCCTGTCCTCCTAATTCTGTGTTTCCTTGTACCTCCTGAATGATGACCCTTTTGCTCTAACCTTCCTGGCCATTTCCTTCAAGAACCATAATGTTTTTGTTTCCTGTTACTTTTGCTTAACTGCCTAATGCAAAGATTTGTTGCCTCCTTTATGGTTCCTTTTAGATTCACCCACTGTTTCTCTACATCCCTCCTTCCCCCCGCCAGGGCTTTTCTGAGAGATTTTCCCATCTTTGTAAAGTCAGCATTTCTGAAGTCCAGAACCCTCACTTTCATGTGGCTCGACTCTGGCACTGTGATCCCATTGAATCACACCATACAGAGATGACTAGATCCCAGGTGGCTACCCACCATGACATCTGCAACTCTGTCCCCATTGGTGAGTACTACATCCAGTATTGCTGTCTCCCTGGTGAGCTATTTTTGCTCCTTTGAACACAAGAAGGTGGCTGGCTCATCTATTGAGTATGAGTGTGCTAGGAGCCATGAACAATATGGCTGCTGTGAGTTTTCTATTGTGCCTGTCTTACATGGTTTCTGAACTGGGGGAGGGATACTCTGATCCCCTCTGCCACCTCCCAAGCCTGTGTATGTAGATGGTCCCTCCCACTGCCATGCTCTTTTCTCCCTCTGCCCAAATGGTAAATTCAGCCCTATCAGATCCTGTGCCACAGAGTACTACAATTCTTGGTAAGAAGTTGGAAATTTGTCCCTAAATCCAAATGTCTTGGAGTATGGCTGGACCATAGGCTCTCATTTATAGAGCATGTTGGAGAATTACTCAAAAAATTATAACAGAGACTTGGCCTGTTCTTTAGGATAGCCCGCTTCTTAACTAGAGATGCCAAACTACAGCTGGTACAATCAACCTTTCTTTCCTTGATAGATTATGCTGACATCCTCTACAGTCACTGTCCCATTTCCTTCCTCACCAAATTTGACACATTATATCACAGAACTTTAAGGTTCATCACGGGCCTGCCTTATTTTACTCACCACTGCTCCCTATATCAATCAGTGGGGTGGAGTTCTCTTCAATTCAGGCATGATAAAAATGCAGCCTCATGGACCCTGAGAGCCATCTCCAAAAAACTGCCCCAATACATTACAGACTGTCTACCTATAAAACCAATAGGCAATTACACCCTGATAAGTTGCAAATCTCTCCTACTGATGGTTCCCAAAGTTAACTCTCTTTTTGGCAGAGCTGCTGTAAGCTTTACACTGTCCTCCTTGTGGAATAAATTGCAAAATAAAACTGAAACTGAGGTCACCCATCAGCATCTCATCTTTCAAGCTCTTATATTCACGTCTCAGAAATGATCAGTGCAACTGTTTCCCATGACCATGAATTGTCATCATGCTAACCTGTACCATTAACCATGAATGAATTATTTCTAGTGCTTGTCTTCTCCTTGGTCCTGGTCTGCCATCATGCTTTCATGTAAAACCTTGATGCCTCTGTCCTCCCTTTCATACTGGTCTATCTTCCCACTTTCTCCAGCCTTCTTTTAATCTACATGCAATCATACTACAAAAGTCCTAACTCCCTTTTCCCTCTCCCCGTAGGCTCCCACCACCACATCGGTTCTACCGACCTATCCTTGGGACTTCACGTCTCACAATGTTTATCCTTCACTTACATATTACATACCCCTCCTGGTACCCCATTTGCCATTAGTTGGTGGTTCTGCAAGCCATTTTCATGGCTAGTACTAGTAACTTCCGCTGGTAAATGAACTAACTGGTACTTTTATACAGAGAACATGGTTTATATACAGTTGCATGGTTCAGTGGTGGACCTGCCCCCTTGTATTTAAATCCTCCTCTGTTATGGCTTATCTTGTCTTCCTTTTATCATTTGACTCCCCTATTATGGCACCATTGTGTTTGTGTTTATATACTTATTTTCATGTATTTATTTATTTATTTATTTATTTTATTCAGTATACTTTAATACCACTGTCATGTTACAAGAAGATTGTGGCCTTAACCAGGCCAGTACAGGAAAAGCAACAGGCATTTATCTCAAGCATCTGTTTGTTAAGGCAATAGCTATTTAAATTGACAGTTACAACAAATATCTATTAACATATCTACATAAAACTCTTTTTATCCTATCCCCCCACAAATCCCTAAACCCCCTTCCCATCAGCATTTACTTGTAGAAAGAACCACAGACTTTCCTTGTACAGACTCTGAAGATGCCTCAGGCAAAGGCCGGACTCTACTGCATTGGGGTATTAAGTTTTCCAGGTGATTAAATCTGCATCCAGGAGGCCCCATTTAGCGCTATAAGATTGTACCCTGTTGTTCATTTTTGCTATGTGTAGTTCCAACTGTAAGGCTAACATAATCTCCTTCTACCATTCGATCACTGAAGGTGTTGTTACATCCTTCCAATGTCTTAGGATGACCGCCTTAGCAGCAGCCGAGATAATGGCCATATACACCTTCTTCTAATTACTCATGTTCCTGGAAAAGTTATTTAACAAACAAATTTCAGGTGTGAAAAAAGGCTCTAAACCGACGATAGATTGTAACGAGACTTGGATTGCATTCCAAAATGACTGAATCTTGGAGCATGCCCATATTACATGGTATAAGTCCCCATTTCCTGCCTTACATCTACAAGTTACGTGATGCTAATTTACCCATCTTGTATAACTTAGCGAGAGTGTAATACAAATTGTGCATTGTCACAGGGTGCCCCTGTGAAAGGCTGAGGGTCCCGAAATAATATTCATACAAATGTAGGGGTACCTGAAATCACCGCTTTCTATTGTCCTGAAGGTGCTGTGGTGGCGTATATTGTCCCACAGTCAGGCCGTTTAGTTTGGATTTATTTATTCAGTTAAAAAGGTAGCCATTATTTAGCAATATTGTTTGAAAACAATTTGAATACAAAAAGAAAAGGAGAGTGTATAATAAATGAGGGGACAGTTGTTACCTTAATGTGAAGGCTGGGATGAATGAAATTCCTTTGTGGCAGTATAGCTGATTTTAGCCATAAGCCTGGAGACTAGATTCCTCCCCTCCCAGGTAGTTGTAGATAGGGCTTCTACCTTTTTGTGGAATGGCAGCAGTTATAGAGACAGCAAAATTGATGACGTTTCATAACATGGTTGCATGTGGACTTTAAAGTGGGTGTAATTAAATAATTGCTTACTGTTGTTCTCGAGCTACCACTGAAATCTGCACCAAAAAAAAAAAAGACTGTCTATTTGTGGTTTGTACTGCCTTGGTTTGTATTGCATTGGGGTGTGTGGTGAGCCCTTCATTGGGTAGAATAGAAAGCTTTTTTATTGTATTGGTGGCTTTGTGGTGTTTGTTGGCATTTCTGTGGGTCTGAAGGGTTGGAGGGCGGTGGGTGATCGTTTGGGTGTTTTCCTGTTTAGAGCCTGTGCCCTTCTTTTGTGTTGGGTGGTTGTTTGGAGCTGCTCTGTTCATTTGGGTGAGTGCCCCTTTTTGGTTTGAATTTGCCCAAGTCGGGAGGTTGGACTCTGTGGGGTGCTTGTGTTGCGCTGAGTTCTGTTGCCGAGTGTGTTTGAAGTGGAGGGGATATTGAGACTGTTGTGGCTTCTGGGAATGAGGAACGTGGGGTGTTGGTGATTCGCACCCTTTGTGGTTCCTTTTTGTATGCTTTTGTGGAATCCCCCTTTTAATAATTAGCCAGAGTCTCTTGCATAAATATAGAATGAATGGAGCGGGCTCAGGACTGATTCTGGAGTGCCGCTACTGGGCTGCTGTCATGTGTGAACTGGGACAATTGTTTTGGGGACATGGTTCATGGTGGTAGATGTGCTGATGGGTGTTTATCTGGCTTTGGCCGTGACTCATCCTGTTGCGGTGCCAGTGGTGTATGTGTAGTGTGGGATTGTTGGAGGCTGTTGCATATCTGAGGAATCAGTTGAAGGTGTCTGTGTTGGACTAGCTAACTGTCTTCTCATGCTTGCCATAGGTGTTGTGACGGTCTATGGGGTGGTCACTGATTGTGGAGGTTGGTTGATACCTTTTCTTCTACTACCAGCTCTTTGATTTTGCCCTCAGCTGCCTAGTTACTATTAGTTCTTTTATGTATTTACTAAGGATCAAAGATTAGTTTGAGCAATTGTTTGAATTTCTATATATTTTGATAAAAACCCTCTTTTTGCTCTGATATTATGGCTTTGCCTTTTAGAGATAAGCTGCTGTGTTACTTTTCGATAGTGCGAACATTCGCACTATCGCAAAGTCAAATATCGTTAGATTTACTTTATAATGGACTCTAGCAGTTATAGCGTTTGTATTTTGAGTTTGACTAACCTTCCGAAGGTGAAGTGGGGAGGTTTGGAGTTGAGTCTGGACTTCTTTGGGACGAGGATGTTTTCAGTTTTTGTGAGGCTCTGAGTTTGGTTCCTGCTGGCGTCTTTGCTCTTTTAGGAGCCGGCCGGCCACAACTGCATTCTTATATTAGGCATAGAAAGGGGAGGTGCTTCAGTTATTAGAAATAATGTTTAAAACATGATTAAAAGAGTTTAATTTGTTTGGAGGAGTAAAAAAATATTCTGCTTTCATAAATAAAAGGGGTTATATGTTTACAAATAAAATAAATATGTGGTAAATAAAGATTTAAAGTGTATAATTAGATGCTGGGATGGAGTTAAATCATCCCATATCCCCTTTTGGGTTTAAATGCAGACTGTTTGGGTTGAGAGGCAGATCATTCTGCTTGCTGTGGGCCTGGAGGTATAATCTGGAAACTGTTGAAAAGTGCTCTGTGGAGTTTTGATGAACTGTATTATTTACTGCTCCAAATGGAAGATTTAGAAATGTCAGGTTATTTTGTCTGCTGTGCTATCAACTTCTCTGAAAGGAAGATTTAGAAATACCAGACTATTTTGTCTGTTGTGCTATCTACTGTTCGAATGGAAGAGTAAGTGAAAAAGTACTGTGCCATGTTGAAATTATTCTGTTGTAAACAACATCTGGAAAATAATTAATTAAAACTGAAAATTTTACAAAGAATGGTGATGCATTTTTTTATATGACTGCCCACATACACCCACAACCTATGACATGCATGATGTTGAATTGTAACTTATATTTACATGTATTTATATGTTTTTGTGATGGATGTTACCTGACCCTGTTCTAACCAGGTCCATCTTGTAAAAGAGCTCTGCTCAATGATGTTCGCCTGGATAAATAAAGATTTTGATTGATTGATTGATTCAGAACTCTGGAATGGGGGAAGAGGTCCAGCCTTGCACCAGCACTGCCCATGAAGGTAGATGGCAGGCAGCTGTGCAGCTAAGTGGGAGGGCTTCTTCTGGAGATAATGGAGCCAGAATGAGTACCACTGTAGTTGCTCCTTTCAGGAGAGCACCAAGTGAATGGAGGTGTCTTCCTACCTATCGCGTTGACTCCACTTATGGGAGTGGCCAACTGAGTGGACATGTGATTGCTGATATACTTTATCTGAGTCACTCTTGAAGGGCTCAAATGCATGTGGACTTCCCAGTCTTGGCCTATTCAACTGTGCAACCCCTCTCATTCACTAAAAATCATCAAGAATAGGGGCAAGGAACAAAAGACAAAGGCCCATATTTGCTCCCGTCATCACCCATAATAACAAAGGGACTGGTTGGATAACAATAGTTCATCCAGTCTGTTTTTAAAGGAGTCTTTTGATTCATTGATTACCACTTCAGTAAGTAGGAAATTTCAGGCTTTAATTATTCTCTGTGAGATGAATTGTCCTCATTTATTAGATGAATATCAGTTTTGTTGTAGCTGTAATTGATGGCCACTAGTATTAACATTGATTGGCTTGAAATCAAGGCCCATTTCTGTCATTAAGGAACTGTCATTTACCACATCTCTAGCTAACATTAGATCTCCTCTTAACCTTCTCTTTTCTAATGACATGAGATTAAATTTGTTTAGTCTTTGTTGGTAGTTGAAATTTCCTGCTCCCTGTATATATTTAGTAATCTTTTGTTGTATTTCTTTCCACTCATATTATATCTTTCTTTTTGTAAGGGCACCACATCAGGGATGAGTAATCTAAAAGAGGACAAATGCATGCTCTAGTTAAGGGGAGAATTACAGATTCTTCTATAGATTTTATTCTGCACTTAATTGCTCACCACACATTATTAGCTTTTTAAAGGTTTTCCATTATTTGATTATTCAAATGTAAATTGTTTTTGAATAAGGATTCCTAGATATTTTTCAGATTCTGATTTACCTAGTTGATTGTTGTTTAAAGTAAAGTTTACTTCTGGATTGGCAGGCCAAAAATGCATACTGCTACATTTGTTTGTATTAAAATATAAACTCCATTTCTGTGACCAGTTTGATAATGTATCTAGGTCTTTTTGTAATATAACAGTGTTATCTGGGGCTTTACATAGTCCTCCAATTTTGCAGTCATCTGAATATTTTATGATCCAGTCATTTAAATTTATTGATAAATCAGCTATGAATATTTGGAAAATTAAAGGTGCTGGAACTGATCCTTGGGGTACGCTGCTTGTGACTGGGATCCATTTTGAGTTATGTCCATCAATTATTACTCTTTGGGAAGGATTTGTCAGCCAGTTTTTTTATTATTGAGATATATATATATATATATGTGTGTGTATATATATATATATATATATATATATATATATATATATCATAGTGGCATGGTAGTGCTACTATAGTTAGGGTTGAGAGTACCCCATCTAAGGTTAAACCTAAAATTTGGCAGCTTAATAACTTTGCCACTGAATGACAGATTTGCCTGAAACTTGGACTGCATTGTCTGGTACCATAGGTCACTGGATATACCAAGTTTTGTAATGGTCAGATATACGGTTGTGGAGGTACAGAGCGCTGAAAAATGCACAAATTACGCATTTTTGTGCATTCTTTGCTCATACCTACAGGTAGCACGGTTTGTGTGACTGGTCTGAAACCTTCAGGGAACATGCAGCCAGGGTCTTCAATGTGCCTTTCAAAGATTTCATGAAAAAATATTAAACGGTTTAAAAGTTATTCAAAAAACAAGTTTACCATTATAGTCAATTGGAAAAGTTAACAAAAAGTGTGAAAGTGTTGCAAATGCAGCTTTTTGTGTCGCAAATGACCCTTGTAGTGTTGCAAATCTGCCATCTTGTTTTCAGTTGGTGGTCACAGAAATGCTTGGCATTTAATTTGGGACCCTCTACGGACACAATTTTTGCTGTGATCACCTTGTCGAGTCCTGAGGATGCTAGCCATGTCTTTTTTGGGGGGTTAAGCATCCTAGAAATATGTTTTAAACATTTTTGTAAAAAGTAGTGGCACAAAGTAGTGTCACACATGTGACACTTTCGTGATTTGTTTTGTGAAAATGTTGTGATTTGCAACACTACTTTGTGACATTATGCCCAAAATAGTAAGAAATCTTTGCCACCCTGCTGCAAAAGAACAGTTTGGTCTTTTGGGCTGAAATTTGGAGGGACAAAAGCCAATATCCCACAGATGTGTCTTTTGGTGGTTTGGTGACAAAATATTAGTGGAGTGCAAAGTTACAGAACTCCAAAGTTGACAATTGTTCCCATAGTCTAACATTATGGCATCCGCCATGGCTTTCGGGGACCGTATCTTGAAAATGGTTCGAGACATGGACTTTTCATCAAAAGAATGCTTAGTCTCCTGCTAGGGGGCTAAGTGCAAAACTAGCCTGGAAAGTCATAAATAATATGAGATTTTAAATTGTTTTCTACGTCGAACAGTTTCTGAGATACAAGGAATTTAGTATAGTATGCTGATTTTCTGCTCCAAAGGCCATTATTATGCATACATTCTTTGTATTCACTGTGCTTTTGAATGCAGCTTTTTGGGAAGAAAGGTCATGCAATTGCGTTATTGTTACCGTTAGCATTTCTGCTTGCATTTCTGTAACCATTTGCGTTAGCGTTTACATTTACATTGCCGTGTGCATTACCCTTTGCATTTGCACTTGCGTTTGCATTACTGTTACCATTTTGGTTTGTGTTTACATCAGTGTCACTGTGTATGTCACCCTTTGCATTTGCATTTGAGTTACTCTTTCCATTTGCTTTTCTGTAACCATTTGTGTTAGCGTTTCCGTTTATGTCACTGTGTGCTTTACCCTTTGCGTTTTCATTTGCACTTGCATTTGTGTTTCCATTACTGTTTTTGTTTGTGTTTCCTTTTGCGTCACCACATGCTTTACCATTTGCGTCTGCTTACACTCTTCTGTTTGCATTTGTGTTTGTGTTTCTTTTGGTGACATCACCGGTGTTACCATAAGCATTTGCATTTCCAATTGCATTACTGTGACCGTGCATGTTACCATTTGCATACGCACTTGTGTTTCCGTTTGTGTTAGTGTTCCCTTTGGCATCATCATTGGTGTTACCATAACCATCTGCATTTCCAATTGCATTACTGTTACTGTTTGCGTGTTCATTACCATTTGTGTTTGTGTTTCTGTTTGCATTTTCATTACCGTTTCCATTTCCATTGATGTTAATGCTTGCGTTACTGTTTTCATTAATGTTTGCATTACCATTTGTGTTACCATTTCTGTTTTCAGTAACGTTTGCACTTGCATTTCTCTTACCATTTGTGTTATCATTTACATTTGTGTCACCATGTCCGTTACCATTTGTGCTTTCATTTGCATTACCATTACTATTTTATTTTACCTCACCGTTTGCGTTAGCATTACCGTTTGTGTTTTTACATTTGCATAGTTCTGTGCAAAACATTATATTTTAGCTATTTTTCTGCACTGTCTTCTGCGCTGCATAGCACAGCCAGTGTGTGGTTGATTGGTCTGAAACTTGGCAGGTAGAAAGACCTTTGTTCAAGGAACAGGCCAGTTTTTGGTGAACAAAAGTTGTTCCGTTCCAGAGTTATGGCCATTTGAAGTTGGCCCGCTTCACAGTTACTGATTTTTTTGGCCTCAAGGTCCACCATTTTAGTGCATTTTTAGCTGCGCTTTCCACCATTTTGTGGTGGAAGACTTCTTAAAGGTACAGAAACATAAAAAATGAATATCTCTGGAATGGTTTGGTCTTTTCACATAAAATTTTGAGGGTGTTAAGTGGATGTCCTGGAGATGTGAATTATGCCATGTACATGTTTGAGAAATAATTTGCTGTGGAGATACTGTGTGACGAAGTTAACATTTTGTGCATAGCGTTCTGCATGGTGCTACTGCCTTTAAATTTATAGTGTAGGTAGCCCTAGTGGCATGGAGGTGTGTTACAGTGGTTTCATGTGTAAAACATTAACAGGTGTGGAATTATGCCACTATGATGAATGAAAATTTGGTTCATTATGGTTCAATAACTTCTGAACTGTTTGTCCAATTTGCCTGGCATTTGGAATGTGCAAAGACTTAGAATTCATCTTTTTCTATGCCAATGTTTGGGGTGCTGGCACTTACGGTTGCTGAATTGTGCATGTTATGTTGTTTGCTCATGATGCTGTGTGACTGTTGAATGGATGTACACACAATCATGGACACATGGTGTGCCATGGTACATGTCTTCATTTAACAATTTTCATTTCAGTCAGTCATATAGTTTTTGCACAGCGAAGTGACAAAATATCACATGGTGGGACACCACATTCCATTCACTATTTATAGTGCACATTTTTTTAAAAAGAAGGGAAATTCATGGCAAAAAACTCTGTTTAATGCATCAGTTATGGCTGTTCCATAGTGACAAAAGCAAGGAAATTCAGTGTTAGGGTTGCCACCCCTTGCACCCTATGCCCACCCCGCCCCCACCAACAGGCGTTGGGGTGTGTGTTGGGTTGGTCGGTCCTAACTCTCACCCCATTCTCCTATATTGCATCACCTCAGCTTGTTTACACTTGAAGTGGTGAGATTTAGGTCGATGACCCCAATGCACTCGATGCCTGTTGGTGGGGGGCAGGGTGGGCGTGGGAGGGGTAGCAACCCTAACACCGAATTTCCTTGCTCTTGTCACTGTGGAACAACCCTAACTGATGCACTAAACTGATTTTTTTGCCATGAAAATATATATATATATATGTACTGGTTGCTATGGATACGTTGCCCAGTACCATTAGGCACGACCGGTGCCAACTCTACTGCTCAGCATGCCACCTGGTGCAGCAGGTCAAGTAATTTTGCATTGTGATATAGTTTGCCTTATAGTGCAGTTCAGAATTATTCCATACAGTGGTGGTGACAGCAGCTTGTCTGCAAGTGCCAGAATTTAGATTTCTCTACTGTTTGTCCATGCACCCCAACAGGTGTCATTAATTAATTGTTATTGTTTTGTTAGTTTTTTTGTCAATTAAAGTACAGGTAGTTCTTGACCACCAGATGGCATTTTAATTAAAAAAAAACACTGTCCCTCTGGTCCACTCCATCCCAGGTGCCACTGGAACCATGACAATAATAATAAATAATAATAATAAAAACCTCCTTGGTTGTTAACAAGCAGATGTTCACTGCTGAACACAAGGCAAGATGCAGAGAGAAAGAGAATAGACCATGGTCTGGGGTCACAAACATCTTCGGATGGCTCCCAAGCACCTTCCCATCATTGCTCCATATTGTTTTCTTTTAAAATGATAAAAGTAACAGAATAAAACATAGCCAAAATAAAGAGGGTTGCCCAATTAAAAAGGCATACCCCATTGTCCTATGGCCCTGCCAAGAAAGTGGGAAGCTCAAGGGAAAGGGAGGAGGGAAGGGGCTAGAATTATGAGTCACAAAAAGGGGGAGGTATAGATGAGATCACAGAGGGGTGGGCAATGGAGCTGGAGAAAAATGAGGTGGCTGCAGGTGAATGGTCAGGGTGATCCCAAGGGGCAGGAAAAAGGGGGCAGATAAAAAGGACTGCACAGCAGTGGAGAGCTCACAAAATTGCTCCAATGTATTTTACTCTGGATGCACATCAGTTGTTGGCAAGATTTTAGAGCCAGTGGGCTTTGTATTGGTATTTGGAGTTAAGTCACAGTGCAATCGTAGACCTTATAGTAAACATAGTTAAAAAAAAAAGCAGGATTATGAGGAGAGCATTGGGACCACAGTGAGTAGACATCTGGGTGGTCGAGAAGAAAGGTAAGACAGGGTATAGTGGGGAGAGGAGCAGTGGAATGCACCAGTGGAGGCTAGCAGAATGATTGGGTGAGGCAGAATGTAGAGCAAGCACTGGAGAAGCAAACTGGGTGTTCCAAAGGGCACAAAGTGAGCCAGCAAGGCAGGGAGAAGCCCAGGTGGGGGGGAGACAGAACTAGCAATAAAGCAGAGTATGTGGCTCAGTTGGTAGGCATTTCCCCCTGGTGTAGGAGAATTAAGGGGATCCTTATGTATGTTTTCAAGCACCAGGGAAGTGGGAATAGTGCTGCAGAGTAAATAGCATGACAGGGAGGCCATGTCAGGCCTGGGGGGAATTGTTGCTGCAGCCAGGTGGCATGTCCCACTAGGTCAGTGGAAAAAAGGGTCTCGATGGAGCCACATAAGGTGAGGAGCCTGCAGGGAGGTAACAACTGCAACCAGCACAGAGGGGGTTTCCAAATAGGCAGGGTTCCGCATGGTGATGCATCCAGTCAGCATAGGAGAACACCGGGGCCTACCACATGGTGATTGGGAGATGCAAGGGCTTCGGCAAGAGTTTTGCTGCCAGAAGGGGTTGTTTGGACTACGGGAGTAGTGAGCAGGCACCAGGAAGGAGGATTACCTGGTTTGTCATGGGTTTGGCTCAGAAGAGAGCCAAGGTAGAGGTAAAGAGGTTGGGAGTGTGAGAAAGGAGATGACCAGGCAGGGATTGCTTCTTACAGCATTGGACAAGAGAAAACAAGAAAAAGGGAGATGGAGGCCACGGGGCCTACCACGTGGTGATGTAGTTATGCATGGGTCCAGGCGGGGGATCGATGAGAATACCAGCATTTGCCGGGTGTTTCACGAACAGCGAATTTGGGGGAGAGAAGAGAGAAGAGAAGGATACAGAAGGCAGAGGAGCAAAGGAGATCAAGATATCATCACAAGTGGCATTGGCATATGATGTCATTGCTACATCGTAGGAAAGGATCTAGAAATTTGTGGAGGGAAGTCGGAATAGGCACACAGCAAAGGGGACAATAAATGGCCACTCTTTATGTATATATTTGGTGTTTTCAGTATTAGTTTCATTATGGGAAGGAGGGAAGGCTTTGTAGGCAAGGGTCAGAGACCTTGGTTTTCCATTTTTACCGGTAACACCGGTAGCAATCACGGAATCCTGCTTGGTTTGCGGATTTTTAATTTTTGTACCAGTGCCTCACGGAAATTGCATGTCACTGCACAGAATCTCTAAGATTTCAGTATTTTTTTTAATTTTTTTATTTTCTCTTTCTATATATCCTTCTCACAGCATCAGTCTCCACTTTTCAGAGATCCCTAGGTTGGGTATCCCCTAACTTCACCCCCAGGTAATGCTCAGGAGCTCCTGTGGGCATGCCCCTATCCTGCCTAGATTGTACCCCCCCAGGTGGGAAGGGAGGGTACCCTAGGTCACCACTCCACACTCCCTTAGTGTGTGTCGGGCAGCTCAGTGGGTCCTCCTTGGAGCCTGGTTACGAAGTCTGGGGCACCTGGGTCCCTTCTGCCAGTGGCCGATGTGGGGTGATTGTTTCTGATTTTCTGGTCTCTGTCCCTGACGGCACTGGCACTAGAGATCCAAGGAGGTAGGTCACATAGAGACATGCCACTACTCCAGATCCTGGCTAGTGTCCTCCCCTCCTGATCACTCTGCAGTACCATTGCACCACCACCCATGGTCACACAGGTGGAGGTAAAGAAGCAGAACCTGCAGCCCACCTCCCTGGAGGAGGAGAACAGTCCCTCAGGTGCTCGATCCTACTCCCCTGGCCAGACCTCCAGCAACCCGTGTTTGCTTCTGACCTGGAGTTGCAGGCTCTGCAAGCATTAGTGCTACCGCAGTGCCAGTGGGCCGACCCAGATTTCAGCATCTTATAATGAATGCTGCTGTGTTTTGCATTCTTTCTGATTTGCTGCATATAGAGTCAGTAAGGAAATCACCCGCACTGCTTTGTTGTAATCAGTCATTCAGTTTAAGCACCCATGCCTAGTGGTTAGAGTAACAGTGATTGAACTGGTACATCCAGCAGACTTCAGTTTGAGTCCCACAACCACCTCTTGAATACTGTGTGACTCCAAGCAAGTCACTTAACCTCCCCAGTGCTTCTAGGTCTCTCCTTAAAACAGACAGTTCTGCCTAATGGGCCTTACCTGCTTTACAAAGAATATAAAAAATTTCAATATATATATTTACTACATCATAGAATAGTAGTCAGGGTAAATGTAATTTACCATGCTTTCACTAGGGCTGCAATGATTTTGTACAGGTAAAGATAAATGTTCAGATGCATTTTATCTGTTTTATAGCTTTATTTTAGATTTTAGTCAGGTTTTGTTATATTCTTGCATATAACCATCTAGGTTGTGGATTGCTAAATGCAGGATTACTGCTACCAATTAACTTATTCAAGTTTATAATCAGTAGGGCCATCCAAAATTCTCAGTTGTTTGAATGAAATCTACTCCGAATGAAAGTATGTTCACAAAGAAGAAACTGCCTTACTACTTATGAAAAGACTTCAGAGTTAGCCCCCTATTTAGGTGAACTGGGTCATTTGCACATTTTCCCCCACCTGCTGTTTCAGTCTCTGTGACAACAAAAAGTTTTCTGATAGACTGCTTCAACAAAAGGCAGATGTTTTGTATTTAAGAATACTTATGTTTGGCCAGTGGATTTTGAAAGCACAGTCAATGATGTTCAGAAGGTAAGACCTCATAGGCTGTATGATGCTGGTGGGCAGAGTAGTTCTCAATTTACATCTGAACAAAGACATGAAAACTGGGAGACACCTTTTTCAAGGACACAGGACACCAAGTAAAAAAGAAGCATCCACATGTCTGGGAGATGTATGAATCCATTTGAAGGTCCTCCACTAATCACTTGTGGATTTTTTAGGTGAAGACACTTTATTTCAAAGAAGCAAATTCAAGCAGTTTTTTTTTTGCACCTCCTACCCCCTGGCCATCCACTCCTTCAGGCCTGCCAAAGCCCCCTACCACTGCTGCTGAGTCTGACCACCATCCACTGTCCCTTACTGCTGTGCTACCATGTAACCCAAAGTAACCCTTCATTGAGTGGGCCCCTACCCCATGGGAGGCTACCAGGGGAGGATAATTGCCCCAAAGAGCTTCCTGTGTATCCTGGCATGGCAGGGGTCAGAACGGACACATGTCTGGGGCTTCCAGCTTATGGAGGGCCCAACAGCCATCCTTCGGTCACATGATGTCAAGGCACAGGCCAACGTCCGTCACACTCCCTCCTGCAGTGAGGGTCTGACATGTTGTCATGCCTCTGGCCTTCACCAGGGGCCAGCAAATGTTGAGCCATGAATCCACCCTCCCTCCCAGGAGAAGGTGAGTGGTCATTGGACACACAAGCCTTCACCCACCAGCTGGCCCTCCAACACCCAAGTCTGTTCCCTAACCCTGGTCAGTTGTGTCACAGGCAGAAATCCAATTCAGGCAGTTAAATTATAGATAGGAAAAAACAAAGGTAGTCCACCTTAGCAGTGATGGTTCAGATGAATTCACATCTGAATTCTAACAAGCAAAGAGACCAAGTCATTTGTAACTTGTGCACGTGGGGTGTGGGTGTTGAAGAAAGGGGATCATAGTGCTGTCACTACTGCCATAACCTTGAGGGATGTGATCTGCATTGTTGCTAATGCCATCACACTGAAGGGGTGGGAGCTGTACTGCTTCTGCCATCACCACTGGTGGATGGGGAATGTAGTACAGCTGCCGTCCCACCTGAGGGATGGGGGCCATAGTGCTGATACTGCCATTATACATGAGGAATGGTGAATGTAGTACTGCTGTCATCATACCTAAGGGATGGGGGCCGCAGTGCTGCTACTTCTGTCACAGCTGAGGGAGGGAGGTCATAGTGCTGTTGCTGCTGCCATCACATGAGAGGGATGGGGGCTGTAGTACTGCTTCCATCACACCTTAGGGATGGAGGCTGTAGTGTTGCTGCTGCCATCACATCTTGTACCTAAAATAACTTTAAATTGGTACAAGGATTAAAGTATGTGTAATCGTGGAGGTCAAAATTGCTAAAATGCATGTTAGCAGAGTTAAAAATTGTTAAATGAAGTACACAAAACCAAACAACGGTAAAACCGGATTTTGGCTTAGCAAACACCGTGACAATACCATTTTTTACAATGTGCAAAATGGAATATGCCCTTTCTCAATCCCGGTAAACCAGTGTCCCTGGCAAGGGTTGAATCACAGTGGGTAATTGGCTCAGTGAAAGGGCAGATTAATGAAGGAGGCCCGGATTTCAGTGGCCATTATATAAAGTCCATTACACAGAAAAAGCTGTTTTACATTAAATCCCTCCGAATGCAGATGGGAAGTTGCCCACCAAGGCACCGGCTAGTTAAAGACCATGCCTCCATTTTGCCTATTCACAGACGAAGGCCACGGGGCCATTTTAGCAGGAAGGCAATGTAAGGGTTGCAAAAAAAAAAAACCCAGACCGGATGGCGATTAGAGGAACAGGGTGCAGGGTGGGGGGAAGTGGCTATATATACAAAAAAAAAAGCTAAACAGTGTGCTGACCTGTATGATATTGTCCATTCTAGATACAGTAGAGCAAGAATGGCACCAAAGAAGGCAAAGCCCAGCAAAGAGAAATGATACAAAGCAGTGATGGATCTCATGGAAAAGGTGAATCGGTTACTGGAGGTGGCAGAGCCAAACATTGAGGAGAAGTGGATAAAGCAGAAGGGGAAGACAGAGAAGGGCCAGGAGATAAACAAGAGGGTGCCAATGAGGAGCAGTGTACTGGAACCCAGGACGGTGGTACCGGAACCTGAACCAACAGCCTCTACGAGTCTGGCTCCTATTAGCCTGGTTCCTGAGCCGACCTGAGACTGCATCCCAGAACCAGTTGTAGTACCAGACCCTGAGACACCGAGGCTCCAGCTGATCCTACCAGAACTGGTTTCCAATGCCATCAGTGCTGCAGAATTTGCCACTGAGCACACCAGGAGTCCCCCTGCTGGGGTCCGGCACTGCACAGACACATGGAATACCTAATCAGGTGGTGCCTATGGAGAGCAGTGTAAAAGAATATGTAGACCAAATGTTGAAAGTATGAGGGAGAATGGGATAGGACAGCTAGAGAAAGCATTAGGAGAAATAAAAGGAGAATGGGTGAAAAAGGGAACATAACGATAGCAGAGAGCCCCAGGATGGGAAGGGAGCTGGGGGCACCAGGGCTGCATTTAGCAGACCATGTCCCCACAGCCATGAAAGAGAAAATATGGAAAGGGGAATATGTGGATATTTTCGCAATGGTGAATGTAGACAGTATGGAGAAATACAAGAAGGCTAGTTTAGAAAAGAAGGACATGGCAGTGGTAGTGGTGTTGTTAGGAAAAGGGGAGGAGGACAAAACTTGGAAAGGAAAAACCTGGGACAATTGGTCCAGTGGTTTCATTTATTTCACCACCATTGTTATTGAGAAGTGGCTGGAACTGGCTACCCCACTCTTAACCTATTCCCTCATAATAAAAAATGCATACAAGAAAGGGGGGCATAGTTGGCTACAATATGATGAGAAGTTTAGAAAGAGAATGGTGAATTTTGGGGATGTGAAGTGGGACACAAGGCAAATAGACTTTTGGCTGGAAAAAGATTCAAAAAGAGGTGACAGCAGGGAGGGTGGAAGGCCCGTCTGCCTCCTCTCCATTGCCAAACCTGAGGCTTTTTCCATTGAGACTGGTGCCCAAGAAGCAGAAAGGTGAGTACCGAGTAATACATCATCTGTCCCACCTGGAAGGTGAGTCGGTCAATGACACCATTGGTGAGGAAGTCAGCCGGGTCAGTTGCACAACCCTGGAAGATACAGTGCGACTCATTAGATCAAAACAGGAGGCATGGTTAGCAAAAACAGATATAGAGTAGGCCTTTTGGCTATTGCCAGTTTGGCTGGAGGACTGGAATTTGCTAGACTTCAGGGTGGAGGGGAAGTATTATTTTGACAAGGCTATGCCCATGTGGTGCTCAATAGCATGCACCACATTTGAGATGTTTAGTACCTGGTTGCAGTGGGCATTCCAGAATTGGTATAGGTACCAAACAGTGGTACACTATCTGGATGATTTCCTGTTCATCAGGGAAGGGAGAAAAGAGACTGAGGACATGCTGAGGGATTTTCAGGAGCTATGTCAAGAGGTGGGGGTGCCATTGGCAGAAGACAAAATAAAGGGGCCCAGTCGGACAATAGTATTCCTAGTGCTGGAGCTGGACACGACAAGGGAGCTGTATTGGGTGCCTGACCAAAAGGATAGGAGGCTGCAGGAGCTGCTGAGGACAATGGGGGGATGCAGGAGGGCACAGCTGTAACAGGTGCAACAGCTGTTGGGGCACTTGAACTTTGCATGTAGAGCCATTGCACCAGGGTGCAAGTTTACATGGCATTTAGCCTGGGCAATGCAGGGGGCTAAGCAGCTTTCCCATTGGGTAGACCTTAACAAATTGACCAGGGAGGATATGGCAGTGTGGGAGCACTTCCTGCTAGCCTACAATGGACAAACATTTTGGCAGGATGATTGGTTTTACAACATGGATTTGCAGCTGTATACAAATGCAGCTGGGGATATCGGCATGTGGGGTACTTCCTGGGTCAATGGTTTGCAGAACTGTGGCCAGAGGACTGGTCCCGGGAAAGGGTGATGAAAGACATCACCTTTATGGAATTGTTTCCCATATGGGTGGCAATGATAGTCTGAGGTAGGGAGCTTAAGAACCGGCCGGTCACCTTTTGGAGTGATAATAAGGCAGTGGTGGAAGTGCTGAACAGGAGAAAGACGAAGTTGGAAAGAGTGATGAGGGTGTTGGGCAGGATGGTGTGGTTGGGCTTGAACCTGAACATGTCCTTCAGGGCCAAGCACATCGCAGGTGTGGATAATGTGATAGCTGATTGCCTCTCCCGATTGCAGATGGACAAATTCAGGACCATCACACCCAGTGCAGAGGCCTGGCAGACCATCATCCGAATGTACGTGTGTTCGATTGGATTGGGGGAGTTGAAGTACTGTTCCACAACTCCTGGGACCTCAGGACCCTGAGAGCTTACGAGACCTCATGGAGGGCTTTTCAGAAATTCTGGAAACAGTATGGGAGACAGGTAAGTGGGGCAGTGACAGGGGAGCGAGTGGCAAGATTTATAGTAATGGGGTGGAATCAGAACATGGCACATGCGGCCATGGGGGTTCATCTGGTGGCCATAGGACAGATCTGTACACTAAATGGCTGGGAGGACCCAACCAAAAGCAACCTAATCCGCAGAATGATGCAGGGCTGGATTTGGGGAGCAGATAAGATACAGGATAACAGAAGGCCAATTTCTGAGAGTCTGATGGTAAGGTTGATAGGTGTACTGTAACACATCTTCAGTTCACAAAGCAAAGCTGTTTTGTTCCAAGTCCTTTACACCACCATGTACAGTGGGGCATTTAGGCTGAGCGAAGTAGTGGGCACAGCAACAAGGCAGGAGAGAGGAGCTGCAGTGGGCAGACATAGAATGGTCTGGAGAGGCAGTAGGGGTACTGCTAAGAACATCAAACACTGATCAGCAAGGGCAAGGAAGGAGGGAGGGTGTGGTTGATGAAGCATCCCAATGGAACCATTTGCCCGGTAGCAGCACTGCACGTGTACGCGGCAGAACACCCAAACCAAGGGAATGACAATTTGTTCTTACATGGGGATGGCAAACCTGTATCTGGGTACCAGGTAACATTGGTACTGCACAAGGGACTCTGATTTTTGAGAGAACCAGGG
This sequence comes from Neoceratodus forsteri, assembly GCA_016271365.2. Taxonomy (NCBI): domain Eukaryota; kingdom Metazoa; phylum Chordata; order Ceratodontiformes; family Ceratodontidae; genus Neoceratodus; species Neoceratodus forsteri. Next base: position 1,286,918,750 of record CM057459.1, on the reverse strand, counting down.
GATGGTTATTCCTCCCACTCATTCAGGATTGGGGCCGCCTCGATGATAGTAGCACAAGGCAGTGGGAGATCAAGGAGAAAGGCAGGTGGGCTTCAGGATGTTATAAAACATGCATACGGAAAATACAACAATAATAATTTCTGTTTTGTCTCCCACAGCAGGTGCAAGAAAGAAGATAATGGGAGGGAGGCGGAGGAGGGATGGGTGGGGAGGGGCAGAGGTCATATATTCATCTGTGTGCTTTTTGTTGTGCAGGTTCGACCAGGAGGCTTGAGGTGTGGATCTGTGGACATTTGTTTATTCATTGGGCAGAGAAGTGGGCAGCCTGAAGATAAGGGGGAAAGCAACTGTAATTGGACAGTGACACAATACGACTGGTGTGGAAAGGTTATCGGGGGATGAAATGGGCACAGTGGCTGCCAGAGCTCATGGAAATCAGGATGGAGCACAGATGGCCTGACTTGATTGTGATACACCTTTGGGCAATGACCTGGGGACAAGGCCCTGGCTGGACATTTTTTATCAAATGAAGCATGATGTAAATAAAATAAAGGGATGGTGGTGGGAGGTTACTCTGGCCTGATCAGAGATCATGTCTCAAAGGGTCTGGAGGCAGGCAGAAAGCCATAAGGGCATGGACAGGACTAGAAAGCACATGAATGCATGGGTGGGGAGATTATTCAACAAAATGGGGGGGGTTAGTCATACCCCACGGGATCCTGGAGTGGGCAGATTAATTCTATGGGGGGATGGCATACACCTATTGGGCCTGGGCCTGGCTATGTTTAGCACTGAAATAGCAAATGCCACTGAAGCATGGCTAGGGCACAGATGAGGCAGGGCAAGGATAGATGGGGGGGTGGGGGAAGTCCACTGTCCATCTCAAGCTGGAGGTGGACTAATGGAAAAAGGGGGAAGGAAGACAAGAAAAAAGGGGGAAAGGAAATAAAACAAAAGACACAGGGTTGACAAACAAAGAGCAGAGGTACGGTGTGTATGCTTATGACTCCCTTTTATGACATAGGAGGAAGAGGCCAGGCCCCTCCATGATGTATGTCTGGAGGGCAGAAGAGAAGTAGAGATTGTTAGCAATTATGAAGCAAACAAGAATCTGAAGGATATAATGTATTGGAATATAATGTAAATATAATAGATGTAAAATTAAGGATAAAGAGATTACAAATAGAAGTCTGTAGATGTACCTGATGTGAACATGTTGTTGTAAAATATTATAGCTGTGATAAATCAGTAAAATTATTGCCAGACTGAGCAACCACACACAACATGGTCTGTGTATTTATTGGTGGGGTTCTAGGGACAAAGAGGGTTGCCCAATTAAAAGGGCAGACCCCATTGTCCTCTGGCCCTGCCAAGAAAGTGGGAAGCTCAAGGGAAAGGGGGGAGGGGAGGGGCTAGAGGCATAAGTCACAGAAATGGGAAGGTACGGATGAGATCTCAGAGGGGTGGGCAATGGAGGTGGAGAACAATGAGGTGGCCACAGGTGAATGGTCAGGGTGAGCCCAAGGGGCAGGACAAAGGGAGCAGTTGAAAAGGACTGCACAGTAGTGGAGAGCTCACATAATTGCTCTAAAGTATTTTCCCACCTCCCACCCCAAAGGAAGGGCAGAAAGGCACTGTGGTAGGTGGAACACAGTTTCAGGCTTCATGGTACTGCTGAAGGTGGATGGCAGAAAAGGGAGAAGGAAGACAAGAAAAGAGGGAAAGGAAATAAAACAAAAGACACAGGATTGACAAGCAAAGAGCAGGGACATGGTGTATATGCTCTGACCCCGCTTCATGACATAGGAGGAAGAACCAGGTCTCTCCATGATGTGTGCCTGGAGAGCAGAAGAGAAGAAGAGATTATATATATATATCTATATCTATACATATATGTATATCTATATATTCTATATATATATATATATATATATATATATATATATATATATATATATATATAAATATCGGGGATGTATTTCAACACTATTCAGTTGTGAATAAGGGCCCAATGTGGAACAGAATTGAACGCCTTCATAAAATCCAAACACACATCACGTGGTGTTTGATTGTCAAGGCATTTACTAATCTGCTTATAGAAAAGCAGCAAGTTATTAATACATGACCTTCTTTTACAGAAACCATGCTAATTCTTGTCAATGCTCCCTAAATTTGTTATTAATCTTTCTTTAATCATTTCTTCAAGTATTTTGTAGCTTGGCAGAAGACACCAGGAGAAAGGACTGCTGTGTGACTGGACTTCTTTGCTGGGACTAAAGTAGAAGAACTTTTGTATTTGACCTTTAATTAAGGGTAAAAAAACTAACATGCAAAAAAAAAATGTGTGTTTGGGTTAACTGAACTGAATGGGTATCTGAAGAGTTATCTAGGTGTAAATCTCAGGTGACTGAAAGGATTTAACTGCTGTGAGGTTTAAATTACTTGTAGAAAGATCTGGTAAGTAGGGGGAGTGGCTTAGCTAGAAGGAAGCTACATTTAAAGACTGCCTTAGAAAGATTTTGCTAGTAGCTTGGCAGAAGACACCAGGAGAAAGGACTGTTGTGTGACTGGACTTCTCTGCTGGGACTATATTGCCCTCCTTCTCCCCCCCACCCCCCACCCAAAGCTAGTTCTATTTTTATAGGCACAGGATTTGACTGACAACAGGAACGTCCTGTTTAGGGGCAGGAAGTGAGTGATAACAGAACCATCAAGGACCCACCATCCTAGAAGGGCAAGAGTAGCTCTCCGGCCCCCTCTAGCTGCTGGAGGTCTGCCTCTGAGCAAGTAAGTGGTCTACATGCAAATATAGGATATTCTTGTCTCAGAACAGGACAGTCAGGAGCTTAAAGGGCACACAGGCAGAAAGTAAGAAGAGAGAAAAAAAAACAGAGGAAAGAGTAAGGATTGCCAACAGTTAAGGGGCCAGAAATAAGACATGATTGGAGTGGTGCAGTGCAGTGGCTGTGGGCAGCAGTCTTCGGGAGATGTTCTGGAGGATGCGGTGTTGTCCCATCTGCAGGCACCTCTCTGGGCTGAGAGAGGAGGTTGCTCATCTCCAGGCTGATTTGGCCAGGATTTGTGGGACCTCTTCCATCCAGGGGCCACCAGTGCCACTGGCTGCTCTGTAGTGCCAAGAAAGAGGAGCATGCTGGACCACAGTGGGCTCAGGGAGGGTGAGGGTGGTAGAACAGAGGTGCATCCCTCCCGTTGTACCTCTCCACAATTCCTATGCCATTCTGGCAAAGTGTGGTTCCTTTATGGAGGCACTCACAGTGGAGATCAAGGAGGATGCTGGGAACCTCCACAAAGGAGACCCACAGGAGGGTGGCAGGGGACCCTGGAGGGGAAGGAAGCTACTCCTGGTGGGGGACTCCATTGTTAGGAAGGTAGAACTGGGGGAGGAAGGGGAGAGGGAGGTAGGTGCCTGCCTGGTGCCATGGCTTGAGGACAGGGAGCGAATCCTCAGGATTGCCAGAACAGCTGCACAGGAGGAGCTGGATATCATTGTCCACCTAGGGACAAATGACCTGGCTAAGAAAGGGATTAGAGAAGTGCAGGAAGAGTTTGTGGAATTGGGGAGGGGCCTTAGTCAAGTAGCATGCACGGTAACCTTCTCGGAGGTGCTACCCATCTATGGCATAGGAGAGGCTAGGGTGTTCCACACCATGGGATTCAATCAGTGGTTGAAAAACTTGTGTGGAGCTCAGGGATTTGGCTTCATTGGGGACTGGGGGTCCACCTGGAGTGATGCTAGCCTATACTGGCATGATGGGCTTCATCTGTCCTGGAGGGGAACCAGGATCCTAGGTGAAAGGTCTAAATGCTTCATTGGCAAGCTTTTAAACTACCCAAGGGGGGAGGCACTGGAAAGGAGCAGGAAAATCCTAGCCCCCCCCAAATAATCACGGTAGTAAGTGTGGCAAACACCAACATAGAGGTGTCGATAGGGAGAAGAGCAGGGGTAATGGAGAAAGTGACAAAGGCAAGAAGGACAGGGATGGGGCAAAAGGAAATAATGCCATCAGGAAATGGAAGGTAATGAGTACCAATGCCCGTAGTCTGGGCAACAAGCTCCCTGAGCTGAAGGCCTTAATGGAAGAGGGATGCCTGGATATCGTAGCAGTCACAGAAACATGGTACACAGAGAACCATGACTGGGATGTTAACATACCAGGGTACATAACCTACAGGAGAGACAGGCAGGGGAGAAGAGGGGAAGGAGTAGCTCTCTATGTAAAGGAAGGGATAAAAGCAACTGAACAAAAGAGTAAACAGGGAGGAGAGGAGGCACTGTGGGTCACCTTGGAGACTGGAAAGGGCACCACAATCCGCACAGAGGCTGTGTACAGACCCCCATGTCAGGGGGAAGGAATGGACAAGGGTATGATAGAAGGCATTCTTAGAATGGCAGAGATAGGGGAGATACTGTTGATGGGAGACCTGAATATGCCAGATGTTAACTGGAGCACATTTGCTGCAGCCAAATCCAAGAGCAGGGCCATTCTTGATGCCCTACATGTGGCAGGCATTAGACAGCTAGTTTTGGAACCCACTCGTGAGGGAGCAATCACTAGACCTCATTACTCAAATGGGGCAGTGAGAGGATCTCAGATCTAGAAGTGGGTTGCCATCTGGGGACAAGTGACCATCAAACAGTGTGGTCTCACGTTAAACTCAGCTACAGAGTCAAGCCATACAAAAGTGAGGGTACTGGACTTTAGAAGAGCTGACTTTGGCAAGATGGGAGAGTGCCTCATAAAGCACTAGCAAACAGGCTAGAAGGAGGTGGAGTAACAATGGGGAATTATCAAAACTGCCATCACAGAGGCAACAAGCCTTTGTGTGAAGCAAATAAACAAATCAAATGAAAGAAAAAGCCACTATGGTTCTCAAAAGAGGTGGCTGTGAAAGTCAGGAAGAAAAAGATAGCATTCTGGAAGTATAAGGAAACACAGAAGGAGCAGGACAGAGAGCTGTACCAGTTAAGGCAGAAGGAAGCAGGGAGGAAGTCAGAATAGCAAAGGCCCAAACTGAGGAAAAGATAGCCAACTCAGTTAGAAGAGGATAAAACCTTTATAGGTACATCAGCGAGCGTAAAAGACAAAGGGAGGATAGTGAGGCTGAATAGAATGACGTGGGTGGTAGAGGGGACAGTGAAAAGCAGGAATACTGAACAAATATTTCTGCTCAGTATTCACAAAGAGGAGGGGAAGTGCCTAATCCAATTAACAGAAGCACTCTTGATAGGGGGTCGATCCCAGTCCTTTCACAGAAGAAAGGGTTCTGCAAGAACTCCTAAAACTGAAGGTGGACAAAGCAATGGGTCCTGATGGAATTCACCCCAGAATTCTAAAAAGAATTAAGGAGGAACTAGTGAAACCACTGGCTACTCTTTTAATAAATCATGGGAGGATGGTGTGGTACCGAGGACTGGAGGAAGGTGGATGTGATTCCCTTCACAAAAGTGGGTCCAAGACAGAGGCAGGAAACTACAGTCCTGTCAGTCTGACCTCTGTGGTAGGGAAAGTGATTGAGTCACTTCTGAAGGAAAGAATAGTCGAGTACCTAGAGGCCAATGGAGCACAGGACCCAAGGCAGCATGGGTTCACAGAGGGAAGGTCATGTCAGACCAATTTAATAGATTTCTTTGACTGGGTGACCAAAGTAGTAGACCAGGGAGGGGCTGTGGACATGGCCTACCTAGAATTTAGCAAGGCATTTGACACAGTCCAACACAAAAGACTAATAGTCAAATTAACCAGCCTGGGAATGGGACCCAGGGTGGTAACCTGGGTAAAACATTGGCTGGACAACAGGACACAGAAGGTAATTGTAAATGGAGTCCACTCTGAAGAAAGGGGGGTTATTAGTGGGCTACCGCAGGGTTCAATATTGGGTCCAGTCCTTTTTAATGTCTTCATCAGTAACATTGCAGAGGGACTGGAAGGAAAAGTATGCCTTTTTGCTGATGACACAAACATCTGCAACAGGGTTGATACACAAGGAGGCGGGAAAGGATGAAAAGGGACTTGGCAAGTTTGGAGGAATGGTCAGAAATATGGCAGCTAGGATTCAATGCAAAGAAGTGCAAATAATGCACCTGGGAAGCAAGAACCCAGGGAAGAATACACAATGGGTGGGAGGTAGTAACAACAACAAAAGGAAAGAGACCTGGGGGTAATCATATCAGATGACCTTAAGGTTAGCAAGCAATGTGAGAAGGCAGTAGGGAGGGCTGGGGGTATACTGGGATGTATAGGGAGAGGCATCATCAGCAGAAAACAGGAAGTTGTTATCCCTCTGTACAGACAGTTGGTAAGACCCCATCTGGAGTACTGTGTTCAGTTCTGGAGACCCCATCTCTGCAAGGACATAGAAAGGATAGAGGTAGTCCAAAGGAGGGCAACTAAAATAGTGCAGGGTCTGCAAGAAAAGCCGTATGAGGAGAGACTAAAGGAGCTTAATATGTATACCCTTGAGGAAAGAAGGGAGAGGGGGGACATAATAGAAACTTTTAAGTACCTCAGTGGAATCAACAAAGTCCAAGAGGGTAGCATCTTTCAGAAAAAGAGACTTGCAAGAACAAGGGACGCAATTTAAAGATAGAAGGAGGGCGGTTCAGGGCAATGTGAGGAAGTATTATTTCACAGAGAGGGTAGTGGATGCATGGAATAGCCTTCCTGAGGAGGTTGTGGGGTCTAAAACTGTGGAAGAATTCAAGAATGCATGGGACAGACATAAGGCAATTCTTGTGGGGGGTAGGAAGAAATAGGCTGTTGGTTAACTAGGATCTGCGGCCTATCCTGTAGGTAGGGAAATGGGCAGACTAGATGGGCCTAGCGGTCCTTATCTGCCATCAAAGTCTATGTTTCAATGTTTCTATGTTTGCACAGAATGGGAGTAAGGCTGATTGTCCTGTAACTGTCCCTTTCACCCACATCCACTTTTTTATGTAGAGGCATTACACTGATGCATCTCCAATCTGTAAGAACTTCAGCTGACTGGATACTTTGATTATAAAGCAGTTGTAGTGGGTATACAAGATGCTTGTGCATAATTTTTAACATGTCTGAGGTTATCCCATCTAGGCCTGGTAAAGAACCTAGTTTCAGTTATCTTAGTTTTTCATTGATTTCATCCTGGGTGAATCTGATTTCTGGTTTGGCATGTGCTTGGAATGAGTCAGTATCTTTATTGCTTTTGTGGAAAAACTTACAGAAGTGTTCATTTAGTAGATTTGTCGTTTCTATAGGGCATTTCTTGCGGTAGCTTCTTAATTTAAAGGCCCAACTTGGCATTTGTGTTTTTTAAGGAATTTATATACTGTAGCTGTAGCAGTCTTTTGTTTCCTTTGGTTGCTTGGTCAGTTAGATTACATTCTGTAGTTTTTTGCTGTATGTATCTATTGTTTACAAGATCTTTGAATATTTTTAAAAGCAGCCCAATGAGTAGATGACTTATTTTGCATGTGTTTTTTTTATGTGAACAATTTTTCTTTTTAATATGTTTTATGATTTTTCATGAGGGGTTCAGCAAGTACTATAGTGATGTTGACTGTGTTATTCACTGGGCATGGGAGACACAAGAGAGATGCCAGCTATGATGCAGATTGACATCCTCAAGTAGTATTTTAAATTCAGTAAAGGCATGCACAAAGCTAGGAATTAGCCTGATCATAAATAGATATGAGTGCAGTTTTCACTCAGACCACACCTCAGTGCACCAAACATGAATAGAATGATCAGTGTGTTCCTGTACAGTAGGGGACCACCTGACCCTACCCTATAAACAATATAGACATAGTTAATGCCGATAAGTGCCAAACCATCTTTCTAAACTGAGATGCTGACTGGTCTCATTAAGCAGCTGTTGTATTAATTTGAAGTTAGAGACAGAGGATATATAGGAAAGGGGAATTTATATCTTACATTAGTTATGTTGGTGTTTGGAATCTGGGGAACTCTGAACTGTGGTTCCAGCCTTGGTGTTACACATGAAACAACTGAGAGACAAGCAGAATACCAGGAGCAGAGGTAAGAACAAATTACAAAATGTTTGAAGACATATGTCCATATTTTAGCCCATCAGGTGAGAATAACCCCATATTGTAAGAACAGTGAATGCTGTAAAAAATAAGTGAGGTACAATAAGAAAGAGGAAACATCACTTGTGAGTGGCCAGATGTGGTGACATAACCATGCACTATTCCTCCAGCACATCAGCACAGGTCAGATATACTTAACTTTCTGAACCTCATTATTCAATATTTAAAATTAAATTGGGGCTTGGCTGGCAAGGAAGATGGTTACTTAAATCTGTTCTCCTTCAAACCTCTCTGGAAATCCATCAGAATTGTACTTGCTACCATACCCATCATGCTTGTGAGCATTGTATCAGAGGCATATGGGCAATATTTCAGTGATGGCTACCATTTGAATGTTCACACCAATCCCCTGGCTCATGCCAGGTATGGAGTTAAAATGCCATAGGGAGTCACAGGTAATAGAAACATAGAAAGAGAAATGGAGAATTTGTCATGGATGTTTAAGGACCCCTTGGCAAACCCAGTCTGCTAAGTTTGTCCCTACCTATACTGTCATTGCACATCCTGCCTAATCTCTGGCTACTTCCACCCCCCCCCAACTTTCCTACTAAGATTTCTTTGTGCTTAACCCATGTATGCTTGAAGCCCTCCAGTGTTTTCATTCCCACCAATTTCACTAACAGAATGTTTCTGTTGTCCACCACTCTTTCAGTAAAGAAATACTTCTTCACATCCCTCCTAAATTTTCCCACTTCTAGCCTCATTTCATTCTCTCTCTCTTGTTCTGGTGTACCTTTCCTTTTTAAAATACTCCCCTCCTGAACCTTGTTCACCACAGTGGGGTACTTAAAGGCCTTTATTATGTCTTCCCTCCCTCCTCTGTTCCAGGGTGTAAATACTGAGATCCTTCAATCTCTCCTAATAGGGTTTAAGATGCAACTACTGCACCATTTTAGTTGCCATCTTATGGACAACCTCTACCCTGTCTACATCCCTCCTGAGATGCAATTTCCAGAACTGGACACAGTACTCCAGGGGCTCTCACCGATGATCGATTTAGTAGTTACCATCTCTCCTTTCTCTGGTGGTTCCCCTACCTATGCACCCCCAGCATCCTGTTGGCCCTGCCTATAACCTTGTCACATTGCCCACCACTTTTATGTGATCAGATAGTAAGGGGATACATGATGGGCATGAGTGTGATGTGGAAAATATCTCCACTCTTTTAGAGTGACCTTTGGATATTCACGAGTGGCAAATCCACTAGTGAGTATCCAGAGGTTACTGTGCTGGAGCGAAGATATTTTCCATATCACACGAGTGCACATCATATATCCATTTTATGCAATAGGGGTCCTTATTATTGCAAAAGTTACCATTTGAGCAGGTTTGCATGGGTTTGCACTGGTGTGATAACTGTTGTTTTCTCCAGTTATCGCACTGTCATGATGTCATCACAGTACGATAACTGGAGTGCAGTGAGAATACCTGTTTTTATCTAATGGGTTATCTGCTCACCACTTTTGTATAATATATACAGTATATCTATATCTATCATATCATCTATCTATCTATCTATCTATATATATATATATATATTAGAGATCAAGAAAAAAAAAAATCCATTTAATGCATCAGTTAGGGTTGTTCCACAGCGACAAAAGAGAGGAAATTCAATGTTAGGGTTGAAACCCTCTTTGCACCCTTCCAGCCCACCCCCTAACCAGAATCAGGGTGCACGTTGGGGTCGTCGGCCCTAACTCTCACCCCATCACATGTGGAAAGAAGCTGAGGAACAGGAGAATGGGGTGAGAGTTAGGACCAATGACCCCAACGCCCACCCCAATTCTGGTTGGGGTTGGGCTGAAGGGGTGCAAAGGGGGTTTCAACCCTAACATCAAATTTCCTTGCTTTTGTCGCTCTGGAACAACCATGACTGATGCATTAAATGGAGTTTTCACCTCTAATTTCCCTTCTTTTTGAGAATGATAATGAGAAATAGTGAATGTAATGTGACGGCGAGAGCATGGGGCACTGCGGGCCCCATGCTGCCTCCATGTGATGTCTTATCACATAGTAACATTGTGCTCACAAACGCAAATCGCAATGTGCATGGTGATGCAAAGCAAAACAGAAAAAGAAACAGTACTGTAGACAGAAATGTTAAAAACAATGCAAAATGCAACCCAACATGAAAGCATAAAAAGATAACGCACATGGTGGCGTAGACATGAACGTGTAGGAAGTGAAACGGGTACGGAACCGCAAGCAGAAATGGTAATGGTAACAGTAATGTAAGCGCACAGGCTGGTTTTCCCCAAAAGCTGCATAGAGAAAGACAGTGAGTACAAAGAATGTATGCAAAATAATGACTCTCGGAACAGAAAATGAGGACTTGGAATAGTAAATTGCTTATATCTCAGGAACCGTATGACATAGAAAACAAATTTAAAAGTCATATGAATTATCACTTTCCTGGCTAGTTTTATATTTAGCCCTTGATAGGGGGCTAAGCATTTTTCTGACAAAAAGTCTGTATCTTGCACCGTTTCCGAGATACGGGCCCTGAAAGGCGCGGCGAATGCCATAATGTTATTCTATGGGAAAAAAACAGAAGTTCAGAGTGATATAACTTTGCCTCCCTGTAACATTTTTTCACCAACCCACTGAAAGGCACATCTGTGTGATGTTGGCTGTGTTCCCTGCAAATTTCAGGCCAAAAGATGGAACTGTTATTTTGCAGCAGGGCACCAAACGATTGCTGCAATGCGTCGCATGCTGTAATGTTATCCTAAGTGAAAAAGCATCAACTTTGGAGTACCGTAACTTTGCCACCATGTAATGTTTTTTCAACAAAATACTTGAAGGCATATCTGTTATATGTCGGTCTCGTTCCCTCCAAATTTCGGCCCCAAATTCCAAACCATTCTTTTGCAGCAGAGTGCCAAAGAATTGCTGTCATTTTCCCACAGCCTAGAAAAGTACTGTCACAATTTGCAAAAGCTTTTGCAAACTCATTCGACAGTGTCACAAGTGCGAAAGTACTTTGCAAAAGTACTTTTTCCAGAAATGTGAAAAACATATTTCTGGGGTGTTTTACCCCAAAATAAAGACATGGCTAGCATCATCAGTGTCCGACTAGGTAAATACAAAAAGAATTAGGTTGCTAGAGGGTCCCAAATTTAAATGACAAGCATTTTTCTGATCACCAACTGAAAACAAAATGGTGGATTTGTGACAGTAAAAGGGCCATTTGCGAAAGTAAAAACTGCATTTGCAATACTGTCAAACTTTTTGTTAACTTTTCCCATTGACTTATAATTTAAACTTGTTTTTTGATAACTTTTGAACCGTTTAATATTTTTCCACGAAATCTTTGAAAGGCACATCAGGGACCCTGGGCACACGTTTCCTAAAGATTTTTACTGGTCGCAAACCATGCGACACCTGTAGGCGCGACTGCAGAGAATCTCCAAAAGCATAAACGCACACAGATCATGCTAATAACTCCACAGTCAGATATCCAAAGGGTACAAAACATAGCAGATCCCAAGGCACATGGGACTTGATTGTGTATTCCAAATTTCAGGTAAATCCGTCAAACGGTTGCAAAGTTATTAAGGTGCACAATTTCAGGTTTAACATGTAAATGGCTTCTCAACCCTATCTATGGTAGCACTACCATGCTACCATAATATATATATATATATATATGTGTGTACATTTATAGATATATATATATATATATATATATATATAGTCCCAAGATCTGTTTCCTGCTTTGTGACTATCAGTACCGCTCCACCAATTTTATACACTGCCTATGCAGTCTGTGTTCTAGGTGCATGAGTTTTGCATTTTTTTGCATTGAAATCCAGCTATCATACTCTTGATCACCCTGCAAGTTTTCTCAGGTCCCTATTCATTCTCTCCAACCCCTTCAGAGTATCTACTCTATTGCAGATCATGGTATCATCTGCAAAGAAGCATATCTTCTCTTCCAGCTCTTCTGCAATGTCACTTAGGAAGACATTGAGGAGTACTGGTCCCAGCACTAAAGCCTGAGGCACCCCACTGGTTACACTCCCCTCATTAGAGTGAGTGCTGTTTACCACCATCCTCTTTTGCCTATCCATCTACCAGTTCTGTACCCATTTTACCACCTTGTGTCCCACCCCAAATTGCCAGTTTCCTTATATTCTTTCTTTGTGGTACAGTGCCAGTGTATTTTCTGAAGTCTAAACAGGCCACATCCACTACTTCACCATGAACTATTTCCCTGGTTACCTAGTCAAAGAAATTGATCAGGTTCATCTGTCATGACCTCCCCGTGTGAATCCATACTGCCTCAGGGCTTGCAACCTGTCAGATTCAAGATACTCCACTAGACTTTCTTTCAGTAGTGTTTCCAATGGTATCAGATCATAATAGAGACCCAAAATGAGTGACTACAAAAATAGCGACTCATTTTGGGTGCTATTACTGTAGGCTACCGTACAGAATAACTAGGGTATGGGATAGTGACTATGGGGAAGAGTGAACGGAATGGAGGAATAACGAAGGGAAGAGAAGGGACAGGGAAAGCACAGGGAAGGGGTTTTCAGGCACTGGTATACCTCCTGCCACCGAGCTAGCCATGTGGCATGGTTGTGTGGGTGGCTAGTGCTGGCACAGCAGGTACTGGGTTAATGATCAGGAGCATGAACATTTTGCTGCAGCTGCAGGCTGTGGTACTTAAATTTTGCCAAAAATCCAGATTTTGTCCCGTCTCCAACATGCACCCCAAGAGAATCCTATTTCAGGGAAGTGCATGGGAACAGACCCCTGCGAGGAGGGTTCCAGCAAAAAATACTTTGTATCAATCCAGATATCAGTTTGCTTTTAAGTGTGTATCGCCAATATGCTTTTCAGCAATATATGGTCACCATAATAGTGATTGCTGTTTTGGGATCAGTATTATGACATGGAACCTTTCCAATAGCTTCTTCACTACTGATGTTAGACTTACCAGCCAGCCTCCTCTCTGCTGCTGCTTCTATGAAGTGGAGCTACATCTACCTGTCACCAGTCTTCTGGAACCACTCCTGTTTCAAGTGATCTGTTGGGCAGTGCTATCAGAAGAGCAGTGAGTACCTCTCTGAACTCTCTCAGCATCCTTGTATATACTCCTTCTAGCCCTTTCCAGCCCCATTGCCATATTCACTTTCTGATTTACACATCTTCATAGGACTCTTTCCTATATGAATGTGCTTGTGTCTACCTCCCTCCCTCCATTGTTACTGCTGCTTCTATGTGGTCCACCACCCTTTCCCACCACTGTGAAGATGCAGCAGGAGTATCTATTCAAGATATCTGCTTTTTCCTGCTCCTCATCAGCACAGCCTCCCCCTGCCCTTGTTAACCTCACAATCTCTGCCCTTGTCTTCATGTTTCACTTATGTATTTGGAAAATATATGTCCCCTTTAGGTACCCCTTCTGGTATACCTCCCTATCATCTTCTCTCTGTCCCTTTTAACTTCAGCTTTGTAGCCACTTCCCTTAAAAACATAGTGGTCTCTTTTTCCTTCCATTTTTGCTCACTTCATGCAGAGGTTTCTTGCCTTCACTATGCCATCTCTTAATTTGGTCCACTGTTCCTCCACCCCACTCTGGCATTCCCCCCATTAGGTACTCTGAAAAATGCAACCATTTTTTTTAAATCTGTCCTCCAGGAATCCAGGACATTTATCTTTGTGTGGTTTGTCTCTGCTACTGTCCTTATGTTAAATCACATTGCACAGTGATTGCTGGTCCCAAAGTGGCTTCCCACCTTGATGTCTGAAACACCGTCCCTGTTTCTGTGCATCAGGTTCAGTATCATCCCATCCCAAGTGGGCTTTCTGAATAGTTGCCTGAGAAACTCATCATTGCAACACCTACAAATCACTCTTCTTTTCTTCTATAAAATATAGACACCTCACTCAGATTGTTAGCTTTATAGCCAAATACTGGTTCTGATCCTTACCCTCTTACCGTACCTCACCTCTACTCTCTCCATCCCCTACAACATTCTCCTACTCCTCTGAAACATCGGTCACCAAACCCTTGTTCTCCTGTCTATGTTCACTACTGTTGGCCACACCACCCTCTCATATCTGTGCCCTAATCTTTGAAACATCTTCCCCACTGCTGTCCATAAGTCATCATCTCCCCAATCCCTTTCCTACCTACTCCATGATTTTATCTTCCCAGTCTGTAACTGTTCGTAATGTCTTCTCCTATACCACCATCCCCTATCTGGGATTATGCATGTGCACTATGGCTTCTGCTAGCTGTCTCATCACCCTACTCATGATGTATCCTGGAATTATGCCTGAATAAAAACTGTTCATACCTGCTTATATTTCATTTATGTAATTTGACAGACTTGTTATGTAACACAAAAACATCCTAGCCATGTCATCTGCTGCCATGTTGCAACTTGTGTTTATTATATGAGGTATGCACCTAATTTGGTCATGCTGTACTTTACTGTACAGTATCCTGGCTTCTTATAATTTGTACTATATTATTATTGTAAACTGTACTGTATTTTTGTATGCTTCCCCCACACTCATTTTTGTATGCTGCCCCCATTGTTTTTTCCCCAGTATGCATCTGGAAACGAGTAATTATGCTCAGTATGTTTTCCCGGTGAAATGTTTAAATATACATTGTAATGCCAATGTATTTTAGACTGTGTGAGCTCCCCTACATACCTGTGGCATATGTTTAGTCACAGTCTACTGTGTATTGCTGCTATTCATTATTTATTACTTTTTTTTAATTGCTGGTCATCATTTTTTGTACACAGATAATGAGAGTTTTATCCTATATGTGACAGGATGTGAAAACAGTTAACATATAAAGCATTATATTTCTTCTTTTCACCCTGACCTGTCTTCTAAATCTTTTCTGACTATCCTTAATTTTCATGTCAGGGTGGCCAACCTGACATTTCTAACTCCCTGTACTACCCCTATATAAAACTCTAGTTGCATCCTTTATTTTAGAGCTGCCACTGTAAAATATGAATAATTAAATATCCCCTCATACACCACAAAGTATCTAGTTGTGGAGATTTTGTTAAAGTACCAAATGTACTAAAAGCAGAAGGAAAGTGATACCTTTAATGCTTCTCGCTAACATTCCCCATTTGCTGAAAAAGACCCCGCTCACTTCATGAGAAGTGTGCTCACAATCGCACAAGAAGAGTGTGCACATTTGTGCAGAAGTCTGTGCACGATCGTGCAGCGATTCCTGGTCCTTACAGCTACTGAGCTCCCAAAAAAGAAACTGCTTGCTGCAGTTTAGCAAGACGCAGCTGAGCGGCTATGATACACAGAAATAGTAGCTTGGTTTGACTTTTGCCATGGGATCTGTAAATGCTTCTTGCAGCTGCTCACTGCAAAAAGAATGTCCAATCCACAGACAAAACAGAAAAATGGCTAAATTGCAAGGAAATGACACTATAGGAATCAGAGAAATGCTCTGTAGTGTCAATCCTCTAAAAAAGTTATCTAGTTTTTAAAAAGGCAGCCCTACAAGAGAGCGAGATGCAGCACTGGGCTTTGAGCCAAAAATGAAAAGTTTACCCTATGGCTGCAAAATGAAACCATTGTATCTATGCAAGCCTGAGAGTTTTTTTGGATATGAATGAATACAGCCTAGTAGGGAAGTAATATGTTCTAGGCTGTTTGCTGGATGTTTACTTATATGAATAAATACAATGCAATGTTTGCTATTTAGAAATGCAGAAGATACTCTTAGAATCTTTTTGAATAAAGTAGAAGAGTGGTTTCTTGGCCTTGCAGAATAAACAGATAGGGAGTGTGCCCCTCATCTATTTACCTCTGACAAGGCTAGAGATTCCAGCAGCAAAATATAAGCTCTACATTTTAGTTTTCTTTACCTGAAGGTAGCCCTACTATTTGGGAGGATCTTTCTATAGGGCTGGCAGCCCAGAAAATGGCTGATCTTATAGAAAGCTGTGCGCTGATGTCACCAAGAGAGGGATGAGCCAAACCACTCTGATGATGCCCAGGCCCCTTATTAAGGTTATATCTGATATATTAGGGCATCTTTTCTAACTACATTTGTATTAAAGAAAGATGGGATTAAGGTAACATCAAATAGGAGAACATAGAGATGGAGAACATAATTAGGACTTAAAAAAAGTGTTTTGTTTGTAGATTAGAGTCACATGTCTATGATGTCATCCCTGTTCTCTATATAAACTCCCCACCAGTGGCTACAAGTTAGATAGGATGATCAGTATCTTCTGACCAAGTGAGGAGGAAGGACATGTGACAGCTTACACACAAAGTGATATTGCATGTACAAAGAAGAGCAGGGAGTCTGAAGGAAAGACTTGCCCGACGTATTTATTTTGGTGAGTGAGTTTTTATTTATTTTGGTGTGAGAGTTTTAACACCCTAGTTTTTATTTTCTGTAAACATCTATTTTGATTTATTTATTTTTATTTTTGATAAATAAAGTGGCAAACGTAGTTCTTACATTTTTTATGCATTAAAAATGTTGACTGGTGTCTGTTATTGAACCCACATGCTTACACCATGTTATAACTGCCTAATTGATATTTTTGGTTATAATGGGGAAGTTATAATTGGAAGCTGTCAATCTAACTAAATTAAGTTACCTCTAAAACATTTCAATGTTTAAAAAAAAATTAAAATAAGTGTTTGTCACTTAAAACAAAGAAAATGTTTTACTTTTGTGTTAAGCTTTACTGAAATGAAAAAACTTCATAGCAATTTAACATTCTTTCACTGTTAGATTTTTTAAAGACAATGTTATAATTAAATGAATGTGTGATGCTTATATAAATCACGTAGCATCCCACACTTTGAGTGTGTGTAAAATTCTGGTTACACACATCCACCTATACATGTACTACAGTATGTGTTTTTAATTGACATACAGTGCAATCTACATAAAATGTATCACAACTGCTACAGTACATACTGTAAGAGATACACAAAACCAAACCTGTTACAATTCACAGCATCACTTACAATATACTAACTTCACTTCCATTACTAGGATTTACCAGCATTTTAGTCTTTGTAATGCATGGAGAGTGTAAACAGTTGTCACATTTGAATGTACCGGTTGGGGAGGTGCATGGTATATTTTGGGTGCCTGGGACTCTAAGGAGACTGGGGACAACATGGTCCCTAATGGCATCAATATTTTTCCTCAGTTTTTGTCAGTGTCCACAATATTCAATTATGCTTTATTTTTCTAAACTCTTATGAATGAACAGAGACACAGTAGTAGTAACAAATGGACATGCCCGTTCTCTCTATTAGAAACTCCAGGGATCTACAGACCTGTAAGTTGATTCTCTGGATATTAGTTCTATGTGTTGGACAACATGCTGCTATACTAGCAACCTTGAGTGCAATATACTGTACGGCATACAGCAACGGGCAAAGGGTGTGGAATGCCAGATCAGTGTCATGGAGTAAAGCATAGCAGTGTTGGATGCACAGACAAAAGGCATCATTGCAACAGCAGCATCCCTCCCTTCACAATCAAATCTGAAGGCGAAAACTATATGCCTCCTATCACTTCACATACTGTACTGTACAGTATCTAAAAATCTTACTGAATTACTACACAGAGCAAGGTTACTAAACTTTGTACATCTGCACCCTTCACATCCAGTTGGTCGAAATATTATTTAACATGGGTCTACATGCTTGGTTATTTAAGTGATGGACACAAGGATTAATCCTCTGATCACTCAAAACCAAAAAAATATAAAATTTAAATATGCCATATTTATCTTTCAAAGCATATTAATATCAATTGAGACAATTATAGTCGCATAATATACAGTCACTAAAAGTGTAAACAAAAACATGTGTTTAATTATTCATATGAGAGTGAGAGGCTCAGCAGAATGTGCACAAGGCAATACTGAAACAAGTACGAAAGTAAAGCATGGGACCTGTGCAAGTATTGCCCTGGACCTGACTGCTAACATTTTAATATTTTTATCTATGCCAGTCAAAAGAAAATGGAATAGGGGATTATAACACCACAGTGGGCTGTTGCACTACAAGTTATTACACAGAGGAGAAACAGTGACTTCATTCAAGGTAGCCCCAGTAAATACTGTACCTAATAGAGTCCTTTTAAAAGTGGGCATGGAAACCAATTAGCAAGTACTCAAAGTGACTGTCACTTAAACATACCCGTTTTGTTGAATTACTACTTTGCTGCACCAATGTGACTATTTCAAATACAGTTCATATTCCTCCAGTCCTGACTTTTAGTATGAAGTAATCTGTGGCAAAAGTTTTTTGTTACTTGATGTGTGGAGAGCCATATAATTGACTTCTCTAATTCTGACATTAAAAATGATTCAACATGCATTTAATTTGATTCATTGTTCTATTCCTTTAATTTTTGTTCAAACCAAATCAGATCGACATTTCAGCATTGATTTTTTTTTTAATTATTCACATTAGTAGTAGTAGTAGTAATATTTTTTTATTCAATGAAGTTTATGTGAATAAGGGATAAACTCAATTGAGCAAAGCTCATTTTCAACGAGGTCCCATGTAATAGTCGACAACATACAATACAAAATGTTACAATCACCTATAATATAGCTAACAATAAGATGTAACTGAATAAATAACATACCAGAACATACACTAAGAAAAAGCATATTTCAAATCAAATTCTCACTCAGCAACAAAACCATTGTATACAATTTTAGTTAATCCTAATCCATTTCAATTAAATAAATCCCTACAGTGCTAATCACTCTTACTAATAGACACCTTACACTATATATCTGCAGATGCCTTTTATATATCTATACAACATTGCCTTTTTTGGTGTGAACTAATCTGATGCCAACATTGGATAAGGGGCCAAATGTTATTTACATTGTCCAAAAGCAATGTTGCAGGGATTGCATTCCAGTCCAACACCCCTCTATAGTATATGGATTGTCGTCCGACATCCAGATTACAACTAGACAACCTCAGGATTGGCATTCAACAATTTCTTAGGGAGGCCAATTTATTTCTGTAGGTCAATTTATCTACAACATACCCTGGATATTGCCCCTTCAGGCCTTTATACACAAAAGCCAGCAAATGTTCGTGGTTATGCTCATACAGCGTATACCAACCTAAACGGTCATAAAGCTGGCACCTGTGAGTTAACCTAGGGACCTCTAAAATAAATCTAGCTAAACAATTATAACTAGCTTCTAACTTCTAATATTGGTGTTAGAAGATCAGCAGAATGTGCATAAAGCAATACTGAAGCGAGAATGAAGGTGAAGCATGGGACCTGTTCACGAATTATACTGGACCTGACTGCAAAAATGTTAATGTTTTTATCTACTTTATTCTTTTGGTACCCAGGAGACAAACTAGGCACATGTGTCTGTTTTCAAGGGTGACACAGGAGCTCTGCGGTGGTTAACTGAATTGTTCAGTCACGCATGGACAAATACTGTTTGCCTGCAGCTAAACAAACCTGAAATATTGTGTTTCGCCAAATGCAGGTTTGCTGCCTTGAAATTCCTGGTTGTATTGATGTAATGACTACTGATGTCTCCCACATCATTTATTCTCCCCCACCCCCAAACCCACACACTCAAACTGCATGCCATGAAAAACAGTGGTTTTCAGCAGTCGCTAGGAAATCTGTGGGGGAACATCCTCATTAAGTGCTGTAACACTACACTACACTACTGTATGTGTACAGACTGTTCATGGCCCCCATTATTAGCTGGCATGCAAGTAAAAAAAAAGGGACTAGGGGATTATAACGCCATAATAGGCTGATGCTACTGACTTATGGATAGACACTGCACTGAAAATAGTTATTTCAAATCAATACCCTTTTTCTAAATATAACAATCTTTTTGAACTGATTTGTAATGATACATGTTTAGAACAGGCAGCCTTTTTAACTCCACCATTCAATATTTCAGTGGGTTCTTGTTGCAAACCTGGTGCGATTTCAGATCCAACAAACATGAGAGGTCACCAAAGGTCAATATGTGTAGTGATCTACCCAATGCAAAACATCCAGTTCAAATTAGAACCTTCAGAAATACAGGCTAATGATAGGAAAAGTGAGTATGGGTAAATGGGGCAGGGGTTTGACAGGGACTCTAAAGCAGGTATTACCCGTGTGATCCTATATTCTACTTTATGTTTCATTGTCACACAGTGGGCAATTTTGTTTCAGGTTCACCACTTCCAGTTTGTAATTACTATGCACACAAGAGCACCTTTAAACATGGGTATGAGGCATGGTGTCAGCCAAATTGTTACTGTATATGTGGCCTCATATTTGGATTACATGATACCATCACCCTTATTACCTGTAGTGGTCATAACATCACTAAAATATTGCTTTGCAATTATTAAAATCTCTGTTCTCTGAATTTAGGTCTGCCTTATGGCATGGTATTTTAGCTATTGCATTGTCAAACTGTAGTTCACATTAATTTTATCTTTATGCTATTAGAATACATCCCAATTACAGACATTTCAGTATAAACATAATATAATGAAAAAACAATTTATGTAATTAGATTTGTCCTAAAATACTGAGGAGATCCAATACGCTTGTGTATAAGTAAACGTTTATGTCAGATAATTACCCGCAGCAGTCTAGTTTTACACATTGCCAGTTTATGTTGACTGCATTCACACTGAATCTCCTTGCATATTTTGTTATGTACTGTACCACAGACTCTATTTGATGTGAATATAGAACAGGGAGATGATAACTCAACTAGAAATAAGCTATTTAAGACAGCTATTATGTGCACTGAGCTTCATTGTGGCTGCCCACTACAGAAACCTATACTGCCACTAGAAATGTTACCTAACATGTTTAATTTGTATAAACTCAGCACAGGGAAATCAGCTGTCTACTAAGCCCTCTCTCCTCAGTAGATTTAAATGTAGACGTGCAACACAATATTTAGTTCAAAATTAGTAACTGTCCCTTTTCTCCCCAAGGAAAAAGAAGTCCCCTTAGGAAACAAGTTTGTCCTGTTTGTGCAGCAGGCTTGCCTTCACTTAAATCAGAGTATGTGTGAGAATGAGCAATCAATTAATTGCCTAGAAATTCCTGGTTGTATTGATGTTGTACATATTGTTGTAATGAAAACTGGTGTCTCCCACATCATTTATTCTCTTCCACCCCCAAACCCACACACTCAAACTACATGCCATGAAAAACAATAGCTAAGAAATCTGCGAGGAACATCCGCATTCAGTAATTGATTGAGCTACATTATGTTTTTGAATCTACAGAGTTAATATAATGAATTGGAAGGGTCTGTAACAGCCCTCATACATGGACAGAAATTCAAGCATGTATTTCTGAGTTAGCAGTTTGAAAAACTCATTTTTTTAAGTAAAGGTTGTTAAATTCAAAGTATTGTATGTACCATATGTCAAACATAACTATTTTTTTACAGGTTTACTTTGCTTTCAATTTTTATTTCAGTCCACTTAACTAATGTTTTCTAGCCTGGGTTTATAAAGAATCTGTATATGGAAAAAAGTATACTGAAATAATTTGTTTTGTTCAATTGAATTTTAGTTCACTTTTGGTTTTGCTGTCTGCTGGGTTTGTGTGTGTGTATGTGTGTGTGGGAGGGGGCAGCCAATAGCAGACCTTTCGACGGTTGTCTATCTCTCAGCAGCCTATGTAAATTTTTTTTGTCCTTATGGATGTTATCAGTATCATAATCTGTTACATATCCTTTTAACAGTTGTTTAATTAACTAGTGGAGAAGTATTTTTTTTTTCATTGAGAGTGCAGTCACACTGAATCTTTACCATTAATTCAATGTTTGCAAATGGTTCTGTGCCACTTGTTGCTTCTGCAGATTCTTAACTCCTGGCGTTTTTATTGTGCTGTGTGTGTGGGCATCATCCCTCTGAAATGCTAATTAAAATGTAGTCTACTTTATTTTATCATAATGATTTTACAGTCAATGTCTCTACTGTTTGTTTAATTTTGTACATTGAAAACACCCTCACCTACAGTATTTTGTAACCCTTCCTCCACCCTCCACAATAATTATATTAATTATAATATTATCTTATTTATCCTGCTGCTGTTTTCGAACATTTTTTCCATTAAGTGGAGAATATATGTCAATGGCTCTGGATATCAGCCAGGAGATGAAAAACTCTTTGGTGCACCGCTACTGCTGCAACATGAGCTCCATACATTATGTTTGGAAAAAATAAACAGCGGCAGGATCCACCAGATAAGGCTTTCAATAAAATAAAGCATTTGGGACTGGAGGGGCAGGTTTAGCTGACGGTTGTTGACATGCTGATTTTTAAGTAATTTCAATGGCAACAGACATTAGCAGCATAAACAAAATTGAAGATCCCCATCTTAAAACATTACATTTACTGTATTTACCTGCTCATAGCCAATGGACAATCCACATAATACTGTAAATGCCCCATAGCACCTGCATGTGGTACACTCTTTATAAAACTATAGAATTAGTAGCTACTAAGATTAAGTGTGACTGCACATGCAATGAGAAAAAAAAATAAAAGACATCCCACACCAGAGTATGGAGAAAAAACCCTTAACCGCAGTGTCAGCACTCCTATTACAACACGTTCAAACTTAAACAGGAACATTTTTAAGAAAATACACACACACACAATTTTAATTAGTTAATTTTATTGTCTGTCTCCTTTATGTCTGTCACTGATGAACTGCTCCACATTTATACTGGGTTCCCTTTTAGAACAATTCCAGGATGCACAGTTGGTGCAAGGAGAAGTGCTGGGGTATGAGAGGTGGGGGGGGCGAGACAGAGAGAGAGAGAGAGAGAGAGGCAGTTGCCAATGCACCATGGATTTACACAGTACTTTCCAAAGCCAATGACACTGATTACTACCTACAGTATTTTCAGCATTAGTGGGGCACGTTACTTGGTGGTCAGGTTAGTGCACATGGAGGATGGGATGACCGGAGAGCTGTGTAGTGCAGCTCCTGTTCAGCTGTGTGCTGTGTACTATTATTTCTGTTGCTGGTGCACACCTCCACGTTTGTGCCAGGTTCCTATTTAAGAACAATCAAGGATGTACTCTAGGTCCATGGAGTAGTGCAGTGGTGCGAGTGGTGGGAACAGGGTGTGGGAGAGAGTGAGAAATAGGGCAAGGCAGATGCCACTGCAAATAACCACTGTACTCTTTTAAGCCACTGACATAGACCACTACCTGTACCTATTTTATGTATTGGAGGGGCATGATAGTTGGTGGTCCAGTGGGTGCTCATACTTGGAATGACAAGGCACTGGAAGCAGATATCAGAACTTTGAACACTGCAGCACACCAGACTGCCATTGAGCAGCAGACTTCACTGTTTGATGGGGTTTGTTTTGTAGAGTCCCATGTATTAGTATTGTCCCAGGTCTATACACTGACATGAATGTAGTGCTGCTACTATACAGTACATTCTAAATAACAGGAATCATTCTCTAGCTTGCCCTCAAACTATTGCCCCATGCAAAAATCATCAAGACTTTTTTTTGAACATCCAGCATTCAATAAATTACAATTCACAATCCCCTGCCAGAACTGCAGCAGGATCTGATTGACCAAATGAACTTTACAAACTAATCAATCTCACACACACACACACACACACACACACACACACACACACACACGCACAGAGTAAAAGACTTTTTTTTTATTAAACAATGGGATCAGGTATTCAATAATTTAAAAGAGTTTCAATAAGAGGATCTCCCTGTCAGCCTCGAGAGTGAAGCTCCATACAGCTCTGCACAGAACAGCTGCTCTTAAGTTCCTGAGACTCACCTGGATGATAATTTACAGACAAGGGAGACACCTGCAAGCAAAACGAAATTTGGCAGCCTAATTTATACAGAAACAGAGCCACCTGGTGCATTTTGACATTCAAGGGGAAAAAAGTCAGATCAGAGTACACTTAATAAGTCCTGCTGCATACCAGGGACTGCCGACCAACACACTGCATGCCAAACACCACTACAGCACCTGACACATTATGCTGCAGTGCCAAGCAACTTATCTGTTGCAGCCACTGTATGTATGTATATATATATATATATATATGGCAAAAAACTCCATTTAATGCATTAGTTAGGGTTGTTCCACAGCAACAAAAGTGAGGAAATTTGGTGTTAGGGTTGAAAACCCCCCTTGGACCCCCCTGCCCACCCCTCCAACCAGCAATGGGGTGCACATTGGGGTCGTCAGCCCTAACTGTCAGCCCATGACATGTGTAAAGCAGCAGAAGTATAGGGGTGAGAGTTAGGACCAATGATCCCAATGCGCACCCCAGTGCTGGTTGGGGGTTGGGTAGGGGGTTCAAGGGGGGTTTTCAACCCTAACACTGAATTTCCTCCCTTTTGTCACTGTGGAACAACCCTAACTAATGCATTAAATGGAGTTTTTGCCCTAGTTTGCCTTCTTTTGAGAATGATAATGAGAAATAGTGAATGTAATGCAGCTGCGGGAGCATGGGGCCCTAAGGGCCCCATGATCCTGCCACGTGATGTCTTGTGGCATAGTAACAGGAACAGCAATGCAAACAGAAGCACTAACAGTGGCACACATGGTAATGCAAGCGCGAATGAGAACAGAAAGGGTAACGCACACGGTGGCATGGACGGGAATGGTCTGCCACTTGATGTGTTGTCACATAGTAACATGGTGCCTGCAAATGGAAATGTCAATGGGCATGGTGACGCAAAGTGAAACAGAAAGAGAAACAGTACTGTAGACACAAATGGCAAAAAATAACAGAAACGCAAGCTCAAATGAAAACGCAAAAGATAACGCACATGGTGGCATAGACGTCAACGGTAAGTGAAACAGGTACAGAACTGCAAGCAGAAAGGGCAATGGTAACAGTAATGTAAGCGCACAGGCTGGTTTTCCCCAAAACCTGCATAGAGAAAGACAGTGAGTACAAAGAATGTATGCATAATAATGGGTATCGGAGCAGAAAATGAGGACTTGTAATACTAAATAGGTTATATCTCAGGAATGTACGACGTAGAAAAAAATTTTAAAAGTTATATGATTTATGACTGTCCTGGCTAGTTTTATGCTTAGTCTCCATTAGGGGGCTAAGCATTTTTCTGGTGAAAAGTCAGTATCTCACACTGTTTCCGAGATACGGGCCCTGAAAGGCACGACAAATGCCGTAATGTTATCCTATGGGAAAAAAAGAGAAGTTCAGAGTGCCATATCTTTGCCTCCCTGTAATATGTTTTCACCAAACCACTGAAAGGCACATCTGTGGGATGTTGGCTGTCTTCTCTGCAAATTTCAGCCCAAAAGACCAAACTGTTATGTTGTAGAAGGGTGCCAAAGGATTCCTGTAATGCCTAGGGCACCGTAATGTTATCCTATGGGAAGAACTGTCAATTTTGGAGTGCTGTAACTTTGCTGCCATGTACTAGTTTTTCAACACACCACTGAAAGGTGCATCTCTGACATGTCGGCTGCGTTCCCTCCAAATTTCAGCCCAAAACTCCAAACCGTTCTTTTGCAGCAGAGTGCCAAAGAATCACTGTTATTTTGGGCATAGTGTCACAAAAAAGTGTCGTGATTTGCAAATGCTTTCACAAAAAATTTGTGACACTTTCATGAGTGTGACACTACTTTGCAAAAGTGCTTTTTCCAGAAATCTGAAAAACATATTTCTGGGGTGTTTTACCCCAAAATAAAGACATGGATAGCATCCTCAGAGCCCGACTAGGTGAATACAAAAAGAATTAGGTTGCTAGAGGGTCTCAATTTTAAATGCCAAGCATTTTTCCGATCACTAACTGAAAACAAAATGGCGGATTTGCGACACTAATAGGGTCATTTGCGACACTAAAAAGTGCATTTGTGACACTGTCGAACTTTTTGTTATCTTTTCTCATTGACTTATAATGGGAAATTGTTTTTTGAATAACTTTTTAACCGTTTAATATTTTTTCATGAAATCTTCAAAAGGCACATTGGGAACCCCTGCTGCACGGTCCCTGAAAATTTCGGGCAGGTCGCACAAACCGTGCGACCTGTAGGTGTGACAGTAGAATTCCAGAAAAAGCGTAAACGCACACGCAGATCACTCTTAATAACTTCACAGCTGTATATCCGACCAGTACGAGACTTGGCAGATCCTAAGGCCTATGGTTCTTGATTGTGCATTCCAAGTTTCAGGCAAATCCATCAACAGTTGCAAAGTTATTAAGGTGAAAAATTTGGGGTTTAACATAGAAATGGCTCCTCAACCCTAACTATGGTAGCACTACCGTGCTACCATTATATATATATATATATATATATATATCTGGGATGTATTTCAAGACTATTCAAGTTGTGAATAAGGGCCCAATGTGGAACAGAACTAAATGTCTTCATAAAATCCAAACACACATCACGTGGTGTTTTATTGTCAAGGCATTTACTAATCTGCCCATAGAAAAGCAGCAAGTTATTAATACATGACCTTCTTTTACAGAAACCATGCTGATTCTTGTCAATGCTCCCTAAATTTGTTATTAATCTTTCTTTAATCATTTCTTCAAGTATTTTGCACAGAATGGGAGTAAGGCTGATTGACCTGTAATTGTCCATTTCACCCTCATCCTCTTTTCTATGGGCATTACACTGACGCATCTCCAACCTGTAAGAACTTCAGCTGACTGGATACTTTGATTATAAAGCAGTTGTAGTCGGTATACAAGCTGTTTGTGCATAATTTTTAACATGTCTGAGGTTATCTCATCTGGGCCTGGTGAAGAACCTGGTTTCAGTGATCTTAGTTTTTCATTGATTTTATCCTGGGTGAGTTTGATTTCTGGTTTGTCGTGCTTGGAATGAGTCAGTATCTTTATTGCTTTTGTGGAAAGACTTACAGAAGTGTTCGTTTAGTAGATTTGTCATTTCTATAGGGCATTTATTGTGGTGGCTTGAGAATTTAAAGGCCTAACGTGGCATTTGTGTTTTTTAAGGAATTTATATACTGTAGCTGTAGCACAGTCTTTTGTTTCCTTTGGTTGCTTGGTCAGTTAGATGACATTCTGTAGCTTTTTTGCTGTATGTATCTCTTGTTTACAAGATCTTTGATTATTTTTAAAAGCAGCCGAATGGGTAGATGACTTATTTTGCATGTTTTTTTTTTATGTAAACAATTTTTCTTTTTAATATGTTTTATGATTTTTCATGAGGGGATCAGCAAGTACTACAGTGAAGTTGTCTGTGTTATTCACTGGGCATGGGAGGCAGAAGAAAGATGCTAGCTACGATGCAGATTGACATCCTCAAGTAGCATGTTAAATTCAGTAAAGGCATGCACAAAGCTAGGAATTATCCTGATCATAAATAAATATGAGTGCAGTTTTCACTCAAACCATACCTCAGTGCACCAAACTGGGATAGAATGCTCAGTGTGTTCCTGCACAGTAGGACACCTGACCCTACCCTATAAACACTATAGACATAGTTAATGCCGATAAGTGCCAACACATCTTTCTAAACTGAGATGCTGACTGGTCTCATTAAGCAGCTGTTGTATTAATTTGAAGTCAGAGACAGAGGATATATAGGAAAGGGGAATTTATATCTTACATTAGTTATGTTGGTGTTTGGAATCTGGGGAACTCTGAACTGTGGTTCCAGCCTTGGTGTTACACATGAAACAACTGAGAGACAAGCAGAATACCAGGAGCAGAGGTAAGAACAAATTACAAAATGTTTGAAGACATATGTCCATATTTTAGCCCATCAGGTGAGAATAACCCTATATTGTAAGAACAGTGAATGATGTAAAAAATAAGTGAGGTACAATAGGAAAGAGGAAACATCACTTGTGAGTGGCCAGATGTGGTGACATAACCATGCACTATTCTTCCAGCACATCAGCACAGATCAGATATACTTAACTTTCTGAACCTCATTATTCAATATTTAAAATTAAAATCTGGGGGGGGGGGGGCTTGGCTGGCAAGGAAGATGGTTACTTTAATCTGTTCTCCTTCAAACCTCTCTGGAAATCCATCAGAACTGTACTTGCTACCATACCCATCATGCTTGTGAGTATTGTATCAGAGGCATATGGGCAATATTTCAGTGATGGCTACCATTTGAATGTTCACACCAATCCCCTGGCTCATGCCAGGTATGGAGTTAAATTGGCGCAGGGAGTCACAGGTAATAGAAACATAGAAAGAGAAATGGAGAATTTGTCATGGATGTTTAAGGACCTCTTGGCAAACCCAGTCTGCCAAGTTTGTCCCTACCTATGCTGTCATTGCACATCCTGCCTAATCTCTGGCTACTTCCACCCCCCCACACACACTTTCCTACAAAGGTTCCTTTGTGCTTAACTCATGTATGCTTGAAGCCCTCCAGTGTTTTCATTCCCACCAATTTCACTAAAAGAATGTTTCAGTTGTCCACCACTCTTTCAGTAAAGAAGTACTTCTTCACATCCCTCCTAAATATCCCCACTTCTAGCCTCATTTCGTTCTCTCTTGTTCTGGTGTACCTTTCCTTTTTAAAATACTCCCCTCCTGAACCTTGTTCACCACAGTGGGGTACTTAAAGGCCTTTATTATGTCTTCCTTCCCTCCTCTTTTCCAGGGTGTAAATACTAAGGTCCTTCAATCTCTCCTCATAGGGTTTAAGATGCAACTACTACACCATTTTAGTTGCCATCTTATGGACAACCTTAACCCTGTCTATGTCCCTTCTGAGATGCAATTTCCAGAACTGGACACAGTACTCCAGGGGCTCTCACTGAGGATCTATTTAGTAGTTACCATCTCTCCTTCCTCTGGTGGTTCCTCTACCTATGCACCCCCAGCATCCTGTTGGCCCTGCCTATAACCTTGTCACATTGCCCCACCACTTTTATGTGATCAGATAGTAAGGGGATACATGCTGGGCATGAGTGTGATGTGGAAAATATCTTCACTCTTTTAGAGTGACCTTTGGATATTCACGAGTGGCGAATCCATGAGTGAGTATCCAGAGATCACTGTGCTGGAGCGAAGATATTTTCAATATCACACGAGTTCACATCATATATCCATTTTATACAAAAGAGGTCCCTATTGTTGCGAAAGTTGCCATTTGAGCAGGTATGCATGGGTTTGCACTGGTGTGATAACTGTTGTTTTCTCCAGTTATCGCACTGCCTTGATGTCATCACAGGGCAATAACTGGAGTGCAGTGAGAATACCTGTTTTTATCTAATGGGTTATCTGTTTACCACTATTGTATAATATATACAGTATCTCTATATCTATATCTAGCTATATATCTATAAATACATATATATGTGTACATATATAGAAAGATATGTACAGTATATAGTCCCAAGATCTGTTTCCTGCTTTGTGACTTTCAGTACTACTCCACCAATTTTATACACTGCCTATGCAGTCTGTGTTCTAGGTGCATGAGTTTTGCACTTTTTTGCATTGAAACCCAGCTATCATACTCTTGATCACCCTGCAAGTTTTCTTAGGTTCCTATTCATTCTCTCCAACCCCTTCGGAGTATCTATTCTATTGCAGATCATGGTATCATCTGCAAAGAAGCATACCTTCTCTTCCAGCTCTTCTGCAATGTCACTTATGAAGACATTGAAGAGTACTGGTCAAAGCACTAAGGCCTGAGGCACCCCACTGGTTACACACCCCTCATTAGAGTGAGTGCTGTTTACCACCATCCTATTTTGCCTATCCATCTACCAGTTCTGTACCCATTTTACCACCTTGTGTCCCACCTCAAATTCCCAGTTTCCTTATTTGCCTTCTTCGTGGTACAGTGCCAATGTCTTTTCTGAAGTCTAAATAGGCCACATCCACTACTTCACCATGAACTATTTCCCTGGTCTCCTCGTCACATAAATTGATCAGGTTCATATGTCATGACCTCCCTGTGTGAATCCATACTGCCTCAGGGCTTGCAACCTGCCAGATTCAAGATAGTCCACTAGACTTTCTTTCAGTAGTATTTCCAATGGTATCACATCATAATAGAGACCGAAAATGAGTGACTACAAAAATAGCGACTTATTTTGGGTGCTATTATTATGGGCTACCATACAGAATAGCTAGGGTATGGGATAGTGACCATGGGGAAGAGTGAACGGAATGGAGGAATAGCGAAGGAAAGAGAAGGGAAGGGAAGGGAAAGGACAGGGAAAGCACAGGGAAGGGTTTTTTCAGGCACTGGTATACCTCTTGCCACTGAGCTAGCCATGTGGCATGGTTGTGTTAGTGGCTAGTGCTGGCAAAGCATGTACTGGGTTCATGATTAGGAGCATAAACATTTTGCTGCAGCTGCAAGCTGTGGTACTTAAATTTTGGCAAAGATCCAGATTTTGTCCCCTCCCAACATGCAACCCATGGAGTTGAGAATCCTATTTCAGGGGGGTGCATGGGAACAGACCCCTACGAGGAGGGTTCCAGCAAAAAATACTTTGTATCAATCCAGATATCAGGTTGCTTTTAAGTATATATTGCCGATAAGCTTTTTGGCAATATACACTCACCATAATAGTGATTGCTGTTTTGGGACCAGTAATATGACATGGAACCTTTGCAATAACTTCCTCACTACTGATGTTAGACTTACCAGCCAGCCTCCTCTCTGCTGCTGCTTTTACGAAGTGTAGCTACATCTACCTGTCACCAGTCTTCTGGAACCACTCCTGTTTCTAGTGAGCTGTTGGGCAGTGCTATCAGAGGAGCAGTAAGTACCTCCCTGAACTCTGTCAGCATCCTTGTATATACTTCTTCTAGCCCTTCCAGCCCCATTGCCTTATTCACTGTCTGATTTACACATCTTCTCAGAACTCTTTCCTACATGAATGTGCTTGTGTCCAGCTCCCTCCCTCCACTGTTACTGCTGCTTCTATGTGGCCCATCACCCTTTCCCACCACTGTGAAGATGCAACAGGAGTATCTATTCAAGATATCTGCTTTTTCTTGCTCTTCATCAGCACAGCCTCCCCCTGCCCTTGCTAACCTCACAATCTCTGCTGTTGTCTTCATGTTTCACTTATGTATTTGGAAAATATCTTGTCCCTTTTAGGTAGCCCTTTGGTTATCCTTTCTTCCTTTTGCACCTTTATGCCCCCATGTCCTTCCCGGTCTCACTCTGTTTCTTCTGGTACACCTCCCTATCATCTTCTCTCTGTCTCTCATTGTATCTTTTGAATACCACCCCTTTTACCTTCAGCTTTGCAGCCACTTCTCTCAAGAACATAGTGGTCTCTTTTTCCTTCCATTTTTGCCCACTTCATGCAGAGGTTTCTTGCCGTCACTATGCCATCTCTTAATTTGGTCCACTGTTCCTCCACCCCACTCTGGCAATTCCCCCATTAGGTCATCTCTGAAAAATGCAACCATTTTTTTTTAAATCTGTCTTCCAGCAATCCAGGACCTTTATCCTTGTGTGGTTTGTCTCTGCTGCTGTCCTTATGTTAAATCACATTATACAGTGATTGCTGGTCCCAAAGTGGCTTCCCGCGTGATGTCTGAATCCTTCCCTGTTTTTGTGCACCAGGTTCAGTATCATCCCATCCCAAGTGGGCTTTCTGAATAGTTGCCTGAGAAACTCATCACTGCAACTTCTACAAATCACTCTTCTTTTCTTCTTTAAAATATAGACACCTCACTCAGATTGTTAGCTTTATAGTCAAATACTGGTTCTGATCCTTACCCTCTTATCTTACCTCACCTCTACTCTCTCCAACCCCTAAAACATTCTACTACCCCCTCTGAAACATCGGTCACCAAACCCTTGCTCTCCCATCTATGTTCACTACTGTTGGCCAGACCATCTTCTCATATCTGTGCCCTAATCTTTGAAACATCTTCCCCACTGCTGTCCATAAGTCATCATCTCCCCAATCCCTTTCCTACCTACTCCATTATTTTATCTTCCCAGTCTGTAACTGCTCATAATGTCTTCTCCTATACCACCATCCCCTATCTGGGATTATGCATGTGCACTATGGCTTCTGCTAGCTGTCTCATCACCCTACTCATGATGTATCCTGGAATTATGCCTGAATAAAAATTATTTAGATCTGCTTATATTTTATTTATGTAATATGACAGACTTGTTATGTAACACAAAAACATTCTAGCCATGTCATCTGCTGCCATGTTGCAACTTTTGCTCATTATGTGAGGCATGTACCTAATTTGATCATGCTGCACTTTACTGTGCAGTATCCTGGCTTCTTATAATTTGTACTATATTATTATTGTAAACTGTACTGTATTTTTGTATGCTTCCCCCACACTCATTTTTGTATGCTGCCCCCATTGTTGTTTCCCCAGGATGCATCAGGAAATGAGTAATTATGCTCAGTATGTTTTCTTGGTGAAATGTTTAAATAAATATTGTAATGCCAATGTATTTTAGACTGTGTGAGCTCCCCTACTTGCCTGTGGCATATTTTTAGTCACTGTCTACTGTGTATTGTTGCTATTCATTATGTATTACCTTTTTTTAATTGCTGGTCATAATTTTTTGTACACAGATAATGAGATATTTATCTTGTATGTGGCAGGATGTGAAAACAGTTAAAATATAAAGCATAATATTTCTTCTTTTCACCCTGACCTGTCTTCTAAATCTTTTCTGACTATCCTTAAGTTTCATGTCAGGGTGGCCAACCTGACATTTCTAACTCCCTGTACTATCCCTATGTAAAACTCTAGTTGCATCCTTTATTTTAGAGCTGCCACTGTAAAATATGAATGATTAAATATCCTCTCATACACAACAAAGTCTCTAGTTGTGGAGGCTTATTTAAAGTATCGATGTACTAAAAGCAGAAGGAAAGTGATACCTTTAACGCTTCTCACTAACATTCCCTGTTTGCTGAAAAGTCCCAGCTCACTTCATGAGAAGTGTGCTCTAATCGCACAAGAAGAGTGTGCATTTGTGCAGAAGTCTGTGCAATCGTGCAGCGATTCCTGGTCCTTACAGCTACTGAGCTCCCAAAAAAGAAACTGCTTGCTGCAGTTTAGCAAGACGCAGCTGAGCGGCTATGATACACAGAAATAGTAGCTTGGTTTGACTTTTTGCCATGGGATCTGTAAATGATTCTTGCAGCTGCTCACTGCAGAAAGAATGTCCAATCCACAGACAAAACAGAAAAATGGCTAAATTGCAAGTAAATGACACTATAGGCATCAGAGAAATGCCCTGTAGTGTCAACCCTCTAAAAAAGTTGTCTAGTTTTTAAAAAGGCTGCCCTATAAGAGAGCGAGATGCAGCATTGGGTTTTGAGCCAAAAATAAAAAGTTTACCCGATGGCTGCAAAATGACGCCATCAGATCTATGCAAGCCTGAGAGTTTTTTTGGATATGAATGAATACAGTCTAGTAGGGAAGTAATATGTTCTAGGCTGTTTGCTGGATGTTTACTTATATGAATAAATACAATGCAATGTTTCCTATTCAGAAATGCAGAAGATACTCTTAGAATCTTTTTGAATAAAGTAGAAGAGTGGTTTCTTGGCCTTGCAGAATAAACAGATAGGGAGTGTGCCCCTCATCTATTTATCTCTGACAAGGCTAGATATTCCAGCTGCAAAATATAAGCTCTACATTTTAGTTTTCTTTACCTGAAGGTAGCCCTGGTATTTTGGAGTATCTTTCTATAGGGCTGGCAGCCTAGAGAATGGTTGATCTTATAGAAAGCTATGCAGTGATGTTACCAAGAGAGGGAGGAACCAAACCACTCTGATGATGCCCAGACCCCTAATTAAGATTATATCTGATATATTAGGGCATCTTTTCTACCTACATTTGTACTAAAGAAAGATGGGATTAAGGTAACATCAAAGAGGGAGAACATAGAGATGGTGAACATAATTAGGACTTGAAAAAAGTGTTTTGTATTTAGATTAGAGTCACATTTCTATGATGTCATCCTTGTTCTGTATATAAACTCCCCACCAATGGCTACAAGTTAGATTAGATGATCAGTATCTTCTGACTAAGTGAGGAGGAAGGATGTGTGAGAGCTTACACACAAAGTGATGTTGTATGTACAAAGAAGAGCAGGGAGTCTGAAGGAAAGACTTGCCTGAAGTATTTATTTTGGTGTGAGAGTTTTAACACCCTAGTTTTTCTTTTCTGTAAATATCTATTTTGATGTATTTATTTTTATTTTTGAGAAATAAAGTGGCAAACACAGTTCTTGCATTTTTTATGCATTAAATATGTTGACTGGTGTCTGTTATTAAACTCACACTCTTATGCCATGTTATAACTGCCTAATTGATATTTTTGGTAATAATGGGTAAGTTATAATCAGAAGCTGTCAATCTAACTAAATTAAGTTACCTCTAAAACATGTCAATGTTTAAAAAAATTAAAATAAGTGTCCGTCACTTAAAACAAAGTAAATGTTTTACTTTTGTGTTAAGCTTTACTGAAATGAAAAAACTTCATAGCAATTTAACATTCTCTCACTGTTAGATTTTTTAAAGACAATGTTATAATTAAATGAATGTACAATGCTTGTATAAACCACATAGCATCCCACACTTTGGGTGTGTGTAAAATTCTGGTTACACACATCCACCCATACATTATTCTATATGTTTTACCATGGTTATCTCCCAGGTTGGGCCTAAAAAACATCTGTTTGCCTAGACCAGTTACCTGGCAACAAAAACAAATAAATAAAAATAACTTCCATAATGTAGACATACCAAAATAATTACAACATTGTTAATGGAAGGCTAATTTAGCTCTTGCTATAAAGTACAGTGATGAATGCATCTTCTGGCATTGAAGTCAAATCAGCATACATTGCCAAACAACACCTTAACCCTATTCAAATTAAAATCATTTTTAGCAGCATAAATTGGGAGGGCATAATCAGTTACAAAAAGTATCAGGCCATGTGCAGTCAGTTTTTTTTTACTTCAGTTGTGTGATTTTATCAATGCAATATAGAAGACACAGTCGACGCCAATTTAACTAAAACTTTAATATGTGAAGAAAAAGAGAAGGTATTGTCCAATTTCGCCCCCAAATTTCTAAAATTAAAAATAAATTAAATCAGATGACTATCCAGTGCACTGACATACAGGAGCAGGGACTTAGCATGCCTAGATCCACAGAACAGTATGCATTTGTTCTTTCTCACATGTACTACTCATTGATTACCAGTCAATTGCAACCAAATGTAATGAGAATTTTATTGAATGTTATTCTGCAAGGATATAAAGTCTTGACCCCTGGAGAACAGGACAAGATCATCAGTGTAAACCATTTATTCAGTATTTCATTACACACTTAAATCATTTAAATGTAAGCTATACAACAGAGGGCCTAGAAATGACCCTTAGGGTACACCTATATCACCCTTTATGAAAGGATAAAGTACATTACCAACCTTGGGGTATTAATTCCTATTACTCAAATAATCTGAAAGCAATTAGGTTACATTACCTGACATACCATGTGTCCTGCGCTTGAATAACAGGTAAGGGTGGTTCACCAAGTCAAAACCATTGGTAAAGTAAAAAATAAAAGCATTGCCAGGATTACCTACCTATAATCTAAGTCTTAATGCAAAAGGTCAAAGAAGCACAATGGGCCCCATGACCAGCTCTAAAACCATATTGCCTAGATGAAAGTAAATTATATGTATCTATATAGGTGGTTAATTGAACAAATACAACTCACTCAAGGGCTTTAGATAATGGTAGTAATAAAGAAATTGGTCAATACTTTTCTACTGTTGAATGAGCACCTACATTA
Organism: Neoceratodus forsteri; assembly: GCA_016271365.2. Taxonomy (NCBI): domain Eukaryota; kingdom Metazoa; phylum Chordata; order Ceratodontiformes; family Ceratodontidae; genus Neoceratodus; species Neoceratodus forsteri. Next base: position 1,286,882,837 of record CM057459.1, on the reverse strand, counting down.
AAAACAGGAACCACAGCAACTTGTATCCAAGTGCTGGGCACATCTGTAGTACTTAAAGAAATATTGAACAATATTTTGATAGGGTGTAGCCATTCCTCATGTACACTTTAGACTAAAAATGTATCTAATTCATCCTCTTCAGCTTTAGATGCTAGCTTCATGTTTTTCAAATACATCAAAGTACAACTAGAAGATAGGTTTTACAATAACATTTAGGGAGAGTGGAAGATGCAGATACAAATACAGGCTCTGTTAATCCAGTAAATATCTTATGGCATATCCAAACCAAAACTGTCATCCATCGAATTCAGGGCAGATCCGGGAATGTTCCCCCAAAAATCTTTAAATGTAACCGGAGTATTTTTCTTTTTTTTTTACCAGGAGAGACACACAAAGCTGAAAGCTTTTTTATAGGTGCAACCTGAAAACACAAGGAAGTTCAATGACTTGCCCAGGGTCACACAGTGTGCAAGTGGGAGCTGTGGAATTCATACCCAGGTCTCCAGGTTTGCAGCTCAGAGCCTTAAACCACTGTGCTATACTGCCTCCTCTATCTCCTGTATAACCCTTCTTGAGAGTCCTACACCCTTTCTTTATCTTTTAAGAATTCATTACTAGCTGTCTAGGTATATTTTCGATTAGCAAATGACTTCCCTTCCATCCCCCAAAAGTACCAGTCTATCATGCTGCTATTATATGTAATACTGCTATGCTGATGTAATTGTTGTCTGTATTTGCTTTTTCACATCTATGTTTTTCCTTCTGTGACTGCAGCTAATCTCCACACCATCTCCTCTGCTTTCCTTTACCTACCTACTCACCTCCCTGTCTTCATCCTGCCTTGCCTTTTCTCCTCGTCCTCCTCATCATGTCTGCTCACTCACTTACTCCCCTCTCTCTTTTATTTGCTTTCATTTCCCACTCCCCTCATCCTTGACTCTCTCTCTCTCTATGTCCACCTGCTTACTTACTCCCACTCTCGCTTTTATTCACTTGCATTTCTCTCTCCCGCCTCTTCCTTGTTTTTCCCTATATCCAAATAATTGCTTCACCACCCTTCCCAGGTCAAATTGCATGATGCACTTTAACTTGCAATGCCTTTTATACCCTCCTGCTCCCATGCTTAGCTTGTATTATTGCTTTTAGGCCAAGTCATTACTGCTTGTTATACAGTGTTTTGATCTGTACCTATACCATTTGACAATTGTTTTTGTCACCTGTTCGCCTCCACTTCCCCTTCCCCTGGATACATCTGGAAATGAGCTATACATTCCTCAGTATGCATTTCCCAGTGAAGCAGAAGAAAGAGAAAGAAGGAAGGAAAGAAGGAAAGAAAGAAAGAAAGAAAGAAAGAAAGACCTGCAGGTAGTCTATGATGGTCCTGCTTTTAGCAGAGGCTGTGTCTGGGATACTATTATCTCTGTCATGCAGACTGAGGTCCTCCACCAGCAGCACTTCTCCCTTTTTGACATCATGTTTATGGCTACTCCCAGTGCCTTATACAATTCTTCCCCTTGTATTGGAGGTCTGTATATCACAGCAATGCATATATTGGCTCTGCGTCCCGTCTCCAAGGTGACACACAGCACTGCTAATCCATCTTTTTCCCATAGGTTCTCTTGCATTTCTGTCACCCTGATACCTGCCTTCACATACAGCACAAATTCTCTACCTCTCTGCTCCTCCTTATCCTTTCTAAACTGAGTGCACCCAAGTATGGCCATGTGCCAGTCATGGCTTACTGTGCATCATGACTCTGTAATGGCCTCAAGATCCAGGTCTACCTCTGCCATAATGGCTTCTAGATCTGAAATTTTAATTGCAAGACTCCTTGTATTGGAACACATGGCTCTCCACACATTGCTCCTACTCTGCCTGCAACCTCCCTTCTCTCCTTCCTGCCTTTGTTGTCATTTGAAGCATCCATTTGTACCCCTCCCCCTCACTACACTCTTAGTACCTTGCCTCCTCAACACCTCCCTTTTCACCTTTTCTGTTCTTATTCCATTATCAGTACTGTGATTCTACTTCCCATAACTTGTGCCCTAGGGGAGTTTCCTCCCCTCAGGCCCTCTCTTCCTGTTTCTTCAGTCCATGCAGGGCCAGTTCATGCCCCCCTTTGAATTTCTGCCTCTGCCTCAGCTAATTTAAATGTTCATCAAAGTAACATTAAACCATTAACTAAGGACTGTCGACCATTTCATAGTTAGATGCAGGCCATCACATCTGCATAGATCCATATTGCTGCATGTCTGCCTCCAGTCTCCAATGAAGCTGAACACTTCCTCCCTGCACCATTCTTTCAATCACGTGTTGAAACTCCTGGTGTAGAATACACAGTTTTCCCTGTGGCCATAGACAGGTAGCACCTTAGTGAATGCCACCATTCATGCTACTTGACTTAGGCCCCTCCCCTGTTCCCTAAACTCTCGCAGCACTACCCCAGCCCCCTTTCTCACTATGTTTTTTGTCCCCAGGTGGACAATGACATCCAGCTCCGCAACCTGTCCAGTGACTCTAGCAAATCTGTCCATCACTCAGAGCTGAGGCATGAGATAGGCACCTAACCTTCCTCTCTCCACCCCTTCCTGCTCCCATATTTGTCACCCTGACAATTAAGTCCCCCAACAAAAGCTGTTTTTTTCTCTGCTGGGGTCCTCTACCACCTACCTAAGAGACTCCCCTTTGGAGGACCCCCACACCCCCCTTTGCCACCACTACAGCTGCCTCCTTCTGGCAATCCTCTCTTGCAAGAATGGTGAAAGAATTCTGTAGTGGCACAGGCTCAGGAATGTGCCCCTGACCCATCACCCTTACCCTCCTGGAGCACACCATGTTCCAGTCAGTCATCTTCTGTCTAGGCAACCTCTGGGGCAATGGTATCAATTTTGGTGGCCCCTGCATGGGATGAGAGGTCCTCTAAATTCTGTCCAGCTTGTCACAGAGACAAGTGACCTCTGCCTTCAACCCAGAGAGGTGTGTGCAGATGGTTCAGCACCTCAGTGTCCAGAATGTCTCTTGCAACAACACAGTCACTGCACTATTTCACTCCCACGTTTGCTAAAATATCAGTCACTCCCTTCTGTTTTCCAAATGCAACTTGCCCCTACTGTCTCTTTGATTTACTTGCTCCTTACCCAGTTACACCATCTATCATGATCTACTTCTACAGCTTACCCTACATAGGGTGCTACCTGCTACCTGCTTTCCCTTAAAATGGTTGCTATTTAAAGGCAACTTTCTCCCTGTATTCTCCTACCTTTTTACTCCTATCTTTTGCTAACATTTCCTTGCTGTCCCTCTTGAACTTCTGCTTAACTCTACCCCAAATAGTGTGCCTCTTGTACTCCCACCACTAGGTTTCAGTCACTTGTACCCACCAGTAAGGGACCCGGTCCCAATATGGAATCTTAGTGTCTGCATTGCCAGTATCATGAAGGTTCCATTTGAGCCTATGGACATTGCTAATCTAAAGTACAGTATGTCACATGGAAATAAATATATCTGATTGCCATGGTCTCTGCTAGGAGGGTGAGAGAACTGCAAGCCTTCTGCACAGAGTCAAATTACATAATCTTTCACAGGGTTAAGGCAGTCCTTAGAACCAGCAGGAAATTCCTACCTTAGGTGGTGTCTGAATTACATCTGAATTAATCAGTAACACGTCCATGTGTTCTATCCAGAACATACCAGTCCAGGTAAGCAAATATTTCCCAGCACTGACCTGAAACAAGTTCTTGGCACCTATATGGACAGGACAAAAGACATCAGGTCCAGAAACACTGAGATTTATGTGGAATACAGTGATGGCACAAGCTTATAAGGGGGAAGGTGAGGTGGCACTGGATCTGGCTGCTAAAGCAAAGTCAGCTCTGGATGCCACTAAATAGCAGTTACACATGGTTGTAGACACTAATGACTCTGCTTCAAGGGTCTTAGCCCACACAATGCCATTGAGGACATTCTCCTGGTTAAGGGTAACCATGTTTTCCACGGACACTCAGACCAAATCCATGGATTTCCACTTTGAGGGAAATCACTTTTTGGTGACAAAAACAAAGGCATACATGAAAAATGTGGATAATAAAAAAAACACTTACAAAAACAACAATGATAAACATCCTGCAGGCCTTATTGTAGGGGAGACAGGGGCGGGTGCTACTATCCCAGACCATTCACTCCCTATGAGTACCAATCCAAAGAGGTTACTACAGAGGCAGAGGCAGGAGGGGCTCAAGGCATGCTGCTGCAACACCGCCCCCAAACCATAGCCAAAACAAAACCCTGACAATAGTAAATGTATTCAGATCATAAGAGTGCCTTACCTTCCCTTGTAAGTGCAACAGAGCCCCATCCCTACCTGTGGTCACCTGTGAATACCTGCTGATGCCTTAGACACCTTAGGATATCTGTATCACTTCTGTGTTGCTCCACTGACATGCTGAGACACCAGTGTGATGGGACATACTGGGTGAGGGAGTCTTTTCTAGTGTTCTTGTTAGAAGGCAGTAAGCCTCTGGCAGTTTCATCCAGTCACAAATCTGATTCAAAGGGCTTTCTGAATCCACTCAGCCTCAGACTTAATCTGAGCAAGATCCCCCACAGTATCTGTTACAAATTTAAAGACATGTTTCAAAGGACCTCAAACACTGACTACAAATCTCTTTTTTCTGCACACTTACTCTATTTTCAGTATGGAGAGAAAATATAAATAAATATATGTGTATACCTTTGAGTTAATGCTTGGTGCTTACTCTCCTTTCTTTCCACAATTTCTGCACTTCCTACCATTTCTGCATCAAAAACCCTATGGAGAAAGACTGAAGGACATCGATATCTATACCCTGGAGGAAAGGAGGGAAAGGGGGGATATGACAGAAACTTTCAAAAACCTCACAGGTATGAATAAGGTTCAAGACAGAAGCATTTTTCAGAAAAAAGATACTCAAGGACAAGGGGTTATGCTATGAAGCTGGAGGAGGTTAGACTCGGGGGAGATATGAGGAAGTACTTTTTCACAGAGAAGGTGGTGGATGTCTGGACCAGCTTTCCAGCCAAGGTGGTGGGGCAAAAACTGTAATGGGGTTCAAGAAAACATGGGATAGGCATAAAGGAACCTTAGAGATGAGACAAGGGGGATAAGTCAGAGATGAAGAGATGTGAGAGGGCAGCAAGGAGGGCTAGGGGGATACAGGGATGCATAGGGAGAGGCATCACCAGTAGAAAACAGGAAGTTATTATCCCTCTGTACAGACAGCTGGTGACCCCAGCTGGAGTACTGCATGCAGTTCTGGAGACCCAATCTCTGCAAAGACATAGACAGGATGGAAGCTGTCCAGAGGAGGGCAACTAAAATGGTGCAGGGTCTGCACTGGAAGACATATGAAGAGAGACTTAAGGAGCTTAATATGGATAGCCTCAAGGAAAGGAGGGAGAGTGGGGACATGTTTGAAACTTTCAAGTACCTCAAGGGAATCAACAAAGTCCAAGAGGGTAGCATCTTTCAAAAAAAGAGGTGTGCAAAAACAAGGGGCACAATTTGAAGATGGGGTGACTCAGAGGTAATTTAAAAGTATTTTTCACAGAGAGGGTTGTGGATGCATGGAACGGCCTTCCGGAGGAGGCTGTAGAGTCAAAACAGTGGTGGAATTCAAGCATGTATGGGACAGTCATAAGGCAATTCTAGGGGGTGGGGGTAGGAAGAAGTAGGCTGCTGGTTAACTAGGATCTGCAGCTTATCCATTAGGTAGGGAAATGGGCAGACTGGGTGGGCCAAGCGGTCCTTATCTGCCGTCAAATTCTATGTTTCTATGTTCTATGTTTCTATGTTTCTAAGTAGGATCTGTGATATTACAGTAGATAGGGAAAAATGGGCAGACTAGGAGGCCCAGGCAGACCTTATCTGCTGTGAAATTTTATGTTTCTATGCTTCTACCAAAAGCCTAGCTTGAATGGAGCTGATCTTCTCTCAGCTCCCCTAGGTATTCGGCAAACTCTGAGTAGCTGACCCATGAAAAGCACAAGATGTTATTCAGCTGAATGAAAGACTCAGCAAAGCTAAAAGGCAGATTACAACACAATGAAGATAACATTGATGATTTTTGGTGTACTCTCAAGGAGTAGGATTGGATTCTGTGACTCCACTGGGGAACAATGGAGCACCTGGAAAAGTGGGGCTGATGAAACAATCTGATCTTCAGTGGTTTCCCAGAAGACAATGAGTGTACTGACTGCTGCAAATTCCCTCAAGTCAGTGCACCCTATACTACTAAAATTCCAAAAGCCCACTGAACTGGAAATGGAGTGGGCCTATACTGTCCTGATGCCTGAGGCAGTGGCAGGGTGAGTAGCTGAATGCTGGGGACACTGCAATTTTAGCAGACTAAATAGATCAAATGGACCCATATTGCTGGTTTCTTTGTATGTTTGCATGTTTGTGAATCCTATGTCAAGTGAAAGACCATGTTTGATTTAGGCCTGCTTCCTTTAGTAGCCTGTTAAAGATGGACTGATGAGGCTGGCAAGGGATAGAGGTCCTTTAATTGAAAAAGGGCAGATGATTGAAATATTTTGGGCCTTCTCTCAAGAAGTGTCACAAAAATAGAAGGCTTTTACAAGAGTTAGGAGCCATTTGTTGCAAGTTGGAGTAGAGAACTGAATTTGAATTTTATTGATAGGGAAAGAACCTTTAGACAAAATGCTATTTTCAAAGGTGACTCAGTCAATTACAACACACAATTTATACACAATACAAATTTCAGTATAAATATACCATTTCACTGTAAAATAGCTAAACATGCGTATATAAGGCATTTACCCATCATAAAATCAATTAGGTGCATTTGAGGGCTTTTTTAAACAGCCTTAGAGACTTGCAGTGTGCATTTTGATGAAGATTATTCCAAGTGTTCACTGATCTTCTTTTAAAAGACATGTGTCCCAGTTTTTCAGCTTGGTATATCTAGATACAAGTTTTGTGTTTTTCTAGTATTGTATAGGTTGGTAGTCCTAGAGAGCAGCTTATTTAAATTGATAGTGCTTATGACAGTTACAATTTTCTAATTCCAGATACTGTCAAAGTAATTGAATCTAATGTTCAATGGAAAACAATCAACCTTCAAGTATAGATCACAAAGGTGGCAATCTCTATTTCTGTTAAGCACAAATTGACAGATTCTGTAATGTGCAGCCCACATTCTCCCCATGTACTACCAGGTGCATTACATAAACAGGCAGAAACTAGGTGATTTCATACCCTTTATTGGACCAACAAGAGATTACAGAAAAACCTTAAGCTTTTGACCCCCAACAGAGGTCTTCTTCAGAAGAAATAGCACATTTAAGAAAGCTCACTTTTTAAAAGCCCAGAGAAAAAACATTTAGAACAAGAGTGTGACAGATTAGCCATTAGTCAAGAAATATAACCAGAAATGAGCAAACATACCTGGGACTAATAAGTCAAAGGTCACAGAACGGAATGCTATGCAGTGACTCCTCAGACAAAATCACACTGAAACCAAGTTAAAGAAAATATGTGTGTGTGTGTGTGTGTGTGTGTGTGTGTGTGTGTGTGTGTGTGTGTGACCTGACCTTTCACTTACTGGTCTCAGGGTGTTTGCTTATCTCTGGTTGTATTTCTTGACTAAAGGCTAATCTATCACATTCATGTTTTAAATGCTTTTTTTTCCCTCTGGGATTTTAAAAAGTGAGCTCTGTTAAATATATGCCACTTCTTCTAAAAAAGACCTTTGTTTTTAGGCTGAAAGCTTAATGTTTTTCTGTATATCTCTGTTGGTCCAATAAACTGTATCAAACCACCTAGTTTGTGCATCTTGTTGTACAAGGGCCAATATGGCAAGTAACATTTTTTTGACATAAATTGGAAGAACATAATTGATTAGGGAAAGTAACAAACTTTGGGACACTAACCTGTGAGCTTCCTGACTGAATTACTTTTATTCCTTTAGAACAGTAACAGTCTTGCATTTATTTTCTTTACGGTATGGCCAATATGCTTGTAAAATGACTGTGTATTATCAAGGTAGACACTTTAATACTTAAAAATAGAGATTTGTTTCAATTCCTCACCAGTGATAGTTGTACTGTTCAATTGGTCACATTTTTGTATCTTCCTATTACTACAAAATACCATAGATGTGGTATTTTTTTTACATTTATAATTAATTTATTTTTATGAACCTTTGCTGGACACTTTCAAAATCTTCTTGGAGTAGACTAGTTAGTCCATACCAGATCTGCTCCTGGTTGCAAGGACTGCATCATCAGCATGAAGGATGACTTTGTGGTCCTGACAAGTAGAAGGCAGATCATTAAGAGAAAGGCTGATGAGTAGTGGTCCCAATATGGACCCTTGTGCTACTCCAATATTAATGTTTTTTGGCAAAGAGACAGCAACATCTAACTTTACTTTTTCTCATCTGTTCATCAGGTAATTTTGAAGCCATTGGCATACATTGTTTGCCAAGCCGAAATAATGCAGCCTTGTGACAAGCAGTTGGTGCTCCAATAAGTCAAATTCTTTTGAATAATCAGTATAGACTGATCTGGCCATGTCCCCACTGTCTAAGGAATCAGCAAGAAAACCTGTATACTCCAATAATGCAGATATGGTACTACATATTTTGCAAAAATCATGTTGTGCATCTCTCAAAATTATACTCTCCTCAAATATACGCCATCAACTGGACATATACAATTCTCTCCAATACCTTGCACAGTGGGGACAGGACTGAGATTGGTCAATAGTTATCAGTAACTGAAACATCTCCAGTTTTATATACTGGAGCCACTACTGCTTGATTCCATAACTCAGTTATAGCATGAGAGCACAAACATAGATTAAACATTTTCTTAATTGGTACTGCCACTTCATCAATAGACATTTTCAAGAGCTTAATGTCCAGGTTATCACTTGCTGCTATTGTTTTAGTGTTCATTTTATCCAAATTTCTGATTATTTTCCTTTCAGAGACTTGCCTAAAGTAAAATTCCCCAGTAACCTTGTCTTCCTGGCCCGCTCTATCACAATTATCAATAGGAGCATTTTCTGGGGGTGTCAATGAACTAAAAATATATTGATTTCCTTAGCTACTATATGTCAGAGGTATCAACTCAATTTCTCCTTCCACTTTGTACAACCTCAGGATTTAAGTTTTTGTTCCTACCCAAAACTTGATGAATATCCTGCTGAAACTTTTGAGGATTATTAGTTTCCACCCTTTGCTTGTACTGAAAATAATCAACCATGACCTTACAAACTAAACATTTATACTAATTGCATAACTGTTTATAAATTATTTTAATCCTTATCAAGCTCACTGCATCTTAATCTAAGTCATGTTTTGTCTTTGTGCCTCATTAATTGTTTAACTCACCTGGCAAGCCAATTTAAATAGCTCCCTTTCCTCCTTTGATTCCTCACAGGTGCAAACCTAATACTGTACAGTACATACTTGTTTAAATTTAGTAATGAAATATTCTTAAGCCAAGTTCACTGAAGAGATATAATACTTAAAGAATCAATCAATATCTCATAATATGTGTTTAAATGCATTCATTTTACTATTTGCATTTTTTTCTGAAAGTAGCATCTCTGGTTTTAACTTATCCATTTTTACATCTCCTTCACATAATATGGGTGAATTACCACTAAGATCATCTGGAAGAATGTCTGTTTTTTTTATATTTTACAATATGAGTAAAGTATGAGATACCCAGCTGTCTTTAGGGTCCCCCACAAAGGTGTCCTTCAAAAGTTTCATACTTAAACTGCTGATGAAGAATTTCTAGAAAAAACATGGCCTAGCAGCACTGGGAGCAGGACAAGGTGACATGATTCTCCCCAGAACGACAAAGACAATCGGAACTGCTCAAATGGACACTATCCCAGCACCAGGAGAAGTTGATGAAGCATTGATAAGTGGAGAGAGCAGATCACTGTCCCCAACCAGTTCACTGAAAACTTTAAAGAGGGGTAAGGAAAGAAAAGAAAATGAAGACCTTAAGGAACAACATCAACCAGAGGACAAACAACCCTTTGTAGTGGTACTCAGGAGCTTGAATTCCAGTGTTTACCCATGGGTCTTGTCTGAGGCATCCCTGTTTCTCACTGGGCAAAACAGTTTTGTGGTCTTACAACCATTACCAAGCAGATTGTCAGACTGACCCATCTTTCACTGTCAAATGCCATTATTCTGCCCAACAGACCCACCACCTGTTTCTTGTGCTGAGATATCTACCACCATCTCTCCCACATGGTTGTTTTTTGGGCTCTGAAGAATCTTGGGCTTTAATATCACTACAGACTGCCAGCACAGCTGTCCTTGAAGGCAGAAGAGAGTTACTGGAGATAAGGTGTGCTGCAGAAGGTTACAGGAAGGGGTAACAGGGCTGCAGGGGAAGGTTTGGGGCAGGGGAAAGACAACAGGTATTAGGGACAGGGGGGCCACAGTCAAACCAGGAGGGGAAGAATAGTGGGTTGCAATGAATGTGAGGAGGCTATCTGAATGGAAAAATTATTGAAGCTGGCAGGGTTTACCATTTACCTCAGGCTGAGTGGGCTGGAGGCAGAGGTACATTGGCTAGGAAGTGAGTTAGAGAGGATTGGAGGAGGGAGATGGCTGGATCAGGATGACCACCTCATTAGGGAATGAGGAGTACAGAAACAGTGGTAACAGAGAGGATAGGGAAAAGGGCAGACAACTATAGAATCAGTAAGGGATAGCAAGAGGGAGAGGGGGATCAGTAGAAGTTCAGGATCAGGAAATAGGTTTGCTGTGCTGGCTTCACTGGTGAAGGATGAGGAAGAGGCTCTCGGGGGCACTTGGAGGAGGGGTTAGTGGAAGCCCTGGGGGCAACAGTCAGACAGAAGATGGGGACAGAGATATGGGGAGTAAGAGGAGAAGGGATGGTGAGAAGAAGAAGAGAGGGGCAAAAGACCGAGGAAGTGGAAGAAAAAAAGGAACCCACCAATGAAGGAAATGGGGGTGATGATGCTGGGAGAGTACTGGGGGGCCAATCATGATGAAGGAGGCAATTGGATGGGGGGAAGGATTAGGGTAGATGAAAGGGGAAGGAATGAGAGGCAGACTGGCTGGAAGAAGTAAGGGGCATAGCAGAAGGGACAGATCAACCCATGATTAGGCAGGACAGGGTAGTAATTCAAAATGGGAGTAAAGATAGTAGGATGGTGAGAGGGCCCAAATTTGAGAAGGAAGTGGGGGCCTTGTGCTGGGGGACTCTATCCTAAAGGGAGTCAGATGGGGAAGCAAATGGGAGCAGCATAGCTGAATATGGGTGGAATCAGTACCTGGATTGACAGTGGGGAGAGCGAGACAGTCAACCCTTAAGTGTGCAAGGCATGGAAGGGAGAAAACACACATACTGTAGTGGTGCACTTGGGTACAAATGACTTGGAAGGTAACACAGGCTTGTTGGTGAGTGAGAGGTTTGAGGAACTGGGGAAGTTGTGTGAGGAGGCAGGGAGATCAGTGGCCTTCTCAGAAGTACTCCCAGTACCAAGAGCAAGTACAGCTAGAAAAGTAAGGATAGCAGAGTTTAACACTTGGCTGGGAGAGTGGTGTCAAACCAAAGGGTATGAACTAGTGGGAGGATTGGGGAGCACCTGGGATAACAGAGACCTATTCGCAGAGGACAGGTTACAATTGAGTAAGGAAGGGCCGGGGGTATTGAAGCAGAGGCTAGGGGAATATGTAGCAATTAAGGTGGATTTAAACTAGGTGCAGGGGAAGGTGAGTGTTTGGTAGGACTGCAAAACCACTGGAGATGGAAGCTGAACAAACTTACCCCACAAACTAATAGTAAAGGTGCCCGGGAAGGGATGTGGGGGGGTTATGGGTAGGGAAAATTGGGCTAAGAAAGGGAGAGGAACAAGTTGGAGAGTGGTCTCACTGAATGCAAGAAGCCTGGGGAACAAATCAGCAGACTTATAGGCTTTCTTGGCAGTGGGGGTGGTGGACATTGTGGCCATCATAGAAATTTGGGCCACCCAATACTAAGACTGGGATCTCATGGTCCCAGGGTATAGAATATACAGAAAGGATAGGGGTAAGGGGAAAGTAGGATGGTGATCTGAATAAGAGAGGGTATGAGGTGTGCAAGGAAAGATGGGGAGGAGTATAGTACAGAGGCTTTATGGATGCAGTTTCAGGACTTGAAAAGTAGGGCACTGAGGATAGGGTTAGTGTACAGGCCACCAGCTAAAGTGGAAGACCTGGACAGGAAGTTGGCAAAGCAAATTAGGAGGATCTGTAGGAAGGGGAACACCATGATAGTGAGGGACTTCAATTTACCAGGGGTAGGTTGAAGCTCATCAGCCACCTTGAGTGCAAGGGAGCAAGTCCTCCTAGATGTACTCCAGGACAGCTACCTGACTTAGATGTTCGATGAGCAAACTCAGTTGGAAAAACTATGAACTTAGTATTGTCAAACAGGGAGGCTGTAGGGGATCTGAGGGTGGATGACCCACTGGCTGGGAATGATCACCACTCAGTGCGGTTCACACACTCAACATGGGAAGGGAACCTGGAGGTATGGGAACCAGGGTGGTTGACTTTAGGCGGGCTGACTTTAATGAGATGGGGGACATTTTGGAGTGGCGTCTGGTGGGAATTCATCCACACTTGGATGCAGGCCAAAAAAGTGAAATTATAAAGCAAGGGCTGGTAGAGGAAATTGGGTCATGTATCAAGACATAAAGCAAGATGTGAAAGGCAAATAAACCTAGCTGGTTGAATCAGGAGGTCATAGAGGGGGTGAGGCCTAAGAAAACAGCATTTAAGAGGTTCAAGAAATCTGGGAGTGGGAAGAACAGGGAAGTGCATATGAAGAAGTCTAAAGAGGCTATCAGACTAGTCAAGGCTACCAAGGCATACAGAGAGCTGAGGCTGGCACAGGGCATCAAGGACAAGGAAAAACACTTCTTTAGATACCTAAGGGAGAGAAGGAGCAGCAAGGATCAGATCATGAGGATTAAGAATATTGGGGTGGGTAGAGAAAAGAGAGGAGCAGGCAGAAGCACAACATGAGTACTTCTGTTCTGTGTTCATGAAGGAGAAGGTTGGGTACCTACCTCAGGGGATAGGGAAGATGGGCAGGGGGAGTGGGGACAGATGAAGTAATTACACAGAGCAGGGTGCTGGGGGGGCTGAAGGCACTGAGGATGGACAAGGCACCAGGACCAGACAGCATTCACCACAGGGTACTTAAAGAGCTGGTAGAGATCTTGGCAGGGCTGCGGGCAGTCCTGATCAATACCTCCCTGGAAACAGGATGCACACCACTTGACTAGAGGATGGTTCACGTGGTGCCCATCCACAAAAGTAGCCCAAAGGATGAACTGGGCAGTTACAGACCAGTAAGCCTCACATCGATTATAGGGAAACTAATGGAGACAATTCTGAAAGAGAGGCTGGTGACCTTTTTGGAAGACAATGGTCTCCAGAATGATCAACAATGGTTTGTTTTGGACAGATCCTGCCAGACCAACCCAGCTGAGTATTACAATTGGGTAATGAGGGAACTGGACAAGGGACATGTAGTGGATGTCCTGTATTGTGACATCAGCAAAGCCTTTAATTGTCTTGCCTTGCCTTGCATTACTACATGCATTAGGGTTCAGTTAGCATCCCTTTCTATTCCACCATTGAAACCTGGTGGTCCACAGTTGAGAGAAAGTAATAGGGCCTGGTTTGCTCTCTCTCAGGCTGAGGCTAGTAAGAGCTTAATATTACCAGGTGCTGCACATGTGATGACACCCCTCCTATGATTGCCCCTATATGTCCGTAAAGGTTTAATTTGGCTGGGGTTTGGTAATGCTCACTGGCAGAAATTAGTCACAGAATTACTCTGATTGTAGTGAGTATGTGAAACCAGGGATAAGGCTAAGGGAGGAAGCACTGGTGTAGTGCATCAAATATTGCTTCTATGGGCAGAGATTGATGGACATTTGGTTGGGTATTAGTCATGCCTTTGTGTCTTTCTATACAGAATGAGAGAATGCCCCAGCCAAAATTTGGGATAGTTGATGCATTTAGTGCGTGACCATACTGAGAGTAGTGGGGACCCAGCTAAGAGCTATACTAAATGTTCTGTGCAGTGAATGAGTGGTCAGCAAAATCCCAGTAAGTTACTTTTTTTCTGTCTCTAACATGAAGTTGATGCAAGACATATGTTCTAGTGGTGGAAGCCATTGGCATCTTCCCTGGTGGGCCTTGTACCAGAGTCCTACATGGATGTGAGAGAATTCAGAGGTAAGGATAGTGTAAATAAAAAAAAAAAAATGGGTGGTAATGGGGGAATTTCTACCCTCTTGTACATCTTTGTTCCTTTCACATTAGGGGGCTCTTCACTGTCCTTTACATGAATATTGCCTCACCATTAAAGTCCAAAAACAGTGAAGACTGAGGAGAAGCAAACCCAATAATGGCTACATTTGGAAGGTTCATAGACTTTAAAAAGGAGGCTGTATGTGTCAGTTTATGTTAGTTATTGCTTAAAAAGGAAAAGTCAGCACAAAGGGTCCCCCACTCAAGTATGGGGCTGGTCCTAATGTGCATGTTGTGTGGGAAAACTTTTTGGTTTATTTAATTTTTATTGTAGTGTAGAAGATTGTATCAGACTAATTGTGTTTACTTCTAGACTGTCTTCGTCTGTTACAACAAATCCCAGAATCCCCTGCAGCTGACATCAGAGCAGTAAACAGCAGTGGGAGATTAAATAGACTACACTGCATATTAGCATTTATACAAGCTTGGATCTTTTCGTTGCTGGTCCTGCTCCTTACTGGGCTAACTATAGTCACAGAGGACTGTACTTAACTCCTGGGGAAAAGCAGAACTGGAAAACATCTGATCAGAGATTATAAAATTTCTGATGTGTACTGCAGGCTAATGAATGTCCCATTGTTGCCTGCTACTCTGATGTCAGCTGCAAGTGATTCTATGAACTGTAGTAATGGAAAATGTCAGCCTAGAAGTAAACACAATTAATCTGATACAATCTAGCATACTACAGTAAACAGTAAGTAAAGAAAAAGTGTTTTGCACACAAAACTATACATTGGGACAAGCCCCACACTTGAGTATGGGGCCTTTTGTGCTGACTCTTCCCTTTTAAAGAATGTTTTTGTTATAAGGCACCAACAGTTGCAAAGAAACTTCAGTTCTTAAAGTCATATTTAATGAGACTTGGTGAAAACTATGAAATCTCATGATATTTTAGTGGAAGCAATATCCATGAATTTTGCCCACTTATGTACCTTCCCTTCCATGTTGGAGAAAGAAAAATCTGTTGAGAGTACTAATAATGTTATATTCATATAGGACTCCATTGTAAAAGTAGAATGAGAGTTGCATGAGCATTGCATAGAGGCCTTTTATGCTAATGCAGGTACATCAATTTGCTGGCCTGCACTGCAGCTCAAATGAGTGTCATCCATAGCTAAGCCATATATGAAGAAGCAGTAGCTGACTGTTGTGTACATTGTGACAGGGAGTACTGGGTAACCCATCATATGGGTGACTCAAATTGAGCGACTCAGTTTTGAGTGACTCAGTCTGAGTGCCAGTTATGTGAGCTACCCTGAAAGGGTAGTAAAGAGGTGCTAGTGTAGCGCAGATATAGGGGAAGAACAGTGAGCATGCAGGAGAGCAAATGGAAGAGGAGGGATAATGGAGGAGGTATGTGGAAAGAAGTGTGGCGAGGTGTTGCTGAGCTTGCCATGTAGTGCGGTAGTGAGGGTGGCTGACTGCAGTGCAGAAGGGTCAGGGCTAGGTAGAGGTACTTTTTTTATAGTGTGTATGGGAGTTTAACTTTTTTTTCCTTAGTTTCTCCCCTTCCCTGACATGCACCCTCCTGGAGTTGAGAATCTAATTTAAAGGATGTGTGGGGGGGGGAGTCCCTTGCCAGGGGGTATGGGGGGCACAGCCTACTGCATAGATACATTAGTCTGTTTGTGTCACTGTTCCTGTCCTCGTTGGGGAGTGTACATCATCATTTTGCTTTGGGCAATGTACACTCACTGTAACAACTATCGCTATTTAGCAGTCACCCTAATGATTTAGAACCAGAGGACTGTACAAGATCTGGGGACACAAGGAGGCCAATTATTGAATTAGAGATGTTCATAAGGAAAAATATGCCAAGCATGATCTTCTTGGAGAGCCTTGTGGTTCTGAGGCATGTGATGAATGATTGTAACATCAAATAGGCAAGTTAACATTTGTTAAGATTCTGTTGAAAGAGGAAGGGTCTTCTTTTTCTGGCAAGTTAGAGGGTGTTCTGGGGCAAGGAATGCCTGCATACTCAGGCTGTGCTGCAGTTGTACCAAGACGTAATAAATACTGGTGGTGTTAAGGGGCATGAAGTCTGGAGGACTAAAGTTAATGGGTAGAGGTTAGGGAGGCAACTGGTGCAGGGGGTTACCCTTTGCAAGAGTTAGATACTTGTGTTTAGAACTAAATGGACAGCTGAGCTGGGTAGCACATGAATGGTAAACCCTCATTTGTAACAATGAATCACAGAAGGACAATTCCAACAGGAATGCAAGTTATATAAAAATCACATCCCATAGCAGTGACTTTCTTGAGAACCTACTGTATATGCAAGTCTGGGACTTAGAGGCACCAATTTTGATGTAGTGGGGGAAGAAAATGTCTGCAGCACCAAGAAAGAGGAGTTCTGGCTATTCCAAAAGGACATGTTCAATAGGGAAAGGAGGAAGTTACTCTCCTTATTAAGGAAATGTGTCGCTGGGTGAATGTCTGTTTAAGGAAGTGTGTCACTGTAAAGAACAAATTGGATATCATGGGGACCAGCAACTCCTTTGAATCTATCTAGTTAAGCTAAGAGAACAAAATGAAGGAAGACAAAATAGTCACCTGGGAAGGAACTACAAGACTGCAAACAGCTTTGTGCAGCTTATTAAATCGTGTAGTGACATAGTATGTGCTTTGTGAATGTTAAATGATACACATGGGATTCTCGAAGCATTGCATGCCATGCCAAAATAACTATCTGAGAAAGTGCTAATAATAATAATTTTTGTTATTTGCACTGTAAATTAACAACTACCGAACACATTTTTCCAGTTTTGTTAGATGTTATTTTATTTATTCAAACATTTCACCAGGAAGGCATACTGAGCTGAATAGTTAATTTCCAGATGCATCCGGTGGGGGAGTTGAAAAATAGCACATGAATACAATTTTGAACAAATTAATTTCAATGGCAATGTACACTGCAGGCAGCTAACAGTAAACACAGTGTGTCAAGTGTAATCAAAGGTTTGTGCAAAATTACAGGTAGGAGTATTTACAACATACTATTACAGAAAGTATTTCAAAGAGGTATTCAGATAAAATGAGCAGGGGAGGCAGAACAAAGTGAAAAGGGAAATAGGGAGAACAGTGTGCGCGAGTGCTGTGTTGGGCAGTCAACTGAACCAATATAAGGAGAGGCCAAATTGTGGGACTAAAGAGTTAAGGGGGAAGAGGGGATGGTGTTAGGTGTGGGTCACTAAGTTATTGACAAGAGCAGGAAGAGGTTGTGTAGTCATGAAGGAGGGAGGAGAGTGATTTAAATGAGATGGTATTGCGGATGTGGGAGGGGAGGGCATCCCCTAATTTAGGACACCAAATTAGAATATCAGAATTCACTGGAATTAGGTATAAATGAAAAATGGCAGGTATGGCAGGCATATACCTGAAAGGGCAGAGAAGTTGCAAACATCCAAAATTTGAAAAAAAGTTTTCACAAAATGTCACAAATAAACACACAGTGAAATTTTGAGCCCTAGTAACTTAAACATTTCTAAACCAAATGTTTCGATATTTAGTGAACAGTATGTCCTTTAAGAAGGATATGCATGTTATTTTCACATATTTAACTCCAAAGATGACCAAGTAATAAGCAGATAAAAGTTTTCATAACATTTTCCCCAAAAATATACTTCCAGACTTGAGCCCATATACTGTATGTTTAAAACTATTCAACCAAATGCATGATATTTTGTGTATCTCTGGAGCAAATATCAGCAAGTAATCATACTATAGACTATAGGTCAGGTCTGTAGTGCAATAGATATTCTTGCCAAATAAATGAATTGTTACAATTCCTTGAAATGCCATGGATTTTAATATAATTCTATGAATTTAGAATGTTCTGATTCCACACAGCTCTATAATATAATTAAAAGGATCATTGTGCCAAGGATATTATTTCTTTTTTCAAACCTTTCACATAAAATAGAAAATTCTTTAAAGATATGAAAAAAATATTTGCTGATTACTTGAACAATTCCTGCTCACCAATTTTCACATAAATACATTCAACACGAAGAATAAGTCTGGACACTGAATATATGTTTTTTTAGATGAGCTTGGTTTTGCCCATCAAAACCTATATTTGCATTACTTGGCTGCTCAATTGAAACATACATGTGCATGGTTCATCTACCAGGAAGCACCCATTAATGGTTAGAAATAAAAATGTGTTCAGCCCATAGAAGTATTTTAAAAACTCCCTGGGTGGGATATTCAGAAATGCACCAGACGCCAGTGCAAGGCCTACGCAGTGCAAATCCGATGCACCATGGTGAAATGGGTGCAAAATTCAAAGGTTGCACATGGTGACATGCGCTAGCGCACCACAACTGAATATCTCAGGAATGCGCCAGAGTGCAGTCAGAGGTGCACCAGAGAGCAACCCAACATGTGCAAAGGCACAACCAGGGATGTGCAAGGGGCTGAGGAAGATGCACCAAGGCACAAAAGGACCAGCCACAAGCACAGCAGGGGTCAAGGCACTGGGGAAGGTAGGGTGGCCACTTGGGAGGTGGTGGAGCCAAGCTGGGAGGCACAGCCGGCCCATAGTCGAACACTGCCCTTAGAGTATGGGCATGTAGCCAGCCCCTCCCCCACTAGCACCGGAGCAGTGGGCATATGAAACAGGCAGCACCAATTTGCAAGGGTCAGCCACCACCAACCACCCCCTGCTGGATGGCATGCCTCCACCCATCTGGTCCACAGCAAGCCACACCTGGCACACGGCCCCCAACACACAAGCCACACATCCTGTACAGCCAGCCCATGGCCACCTCAAGGCACAGCCACTGACTGAGGGGCTAGCACCACCATGCATGGCCCACACAACAACACAGGCACATCACACAGCCACCCACCACACCACTGCAGCATGGCTGCACTCGCCAGCCGCAAAGCAGACATGGACACAACTGGGTAAGCAATGCAAACTGTATAAAACAGCTATGTATAATATAAAACAGGGAATAAGGCAGGGAAAACTATGGACAAAGAAGGGATAGGGTAGGTGAGGGAGGGATAGGGACAGGGGACAGGGCTATACAATGGGACGGGGGAAGGTAGGGGATCGGAGGTCAGGGGCAGGAAAGGTAACATTAGCCTCTATGGGTGGCCATGTTCCACTGCTTGGCACTGTCCCCTGCATTGCCCCCTCAGCAGGATCCACCTCATCTGCCTCGCAATCTACAGGGTGGTGGAGGTAATTAGTATAATTTGCCTCAGGAGGAGGCAGTAGAGTGGCAGGCGACCTCCCACATCGGACACCTATGGCAAAAGAAGGAACAGGTGATCAGTGCATGTCCAGGGCACCCTAGCCCTCCCACTGTGTGCAGCAGACAGTGGGAACTCACGCCCCTGGGGTGGCACCCTGGCCACCCCCAGTGGGTGGGCCCCAGACTGCCACCTACATGGCATGTCATGGCTGTGCAGAGCACTGGACACTGCCATCCAAGGGCCACCCTCCAGCACAGGGGCAGGCAGGTGGCATGGTGCTGCAGTGGAACCACAGTTGCACTGGTGGCATCTGGATTCACACAGAGCCCACCAACAGCTGCCACACACATGCAATGGCCACCCCATGGTGCCATGCACACCGCATGCTGAACACAGCATAGGGCACAGGAGGCTGAGGTTGTACCCCAACCCCCGCTGACCACCCTGCACATCAATGTTGGAATGCACAATGCCTACCTACCTGCCATGGCACTGCGCGCCCCAGTCCTGCTGCTCTTCCCCTTGGACTGGCACCTCCTGTAGAAGGGCCCACAGTGGCCTGCTGCAGCCCACCAGGGGCCTGCACCACCCTGGATCTCCTCCGGTCTTCAGGTCCTAGGACGGGAACTCAGACAGGCACACATCAGAATACAGCCACAGCATGATCCCACTGCCCTCACCCCCCAAGCACAGAGTGCACCCCGGCCTGGCAAAGCTGCAGAGCAGTGGCACAGCACACCCAGTGACTGGCACTGCCAAGCCACAGGGCACACAATGACAGGCCTCTCCAGCATGGCATGCAGCCCAGCCTGCCCCATGGGACAGTGGACATGCACAGACGCAGTCAGAGCCCACCTACCAGGCCATGGCACAGCCTCCCTCCGGATACACACATGCAGTGCTATAAGCCTCTCCAGGTCCCTCCATAACAGGTCCCCATACCAGTGGTGACACTGCTTCCTGTTGCACTGCACCCCGGTGGCCTGGACAAGCCCGTCGGCAATGGCCTGCCACACCGCAGTCCTGGGTCTGGTGGAGGGCTGTTTGCTGAACAGGCTGGCAGCATGGGGCTCCACCTGGGCAAACAGGTTCACAAGCTTGACCAGGCTCCAGTTACGGGAATTAGGCACTGCGAGACACGGCATAATTCCACAGCAATGGAGATGGCAAAATGGCACCCAGTAGCGCACATGCACAAGGTGCTCGGGATGCGTGCCTCACATGGAGATGTGCTGCCTGCAGCAATTGTGCATCTCCAGGGATGCACGGCATGGGTGTGGCCACACCAGCACATGGGACAGAGGTCCCTTGGGGGGCATAGTATGAGGGTCAGGAGTCAGCACGCACAATGTGTGCATGAGCGCTATTGGGCCCATGACGCATGTTGCACAACAGGGCCATGAAGGCATCATGCCGATGGGCCCAATAGCCCCCGAGCACCATAGGTTCAATAGCGCCGAGCACCAGTAGGCCCAGCAACGAGCACCATAAGACCATGAGGCAGTACATTGGCAGTCAATACGCTTCCTAGATACATATGGTGCAATAGGTGTAGTACATGCCATGGTGCATGCATGGTGATGGGTGCACTGCATATGTCACAGCATTGTGCCATGATTTGTGCCAGAGCAAGTCCATTGTGCAAGGTGCAAGAATGCGATATTCAGCCGGCATATGCAGATGAGCTCATCAGCCTATCTGTGGTGCAATGCAGAAATTATCATGTCATTACCTTGTGCAACAGTCCATTTGCATGTGATGTGCTAGAAAGATGCTGTACGACAGCACAGGTCATGGACCGGTATTGCAGCCATCTGGGGTAAGTTGTGCCTGATGAGGGGATGGATAGCACAGCCGGATGGATGGCTGGGGTCTGTCACTGCAGCCATTAATCACATGTCCCTGTCCACAGGTAGCAGAATGTCCAAGCATGAGGAAGTTGAGGAGTGGGGGCCTGCCCACAAGTGCAGGCCCAACTTTACTAAGGTGGAGGTGGATGCCCTGTTCAAGGTGTACCTCAATAGGGAGCCTTTGCTGAGTGGCACCACTGACACACCCCAGGCCAGGGCTTCAGCCTGGGAGGAGGTTGCAGAGGCTGTGAACCAGCAGGGCAGCCATCAGTGTTCTGCACAGGAGTGCAAGAAGAAGGTGGGCACCGACAAGCATCGGATTAAGGAGAAGGTGGCAGCCATACGGGCTGCCATGTCTGCCACAGGTGGGGGCCAGGCCAATGTGCCACACCTCATGGTGCAAGAGTAGCTGGTGGCAGCCACCATGTGGTGCAGCGTTGTCGAGGGTGTCCCGGGCAGTGGCTTCCAGACTGGAGGAATCCCATCACTGCATGGTAGGTATGGCAGCCGGGGGGGGCATTGAATCAACTGCACTAACGCATCTGTGTTCCCTTACAGCACTGGAATGTAAGCATGCAGTGGTGGGAGTGACTGCATCTGCCGTGGGGGCATGCCCGGCCCCGGAGGTCCAGTCATCCACCTCCACTGGCAACCGGGAGCCTGATCGGCAGCAGCACATGAGTGCCATCCAGCCAGATGACATGGGCATGATGGCGGATGAGGCCCTGGCTGTGTTCCAGCAGGATGCCAGTCATGCATACTCTGTGTGGGAACACAGATCGGGGATGGTGTCCAACGCTGATGATGATGTGACCATTGTCCTGGACAGCGGGGGACTTGTCATGCGGGAGACACCCATACCATCCACCATCATTGGCAGCACAGCCAGTGGCCTGTCAGAGGTGGAACAGCCACCCGCCCCACCCGGTACCACTGTGTGCGCAGGCACTGTGGCAGTGGGGGGTGGTGGTGGTGGTGCAACCATACAGGCATTGGCCAGTGCACACAGGAGCCAGAGGGGTGGCAGCAGCAGGTGGCTGTGGATGGTGGATGGCCAGGTGCAGTGTCCACTGCCGGTGTGCCTGTCATTGATCAACCCCATGGGGACCCTGCTGTGCAGCGTCCACCTGAGTGTGGGACCATGCAGTGTGGTCGTATGCCACCGGTGGGTCAGTGTCACATCCATGCACCACTGGGCACTGACCCCTTGCACGAACACACCTGATTGCTGTGGGCCTCCGTGGATCAACAGGTGCAACTTGTGGCTGGGGTGCATGCACTCCGTGGAGAAGTGCGCTAGGAAGCTGAGCAGCATGACAGGGGCATTGTGCAGGTCCATGAGTCCATACATCATCTGCATGAGGACACGAGTACAGCCCTGGACCACATAGCCACTGCAATCATGGTTGGCCTTGCCCCACTGGCTGCCACAGGGCATGGCCAGCTACTGCAGACACCACAGAGTGCATTGCCCACCACACGTCCCTGGCGTAGGGTGACTCCCTCAGCGTTAACACTGAGCTCCACTGTGGGCATCCCAGGCATGCCTGCTGCAGGCCTGTTAGGGGACCTGTGGATCCTTGCGAGGACACAGTCGTGTTCCCACAGTCCCACCTCTGGGGGGCAGTTGCAGACCCTCCATGGCCGTTACACAGCCTAGGTCTGCTGGGATGCTGTGGCGTGGCTGTCCTTGTGTCTGTGGCAACTGTGTAACCGTGCAGCAGGTATAATGTACACGCCAACCTGTTCACTGTCTGCTGCCACCACCTTGTGTGCATGCCACAGTAGTGGCACACGTGGTTTGCACCACACACTACCAGTGTGCGCACCTGCCCAGCTGCTGGCCTATATGGTGTGTGCGTGATGATGCCACCACAGCACTGGCTGCACATGTGCACCGGTGCCCTATGTCTGATCCACACCAGGTGCTAGTGCCCAGGCGAGTGCCTGCGGGCATCAGTGTGTGCGTGGGTGTGCTTGTATGTGTGTGTGTGTGTTGGCTGCTATCCAGTGCTGCGTGGTGTTGCGTGCCAAAGTGTGGCATGGCCCCACCTCTGTCCCTGCTCCCACCTGTCTGTGAATGTGGCAGGCTACACCCAAGCATGCCTGTGTGCCTTGCCACTGTGTCCATTCTGTGCATAAGTGTCTGTCCACCTACCTGCATGCACCGTAGTGCCCCTATGCTATGGTGTCCCATTGCTGGCGTGCCATCCTCATCAGTCAAGGATCCCTCCACCCAGGGGGATGCCCACAGCCACCCGGCCCTTCACCCACATCGTCCCCACTGCTGTCCCTCTCTTTGACCTCAACAGCTATCCTATGGTCAGTGGCCATGTTGTGCATCATGCAGCAGGCCAGGAATAGGCAGCAGGCCTATGAGGGGCTGTACTGTAGGGCACCACCAGACCTGTACAGGCAACAGAATCATGCCTTCAGCAGTCTGAACACATGCTCAATGATGTTCTGCATGCTGGCATGTGCCTCATTGTACTGCTTCTCTGCTGGGGATGACGGGCACTGGTAGTGGGTGAGCTGCCAGGTCCTGAGTGGGTAGCCACTGTCACCTGTGTTAATGGAGATATGGTTAACCCAGTGTCCTCTGTTGCTGTGCTACATGCCCATCCCAGCTGCACTCAGCGGTGCCCCTGCCCTGACTGCCCCTCTCCCATGCCCTGCTGTACCCAGCTACCTGTAGTCTCAGCATACTTACCCACTAGGTGACCAGTAGGGATGTCCTCACTCTGAAACCAGTGGCACAGTGTGGAGTTGTGCCAGATGAAGGTGTCTTGTACTCACCCAGGGTGTGTGGTGCAGACATTGATTATGCATCCCCTGGCATCACACACCACCTGACAGTTGATACTGGGGTAGCCCTTTCTGTTGATGTAGGATACCCCCTCAGGGCCAGATGGCATGCGGATGCCCACAAGGGTGCAGTCGATGGCCCCTATTACGCCAGGCATACATGCTGCCCTGCAGAAGTCCTGCATGGTTGTTGTACACTCTGCCTGTCTGCTGGGGAACTGGATGTATTCTGCAGCATGTGGCAGCAGGGTGTTGAGGAATTGTGTGAGGAGCCATGATGCAGCTGACTGGGTTATGCCTGTGGTGTCCCCTGTTGGTCTCTGGAAGGTGCCCATGGCAAGCAGGCACATGACTGCTGTTATCTTTGTCTCAACTGTCTGGGTATGGCTCCTTCTAGTGGATGCCTGCATCTTCTCACTGCACAGCTCACAGAGCTGCCTCAGAATTGCCCAGTTCAGGTGGTACTGGCCCACGATCTCTGTGTCAGCGTAGGTCTTATAGCTGATGCAGGGTCAGTACCGCCTGGTCTGGGCGTACCGCCGATAGGCCCTTCCAAGGTCATGTCACTCTGCCTCCTGTCTCCCCACACCCCTCATTATGGCCTCTATCTGGAATGTCACATTGGCCATCATCCCTATTGTCCTGGCTCCCACTGGGCATCCAGCTCCACTGGCCCACCCAGCTGTCTGAGGCAGTGTGTGTCACTCAGCTGAGCCCCCTCCTGCATGCCCTGCCCCCAGCTGGCTGGCTGTTGCCTGTGGGCTCTGTCACCCCTGTGGGTGCCTATGTCACTCCCCTTGGGCCTGGTGGCCCTGTCTCACCCACACACTCTCACACCCACCATCGACCTGCCTGTCAGTCACCACTCTCACTCACTCTCTCTCTCTCTCTCTCTGTCTCCATCTCTTTCTCTCTCTCTCTGTCTCCTCCTTCATGGATGCCGGCCTGTCTCTCTTCCTCTGTCCTGCTCCCCTCTGGTGCAAGTGTCCTCCTCCACTTGCTCTTTGTTTTCTTAGGCTCAAGTCTACACAGCACAACTGGCAGTTGCTCCTCACTTGTGCCATTGATTGGAGGTTGAATATTGCACTGCGCCACATACTCATGGGTACCCCACCATGAGGGTGACTGTGCCATTAGATTTCCATGGTAGGTGTCCAATGGCCTGCTTCCCCCAGTGGTGGTTGCACCCTGCCCTTTTCCATCTCCCTGCACCCCTGTGCTGTTCCTGTGCATGGGTACCTGCTGCTGTGTGTTCCAGAGCAGTACCTCCATGTGGTGGACATTGTTTGCTACCTGTGTGTTGTGTGGCCTGCATTGTTCTAGCATGCTACATTTTGTGCTGCCAATATTGATGGTGACACTGTTTTTGCCACTTTATTTTTGTCCACTTTATTTTGTTCCGCAATGTTACTGACCAGAACTAGTCATTTTCCCTCTATATTCCTTCTTTCAGTTTATGATCACATAAAAATGATAAAAAATAAACATTTCTAAGCAGGTATATGAGTCATTAGATATTCCAGTTTACATCAAGGATGCATTTATTGAAAAAGACTATGCAAAAATGTAGACAGACAATACACTACTGTCATATAGGTAGAGATAAACATAACATTTACTGCATGATCAGGTGAAAGGCAAATTCTAACAGTGTTAGTGGCTCAGCAGGTTGCACACTCACACCTAAGGTGGAAGATCAGAAGGTTGTGGGTTCTATCCCCATATCTGGCACTTTGGTTAAATCCTAATACTGACATGGTAGTGCAGCATGAGGGGCATGCTGCTCTCCTGAGGTGCCACCTTTCAGTTAAGACATTAAACCAAGGTCCTGTCTGCCTGTTCTGGTGGTTGTTCAGGTGGACATTAACAATTCCATTGCACTTCTTGAAAAGAGTAGGGGAATTTCACCAGTATCCTGGCCAAATCTCCCCCATTCACAAAAAATACCACCAACAGCTTAATCTGGTTCAGTTTCAGTTGGTTACCATCTGTATCTCCCCTAGGAAGCCCCTGAAAATGGGACTTCTAGTCTCAGTGGACCTACTGGGTCAACAAAATTCAATAAAGCATAGCCAATATTGGAACAATCCATACCTCTCTTCTGGTATGAAATAAAGGGCATATAAGCAATACATGCTTTAAATCATTGCACACTTCCATCTCACATTCATAGTACTCTGAAGTTATACCTGGCCTGTTTTGCTTAAAATATATATATATAAATTGCTTTGTATAATTCCATCCTATATTTAGTTATTTTTCAATCATGTGGATTTAATAAGTTGGATAAATAAAATTCTAGTTCATGTTGACCCTTGATGGTCCTATACAATTTGTACAATTTCAGATAGCAATTTTGGCCAAGTCCTGATTTGATGCAATATCCCTTTTCTTAACTTTAGTTTCCCTTATAATCTCCAACCTAGGTCTTATAGAAATCTCATGCAGTAGACTGCCAGTCCCATCAAAAGCAAATGTTCTCGGATAACTTTAATAGCAGGGAATATAAAGCCCTGTTGCACGTAAGTAACTTGTACTTCTGGACATTGTCTGGGCAATTGCTCTTCATATAAGAGGAAGAGATCCATGGTAAATATTAGGCATCTCTCTCTTGTTAAAGATGACAGAGAGAATAGACCCAACTCTTCTATTATAACTTCCACAGAAACTGAACTTGGGTCAAAAAGAATATAACGTAATATTTTATTTAATATAATTTCCAGAGATGCAATATTTGAGGAATCTCAAATTTCACCTGCATATAAAATTACCGTATTAACGTTTGTGTTTAATATTGTAAGAATTCCATTGATTCGCCATTTCCCATTTTATAATTAAACTTCTTAAATGTGTTAAAAGCATTTTTCATTTTCTCCTAGTATTATTTAGACTACCGCTAGATCAGAGATTATATCAGGACACCATTAATTGGTCAGATAGGATTCCTGAATAATACAGCCAGATTTCCAAAGCTCCTGAGAATGCCACAAGCCCCTGGTGTGCTGATCATATAATGCAAGGTTCTTGCAACATTCTCCCATCTGGTGACTTGGATTTTCACTCCCATGCTCCAAGTGCTGCAAGTTAAACCAGCTCCTCCTGGTCTATTTTATGACATTTACCAAATCATTCTTATGGGGCTTGTGCCAGATATTTGGCAGAAGCTGCCATAAAAGGATGAAACTGTTGCAGCTGTGTGTGATATATTAAAATCAGGTGTAGTTGCAGCAAAGGTGTTTGGCACTGCTGTACCAAAAATAATAGGTTTTATGCAAGGCTTGATGTAAGCTGTGCATCATCCTCCAATGATCCAGCCAATAGACTGAAATTTTATGAATGGAGTCAGCCTAGTCGGTTTCTTCGACTATACATCCCCATCTGTGGAACTGGCTTGGATGATTTCTTTTGTTCTTCTTTAAGCTGGCATTGTTTTACAGTTCAGCAAACTAGTAATTTAAAGCAGTGAGAGTGCTTGGATACAGAACTCATTTTTTATTGTCAAATCCCATGAAGCCCACATGAAAAAATGATTACTATCTGCAGCTTTGGTGATTTAAAGCAGTGAGCGTGCTTTCACACATGATTTGTACTTCCGATTAAATTCCATGAAGCCCATGTGAGAGCTGGTTGTCTCGAGTTTTATTTGGTGCTCAAACCTTAAGAAGTGAGAGTTTCAAGGGATATATACATATATATATATGCAAACTGTTTCTGAGAGATTGAGTATATTATTCTATATGAACATATTGACATTTAGAGGTTTTAAAAGACTTTTTTTGAATTTATGTTATTTTTTTTCTTTTGAGTGTTATAGTTTTAATTTGGGGGTGAATTGTGAATTTTGTAGATTGTGGTATTTGATTAATTTATATAGTTTAGTGTGAATATTGTTGTGTTGTGTATTGTTAATTACTGCTGGTGGAAGTGTTAGCAGGAGGCATGTGTTGGGAGTGTTCCTCAGTGGGCAGGCGCTACTCCCCCTCCAGGCTGAGGGACATATGCCCCTTTGATTTTACCCTTCTGCCATATGTCGGGCCTTAAGGATAGTGCAGAGGGGTTGGAGGGGGGCCCTAGGCCTGGTGGGGGAGTAGAGTTGGGTGGGCCAATTGAGGTAGTGGAGTCAAGGAGGCACACTGGGGTGAAATGGGCCCAGGAAGGGGGTCCTCCCTGCTTGGTCTCCATACCCAAGGGCTACACTGTTGGTCTGCATTTAACATGCTCTGCCACGACCATTCTTCTGACTCAGGAGGTGTTATGTAATTCCAGGTCCATAAAGAACAATCAATCAATTAATCAAATTGTATTTATATAGTGCCTTTCAATTGCCAAGATGCCTTACAAACAATTAAAACAGCTACAGCGTATAATCACAGATATTATAAATAGTATAAAATGGAGAAAAAAACAGCAAAACAGTATTCCAATTATTTCCCGAATGCTTGAATCCATAAAAAGATTTTAAGGGCCTGTTTAAATCCCTCTACGGATGTGCTCTCATGTAACTGATGGGATAGAGAATTCCAAAGGGTAGGGGCCAAGTGCTTAAATGCTTGGGCCCTGGAAGATTTTAAACAAACCCTTGGAATCTCTAGCAACCCCTTGTCAGTCAGGCAGAGTGATTTTCCAGGGCAGTAAGGGACCAGGAGCTCTTTCAGGTAGTCTGGAGCCTGTCCATGTAGGGCTTTATAAGTCAGAAGTCTGACTTTGAAGGTAATTCACCACTGTACCAGCAGCCAATGCAGTTCACGCAGCACCGGCGAAATATGACACGACCGAGAGGATCCTGTCAATAACCGGGCTGCAGCATTCTGCACCAGCTGCAAGTGGCAAATATCCACCCTTGGAAGCCCTAGGTATAGGGCATTGCAGTACTCCAAGTGCGAGGACACAAAGGCATGGACTAGCGTAGGAAGGTCACTGGACAGAACATGATGCTTGTCCATGGAGATATTCCTCAGATGGTAAAAAGAGGATTTGGTGATGGCCAACACCTGTGAATGCAGTGTCAGTCCCTCATCAAAAATTACCCCCAGGTTTTGCACCTGTTCAGAGGTCAGGAGTGGCAGACCCCCCAAAAAAAGTCCAGAGGGTGATCCCACCCCCAGTACCCCATCCGGCAACCAGGGTCCACGACCAGAACCTTAGTGTTTTCTGAGTTTAACCTCAGCCAGCTTGAACTCATCCACTCTTGGATTTCTGTGAGGCAGTTATTAAATACTGAGAGAGCTCTATCCTAGTCAGGTGCAAAAGAAAGATAGAGCTGGGTATCATCAGCATAGTAGTGAAACCTCAGCCCATACCTTCTTACAATGTCTCTGAGGGGTAGCATGTACACTGCGAACAGCATGGGGGTAACACCGATCCTTGAGGAACCCCACATGATAGCGGATCTGGGTCAGAGGAATAAATCCCCAATACCACCCTCTGCGTTCTTCTGGTGAGGAAAGATGAAAACCACCTGAGGACCGTATCTGAAAAGCCACAGATGAACCTCAAGCGGTTAAGCAGAACCCCATGGTCCACAGTATCAAACGCTGAAGAAAGATTGAGGAGAACCAAGATGGAGCGGTACTTCCTATCTCTAGCCATCAGGAGATCATTGAGCACCTGAACCACCACTGTCTCAGTACTATGCCTCTTTTGAAAATCAAATAAGAGGGGGGGACCACATGATGCAAGGTACCGGATAGATGCACCTCCATACAGTTCCAGCATCCTGACTCCTTAAAACTGTTTTTTGGTGTGTTTACTTTGCCTTAAACCCTATAATTTCAAGTTATACTGCCTCCCTATTATTTGGTGCTCTTGCTCTGAGATTTCGAGTAAGAATGGAGGTGTATATGAAGAAGGTGCCACAAAAACACACCCCGCCAGTTACCCTGGAGAAGACCCCGAAGAAATCATGGGCCTTGAGTGGAGTTGAGAAGGCAGAGGTTATGAGCCAGGGAACGAACCAGGAGCCGCTCATGTTAAACAGATTCCTAGAAGAGTTTAAGCCATTTCAGGAAGAGATAAAAGAAATGGCATCAGAGATTAAATAGCTAACTAGAAAACTGGAAGAGGTTACGGTCTCTACTACAGATAACACAGCCAGGCTCTCCTGTCTAGAGAAACACGTTGAAAGGTTTGATCCTGGGATGGCAGCTATGTGACAGAAACTGGCACGGTTTGAAGCTAAACTTGAAGACCTTGAAGGTCTTAGCAGGAGAAATAATGTCATGATCCTTGGGCTTGTCATGAGGTCTAAACCTCAATTTCAGATTCTTGTCAATATTGGGAATGCAAGTAATCACAAACAAGTTGCATTAGAGTAATAAACAAGTTTATTACTACCTAGAGGGATAAATCATAGTTGCCCTAAGCAGTTCTTACAAATATGAACTGGGAGCCAATGCTAAGCATTCCCTACACCTCGAGTTTTCTCTGTAGTCTCCTGGGATCTCTCGGGTCTCTGAGGTGTAAAGCCTGTGCATAACACTATATACCTATGATAATAACTATGGTTACCAAAAGATAGAAACATTTCTAGTTACAGAGATGAGCCCTATTGGTTAAATTAGAGGTGGCTCCATGGTCCAAGATAACATTATATAATTCTATAAAGTCATCAGCTTTAGAACAAAGAAGTTCTTATACAGAGTCTTACATAACTAAGTGTAGTGGTGTACATCACCAAAGGATGGCAGTGTTGCCTTACATATTATAATTACTTCAAGGACAGGTGTCTTGGCATCTGACAAGTAAGAGATAGAAATAGACAGAAAAATATGTGGTGAAATATATGTGCTTTAGCAAGCAAAGTGGATTTCAACAATGTGCATTCATATCCTGACATCTACTCTTGTACGGTAGATGCCCTTAGCCCTAAATATTAGTATAATCAATACCTAAGCATTAGCTGTCTATGGTGTATCTCTAAGGGTATCAATTAGGGTGCAGGGACCTCGTGTAACAATTCCTCCCCTTGTTGCCTCTATGGGCAACACAGAGAAATGTCTAGGGAAAGGACAGAAGCAGTGGTTGTTTACAATCCTGACGCGCAAGCCTTGTAAAGGAACTCAAGCTGCTCACAGTGTTGGCGTAGTGTACATCGTAGGCAGCAAATCATAATAATCAAATAGAAAATTAAAAATGTTTGTATAATAATAAAACCTTTAAATGTAATTTCTAACCAGGTGTTAGTTAAAGCATTATTCATATCTCCATCATTAATCAAGTCAAGGACAGCTTCATTGGCTTTAATAATATTATTGCTGTTGTGGATGAGGTGTGTGTCTTTCCTATCTAAAAGTGATTTCAGTGTAAGTGTAAGTGGGTCTATTTGTGCATTAAAGTATGGCAAGTACTCTGAGAGTCTAAGTAGATAATTTGGGTTACCATCAATAATGTCTGCATCCATAAGGGGGACGGGGTTTTAACAGTATGTCCAATAACAGTTTTCTTGTGGGGAACAAAACAAAAATTGGGGTAATCAATAGCACAAGTAACAGAACCATATGTATAAGTCTTATAATTAGTCACCACACAGTACTCCCCATCTGAATTGTACTGTGAAGGAACAGTAGGTAGTCTCTGCTTTTGCAACTGGACAGGGCAGGTGTAGGTCATCTTTGAAATCCATGTTGACAGTAGATGAGCCTCTTCACGATAGGATTGGTACAGTTGATCTGGAGCCAAAGTTGAATCGAAGGAGTTGGTGCCATTCTCAGTCATGACATCATCCATAGTGAAGGTCCAATCAATGCTGTCTGGAGAATAGCCACAAATGGGCTGGATTACATCAAACACATCACAACAGCACAGATACATATATATCTTTTTCACACAGCAGTCCTTGTGCGGAGCCACCCAGACATCCAGGAAAGAATGATAGACCAGTAGAGATGGTAGATCCAGTCGTTCTCGATAGATGTCTTCATCCAAGTGCCCTATAGAGTGAACCAGTTCAAGCTTGTCGAACAAAGCCGGAGTAGGATCAAAACATGGTAAGGAGACAGTAAAAGAAACAACATGGTATCTGTTATAGAACATTTCTTAGTAGTGAAACAAGGACCAGTATTAGGGTGTCTGGTCACAAACCCCACATTTCTAGCTGTTAAGAGAGGAATAGACAAAGTCTGCTGCATACACATGGAAACACAGCTTGAAGTTTTACATTTTGGGCAATACCACTTGGAGAGGTGTCTGTCATGTATGATGTCAGGGATTCTTCCAGATTCTAAATCACGGAAGAGGTTGTTGATGGTAGTGATGATGTAGGAGCCATAAGCAGAGCAAAGTATTTCCCTAGCAATGTATTGTTTATTTGCTTCTCTGTTATTCTGTTGTATGAGTGTGTTAATCTTATCTTTAGAATCAGTGAATGCCTTGGCAATGTCTTGCATGTTGTATACAGTGTACCTTTCTTCCTGACTGAGACCATCCACACCATGCAATAAAGGAGATAAAACATTATTAACCAAGCCAGTGGAGAACTTAGCAGAATGACTTTTGATAGCAGCAATGTCAGCTTTATTCCAGATAGACATAGCCATACCAAAAAGACCTGTGACAGTACCTGTTGCACCTGTGATATCAGAACTGTCAACTTCACATTTGTTACGTTTATGATTGAAATTACCAGGAAGAGTCTTCCTCCTGAAATTACCTCTATGTTCAGTTGAATAGACACCAGTAAAAGGATCTTGTGTACGAATTTGAAATGCAGCTAAACTATCAAGCAATAATGAGCTATAAAATGCTGAAGTATTAGTGTTATGACACATACCAAACTCTTTCATATTCCAGTAAGTAAGATTAAACAAAACAGGTACATGCATAAACTGTAAATTATTAATTAAAGAACCTGGAAGACTAGTGGCTGTGAGACCACTACAAGGACCAGGGTTGTGCTTTGGACATTCCAAAAGCTGTTTATCGGTAGGCGGCAATACAGAGAGATACATGGCTGCCGAAGCCATGTGGTGTATAGCACAAAATCTGTGAGCAGAATCTTTGGATAAAGAATTACAGTAAGAAGGGTCTATTGAGGCAGTTATATTGTACAAGCCAGAATGTCTTAATGCAGTTTGTAACAAGGACAGTGAACCATTTAGGGATAATTTAGCATTGGGCCAACCCTGAAAAGTTCCTTTGGAGAGTGTGGCCACAGGGAGAATTTGTCCTTGTGAGGTGGTTTGCCACTCAATTTGAAGGGTAGATTTATCAGGAGCAATAACCGAGGCAGTGAGGTAAGCATCGGAACCTTCCTGGACAGTAATCATTGTGTCTGGTATTTTGATGGATACTCCCTCTGACGGAGGTGCTGGAGGGTCAAGTTGTCGTAGGAGGTCCGGTACCGTGCCTTGGATGCAGGGGATCACTCTTGAGAGGAGGAAATAAAGGAACAAGATAGCCATCTTGTCAGTGCATCTGAAAAGGAAGATCAAAGATTAGTTTGTTAGTGCAATTCCACCCAATGGGGTGAGGAAAAGTAAGTTAATCTCCTTTATACAGTTTGAGCAGGTTTGCATGCAACCATTTGTCAGTCAGTTTGTTGTTGTGAAGGAGTCTAACTTGATAGACTGCCTGACTGAGCTTGTTGATAATAGAGTATGGGCCTTCCCACTAATTGGAGAAGGAGTGGGTGGGATGTGCAAATTGGAGTACCATTACCTGATCTCCAACTTGCCAATCCAGGTCTTGTGTGTGTTTGTCAAATTGTATTTTGGACTGTTGCTGGGCTTTGCCCATGCAGTTTGCAGCATACAAGTGTGTGTGTATGAGGTCTTTTCTGAGTTTTTCCACATATTGATCCACAGATATGCGATCTGCAGTAGGGATGTGCAGGTCAAACAACAGGTGTTCAGGTAATCTCATCTGTCTACCAGTCATCACCTCAAAGGGTGTAAGCTGGGTGGTGGCTGAGGGTGCACCCCCAATTGCCATGAGGAGTAAAGGCAATAGGGAATCCCAGGTTTTGGGATTGTCCTCGATGAATTTGCAAAGCATTTGCTTAATCCGTCTGTTGGCTCTTTCTACTTGACCTGAAGATTGAGGATGGTAGGGTATGTGGAACTTCTGCTGAACTCTGAGGAGTTCAAGGGATTCTTTCATCAACTCACCTGTAAAACTGGTTCCTTTGTCAGAGTTTACCTTGAGGGGTAGGCCCCACCTGGAGAAAATCTGTTCCACCAGGATTTTGGCAGTAGTCTTCACTGTACATGTCTTAGTGGGGAAAGCCTCCACCCACTTTGAGAAAAAATCAGTTACCACAAGAGCATACTTATTGTTTCTGCTGGTATTAGTCAGAGGGCCAATAAAGTCAATTTGAATGGCATGCCAAGGGCCAGAATGTCTTTGTGGTAAAAGTTTGGCATTTCATTTGGTTGGGATTGGGTTGTTTTGCTCACAAACCAGACAATTGTCTATGACTTATTTAATATCTTTGGTGATACCTGGCCACCAGGCGGTGGTCTTGAGTCGTTGGAGGGTATTCTCTGCTCCCTGGTGTCCGCCAGTAGGAGTGTCATGCACCTGGTGCAAGAATTCAGATCTAAGGTGTCTGGGAACAACCCACAGTTTGGTGGGAGAGTCATCTGGTTGGAACCAAATGAGCTTATCATCTGGTGACAGGCGTAATTTACCTACACGCCTCCAATAAGGGTTATGTGTAGGAAGTTTTTCTTCAGTACCTTTGTCAAGGAATCTGAACACCTCATTGAGTTCAGTGTCCAGCTGCTGGGCTGCAGAGAGATCCAAGGGAGAAAAAGATTCAGATTTCTTTTTGAGTGCTGCAATGTGTACAGCTGCATTAGCTTTTGGATGTGCCATCATCCAGACATCCCCCCGGGCCCCTTCCTTAGCAAAGGTGTCTGCTGTGTCATTCAAGGCATGATAGGGGTCATGAAGAGAATGGGCTTCAACTTTGTGTACATAGAGTTTGTGTGCAAATTTCTGTCCCAGTGCAAGTATGTATATTACCAATTCTTTATACTTCACTGGGCTGCCATCAGAAGAGAGGAAAGAGTTCTTCTGCCAGAAGGGAAGAAATTCTGTAACGGAACAACAAACCCAATTAGAGTCTATAAAGATGATGGTATCTTGGGTTCCATGTTGGATGAATTCAAGGGCACAGGCCACTGCTGCCAGCTCTGCATACTGTGATGAAGCTACACTACAGCATTTAGATATCTTAACAGTGTTACCGTAAGGGTAGATCACCAAAATACCCATCCCTGCAATCTGTTCTCCCTGATAGTAGGATGCTGAACTGTCAGTAAAGATACGGCACAAACAAGTACTCTTGAGTACTTGTGGCGTGGCAGGGTAGAAAGGACCTGGATCTGGAAGGTCAGATGACTGTAGTGCACAGTCGTTGGGTTCTCCCTGGAAAAGGAGACCATGAGCTAGCATGGATGGAACTTTAGTCGGGTGGACCTGTATGTCCCTATCCTGGATAAGAAGTGACCAGTGTCTCAGTCTGGTGTTAGAGCCTGATCCATCTTTCACTCGGTCTGAGAGCAGAAAGGTCGTCGGTGTATAGTTAGTATTAATGATCAGTGGTGAGTACCCAATGATATACAGGAAGTGCTTGACAGCCCAGTAGGTGGCTAGAAGGTTCCTTTCACAAAGGCCATACTTCTGTTCCACTGGGGGTCAAGAACTGTGAGGCATATGCAATGGGTCTCAAGCTGCCATGCACCTTCTGAGCCACCACTGCTGACACAGCAATGTCAGAGGTAGCACACTCCAGATGGAATGGTAGTGCTGGATTGGGGTTAACCAGAGCTGGGGTGCAAGCCAAGGCCTCCTTCAGTGACATCACAGCCTGGGTGTGTATAGGGCCCCAAGTCCATGGTACATCCTTATTGAGTAACTCATACAGAGGAGCAGCTTTCTGAGCAAAATCACAAATAAAATCTCTCAAATAGTTCACCATACCTCGAAACCTTCAAAGAGTTGCCACACTGGTAGGTAATGGTAAGTCTTGCAATCCCTGAACCTTCTTCCAGGTAGGGCTGCGTCCTTGATCAGTTATCTTTAGACCAAGAAAAAGTACTTCTTTCTGACATAACTGTACTTTTGCTGGGATGCATTTTAAGCCTGCTCTCTGAATGAGAGTCAATAGTTCATCCAAGAGATCCAGATGTTGTTTCTGTGTGGCTGAGGCCAGCAACAGTTCATCCACATACTGTAGGAGACATTAGGGGGTAGAGAAATTCTTGAGGGTATACATCATGTGGAGATGGAAGAGGGATGGACTGTTATGGAATCCTTGCGGCAAGCAAGTCCAGGTGTACTGTCTTCCTTCAAAGGTGAAGGCAAACTTATATTGACTCATAAGGGCCAATGCAATAACCAAAAACCATTGGAGATGTCCAGGGCACTGAACCATTTCTGGTCAGGGGTCAGATGTCGGAGCACGTCTGATGCTGATGCGACAGTTGGGGAACAACTTGGAGTGACCTGATTCAGTTTCCCATAGTCAATAGTCAGTCTCCAGGCACCCATGGGTTTCTTCATGGGCCACATTGGGGAGTTGGCAGTGGAAACACAAGCCCTGATAACTCCTTGCTTAAGGAGTGACTTGATCAGTTCTCTAAGGGAAGGTAAGGCCTCGGCTGGGAAAGGATATTGCCTTTGTCTCTCATGTGCCAGGCCTGGCACTTCAATGACGGTATGCATTCTACCACAGTCATGCTTGTTGACTGTGAATGCTTCTAAATATCATTGCAGAATAGGTAGAAGTTTGGGGAATAATTCATGATTCTTAAAGCAATCTATGATGTCATAATCTTTGTCATTGGCAGATATTGTTGCCACAACATGTGAGTCAGGAATCAAAATGGTATGGTATTGACCCTGAATCTGTATCAATAACATGTTAGCTAGGTCTACCATATGGCCGTGTGGTGCAAGAAAGTCGATCCCTATGATACTAGGGTGATCATGCAGTACCATGAGTTGGAAAGTATGTGAGGCTTTCAAATGGCCTAACTCTACCGGTAAGGGTAGAGAACGATATGCAGGCAGCCTAGTATCATCGACTCCTGACATGTTGGTCTTCTGTCTGGTAGACCAAGGAGACGTGTCCAGGTGTTCGTCATTATGGAAAATGACAGCTGCACCTGTATCTAGTAAGACTACTAGTTAGCGGCCCCCAACCTCGGCTTCGGTACAGGGTCTTCCATTCGTATCCAAGACCAGCTTGTTTACAATACGGACTGGGGCCTGTAATTGTCAATCCATATTGCCAGAAGCATGCAGAGGTTGGGCCTGACTTGTGTGAATAACTTCACCTTGCTACACTGATGCTATATAGGGAGGAGCTTCTGGATTCAGGCCTGTATGAGCCTGAGGTCCTGCTCCTCCAGTGTCTCCATGGCCGGTTGCGGCCTGGGCTGCCGGTTGTACCACCGCAAGGGTCTGAGCAGGGACAGTATCTGCTACAGAGTGCACTTTTCCTGGAAGCCCTCTAAATTTTTGATTTTCTTCAGCTATCTCCCTATATGAGGGACCTGTTCTCTGTTGTGGTTTACCTCTACCCTTATGCTTTCTGTTCTTATGCCAATTCCGGTTCCCACCCCTTTGCTGTTGTTGTTGCGGGTGTTGTTAGGCCTGTTGGGGGTGTTGTTTAGTGGCTGGAGGGGCTGGTGCATGCTGAGCCTGTTGGCATTGAGCCCTGAAGCGGTTCCACGGCAACTACCTTTTTGGAACCGGAGCCCAAATCACGGATATACAGTTGGTACACCCTCTCGGTTTTCTGAAGAATATCAGCAAACCTGTCCGTGTTCGGGTAGGTGGTTGGCTCTACCTTTGCTCATACTGCTGGAATCATGTTCCTAAGGAACAAGGTCTTATATTCAATAAGATCTACATCTGCAGCTTCTTGCACCAGGTGCTTTCCTGCTCGGTAGGCCATCCATAGTCTCTGGTGGTAAGTCACTGGACTTTCTTTTGCATTCTGCTTCACAGGATATGCAAGCATTACTCCTACAACACCTGGACTGTGAGCAGAAATGAGCTCAGCTGCAACCTTGTCAAAGGTAGTGGTTCCGTCCTG
The DNA here is from genome assembly GCA_016271365.2 of Neoceratodus forsteri. Taxonomy (NCBI): domain Eukaryota; kingdom Metazoa; phylum Chordata; order Ceratodontiformes; family Ceratodontidae; genus Neoceratodus; species Neoceratodus forsteri. The sequence continues at coordinate 1,286,844,564 of CM057459.1, read as the reverse complement.
GTGAACAGCTTCGGGGAGTTTGGCTGACAAACCAGGATCAATGGTCTGGCGTAGTACTTGGACCTGATATTCTGCAGTAAGGCTGAGCATCTCGCATTTAGAATGTACCTTTTCCAAGTGGCAGCTGAAGTTGTTGGACGGGCTCATCAGACCGATACTGTCAGCAATTTGCTGAACAGAGTAGGCCATTTGCAGGGGATTAGTAGCTTGATCAGGCAAAGGTAGATTGTCTCGAGCACCTTCCAGGGTGGCATGAGCTGCAGCTTCAGTCGCAGTACAGTCAATATCTTCCTGAGTGCCAGCTTCTTGAAAAAACTGCCTCATCTGAGTTTTAATAGCCTTCATGCTTCTATCAGGAAGGGGAACATTGCCTAAAACTCTTTCAATCATAGTTTCTATCTCTTGCCTGTCCTCCACACTAATAAAGGCTACCGGAGATGCCGTCAGGACCAGGCTTGAGCCTGCTGCCCCCCTATCATGGGCGCCGCCAAGTTGGCATTTCCCATGATGAACGTCATGACATCATTGAAGTGTGACCTGGGGAGTTGTGGGCGGGTACCTGCCTTGCTGTGGATGACTGGGTGGGGAGTCTGGGTCATACTAGGGGTGTGACTGGGCATTGTACTGTGAAATGTCATCATCAGATAACTCCCCCTCTGATGACGAATGAAAGGCAGGAGCTATGCCTCCCATTGCCTTTACATGTCCAGCCAAAACCTCTCGCTGATGGCGCAGTGTTGCCATCTTAGTTCTACATTCATCATGATTCACACTTGCAACATCCATATCAACCTCATCTTGCTTTTGCTTCTGCAATACTAGATACGCGGTGCTCAATTCAAAATTGTCCCTGTAGGCTACCTCTAAGTCATTACGTACCTGGTTGATCTTGTCCTGAAGCTCACCCATTTCATCACTCGACTGAGCATTTGCAGCACTCAGCAAATCATTCATTTGCACAACCTAACTCTTATCCTGTCACAGACTTTCACACTCCTGCTTCAACATACATAGTTCTTGTTCACCAGTCTGGGCTGAATGATGCAATAGTGAATCCTTTTCATTGCGCAGAGTATGGAGTTCGGACTCCAAGTTCTGCTTCAGTCTAATACATTCTGATTCCTGCAAACCCATCTCTTGCTTAAGAGAGGAAATCTGCAGATCAAGGGTTCAGAACCTTGCTTCGGAGGCTTCTAAAGCAGCATAGAGAGCGGTGACCATCAACCCTTTAGCGTGTCACTTATTGGTTGATTGTCGCATCTCTGCGTACTGGGTTGAAATCCACAGCACTGGGTTTTTGGATTGACTTGCATCCCACGCAAAGTCAGCCCATCCTCCATGGGAGACAAGGAAGTTAGACACATCGAGTCTCAGTTCTGCGCAGATATCGGATACTGTGGCCATTATGTGGGAGGGAACGAAAATTCAAACTATGAAAAAGACAGCATGCTGCATATCGATCCACAGCGTGAGTACTTTAAACACAGCCGGGCTACTGTATTATTTATAGGCTTGCAATTCAAAGCTGCTATGGAGTGGGTCGAGATGACATCGACCACACCCAAAAGGTCAGCCAGACTTTGCAAGTAACTACAAACTTAGTTTTAAACAGGAGAGGTGATATGGGAATGTTCACCTACTGTCCCTGTGGTGAAAGGAACATTTAAAGCAACAAGTGAAAACTTACAAACGCCAAATATCGCCTACACGCGGTCGCCAATTTGTCATGAGGTCTAAACCTCAATTTCAGATTCTCGTCGATATTGGGAAGGGAAGTAATCACAAACAAGTTGTATTAGAGTAATAAACAAGTTTATTACTACCTAAAGGGATAAATCACAGTTGCCCTAAGCAGTTCTTACCAATACGAACCGGGAGCCAATGCTAAGCGTTCCCTACACCTCGAGGTTTCTCTATAGTCTCCTGGGATCTCTCGGGTCTCTGAGGTATAAAGCCTGTGCATAACATTATATACCTATGATAATAACTATGGTTACCAACAGATATAAACATTTCTAGTTACAGAGATGAGCCCTATTGGTTAAATTAGAGGTGGCTCCACGGTCCAAGATAACATTATATAATTCTATAAAGTCATCAGCTTTAGAACAAAGAAGTTCTTATACAGAGTCTTACATAACTAAGTGTAGTGGTGTACATCACCAAAGGATGGCAGTGTTGCCTTACATATTATAATTACTTCAAGGACAGGTGTCTTGGCATCTGACAAGTAAGAAATAGAAATAGACAGAAAAATACATGGTGAAATATATATGCTTTAGCAAACAAAGTGGATTACAACAATGTGCATTCATATCCTGACATCTACTCTTGTACAGTAGAGGCCCTTAGCCCTAAGTATTAGTATAATCTATTCCTAAGCATTAGCTATCTACGGTGTAACTCTAAGGGTATCAATTAGGGTGCAGGAACCTCATGTAACAGGTTCCCAGAGGGAGAAGAGGGCCAGAATACCATTGCATTTATCCAGAAGTTGGTGGAGAAAATCGCTGGCCCCTCTCCCTTTGGGGCTAAGTACATAATTGAGAGAGCCCGCAGATCCCTAAGGTTGAAGCCCCCTCCTGGTGCAACACCTCATCCTATAATATGCAGATTCTTAATTTTTTTGGAACAGCAACACTTCTTGTATAAAGTCAGAGAACTCCAGGAAGTCTGATGGGAGCAAGTCAAGCTCAGGATAGCACAAGATTTACTGGGCTCGGTGCATCTGAAATGATCTGCATTCCACCCAGTAGTCTCCAAGATTATTGCTGCTGGTCTTAAATTTTGCATGGGGTACCCGGCCAGGTTACAGGTACAGGTGGCCAGTTCCTGGGCCACTTATGAGGATCCTGAGGTTGCGCTTGCTGGCTTAAAGATGTCCCTGCCTGATCTCTTCAGGGATACATGAGCGGCCTCTTTAATTCCCAAAAGGAAAAGCTCCAGTCTGAAATGTGGTTGCTGTTACTTGAAGGACTCCTTGGGGATGAGCATAATTAAATTATTAAATTATTATTAAACATTGTGTGTGTGCAGTGTTTTAGCCGTTATTTCAGCCGACAGCTGGGAGGTCCTGAGAGTCAGGAAGTTGATCCCTTTACTTCTGGAGTGTGAACAAGACGCTTTGGGGCCGATTACACCTGCGCAGTGTGAGAGACTGCAAGCAGGTGTTACCTGTCAAGCCTTCTGGAGTGAACTGGGGGGAGTCAGGACCTGTGTGTCCCGTGGTAACATTTATAAATATCTCGCACCGCTCACAAGCGCGAGTGTAGTGAGTGGTGCGAGTGCCACTCGGCACTGAAAAATGTTCAGTTGATGTAGGAGGATTAAGTTTCGTTTTAACATGTTGTTGTATTTAAACTTGTAATATTTTAATTATTTAACCTCTTTGTAGGTTTGTTATATTTTAGAGCTAGGCTTGGTGGGTTATTTTTGTTTAGTTATTAATTTTATTTTGATGGTTTGTATTTGTTGTGCCTAAATAGATATGGGAGGATTGAGAGGAGTTAGAATAGTCTATGATGGCTTGATGTTGCGTGACCTGTGCCCTTTCATCCCCCTTCCAGTTTCTGATGTTATTATCAGACGTTGTTGGGAGGTGGGGATTGGTGGGGCTAGCATTGGTTGCGCACCATCGAGTAATCTTAGTTTGGGCCATGAGGAGGATCAGCTGTCAGGAGTCCAGGAGGTGCCCTGGGTTGCAACGGGCACATGGGAGAGGTCGGTCGTGTTTGGTGTCCATCCCCAGGGAGCCTATTAGATCAAATGGCCAGGTAACCTGTGGGGCTGCATCATCCCCAAATCCCCTGAAGGCAGTGCTTTGTAATGCCAGATCAATCAGAAATAAGACGGCAATTATTGCTGCCTTGATTTAATTGGTTGATCTGGCATTTATCACGGAGACCTGGGTGGGAGACGATGCAGGCCCAATTTTTGAGGCTGCGGTCCCCCCCCCCGGGTATACCGTGGTGCACTGTCCCAGAGTGGAGCGCAGGGGTGGCGGTGTAGCCATCTGTTTTAGATCCAGCCTGACCTTTACCATGCACCCAGTGAGAGCTCCGGGTTCATTTGAATGTGTGGCCATCCGGGGAGGACCGGGTGCGGGCTGCAGGGTCTTTCTTATTTATCGACCTTCTGGGTTGATGGGAGAGTTCCTGCAGGAGGTTGCAGATTTCGTTCCGTTGCATCATTGGAATCCCCAGATGTGTTTTCTGGGGATTTCAATGTTAGATCGACGATGTGAATCATGGACATGGTTATGAACTTTCCCGGATCATGTCCTCCCTTGGTTTGACACAGGTAGTTACTTTACCGACTCATCGGGATGGCCACATGTTGGACCTGGTGTTCTCCTGGGACTTGATATTAGTGATCTTAAGGTGAATCCAGTTATCTGGTCTGATCATTGCAGTTCAGTTCACTTGGGGCTCCCGCCATAAGCCCTTCCCCTGTTGAGATGATCTGCTGTCGCCCTTTACGGGGTTTGACCCCTGAGGGTTTTTTGGCGGCAGCAGATTTGTCTAGAGTGGGTGATGCATGCGCGGGAGATGTTGTGGTCGGAGTTGACACATATAATGAGGTGTTATCCGACACCATAAACTCCCTCGCACCTGTCCATGTACGACCCAGGACTTCTTACTTGAGGTCACCATGGTTTGATGGTGAGCTCAGGGAGATGAAGAGACTGGGTCAGAGATTGGAGCGCTGCTGGAGGAGATCCCGTCTGGATGCAGACAAACTGGCCCTGCGTGCCCACTATGTTGGCTATCAGGAGGCAATTAACCGTAAGAAGACAGTGTTTTTGTCTAGGGAGATTGCTGCCGGAAAGAACCGACCGGCCTCACTCTTCCAGACTGTCAACAGACTTTTACATCCTGTCTGTCTGCAGCCCGGAAGGGTTTTTTCCAACACGGATTGTGAGGATTTCACTCAGTTCTTTTCGGATAGGGTGTCTGCGATCCGGCGGGTGGTTCCTTCAGCCAGAAATGTTATAGCTGGCAGTGATCGTCTGATGTGTTCTGAGTGCACTCCGTCTGGTTGGGGAGAGTTTAGACCAGTGGAGGATAGTGAGGTTATTGAGGTGGTAACCAATGTGAGGCACACCTTTTGTGAACTGGACCCAGTGCCAACGCGTTTCTTAATGAGATGCGTTGGCTCTGTTGGCCCGGTGTTTGCCATGATTATACGGTGTTCCTTGTCTGAGGGTGTCTTTCCGGATGCCTTGAAGGAGGCTCTGGTAAGACCCCTCTTAAAGAAGCCATCTTCGGACCCGGAGATCATGGCAAATTACTGTCCAATCTCTAACCTTCCATTTTTAGGAAAGGTTATTGAGAAAGTGGTAGCGCTTCAATTGGAAGAACACCTCAGTTCTCACGAGTTGTATGAACCTTTCCAGTCGGCTTTTCGTGTCAGACATAGTACTGAAACTGCACTTGTTCGGGTGCAGAATGACCTACTCAGGGCTAGAGATCGAGGAGACAAGACAATTCTTGTTCTCCTTGATCTCTCATCAGCTTTTGACACTGTGGACCATTGTGTGCTGCTTGCTCGCCTTGGGGATCTATGTGGACTCACCGGTAATGTTATCAAATGGTTCGAGTCCTTTCTAACTAACAGGAGGCAGCGGGTTATGATGGGAAATTTCTCATCTATACCAGTTTGCTTCTCTGTGGAGTTCCTCAGGGATCAGTTTTGGCTCCAATGTTGTTCGCAGTGTATATGCTGCCTCTGGGTGGGATCATTAGGAAGTATGGCTTGAGTTTTCATTGCTATGCCGATGATACTCAGATATATTTTTCCTTTGCCCCAGGAACATCCAATGCAGTGGACATACTTAACATCTGTCTGGCTGAGATTAACGACTGGATGGCCTCTAGCTGGTTGTGGCTGAACCCTGATAAGACGGAAGTATTAGTAGTGGAGTTGAACAGAGTTCGTGATAGGATGGCCTCTGACACAGAAACTGGGCTTGTCCTAGGGTCTGTGCCATTGAAGGCCTCCTCTCGGGTGCGCGATCTTGGCGTGATTCTGGACAGAGATTTAACCGTGGAGGACCAAATATCCTCTGTGGTTCGTACCTGTTTTACCATCTCAGAAACATTGCCAGAATTAAACCCCTTGTTCCGTCTCTGGACCTCCCTACTTTGATACATGCCTTAGTCACATCTAGGCTTGATTACTGTAATCTGCGCTCTATCTCGGGTCACGGAGTATTCTCTTTGAAGATTACAGCTGGTGAAAACGCAGCTGCCCGATTGTTGACAGGGCAGCAAAAGTTCTGTCACATTACACCAGTTCTGCGTGAATTGCACTGGCTGCCAGTCAGGTGGAGAGTCCTCTTTAAGGTGGGTCTTCTCACCTATAAGGCCCTACATGGACAGGGCCCTGGCTACCTGTTAGACCTTCTGTCACCTGCCCTCTCCTCGTGTCTTCTTCGTTCATCGAATGAATGCCTATTGACCATTCCCAGAACTAGGCTGAAAACAGCTGGCGATAGAGCTTTTAGTGTCGCAGCCCCAGTTCTGTGGAATTCTTTACCGACTATGGTCAGAGAGCTTCATCGGTGGATGTTTTTAAGGCCCAGCTAAAGACTTTCTTCTACTCTAAGGCATTTAATGTTTAGAGATGGATTTATTGTAAGGTTTAAAAATTTTTGTATTGATTTGTATTTATATGTGAATTTATATTCTTTTATGTTAAATATGTTTGTTTAAATGCTTGTATGGCACCCAGAGCCTCCGGGATTGGGCGTCTTTTAAATAAATTTTGCCTTGCCTTGCCTTGCCTAAATAAATGTTGGACTCTCATCTAAGCCAGATTAGAGGGCTGAAGGGACTCCATTTCTTTAGTGTTAATCAGATTGTGAAGGGTTGTTTATGTTTGTTTTGTCTGGGACTGTTGCTTCACCAAAACGAACTGTTTAATTTTTTTGTCTCTGGTTTTAGGGAGAGTAATTTCAGCAATAGCCCTATCTAGTACCCCCCCCAGCAGGTATGTGAAGGGGAATGGCTTTGTAAAGGCCTAAGGTTATACCTCGCAGGGTATCAATACCTACAAGTTGGGGGGGCATTAAAAAGGTGCTTTGACATCTTCCTATCTTTGTGCACTGGCGTGTGCTTCTGCACCGGTAATACTAAAGGGAGCTTGAGATTCTTGTAACAGGGGCTAGTGGGTTTAATGATCATGGATGGGGTTTTTTTCCTGGTGCAAGGGCTTTATGATTAGAGGGGGAGTGATGTGTCCTGCTTCCTTGAGTCAAGCGAGTCCTGTTGTGGGCGAGGCTCGCATGGCAGACAGGGCACATCGCTTTTTCCTGGCCTTATTATCGCCCACTGAGCTGAGTTCACTTCAATAAGCAAGGTGCGAGAGTTAGGAAACTCTTGATCTTTCTAGTGCTTATGCCTTGCTAACACAGGGTCACTCCTACTGGTTTTCAGGGGTAGATCAGCTGGCGATGTTACGGACTGTTATTGCAATGCAAGTTACTCATCACCTTTTTGCTTTTATATAGGGGGCTTACAAAAATTTTTCTTGTGTTTAGGGGTGAAAGGTTGGGTGCTGGGGGAGAAGGAAATGGTAAATTGATGAATGCTGTTAGCGACAGTGGGGGGATAGGGAGGGTGGGTTTAAAAGTAATCTTTTGGGACTGTTAATGTTATGTCCTGTTTGGGCACTACTAGGGGGAGGGGGGATAGTTGGGGTACAGATGGAGGGTTTGGGCCGGGAGAATGGCACAGCAGTTTCAGAGGTACAGGGGCATCTGGACTACAGTTGTAGTAACTGGCATATGTTTATTCTGGACTCACATTTGTCAATATAGATGGCTAGCAATATTAATTTTGCTTCGTATAATGTGAAGGGGATTAGAAAAAATCCAAGCAATATCAGGTGCTTTAACACCTGATCTTGCTGCATGCTCAGATAACGTTTTTACAAGAATCTCATCTGCTAGACACTGAGGCACTGCAACTCAGGAGACAACAGGTGGGACATGTTTTCAATGCCTCAGGGGCTACTAACAGCTGTGGGGCCATGATGCTGTTTAATAGAGCTGTCCCATTTATTCTCACCCAGGTTTTCAAGGACTCAGAGGGCAGGTACATCTTAGTTCAGGGTAATCTTTGGGCCATGCCGCTATTGCTTGGCAGCATTTATGGGCCAAATGTGGATGATCCCACTTTTTTTATGAAGCTGATTACCACAATTCTTCCCATACTTCCTATTCCCATTATCTTGGGGGGGGCTTTAACTTAGTTTCGGACCCTAACATAGACAGGTCAGGCAGTGGGTCGAGGGGACTGTCCCCATGGTAAAGGGCCTTTAAGGAATTGATGGACCAATGTGGTCTGTACGACGTCTGGCGAGTCTTGCATTCCAACTTCAGGAAATATACTTTTAGTTCGCCAGTACATGGAACGCAGTCTCGCATTGATTTTCTATTAGTCTCTCATGAGCTCTTGCTGGGTGTGTTGTCCACCTCGATCCAACCAGGTCCAGTATCGGATCACTCTCTGGTGTTGTGTAACCTGGCTTTCATTAATATTCCCAAGAAAGAGACCAGATGGACATTAAATGAACAGTTATTAAAAGATGAGAAGTACTGTGGACTGGTGAAGGACCAAATTGCCTTTTTTTATACCAACCCAATAGAAAGTAATAAGCCGGACATTTTATGGGGAGTCTTTAAGGCCTATATAAGAGGCATTCTTATTAGCTTAGTTACAAAGTGAATGAGGGCGCAGGAAGCAGAGTTATTGTCATTACTGTCTCAAATACGGGAATTAGAAGCTAAACAGCCAAACAACATTTCTCAGGAGGAGAGATGGAAATTATTAGTAATTAATGATAGATATTTGGGATTGTTAAGGGAGAAAGCAGAGTTGGCTATCATCCGTACTAAAGCCAGTTTCACGGATCAAGGAGAAAAGCGAGGCACTTGCTGGCTTTACGCCTAAAGCAGCAAGAGTCTGCAAGATTTATACCTCCAATTAGGGTACAGGCAGATGGGACCCTGAGGGTATCCCCTTCAGAGATAGTGCAGGAATTTGCTACATATTACGAGCAATTATATAGGGACATGGATAGTCCTCCCTCTATAGAAGAGTTAGAGGTGTACTTCAGGGATGCTCGCCTTCCTTCTTTGTCAAACTCTCAAAAAAATTGCATATCCTCCCCTTTATCGCAGGAGGAAATTTCAGCTGTTATAATGGCCCTGCTCTCGGATAAAGTTCCGGGACCTGATAGGTTTCATACTTTGTTTTATAAAGTTTTCAGAGAACAATTATTGCCTGTGTTACATCGTCTCTATCTCCACATTCTCTCCAGGGTGGTAGTAGATACTGTCTTGTTTGAAGCCCTGATAGTCCTATTACCCAAACTGGATAAGGACCCAGCACTGGTTCAGAGCTACAGGCCAATATCCCTGTTGAATTAAGATGTCAAAATTATTTCGAAAATATTGGCGGATAGACTAACCCTGGTGCTCCCGGACCTGATTGGTATGTCTCAGGTTGGGTTCATGAGGGGACACTCATCCTCAGATCACCTGCGCACCCTCTCGCACGTCTTCTCAGAGTCCAGGGATGCTACCTTTCCCACAGGACTGGTCTCCCTGGACGCCGAGAAGGCATTCGACCTGGTAAACTGGAATTTTTTATTTCAAGTTCTTAGTGCATTTGGATTCCCTGCATGTTCATAGACTGGATCAGGGTGCTATATCAGTCTCCCTCTGTGAGGATTTCAGGTTATGGGTCCTTTTCTAAATCCTTCATGCTACAGTCCGGTACAAGACAGAGATGCCCCCTTTCTCCCTTACTTTTTAATCTTTATTTAGAACCCCTTATTCAAAACATTCTTAACAATACGGGAATACAAGGTATTCCCATCAGGAAGAAAGTGGTGAAGATAACAACATATGCTGATGATCTCCTCCTACATTTGGCCCACCCGGTAACATCTTTTTTTTTTTTTTTTTTATTTGGTTGTTTAACCAGGTATAGCACACTAAGTGGAAAGCTTTTTTTGCAGGAGCGACCTAGGAGCACAAGGAGGTTAAGTGACTTGCTCAGGGTCACACAGTATGCAAGTGGAAGCTGTGGGATTCAAACCCAGGTCTGGTCTGCTGGATGTCACCAGATTTGCAGTTCAGAGCCTTAGACCACTGCGCTATACTGCCTCCTATCTATTCTGAACATGTTAAGGGAGATTACTAAATTTAGTCATTTTTCTAATTATAAGCTAAATGCCAACAAGACGTCCTTTTTTCCTCTTAACCATAAGGTTTTCAAGACAGACATTGTCCCTTTGGGACTGTGTTGGTCACCCCGGGTTATTAAATATCTAGGTATAAAGTTAACGCGTGACACTTCCCTGTGGTTTAAAGAAACTTTAGAGCCTCTTTCTCAGGTGATTATACAGGATCTAGAGAGATGGGACAAGCTTCCAATTTCATTATGGGGTTGCATCAACACAATTAAGATGAATGTATTCCCCATCTTTTTAACCCCATCACATCTTAACTCATTTGTTCCTTTATCCTGGTTTCAGAAAATGCATAAACTCTTTACTAAGTTCATCTGGTCTAATAAGCATTCCAGGTTGGCGTACCACAAGTTAGCTGCCCCTAAAAATGAGGGTGGGTTGTGGATTCCTCATTTGGCAATCTATTACTGGGCTAGTCACCTTGCTAAGTACCTGAAATGGGTAAGGACGGGTCCAGAAAACCTGAGATCAGTTTAGCTTAACATTGAATTAGACTTTATCCAGGCTATGAACATGGACCCCTCGACCATGCTTTTTGTTAAAGTCTCTCACTTGCAGAATGTTAATAAATGTCCCACTATCATGACTTCAGTAAAAGTTCATTCACAACTGTGTTCCTTCCTGAGATACAACCCAAGCAAAGACCTGTCTCAATCTATCTGGAATTCTCTGGCCTTTACCATAAATAAGCAAAAATTTTCTCGTACATGGTTGCCTCAGTTAGGAGAGGGGATAGTCTCCTCATTTCTGGATGAGTCCAGGGTTTGGCTCCCGTTCACCGAGAGATTATCAATAAGTTCAATATTCTGGTTTCTCAGGTATTCAGGGCTATTCAGCTGAAGCATTTGTTAATTACGTTTTTTGGTACCGTCCCTCCCCGCTCATCGGCTTTTGCATTGGTACGTGAACTTTCCTTTCTTCTTGAATCCTCAGGGGTTATCTCTAAGATATACCAAGTACTGTACCAATGGTGGTTTGGGAGTGGTAATGGCCCTACCAGTTTTTGGTACCCATTTTTTTCCCAATATAACTTTAACTGGTTGGCTCTCTGGATGTACTGTCATAAATATGTGTCCCAAGATAGACTACACCTTATGCAATTTCATATTTTGCACAATTTGTACTATACTCCAGTTAAACTGGTGAAATAGGGCCTCCTCAATACAGATAGGTGCACTAGGTGTTCCCAGGAAGCAGGGTTGCTTTTTCACATATTCTGGTTGTGCCCCAGGATAGCTTCATTATGGGATCTAATTAAAATCAACCTGAGCCCTAAATTGGGATTACAGGACTGTTTCACACCTGACATCTGCCTCCTAGGAGACTTGTCTTCCATTAAGGTCAAAATCCGGAGATTTCATATATGTATGATTGCACTCTCGGTTAAAAAAATTATTCTCAGGCATTGGAAAGAAGAGACTTGTCCAACATGCCAGGAATGGACCCAAGAGATCCTAGCAAATCATCGCACAGAGAAGGCTATTGCAAGCCTCCATAATAGGTTACACAGGTATAAGCATATTTGGGATCCCCTTCACACTTTAGTTACCTCTGCTAGGGTATAATGTGCAACCGATTATCTGTTTCCTCAACTTGTCTTCAGTTAATATGGGTAGTTTGTTACTACAATATATGAAGGAACTGCTGTGACGGGGGTAGGGGGGTTTTGGGGGCAGTGTTGGATTGTACTACAAATTTGCTGTTCATACTTGTTTTACTGCCTCTTATATTGTGGAAAATGTGGTGAATAATGTTTGAATTGAAAACCAAATTGGAGAGGCTGTTAGATATCATGGATGGTCAAATGGTTCTACAGCTGTATGGCAACTACTTTCTCAATCAACATCCCTGTCAAGGGGAGGTTCAAGATTGGTCTGTAGTTCACATGGCAGTCTGGGTCCAAAGAAGCTTTCTTCAAGAGGAATGTCACTGCCGCCTCCTTCAGGGAGCTAGGAAACTCACCAGTTAGTTCCATGGTAGTTCTGTGCTAGTACCAGGCCAAGGATGTCGCCACAACCCAAAATCAGGGTAGTTGGTCCCAGATCCAAACTACAGCACAAAGGGCACATACCCTGGACAATCTGCATGATGTCCACAAGCTTGGGCTGGTGGAGGTACTCCATAAAAACTGAGGGGCAGTGCCCAAACACCGGCTCAGAGCAACGCCCATAAAGTGTGCCGGTTGGAGTACCACCATGATGTCGACCACCTTATCCGTAAAGAATAGAGCAAGCTCCTCACACTCAACTTGTGAAAATGCTTTTTGGACCTGTGGACAGGCTGGGCTGCACAGTCTGTCCACGATTCAAAAAAGCTGAGCTGGTTGGTTCTGAGCAGCCTCAATCTCCCCGGGCAAGAACTCTGCCTTCTTACAAGTGATTGTGGATTGATAGGTTTGATAATGGTCCATCAATCTAAGGTGACTGGCATCAAGGGTGGATCTCAGCCAGCAGTGCTCTAACCTTCATCCTAGTTGCTGCATCTCCCTCAAGGACCCATCAAACCAAAGGGGCTGAGGGTGAAGGGAGAGAGGGAGAACTCAGACAGGAGCAATGACATCCACAGCCACAGAAATGGCCATATTATGGGACATCACTAGGGCTTCTGGGTCATTGTTTGCCGATGGAAGGGCTGATAGGTCAAGCACTGCCGCCAGGCCTTCAGAGCTTACATCTTGTAAAGGATGGTACCTGACCATCTCCACAGGGGTAGGCTTACAAAGGGGGGTGCAAAACCTGACCTGCACGGTGTAGTGATCAGATCATCTGACTGGTTGCACCCCCAGATCCGAGGCTTTGACCCCCAGGAGGAAAACTAAGTCAAGAGAGTGACTGTATTTATGGGTAGCAGTGGAAACAATCTGTGAGAGGTCCAGAAATGTCACCAACTGGAGGAAGTGCTGACCACATTGCAAGAGTTCATCATTGACACATTGCTGATATTGTTGGGATATCAGACTTGACATGCATCACCAAGACCTGGCTGGACAAAAATGCTTGTCTGGTTTTGGAGTCAGTAGTTCCATCTGGGTACTCAGTAATACAGCGCCCAATATTGGATGGTAGAGTGGGGGTGCAGCTATCTGTTTTAAGATGGAATTGGGCCTTGTACAGGTACCAGTGGGGGCCACCAGATCCTTTGAGTGAATCATGGGCACAGGTGTGAGTTGCAGGATTCTTCTAATCTACCATCCATCTGGAGATGGGAAAGTTTTCCTGCAAGAGATTCCAGACTTCATGAATGAAATAGTGTTGGAATCCTCCAGGTGGTTGGTCCTGGACGATTTCAATGCCTGGATTGATGATGAACTCTCACCTTTTGGTCAGAACTTCCTCCAACTGATGATTTTGTTGGGATTTACACAGGAGCTACTGCTGCGACCCATAATCAGGGTCATTCTTTGGATTTGGTGTTCCTCCTGGGGATGAAGATCTCTGATCTGGTGATAGAACCAGTCTGATGGTCTGACCATCATATCATAGGATTCAATTTCCTGGCTCCCCCCAATAGACCTGCCCCTTTGGAGATTGTCCAGTACCACCCTCTAAAAGGTGTAATCCCTGAGGATCTAATGAGTGTGCAGGACCAATCAAATAGGCTGGTGAAATGCTCAGATCCAGGGGACCTGGTATTGTGCTATAATGGTGCAGTATCTGGAATATATGGAATATATTTGGAGTATATGGAAGAAGCCAGAAGGGGAAGGAAGGAAACATATTCAATTCAGTGCTTTAGAGTAACTGGTAATTGCTATTTTTCTTTTAAACTTAGATTGTGGGCTTTTAGTGACACTATACTTTCTTTGTTGTCTTTACTTATAATTATTTTTGGGCTGTTGAAAATTTAAAACATAGTGGTGGTGTAATTCTGTGCTGTCTTTAATTGCTGCAAATTTTATCTTGGCTTGTCTGACTGCCCTGTAGTTGGGTGAAAGGTGTTAATTGTCTGGCCTCTGACCTCAGCTATGTGATAACTGGAGGTGGGGCTTAGTCAGAGTTAAAGTAGCAAGCAGAGTTTTATTTTCTCAGAAGAAGCCAGAAGGGGAAGGAAGGAAACATATTCAATTCAGTGCTTTAGAGTAACTGGTAATTGCTATTTTTCTTTTAAACTTAGATTGTGGGCTCTTAGTGACACTATACTTTCTTTGTTGTCTTTACTTATAATTGTTTTTGGGCTGTTGAAAATTTAAAACATAGTGGTGGTGTAATTCTGTGTTGTCTTTAATTGCTGCAAATTTTTGCCCCCCCTCCTTCCCCCAACTCTTAATTATATGCCCTGTTAAATCTGACTGGCAGGAGCTAAACACAGGGTATAGCAAGGGGTGTGAAGTAGGAGGGGCATAAGGGGGAAGAAGCCCACCCTCAGCACAAGTGTTTTGACTCGTTTATTTATTTATTGGTTTCTTTTTCTTTAAAAAAAAATTATCTGAGGATCAGTGGCAGGATTTTTAGTACAGTAAATTAATAAAAAGGGAACTAGGAGAGCTTCAGTAGCAGACAAGTAGTCGAATTGCAGTATATTGTGGGGAGTGGTGCAATGCAGTGGCTGTGGGGCAGCCATATTCAGGCAGACCTTCTGGGCACTGAGGTGCTGCCCTATCTGCATGCATCTCTCTGGACTGCGGGATGAGGTTGCCAGACTCAGAGCAGAAGTAAACTGGGTCAGGAGTACCATCACCCCTACCCAGGGACTACCCAGTCCAATGCAACTGCCTCAAAGGATGCCAAGAAAGAGGAGCACTTGGATGACAGTGGGCTCAGGGAGGGTTAGAGCAGTCAGGCAGAGGCACATCCCAGATCCTATTCCACTCAAGAACTCATATGCCACACTGGCAAATGAGGACAACCAAATAGAGGTACCCAGAGAAGTGGAAGGAAAGGATGTGGAGATTAACCAAGGAGGTGACCTCAGCGGGGAAAGCAGTGGACCTCAGAGGAGGAGGAAGTGAATCCTGGTAGGGGACTCCATCATAAGAGGGATCCAGCTAGGAACACAGGAGGGGGAGAACAGGGAGGTGAGGTGCCTACCAGGTGCCACAGCATTGAGGGATGGAAGGAAGATCCTGGGGATCACTGGGAAGACAAGACAGAAGGGTGAGCTGGATGTCATTATCCACCTAGGTACTAATGACCTGGAAAATGGGGAGCCAAAGGAAGTTCAGGAAGAGTTTAGGAAACTGGGAAGGGGTCTCAAGCAAGTAGCTACTTCTGTCACTTTCTCAGAAGTACTACCTGTGAGAGGCAAGGGAGAGCATAGAGTGCATGCACCAGGCACTTTAACTCATGGTTGAAGAACTGGTGCTGTGAGGAAGGGTTTGGATTCATTGGTGACTGGGGACCCATCTGGAGGGATGGAGGTTTGTTCAAGCCCGGCGCCTGCATCCATCCTGGAGAATCCAAGCACTCAATGATAAGTTTAAATGTTACATTGACAAGCATTTAAACTAGCAAAGGGGTGGCAGGCCAGCAAGGAGGGTACCTACTTGCTCACCCCCACAGCTAGCAGTGGAACCAGTGAACCAGAGAATGGCTATCTCTGCAAAGCAGTGTGCAGAAGATGGAGATTAGTGCCCAAGAGGTGGATAAGCAGAAAAGGGGCAAACTTCAGCAGAAGGGCAGACAGCAAGGAGAACCAGGGATAAATGACCACCAAGGAAGGGGCTGGAGTAGAACAGTGAAACAGTCTAGGGAGGTCAAATCATGGAAAGCCATGTGTGCAAATGCCAGGAGCCTTAGCAACAAGATGGAAGATCTGGAGGCTGTCATGGTACAGTCAGACCTGGACATTGTGGCCATCACTGAAACCTGGTGTAATGATAACCATGACTGGGAGATGGCCATACCTGGCTACAACATATTCAGAAGAGACAGAGCAGGCAGGAAGGGAGGAGGTGGCATTGTATGTGAAAAATGACATAAGGGCCACAGAGATCCAGGAGGAACAAAATGGGAGAGATACTGTGGGTTAAGCTGGAAAGGAAAATGGGGCAGCCATCTGCACAGGTGTGGTCTATAGACCACCAGCCCAGGAGGAAGAAACAGATAGGGAACTGATGCTAGCCATCCAAAGGATGGCAGACAAGGGTGAGGTAGTACTGGTTGGAGACTTCAATATTCCAGAAGTGAACTGGAGCATCCCAGCAGCAGCATCAACTAGGAGCAGATTTATCCTGGAATCCCTTCAGGGTGCCTTCCTCAAGCAACTGGTCATGGAACCAACTCGGCAGAAGGCAATACTGGACCTTGTGCTCACAAACAGGGACAGTGTGATGGGGGTAACAGTGGGGGAGCACCTGGGAAACAGTGACCACCAGTCATTGTGACTTGAAATCACAGAAAGAGCAGAACCAAATCACACAAAAACACGTATCCTGGATTTTAGGGGGGCAGACTTTGGGAAAATGGGGAGATACTTGAAAGAGGCATTAAGGGGAATGGGACAGGAATCAGGGGTTGAGGAACAGTGGGCAGTATTTAAAATGGGGATTAAAAAGAACAACAGAAGTATGCATTAAGCAGGTTAGCAAGAGGAAAAGGAAGAGGAGCCCATTATGGTTTTCCAAAGAGGTAGCAAAGAAAGTGAAGCCAAAAAGATTGCATTCAGGCAACACAAAAAGACACAGGCAGAAGGGGATTGGGAGAAGTACCAGGAGAAGCAAAGGGAGGCAGGGAGGTCAGTAAGGGAAGCCAAAGCTCAGACAGAAGAACACATTGCAAAATCAGTGGGTAGAGGGGACAAAACCTTTTACAGGTACATAAGTGGAAAAAGAAAGACAAAGGGAGGGATAGTGAGACTGAAGGGGGAGGATGTGGGCCACGTGGAGGATGACAACAGTAAAGCTGACATATTGAACAGGTACTTCTGCTCAGTCTTTACTGAGGAAGAGGCGGGTAATGGGTCTGAAGGGAGTATAAGGGGTGAGAATGGTGCAGAAATGGACACAAGTCCCTTTACACGAGAAAGGGTCCTGAAGGAACTGAAAGTAATAAGAGTTGATAAAGCAATGGGGCCAGATGGGGTGCACCCCAGGGTCCTTAAAGAACTAAGGCGAGGTGGTGGCTGAACCTCTGGGTGTCCAGTTTAGCTGATCACTGGAAACAGGGGAGGTACCCAAAGACTGGAGGACAGCAGATGTAGTCCCCTTATACAAAAGTGGGAACAAAGAGGAAGCAGGGAACTACAGACCAGTCAGTCTCACCTCGGTAGTGGGGAAGATCATGGAAGCACTACTGAAGGAGAGATTGGTGGAACATCTGGTTGTCAATGGACTACATGACCCAAGGCAGCATGGTTTCACCAGGGGGAGGTCATGTCAGACCAACCTCATTGAATTTTTTGACTGGGTGACTAGGGAGGTGGATCAAGGGAGGGCAGTGGACATGGCCTATCTGTACTTCAGCAAGGCCTTTGACACTGTGCCACATAGAAGACTATTACACAAACTGAGGAATATGGGTGTGGGCAGGACAGTAGTGTGGTGGGTAGGTAACTGGCTGGGTGGCAGGACACAGAGGGTGGTGGTAAATGGCTGACACTCCACAGAGGGAAGAGTGACCAGTGGGGTACCACAGGGATCAGTGCTGGGACCGGTCCTATTCAACATCTTCATCAGTGACATTGTGCAGGACCTAGAAGGCAGAATTTCACTGTTCGCTGATGACACAAAGCCTGTAACAGACTAGACACACCAGAGGGTGTAGACAGAATGAGAAGCGACCTACAGAAACTTGAAGAATGGTCAGGGGTTTGCAGTTGAAACTCAATGCAAAGAAGTGCAAGATAATGCATATGGGGCACAAAACCCTGGCACAATATATCAGTTGAGGGGTGAGGATATAGCATGCACCAAGCAGGAAAGGGATCTTGGGGTTGTCATCTCTGATGACCTCAAGGTAGGAAACAGTGTGACAAGGCAGCAGGTAAAGCAAATAGGATGCTGGGATGTATAGGCAGGGCATCAGCCAGCAGGAAAAGGAGGTCATAATTCCACTATACAAGACACTAGTGAGGCCCCACCTGGAGTACAGTGTACAGTTCTGGAGACCATACCACGTAAGGACATAGACAGGGTAGAGAAGGTTCAGAGGAGGCAACAAAGATGGTGCATGGATTGCATCACAAGTCCTATGAAGACAGGTTGAAGGAACTTACATGTACTCCCTGGAGGAGAGGAGGGAGAGAGGATATGATAGAGACATACAAGTATCTTACAGGGAGGAACAGGGTGCAGGAAAATGCTATTTTAAGTGAAAAGATGTTCCAGGACTAGGGGCATGGGATGAAGTTGGAGGGAGACGATTCAGAGGAAACATGAGAAAGAATTTCTTCACAGAACAGGTGGTGGACAAGTGGAACACCCTGCCAGAAGAAGTGGTGGGGGCTGAAACAATCACGGGATTTAAGAATGCATGGGATAGACATAAAGGAATTCTGGAAGTCAGGGGTAAGGGGCAACAGACTTCTAGGAAAACAAACTGAACTTACAAGCTCAAATGGGCAGACTGGGTGGGCCATAGGCCCTTATCTGCCGACACTGTCTATGTATCTATGTATCTATGTATTTGATGCCCTGGATTTAGTAGCTCCTGTCTGGGTTGCCCACCCACTCTTCATCTTTGGTCCCCTTGGTGTGATGTGACCTTGAAGGAGTTGAGGCAAGATGGGCGAAGGTTGGAATGGTGTTGATGGAAATCTGGTTTGGAGGATGACAGGCTTAGACTGTTGGCAAATTATGTGGACTATCAATCAGTAATCTCCCATAAGAAGGCAGAATTCCTGTCCAGGGAGATTGCTGCAGCAGAGAATAAACAGGCTCAGCTCTTCTGGACTGTTGACTGGTTGTGCAATCCAACCTGTCTTCAGAATTGGAGAGCTTTTTCACAATTGAAGTGTGATGAGTTTGCTCAATTCTTTGCAGACAAGATTGCCACCATCAGGTCAGAGATCTATCTGGCCCATTCAAATGAATGTTGTGAAGGTTGGTAGGAGATTGCAGGCAGCCAGCCAATCTGGACAAACTTTGACCAGCCAGCAATCATGAATATTATGAAGAATGTCCAGGGCTTGTGACCTACTTGCTGTACTTTGGACCTTGGTCCAACCCACCTCCTTGTGGGGTGTGTGGAGGTCATCAGGCCAGTCCTAATAGAGTTATTCTGGTGCTCATTGGAAAAGGGTGTGTTTCCTAACCCCTTGAAGGAGGCAGTGGTGACATCCCTTTTGAAAAAATCTTCCTTCGACCCAGACTGTCTCGCTAATTACAGACCAATCTCTAACCTGCCCTTTGTGGGGCAAGATTATTGTGAAGGTAGTCATGTTGCAGCTTGAGGACTTTCTCACCACCCATGAGGTCTATGATCCTCTTCAGTCTGGTTTCAGGAAGAGGCATAGTACCAAGACAGCTCTGGTTCAGGAACTTAATGATCTCCTTATAGGGAGAGATCAGAGGAGCCATTCAGTCTTGGTGCTTCTTGATTTCTCTGCAGCGTTTGACACCATAGGCCATGGGGTGTTGTTGGAATGTCTGCAGCTATTCTGTGGACTGTCTGGGACAGTCCTCAGATGGTCCCATTCTTTCTTTATGGGTAGGACAGAGAATGGGGTTGGGGATTTTCTTTTCTCAGCCCATCTCTCCCTGTAGCATCCCACAAGGCAGTTCAGAGGGGATTGGACATTATGGCAATGGACCCTGATGTGTAAGTAAGGGCTAGGTGGGTACCAGGTGGTGAGTGCTGCGTGTGAGGGTTGGGTGGGGGGAATTAATAGCCACAAAAGACACTGATGAGTGGTTTTGTTTTTGCATGCTTGAAAAAAATTGAAAAAGGACCAAGGAGTCCAGTTCTTGACACTGGGAGATTGGGCACCCCCAGTGTCAATGTTATGTTTCTCTATGGAAGGGTGGTGGGTGTTGAGAGGAATGATTCAAAGAAAGGAGGGAAACAGCTTATAAAAAAAAAAGGACAGGGATTCTAGTTTGCAACACTGGGGTATTGTGCAACCCCCAGTGTCAATTTTATTTTTCAGGGGGGTCAGGAAGTCTTGCCTTGTCTTGGTCCACTGTGGCTGGGTCACAGGTGAGTAGATTTTGTAGCAGTGGGTAGGATCATTTTTGTTGGGGGGCTGTACTGGAGATATAGGGGCAACAAGAGTGCACACAAAGATAAGTGGTGCTAGGGAACCACACCAAACAAATCTGAAAAAAGTCCCAAGCATGCACTAAAGTCTCATAGGACCCCACACTTGCTTAAAGTTTTACTAACATTTTATAGTGACCATACAAAACAAACAAACACCTGACATGTTTCAGATGTTACTCCTTTTTCAAAATCTAACTGGTAGCAACTGAGACACTCATCAAATAGAAAGACATACAATATGTGATACTAAGCACCACATGAAATATTTATTAAAAACAATTTAATCATTCTAGTTTAAAAACCTGTGTTTTATTGTATGGAAAGGTGATTTACATACTTTTAAGGAATTTGTGACATTTATACATGAGCTCACCCCACATTTAAGATTTCCCTATCATAGAAAGCATTATATATTTGGACACATGCATGTGTGGTTCATTTTATGTTGGAAAAACTAAATGAAAATTTAAAGACAGAGTAGGGGAGCATATTAGGGCAATAGGGAGACAGGACTCCACATATGCTACAGCTTCCCATGTTATGGAAGTACCAGATCTAAGAACTCATATTTTTAGTTTTATAGCCATTGACAAAGTGAATTGTAATCCGAGAGGATTTAATTTTAAATATTTTATGTTAATCAGAGGGAATTTCTGGATCCTAACTTTAAGGGAAAATGAAGTTAAATAAATAAATAAGGGAAAATAAAAAAAAGACTTAATACACAATTGGACATTTATCCGTAATTGAAAATGAGGTGATAAGTCTTGGTTTTGCTTTCCTTCCCATAACCAAAGTCACTGAAAATGTTATGATAGGCAATGGGAGCCTTTAGATATATTTAAGTGGAATGACAACCTAAATGAATCTTTGCTGATTTGCACTTGTTTGCCACAGCCCTGAATATTTTTTCATGTCATGGTCCATTTATTTTCCTTTCTCCTCTTCCCTTTCCCCAGTTGTTTTGTTCCTCTCCTTGTATGGTTTTCTGTTTATTGTCTAAGTGGTTGTATACCTTTTGCCCCAGAATCTTTGGTTTCCCCTTGTTACCCCCCATCCTGCATTTTTTTTAGTTTACGGGTTTGGCATACCCCATCCAAGGTTTAAATTTATGTCCTTGACTCAAATGATATTAACATTACTTAAAAACAAGTTTGTTTCTTGATTTAAACATTTTATTGGGTGACATTTTTTGAATAATACACGTCTTTAAAAAATAATTATTACATTGGTTTTAATAAATTCTTCATGTGGTGCTCAGTATCACATGGCATATGCCTTTTTATTTAATGAGTGTCTCAGTTGTCACCAGTTAGCCTTTGAAAAAGGAGTTACATCTGAAACATGTCAGGCATTTGTTTTTTTGTATGGTCACAATAAAATGTGAGTAAAACTTTAAGCAAGTGTGGTGTCCTTCTATGAGGCTTTTGTATGTGCTTGGAACTTTTTTCAGATTTGTACTGGAGATATGTTGGGAGGTGAATGGGTTTTCAGCAGCAGGTGAGCTGGTTTATTTTGCACGGGCCTTGGGCAGGGATGTTCCAGGAGGCTGGCAGGCTTTAAAGCAGTGTTGGGATGTTTGCTACATGATCAGTTTTGCATGGGACTGAGTCAAAGATTTGTTGGGAGATTAGCAGGTTTTGGCAGTGTGCTCTTTAGAGCTTTACCCCTGTATTTTCTAGAGGTTCACCATTACTCTTAGAGCTGTTTAGTTAAAAGCTCATTGCAGCCTAGCCTTTCACACATTTGTTCTGGGTAGAGTAAACAAACTGTCAAAAAACACAATCACAATTCAAGCACAAAACATGCTCTGCAACTCATAACAAGGCTTTGAGGTGTATTTCTTCTTTAGCAGAATGGGGGATAATGATAACTTTACTGATGAAATTTGAATTGATTGGTGTGACCGCAGATGTTTTAAATATGTGCCATGCAGCAGTTTGCAGTACTGGGGGATTGGGAAACCCCAGTGTCACTGTTATGTTTTTTGGGGAGGTGTGGGGTGCCGGCTGCTGACAGGGAGGGTCGGGTGGAGGGAGGAAAAATATTTATGCTAAAAAGAAGGCAGTAAAGACAGAACATGGCACAGTCTGCCTTGTCCAAGATTATTGCAAAACACAACTGCACATTCGCAAGCAGTCGCACATGTGCAGCACAGCTTGGTGACCATTTTCAACATGGCAGATTGTGCCATGTTCTGCCTTGACCTCCAACTAAAGTAAAATAGTGCTGTGCCACTGCTAATGGACAGAGTGGAGTGCTTCACAGATGTGGAGGTGACTGTGAGGCAACTCCACAATGCTGCTCAGTCAGAAAATTCTTCCTTTTCTGATCACAGGAGGTCTAGAGGGCTTCAACCATTGCAGTCCTAAACTTATGAATGGCCCAACCATCAGACACAAAAATGATAGCATTTATGTGTTAAACCTCCAGACACCTCACATGCTAGGGGAATGTGATTATATGAGTTTTCTTAACATAAAAATAAATCCTGCCATGAGATTCTCTCATGAATATGTGTTATCAACACGTACACTTGAATTAACTTAATTTTACTTACTCATTACTGTTATTGTTCCCCTTTCTCTTTTGATGCATAACCGACAACATGGCCTAATTTCTACTTGTACTTCCAAAAATACATTTATTTTAAGATGGAGAGAGATCCCACCATAATTGTTTTTTGTTCAAGGAATTGCTTTTCTTGTGTAAATATTATGGTTTCTTCATATATTGCAAAAAATATATATTATTGTGGTTATTTATTTTAAAGTGTTAAGTCCTAAAGTCTGATATGCAAAACCATATACAGATTTGTTTGCTAGTACATGATCTTACGACCCTGTACAAGTCACTGTCAAACATGGGAAACTTACTTTATCATTGATTACCATGGTTTTTCTAACTCGTTCAGAATACATGTTGGAAAAGATTATAATTCAGAGGGCTTAATCTTGAAAAATTCCATATGAAATTTGACTAAGAATAGTATTCAAAAGGAAAAAATAATTATTCATTAAATAAACTGCTCCATCAAGAAATGAGAGTTAAAGAGTACAGCAATACATTGTATATATTTTGAAGAACTGGATTTGACTTTGAAAAACAAAAAAGATACACTAGGTAACTACCAGTAACAGTATGCTCCTAGAATAAAGGAGGACATACACTAAAAGAAGTTAAACAGAAAAACAACATATCACAGCTGTTATATCTTTCAATCCAATCTTCACATGTGTGACTAATACAGTTATTACAGCTGTAACTTAACTAGAATCTGTAAAGTGCTTAGCTGGGTGCATATTAAATATCTGGCAATACTGGCAACTGGAAATATTTTATATGGGATCAGAGTGTATACCAATGGTTACTTGAATGAGGAAACTGCCAATGTGATTAATGCAATATTTATATTTTACCAGGAGAGCACCCATAATATCATCATAAGCAGACACAATATGACTACATTTGATTAATATCTGAATTAAATAAGAAGCCATGAAAGCCTTTATCAAGACTAGACACTGAAAACCATTGTCAGATCATGGACAATAATTACTACATTCTAAAATAATTTTACATTTTTATCAGCATCTATTCTCATTCATGTTCAGACTTTTTACACACTATTAGGAAAATCGTGAAAGGACAATGTTGATGTGCTCGTAGAAATTGTAGTAGTGAAGCTATCTACAATTTAGAGAAGGGGTGCAGTCTTGACTCTATTAGTGAGAACAGACATTTTGCAGAGGCTAAGCAGCATTCAGGTCAATCAATCAATCAATTTATTGGTAAGCAAAATTGAGAGGAAAACATTCTTTTAGAACTGTGATCAAGAAAGTTGTATATGCTGTACTGTACAAAGATATACGTAGAACAACAAAGTACAGCATTTCAGTAAAAGGTGCATCTGAAACATATCAACATTTATCTGTAGCATTCACAGTGGCTTTATAGCAACAATGTTGACAAGGCTTTAAAATGAGATCTTCTTTATGACAGGCATGTTAAAGATCTTAGTAATAGCCCACATTTTATCATTACATATAGGCCTCATACATTTAAACCTGAACATATAATTAAAAAAAAGGTTGGAATATTCTGTGTGCAGATACTTTTCATAAGTTAGTTACTAAGGAACCACCCCTTAAAAAGCAGCTGATGTCTTAGGGAAAAACTTTGAAAAACATAATGACTGGACACAACAGCTTCTGTTTCATATACAGTATATTCTATAAAGTTCTGCTCCCCATTATTTTTTACTGAAGAAATTCACACTTATACAAGATAGTTATACCTTAAAATGCATCTGCTTCTATAGCTTACTCCCTACTTGAAAGCATAATGCTCTGTTATAATATCACAGTGTGTTGCCATGGTAAAATATGGGATGTCACAAGCACAGTATTGCAACATCAGGTTGGGAAGAAGCAATATGAGCTGATGAACCCTCAAGGAGCATCTATCCTGTTTTCATGCATATGACCTTAGTAATAAATAAGAGAGATAAGAAATACAGAACTAATGAGAAATATAAGCTGCTTCGTGTCAAAAAATACTGTTTTCCAAAGTTTTTCTTGAGGCGTCGGTGGCTCTTTAAGCTTTACAAGTGAGTTAGAAACCTAAGGGCCACCTACTAAGTAGTTTCTGAAAAAAATAAATCAAACTATACTTGATTACCAGGATCCCTACATTATTTGTTTTAATTGTGGTCACTGTATTCATTGTCCCGGATTCCCCCCCTTTCCCCTCACAAAATGACAGAGACCATTGTTTGTTGTTGTGCTCAGATTGGCAATTAATTTATTTATATTCATAATTCCATATTCCATTTCTTTATTATCATATTTTCAGAAATTTCATTTATTTCTATCCATATATCAATCTCTGATTATCCCTCCCCAGGTGAAAACCTAGGTGCCTTCTTCTTCTCCTTTTCCACTAGGTAACAGTGAATACCGAGACCACTTTTTCCTTCATCTTCTTCCTCTTCTTGTGTTATTCCTTTTTTCTTCCCCTCTCCTCTCCTTCCCCCCTTTTCCCCTTTTTCCCCTGCCATCCACCTTTGGAAGTCCATAACCATATTATCACCTGCCATCCACTTTTAGCAGTCCAAACTGTCCCACTGGACGCGTCTGTCATCCACCCTAACAGACCCACCATACAGTAATCTTGATTGTCTTCCTCTCTTGCTCTGCCTAGTATTGTGGGTGGGAGCGATCAAAAACTCCAGCAAAAAGTGGCTGAGGCCCCCCTTGTGTTGTCCCTTATGTACCTCCCTTCCTCCCTCCCCTTCCTGTTACCTGCCCATTCTTCTGGCCCTTAGGCCCTCCCCTTCCTTCCCCCCTCCCTTCCTGAGCACAACCATTCTAAGAAGGAGGGAAGGGGTGCACCAGGACAACCTGGTCTGCCCCTTAAAGGGCAAACTCCATTGTCCCAGATTCCCCCCTTTTCCATCACAAAAAGACAGAGACCATTGTTTGTTGTTCTGCTCAGATTGGCAATTTATTCATATTCATAATTCCATATTCCATTTTCCATTTCTTTATTATCATATTTTCAGAAATTTCATTTACTTCCATCCATATATCAATCTCTGATTATCCCTCCCCCAGGTGAAAACCTGGGTGCCTTCTTCTTCTCCTTTTCCGCTAGGTAATGGTGAAAACTGAGACTGCTTTCTCCTTCATCTTTTCCCTCTTCTTGTGTTATTCCTTTTTTCTCCCCCCTCCCCCCCTTTTTCCCCACTAGCCAGTCTCCAGCTTGCATTGGATGGCTGGCTTCCCCCATACTTAGGGTATCACTTTCCCTTACCTCAGGGAAGATCCTTTTTATTCTTTCCTTCTTTCTTTTTTTTTATTTCTCATTTTTTGCACGTTTCTTCTATGCTTCTGTAAAGCCCATTGTTTCTGTATTGAATATGTCTATGGCTAGGTCTGACAAGTGCACACCATCTGAACTGTAAAAGTCTTCTACTCATTCTTCTGCCCCCTGCAGTATCACCTGTCCTCCCATCTGCCTTACCAATGTCCCCATCCTTCTATTGATCTTTCTCCTGGCCCTCTCCACCGCCCTATGGCTGTGCTCCTGCCTCCATACCCTTCTTGGTATCATATCTGACCAGGCAAGGCACACCTGAGGCCACCACTGTCGTATTGGGCCTAAATCCCTTTTTATCTGTAAGTATGTATCTACCCATGGCCTGACTGCCAGGTCATTGTCCCCAGATGTATAATAATTAGGTCTGGACTGGGGTGCTGTCCCTTGAGTTCCTTCAAGATGGGAAGCAGCTGTGCCCATCTCATCCCCCATATGCCATGCCAGACCAGCCTACACTGTTTCACATCTTGATACAGCTGATTTCCCCCACCTTCTTCTCTGCTCTTTTTCCAGCCCAATAAATATAGGAATGGCCGCAGATCCAGACTTCCGTGATCCTCCCTCTACCTATGGGGTTCAAGCAAAATTAATTATTTTACACATGCTCTTAGTGTCATCACCGTATTATCCCCCCATTCTTTGCCCTCCCCACCTTTACCATTTATTGCCCCCAGATCTGCAGTTCCAACCAGGAGCACCACCATCAATTTTACTTCAGTGCTCTAATGTATCTCTTATAACTGGCAGACAGCCGGGCGCTCTTTTTTCAAAATGTCATTCACCATTTCTCCCACTGCTGCCCACTGTGAGGCAGACCCAATCCACAGGGATTGGGATGAATAATTAGCCGGGTCTTCCCCCATGAATTGCATGCACTTTTTAAGCAATGCTGTGACTTGGTAGCCGGTGACCCTTTCCTCATCACCATGTACAAATAACTTTCCCATCCTGGTCCCATGCTCTGCGGTGAAAGCCCACAGAACCTGTACTGGGCATATTGCAACCTCTACCTGCCCCTTCAGCATCACTATGCAACCTTGTCCTCTTTAATCCATTTTTGACCTCCTGATCTTGATCCATATCTCTTTCATCCTCCAGCTTGTATCTTCCCATTCCAAACCTCCTTCTTTGTCTTCTTTCCCATGGCCTACCACCTCACTCTCATGGCCCCTGCAAACATTATTACATAAATTGTGTGAAATAGCTGGGCATCAGCCTTTGATCTGCATATTGCCGGGAGCACGTCCTTTAGTTTTATTAGCCACTGCTCCCCTATTGGCCTCCTATTATCTCCTGGCCCATGTTTCAACCTACCCCATCCTTGCATCATTCTCCTGATGAACAATGGTTTTCTCAGGTTTTTCCATCCCTTTAGGCTGCAGATAAGACTAATCCCTGCCAGGTAAACTCCCGTTGTGGTGTGGGCAATCCCTTTTTCCTACTGCTCCATGGTGAACATTCTCAACTGTTCCTCTGTGAGTGGCCCACTTACCTTCATTGGATGCTTAGCCCTGAATGTTTAAAACACCTGCCAGGCCCTGTCGTAGGCCCTCAGAGTCCGAGGTGCCCATGAGCTGTGAAGCAACAGTTCTGCTCCTTCTTGCCAACGTCCCAGATGTTCGTTGGTATGGGTGTTTTTTGTTCCTCCACTGCCAGTGCCAGCCTCTGGAAATGGTCCAGCTGCAGATGGGAAAGGCTGTCAGCCAGGGTATTGTGTACCCCTTCTATGTGTTTTGCTCTGAATGACATGTTCAGCTGCAAAGCCCTTAACACTAAACATCATAATACTTTCATGATCGTCTCTGACCTGGCTCCCCTGTTGTTTAGGACCTCCACCACTGCTCTATTGTCACACCAGAATGTCACTTTCTGATCCCGTAGTTCCTCCCCCCAGACCAGGGTACATGCCCAAATGGGCATGATTTCCAACAATGTTATATCTCTTATTTTCCCATCCTTTACCCAGCTATCAGGCCATGGTTCTGCAAACCACCTGCCCCTCAGGTAACCCCCATGCCAAACCCCACAGCTGCATCTGTATGGAGATCGAGGTCTGTGTGTACACCCACTCTTCTTGCCAGAAAGAACAGCCATTATATTCCTTAAGGAATTCCTCCCATATCTCAAAATCTTCTCTGACACCTTTTGTCAGGTCCACCCAGTGATGTGGTCTGTTTACCCCTGCTGTAGCCCTAGCTAACCTCTTTGTGAATGCCCTCCCTGGTCCAATGGTCCTGCAGGTGAAGTTCAGGTGCCCCAGTACTTGCTGTACTTGTTTCAGCTGTACCCTTCTCCTGCTGGTGTGTACTTGAATCAATTCCTTCAGTTTCCTCACTTTGTTGTCTGGCAGCCTGAATATCTCTTTTGGAGCATCTATCTCAATCCCCAGAAACTCCATCATCCTGCTGGGCCCTTCTGTTTTTTCCAGTGCCAGTGGCACCCCTAGCTCCCTGCATAATTCCTGAAACTTGCCCAGCATCCTTTGTGTCTCCCCTTTCCCTTCCCAATGAAAAGGAAGTCATCTGGATAATGAATGACCATTCTATAACCCGTCTTTTCCTGAAATATCCATTGCAAGCACGTGCTGAATACTTTGAATGTCACGCAAGCTATGGAACATCCCATTGGCATGGATTTTTAAAAATAATACTGCTCCCCAATCTTAAAAATCAATAGATCCCAGTCTTCTCTCCTGACCGGCAGCAGTCTGAAAGTGGATTCAATATCTGTCTTTGCCATCCATGCATCCTCAGTAGCCCGGATTGTCCAAACTGCATCCTCTAGTGTTGCATATGTCACTCTGCTGTGTTCCTCCCCAATGAAATCATTCACTGAATCCCCTTCTGGATAAGACAGATGGTGAATCACCCTATACTCTCCCTCTTGCTTCTTGGGTACCAAACCCAATGGTGAAATCTGCATATCTCACGGGGGGGGGTATTCAATGGTCCCTCTACCCTCCCTGCTGCCTTTTCTTTCTCTATCTTCTGTCTTAACATTTCTTTCTTTGCTTTAACCGATTCCAGGTTGCCCGCCTCTCTCGCTTGTCTGGGCCCCCCACACTGCAGTGAAAACTGTATGCTAAAACCTTTTATAATCATCTCCCGCACTCTTCTGTTCAAATATCTGTCCAAACAGTCTGTCCATGCCCCTAAATTGATGAGGGTTCTAGCTACCCCAAACTGTTCCTTGTCGCTCCCCCCCTTACTGCTCCCTGGACCCACCCTCCCACCTTATGCAGGGTTCTTCTGATCATTGATTCTGACCCCCCCACTCATGTTCCCTCTGCCCCTCCCTCCCCTATTCCATGTCTGCCCTTTAAACCCCTGTCCTTCTCAAAAGAACTGTTGACCTGACTCTTGCCCCCCATGTCCTTGTGCCCCTTAGGTCCATGCCGTCCGGCATCTGCTTGCCGGATGTCCTCCACTGCATTTTGAGCAAGCGTGCCGAAAACAAAATTGAGGCCATGAGCAAAAGGCCCTGTTGTAAGCCCAACAACATCTCTGGGGTGTCGCCCCTTTCTTCCCCCATTCCCCTTCAGGTGTGGACTGATCTGTAACGTAGTCTGTCCATAAATCTAGCTGCTTCGTGTCCCCTCTCACATCCCTGAGTGTTGCCATTCTTTGTCAAAAAAATTTGTCATAGTATAGCCTCCTCACCCCACCTTTTGCCTTTGCCCTCCTTATTATCAAGGGATATGTGATGAGCGGGATGCCCAGCTCTGGCCTTTTCTCCAAGACAATGGCTGAGAAAGTGGCAAAACCTACGAACCATCCGTCCCAGGTCTTTTCCTTTGTGAACTTGTCCTCCTCCTTTTTCCTTAAAAGCACTATTGCCACTGCCATTTCATTCTTACCTATGTTCTCAGCCTCCTCATATTTTGCTGCTGATTGCCAGCTCACCAAAGCGAATATGTCCACATACTCCCTTTTCCATATTTTCTCTTTCATGGCCAGTGGGACATGCTCTTCTATCCTCATCCCAGGCGTACCTATCTCCCTTGTACCTTTCCTTCTTTTTCTGCACTCTCTCCATTACTTTTTGGCACCTCTTTTTCCATCCTACTCTCCGTCACAGCCAATTCAATCTGCCCTAACCCTCCTGTCCCCAGCACCGATACAATTTGATCTATGTATTCCTTTATACTATCTCCCACTGCACTGGGTGCATTACCCGTTACCTTGTCCAGGCCGTGCTGCCTGGCACCTTCCAATTGCCCCCTTTTTTCTCCCTGTGGTTGAGGAAGAGGGTGAACTACTATGGTTTGTGGAGGGAAAACCGTGTTCTGAGAATCTGGCCTGGATTCCACAAGGAAGATCCCCCCTTGATCGGGGGGAGGTACTGGTGTTCCCGAGTCTACAGGCTGCAGAGGGACTGGATCAGCCACCTTGGGGGCTTCTACTGCAAGCTGTGGTACCCTAGTGGGGCTACATGGCCCTTCAGCTGGGCATTTCCCTCTGCCACCTTTTCCCGGGCCCGCTTTCCTTTTCTCCTGGGTCTCCCTGGTTCCTCCCTTTCCACCAGTTCTCACATTCAGTTGGCCTTTTATGCCAATTCGATTATGGCCCTGTAGGCATCCTCCTTTGATGGCTTGCTTTTCTTTGGCACCATTTCCTTTGCTTTTCTCTGTGAAGACAACTACAGGAAGAGAACAAGAGTTATTATATACCTATATTACCATATATTTGTGTCCTTTTTTTTTTTGCACCCTCGTGCCCGCTCCGCTTTTCCTTTCTGTTCTCATGTGCCTCCCTTTTCTTTGGTATCCTTGCACTCCCAAGGTTTTTTTTTAAATATATATCCTCTTTTTAGCTTCCATACTCTTATGCCCCCCTTTTGCATCCCCTTGTTTCTCCCGTGTCCACTCATGGCCACCACCAGCCATTGCTGCCTTCCTTAATGAGAAATGCCTCTTTTCTGTGCGCTGCTAGGGTATGCATACTCTCCATTCTTAAGGAGTTTTGCTCTCCCCTTAATCAGCCCCAACTGGAGGCTGCCACAAGGACCTTTGTGGTGGGAGAGCTCCCCCGGCCCAGCAGCCTGTGTGCGCCTCTTGGCCCCCTTTCTCCCTGTTAGCCAGCCTCTCCTGTGCAAATCCCCCACTTCCTTGTCTTTTTTCCTTCCCCTACCCCTTCTGCTCCTTTTCCTCCCTTTCCCCTTGTCTTCACGATCATCACGCAGCATGTGACGTCACGCTTCGGGACTCTATAGCGTGCTTCAGCTCCTCCCTTTACTGGGCCTCTCTCTGTTGACCCTTTAATGGAGAAATCACCAAAACCTCGTCCTCACTTCCCCCCCAGCTAAAACCCTCACCCTTATCCCCCCTCGAAAAACGCTCACCTAGTGGCCTACCCATGGCATGTGCCATCATACCATGTGGCTGCCTGCATCAACCCCACACAAGCCCTTCCTTTTGGGCCTCTTCCCCATTCAGGTCTCCTTTCCCATGCTCTGTAGCCATGTTTCCTTAGGCCTCCATCGGCCAAAAACAGGTCCGCAAAGTGTTCCCTTTGCCATGTGCACTCATCATTGCTCCATTTTCTGTGCTCCTTTCTCCGCGACCCTGCCCTTTAAATGCCTCCCTCGCTAGGCCACCCCAGCAAAACTCCACCTCTTGCTGTCCCAAATTTGCGGCCATGCCCTGCTACATGCTCTGTTCACTTTCTGATCCATTAAACACTTTGTCCATTTAGTTGCATTCCTTGCGAGGCCCCACGCCACCAAAACACCACTGCTTGTTGCCCCCAGGACTTCCAGCCCTGTGCTACAATGCTCCCTTCAGCTTAAATAGCCCCTAGTATCCTGTCACATCCCTCACTAAGCTCACGCCAGCCAAAACCCCACTCCATGTTGCCCCACAACTTCCAACAATGCGGTAACATGCTGCGTTCGGCTTACATAGCCCTGCCCTCCAGTCACACCCTTGCTAGGCCAACATCAGCAAAATCACTACTGTTGCTGTCCCCTCAGTCCAGCCCTGTGCTACAAAATGCTCCTTTTGGCTTGAATAGCCTTGCCCTTCGGTCACATCCCTCACTCATACAACGCCAGCAAAATGCCACCGCTTGCTGCCCCAAAATACTTCCAGCCATGTGCTACAAATGCTCATTTTTTTCTTCTGAATGCTTGCTCCCCCAATACCCTGCTCTGTTCTCATGAACCACCTGCCTTTCCTTTTAGGCCCATGCCGTCATTGCTCCCCAACAACACTGCACGCTGCTCACTACAGGAGCACTACCTTCCGTTCTTTTGTCCAAACATCTCCTCACCTAGCATCAGGCACAGTTTCTCCAACCTGCTATTGTTCTCAGCACTTCAGTTCTACCTCATACCTTGCTATACTATGTAATTGACCACAAAACCCACACACACACAAACATTTTTTTTTTATAAAACTGCTAGCATCCATCTTGTCTTAATGCTGTAAAGTGCTTCTCTCCGCTATTATATGCAGACTTTCATAGTCAACCAAGTGGTCCCACAAACATCTCTTCCTCCTTTCCGTATTATATACATTTATTTGTTTTTTTAAACACATCCAATCCTTTTTTTTCTTACCTGTTTTATCCTGGTGCACAAACCTCCACCAACAAATATGCCAATCCGATGTGCTGCAGTTTCAGTAAAATCAAAAACTCCAGCAAAAAGTGGCTGAGGCCCCCTTGTGCTGTCCCTTATGTACCTCCCTTTGCCCTTCCCCTTCCTGTTACCTGCCCATTGTTCTGGCCTTTAGCCACTCCCCTTCCTTCTCCGCTCCCCTCCTGAGCACAACCATCCTATGAAGGAGGGAAGGGGTGCACCAGAACAACCTGGTCTGCCCCTTAAAGTGCAAACTCCATTGTGAGCATATAAACAACATTACAAGTTTCCTGCACCCTGCAACTGGTAAAGAATACATCATATGTTATTTCATGTACTGTAGTTTATATGATTACATGTCAACATGGATGTTATTACATCGGGAAAAAATCAAACTATGTATTGGGGGATGTATCTGGTAGTCATTCAGAATGGGGACCTATACTGACTCTTCTGCAAAAAACATTTATGAACATCGATACAAGTCTGGGCACAATCTCAAAATGATACAAATTGAAAAGGTTAGGAGGAAACCACAAGTTGTGATAGAAAAAAAATGTTAAGTCAAATGTAAAACTTGTGGGTTTGGAATCTTGATGCTTTGAGATGGCAGGAACTTAATGATGGTTTGGAACATGTTCCATTCTTGTGATGCTGATAGTGATTTTTTTGTCTTTCAGATATCTTGCTGTCTCTCTGAAGAAGGATAAACAAGCCCGATGTCTTGTCTTTTTCTTTTTTGTGGTGTGGCATTAATGTTACTCTACAAATTGAGCCTTCTTGAAAATGTCTGGGTATTTTTACCCCCATTTTCTCACTGACTGTTGCCTGGCTGCATGCACATGTAGAGGCATGTGCATGCCATGATACTGGAACACCCTCCTACTATTTTTTGCAACCCATTCACCTACACTGTCCACGGACTTCCACCCGGGGCAGTGGAACTATGATGAGTGGCAGAGTCCTCTCCAGGAGAGGAGAGATAGTTGCTCAATTCTGTTACCTCCATCTCCCTCCCCTGCCACCTCTCCAACAGCCCGGTTTGTTTCTGAACCCGGGTCACTGGCGTGACATGAGGTAAGTCATCCAGCACCTCAGCCCTCATTGTCACTGGGCTGAAAATGTCTGTTTCTAACCATTTTAATTCTGCCTGGCTGCCATATGGTACTGGAGGAATCATTGTTTTTTTATCACTGTCTGGATTTCAAAAGCACTTATTTCTTTTTCACTTCTCTTTCATTGGTATCCATACATGTGCATACTGCACCCTTGCGTGTGAAAATGTAACTATCTGACTAGCACCAGGTTGTTCATTAGAGAAAGGGTAAGGTGCTCCTGAGAGTCCTAGGTTTCCAGTTTTCTTGGTGGCCCAGAAGTTAGCCCAACTGGAGCAGTATTCCAGGCAGCCAGGGTTCAGATCCCAACTAAGACATTTATTTATTTTCCTGTTCTGCTTGAGTGGTTTCCATATAAGTGCACACCGCACCATTGTGTATGAATGTTTCTATTCACCATGTAATAACTTACTTGTCAAGATATATTGATTTCTTTCTATGAATTTTTAGTGCTGTATTTCATTGTATAAAGATTTTGTCCATTGTAGCTAAATTCTGTAAGTGCCCTATTGAAAAAGAGCATCTTCTCAGTTGGGCAATTCTTGTTCATGCATTATATGACTAAGATATATATTACTACAACATGTTTTTGTCTGTTAAATGTATTGGACTTACATTCTGTAAAGCTTAAGCTGTGTTCTATTATTTCTGTTTCTTTATTTTCACTTCAACTTGTGTTGTGCATGTTTTGTATTAGGACTGGGGGGGCTTATTCCAAGATGAATGTTGCAACTCACAGGCATCTGCAATTTGTGACATTCGTTGCTATGCCAGGGACCCTGCACCATATTCTAAGAATGGCAGGGAACCGGCACTTATGACCTGTGACTTGTGGCACATGTAGGCTAACACCATGGGCATGGCATAATAGCTCTGCATGCCATAAGTCACAACCCACTGCAAACTGTCCCCCTGAAGCCTATCCCACACCAGAACACCATGACGAGCACCAGGGGCCATGAGGGCTGGACAGGTGGCACAAGCATCTGGGGGGCACATGTTGTAATGGACCCCAGGGGTCCCCAACATTCAGGGGTGGTGGAGGCATGGACATGTTTGGGGGCATGAGGAGCACAACAGAACCTTTGCCATGGCACTGCTGAGTGGGCATCCATCGACTGGCACTGATGGATGCCCCTTAGAGCATCTCCAAGATGTTCTAACTTCACTCCCTCAATGTGGCTCCTGGAATTGCATAAGTGGGTTATGGCAGCTGCCCTTTTGGAATAGGGCACAGATGCTGCCATAACCCACCCTTGTACCATGTCATTGTGGGTTGTGGTGTAGTGGGTGGCGTATCCCACATTTGGCATAACCTGCAGATGGCATGGCAAAAGAGACCTTTTGGAATCACAACCGGCATAATGCATGGCACAGGTTGTGATTTAAGCCATGGGGTTTGGCTTAACTCAGCTTGTGCCAACATACGCTATAATTGAATCAGGCCCAGGGTTTCTAACATCAGTATATACAGTAATCATATTATGCATATCTCCTTAAATTCTGTCTATAAAAGGTCACCTTGTAGTAGCATAGGTTATCTCTGAAGACGTCCTGTGTCAGAGTGAAACATCAGATGTAACATGCCTGTTTGTCCACTTGCTGCTTGCCACTATTGTTTGTTGCACAGGAATAAAATTTCACTTCCTCAATATTTTACTAGTTGGATTGGTGTTCTTGGCTCAGTATATTTGCTGCTGTCATCTCTCTGCTGTTTTCCATCAACACTATTAGCAAACTGGCGTAGTGAGTGCCTCATTTTGCTTCTACTATTTTATTAATACCTATATTTTTATTTATTTATTTAATTTGTTAACCAGGTAAGAGCATTTGACTGAGGGCCCTTTTTCAGGCTCGACCCAGATAGGTCTTACAATACAAAACATACATAACATATAATAAATAATCAACAGACATTGCAGATACACAAATCAAGCAAATATAACTTTAGTTATTTTTAAAAAATGTGTAATGAACAACCAACACGTATGAAATCAGGCAAGCTATTCCAAAAATGTGGAGCAGCTAAAGTAAATTCTCATAATCCAGCTCGAGTTTTACAAAGAACTTCAGTAAGTACAACCCCATTTGTGGACCTCCAACTGGGTAACAAATCCCTAACAAAAAGAAGATCAGAAAGAACATAAGAATATAAAAACTATCTGGCAGATGAGGACTGCATGATTCATCTAATCTGCCCCAAAATGTCTACCCCTCCTTGTTTTATTACTCCATCTGGTGACCACATTACCTGTCCCATACTAGTTTGAATTCCTGTACTGTAATTGATGGTATCACCTCTGTGGGCAGGCTGTTCCATGGTTCTGCCAGTCTCTCTCTGTGAAAAATTGTTTCCTTGTATTGGTTCTAAATCTGCCTCCCACCAGGTGCAGATTGTGCCCCCTTGTATGCATTGCTTTGTTTTCCTGGAATAGATTTCCTGTTTGGGCTGTGTTGATTCCCTTTATGTATTTGAACGTTTCTATCATGTCCCGCTTATTTTTTCTTTGCTCTTAAGAGTAGAAGTTTAATTCTCACTGAGTCTCATTTCATACTGTTCTTGATGCAGACCCCTGCATCATCTTAGTGGCCCTTCTCTGAACATGTTCTAAGCCGTCAATGTCCTTTTTTAAGTGGGGCATCCAGAACTGCATGCAGTGCTCCAGGTGCGTCCTGATCAAAAACCTGTTCAGTGGGATGATTACTTTGTGCTTCCTGCTCATAATTGCTCTACCTATGCAGCCAAGGATGCTGCTGGCCTTCTTTGCTGCTTTTTCACATTTTTCCCCACTGTTAGATGATTAATCTATAATGCATGAGAGGGTGTGATTGGGCATGACATTCCAGAAGTGAGGTTATCCCAGCACAACCCACACCCTGGAGTGCATTATTGCGATTATACAATGGCTTACTGTTATACAAAATAAAAAAATAAAAACAAAAAAAATGTTTTTAAGGGATCCAAAGTATCATCCAATGGATCCTAATCATCATCCAAGGCATCAGAATCAATACAGTGAGGTTGCGCTGGGATAATCTCACTGCCAGGGACACACTGACCAATTAGAGTCTAGGAAATTTTCTTGCCATTGTATAATTGGTAATAATTACTCTGAGGTCCCATTCCATCTTTGATTCTTCTAATTGATGCCCACTCAGTGCATACATCTTTCTAGGGTTATGTTTACCCATGTGCATCACCTTATACTTCTTGGCATTACTTTTTAATGGCCATATTCTTGACCACTCTTCTAATTTCTTGAGATACGCTTCCATCCCAGAGGCACCTTCATCTGTGCCTACCCTGTTGAAGAGTTTTCTATCATCTGTGAACAGGCAGAACTTCCCCTCAGATCCAATAGCAATGTCTCTGATGAATATGTTGAGGAGGACTGGGCCAAGTACTGACCCCCTGTGGGACACTGCTGGTTATTCTGCCCTCTTTTGATGATGCCCCATTGACCAAGACTCTCTGTGACCTATCCTGAAGCCATTTCTTAATCCAGAGGAGAAGACACAGAATAAAAAAAAAATTTTGAAAATTAAACTGCAAAACAATACTGTATATGATAAATTGGGGATAACCAACCAAGCTGAGAATATAACTGACAGTGGTGAGTATGTACAGGAGCCAATAAAACAAAATGACTTATATCATTATAAACAACTGAAAGATTTTGAACCTATGAAAAACCAAGATAGAAAACATTAGATACGTAATTAAAATGAGGCGGAAGAACACCAATCCCTATGGCTCTATGGGATTCAAAGCAACCAAAAAACCTTAACTTATACAAGAGTTCAACTTTTTAAATGTTATTATACCAAACAAACTGATATGATCAGACAAGTAAAGCAAAGCTCAGATTATTTGAATACTGGGTATATATAAATCACTGTAGCTTACATGTGAACATAACACTCTAAGTCCTTACATGCTCAGGAATTGAATGCAAAGATGGTGGTCAAAGTGTACAAGCTTTTAGATCTATTTTCAAAGCTATTACAACTTTTCTAATTGCTTCTTTGACTTCCTTGTTCCTTAGGGCATAAACTATGGGATTTAGTGCTGGGGCTAAAACAGCATGAAAAATAAAAGACAGGGCATGAAATTCATCAAAACCATTGTTTGTGCCATATGCTATATATCCAATTATAATTGATAGATAAAACATGGTTACCACTATCAGGTGAGAGCTGCATGTAGAGAAAGTCTTCTGACGTCCCTCTGCAGAACTGATCTTCATCACAGATTTGAGGATTTTAATGTATGAAAACAAAACTAAAGAAAACGGTATACATATAAATATAATGGTACCACATATTAGCCAGAGAGTAATGGATGCTGTATCTGTACAGACCAATCTGGTTATGAAATAGTGATCACAAAAGAAGTGGTTGATTTTGTTGGGCCCACAGAAGGGAAATTGTGCTGTAAAAATAACTATTGGCAAAGTGAGCATGCAAGACAAGGCAAAGCTGGCTACCGTCATTTGAATGCTGAACCTTTTGGTCATAATGGACATGTAATGCAGAGGTCTACAGATTGCTATGTAACGGTCATATGCCATTGCTACAAGAAGAAAGGATTCAGAAGCCCCCACAGCAAAGTAGCTAAAGAGCTGAGAAAAGCATGCACTGAAAGAAATAGAATTGGCTTTAATCAGAAATATTGACAGCATCTTTGGAATAGTTGTAGTTGTAAATACTATATCTAAACCAGCCAAGTTACCAATGAAAAAGTACATGGGTTTGTGCAACTTCTCATCTGTCACCACTGCAACCAGGAGGGAAGCATTTCCTAGAAGTATAATCAGGTAGAGAATCAGAAGCACAAAAAATAGCTCAAAGTGGTAGTCCTGAAGGTATGGAAATCCAAGGAGTATAAACTCTGTCACATGGGTCTCACTGTCATTATAAATCAGCATGGTCCACTTGTGTTTTTTTCATCTAGATAAAAGAAAAAAGTAAGTGACTTACTAGCTTTGCTTTGTTTAATACAGTTATGAGCCTTTGATAATTCTAGAGATTTCCATTGTTATACAGGTGTAGTCAGTGAGAGGATGCACAATATCTAGATATATCATTATGTATCACAGTAAATCGTCATTCATTTCACTAGGATGTACTGTGATATTTCCTGATATATCCAAATATATAGTGCATCTTTGTAAATGGCTACAATTGTATATTTTGTTGTAAAACTGGCCTTGATTTTTTGAGAAATTTTTATCTACGGTACTGAACTATTTAGAGTTGCTTTACCTAGTGATAGTTATAAAGTTGAAAAGTATTTGCCATTACTCCTTATCACTTTGTGAGTATCCCAAATCCATACAAGCAATGTTCTAAAATTCCCACACTATCATCTTGTGATCGCTCTTCAAGTACCTGGGGACCCATTCACAGTTGTAACTTAGTGGCAAAATGACAATAGAGTGCCACTGTTGTAATTTGTACCCCTCTGTGCCATGTACAAAAGGGCTGCAAGCCTTTCCATCTGCTGCTGCAATAGGTATTGTACTGATACAGGCAAAGTGGCCACAATGTAGGACGTAAAGAGCTGCCTTTAGGAGGTACGAAAATCAGGAAGGGGGAGGACAGAAAGGAGAACCTGAAGGAAGTGACAAGGGCAGTAAGGGCAGCCAAGGTGTCTACAGAGCTCAGGCTGGTGCAGGGTATTAAGAAAGAGGAAAAGGACTTCTTCAGGTACATTAGGGAGAAAAGGAACTGCAAGGACCATATAATAAGGATTTAGAAGGAGGGGGTTGGGTGGAAGCAGGGGATGATAAGGCAGAAGCACTAATTGATTGCTTCTGCTCAGTGTTTACTAAGGAGAAGGAGGCCATACCCAAGGGGGGAAGGAGAGCAGCAACAGAGGGGGAGGGGTGACGGAGGTGGAAATCATGGAGGGCAGGGTTCTGGGGGGTTTGAGGGAACTGAGGGTAGACAACGTACCAGGCTCAGATGGCATCTGCCCTAGAGTTCTGAAGGAGCTGGCTGAGGTTCTGGCAGAACCTTTGGCAGACCTATTTAATGCCTCACTACACTCATAGTGTGTACCTCTGGACTGGATGATGGCTCATGTGGTGCACCTCCACAAGAGCAGCCCCAAGATTGAACTGGGGAACTACACAGCAGTGATCCTCACATCCATCATGGGTAAGCTGATGGAGACTATCCTGAAAGAGAGGATGGTGGCCCTCCTGGAGGCCAAAGGACTACATGACAGCAGACAGCATGGCTTCATAGGTGGCAGATTTTGCCAAACCAACCTGGGGGCTTTCTGTGACTGGGTAACTAGGCAATTGGATGGGGTCATGCAGTGGATGTTCTTTACCTGGAGTTCAGTAAGGCATTCAACTTGGTGCTGCATGGGAGGTTGGGAAGTAAGTTAGAAGGCACAAGGGCAGATAAAAAGCTAATGAAATGTGCAGGGAACTGGCTTCAGAGAAGGCAACAGAGGGTGATGGTGGGTGGGGAGCTCTCATCCCCAGGGGTAGTGATGAGCAGTGTTCTGCAGGGCTTAGTGTTAGGACCAGTGTTGTTTGGGATATTCATTACAGACATATCATTGGGCATAAAGAGCAAGACCAGTCTGTTTGCTGATGACACAAAGATGGGAGCAGTGATGGATGACCTTTGGAGATGGCAGAGGTTGCAGGATGATCTGGCAAAGCTGGACACCTGGTTGGACACCTGGCATCTGGGGTTCGATGTGAAAAAGTGCAAGGTGCTGTATTTTGGGTTGAAAAACACAAGGAGGATTTACCAGCTTGGGGGAGTGCAGCTAACCAAGACAGAGGAGGAGAAAGATCTGGGGATGCTCATTATGGGGTCAATGAACAACTCGACACAATGTAGGAAAGTAGCTGCAATGGCCAACAAAATGCTGGGTTGCATTGCAAGGGTTATATCATCGAGAAGGGGGGGAGGTGATTCTGCCACTATACAGATCATTAGTTAGACTGCACCTGGAGTACTGCGTACAGTACTGGCACCTGTATCTGAAGAAGGACATTAAGTTACTGGAGGGGGTACAGCGCAGAGTGACAAAGATGATCAAGAGGCTGAGGGACTTACCATACGAGAGGAGGCTGAGGGAGCTGAACATGTGTTCACTGGAGGAGAGGAGGGACAGAGGGGATAGGATTGAAACCTTCAAGTACATGAAAGGAATCAACAAGACAGGTATGGAGGGGCTGTTCAAAGTAAGAGAGGGGAGGAACACCCAGGACCATGATATGAGACTGTAGGGAGGAAGGTTCAGGAGGGAGATGAGGAGACACTTTTTTACGGAGAGGGTGGTAGGTGGGTTGAATGAGTTACCGGTGGAAGTGTTATCCAGTAGAACTGTGGACTGCTTCAAAAGGGACTTGGACAGGGCAAGGGGGAGTGTCAAGGGAGGGGAAGTGTGGGTGGGAGGAGTAGCCGCACAATACATGGTGCTAGCTGCACATGCAAGCAGACTTGATAGATCACAAGGTCTTTATCTGCCGGCAAATTTCATATGTTTGTATGTAAATAAAACACTGTACTATAGACAGACAACTGCCAGCCTCCAAACAACTACTAGCATGCCACATTGCTTTCTGTTTATTTAATACAGTTTTATTGTAGATTGGTGTGGTTTCTGTTGCAGATAGGATGTGTCTTAGATTTGGGACCCACGGATTACCTACCCGGCACCAATGTTGCTTGACCTTTACCCTTTCTATGACCTTCCTTTGCCAGCAGCAGTGTTTAGATGCTGTTGGAAGGTC
This sequence comes from Neoceratodus forsteri, assembly GCA_016271365.2. Classification (NCBI taxonomy): domain Eukaryota; kingdom Metazoa; phylum Chordata; order Ceratodontiformes; family Ceratodontidae; genus Neoceratodus; species Neoceratodus forsteri. The sequence continues at coordinate 1,286,802,831 of CM057459.1, read as the reverse complement.
AGGATTGTGAGAGGGCATGATAGCAGATGGGGGGGTGATGAGGGTAAAGCAGGAGCAAATTTCATTCAGGTGGCCAGGGCCAGGAGGTGCCCAAAAGTATATTGGGACTGGGAGAGAGGCTAGATGTGTTTGGTCCCAGTACCTAGGGTTCCCTCCAGATCAAGTGGACAGGCTGCTGTTGGTTTCACAACAACCAAAATTCCCTTTCAGGCAGTATTGTGCTGATTAGGAACTAGACCGCAATTATTGCAGACTTGATTTCCCCAGTTGATCTGACTTGCATTACGGATACATTGCTGTGGGATGTTGTGGGTCCTAAAGTGTCGATCCAGGACAGATTCTCTGTAGAGCACTGCCCAAGAATGAAATGCAGACATGGGAGTGTGGCCATCTGTTTTCAATCTGAACTAAACATCTCTGTGCACCCATTGGGTTTAACCTTGTCATTTGAATGTCTGGCCATGCACCAAGGACAAGGTGCAAGCTGCAGAATCCTCTTCATATACCAGTATGTGGGGTGTGATGGGGAGCTTCTGCAAGAAGTTGTAGACTTTGATGCTGACAAGGGGATAGAGTCGCCCATGTGGTTGGCTTTGTCTGACTTCAATGCCTAGACTGAAGATGAACATCTGCAATTTGGTTATGACTTCCTCCAGCTGATATCAATGCTGGGCCTGGCACAAGCTGCTGCTTCTTCAACCCCATTCCACGTCCATGCCTTGGACTTGGTGTTCTCAAAGGGGCTTGAGATCTTCTACCTCCGGATTGATATGGTAGTCTGGTCAGATCACTACACAGTGAGGTTTTTATTTGGGGCTCACCTGTTACCCCCTCCTCTATGAAGATGGTCCACTAGTGCCCTATCAAGGTGTTGTCCCTGGAGGGACTGATGGCAGTAGTGGATCTTTCACATGTGAATGTTGCATGTGTGACAGGACTGGATGATGTGGTTGTGGCCTGTAATAAGGCTGTTTCTAAGGCACTTGATGCTGTTGCACTGATCCATTTATGACCAATATCTTCACACTTGAGACCCCTGTGGTTTGATGGGAACCTTAAGGAGATGAAGATCAAGGGTTGGAGGTTAGAGCATTGTTGGCAGAGAACTTGGTCTGAGGAGGATAGACTGGCTTTGAAATGCTACTATGGTGAATATCAAAGGGCAATCTCCCATAAGAAGGCAGTATTCCTGTCCAGGGAGATTGCCGCATGGAGGAACAGATCAGCTCTTCTTTTTTGGACTGTGTACAGGCTTGTTCATCCTGCCGGTCTACAGCTGAAGAAAGCATTCTCAATTGCTCAGTGCAAGGAGTTTGCTCAGTTTTTAAACTCTTTTTCCCTCCTGCCATGGTCTGGGGGGCCTTTCTCAGGCATCCTGCCTGATCTTCCCCAGCCTGATGTCCTCCATCTGTACCTCCCCTCCCCTTTTCCTCTACTCCACTGTTAGTACCCCTGGCTTAATGCCTCTGGGGTGGGGCCACCCCTCCTCTTTGGGTGCTCCTTGAGACAGACCCTGATGTGAGAGAGGACCTGGGTGGAGGAACCTGGAAGGTCAGATTGGATGGGCCTGGCATTGGGGATAGGGGCAGGTGTCATTGCCTACCCCCGCAGACCATTTTTTTCCTTCTTCTGTTCACTCTACCCCTTCCCGTGCATGTGCACATCCCCAACGTAGGACACATGGCAATCCTTGCCCATGTCAGGGCATGCTAACTACATGTGGCCAGACATTCAGCAGCACCCCAGTCTCCACCAGGAGCCTCTAGCATATCGAGCAGTCCCACCCCACCCCACCCCATGGGAAGGAGAGAGCCCATATGGGCACTCAGTCCTCACCAGCCCCCACCAACCCCAGCGTCCTTAGCTGTCTGCAGAACCTGGGTCACCCATGTGACGTCCAGTGCCTCAATCATCAGCACCACCGGGCCAGCTGTTTGGAGCATGTTTAGGCCCATTGGGGTGACTGAGGTCTGCAAGGTGATCTCAAAGCTGTGGCCTACATATTGTGAGCTGGACCAGGGTCTGTCTCATCTCTTAATGGGATGTGTTGAGTCTGCTGGGCCAGTGTTCACCAAAATTATCGGTGTTCACTTTTGGGGGTGGTTTTCCTAACACCCTGAAAGAGGTATTGGTGAGACCCCTTCTAAAGAAACCATCTCTTAACCATGACATCTTGGTAAACTGTATTCTGTACCTGTCTTTAACCTCCCATTTCTAAGGGAAAGTTATTGAGAAAGTGGTGGCTCTGCAGCTCGAGGTGTACCTTACGGCCTATGACATCTATAAACCTCTCCAGTCAGGTTTTCAGTCAAGGGATAGCACTGAAACAACACTAGACAGAGTGCAAAATGATCTCCTCAGCGTAAAGGATACAGAAGAGTAGTCAATTCTCATTCTCCTCAATCTTTCCTCAGCGTTCGACACTGTGGACCATACGTTGCTACTGGGTGCTCTATGGACTCACCGGTGCTGTCACCAACTAGTTTGAGTACTTTCTTGTAGGCAGGATGCAGCAAGTGATGATGGGAAATTTTCTATCCTGTCTGAAGCTCCTGTTTTGTGGAGTTCCCCAGAGTTCGATCCTGTTGCCTGCATTGTGCGCAGTGTACAGTATATGCGTCAGTGGATACGATCATTAGATGGTACAGCTTGGGCTTCCACTGCCATGCAGATGATTCCCAGATGTACATGTCATTTGCAACCAAGACAGATGGTGCTGTGGAAGTGCTAAATAATTGCTTGGCTGATATCCAGGTTTGCATGGCCTCTCGTTGGCTATAACTTAATTCGGACAAGAGGGAGGTTCTCGTGATTGAGCCTGGTAGTCAATTGGATGTAGACACTTTTTGGAGAGGAACAGGAGTATTCCATGGATCCACTCCTTTGATGACATTCACCAGGGTGAAAAATCTGGGTGTCATCCTTGATGATGGGTTGACACTTGAGGCTCAGGTGTCATTCATTATCAAGAGTGGTTTCTGCCAGTTAAGGAATGTAGCCAGAATTTATCTATTATTACTTATTTATTACAGTCTTGGAAATTCCATTTGAGCTGGAAACTCTTTACATAGGTTCCATGCTGTGTACAAATAATAAAAAAAAAACAAATAGAAAACAATTTGAGTAATGTGAACAGTTACACAAGGAGATAAGGTTAATACAGGATAAAATAACAAGTTAAGGGAGCATAATGTCTGGGTAATGTTTGCACCACAAAGTCTACTAAAATGGAGCATAGAAAGGCAAGGGATGTAGTAATGATGCCCCATTTACTGTAAATACATGTACACATGTTGGACTGATGGATGTGGCTGAATTGGGGTTGCTATGAGGGGAAGGCTGATCCAGCTTGCAGAGCTGACACAGTGACATGGGGGTACAGGGGACTTTGATGGAAAATGATAAGCAGGTAAATTGTTAACTGTGCTGCTGGTGATGGGGCCTATACACGAAGCCATTGTAGGCTACAAGCTAAAAATGTGTAAAACCGACCCGCGGGACTTGTCGGGGGCTAAGTACATGCCAATATGGTGCTAACAAATCTTTTTGTTAATCATCTCCCTGGTACAGATCATTCAACCATGTTTTCAGTCTCTTTGCGGTTGGTTTCCCTGTCGACAGAGGTGGGAGACCCTGTGTGTGATGCCATGCAATCTTCAACATGACAGTGTGAACTGTGTGGCACGATACCATGCTGAATGGCAGACAAGGCACATGGCTGTTGTCTCTGTTCAATTAAATTGTGTAGAGACACTGTGATAAGCTGCAATGCCAGACTAACTTTTGGAACTGGAGGTTCTAGGAATAAAGACAATTAAAATACCAAATCCTGTCTGCCCATTAGTCAAGTGCCAATTGTGTTTATTACCTGGGCAATCTGTAAATATTTGAGGATGCCGTCCTGCCAGAAGCATCACAGATTTGACTCCCACATCCTTCCTTCTGACTGTAGCTGGGTCTACATGTACCAGTGAAAGATGGGAGATGAATGGATTCTAGGCAGACGATGAACTGGATTTGTCAGTACTGCTTCATAATCAAGCAATGGATGACTGAGGATTGTACCTAATAAATCTAACATTGCAGACCAATAAAAGGCCATGAGGAGAGGTGAGAAAATATTTCAGTATTGTATGTGTCCTGTGCCAGGGGAATAGCAGCTGAAGTTTCATATGAGTGGCTCTGACCTTACAGGAGTGAGGACCTGTGACTGTGTTTTTCCTTTTTTTGTTAATATATCACAGTGTGATAACAGAGGCCCAGGAGAATAGTTAAACATTTTATTTCTATCAGTTGGAAGCCTAATCAACAAGTAGCTGTGTTCCTCAGTCACTGTAGTAAAGATTACATTTTCCAAGTGTTGTCATAAAGGAACTCATGCTCTAGTGAAGGTTGCATTCTTTTCTTGCCCTCCTCCTTGCCACTTCAGTTCTACATGGGATGTTTAGTGGTAAGGGAAAAGGGAATAGCAGCTGATTCACCAGTGTCCTGAATTGAGGATGCATGCCACGTTAAAGCTGAGCCACTGCTCCTGTCTGGTGTAATTTTATCTCTGCATACTCATAGCCTTTTAAAAGGGGCTGTTTAGTAGCATCTGGAGGTGAGCTGGCTTGTTCCCATGCAAACAGTGATGGACAGCTTTGTTAGGGGTGTGAGGGGTGTGAAGGCTAGGTGTAAACTGTGCATCAGATTGAGTGACCTCCTTCTATCAACCTATAGGTGGGGGGGGGGCTCCTCTACCAATATCCCATGATAAATGTGCATAGCACTGAATAAGCACCTCATTACAAAGTGACTTACAGTGGATATGCTTGAGCTGACCATGGATAATGCCCTTAGAATGATCTCTGTTTGGAATAAGAAGGACACAGGGGGAGGTGTGGCTAATATGGCATTCTGAGAGTGTGCGGGTGAGCGTCTTGGCTACTTACAGACACCAGTTCCATGACAAAAGCTTTTAGGAAAGCTTTCAGGAACCACTGACTCTACAAGTAAATCAGCCTAAAGGATTCAAAACAACTCTTTGCTCCATTGCACAGGCTGTTTCTTATCCTGAGGTGTGGTGAGTAGTGTGAAAAGTAGAACCGTTATATTTGCTATCATCACCTTGGTAAGAAGCTTTACCTTACTCATCTCGTTTTTGATTATGTGCCTGGGTGTATTGTCTTTCTCAGTAAAATGTTCTGTTCCCCCATTCATTCCAGTTTGATGAGAGTTGTTGGCTAAGTCTCCACTTCTCCATTTGAAACTTATACTCACCATCCACTAGAGGAAGCATACCGGCTCAGTCACCCCAACCTCTCTCAACTTCACCGCACTCTACTTCTCTCCGAGACTCCTACTCAACCAGCAACTCTACTGTCTAGCTCTAATAACCTACTTCTGACACCTCCTACATACTCCCTCCACCCTCCTGGTGTCAACACTCCCCCTAGCCTGCACCATCCTTCAACTGACCACTGGGAGTCACTGTCATACCCCCTACTCTGCCTCCAATGACACCCCATTTCTGGACACCACCACCCCACTGTATACCCCCCTCAGGCTTATATTTCTGCACCTCCCACACCAGAATTTGAACCTGGTACCTTTACAACCAAAGTCCAGCACCATACCACTACTCCATAGTGGCAGTCTCACTCAAGACCAGTATGCTGCACCTCTTATCCTTGTCAATGCTAAATGTACCAAGAGCTCAGATACTGACCATGGTCCTCCTCCTCTTTCTTACATCAGTCCCACCCCATCCAGTAGCCACACACACACCACCTGTAGTACCCCATTTCTTCTCTAGGCTACCTTCTTCAGACTCCCCCACTCTTGACAACCTGCACAACCCCTCACCCCCCCACCTCCACTTTTGCTACATCCACTTCCCCACTCATACCCTGGACTGTTCTTTTCTACACCATTCTTACCCTCCGTACTGTACTCACCCCCTGCACCCCAGCATCAGGCCCTTTGCCTAAATACCCTGTGTGGTTCCACAGTCATTACCATGCCTCAGTCCAACTAATCACACTCCTGATGCTATTATCAGGAAACATTCATCCTAACCCTGGTCCTGTGCCCACCAATATGAACAAGCCTGCCCAGGCTCAAGGTCTCCGCATTGCCTCCACGAATATTTGCAGCCTTCTTAAAAATGCTGCTGCATTCCAGTGCTGGGTTACACAGCACCAACTGGACATTATAGCCCTAGTTGAAACCTGGTTATCCAAATCCACCCCTGACTCCCTTGTCTCCATCCCAGGGTATACCCTTTTCAGAGAAGACCAAGTGGGCAAGTGTGGAGGTGGCTGTGCTGTATACATGAGTGACACCCTCCTTGGACATGCACTACCACCCTCCAAGCTTGATAGTGGGGTACAAGCCCTTACACTAAAACTCTCCCCCGACCTCGCCAACAGCCCGCTCTTTCTTACTGTTACCTATATTCCCCTCAGAACGCAAGGCCTCACTATTCAATTGCTTACTGACTATCTCATTGGTCTACCACCCAAAATGGGCTAGATAATTGTTGGAGACCTAAACATCAACTGGCTCTCTGACAATGCCTCCCAAACCAGGGATACCTTTGCCACCCTTGACATAACTCAGCTTGTCACCAGCCCCACTAGATACAACCACTTTACTGGTACAAGTACCCTCCTGGGCATCATTATTACCAGCCATCCCCAGAAGGTGCGAGATATCAGTGTCCTTCCCAACTCACTTAGTGACCACTCCCCAGTCATACTCTCCTGGTCTGCTACCAATAGTAAGCCAATGCCGTGAACCATCCAATGCCGACGCCTCCTCCCTTGTGGTCTTCATCACCTTAAACTGTACCTTACAAAACTGGACTGGTCCCCCATCAGGCTTGCACCATCCATAGATGAGGCCCTTGACTTTTTCACACATGCCTTCAACACAGCCTGTGACCTCTTTGCCCTCCTACTCTAGATCACACACCAAAAAGTCAAACATGCCTTGGGTCACCCCCTCCCTCCTCACCAAACTTAAAATGAGAGACAACCTCTGGCACATTGCTGTGGAAACTGGCAAGCCAGCAGATGGGCAAGTGTATAACATGGAGAGAAACAGGTGTACCTGGGCCATTCAGCAGGCCAAATCCCAGTACTACTGGACCACTCTTGCCACTTCCTGGGTATCGGCTAGAAATTTCTGGAATAACATAAAAGAACTAAATGGGAAATCTCGCTCTCCCCCACTCCCAACTCTCCACTAATGGCATTGTCTGTTCTGACCCCCTTGGCATTGTGAACTACCTAAACCATACCTTCTCACATATAAGTTCTGTCCTACCCAGTAACTTCTTTGACGCAGTCCCAGTGTCTCCACTGCCCACCCTCCATTGCCCACCTTTCTACCTATGCAACATCTCCCTGCTGGAGGCCAGATCATTCTTTCATAAAGCCGTCATTAGTAATAGCCCTGGTACTGACCCTTTGGACACTAGGCTCCTTCAACTGTCTATTAATGCTATCTTGGTCCCCCTTACTGATCTACTCAACCACTCCCTGTGCCTAGGACAGTTTCCCAGCACCCGGACAATGGCTATCATCACTCCCATCCTAAAATGTGGCGATCGGTCCACCCTTGGTAACTACTGACCTATCTCCATCCTCTCCCCACTCTCTAAGGCCCTGGAAAAAGTAGTAGCCAACCAACTCACTGAATACCTGGCCAAGCACAACATCCTGTGCCCTGAGCAGCATGGCTTTTATGCTGGTCTCAGCACAGCAACTGCCCTACTCAATTCTTTAACTTTCTGTACACTGCCCTTGAAGCTGGAAGCCCTGCCAGAGCCGTGTTCATTTACTTCTCCAAGGCCTTTGACACGGTTTGCCATCCCCTCCTGCTTGACTCCCTCAAATGCCTTGGTTTCACCACTGGTCCCGTTGCATGGTTCACCAGCTACCTCTCTGCTAGACCACAATGCGTAAAAATCAACAGCACCTTATCTGAAACACGACCTGTCCACTCTGGTGTTCCCCCAGGGCTCTATCTTAGGCCCACTCCTATTCAGCCTTTATCTTAACTCACTCCCATCTGCCTGCTCTAGTAAAATTCTCCTCTATTCAGATGAAACAGTGCTTTTTGCCTCTGATCCCAACCCCGCCACACTCCAGACCACCCTCCAACATGCATTTCATACAGCTGAGCATTGGTTCACAGCCCAAAGACTGATCCTGGACCTAAAAAAGACCAAGGCTAGGTTCTTCTCACATTGAGAAAGCAAAGCCAGTGGTGCCCCCTCGTGATATTAGCTAGCACACTGCACCCCATTGAACAGGTCTCCTCCTACAAGTACCTGGGTATCAACTTTGATTCCACCCTTTCCTTCCATTCCCACATCAGCACCCTTTCTGCTGCCATCAATGTCAGGATTGGACTACTATACCACCATTGGGACTGCCTCCCACAAGAGGCTCTTGGATTGGCAATCACCTCCTCTCTCTTGTTGCTAGTAGACTATGGGCTGCCCATCTATGCCGCAGCTGGCAATACTGCCCTTGTGAAAATCTAGCTCTCCATAAACAAGGCCTGCAGGCTTCTGACTGGTGCCCCAATGTGCACCCACACCTGTCTGCTGTACTCATCCACCAACTTGCTTAATCTAGAAGAAAGGCTACATTTCCAAACCTACCTTCTTGTTAAAAAGACCCTACTAGGGCTCTCCCCTCCAGGGTCACCATCTCCCTCCAGCAAGCCTCCACCTCAGTATCCACCCGTAGCACTGTAAAGACTTCGCTCACTGTCCCAAGGATAAGGACCTCTTTGACCCAGAGATCCTTCAAATACAGAGCTCCCACCTGGTTCAGTTCTCTCCCAACCAACATAGCTGACTCTACCAGATTAGGTCCTTTCAAGGCTACCCTTAAAAGCCACCTGACTAGCACCTGCTGCTGCAACTGCACATAACGCTCCACCCAGGACAGCTCACCCTCCCTCCCTGATGTGGTACTTGTGTACCTAAAATATGTTTACTGTAACTTAACTTTTGATACCCTTGTACCACCAGTGAATGTCTGTAACACTGGTCACTCTATAAGCCATCTTGTATTTATTGTACCATTGTATTGATGTTGTGTTGTGTTTTCACATGACAGGATGCCTTTGTAAATGAATCTGTGACTCAAAAGTCTGTAAACTGATACTAAAATAAATAAATAAACAAGAAGCAATGCTAGAAGAACTGCGCTGGGGTTTTAAAAATATGTCCACTGCTTTTGAATCTATAAAAGAATCAATTGCATCTTTAAATACTAAAATGGAAGCATTGAACAAAAGGGTGCCTGAACTTGAAACCAGAATGGGTGATGCAGAAGATCACTTAACACCGTTGCAAAATTTAGTAACACAACACCAGAAATAGTTACATGAGTTACAGAATATGATAAAAAGATCTGGAATCTCATTCTAGAAGAGGGAATATTAAAATAGGGGGGATTACCAGAGGGTTCTGAAGGTGCAAATCCCTTACAATATTTTGAAGAAATCTTATTCGAATCACTGGGGAAGCAATATCCAAAAGAATAGGTGGAATTAGATCATGCACAAGATGCTTCTCCACAAGGAAAGATATGCCAAGATTTGTATTTATCAAACCCAATCATTTTCAGATAAAGGAAGGATTACTCAGAAAGGCAAGGATAAAGAAACTGTTGCACATTAGAGGGCTCCACTTGCAGGTCTATCCTGATTTCCCACCTTCAGCAGTGGTCAAATGAAAATCCTTTGAAGGTATAAGAAAAACTTAAAGAGAAAAGGGGATACCACACAATCTACTCCACCATGCACATTTAAAAATCTTCCTGAATGGAAGGCAACATTTGTTTGACACCCCAAGAGATGCAGATCAATATCAGAAAACACTTCCTTCATACTGAAGGAGTTAGAACCAACTTGGGTAACCCCCCCCCCAAATAACTCAGATGTATCATACATCATCTGTTGGGGAAAACAATCAAATCTCTCTTTGCAATATGGTACATATAAACAATTTATTATTCCTTTAAAATAAAGGAAACAACTATAAAAGGAAATGTCTAAAATAGTTGAGAAAGATAGAAAAGAGCGAAGGAGTGGGAGAAGGGGGCGTGTTAAAAATAAAAATAAACAACAAAAGGAGATTTGTTATATAAATACTACTAATATATTCCTATTTTCTTCTAACTGTTTAGGGGAAAGCAGTTAATTAACAGTTTATGTATTTAGACTTTCATCTGTCTGTGAAAGAGCAACTCTCACCTATACATCCTCTCAGATTTATGATTGTCTTTGCAGACTCTCTAATGGGGGGGGCTCAGCAGTAAGTCTGAGTAAGGGGGAATAGTAATTACAAGAGTTAAGGGGGAGAGGGGTATAGGGCAGTGGGGAGAAAATCTGGTACATGGAGTCAACTTAAGTTTAAGTTTGGGAAACTGTGCAGTTAAGGTAAATAAAGATAATACAATAAAAATTCTGAGGCCGCCACCTTTTGAATACACTTTTGGCTTCTAATAAATGGTTAAATGGCCAATGATTTAAAATGTCTTTGTTAGAACATAAAGAGTACAATAGTCCAGTATGCCAACCGGACACAAGCAAACTGTTTGTTGCTACAGGAAACTCATTTTGCAAAAGCTGATTTCAGATATATTTGCAATTTATTTAGTGGTAAAGGGGTTCACCCTCCTTTTGCTGGCAACCCCAGGGGGTTTCCAGTACCATAAAAAATAACCTTAAGTTTAATATAACTGATAAATCAATAGATAATCATGGTAGATAATGCTTTAGTTACAATTTAGAGGGATAACAGATATTTAACCATCACTGCCATCTATGAACCCAATGATGATGACCCACGTTTTTTCACACACTATTTCATTACTTTATCCAATTGTTGCAAGACCTTATATCATAGGAGGTGACTTTAATCGTTCACTATTGGTATTGGATACATAAGAGGGAATTGAAGACAAAAAGAAGCAGGCTGTTAAAACACTGAAACACTTTTTGCTGGATTTAAGGCTTACAGATATCTTTAGAGAGGTTTATCCAACATGGCAGAAATATTCTTTCTTATCAAACGTACACAAAACATCATCCAGGACTGATTATTATTTTCCTTCTTAAGAAATAGGGAATGACATCGTCAAAATTAATTATGGAACCATTACAATTTTTAATCATGCTCCTATTCAACTATTAATAAAATTTACTTCCGAGGAAGAACGACATAAAGACAACAATTGGAAATTTGATAATTTGTTATTGAGAGACCCAGTCTTTAAACAAAAACTCATTGAAGAAATATATACATTCCTTGGGCGGGATATTCAGAGCAGTTGTGCCATGCACAATAGGGATGTGCCTGCTCAAGAACAAATATGCACCATAATGCAATATTCAGTGGCAGCAGATGCACAGCACAAAACCCAATGCAACATAGCACAATGGTAGAGAATGCATGCACAAGTGCAGGGGGAGTAACCAGAAGTATGTGGTGCAGTGCGATATACAACAGCAGGCAACGTGCACAATAGTGGAGCAAGCAGAAGTTGCGCGATAGTGGATATGAGCGAATATAAAAGGGAGCAAATGAGGGGAGGATGATTGTGCTAGAGAGGAGCCATAGCGGGGGAGAGTGGAGATGGAGAGGCAGGGAGCCAGGGCAAGACACAGGCGATCAGGGGTGGCCAAGAGGTGGATGGGGGGGGCCACTGGTAGCGTGCATGTGTGTGTGTGTGTGTCTGTGTGTGCCACAGAGGAAGGAGAGCAGTGGGGTAGAGGCAGGGCATGCAGTGGTGTAGTGTCAGGGGCACACCCAGTGCAGGGGCAGGACCAGCAGCACACAGCTGGGGGAGCCAGGTAATCAGCCACCTGGGGGGGACACCAACCTAGGACATGGCTAGTGCCACCTTCCAGATGGAGTCAGTAATGAGGGGTGTGAGGAGACTGGCTGCAGGGAGGCATGGCCATGGAAAGACCCATCAGCAGTATGCCCAGAACAGGCTGTACCATGCCCATGTCAGCTTCGAGCTGTACAGTGACATTGAGATCATGGGCCGGTACCGACTGAACTGGGCCATTCTGAGGAGGCTCTGTGAGCTGTGCAGTAAAGGAGATGCAGGCACCCACAAGATGGAGCTATACTCTGTCTTTGGAGACAAAGATCACAGCTGTCATATGCCTGCTCACCATAAACACCTTCCAGAGACCAACAGAGGACACAACAGGCATAACCCAGTCAGCTGCATCATGTCTACTCAAACAGTTCCTCAGTGCACTGCTGCCACATGCTGTGGAGTACATCCATTTCCACAGCACACAGGCGGAGCGCACAGCAAACATGCAGGAGTTCCACAGGGTAGCACGGTTGCCTGGCATGCTCAGGGCCATCGACTGCACCCATGTTGGCATCCACATTCCACCTGGCCTGGAGGGGGCAGCATATATAAACCACAAAGGATACCTGAGTGTCAACTGCCAGGCAGTGTGCAATGCCAGGGGGTGCATAATCAATGTCTGTACCACGCAGTCTGGGGTAGCACACGATGCCTTCATCTGGCACTACTCTGCACTGTGTCATAGGTTTGAGAGTGGGGACATTCCCACTGGCTATTTGGTAGGTGAGTATGCAGTGCACGCCAGATGCTGGGAGCAGTTGGGTGTGTGTGTGGGGCAAGGGCAGGAATGCCATGGGGAGAGGCCTGGAAGGCCAGGGGCACAGTGTCACAGACCACCATGCTAACGATACCTCTCTACATACAGGTGACAGTGGGTACCCACTGCGGCCCTGGCTGCTCACACCATACTGGTGCCCCTCGATCCCAGTGCAGCAACAATACAATGAGGCACACGCCACCACACGGAACATCATCGACCGGGTGTTCCAGCTGCTGAAGACTCGGTTCCATTGCCTGCACAGTTCTGGCGGTGCCTTACAGTACAGCCCCTGAAAGGCCTGTGGGCTATTCCTGACCTGCTGTATCCTGCACAACATGGCCACTGACCATGGGATAACCATTGAGGTCAAAGAGGGGGACAGCAGTGGGGATGATGAGAATGTCAGTTCAGCTGGAGTTGGGCAGCCACCCCCTGGGAGAAGGGATCCCCGGCTGGCCCAGCAGCACCAGGACACCATTGCAGAGGAGCACTATGGACCACACAGGTAGGTGAACAGGGCCACGAGCAAGCACCAAGGGCAACGGCACAGCTGAAAGACAGGCAGGGGCAGACACCAAGGCAAGTTCAGAAGCAGGGGTGCAGGAATGGGTGGTAGCCTGCACACAAAGGCAGAGCACAGCAGGGCTACACACAGCATGCACACACAGGCACACACACCCCATCCCATGCCCACAGGGCCACACACACACCTACCCCCATACTTCCCCTCACACAACCACACAGGACCCAACAGAACCACACCCCGTGGCAGGAACTGTGCATGTCTCAGACGCTGAACACCATTTCACAGTGGTGGACAGCACTATGCTGGCATCACCATGCACATGTCACAGTGGCCAGCATCCGGGTGGGTGTGCACATGGCCCGTGTGAGTGCAGGACAGGGTACCACACCCCTGTGTTGCACATGGAACACCACAGTGCACACTGAGCAGCGGTAGACAGTGGTCATGAAGGGGGATGGGTTAGTCATGCTGCATAGTAGCACAGCCACCACAGACACATGGGTGGCCCCACCGAGACCTACCAGCTGTAACAGGCTGATCACTGGCCTCATGGGATGGCACTGATGGACCCTCAGGGGTGACACTGCATGAACACGACCGTGTCCATGCAGGCATCTGCAGGCCACCAAACATGCCCACACTGGGCGTGCTTTGTACGCCCACAGCTGATCCTGGTATTGACATGGCAGGGGTCACCAGACACCAAGAATGAGGGGTTGACATTGCAGTCTGTGGGGTGTGCAGTGGTTGGGCACACAGCTGGTCAGCCAGTGTTGCCACGACAGTTGCCACACAATCGATGGCTGCAGTCACATCTGCCCGCTGTTGAGCTAACTCTGCCAGAAGCAGGGCATGGTCTCTGCTGCACCACTCCTCTGCCTGGTGCAGCTCCACATGGACTACATCCACCACTACCAAGAGCCATACCTGCTGATCCACAGAGGCCTGGAGCAAATGGCTGTGGTCATCCAAGGGGCCATCTGCATGGCCATGATGCTGACCCCCATGTGGTTCCTGACCCTGCAGCACAGCACCCCGTGATGGTGGGTACCACACAGCAGTGCCTTCCTGGGGTACATCCTCATGTGGTGCACTGTTGCTGCCTCTGCCCTCGTCCCCTCATCAACACTGTCCAGCTGCTGCTGCTGCTGCCGCTGCCCCTCTGGCTGCTGAGCACTGGGCACCACCAGCATGGCTGAATCAGCACCACCAACACCACTGCCACGTCTGCCCACAAGTGCTGCCCTACTGGATGCCGTAGACATGACAGGAACAATGGCTGGTGGGCAGGCAACCACGCCAGTGTTGCCTGCACTGCCACCTAGGCAGATGCCAGTCGTGGGATCCCCCTGTGACCCACCAACATCACTGTCCAGGACATGTGTCACGTTATCATCTGTACTGGAGTTGGCCCCGATCTGTGTCTCAACACACAGGACCCCATGCCTGGCATCCCGCTGGAACACAGCAAGGGCTTCATCTGCACCCGCACCACAGGCATCAGTCTGGACAGCTGTGCAGGGCTACAGGTGGTTGATCCCTCAGACACCAGTGGAGGTGGATGGGTGCTCCACCAGTTCCTGGGCCACCCCCTTGGTGGACACACCCACCACTGTTGCCCCATGCAGATGCTCAGGAGCTGCAAAGGAACACAGTACCGTTAGTGGTTTTGCCTGAACCCTGGACCCTGCCTTTCCTGCCACCCACACACTGCCAGCACTGGTCCTACCATGTAGTGATGGGCTGCCACCCATCTGGAAGCCTCCACTGGGCAAACCCTCAATGGCACAACACTGCATGCTGCCAGCCACCTGCTCTTCCAGTGGCGTCAGGTGTGGCATGTCTTGCTGGACTCCACCAGTGGCAGCATGCACTTCCTGGATGTCAACCGCTTTGTCCTTTATCCTCCTCCTGTCTATGCCAACCTTCTTTTTGCACTCCTGCATGGAATGCTGGTGGCTGCTCTGCTGGCTGACCGCACATGCCACCTCATCCCACGCCGCCACATAGGTCTGTTGTGTGCCCCTCTGTCCACAGAGGAGTGGCTCCCTGTCGAGGTAGGCCTCAAACAGGGCATCTGATTCTGCCCTGGTGAAGTTGGGCCTCCGCTTCTGCACCCTCTCCTGCTCCTCATCCTCCTCATGTTCGGTCATGCTTGTACCTGGGGAGATGGACAGGTGTTACCATGGACTGTTCAGTCCCATACAGCCCTCCCAGACCACTGTCCCAATGTCTACTCAGCATGTCACGTACCTCCAAAGGCTGCAATACTGATCCATTGCCTGTGCAATTCCTTGGCACCTTTATAGCGCATCGCATGCAAATGAGGGTATGCACAACTATAATGGGATACAAATGCAGTGAATGCGCTGTGGGATGGATCATGAGTTGATTTGCATAACCTGGCTGAATATCGTGCAGATGCAACTTGAGCAATGGTGTTGTGCATGCTCCAGTCATGGTGCACCAATGTGACGTGCGCAATTGGACCCACACCATGCATGCGTGCGGTGCTGGCACGTACATATGCACATATTGTGGGAGGAAGTACAGTGCACAGCCACTATTGTGCCTGTGGCACTCATGTGCTGAATGTCCTATGGGACACTTGTGCCATAGTGTGGATGGTGCAGTTCCATCATGCCCCCTGTTGCTCCACTGTGCCGTGGGTGCCATGGTGCCTCTGCACAGTAGGCCACTGCATGATGTCACACACATACACCCTGCAGTGCACCTTACAGGTGCCTCCCAATAGTGCAGTAGCACTCTGTGGATGGCCACACCCTTGACCCTGTGGCTGCCCTTTGCCCTCTAGGTGCCATGCAGTCACATGGCTGCCCCCCATTGTGCAGTCCAGTGCCAGTGCAATTGTGAATGGCAGCACAGCACTGCTATGCCTCAGCACATGGGACACGTGCACTACTGGGTGTCATTTTGCACTGTGGACAGCTTGGATAATGCCACGCACCAGAGCTCCTGTGTGGAGTGCTATTGAGCTGGCCAACCTGGTGGCTCTTGTAGAGCCACATGCAGGTGCTCTGTTTGGGCAGGTGCCCCTCCAGAGGCCTTGCACCATGGGGTGGCAGGAGGTTGTGGATAGACTGGAAGAGCCCACTGGGAGCTGTCATTCCGTGGATCAGTGTCACCACTGCTATGGTGACCTCCAGTGGCAATGACCCTGACTTCCTGAGGCACCTGCAGGTGCATGCCCAGCAGGGAGCAGTCCCATGGCCAGGTAGTTGCTTCTTGACCATCACTAGTGATCTCCGACTGTCCTTGGGGCACAGAGGTCAGCATGCCATGCCACCAGGAGGGCTAGCACCTGTGTTGTTGGGTGTGGGGGTGCATCAGGTCTAGCCTATGCCACCATGATCCAGACATCCTGTGCGGGCTGACACACTGGTGATGGGGACCCATGGGTCAGACGTGTACTGATGTGCCTCTCTCCATGTTTCCCCCCCAGGACCGGAGGAACACCGTAGAGCACAGCTGGCCTGGGAGCAACAGGGCTAGGACCAAGCTGGGTGAGTGGGTATGCAGCAGGCAGGCCACATTGGTGGTGCTGTGGGTCAGCAATTGTCTGCTGACCTGGATGCAGGTGAGTACTGTGATTCCCTATTCACCTGTGCAGGGTGGGTTGCAGGGTTGGTAGTGTGCCATGGCCCCTCTGCACATGGCCCCTCCAGCTGTGCACTTCCTGCAGTGCCCTGTGCACCATTCTTTGGGCCAGGACATGTGGGTGGGTGTTGCAGGTGGGCTGTGGGTGCACTTAGTGCCTGACTGAGCCACTGCCTTCCCACTGCATTTCCATGATGCCAGATGGCCAGGATGGTGCATGGGCAGTGACGGTGTGCAATGGTTTGCATGGCTACAATTGCCCGAGTGGGTGGCTAATGTGGGTGCACTCACTGTGGGTGGTCGCATACCATCCCAGGGGCACCGGTCACTGATGCACACCGTGCACATTGGGTGGGCTGCATTAGTCTGGTCAGTCACTCATACTGTTTCTGCTCCCTTGTCCTAGGTGGACGTCATTGGGAGGCCATGGAGCAGACCCTCCAGGAGATCCTGCAAGTCACCCAAGTGACACTTGAACTGCTTGAGAGAGAATGGACAGAGGGAACCGGCAGCGGCACCACAGGCACCACAGGGCAGCAGGAGATAACCGGGGCTGCCAGTAGGGCCTGCTGCTAGTGGAGTCACTCCATCCCTCCCTGGACTGTACCCCACACCCCCATGTCCCCTACCTTTGCCATTCCCATTGTCTCCTGACCCTTTCCCGGCCCCCCTTGTAGAGTCCTCACCCGTCTCCTCCTCTGTTGTACTTAACTGTAAATAGATATTGTTGCTTTTGCAGATGTTGTTGTTCTTTGTAATACATATGTTTATATCTATGTCCTTGTCAGTCTCTGATTTGAAGCGGGCACATGGAGCCTTGCTGCAGTGGTGTGCATGGCTACTGTGGGGTGTGTCTTGTGGACCTCCTCCACTGGTGTGGGTGGGGGCCATGGGCTCTGTCTAGGGGCATGTGTGGTATGCCCTGTGCACTGTTCACCTGTGTGCAGCAGGCTGTGGTGCATGTGCCATATCCCAGCTTCCCCTGTCAGTGTGTGCTTTGCCTGTGCACCTGTGGCCATTGCTGCTATGCCACCACCATGTGTGACTGTGGTACACATGGTCATGTGGCCCCCATCACTGCATGCTTGGCTGATAGTGTGCCTTCAGGGGCAGGCCATACCTGTCACCTTGCAGCTGGCATTATGACCCCTGGACTATCGCACATCTGTCCCTGTTGCCACTGTGGGTGGTGCTATTATTTGCTCCCTCCATGCAGTCCATGGTGACTGGGGCGGTGCCTGTAGTCTGATGTCTGTTACATGTGGTCCTGCTGCATGTAGGTGGTGGCCTGGTCACAGGCCCCATGCACCTGCCATCAGGGTGGTCAGGCTCATGGGGTGACCGCCACATGGCAGGCTCACCAGCACCCTGGTGGTGGGCAGGCCGCAGGTACATGGCAGCATGGGCTTCACGATGGCAGAGCTTATCACACTGCTTTGTGAGGCTGTTTGCCGGAGTACTCATGGAACTTGGTGGGGGGAGCATTGTGTGTGCCATGTGTTGCCTCCTGTGTGGTGCATGCCTCCATGCACCACGGGAGGGTGCTGTGTTGCCTGGTGGTGCCAGTGCTGTGGTGGGGGGGTGCATGTGTGGTGGACCTTGCTCTGGTCCTGTGTTCAGAGTGCCTACCTGCTTGTGGTGGCATCCAGGATGGCCCTTGTCATGTGCAGGGTCCCTCGGATACTGGTGCCAGGTCACCCACCTTGCTGTGCCTTCGTGTGGGACATGCTGGAGGGCCTTGTGTGGGTTGTGGTGGCATTGGTGGATGGTGTCACCTGCTGCATTGGGTGGTTACAGTGGGGTTGTGGTACATGTGCATTGTGATCCAGGGCAACTGGATGCCTTGGCATGGTGGTGTCGGACTGCCTTCAGTGCCAGGCACTGTTCAGTCATGCTTCTGTGCTAGGTGTCTTGGGCGTCTGTACTGGGGTGGTCAGCACTGGTGTGGTACTGTGGCATGGGTGAGGCTAGGCCATCCTTGTATTCTGGTCTCTGTTGGCTGGTGGATGGTGCAGTGGTGCCATGCCCAGTGGGTGGGGACTGCTGGGTCACATTTGCTGTTGGTTCAGCACCAGAGTTCAAGGGTCTGGTCCATCCTGCACCCGTCTGGTTGTGCTTCTCATGGGGCCTTGCCTGGTGGGGGCTGGGGTGGGGGGATGGTCTCTCTGTCTTGGTGCATGCTCCTCAGCACATGGCACATCCATGACTGCTGCTCAGCTGCTTCCTGTCATCCCTCATTGTGCTATGGTGTATCAGGAGTGATAGTCAGCCACGTTGCACAGGCGCACCTTGTCCTGTGCTTGGTTTGAATATCACACCTATTGAGCCATGGCGCACTGAACATGCGCCTGCTCCCTCAATTGCACATCTTTCTGGAGTGGTCTGAATATCCCAGCCCTTGTGTATAATAAAGTGGAGGAAACCTCCTCTTAAAAATCTGTGAATCTCTAAAAGTATACTTACGAGGATGACTTATATCTTACTTCTGTTTCAAAAAGAAAACAAAAAGAAATATATAATATGTCAGAACATCAATTATTAGTGGCAGCAGCAGCTTATAATATTTCAGGTCTAGAGTCAGATCTGAATACTGTATTAAAACTAAGAGAGGAACTTAACAATCTGAACTCTTATAAGGTTGAAAAAAGCATTCCAGTGTGCCAGGTCTAATTATTATTATTTTTTTAACCTGATAAACTATTGGCATATCCGATCCAATGTGAATGAAATAAAAATGCCATACTTAAAATTCAGTTAGATACAGGTAGGATATCAACCTCTTAATTAGAAATAAACAAAGGCTTCCAAGACTTTTATAAAAAAAATGATATACTCCTGATATTACCCCAACACAATAGGAAATTGACAGCTTTTTTTGATAATCTTCCTTTAAGTCTACTATCAGATAACTTAAAAAATATGATAGATAAGCCTCTTAGTACTGAGGAAATTAAAACAGTAATAAAATAATTTCAAAACAGAAAGGTACCTGGACCTGACAAATTTACAGTAGAGTTCTATAAAGTTCCTTGTAAGGTGACGCAGCTGGACAAAGATAGGGAGGCATACCAAACTTCCCTAAGAGAAGCAGAGAAGACAGTAAGGCAGGCAAAGACCTAAACCGAGGAAACACTAGCATGAACAGTAAAAGTAGGGGGCAAGACTTTCTATAGCTACATTAATGAAAGGAGAAAGTCCAGAGGGGGTATTGCTAAGATCAAAGGGGATAAGGAGGAATGTGTGGAGAAGGACCAAGGAAAAGCATCTATCCTAAATAGATATGTCTGCTCAGTATTTACTGAGGAGAAGGTAGGGCAGGGCCCACAGTTCAGCACCATGGACTCAGGGGGAGGGAGATGTGCACAAGATGCTTCACAAAAGAAAGGATCCTACAAGAGCTCGCTAAGCTCAGGGTGGAAAAGGCAATGGGACCTGATGGCATACATCCCAGGGTGCTAGAAGAGCTAAGGCTGGAACTAGCAGAGCCATTATCAGAACTGTTTATTGAGTCTCTGAGCACAGGCGAGGTCCCAGAAGACTGGAGAAGTGCTCATGTGATTCTGCTCCACAACAGTGGTAGCAGGGAGGAAGCAGGGAACTAAAGACCAGTCAGTCTTTCCTCAGTAGTGAGGAAGATTATGGAGGCACTCCTTAAGAAAAGGATAGTGCAACACCTGGAATGCATAGGAGTACAAGATCAAAGACAGCATGGGTTTACAACAGGAAGGTCCTGTCAAACTGATCTCATAGATTTCTTTGACTGGGTAACCAGAGTGGTGGAAGAAGGAGGTGCAGTTGATGTTGCCTACCTTGACTTCAGCAAAGCTTTCGATACTGGTCTGCATAGAAAATTGACTAATAAGCTGGGGAGGCAAGGGGTGGGTCAGAAGGTGGTCAACTGGGTGGCAAATTGGTTGGCAGGCAGAAAACAGGGAGTGATGGTAAACATTTTACAGTCAAAAGAGATGCAAGTCATTAGTGGGGTACCGCAGGGATCAGTCCTGGGGCCAGTCCTCTACAAATATCTTCATCAGTGACATTGCAGATGGACTGGAGGGAAAGGTTTGTCTGTTTGCAGATGAGACCAAGATCTGCAACACAGTAGATGATCCAGATGGGGTGGGCAGAATGAGAAGAGATCTGGATAAACTGGCAAAATGGTTGGAAGAGCGGCAACCTGGGTTTAATGCAGAGAAGTGCAAGATCATGCACATAGGGAAGAGAAACCCATAAACCACCTATAGCTTGAGAGCGGAGTTGCTGGCAATCACAAGGAAAGAAAGAGACTTGGGCATCATCATCACAGATAACCTGAAAACATCCAAGCAGACCACTAAAGCAGTAGGTAGAGCTAGAGGGATGTTGGGGTGTATTAGTAGGGGTCTCACAAGTTGTAAGTGGGATGTAATAACCCCTCTTTACAAGACACTGCTTAGGCACTATCTGGAGTACTGCATGCAGTACTGGAGGCCACACCTGCACTTGGACATTAACAAAATAGAGGCAGTCCAGAGAATGGCAAACAAAATGTTACAGAGACTGTATTAGAAAACATATGAGGACAGATTAACAGAGCTCAATATGTAAACCCTACAGCAAAGGAAGGAGAGAGGTGATATGATCGAAACATTCAAACATCTTAAGGGCATTAACAAGGTGAAAGAGTTTAACATGTTTCAATATAAGAAAAATAGCAGAACAAGAGGACACAGCATGAGATTAGAGGGGAGGTTGATTAAGGAGTAATGTGAGGAAGTTCTTTTTCACAGAAAGAGTGGTGGATGCATGGAACGGCCTACCTCAGGAAGTAGTGGATATGAATACAGTGCAGGGCTTCAGACTGGCATGGGATAGGTACAGTATAAGGGAGCAATACAGATGAGTATGAATAGATAGGCCATTGACAGAGTACAGGCCTATGGCACATTCATGAGGTAGAAAAAAATGAGCATGCTGGATAGACCCTGCAGTCCTTATCTGTCATCAACTACTATGTTTCTGTTTCTATGTTTTTGCAGATATTCTTTTCCCATTGCTGCTTCAAATATTTAATAATACTGAAAATAGTCACTCCTTGATTCAATGAAGGAATTTACAATCATGCTTGTATTAAAGAAAAGCAAAGATCCTCTGAAATGTGGGTCATATGTACCGATTGCACTACTAATCATAGACTATGAAATTATAATGAAGATCTGGGCAAATAGATTGGCAGAACATGTTCAATCTGGGGGCGGAGCCTACTACAGAACAGAGCAGACGTGAGAGAGGAGCTCTGCAGCTTGAACGGCAAATAAGCTCAAAGAACTAACTTTCCTACAGAAAAATTGTACTTTTGGATGCAGATTTGAACTTAGCAAGAAAACAAATGTTGAGTACATACTATATTTTTGGCAAGTATTGGTCAGCATAGCAGAGCAGCTACAACAGGAGAAGGGGCACACCAGAAGACACCACAGCCATCAGGGAGCAGAGAGCAGCACTCCTCAACCTAAAGTGCAGATTCACTGCAACCTTCTAATGCACCTTTATTATTAGCTATTCAGATTATGGACAACAAAATTTAATCTTTGGAGAGCAAACTCACTGTCTTTGATACCAAAGTATTCAGCATTCGGGGAGAAGCCAAATCTGCAGCAGATACTACTAATCAGGCACTCACCATAGCTGTGGGGGTAACTAAAGAGAATGTAGTGATCCAGATGTGACTGGAATAACTTGAAAACCAAGCCTGGGTGCAACACCTCTGAATACTCTGTCTGCCAGAAGGAGCAGAAGAGGAAGACCTTAAAAAGTTTAATCGGCAATGTTTGGAAGACAGACTACAGATAGTCTCTTTTCATGTCTGAAAAGCATATTGCATTGTCCTGCATCAGGCTATGGGAACTGATCCCCAACCTAGAACCATTATGATGGTTCTGGTAGACTCCTCGGAGACAGACAAGCTTCTACAGGCAGCACAGAGAGCAGCTAAGCCAAAGTCTTGGAGTGCAACATAGTCTTATGATGCCTGCTCATCTTAAAGTTATGTATGGTGGCAAGATCTTTGTGCACACTGATCCTACAGCAACTGGGAAACAGACAGCTAAAACTGTGAAGGAGTTTGCTGCCTGTCAAGAATGTTCAAGCTCTGACTCAGCAGTATAAGGGACTGACATGATACAAGGTAGCACTGTATTTATTTATCGGAGAGTGTAATTGGCTAAAACTCAACTACTTGTGGGGATTACCATGGGAGAGAACGCTGTGGGGCAGTTTTGTTTGACTTTATATTTACTAAAGTCAATAGTTTTGCTTATATTTGTTTAAACTGTTTCAAAGCAACCTGCTCAGATGGTTTATTTTCAAAGGGTAAGATGGCAACCTGCTGTGATGCAGTTGGGAACGGATTGTCCTCCTGGCAATCCTTCTCTATTTTTTCCCACCACAATGAACACTAAGTTAGAAAAAGAGGTAGGACACATCCTATCCTGGCACCCCTGCAAAGGGATTAAGAACACCATCAGAGTCTAGCTGTTAATTGTTGTATGGAAAGCCTTATTTGCAAGCCCTAGTTAAATGTTTCTCTTGAATACATCTTGTATAGTACTTCTGTAATGTGAGATTCAAGTCTGTTTAAATATATCAATGTGAGTAATGTTTTGCTTAATTCAGGAGCAGGAGCTCTCAATGTCCACTGCATGTCATATCAATGTTATAGCAGAGACCTTTAAATCCTTGCAATGTGGATGTGTAATTTCTCCTTAATGTTTCCAAAATGGGTATAGGTCTTTGCTCTTTGCAGTTTATGCTACGTGGACAATATTCTATCTTTTTAGAGACTTTTATATTGGACTCCCCCATTTGTTGTAACAAAGTTCTGGAGTGGATCAAACCCTATCATTGCATGATGTATTACTAATGTAAATGCTGCATCTGCTATTCACTTCAGAAAGTAAATACTTATATTGAATTGTACAAAATCAATAAAATGCAAGTACAAAAAAATAACATATTCAATCCATCATACATCCAGACCAAACTGGTTTCATATCAGGGAGATGGATACCAACAAATATTTGAAAAGCACTAAATATTATTGAATTATCAGCTCAATTGGAAATAGCAACTATTTCTCTTTGACGCTGAAAAAGCATTTGATAGAGTGCATTGGCCTTTTCCTATTAATAAGTCTAACCAGGAGAATTTTTGGGGATAGGTTCATACAATGGATTGGCATGGTTTATAAAAACCCATGTGCCAGAATTAGAACAAATGCCAACTTGTCAAGCCTAGTCACTGCCACAGAGGTGTTCGCAGGGCTGCCCACTATCCACATTATGTTTTGTGATCTTCATTGAATCTTTAGCCATATCAATAAGAGGAAACAATCAAATAAAAGGTGTAAAAATTAAAAACAAATTCTGTAAAATACTACTATATGCAGACAATGTCCTTATATTTTTGCATAAACCTAAAGAAAAGGGCAGGGTCTTAGTTAATCTAATAGAACATGTTGGCAGAATTTCTGGCTATCAGGTAAACTGGGAAAAATTAGAGTGTATTTATAATGGTTCTGAAATAAGTAATGTATTCACACCCTTGAATTCTACAGTAAAGACAGAAATAAAATACTTAGCTGCTACACTGACCAAAGTGGTAAACCAATTATTTCATTGGAACTACTGTATGTTCTTTGCTTGAAACTGTTAAGACAGATCTAGATAGATGGGTTAACCTACGCTTAACCATTTCAGGGAGGATAAATATCCTCAAAATGAACATTTTACCAAGGTTCCTACTTTTTCCAGACATTGCCAATTATTCTAGATGAAAATTTTTCATTGGGATAGGCACATTGATTAGACATTTTATATGGAGGAATGAAAGGCCTAGAGCTAGTCTAGAAAAATTGTACCCTTCACTGAATCAGGGGTTAGGACTCCCAAACTGAAGATTATACTATTATGCCACTAACAAATTCAACCTGTTTCAGATGGGTTTTCCCATAATGATAATGTATCAGTCCAGGAAGTGAAAGGAGACATGATAGAGCAATAGTCTACACCTTTCCATAAACTATTCACTTCAGAAAGTAAATACTTGTACTGAATAGTACAAAATCAGTAAAATATAACCACAAAAAAGAACATGTTTAATCCATCATACATTCAGACCAAACTTGGTTCATATCAGGGAGCTGGCTAACAACAAATATGTGAAAGCACTAAATATTAATGAATTAACAGCTCAATGGGAAATAGTAACTGTTTCTCTCGACGCTGAAAAAGCATTTGATAGAATGTATTGGCCTTTCTTATTAACAAGTCTAACCAGGATGAGTTTTGGGGATAGGTTCACACAATGGATTGGCATGGTTTATAAAACCCCATGTGCCAGAATTAGAATAAATGTCAACTTGTCATAGGCTTCTCACCTCCACAGAGGTTTTCACCAGGGCTTCCCTCTATCCTCATTACTTTTTGTGATCTTCATTGAATCCTTAGACATATCAATAAGAGGAAACAATCAAATAAAAGACTTAAAAATTGATAAAACATTCTGTAACATACTACTATGCACAGACAATGTGTTTACATTTGTGCATAAACCTAAAGAAAAGTACAGGGTTTTAATTAATCTAATAGAAAATGTTAGTAGAATTTCTGGCAATGAGGTACATTAGGAAAAAATGGAGTGTATTTATAATAGTTGTGACATAAGTAATCTCTCCACACTCTTGAATTCTACAGTTAAGACAGAAATAAAATACTTAGGTGCTACACTGACCAAAGAGGTAAACCAAGTATTTCATGGAACTATAGTTCTTTGCTTGGAACTGTTAAGATAGATCTAGACTGGTGAGTTAGCTTACCCTTAACCATTACGGGTAGGATAAATATCCTAAAAATTAACATTTTACCAAGGTTCCTATTTTTTCCAGACCTTACCAATTATTCTAGATAACATATTTTCATTGGAATAGGCAAATTAATTACACATTTTGTATGGAGAAATGAAAGAACTAGAGCTAGTCTAGAAAAATTGTACCCTTCATTGAATCAGGGGTTAGGATTCCCAAATTTAGGATTATTCCATTATGTTGCACAAATTCAATCTGCTTCAGATTGGTTTTCCCAAAATGATAATGTATCAATTCGAGAAGTAAAAGAGGACCTGATAGAGCAACAGTCTACATCTTTCCATAAGTTAAAACATTTACTATATGTCAACTGCAATAGCAAAATTTATAACAGTAAAATACTGAGCTCAACTAAAACTACATCATGGGTATGGTAGGAAGCCCATACACACCTGGGTGGAAACCTTATACTTTCAATATACTCACCCTTATATATGAACTTTAATCTAAAGCTCACCCATGTGAATATAATTTTGAACAACTGGAAGAATAGCAGGTTAATCCAACTAGAACAATGCTTACAAAATGGTATTCTGAAACCCTTTGAGGTACTTAAAGCATAATATAACCTACTGACTCAGAGCTTTTTAACATATCTACAATTAGGGGATTATATCCAGAAGAACGAAGTGGGTAATACTGTTAGTGCAACCCCCAGGAGCTGTTAATATAGGACCAATCAAGCAAATCTAAAATAATCTCTAAAATATCTAACCTATTACTGGAAGCTAGAAAGTGGGATATAGAATTTTGGCAACAGAATTGGTCCAGATAACTTGGACAATATGCTCAAAATGTAAAATGGCCGGGAGTACTGGCTTCACCAGAAACAGTGTAGAAAAATTCTAAATTATGACTAATTCAGTTCAATATAATTTATAAACTATATTATACCTCCCGTAAATGTAATACATTTAACACTATATTTTCAGACCTTTGCATTTGTTGCAAAAGAGCTAAAGGTACATTAACATTCACTCAAAATACCACCAATAACTTAATCTGGTTCAAGGTCAGTTGGCTTTCATTTCTATCCCCCTCCCCTGGGTCGTGCCTGAAAATAGGCAGGATTTGTCTAGTGCACTTACCCGGTCAACAAAAACTGAATAAATCAATAAAATAAATAAGCCATACATTTGGAAGCCTGGGCCTGAAGTTCAATGGACAAGCAGCCAGACACTCCTGCTTCCTGAACTATATAAGCAGTTCCTCTCAGTTTCCTTCTGAAGCATTGTATCTTTGCAACTGGAAGCTCTGTCAGTTTGTTGTCTCCTCTGAGGCCTGCTGGGACTTGCCCCCAATCTTTCTGTGTTTTGGCCTGCTTGGTTCTGCTGGGATTTGGTTTTTATGTTCTCCTGCATTTGGCTTGTATTGCTGCCTTTGGCTGTGTGCTTCTTTATTTTGCTGTTTCTGTGCTTCTGTGTTTGTGTGTCTTGTTCAGCTGTTTTTCTTTTTGGGGGGGGGCTTCTGTTTCTAGACTCCTTGTCTTTGCCTATATTTTGTTAGTCTAGAACACATGCTACTTGCTCCCATTCCTCACACTTGCAACTGCAAAGATTCTGTGTGCTCAACTCAAGTTACTTCCATGCTGCTATTCCATTCTATGCACCTCAATTATTTTCATCTGGTTCAGGCTCATTCTGAACCCTAACCCATGCAGCGCAATCTTGCTTCCTGAACTCCTACCATGTACCTCATTGCTGCTGTTTTAACAGCACTGTCTAGCCATTTGCCTCTTCAGAGTGCTGCCTTCCTACAATTTCTATGTTCATTACACCTGTGACCCCAATGACCCATAGTTACGCAATGCTGTTGCTGCTCTATTATGTTACATGCTGCTACTGTACTCTGGAGATCAGCTAGGCTACTGAAACATAGAAACATAAACTTTGATGGCAGATAAGGACTGATTGGTCCACCTAGTCTGCCCATTTCCCTACCTAATGTATAAGCTGCAGATCCTAGTTAATCAACAACCTACTTCTTCTTACCCCCCACAAGAGTTACCTTATTTCTGTCCCATGCATTTTTAAATTTCCCCACTGTTTTTGACCCCACAACCTCCTCAGAAAGGCTGTTACATGCATCCACCACTCTCTCGGTAAAAAAATACTTCCTTGCATTGCCCCTGAACCATCTCCCCTCTATTTTCAAATTGTGTCCTCTTGCTCTTGCACATCTGTTTTTCTGAAAGATGCTACCCTCTTGGACTTTGTTGATTCCCTTGAGGTACTTAAAAGTTTCTATCATGTCCCCCCTCTCCCTCCTATCCTCAATGGTATACATATTAAGCTCCCTCAGTCTCTTTTAGTAAGTTTTCTGGTACAGACCCTGCACCATTTTAGTTGCCCTCCTCTGGACTGCCTCCATCCTTTCTATGTCCTTGTGGAGATGGGATCTCCAGAACTGCACGCAGTACTCCAGATGTGGTCTCACCAACTGTCTGTACAGAGAGATGACAACTTCCTGTTTTCTACTGGTGACTACTCTCCCTATACATTCCAGTATCCCCCCAGCCATCCCTACTGCCTTCAGGCAGTAGGCAGTACTGCTGATGCTGTAAACTAGTTTTAATATCTAAATGTGGGTCATGGCACTTCCCATCAAATTCTTGTTTTTCCTATGGCAGGGGACTTGGGGGGTTGTTGAAGAATCATTGCCCTGTGCGGCCTAATTACCTCATTTTTGAATCCTGCCTCTGCCACTAAAATTCTCAGAATATTTGTTACCTTTTTATTGGCTTCCTTGCTGGGACTGGTTGGCTTGCCCCTGCTAATTCATAGTTGCTGGTCTTCTGACCTACATGCAGGTCAAACCATTACAACTCTACCTTACAGACCTATATACAGGTCTGACCATTGCTACTCTGTCTTACAGACCTATGAGCAGGTCCACTCTTTGCTTAGACAATTTTGTTTACTCAGTGCTTGCTAATAACATGTCTGACCTATGTAAGGGTCTCAGCACTCACCGCTTCATTTAGCTTTCCTCTTCATTTGTTTTCTGGTGTATGCTAACCATGACCATTAATTCAATGGTGCAGTGCTGCCCTGCAGACAACAGTCTCACTTTGCACCCTGAGTCTGCAGCTTGAGCATGTGAAGCTTGGGGTGAAGTCCTTCTCACCTGGCCCATAGCTTGGAATGTCCTCTCTCAGGGTGGACCTTCAGTTGTCAACCATACCGATGGCACCTCAAGTTGTAGAATGTAATGCTTAGTGGTAAAAGGGGTGGGGCTCTCACAGGGCCCCTTTAGCTGCCCAAGCAGGTTCGGAGGCACCCTCCAAAGCTATTCTCCCCTTGACTGCCTTTGGTTCACCTGACTTGTTTACAGGGTAAGTAGGCCAGGTGAGTGCCTCAGCAGTCATTGCTATCCTCCCATTGCCTGTTGTTGTAGAGTGGTGCTCATAACCTTCCACGGCATTCTCATTAAAGGAATCAAGTAAGAGCTTTACTCCAAATTTAAGAAACCACTATGGTTCTCAAAGGAAGTGGCAGTGAAGGTTCAAGAGAAAAAGAAAGCATTCAGGAAGTACAAGGAATCGCAGCAGGAGCAGGACAGAGAACTGTATCAGTTAAAGCAAAAGGAGGCTGGGAAGGCAGTCAGAACAGCAAAGGCCCAAACTGAGGAAAAGATAGCCAACTCAGTTAAGAAGGGGAATAAAACCTTTTATAGGTACATCAGGAGCAAGGAAGACCAAGGAGGGATAGTGAGGCTTAATAAAGGGGAGGAGGGTGGGCAGAGGGAGAATGTGAAAGGCAGAGATACTTACAAATATTTTTGCTCAGTATTTACAAAGGAAGAGGGGAGGTACATAAAACAAACAGTAGTAACACTCTGGATACAGAAGTTGATACCAGCCCATTTACAGAAGAAAGGGTTCTGAAAGAACTCTTAAAACTGAAGGTGGACAAAGCAATGGGGCCTGATGGGATTCATCCCAGAATTCTAAAAGAACTAAGGGTAGAACTAGTGACACCACTGACTACCCTCTTTAACAAATCATGGGAGGATGAGGTAGTACCCGAGGACTGGAGGAGGGCAGATGTGATTCCCCTTCACAAAAGTGGGAGCAAGGCAGAAGCAGGAAACTATAGACCTGTTAGTTTAACCTCAGTGATAGGGAAAATGATGGAATCACTTCTAAAGGAAAGAATTGTCATGTATCTAGAGGCCAGAAGGGCACAGGACCCTAGGCAACATGGATTCACAGCGGGAAGGTCATGCCAGACGAATCTGATAGATTTCTTTGACTGGGTGACCAAAGTAGTAGATCAGGGAGGGGCTGTGGACATGGCCTACCTAGACTTTAGCAAGGCATTTGACACAGTCCACACAAAAGATTAATATATAAGTTAGCCAGCCTGGGAGTGGGTCCCAAGATGACAGCCTGGGTAAAGAATTGGCTGGAGAATAGGACACAGAGTAATAGTAAATGGAGTCCTCAGAAGAAAGGAGGTTACTGGCAGGGGTACCGCAGGGTTCAATAGGACCAGCCCTCTTCAATGTCTTTATAGCGACATTGCAGAAGGACTGGAAGGAAAAGTATGTCTCTTTGCAGATGACACTAAGATCTGCAACAGAGTTGATGCACAGGGTGGGGTGGAAAGGATGAGAAGGGACTTGGCAAGGTTAGAGGAATGGTCAAATGTATGGCAGCTTAGATTCAATGCTAAGAAGTGCAAGATAATGCACCTGGGAAACAAAAACCCAGGGGAAGAGTACACAATGGGGGGTGAGATACTAACAACAACAAAAATGGAAAGGGACCTGGGGGTAGTCATATCAGATGACCTAAAGGTGGGCAAGCAATGTGAGAAGGCAGCAAGGAGGGTTGGGGGATACTGGGATGCATAGGAGAGGCATCACCAGTAGAAAACAGGAAGTTATTATCCCTCTGTACAGACAGCTGGTGAGACCCCATCTGGAGTACTGTGTGCAGTTCTGGAACCCAATCCACAAAGACATAGACAGGATGGAAGCTGTCCAGAGGAGGGCAACTAAAATGGTGCAGGGTCTGCACCGGAGGACATATGAAGAGAGACTTAAGGAGCTTAATATGTATAGCCTCGAGGAAAGGAGGGAGAGGGGGGACATGATAGAAACTTTCAAGTACCTCAAGGGAATCAACAAAGTCCAAGAGGGTAGCATCTTTCAAAAAAAGAGGTGTGCAAGAACAAGAGGGCACAATTTGAAGATAGAGGGGGCGGCTCAGAGGTAATTTAAGGAAGTATTTTTTCACAGAGAGGGTTGTGGATGCATGGAATGGCCTTCCGGAGGAGGTTGTGGAGTCAAAATCAGTGGTGGAATTCAAGCATGCATGGGATAGTCATAAGGCAATTCTAGGGGGTGGGGGTAGGAAGAAGTAGGCTGCTGGTTAACTAGGATCTGCAGCTTATCCAGTAGGTAGGGAAATGGGCAGACTGGGTGGGCCAAGAGGTCCTTATCTGCCATCAAATTCTATGTTTCTATGTAATTTGAATATTTTCCACCTCCCTTTAATTGGGTTCCCAAATTGTAATAGCAGAGCCATCACTAAACAAAATATCCTAAGCCTGGACGGAAGGCAACCTATGCCTTGGATCCCCAGAGATTTCCTTCTCAAAGGTTTTTTTTTTCCTCTCCTCTGTGCCTCACAGCATAAACATTAGTTAGCCATAGTTAGTGTTTCCTTGTTCCTTTAGGTAGGTTCCACTGCTGGATGGAGGTGGATGGTGTCCCTATCTGCTATTCCCTCTCTCCTAAGGAGGCCTCCTCAATCCACAGTACAAACCATTGTACTCATGCCATTTGCTCATCTGCGTATCAATTACCTCTCAAACTTCCTTTGCCTATTCTACCCTGCCTCATGACTCCAATTGCTAATGTTCTTTGTACCAATACATTTTTTTTGGAGGATGCTTCCTAAGGTACCTTTAGCAAAGGGAATTCTCCCACAGCACCTCTAGGGGTGGAAATCTCTTTGAGGGTTCCTTGCCTTAGGTACCCCTATAGTATGGTAATTCTTTTGAAAAAGAGAGTGTGAACAGCCAAAACCAAAGTAACACAGTTGCACGAGCATAACACTATACTGGCTTGCATAGGCCATTGAATTGGAAGGCCGAGCCTGTAGTTCAAAAGAACCAGCAGCTAGCCACTCTCCCTTCCTGAGCTATATAAGCAGTTCCTCTCAGCCTCCTTCTGAAGCTCTTTTTCTTTGCCCCACCATCCTCCCCTCCTCCTCCAGCAGCATTGCCTCACTCCTTGGGATGCTTTTTAAGCTACCTTTAGCCAAAATAATTGTCCCACAGCACCTCTTGGAGTGGAACCCATCATTGAGGGTTTCTTGCCTTTGGTACCCCTACAGGGTGATAATTCCTCTGGAACACAGAGTGAATGGCCAAAACCAAAGTAACACAGTTGCACAAGGATAACACAATACTGGCTGCGTAGGCCATTGAATTATCTTTTGTTCAGAGTTAAAACTATATTGGAAGACAATTAGAGACGTAATTTCCACAGTATTGAACAGAAGTGTTCCTTTTGATCCAGGTATTCTTTTATTTGGCTCAACTACCTCATTAAACATCAGCACCAAACTCAGTTGGTTTGTATCTTTGGCAAAGCTATTGGCAAAAAAGGTAATACTACTGCATTGGTGAGAAGCATCATCCCCAAATTACAAGGAATGGTTAAATCCATTGACAGATAGTGGAAAATAAGAAAGAGTCTTTTATGTCAAAGAAGATAAAGGAGTGATTTTGGAAAAAAGCTGTCTCCCTTATTTCAGCTATCTTCAAAGAGAGACATACAGTTTCAAAATGAGTTCTAGGAAATATGTATGTGTATGTTGCTTTCTCCTGTATGATGAGGTCAAAAAGATACCAAACTCTGACTCTTCACCTTATACTTGAAAGGGGGTATCAGACTGAGTGTAAAAATGAAAAGAAGGAATGATCTCTATTTGGCACCCAGCTGGGAGCAATCAAGAAACAGCATTGCAGTGCCTTTAATTTCTCCCAGCATACTATCTGACCACAGGAGTATGCTTGAGACAGCATTGGTTTGAGTCCAGCGCAGCTCATCACATGTTAATAATGTTAAATAAACTTACCTTCTAGGTGCAAATGTTGATAGGTCTAGGCAGTTGGGGAAATGTCCCTTCTCACCTTGGCAAGGGTTGGGGGAGATGTCCTCTACATCAAGCCATAGTGAATCTGCAAACAGATCAGTTTTAATTTTTATTAGTCTCTCTTTTTTCTCATTTTTATGTTTGCTTGCACGCATGTGCAAGAAACATAGTGCCATCATCGGAGATTTCGGAGGTGTGTCACCTCCTCCTCCAATTCAGTCAGTGTGCTGGCAGGCTGCCTCTGTAGCTAATGCATTTTGGAGCTGTCTGTGACGCGCCAAAATGCAGTGTGCCTCTGATTGAAAGAGGGAGCTACACTTGAGTGAGCAGCCATAAGATAGGTTGCTCACGCCGCAGCTCCCTCAGATGGGCGCGCCCCTCAAGCGCACACATTGCATAGCCGACGGGTGCCCAATCCCGCCGGCTGGCTTGGCTGCCCTTCCACCTCCCCAAATGCTTAAAAATGCCACACTGGGTGCCCATCCCAGCATGGCAACTAATCATATAGCCGACAGGGTGCCCAATCCCCGTCGCGACACTGTCCTCCCGTAGTAGGTACCCCAGCTGGGGAGCCCACCCAGCGTGGCAAGAAATCAAGAGGCCAGCAGGGAGTGCCCAATCCCATCCGGCTGAGCGCCACCCCCAACATCCTTTTGTGCCATGCTGGGAGCCCACCCCAGCGTGGCAATGTCCCATCGTCGTTTTTTGTTTTACCTGTGAAAAAAAAAAACGGTCCAACGTGAGTGTCCCCGCCTCCACAACCCGACCCAGCCTCCCACTCCTCCCTCACCCATACTTACCTCCGGACTCCGCGCGGCGATCTTCGGTGGACCGGGAACATGTCTGCACTCTTCAAAGCCGACTGCGAACTGAGGAAATGCCGGTAAGCTGTATAATGGGCTAGATAGGGGGGTTTCAACTTTATTGCATATCTCAGGCATTTTTTTGAATTTTTGCACCAAATTTTCAACATGGGGTTTTTGAGACCCCTTCTCATGATTGATGTCACTGTCATGGCGTTATTTGGGTCCAAAGGGTGATTTCACGCAGTGACTGCGCAGTGACTGCGAAATCACCCTTCGGACTCGAATAATGCCATGACAGTGACATCAATCATGAGAAGGGTCTCAAAACCCATGTTGAAAATTTGGTGCCAAACTTCCTAAAATTACTGTTTTATCTTAGCGCAGTATTGCGCAGTTCCTACGCAGGTCAGAAGTTCGCGAATTTTCAATATTTTCACTCCAGATTTTCAACATTGCCATTTTACCACACCTTCTTATGAGTAGTACAGCTGTCATTTTTCACATCTCACCCAAAATGTGTTTCCGCCCATGTAGCTCACAATGGCGCAGTCGGTGTGCGAAATCAATGTACGGGACAAATTAAGAAAATCACAGTGACACTGTTCATGAGTAGACATCTTAAAATTGCTATGTTGAAAATTTGGTGAAAAAAGTCCTATAAATGACTGTTTTACGAGCGTGCATTGCGTAGTTCCTACGCACGCTCGTAAGGGCGGGAATTTTCAATATTTTCACTCCAGATTTTCAACATTGCCATTTTACCACACCTTCTTATGAGTAGTACAGCTGACATTTTTCACAACTCACCCAAAATGTGTCTCTGCCCATGCAGCGCACAATGGCGCAGTCGGTGTGCAAGGTTAATGTACGGGACAAATTAAGAAAATCACAGTGACACTGTTCATGAGCAGAGGTCTTAAAATGGCTATGTTGAGAATTTGGTGAAACAATTTCAAAAAATGAATGTTTTATGAGCGTGCGTTGTACAGTTCCTATGCACGCTTGTTAGTTCGCAAATTTTCAATATTTTCAATCCAGATTTTCAACATTGCCATTGTACCACACCTTCTTATGAGTAGTACAGCTGTCATTTTTCACATCTCACCCAAAATGTGTTTCCACCCATGTAGCGCACAATGGCGCAGTTGGTGTGTGAAATCAATGTACAGGACAAATTAAGAAAATCACAGTGACAATGTTCATGAGCAGAGGTCTTAAAATGGCTATGTTGAGAATTTGGTGAAAAAATTCCTAAAAATGACTTTTACGAGCGTGCGTTCCACAGTTCCTATGCATGCTCGTAAGTTTGCAAATTTAATATTTTCACTCCAGATTTTCAACATGTCCATTTTATTAAACTTCCTTATGAACAGTACAGCTGCATTTTTTCATATGTCACCCAAAATGTGTATTGGCACATGTAGCGCACAATGGTGCTGTTGGTGACCGAAAGCGATGTTTAGGACAGATTAAGAAAATCTCAGTTGCACTGTTCATGAGCAGAGGTCTTAAAATGGCTATGTTGAAAATTTGGTGACAAAAGTCCATAAAATGACTGTGTTACGAGTGAGCATTGCACAGTTTCCACGCACACTCATTAGTTCATGACTTTGTAATATTTTCAGTCCAGATTTTCACCAGTGGCATTTTTCCACACTTCCTTATGAGCAGTACAGCTGCCATTTTTCACAACATGGCCAAAGTGTGTTTTCACACTTTCAGTGCAGAGATGCGTGGTCACTGTGGGAAATCATTGTTCGGCACAGATAAAGAAAATCACAGTGACACTGTTCATGATTGGAGGCACCAAAATGCCTGAGTTGACAATCTGCTGTAAGAAATCCCCAACCTAACTATATTACGGGTGTGCGTTGCACAGTTTCTATGTATGCTCGTGACTTCACCATTTTTTTAAATATTTTTACTACACATTTGCAACATAGCCATTTTTTACACCTCCCCATGAAAGAGTACAGCTGTCATTTTTTACATCCTGTTCGGAATATTTTTGCACCTGTGGTGCTAAATGCCGAGTCACTGTGCATAAGCAGCTTGACTAACAAACTGATATTCCCCTGTTCATGAGGTGGGGTCACAAAACAAACATGTTGAGAATTTGGAGTGAAAATACCAATGAATGCCTGAGGTATTAGGCTTTTCAACTATAACGCCCACCCTTTAGAGAATGACAGGCATCGGTGAGACTTGGGATTCTTGCCTGTGATGCTCATACCATTCCACACCCTGCAGTCACTGAGAGGCATCGAGGTATGCCTTGGACTCTTTGGCCCCAAAGTTCACCCCATTCTCCTATACCACACCCATCTCACTGTACTTCCTAATGGAATGGGGTGTGCATAAGGGCCAAAGATCCCAAGGCACCCCGTGACACTTGTCAGTGTCTGCAGGGTGGGGTGTGGTGAAATGACGTGGCCATTATGCCTGATGACCCAAAGGCACACCCCAATGCCTGTTCGTATCTGCAGGGTGGTGGCGGGGTTGGCTTCAGTTCAATACTTCACTGCCATTCCTATTATGCAGCTGTCTAACTCCTACACTACCAATCCCAAAGCCAGCAAGCAAACATTCGGCATTAACAAATGCTTGTTTCTTCTCTTTCCTTATTGATAATAGGTGCCAGGTGGAACAGAAATGTTTAGTGTCTGCCAAGTACTAGTGGGAGACTGCACTAACTTAGTCCTGGGGATGATGGAAGGAAAAAAGTTTTGTTGTTGATTGGTGGGTATGTTTGGGGTTGCGGAGGGTGGGCATTTTTTTAGAGACAGGGAAGGTGCAGCTGTTAATTTACTCTTCGGGTTTTATTTGTGGGTTATGGGTGGAGGGGGGACAAGGTAGTTCTATTGTGGGGATTAAACAAAGGGGATAAAAGCCAAAAGGGAGAGTGTTGTGTTGAAAATGTTTAGATGCTACACAGTGATCAATGTTTTTGTTAATATTTGTTAAAACATCAACTGTGGGGAAAACAACCCAACCAGATTTGTACTATACTAGTCAGTGGAGGAACTGCATATGTACTACCAAAATGATAATAGGTGAGGCTACTCTCTTTGTGAGATCCTTGAAAATAAATAGCCTCATATGAAATGTAAGAAGGTTTTTGCAAGGGTTAAAGGAATGAAAGCATGTATCATTTGTCTCCAAGAAACCCACATGATGGAGAAAGAAGGGGTCCTTACAAACAAGAACTGGGGAGGTGAGTGGTTTGGTGCCTACTTTTCATCAAAGCCCTGTGGAACAGTGATATGAATCCAGCCAAGATTCCCAAGGACAGTCACCAGATCTTATGCAGACCTGGGGGGAAGGTTACCCTTATACATATTCTTTTGAATTTAGGAAACAGAATGGCAGTGGGATATGTGTGTGGTCCCATTATAGAATGCCCAGAGGTATATCAGAAGTTAAAAGTCCAAATGACAGAATGTGAAGGACCCTGGATACTGTGTGGGGATTATAATTGTGTACAGGATATCATGATGGCTAGATCATACAGGGTAATGCCTCCTGTGTCAAGGAACACCAAGGTGCTCACAGAGATTATTGTAGACTAAAAACATAGTAACATGATAATTGATGGCAGATAAGGACCACTAGGCCCACCTAGTCTGCCCGTGTTCTCTGTCTGCATCTGTGGCCACTGATCCTGCTCGGTCATTGGCTTTCACCTCTCATTCTAATCTCTGTTGCTCCCTTATGCCTATATCATGCATGTTTGAAACCCCCCACTGTGCTGGCTCCTTCCTCTTCCTGGGGTATATTATTCCAAGCATCCACCATCCTTTCTGTGAAGAAAAACCTTCTCACATTCCCCTTTATCCTGCCCCCCTCTAATATCATATCATGCCCCCTCATCCTTGTACAACTTCTGTAGTGAAATATGTTACCCACTTGTGCCTTGTTCAAGCCCTTAAGATACTTGAAGGTCTCAATCATATCTCCCCATTCCCACCTCTCCTCCAGTGAATACATATAGAGGTATTTTAACTTCTCCACATATGTCTTCTGGTGCAAACCCCACACCATCTTAGTTGCCCTTCCCTGGACTACCTCCACCCCTCTATGTCCTTGCAAAGGTGTGGCCTCCAGAACTGTACAACATAATCCAAATAAGGCCTCATGAATGTTTTGTACAATGGCAACACCACCTCCCTTCTTCTGTTAGTGAAACCCCTGCCTATGCACCAAACACCCCACTGGCCCTCCTCACAGCCTTGTTACATTGTTTGGCTAACTTTAGATCATCTGAGATGATTATCCATATATCCCTTTCTTCCCTGGTGGCTGTCAGCAACTCCCCCCATCCTATAACTGTCTGTTGAGTTTCTGTGCCCCAGTTGCATGACTTTACTCTTTGCATTAAATTGCAGGTGCCATACCCTGGACCATTCTTCCAGCTTTCCTAGGTCCCTCTTCATTCTTTTGACACCCTTCTGGAGTGTCTACCCTGTTGCATATCTTGGTGTCATCTGAAAATAGCCAGGCCTTTCCATTCAGCTTTTCAGCAATGTCACCAATGAAGATATTAAATAGGATTGGTCCTTGAGGCACCTCACTGGACACTCCCCTTTCCTCAGATGTGATCCCATTTACTACCACCCTCTGCTTTCTGCCCCTCAACCAATTTATAACCCAGTTCTCACTTTGTGGCCCACTCCTAGACTACCCAACTTGTTAACTATCCTTCTCTGTGGAACGGTGTCAAAGGCCTTGCTGAACTTGAGGTAGGCAACATCTACCACTCCTCCTGGTGCACTTCCTTCATCACCCAGTTAAAAGTCTATCAAGTTTTTTTGACATGATCTTGCTGCTGTGAATCCATGCTGCCTTGGATTCTGTGCCCAACTTTATTCCAATTGTTCCACTGTCTTTTCCTTGAGCAGCACCTCCATAAGCTTGCCTACTACTGAGGTGAGACTGACTGTCCTATAATTAACCACTTTCTCCCTGCTTCCACACTTGTAAAGAGAGACCACGTGTGCCCACCTCTAGTCCTCTGGAACCACCACAGTATTGAGTGACTTACTAAACAGGGCAGCCATAGGTGTTGCTAGGTCCTTCTGAAGCTCCTTTAGTACCCTGGGGTGTACACCATCTGTTACCATCACTTTGTCCACCCTCAGTTTTGTGAGTTCCTCCATGAATCTCCATTCTGTAAAAGCACTGGTGTTTACTTCCTTCATAAAAATAAAGTTTCTAGCACTCACCACCTCAATGTGAAAAAGGATGCCTTCACAAAAAACTAGATTCACATAATTTATTATTTTAATAGCCACACACTTCTCGCCAGACATGTTTCGGATTACTGTCCTTTATCAAGCCTCTGCTCTCATCCTAGAGATGTTCCTACATATGGGGCAGCACCAGAGTACCCAGAACATTCTCTTGAAGATTGCTACCCCGCACCTAATACATTGCACCACTCCCTGCATCTTCCTTTCTCCTCTACCAATGTCCCCCCTTAAATCCTATGCAAACCCTCTTGCTGTGATTTGTTTCCCTATACTCTTCTTTTCCTTCTTAACTCACCTCCCTCTTGATAATGGCATCTCACACTGAGAGATCACAGATTGCCTTTGTTATGTTGTCTGGGTTGCCCTGCCATTTTCTGCTACTGGACGGGTAGTTAACAGTTACTCTCTGGGTGTTCCCCAATAAAGGTAGTTAAACCTGGGGTGGGTGGGATGGGAAGGAGAACAGGTTTATCCTTTTAGTGGCCCCTGTGAAAACAATCAGTCAGAAACACCCAACCTCTCTACCACCTTTGGTTGCTTCCTACAAGAAAAGCCTTAAGCTCCCCAGTCTCAGAAAAATACCCAAACACAACAGAGTCAATAGAATGCACAAATAAACTTTCCAAAACTCAACAGTTACTGCAGACTGTTCACAGGTGTATACTTAGCTTCAAGAACCCCCATCAGCATTCAGACCTCCTCATCCTGTGAGCCAGATTCTGCTGATTACTTATGTTCATCCTCAAGTTATGTTCTCCTTTGTTTGACCTTTAAATATGGTGCCTTCCTTGATACTCCACCCAATTGGTTACCTCCTCCCATGGCAGCAAGAAATGATTGTGAAACTGAAGGTCCAGTATCTTATAGACATGAATGCAGTCTGTAAAATAAAAATACTACACCGTGTGGGAAAACTGATAAAGTGAAACAAGTTCCAAAATATTAAAATTAATAAAGTAAAACAAGTTCCAAAATACAAACAGTGACTATGACTTGATTTATTCCTGCATTTTGTAAATCCAACAGTCAGATGCTATACCCATTATTAACACTCTGCTCGTTCCTGCTCTAGGCTTCATGCAATTTGTATCTCACAGTCCTTGGTTTACTTCATATGGGATGTGCAGCATGGCCCGATATTTGTTTCAGATCATGCATCAGCACTGTTAGATCTCGGGAATTGAGGAGTCCCAGTTACTAGCAGGGCCTGGAAATTAGATCCAGTTTTATTACACAAATCAAAATGTGCAACTTTTATTTACGAGCAGATAAAACTGAACATAATAACCCTAGAGAGGATACCTCCGCTTGCACCAAATTGGAAGCACTTAAGGTGGTATTGAGGGGATGACTATATCATACATTATGTCAGCCACAAGAAGAAACTAGACAATCAATGCTTGCTAGATACTAAGTAATGATAGACACAGGCTGAAAAGCAACACATGTTAAACCCCTCCCCTGAGAAATACAATGAATTACAAAATTTGCTATGGGAGTAAAAACAAATCTCAAGTTCAGAAATAGAATGTAACATACTAATAAATTAAGCCACTATCTGTTTTGTGGGAGACTCAGGTGGCAAGTACATTACCTGGCAGTTAAAACATAAGGAAGGTTCTAACGATATAGCTAGGGTTCAGGATGCAAATGAAGAGCTAAAACATGCTGACAAGGATATAGGAAAATGTTTCTTGGGATTTTACCAGGACGACTACACTTCAAAGACTCAAGCATCAGAAAAGGTGATTCAAACATTTTTGAATGGGGCTACCTTACTGACTATTTCCTCAAAATTAAGGACAGAGATATACATATAGAGAGGGCATTAGATTGAGTAGAAATTACAAAAGCAATAAAGGATTTTTTATTTCATTTATTTTTATTTATTTATTCAATCTCTGACTACGCTAACTTTGAGCAAAGGCAGCTCATTTATAAAGGTTTCACATCAGTGGTGAAGGGAGAACAAATGAACAAGGGGAAAGACAATATTATAGAAAATCAACAGTGTTACAGGAAACAGTAAGCAATATTTACACACTTTAAATAAAAATCAATTTGATGATGGGGAAGAGGGCAAGCATCATACCTAGAAATAGTGCAACCCAAAGGCCTTGTCATAATGTGGGAAGAAAAGGAAGGGGTACACTGGGATGAGGCAAGAGGTGACTCCCAGTAGTAATTGGGAAGGGATGGGATGGGATGAGGGGGGGGAGGAGGGTGGGGGTCTGAAGGGAGAGTGAACAATGGTAGGAGGCACTGTAGCTAACAGAGGAAGTGAGGGAGGGAGAGAGCAGAGGGCTGATCACACCCACAGAGGTGGCACTAGGTGTAGCAGTCACAGGATCCATTAGCTGTGAGATCCTGGTGAAGCAAATGTTTGAAATGCCTTAGTTTTGATTGCATTGAAATTTCTTTGTTAAGTGCATTTTAAAGGGAGTGAAAGGTATTGAGACCAAATGGATTCCTAGTGGACTTTTATAAGGTCTTACTAAAAGACCTATGAGAACCTCTGGGGGATATGATAGTGGAAAGTCTTCAAAAGGTGGATGCTACCTACCTTGACATTATCAGCCATTATAACTGTCTTCCACAAACCTAGAAAGGACTTCAGTCAATGTAGATTTTATAGACCTATTTCCCTATTAACAAATGACTATGAAATCATTGCACAAATTTTGATGTGCAGATTAGAGAATATCTTACCCACTATCATTCACTCTGATCAAGCAGGTTTTGTGAAGGGATGATGGGGCAAACATAACGTTAGAAAACCCTTAAATATTCTCAAGAGGTGGGATAATAGGCAAAACAATCAAGCTACAGTGGCAATAACCAACCCACAGAACAGGTGTTAGTGAATAGGTGGCTGTCTCAACCCTTTAATCTAACCTAAGTCATCAAGCAAGGGTGTTTTCTGTCCCCACTGCTTTATTTGTTTTTCCTGGAGCCACTGGTGGAGGTTATTCAGAACTACCCTGGGGTCTCTGGGTTTCACTCACCTGAAATCCATTAAACAATGTAATTATTAGTTATTATCTGCTCGTTTTACTAGAGGAGCAAGCAGAGGGTATACCAAGGGTGCATCAAATATTGGTAGATTACTGCAAAATATCTAGCCACAAAATAAACTGGTAAAAATGCATAATTCTGCTAGTGGGCAAGTTGTCTTGACAGTCCCTGACCAGCAATCCATTAAACATGACAGTGGTCCACACCCTCAAATATTTAGAAATTGGTATTAGTAGTAAAGCATCCAAAACATTTTAGAATAATTATTACAGCTTGCTAAATAATATCAAACAGGACAGTAAGAGATGGGAAAGTCTTCACTCAGTCTCATTTGCAGAATAAACTCTATCAGAATGAATGTGCTGCCAAAATTTATTTGCCTCTTTCAAAACCACTCAGTAAGAGTTCCAGAATTTTTATGACTGTGGGCGGAGCCTACAGGAGTATTGTATGTACAAAAGGAGTGATGTCATGTTTTCTGTCTGTGGAACTGACTGAAGGTATAAATAGTCTCCTCCGCCTCACCCTCCTTCAAGAAATGTTTTCCATCCTCAAATAAATACGCTTTCATGTTAGTCAATGGTTGCAGGGTACTATTTTCTTTCTTAAATGGGTGGTAAAAGAAATGGAACCTGAGTAGTGGGAGGCAGCATTGTTTTTTGGGGGAAGTAACGTCCACCCCATCTCCACCCAAGAAGCTCCAAAAGATCCATCCCACCTTTTTTTTATTCATGTGGGAGGGGCATGAGGTGGATATATTATCCTGAAAGAAGACTCACTTGTTTGGGATGTGGACCAAGGAACAAAACAATTCTGCACAGTTCCCTACATTTTATTAAGGACTAGAACAGAAGATATTTAAAATGCCTTCAAACTGACTTAAAAATCCTTGGAACAAATGATTACCAGAGTCATCTGGTGTCTCAAAAGGAAATATTAAGAATTGTCTAAAAACTAAGGAAAATAGACAGCTTTCAGGTATTTCTTAAACATTTATATACTAAAAATAAAGTTCAACTTTTGGGATTAACAATATTTGTTTACCATATCTATCTATCTATCTATCTATCTACCTATATACAGTATCTCTCTCTCTCTCTCTCTCTCTCCTCTCTCTCTCTCTCTCTCTCTCTCTCTATATATATATATATATATATATATAGTAATTTGTCTTTTTAGTAGTTTCAAAATCTTGCATTGGTGTTACTAATGCATTTAGAACTATTTGTTTAATTGTCTTTACAGATAATCTTGAAAGCATTTCTGTTACTAATGCATTTAGAAATACATTTTTTAATTGTCTTTACAGATAAATCATGCATGTTCATGTGAGGGCATATTTTTGGAGGGATGGGGTTCACATTATTTTAATCATGGGCACAGTACTTTGTAAACACAGTCTGTGATGAAGTGTATTTTTGTTTTTAAGTTTGAGAAAGCTATTAGAAGTAGAATGAGTTATACACTTCCTGGAACTTCCTGCATAATAAGTTCCCCATGGCACCTCACAGCATTTGATATCAACATCCTAAGAGCAGTCAGTGTGATACTTTAAAAGACATTGCATAACAAGAGACCTAGCCTTACCATTTTCCAAATAATATACCAACTTCATTCTCGGGCAGGCAGTTCTAGGCAACTGTTTATCTTCTTAAAGGAAAACTGCATGTTAAAATCAGGAATATATGTATTACTACCAGTTTTGAGTTCTCACTTCAATCCAGTGTTTTGTTTCTGCCTAGCCTGTTAGAGGAGTTATTCTAATTTTCCCTGGGTGTTTTATGATGTCTGGGGGCTGTCATTCAGGTTTGTTTTATTGCATCATCTCCAAGTTAGTCTTCACAGTGTACCCTTTGGTTTGATGTCTAATAGCCCCTACAGCAGCACAGTGTCTTGTTACAGTGTTTTGCTTAGCCACAGCAGAGGAAAAAAAAACTGCAGACAAGATTCACAGTGCTATACAATATACTATAGAAAGTTACATGTTTAAACACACACAAACACACACACACACACACACACACACACACACACACAGTACACAGCTTGATAAAGTACCAGTATTTAGGAAACTTGTCATACTTACCCAGAGTCTAGCAATGATAACAAACATATTTGCTTGACTTGCAGATAGGTAGACATGTGTGACTAATTTCTGTTTGACTTACTGTAGGTTACATATAGAATCTGATCCAGAAGCAAATTATTTGATACCATTTAATGGACCAACATAGATGTAACAACAAGAACAATGTGCTCTAGCTTTCTGACCAACCAGTCCTTCTTTGGAAGCCTAATGGGCATTGTTTAGAAAAAAACAATTTTAACAGCTAGATCATGCAGAAAAAATCCAAACAGAAAAAATCTCCATTGGTTTAAAATACTCATTTAAAAAATACAGATGGTTATGCAGAGCTAGTTACCCCCCCCCCCACATTATGGGGATGTGGGGTGGGGTAGGGTGCATTGTTTGTGTGAAGAGGAGGAGAGAAATTATATTTGTATCACTTTTTCAGATTTCTTGGACACTTCTGGTACACCAAGTTGTTAAATTCTCAGTGTATTTTGACATCAGTACATATCAGGCTACATGATCTTAATTCCTTGGTGGTCCTCAACTAGAGTTTTTTGTTGGACACTAATACTGTCAATTTATATTTAAATTTTCATTTATAAGGTCCTGTCACTATACTAGAGGTTTTTGAAATTATGGGGCATGATATCTAGCTGGAGAGCTAAGTTTTACACATCA
The DNA here is from genome assembly GCA_016271365.2 of Neoceratodus forsteri. Classification (NCBI taxonomy): domain Eukaryota; kingdom Metazoa; phylum Chordata; order Ceratodontiformes; family Ceratodontidae; genus Neoceratodus; species Neoceratodus forsteri. Next base: position 1,286,758,195 of record CM057459.1, on the reverse strand, counting down.
TACAGTGTGCACTGATGTTTTCAAGACAATTTTAGTGGTAATTTATTTTCTATAATGCATGCATTGAAACTTCTTGGAGTTCTAAGACATTCTTCTTATGTCTTTAATCTGGGTGGGTGTTGCTTTTCAGTAATAACATCCTTATACACACTGTGACACTCATAGCTTGATTTAAGAGTCATCTGCTCCAGCAGTGTTATCTTATGTCAATTAAATTTATATGAAGTCGGATTCTTTGTATGTGTTTTGCACCAAGCACCTTTTTGACCCTAGAAGCCTCCTGGCTGAAGGTAATATGGTACTGTTAAACTTCTCTGCTATCATCATCTGTATTTTTTAAATGAGAATTTTAAACCAATGTGGATTTTTTTCTGTTTTTTCTGCATGATATAGCTGTTAAAAGTATTGTTTTTTTCTAAACGATGGCCGTTAGGCTTCTGAAGAAGGCCTGGTTGGTCCAAAAGCTAGATCATTTTTTTCTAGTTGTTACATCTATGTTGGCCCATTAAAAGGTATCAAATCATTTGCTTCTTGATCTGTTCTTGCAATGACCAATACGGCAAATACTAAATCTAGATTTCAACATAGAATCTGAAAAATTCATAACATGCTGTATTGTGATTCAATGAACTGATAAATGGGGATTTTGGTGTATTTTACAAATTCATTTTTTCCTGACCATGGGTATACTAAAACAAAAATTTCTCAACAAAATGTTTTTAAATAAAGAGTTTAACTCACAGCAGCAGAATAAGCATGTTGGCATTAAAAGCTTAGTGGTGAGGATGTAGAGGCACCAGTATTTAAGCATGACTTTGGTAGAGGATTATTTGTGACTGGGGTGAGGGAGGAAGGGAGTCTTGATATTTGTAGCATAATGGTTTTCTGAAATTTCAACCTTCAATGGGTTAGACTCTGCAGACATCTGTACAATATATCACTAAGCCATATGCAGTCAATCAATCAATCAATCAATCAAAATCTTTATTTAATCAGGTGAACATCATTGAGTATAGCTCATTTACAAGATGGACCTGAGTGGTCAAGAAGTGCAAGTGTTATTACATTGACAAGGGTAGCATAAACAGTAATACAATGACAGGGGTAACATAAACAGTAATACAATGACATAAGTGCTAATATATAACAATATACATATGTACAAGGCACATTAAAACTTTTAATCTGTGAGACAGAAGGCAATGGGCACATCAGGAGTAATATGTAGATTATAGGACCTAGCAAGCATTTTGAGGGTGAATCTTGGGACTGGAAACGGGAGTTTTATCAGCATATAGGAACACGAAAAAGGGGGGGGGTAAGATAGACCAGGGTTTAGGCCTTGTGGAAGCAGTTGTAGAGTTCTGGGAATAGGGTGGTGAATAATCTTTTGAAGGATATTAAGGGTAGGAGGTTATTTAGCTTCATGGTTTTTTGGAATGAATTCCAAACAATTGCTAGTGAGTAGCTGATAGCAGCCCTCCCAAACTGGGTGCAGACATTGGGGACCTTAAGAATGATAGTTTTGCTGATCCTTAGGTTGTATGGCCTAGAAGTAATTTGAGTAAAACAGTCTGAGATATAGGTAGGTAGCTTGCCTGATAAGGCTTTGAATATCCAAATTGCAGCATTCCTATTTCTTCTGTGTTGTAATGATGACCAGTTAACTGCCTTATAAAGGAGCAATGGTGGGTGCTGAAGGAAGGTCAGTAATGAATCTGATGGACCTGTGGTATAGGGTGTCCAGTTTATTTAAGAGGGGAGTGAACAATGTCCGTACAGAAAGTCAGCATAGTCAATGAGGGATAGGAATGAAGCCTGGATCAATCTTTTTTTGGAGTCTCTGTTGAGGTAGTGCTCTATTCTAAAAAATAAACCAAGCCTTTGTCTCAGTTTCTTTAGTAGCTCCTCAACATGGACAGAATAGTCAAGCTTGTTATCAATTCAGACTCCAAGGTATTTGAAGTTATCAATGAATTCCAGCTTCTCTCCAAGTAAGGTGGTTAGTTGTAGGGTGGTGGATGGTGGGGTAGTGGCAGAGCAACTCTTTGAGGTAAAGAACATAGCTTTTGTTTTTTTGGCATTTAGAAGTAGTTTTTTATCCAGTAGGTTGTGTTGTAGGATGGAAAATTCAGATTGTAGCAGTTCACAGGCTTTAGATAATGAAGGATTGCTAACATATAATACAGTATCATCAGCAAACAGATGGATGTTGGATTGAGTGAGGTTAGCATCAATATTATTATTATTATAGATGGCAAAGAGGATGGGGCCAAGAATAGAGCCTTGCGGTACACCTCTTAACAGTGGTTTTAAGGTGGATAGGTAGTTTCAATTTTTTACCAGTTCTGACCTATCTGATAGATAGCACTTGAACCAATTGAGTGAAGGGAATCCAACCCTAGTGAGCCAAGGGAGGTGATTAATGATTCATGATCCACTGTGTCAAATGCTTTGCTCAAATCCAGGAACACAGCACAGGTACTGTTCTTCTTATCCATAGCAATCTGCCAGTCGTTGGTTACTTTGGCTAGGGCCGAAATGGTGCTATGCCTTGATCTAAATCCTGATTGTGCTGTATTTAGGAGGTTATTGTTATCCAGGTAGTCCCTTAATTGTGAGTTTACTAACTTTTCAACATCTTGATAGAACTGATAGGATGGAAATGGGCCTGTAATTATTGAGATCCATGGGATCACCAGATTTGAGTAAAGGAACTACTTGAGCTGTTTTCCAAGTGGAGGAATGGATCCAGTGGTGAGGAAAGATTGAAGAGATGACTGAGGGGCAGATAAGACTTGAGATGCAATCTTGAGGAAGTAGGGTCCAGGAGTCTGTACCTGCACTTTTGAACTATCTAAATTGGAGAGGAGATCTTCCACTTCTTTCAAGGATATTGGGTTGAAGGAGAAGGTTGATGTAGCCTTTTGACCCACGGTGGATTGAAGGTTCAAGGAAGATCTCAGGAGATTTGCAGGTGAAGAGTCAAATGCTAGTCCAGCTGTGGTGAAGTGGTCATTGAAGGTATTTAGGATTTCTTGTTTGTCTGTAATTTCTGTGTTATTTAGTAGCAGTTTGCAGGTTAAGGCAGGAGTAGAGTTTTGGCCCAAGATACCCTTTTATAGTTCCCCCAGAGCCTGGTTGGGTTATTATAGGAGGCATCCAATTCAGCTCTATAATAGGCAGCTTTGGCAGATTCTTATTTGTGTTGTACATGAATTTCTTGCTTTTCTGAAATTTAGCCAGTCTCTGGAATCCTTAGTTTTCCTTGCCTTTTTCCACAGTTTGTCTCTGGCTAGCAAGGTTGTTTTAAGATCAGTGGTGAACCAGGGGCAGGACTTTGCTTTAGTTCTGATATTGGTGAATGGTGCATGAATATTGATAGCATTAGTGATAATGTCCTTTAAGATCTGGAGAGCTGTTTCCACTGAGGTTGTAAGGTAGAAATCTTGCCAATATATTGTGTTACTCAGGTCATGGAGGTATCCTGGTATGTTGAACTTCTTTTTGACCTTTGAGGACAAATTCAGCAGGGTTGGGTGGTTTGAGTGAAGATCTTATGCCAGCTATGGGACAATGGTCACTTACATCATTCGGTAGTACTCCTGCATGCGATATAAGTGAGGCTTGTTTACCAACATAATATCCAGGAGTGAGCTGTTGCTAGAATTTTTAGGTTAACCCTGGTTGGGTCTTTAATTAGCTGTTTAAAGCCATAGGTGTCACAAAAGGTTACCAATGGTGCAGATGCATTAGATAGCCAGTTTAAATTCAAATCACCAAGGATGATGGTATCTTCAGGGCCTAAATTGGTTATTGACCCCAGGTGAGATAGTAATTTGAGGCCTGCTGAGGGGGGCCTATAGCAGCCAATCAATTTAAATGAAGACAAGTTAGGAAGGGATATTTTGATTGACAAACATTCAAATTCCTTTGGTTCAGATGTGTTGATGAGGCAGGTAGCAGAGATGGTATCCTTAATGTATATGGCCACCCCACCACCCCTGGAAGGGCAATCTGCTCTGAAGAGCTGACAGTTGATAAGGTTTACAACACTGTCTTTGGTCGAAGGTCTGAGCCAAGATTCAGAGATGACCAGAAAGTCAGGCAGGGTATGTGCCACCCAGGCCTGTATTACGGAGAATTATTTTAAGAGGCTGCAGGCATTGAAGTGTAGGAAGCTTAGGCCATTTATAGAGGATAGATCAGCAGGGGAAAATAAGCTTTCAATGGGGCCAGGATTTATTTCAATGGTACCAAAACAGATCAGAAGGTAGAAGATTAATTTGAGGAGGGCACCAAGGGACAGGGATAGTGAGTGGTCAAGCCATATGCAGTGTGGTATGGGTAATAACCAGATCACCAGACTAGGACCAGTGCTGTAAAATCTGCACAGGCCACAGCTTGTGCAAATATTGCTGATACAGTGGATCAAATAAATACATGCAAATAAATACTCGGCTTTGCCTTGTGCTTCAACCCACCCCAGGAGAGACGTTATTACATAACACACACCCTGTTGTGCCTTATTGCTTAAATATGCCCTTTCTCAATGTACTATACTTTGATTCAGTTAGTGTATGCAACAGCCTTCATGTGAACACTCTGGGCTTCTCTTTGACTCCTGATGTCTATTTGCTTTAGCTATTGTATATTGTTTGAACTGCTTTGGTCTTCTTGATGTGGTGCCTGTGTGCTTAAACTATGTCATCTGTTTATCTACTGCTACCCATGTATCTCCAGTGAATGATTGTTATAACTGTCTGCTCCCTGAGCTATTGTTTTTGGACTTGTTAACTGTGCTGTCTTTGTATTAGTTTCAATGAGGTGCCTTTGTAGATGAGTCTCTGACTCAAAGGTTTGTAAATCTGATATTTTTAAATAAATAAATGTTTATGTTTAAGCCCACGAAACACCCTTATCTAGTAAATGCATTCACAGTCATAGTGGTTCTGCCAGATCTTATTTTAAACAGTCAATAGTATTATGCACCAGTTTCAATGGTGTGAAAACTGGCACACATCCCTAGAGCTATTCTTCAGCTCCCCTTGGGTCAAGGTGGCTTGGCGCTCCCAAATATTAAATACTCTAAATATGCTGCTCAGCTGGCTCTCCTAGCAAAGGGCATGGGTGGGACCCCTCCTTACAGGATGTCACTAGATGGGGTAAAAGAAATTTGAAAATAACTTTCTGTCCCATGAGGCATTAATCCATACACTTGTTAACTGATCAGAATTTAAATAGGGGCTCATAAACTAATCCAACAAAATACTAGGGTATCTATGAGGGCAGGCTTATTGGCAACAGTGAAAATATCTAAGGGATATACTGTAAACTTTAACAATGCTCTATTAAGATGGAAAAGGAGGGGTTTGAATAGTGCGTCCATCTGTATGGGGGGGGGGCCCTAAAATCTTTTACTGCTCTTAAGCAAGAATTTGCTTTGGAAGAAGGAGTTTTTTTGGCATAATTGAGAGTTAGGCAATTCTTTACCAAGGTCAGGATCGTTACATCACCCACAGAGGAAATTATTTTTATACCTAAGCCTTGTTAAAAGCCTCTAGCAGCTATAAGCAATTTTTTCATGGGAGCAAACCCTTGTCCTAGAATAAAGGCAAGGGAACTGCGGAGAGAGGATCTGGATCAGGACATAGTTGATGAGGCATGGTAATCTACTGTGAGGCATGTCCACAGTTGTTACTCATCAAATAAACTAAGGAGAATACAACTAAATTTCCTATGTAGAGCATATCATAAGCCCAAGAAACTACATAAGTTTCAGTCTTTTAACGATCCAGTATGTTCTAAATGTGGGGTAGAGGTTCATGCCTTCCAGCATAAGGCACTTATTTGCCACAAAACTACCCCCTTCTGGTTTTGAATTCACAAAACTACGGAGCTAATATTCCAAAGCACCCTGCCCAAGACTCCCATAGCATTTATGCTGGGGAAGCTAACATCACCCATTTAGGAAGAAATAGAATGTCTCAACACAGATTATAAGATTTGGCACTTGTTAATGTCTGGAAAATGATGGCTTAACACTAGATTAGCTCCCCTCCACCAATACTGTGCATTGTCTTAATAATCTACTGTTATGTATGAAGCTGGAAGGCCATCAACTAAGAGCGACTGGGAGAGATGATGTATATCATCAGACATGGGTGCCTATGATACTCTCTATTAGTAACAATTTAGTTGCAACTTAATGAGGTTGGGAAAATAAGGCAGGGTATGTGTCAGTCCTGGCTACACACCTGGTTGTTTCTGTTATCCTCACCACTGTCTGATAAACATTGATATGAGACATCTAATAAGACACCATAAAGTATATAGACAGATTAAAAGACTAAGGATAACACAGCTGTCATTACGACTTTCTTTTCAACAATGTATTGCTAACCTTACATTGAGGCAGTATAGCGCAGTGGTCTAAGGCTCTGAGCTGCAAATTTGGTGACATCCAGCAGACCAGACCTGGGTTTGAATCCCACAGCTTCCACTTGCATACTGTGTGACCCTGAGCAAGTCACTTAACCTCCTTGTGCTCCCAGGTCGCTCCTGTAAAAAAGCTTTCAGCTTAGTGTGCTATACCTGGTTAAACAACTAAATAAATAAAAAAAAATAAAGTAATATCAGCAGGAAAGCCATATATCTGTAAGTAGCTATGTGACATGTATTGGTTCTGACATGATGTAAATAACTAGTGTATGCCTTCTTTTCATATTTATAGTTATTGTTCTTGTCCTCTGGTACCTTAATAAAATATGTTTACAAAAAGTAGAATATGCTCTATGTTGCATTTTCCAGCTTTAAATCTGGGCAAGGACATCAATGAGAAAAGGAGAAGAAAGGCAGAGAGTGGGTGGAAACATGGATAAAATTCAATATTCTGGAGTTGTGATAGATGAAGAAGGGACACGCCCCAAAAGTCTCACAGTTCTGACTGATATCAGTTTGCTCACATGATTTAGACACAAAACAGCCTTGGTTCCTAGAGTTTATGAATGTTTTGTTTTCATGTGTTGTAATAACTCAAGAACACTAATTTCAGTGTTCAAAACACAAGGTAAGTGTAAGACAGCTCTCTGTCTAAAGTGATAAGTTAGTGTTGAAATATCTGTTTTACATTCCTTTTACCACATATGAGAATACATTAATTCCATGAGTTAGAAGTACTTCATCATGGGTATGCAAATTATATGGAATCTGCAGCATCTCTGCCATTGCCTAAGAAAGGAACTTTTAAACAGCAGCACATATGAAAGTAGTAGTAAACAGTAGCATATATGGAATGAAAAGCAGAAGAAAGATTTCAAGCAGAAATTAGGAGCTGCACATGAAAACCCTCTACCTTGCATTTTTGAAACTTGAGATTGGGCGCAGACTTCAAATGGATAAGAAGAAAGGCAAAGAGTGGGTGGAATAAGGGAGGAGAAAGTTTTAGTAGAGAGATTTAGTGTTCTAGAGCAGTGATACTGCAGGTGGAGGAGGAGGAGGGCAGCCCCAAAATCTGTCTCACAGTTCAGACGAATATAAATATGTTCGAATGCTTTACAAGTGAAAATAAAAAGTATGATTTTCTGCAACAGATGTGAAATTAAACTGTGTTTATCTAAGTATCTTGCTGATTTATACATATTTTCATTACCCCCTTTCTCTGTTGCTACCCTTTTCCTACTTTGGCTACCTACCAGCCCCATCTAAACCCTTCTTTACCACTTAACTTACCTTCCCAGGATCCATGGGGCACTCTCTTTCTTATCTGATGATACCTTTGGTGGCCAGGGCAGCTGCCAAGGGTAAGAATGAGTCAATACTGAATTTTCATTCGGGAATTGTGCCAAAATCCATTATTTTAGACACTGGAAAAGCAGGTCTGAAGAAACTCATGCATCGTTCAGACTGTGAGAATGGGCATCAGCATCATATTGATCGCTGTAACCATGCTTGCTAAATTGCTGTGGAGCAGCAGTGAGACAGCATAGCCCTGAAGCACTGTAGATGCTCCTAGTGATGTTCTGACATTTAGAAGAGAGTTCTGGCAGAGATGGGAGCAGTTGAGTTTTTGTGACACCACCAAAGATCGAAGATGGATCTTCCGACCTGAGTTCAGCTAAAGATTGTTTCTGGCACTGTAAACACAGCTGAACTCATGGAAGATGTTCTTTTGTAAAGGGAGGGCTAAAGATCTCAGGAAACATAGTCACAGAGATGTGCCGTGACACTGGGCATGCACTTATGCAAATGCATATGCGCATGTCCAGAGTCATGGCTGGACTCTATGATCATGTTTTCTTCAATTTTAGTCCTTGGTTTGCAGAAAGAACCATGTCCCCAAGTTCAGCTGTGTTTACAGTGCCAGAAACAACCTTTAGCTGAACCTGGGTCATAGAAATTACTATGACTGATCTCATAACAACCACATGTGCAGGCTGGAAAAAGTCTTTCACAATGTTGTGGGTGGTGCTGGTGATTCACATGGTGGTGCAAAATGGTACAACATGCCTGCATCACTAAACAAACCCAAGAAAAGGAGGGATCGCTACCACAATGGAGCTTAACATGAAACTGCAAGATTACAGCATTCAGATGTGCAAAGCAGCAATGATCTGGCTGCTGTGCACCACCACAAATTCCACAGAACTGGCCATGTCAATGAGGTTTCAAGTGTACAGCATTGCAACATTTCATTATCATTGCACAGCACCTTTAAAAGGGAGCACACACTGAAAATGTTCAAGATGTTTGCAAGTTACAGTACTTGACCATCAGCAATCAATCAACAATGCTGAAGATCAAGAACTTCCCATACTGCCCACATCTAATGCCATTTTACAGTTCACTCTCTCACAGAAAGACATGTGGCAGCAGTGGCAACTGAAATAGCAACAGAAAGCAAAAACTACATACTGCTAGGGTGAGAAAATCAAAAGAAAAAAATGCAAAACATAATGCAAAAAGGATAGTTAAATCATTTGTGAAAACCAGCACATCATGCGCAAGAACACCACACTATCCCAAGCACTTTATGTCAATATAGCTTCATCAGGGGGCAACACACTGTTGTACAATTTTATTTTTTTCACTGCAGCAGTGCATCATTTTGTTTTTTCTGTTGTTCATTGGTTCAGTGGTTCCATTTTTACATGTGAACCCTGGTGCTGCTAGTACAGCCTCATGGTAAGAGTAACAAGCTGTGAATGAGCTTTGCACATCTAGCAGACCTGGGTTTGGATCTACGTGATAATGGCGATTGCTGATAGGTGATCACTGTTAGGGCAAAGGCACATTAATGAAAAAATATTTTAGCAATGTACTCCTCTGTGCACAACAAAACAGCATCAGAGAATTGGGATTTTCTGCTTTATGCAGGGGACTTCACCCCCCTCAACCCCCTACTTAAGGATTCTCAGTTCCAGGAGGGTGCATGTCAGGGGGCTGCAAACATGGACAAAATAAAAATTCAGTCCAGGAACAACAAAAAGTACCTGCACCTGGACCCAAACCCAGCATCTTTCCTGCTGTAGCCCTGAACCCACCCACCATGCCACAGAAGCTGTTCAGCAGCTCACCATGGCACCACCCCCTACAACCAATCAGACCCCACACTTGGCATGCTCACTCCCCCCCACATACGTAGGCATCTAGCAACAGGATGTCACTATTTTGCACATTCCCCAATCTGGGCACTCACCTTTCCCAATCACTCTGATGACAGACACTGTGATTGAGTCACCCTTTCAGTAGACACCCAATCACAGTCACCAAAGTCATGAGATACCCCTGGGTTTGATTCTTAGAACCTCAATTTAGATACTGTGTGACTCTGAGCAAGTCATTTAACCTCCCAAGTACTCTCAGGTCACCTCTGAAAACAGGCACTTGTGCCTAATGGGCCTTACCTGGTTGCAATGTCAGTGGCTCAGCAGGTAGCACACTCACCTCTGAGGCCAGGAGATCAGAAGGCTGTGGGTTCTATCCCCACACCAGGCACTTAGGATTATATCCCAATACTGACACTGCATTGCAGCATGAGGGTGGGGCTCTGCACTCCTGAGGTGGCATCTTTCAGATGAGACATTAAACTGAGGTCCCATCTGCTTGTTCAGGTGGATGTTAAAGATCCCATGGCATTTCTCGAAAAGAGTAGTGGAATTTTTTATTGCAATAACATCAAAGGTACATTAAAAAAAAAGGAAAAATGTACAAAAAGGAAAACAAGAGGTTACAAATCAAAATCAAGCACAAGCCAAAAATCCATTTCAAACAGGAGCTCACAGAAAATAGAGAAAAAGGTAAACAAAAGAAAAAAACAAAAATCAACTATAATACATAGAAACTAAAGACATAAGGTAGGTATCACATCATACCTAAAGAAAAATATAGACCTTCATTTATATTTAATGAAAGTACTAAACTTCTTCCACCAAAAAAAATATCTTCTGTGAGGAATTATGAGCAATATCATCCATATAAATCTTAACAATGGCTTGAGAAACTAAGAAACAAACAGTGTTGCATGACATCATCCTTTGGTGAAGAGCCCATTGGCACCTACTTTGCCACAAATAATATTTGAGACAACATAAGAACACTGATAAGGTGTCCAGATAAAACAATGAACCCAATAAAGAAAACTGACATAAAATATGCAAGTCATATGTCATCTGGGTCAACCACAACATATTCCAATGCTGAGCAAGATAAGACCATAATTGCCTAACAAAAGAACAATGAAAAAAGTAATGGTCAATAGTTTCCTTCAGGTTAATACAATCCATATATGGACAATTTCATTCCTCCAGCATCTTATGTTTGGCATTTCCCTGGACATGTATCCTCCCATACACAGACAGCCACAAATGATCCCACATAGGGTGAGAAATCCTCGGGTTAAGCAACTGAATCAGCACAAATTTATTATATTGAGGGGGACAATTTTTGAAAAGGGGTTCAGTGGGTGAAACCATGGCCATAATGGCAGAATAAAGTTGCCGACCTGGACCTTGTAAAATTGGTGGTTTCAAAATACCTCAATAATATAATTTAGATGCAGCAGGCTGAAAAAAATTAGGTATATGTAGATAGGGAGATACCTTGGGAGGGTTTATTCACCAAGTCGGTAAATATTTAAACAAAGTAAGTTGAATCCGGGCACTATGTGGTTCCTGAAAAGGAACTAATCCACCTTTAACCATCTGTTATAGAAATATCATGTGAAAAAACACCACTGGATCAATCATAGCAAGACCACCTTTAGCTGTTTGAAGGTAGGTAAAACATCCCTTAATAGGGTTTAATCTGTTACCCATGAGCATCTGAAAAAAGGCTATATAATTTAACATCCAAATGTGTAGCAGGGGATAAATCATAGCAACATAAAGTAATATGGGGATAAGAAATCATTTAATAACCTGCAACCATTTTATTGTGGGCATTTTCCAGTGTTTCCATTGCACAACTCTGGATTCCATCTTCTGTAGCCCATTCTCCCAGTTCACTAAAGGCACATTTTGGGACCCAAAGTTAATCCCCCAAATTTTTATGGAGTCCAAAGAAAAGGTAATACCTTCTTTGATTAAGGGTGGAGGGGCCCTGGAGTCTACACATAAACCCCTACTTTTAACTATTTTCAATTTAGAGTTTGATAAAAGGGAATAATCCATTATATCTCTAAGGATATAAGGCAAATGGACATAGTCTGAAAAAAAAAAACAGACATCGTCAGCATAAGCCTAAACCTATAACTCACTCACAGAACCAGCTGCTGTGATGCCTGACCAAGTGGGAGAGCAGATTAATTTCCTTAACAGGGTATCCAAAGTAAAAATATATAAAAGCGGGCTGAAGGGGCACCCTTGATGAACTCCCATAGAAACCCAAAAACCCGTCAGTGATTTGTCATCTTATTACTGGATGAACTACAGTAGAAGAATACATCAATCAGAGATGGTCAATTAGGTCATCAGGGACACCATAAGCTTTGAGGGTGAGAAACAAAAAAGAAGCATGTACCCTATTGAAGGCTTTTTCCTGATCTATAGAAAGGATGCAACCTGAGGAACCATTTAGGGACAGATAATCTATCAGGTCCCTTATCACCATTAGGGCATGCTGAATTTTCTGAAAGAGAAGGCCACAAAACTGATGGGGGGAAGATAAGCTGGAAAGCATAACATTTCAACTGATTATTTAATAGTTGTGTCAAAACCTTATAATCCGAATTTAAAATAGTAATTGGTCTCCAATTATGTAGAAAGGATTTATCTCCAGATTTATATAAAAAAAAATGCGTAAGTCTTCCAAGAAGGTAGGATGCATTGTCCAGGAAATGAAAAAATAATCAAAAACAAATGCCAAACATACAGAAAGTTATCAGGAAAAGCATTTATAAAATTCCAAAGGCAATCCGTCAATTCCTGAGGAAACCCCATTCTTTTGAGACTTAATAACTAATTCAATTTCTTCATGCCCAATTGGTTCCTGTATAGTGGGGGTATCCAATAAAATATGGGGGGGGTCAACGGAATCCAAATAACAGCAAATAGAGTCAAAAGAAGGTAGGATATTTGGAACATGAGAATGAAGAAAACCTTCAATAGTATGATGAATAGCCTCAACAGAATGAATAGTCTTCCATCTTGGTTTGCCAGGGGAGTCCATCATAACATTATGCCATAAAGTTTTACAGGCTGCAAAAGGGTCACCAACTGGAGAGATCTGAGTCCCATTTTGCAATATAGCCTGTAAAGTATGAGCCCTATCATACTGAAAGGACTGCATTTCTTTTTTCAAATTTAGAATTTGGGATGAATAGTCATGTTTAGTGTATTAGCCAGGGTAAATAAGTTAAACAGTTGTTGCTGCAATGAAAGATATTTAAAAAATTTTTCATTAGCTGACTTTTTCCCAGATGTCTGGAACCAGGATTTAAAGTCAGCTTTTGAATCAAGCCACCATTCTCCAAGGTCAGGGTAAAGAAAACAGACTGAACATCTAGCTGCAATTAGCCCCAGGATTCCTTGCCGAACAACAGGGTAAGTAAGTATAGAGGTATTCAGCCTCCATCTGTTCGATTGGACAGAAATCTCTGGGGGGCCATCAATAATGATTACCAAAACCAAGTGATCTAAAAATTCAGTTGGCTGAATATGAAAAGAAAAAGAGGCAAAGTGTTAGAAACAAACATGTGACCAATAGAGGAATACAATTTGTTCCTCATATAGGTAAAACTGGGCCCTGACTGCTGGAATGTAATGCAGTTTATCAGATCAGCAGAATCAATAACCTGGAAAGGATAATTTGTATCACAATGTACCTTCTTTTCTGAGGAGGTCCCCTTTGTCCTAAATGAGCAATTGAAATCCCACAGAACAAAATGTAGTAAGATATGATCAAGTATGGCTGAACTAAATGGAAAAGAGACACCCTTCTGGCCTTTGATTGTGGGCCACAGATAGTAATGAGGTGACAAGCCATGTTATTCCAAATTCCATCCAGTATCAAAACCCTACCAGGACATAAATCTACCAGTCTATGAAAGGAAAAAGAAAACCCATTAAACAAAATACCCAACCCATCTGCACTATCTAGACCAAAAGACCAGTATGAAGGGCCCCACAACCACTCCCCCTGGAAGGATCTTATCTGGTCACAGGAAAACATCCATGCCTCCTGAAGAAAGCAGATGTCAATCCCAGATGTATAAATAAAATCAAATACAGCCTGATGCTTCAAAGGGTTCAATAAGCTATGAATATTAACTGATCCCACTTTCAAGGGGGACACAGCTTTAAGCTATTTGTTTCCTCTTTGTTTTTTCATCTGTACCCAACTGAATCAGAATGCTGAGGGGCAGGCAGAGATTCAGGAGACAAGAAGGCAGACTCCTCTTGATCCATAGCAGGGTTCCCATCCTCAGAGGCTAAGACCTCAAAGGGGGTTCAAAGACTCAATTGAACCCTGAAAGGAAGCAGGTTTAGAGTAGAGTTTCCTAGAGGAATGTCTAGGAAGGATCACTGAACCTACAACAGGAGGCACCATAGGATCGGGTGTTAATCATGGGGATAGACTAGACACAGCTGAACAATTGCTAGTTTGATGTGCCTGCCAACAGTGTGCAAGGCCGCCCACTTCATAATCTTGACATGGTGCCAGTGTCATGGAGACAGACAACTCATAATTAAGTCTGATCTGCTCTGACATCAGCAATAGATTTATATTATTATAAAATGATTTATAAATAAAACACATTATTTGGACAGTAACTATATTTATTTTGCTCTATTCATGTTTTTTATCTACATAATTGTGACAGTGCCCACCTAACAGTAATGGTTGCCTGTTCAAGCTATCAATGAATGCTGATGTTAGTTTCACATTCCTAATTCCAGTATTCCATGATGGACTTCATGCAGGAAATCAGAGTGCTGGTGAGAAGGCTCTACTAATATGTTACTCACAGTTTGATTTATTAATATAGCCTTTTCACTAGCACACTGATTCCCTACACGAAGTCCATCATGTAATGCTGGAATTAAGAATGTGAAACTAACATCAGCATTCCATGATAGTTTGCACAGGCAGCCATTGTCATTTAAGGGATCAGATCTGCAATCAAATGTTATTTATTTCTTTTATTTTCTTTTTCACTTTGTCCATACCTGTGGGTAAAACATGAAAAGACCAACTGTTCCATCAATTATTTTTAAATAACTAGTTATTTTTTTTATATTATCTATGCATTCTTATTGCTTAGCTCCAGTCATTTCTCTACTGCAGTTAGCATGCTCAGAAAAGCATACAGAGCAGTACCTCATCATCACTCTGATATATGCTTTTGCTGGTGATACTTGTGGTATTGTGTCAGAATGAGTGGGGCAGAGAAAAATTTGTAGGAGGACTGCAGAGTAAAATGAATTAATGCAAACACAGTAAAAGTTTCAACTGCTAATGTAATGTTTAACACTGTGCTCTTCCCACCTTAAAAACTGTAAAAGTGAACACACAGTGATTGGCCTCCAATAACAATGGCATAATATGAATGATCAAAGAGACACTTGAAAATGTTGCTTGTTGTCGGTTTAATTGAACCACCTTGTTGGATCGCCCCCCCCCCCCAAACACACACACTCACACACACACACACACTTTTTTCCCTCCTGGCCATGCTGCCTGCTCTGAGGTCAGGGACATGTCATGGCTGCCAGCTCTGTCGTCCCAACCCCTCTAATTGTTCTGGGGATGATGAGCTGGTTCTCTCTCCCTTTCTCCTCTGCAAGCCATAATTTTAAGCCCCAAAGTGCCAAGTCACCTGCTCAGAGACACAAAATCCTATCCAACACACCCCCACACACACTCACACACACTTTGGCTGGAAAAAAGAAGACTATTGTGACTCCCCAGGGAAGCCTATCTATAAAGCCTTCCAAACCCTCACTTCTTCTTCCCACCAGATACAGATGTAATAAAATGCTCCTAGAGATACCCCTACTATCAGAATGCTAGAATTCACTGCAAGAGAAAACCCATCTGTGTTGCAAAGTACAAGCAAACAATAAATCCCAAAAATTGAATCAGAATCCACGCAAGCAATAATACCCAACAGGGTGGGCGGTATTGTGCTATACCGGACCGTCCAGGGGCTTAATGAGGCCCGAGGTCACAGGCAGAGGGCCTTATAGCCCCTGGAAGGTCTGGTATATCACAATACCGCCCACCCTGGAGGGTATTATTGCACTTAGAAAATGGGCACTGTGAAACAAAATAAGTTTCATAAAGAAATATTAATTAAAAATTAGTTTAAAATAGGTTTTGTAATAAAATAGTTCCTCCACCTCCATTAGAATGCATTTTTTTTTAACTAGGGACTTTTTTCCTACTGGAGCCTGTGTAGTTGGACCTGGTTGTCATACTAACCCTGCAAACAACAACAATAACATACACACACACACACACACACACACACACACACACACACAGCTTTTGCGAGTAGCAGGAGCGAGACAGTGTTTTGTTTTTTACTTTAGAGGTGTGACTTCCCAGTTTAAGTATGCTGGCATGGTTGCAGAAATATTTATTGGCTTCTGAGAGACAGAGGGAACGTGGTATCTCCAGTACCGCTACTGTACCTGACAGTATCAAGGTGGTCGTCATGGTTAAAACACACACACACACACACACACTGCTTAGAAAATGAGCTCCTCATACTTTTTTGCCTGTATTTCTTTATTTTATTCATCTAATGCTTCTTTCAACTGTCGTTTCTTTCCCCTGATTGAGAGTGAAAACTCTATGGCAGGCTTGGGGAGTGGCGTGCTGTTTTGGGGCTGAGTGGTTTACAAAGTAGTGGGACTGAGGTAGTGTGTGATAGTAGATTTTTTCCTTTATTTGCAGAACTTATCAGGAGGCGCTCGCTTGCTTAACAGAATAACTTGACTTTAAAATTGCATACTGCTTTGAGCGCGCAAGTGAGAGACAGATCGAGACTGAGAGAGAGAGAGAGAGAGAGAGAGAGAGAAGAGAAAAAATGCTATATGTGCAGTCTGGTAAATGAGGAAGCTACAGCTTCTCAACATTAACACTCCGGAGTTAGTAATTGTCACGGTAAAGTTAACTTGCAATTCTGCAGTTTTTTTTTTTGGGGGGGTTATTTCTCTTTAAGGGAAGACTGCATGATGGCAGTTTAAATATCCACAGCGGGGTGAGATCACCACAGCAGTTTAGCATGTGCTGTTTAAATGAGAGGACTGACAGCAGTTTGGGCTGCGATTCTCTAAATATCATCGTTAGGAGAGATGCTCGGTTCTCTCTCTTCATGACCAAATGATGAAAAGTAACACATGTTTCTTTCTCTCCCTCTTTCTAGCAGTCTGCTTTGAGATGAGGAATTATGAATAGGAGCAGTCAGCTTTGGGGTAGTTTAGAAAAAAACTGTCAATTCCTTGCAGCAGTAGGCTAAATGGGCAGGCAGACAGGTGGAGAATGGGGGTTGAGTGTCGGCTTTCACTTACCGAGGGAATAAAATGGCGACAGTTTGAAATTGTGTACCCAGCAATTCAGCCAATGAGGAAGCAGGGTGCTGGGCACACAGATACTTTGCTATTTATCAGGCAGGCTTAGGCTGGGACTTTTTATTTGGTGGTCAAACAGTAGAAACACTCTGGATACAGAAGTTGATACCAGCCCATTTACAGAAGAAAGGGTTCTGAAAGAACTCTTAAAACTGAAGGTGGACAAAGCAATGGGGCCTGATGGGATTCATCCCAGAATTCTAAAAGAACTAAGGGTAGAACTAGTGACACCACTGACTACCCTCTTTAACAAATCATGGGAGGATGGGGTGGTACCTGAGGACTGGAGAAGGGCAGATGTGATTCCCTCACAAAAGTGGGAGCAAGGCAGAAGCAGAAAACTACAGACCTGTTAGTTTAACCTCAGTGGTAGGGAAAATGATGGAATCACTCTGAAGGACATAATTGTTTAGTATCTTGAGGCCAGAGGGGCTCAGGACCCAAGGCAGCATGGATTCACAGCGGGAAGGTCATGCCAGACAGATCTGATAGATTTCTTTGACTGGGTGACCAAAGTAGTAGATCAAGGAGGGCTGTGGACATGGCCTACCTAGACTTTGTAAGGCATTTGACACAGTCCCACAAAAGATTAATATACAAGTTAGCCAGCCTGGGAGTGGGTCCCAAGACGACAGCCTGGGTAAAGAATTGGCTGGAGAATAGGACACAGAGAGTAATAGTAAATGGAGTCCACTCTGAAGAAAGGGGGGTTACTAGTGGGGTACCACAAGGTTCAGAATTAAGAACGGTCCTCTTCAATGTCTTTATAAGCGATATTGCAGAGGGACTGGAAGGAAAAGTATGTCTCTTTGCAGATGACACAAAGATCTGCAACAGAGTTGATGCACAAGCTGGGTGGAAAAGATGAGAAGGACTTGGCAAGGTTAGAGGAATGGTCAAATGTATGGCAGCTTAGATTCAGTGCTAAGAAGTGTAAGGTAATGCACCTGGGAAACAAAACCCAGGGAAGAGTACACAATGGGGGGTGAGATACTAACAACAACAAAAATGGAAAGGGACCTGGGGGTAGTCATATCAGATGACCTAAAGGTGGGCAAGCAATGTGAGAGGGCAGCAAGGAGGGCTGGGGGGGATAGTGGGATGCATAGGGAGAGGCATCACCAGCAGAAAACAGGAAGTTATTATCCCTCTGCACAGACAGTTGGTGAGACCCCATCTGGAGTACTGCGTGCAGTTCTGGAGACCCAATCCCTGCAAGGACATAGACAGGATGGAGGCTGTTCAGCGGAGGGCAACTAAAATGGTGCAGGGTCTGCACCGGAGGACATATGAAGAAAGACTTAAGCAGCTGAATATGTATAGCCTCGAGGAAAGGAGAGAGAGGGGGGACATGATAGAAACGTTCAAGTATCTCAAGGGAATCAACAAAGTCCAAGAGGGTAGCATCTTTCAAAAAAATAGGTGTGCAAGAACAAGGGCGCACAATTTGAAGATAGAAGGGGGCCGGCTCAGAGGTAATTTAAGGAAGTATTTTTTCACAGAGAGGGTTGTGGATGCATGGAATGGCCTTCCGGAGGAGGTTGTGGAGTCAAAAACAGTGGTGGAATTCAAGCATTCATGGGACAGCCATAAGGCAATTCTAGGGGTTGGGGGTAGGAATAAGTAGGCTGCTGGTTAACTAGGATCTGCAGCTTATCCAATAGGTAGGGAAATGGGCAGACTGAGTGGGCCAAGCGGTCCTTATCTGCCGTCAAAATCTATGTTTCTATGTTTCTATCTGTTGTCTGATCGATGCCCAGGTTAATAATTGTCTCAGCCAATCAGAAGAGAGAATTGTCTTTACTCATTTTCTAAAGCAGAGATAATAGACCCTCCTCTGTCCTGGATAGACTGTGTTCATGTGAAGGTTTCAGTTGTTGTATAATTGGCAAAACTTCTGCTGCTGAGATGTGGCTCATTATCATCAGCTTTTCAATTGCTGTTACTTTTGGAATACTTTTAGGAAACCAATTCTTACAGTATGACTGTTGTATTCCTGGATCACTGTATGCCAGTAGAACCAACGCACTATCCTTTGTAAAGCTGTTAATGCTTTGTTGTCATTAACATACAAGGACAAATTTATATGGTTGCCACCTACCATGTTTATTTATTTCTTTTAGTGATGGGTTATCTCTTCTCTCCGAATCTGTCTGTGAGTAGCCGGTGGCAGCGGGGAATTAAACGCAGGCAGCTCTCTGCTAGTTTTCCCTTGCTGACACTTTCTCTTTATTGCCATACTGTTCGGAGTACAGATATGCAGCAAGTGTTACAATGTTTTGACAAAAAGCAGTACACTGGAAAACGACATAATCCGACACAGATGGTAGAACAGCTTGCTCTGAAAGAAAGAACAGTTGATCCCTGATCTGATGTGTAAGTGGTAATGGATGGGTGCCTGTTCAAACCATCATGAAATGCTGATGCTAATTTCCCATTCCCAGTTATAGCATTCGATGATGGACTTCATGCAGGAAATTAATAGGCTTGTGAGAAGGCGCTACTACTATATTACTCACAGTGTAATATATTAATAGAGCCTTCTCACTAGCGCACTGATTCCCTACATGAAGTTGGTCATGGAATGCTGGAATTAGGAATGTGAAACTAACATCAGCAGTCATAGTAAATTTCAATAAAACTAATGATAGCATATATGCTGTTGTTAATTTTCTGTTAACTTTTTCAACAATTTTATTACAAATTAAACCATGGATGTAGATTGAGCACAGGAGCTAGAAAAAAACAGATATTCCTTGTATTTACTTTTAACCCAATAATGCAATAACCAAGCAGAAGTTTGGTGTCTGCACATGTACAATAAAGATTGTATTTAAACATACAAACTGTTTTAACACAACTCTGGGCTACTTTTAGCCATGTAGATAGTGACCAAAAGTTCCGTGACCTAAAGTTGGGGGGGAGGGGTTGATAGCTAAAAAAAACAAAATAACAAAAAAAAAAACAAGAATGTGCTAATAGGACTTCTGGTTCCACCCCTAGGCATGAAGGCAGCCTAGTTTTGAGCTCCACAGTAACTGCCAGATAAATACCCTCCGTTAAATGCTTTACGTGATCCTAAAACCAAGAATTAGCAACTTTGAAAGGTAACGGAGGGTATTCATTACTTGAACTGGTGTTCTTCTTACATGGTGAGCAGAAATGGAGAGCGATGCAGAGAGATCGGAATCAGAGGCCTCTGGCTCGGAATACGTACAAGAAGCTACAGTTAGGGGCCAGGGTAGAATCTCACAGAAAGGCCTACGCTCAGCAGCCAAATCCAAACCAAAGAAAGTGAAGCTCAATCTTATTTATGAAGAACTTCTTTCATTTAGGGCTGAAGTTAAACAGCTCTATGGGGAGCTCAGAAAGGATGTGATGTTACTCGAGCAGTAGGCTGATGATACAGAGAGGCAACTAACGGCCATCGAAAACTGGGTGGATGACTTGGAACTTCAGGATCAGCAATTACAACAGCAGCAAGAAGCTTTGGAGGCTAGACAGGAGGATGCTGAAAATAGGGATAGAAGGGAGAACATTCATATCTACTGTATACTGGAAAATGCAGAGGGCACAAACATTAAGGACTTTGTAGATAATTTATTATGCACTGCCCTGTAACTGGCAGAAAGGTTTCAATTCCACCTCAAGAGAGTACACCGAGCTCTAGCCCCAAAGCCATCGGACCCTGCAGCTCCTCCCAGGTCTATTATAGCTTGATTTAATAGTTTTTCCACCAAAGAGCAGATTCTACTGATGGCATGGTGAAAACAGAAAATTTATTTTGGACAGAAGCATTTCTATCTTGATCATGATTATGCTCCAAAAACCATGAGACAATGCAGGGCCTACCTACCATTGCTACCAGTAATCAAAGCTGTGAGCCGTACATTTTTCAACTCTCTACCCAGCCTGTTTAATTGTTCAATTTCCAAATGGCAAAAGAGAGTATTTCACAGTGCAGGAATCTAAGCAGGATCTTACCAAGCTGGGCCTTCATTTTCCTGGACGCTCAGACGGAACAGCTGAGTCTACTGCCAGACCTCCACGATGGCAAACAGTTCAAACAACTACTAAGGTAGGGAAGAATAACAACACCTAAGATGCAAAGACCACTCTGCCACATTTCGTCACTCAAAAACTGTTGCCAGGACTGATCAGACCTGAGAGAGATTTTGATGGAGTGGCGCATATAATAATAGGTTAGTGGGTGGGTGGCAGTGAGCAGTAATCCCCTGGGCTCTTCTTCCTCTAACTACCCTGACTCTAGGCCTGAATTACTTCCATTGTTTATTTTTGTGCACTACTAATGATGCATGGGCCATTTGTCGAGGTGGTGTTGAGAGTAGGTGCCATCTACCCCCACCCCATGGCTTAGTGATTAGTGGATATTGCATGAGATTAATGCTGCACTAAACCACATTTAGTCAAACTGATTTGAACTCTTATGTTGGACTGCATTGCACAAACATCTAGAGGGACTATCACACCAGTGTTAAGTTAAAGACTCCTATAATGGGAGTGGAGACTCACACTAGGTAGCTGATATGAGTGGCTGCATGAGATCTGGGTCATTTAAATTCTTTCCTTTCCAAATTTATTGTTTTTTCCTAATTTGACTTTATGTTGGAGCTTGTATGTGCTCCCAGGAAGCCCGAGGCTTTTTTGATCTGGGTCAATCCTCCTTTCTCAAGGGCTTTGGTTTTGTACCGATTGACCAAATAGGATATACAGGGAGGAAGAGATTATCCTCCCCAACCTTGGAAGTACTAGTTAGTGTTGTTTTTTTCTTGTTTAATAAGCCATACTAGTAGACAGTTATACTATGTTATGGATCTATGCCTAGGCAGGCAAACGGTTATATATGTAAGAGACAAAGAACCTCAGTGAGTAAGCACTGAGACAATGGCTACCCAAAGGGCATTTGGCTGGGGAGCCAAGTTTCAAAGAAATACAAAATCACACATGCCCTCACAATGCAAAGAATCATGAGCTGCATATGCAAATCACCACAGAATATTATGCTTGTTCAACTTTAAGCAAAAATGCATGGTGCCGAAAGGCCTCTAACACAGTTTGCAAAGGGTGCCAACAGAAGACATAGACACATGTTTCATCCTACCAGGACTCATCAGTATGCCTCGTCTGCTTGACACTCCAGTGGAATGAACCAGTTACCCTAAGATGGTCTGTCTGGGTTATGTTGTGGTGAACCCAATTAAAACAAAAAACTATTTAAAAGACAAAGAACCTCTGTGCGCAAACTATATATGTAGTTGTATACTTGGTTATTGTTTAAAAGAGGTTCATTGCTCAGAATACGGGTTCTTTGGTTGGACCCAAAATCAGAACTCATCCTTGCCATCTTATCCTTGTTAACAACTCAAATTTGGTGGAAATATTACTGCTGGTGAAGGCTGGGGAAATGGCTTTTGAGAAAGCAGATTGATAGGCAGCAGTGGGGAGAGGGTGGTGTTTTCAGCAGAAATATGGGATTTTTTGATATACCTATTAAGGATGGATAGTTCACCTTGTAAAGTGCTTACGAGTAATATTAATGGAATTAACAGCCCAGTTAAGTGCTTTAGGTTGCTTCAATATATTAAGAGACAGGCTCCAGATATTATATATATTCAGGAAACTCACCTAACTCAGTAGGAACACTTGAAGTTGGGGGCAGGGGGAAGGTATAAGGTATATTCAGCCTCCAGTAAAACTGTCCGTAGACAGGGTGTAGCCATATTAATACCTGGTGCCTTACCATTAGAGGTTGGAGTTGAATATGTTGATCCTGCTGGTCGCTATGTTATAGTCCAGGAAAAATTATTTGGTCAAGATATAACCCTTTCTAAAGTTTATCTCCCACCTGCATCTCCCCAGCTGAGAGTTTGTCAAGTTCTAAATAAAATCACTGAGCTCCAGAAGGGTGATATTGCTTATGAAGGACATTTTAACATCACACTAAATCCCAAAATAGATACTTCTAATGCCCTTTCGCATAGAAGATCTCCAGCTCAGAGGTAATTGTCCTTCCAGATTAAGGCCTTGGGATTTTTGGATGTTTGGATGCATTTTTACTCTAGAGCAGGAGGATTTACACATGACTCGCCACATTTTAAAAGCTCATCTAGAATAGATTATTTTTTCATTTCAGTGGAACCTATGGATGTGCTAAGGGATCTCTCACTAAATGCTAGGTTTTTTTCAGACCATACCCCATTACTACTTAAAATAGATTTAGGGAAACCACATCAACAGACGCTTTGGGGACTTAATTTATCTCTGCTCAAGGATCAGGAACTTAAAGATTTTTTGCAAACTAGGATCCCACAGATTATTCTCGAAAACACCTCACCTGATACCCTGGCAAGCTTGGTGTGGGACATACTAAAGGTGGTAATTTGGGGAGAATTGATTGCTAATAGTCCACGAAAGCAAAAACAGAGAGAACATAGATATAGGCAGCTTCAAGCTCATTTGACATTTCTTCAACAAGGCCAGGGACAGAGTGACTCTTCTAGACAGCAGTAAATTAGACAACTTAAAGGGGGCCTTCAAGCTATAATTGATTATCAAGTGCAAGTTAAACCACAACAATTAAAGAGATATTATTATGAAGGTGGACAAAGAGGGGCACATAACTTCGGCCAGGAGACTCTAGGGTGCTAGGCAGGAATCCACAATAACAAAATTAAAGGACCCGGTATCTGGGATACTGAAGGGCACTACTCCAGAAACTCTTTCTATATTTCAGAATTATTATAGGGAGTTATACTCCAACACAACTCCTCCCCCAGAGCACAAGATACAGCAATTCCTCTCCCCCTTGCTTTTTCCCAAGTTAACTCCCTTACAGCAGGATATAATTAAGGCCCCAGTATCAGAGATGGAAGTCAAGCAGGCAATCAGATGGGCTAAGACCCTCAGGTCCTGGAATGGTATAAAGCCTTCCTCTCCTTACTTCTTGATATGATGAGACAGACATTTATTGAAGTACAGTTGGGAAATCCCCCTTCAGTTTCATGGGCACATGCAGTGATTTCAACAATTCCTAAACCGGGTAGAGATCCCAGTCACCCCTGAATTGTATAAGCCCATTTCTAATTTAAATTGCGACTATAAAATATATATCAGTATGGGCCCGGAGACTTGAGGATATGCTACCTGATTTAATTTATCAGGACCAAACTGGCTTCTTAAAGAATAGACACACTTCAGATAATATACTTAGAATCATACATCTTTTGTCCTATGTCTCCAGGTCCTCACTCCCTGTTGTAGTAGGTAGTCTAGATGTTTACAAGGCGTTCAATCAGGTGCTTTGGAGTTATCTCTGGCAGGTATTGGGAACATTTGGATTTCCAGAGGAATTTGTTAAATGGCTTAGTAACCTATATGCTAATCCTAGGGCTTATATCAGGGTTAATGGTTCTCTGTCCTCCCCAGTTGATCTGAAATTTGGGGACTAGACAGGGCTGTCTCTTGTCATCATTGTTATTCGCCCTTTATATAGAGCCCTTTGTCTATGGCAATAAGAACCTGCAGAGAAGTACATGGGGTTGTAGTGAGAGGAGACTCCTACTGCATATCACATTATGCAGATGATCTCTATTGACCTTGACAGACCCTGAGATATAATAACAAGGAACTTGGCAAACTTTGGAAAAGTTTGCCTCGATATCTAGCTGTTATTATTTCCTTGAAGACAGAAGTTGTAGCCTTTAATTTCACCCCCTTCCCCCAACTTAAACAAAGCCTACCCCTGAAATGGCAAACCACGGAATTAAAATAACTTGGTATTCATTTTCCACTACATGTTTCTAATGTCACTTTAGCAAACTATGAGCCCATGACACAGGTTTTAGAGGCAGATATACATAAATGGTATTTGATGAAGCTCCCCTTCTATTTGAGAATTGCAACTATACAATCTAATGTTCTATCTTGATTATTATATTTGTTTCAAACAATTCCTTTCCTTTCCTCTAAAATGTACTTTGACACATGGAATAAGTTCTATCTATTTGTTTGGGATGGGCATAGGCCATGTGTTCGCTGGTCCTTGCTACAGTTGCTGAAAGACAAGGGAGGGTTTAATGCCCTGGATGTGAATTATTATGTAATGTCAGTCCGAATAACCCAGATTTCTCACCTGGGTGAACCCCAACCTCCAACCTCCTTGGAAGAAAATAGAATGTTTTCTTAATGATATGCATGACCCACAAAAGGTAATTTTTGTCCCTCTTGCTGACTTACCTCCATTGGCAGACTTTGATATAGGGGCCCGACAGACCTTGCAAAGTTGGTATAAATTTAGAGCTGTACCTGCCATGGAAACTGTGTTTTATTTTCTGTGATTACTTTTTGCAGAAACAGATTTCCTACCTACTCAATTTGATCTAACATTTCACACTTGGAATAGGAAGGGTCTCACATTTATTTTTCAATTTTTGGGTCCACAGGGGGTGGCTCCTTTTGCCCAGCTCCAAAGAGAATATAACTTATCAAATTCGGACCATTATAGGTACCTACAGGTGGGTGATTTTCTTTTACATAAGGTCCCCTCGAGGAATTGCCTCCCTGCTTCGATAACCCTATTCCTCCAACTGGTTATTAATGCAATTTGTGGTTCTATCCAGTTACATTTGATTGGACTGATGTATAGAGGAATCAGGAAAATTATCTCTGATTCATCTGAGTCAGTGGTGGAGGCATGGAACAGGGAGCTCCTTTCTCGGGTGACTTATGACCTCTGGGTTAAATATACCCGCCCCGTATTAAGGATCTGTTTGGCTCCTTATTGGAGAGGATTTGCATGGAAATCTCAAAATAGATATTTTAATACACCAGCTAAACTGGTTAAAATCTTTCCTGCACTAGGGGCTGACTTTTGGAGGCAATGTGGGGAACGGAGAGCTGATCAGGTACATATTTTTTGGGGGTGTAGCAAATTGCAAGTATTTTGGCAGCAAGCTGAGCAATCTTTACAGATAATTTTTACACCAGATTTAGTATTAAGTCCACAGCTTGCTCTCCTGCCAATCCCTCCAGAAGGGTACAACATTCGAAAAAGGTTGCTTGTATTTACTTTTCTCCTTTTGGCAAAGAAGACTATTACTAAGCTATGGAGACAGGTTAGATCCCCTGTGGTGGATACCTGGCATGATTTGATAGTAGAACATTATTTTTTAGAACGTATGATTGCAGGGGCTATGGAGCACAGAGAACAGTTTGAATTAAAGTGGAGGGCTTGGGTCCTTTTTCAATCAGCAAGAGACCCCACATTTGTTTCATGATGAAGTCCAAACATTTAGATGCTAGGAGATGGAAAAGGCACCATAAGAGAGGACTCTTTTTTCTAGATAGAGGAGAGCTGGATAGATACAGGAGGAAGGGGCAGTCGAAGACATTTACTGGGGTTAGGCATATGTAATACTGTGAGCTCTATTTATTGAATGTAATGAAGACACTATTAATTGTACTACTGCTTATTGATTTATATACTGCAATGGATATTTATGAATGTCATCTATAATGTATCTGCTGTGTATTGTACCTCCTATAAAAATAAAAGAAAAATAAAGTATAAAAAAAAATGTTCTAATAAAAATGCCAGGAAAATAATAAAAAATAAATCTGAATCCTCTGTCACAACTGCCTGCCTCCCCAAGTGCCTGCCAATATTCTTTCACCTTTTTCCACTTCCACATCTATGTAACTGGACCTTCTTAATCTGACCAGGGAGAAGTGTATCACTTCCTTACACCAGCGGACTGGTGAACAGATAGGTCTGCAGAGACCGAACAGGGAGGGAAGAGCATAGCAGACTAGGTGGGCTGAGCAATAAAAAATAGTTTGTCTCCATGTGTGCTTCCCGATGTGAACCAAAACCACTGATTCTAAGCCTTCATTTATTTATCACTGTGTTCTTTATATATTTTCTTGATTTCATATGTAAATAGGTACATAATGTTATACTAAAGCATCACGGTTTAGATAAGGTGGGGTCCTCACGTTGGGCCCTATGTACTAATGGTGCGGATGGGCTATGCTTTGTGTAACCCAGGTGCATAGCTCATCTGCACCTATGCATGCCCACCATGGCCTGCAAGAAGCAGTTGCACCCCCCCCCCAAAAAAAAGATGCCCACCTGAGCAAGGAGCTCTGTGCATATGCAGGCTGGGGTCTTCATGAGGGGTGTTCTGGCACTCTACACTTTTCACTAATGTGCAGAGTGCCATGCACAGGTACTGGCATCTGTGCATCTGGAGGGCAGCCATACCAGCTATGCACCCCCCCTCAAGTTGCCACCGCCAGACCGACTAGCGCAGGTGGGGGTCAGCGGACCCCTGCAGGATGGTGCCCTTGACATCAGGGGATGGTGATCTCACCAAGGGGAGGGCATCCAGCACATGCCTCCTCCAGCAGCTGTATCAGCACTTTACATGCCCCCTCCATGATAGTCCCAGTCCGGCACAAGGGATCCACTGCAGACCCGGATTGGGCAGCTGATTGGCCACTGATTTGTGTCCGCATTCCTGTCCCCGTGTACCTGTGTACCAGGAGGGTTGGGACATGGCCAGGAGCCAGGCAGGGACTGCTGCTTTGTGAATGTGGTCCCAAAGTGGAACACCCATCAGTGCCGAACTGCCTGCGTGCCTTCGTGCTGGCACCCGCATAGCTGCCAGTATAGGGCCAATGTTATCGTATGCTTGCAAGAACTTGTAGTAAGGGACCATTCCAGTTATATTTGTTAATTTGCAGTCTATGAAAAATTATTTTATATAGAGGCATTGCTGCTTCTTTGATGTGGTGAGCATATTATGGTTCTAACCATTGCACAATCTTTAAAACACAAAGCAGAACGAGTACCCTTCATTCCCTCAAATGTACCTGCTATAGTCACATGTATATCAGTTAACTGGAAATTAGCAATAACAAAATAGAGTTGCTTTAAAAATGTTGGCATTGTTAGCAGAGAGGTGCAGAGGTCATAGATGGGGAACAGTATTGCTACAGCAAAGACTTCTCGTCTACAGCCTGCTTTTGTCAGACAATGTAACATCAGAATAGTTCTCAGCAGTGATCTGCAGTGGAATTATGCATGGAGACTTGATTGTGTCAGTGCTGAGAAAAATAATAAATAAGTGAGAAAAATAATAAATAAGACTGTCTCATGATGCAATTTGTGTTAGAGCATTTAAGGACAGTGATAGAGGGCCATCTGTCAAGTACCCAGTAAAGGCTCAAGGAAAGGGAGAGAGGAAACAGATATACTGCTCAGCAGTTGGGTTGGGTTTTCATACAGTTTTCCCTGCCAGAGTCAGAGCCTATCATATGAAACACAGGGTCTTCACTTTGTAATCTGAGCAGAGAGATTATGTTGCATGATCACTGGATCTCAATGAGAGAGAGAAGACAGACTGCTTTTCCAACAGGAATTCCTGGTGCTGTGACACATACACACACACACACACACACACACACACACACACACATTCACACACACACAGTGTTTTGTTTGTAATGCTGATCCAGCCCATTGCTATTTTTGTGGGAGAGAAAAACAGCTATCTGACAGCTGAAAGTGATAAAACATCTTGTTTTGCCAGCTCCTCTCTCTGTCAGTAGTTAGTTTACACGTTGTAATTAACTGACGTTATGCATTTCTCAGGCATTGGTCACAGCCTAAAGAAAATAAAAACATTCAGGTTCCTTCATCTGCATCTGACACTGGCTGCAACTGCCATCTTCTTTTTAGTCTCTATGTAAATGCCCTACCCAACTCCTGCTCCAGCAAGGTCCTGCTATATGCAGATGATGCGGTTATCCTCTCCTCCCACCCTAACCCCTCGTCTCTGCAGGTCTCCCTCCAGCACTCTTTCAGTCAAATTGGAAACTGGTTCAATGACCGCAGATTGCTCATTAACATTAAAAAAACAAAAGCCATGTTGTTTGTCCATCATCAAAATAAGGCAAAAAACTTGCCCTTCCATATACTATCCAGCTCACTCCACCCACTAGAACAAGTTAGCAGCTACAAATACCTGGGCATTACCTTCAACTCTGCCTCTCCTTTCACTCGCATATCGACCTGCTCACCTCAGCAATTAACATGCGCATAGGCCTTCTCTACCACCATAAGGACTGCCTCCCACCGGATGCCCTCAGATCGGCTGTCTCCTCCTCTGTCCTGTCTCTTGTAGACTAAGGCCTCCCTGTCTACACTGCTGCTGATGCCACTGCCCTCAGGAGAATCCAACTCTCCCTAAATAAGGCCTGTAGGCTCCTCACTGGTGCAGACAAATGGACTCATGTATGCACTCTATACTCGCTGGCCAGCATATTCAGTCTAGAAGAGGGTTACAATATCAGACCTGCCTCCTGGTTAAAAAAATACTTCTTGGTCTCTTCCCCCCACAAGGGGTGTCCACCTCCCTTCACCCTGCTTCCCCCTCTACCACTACCCATGGCTCCACTAAGGCCACTCTTAGTGTTCTGAGGGTGTGGACATCACTCACCCAGAGATCCTTTTGTTACAGGGCACCACACTGGTTCAACACCCTCCCCTTCTCAATCTCCTCACTCACTAAAATAGGTCCTTTTAAGGCAGCTCTCAAGAGCCTCATTTTCTCCACCTGCAGCTGCAAATGCGCTCCACAAGCGGGATCCTAGCCCATAGGTGTCCTGCTCCCTCCCCGGCCCCTTTCCTAGACTCTTGATGACAATCGCCTTATCTCAGGCTGCAATTCTGAATTTATTGCATTTGTCCTTGGAGCTTAGCTTTCGCACTGGATAGACCTCTGTACTGCTATTGTAAACTGTAACTCTTATCTGGGCACTGGATGGCTCGGGATTCTATGTTGTTTGTTCTGACACCTGCAAATATATGAATACTGTTTGCTATTCGCTGTTTGGTATGTAACAAAAAACTTCTGTAACCTCCTGTCTATCATATTGTGTTTGTGTTGCTGTCTATGTATTGAATCCACTGGAACTGATGTGGAGCCTTTGGAAATGAGTCCTTGATTCAAAGGGTTGTAATTCTGATATGTATAATATAGAGGATAATGGCTGGGGATCGGGTGATAACCACACTGTAATCACCTCATGTGGTTGCTAGGGCAACATGGTAAACCTCGAGAGCGCAGCTTGAGAGGTTTACTGTAGCCCTAGCAACCACGAGAGGTGATTTCAGTGTGGTTGTCACCCTATCCCCCACTATCATCTTTTATAGTGTATGGTCAGAAAAACACTGTTTGCATTCCATGTGTGAGAATTATGGAACTCTCTTGCATTCTTTTTTGTTATGCCACTGTTTGGAAGTTCCGAAGTGTGGTTAACAGCTTTTAAAATTCTAAACAATGCATAACAAAGCTGTGTGACTGCTGATTATGGTGGTTAATAGGCACTTACCATACATTATAAATAAATAAATAAACTGGGGACTGTAACTATCTCCCTTCCCTATGGGTGTGTGTGTGTGTGTCTAGTTAATTTATTGGGTGAACATCTTACTTGTAATCTTACTGCCTTGATGTATTTATTGACCCTGCAAAATAATTAGAATGGCTAGGTCAGAACTTTGGCATTCTGAGAAAGGCTGACTGTACCTTTCAGCTTCAGACATTGTGTTTGTGTATAATTCTGTTTGTATGGCAAATGTGGGTACTTATTACAAGCAATGCAACTATTTTTTTAATTATATATATTATATTGTCATTTTTTTAGAGGCATGTAACAAGACTACTGTGATTTGTTATGTTTTTTGCATTTGCTTTGGGACAACAGTGTAATTAAGATTGAGTACAGTTTAGTGAATTATGTTTGTTTCTGTGTAGTGATTGTTCTTATTCAAAATAGTCAAGTCAACTAGCTATGCCCTAATATGAAGAACTTCTGTGTTGATATTGAGGGTGGATGACTAGGTTTGCTGGCAAAGGCACATAACTTCACCTGAGCTCTTTTCTTCTAGATTTACTTGTAAGGACAGAGCAAGGAACATTATCAGAAGAAGGAAAACAATTAAGGCTTCTTTTTGCTAGGCAGATTTACTGTGTGTGGTTATTTTCTTTTGTGTTCACAAGATTTGATACTTTTCCTTGCTTACATTTTACTGCTGTAATCTTCTCTGATTCAAATTGCTGTTGCAGGGTATACCTTCTGCTGCATTATTACAGGGTGTGCCTACAGTATTGATACTGTTTCGTGTTTACAGATTACTGCTGTAATCTTCTCTGATTCAGACTGTTTTTTTTTTTGCAAGGTATATCTTCTGTTACTGCTTTATTGTTCTCTGCAGCAAAGTGTTTTTTACAGGGTATATATTATGTGAAATTATTGCAGGTGGTGCTTACAGGGCTTACAGTTTTATTTATCATTAGGCTCAGCTTTCAGGGCTACTGCATTTGTTGTCCGTTGATTGTTTTTACTTTTACCTCCTTGTTTTCTCCTCTGTGGTTCTTCTTTTTCAGCAGGGGAATGACACACCACCAACCCTCATCCCCAACCACCCCATGCTACACTCCTTTTACAGAGTAGCACAGTCGTGACATTTCCAGTAGCAAATCAGGAAGGGGAGGGTCAGAGGGGTATCCACACAGTGACATCACTTACAGGGGCACAAGTAATTTAACTTGTTATAACAAGTTATACAACAACAACAGCAAATAAGATTAAACAAAAAAAGTCAAACTTTTACTTTCATTTTCCTCCTTCTAATTATTCAGATCATGTTATCAACTAGACAACTCAAATGAAATGGATATTATTAACTGCAGGCTCTGTAGGACACTTTTCAAAGAGCAGTTATACAAGATTAAGGGCACTGTCCTACATGCATGACCATTGGAGATATAAGGGCTCAGCTCCAGGAAGCATAGGCAGAGACTGCGTGCCTCAAATCACATATTCAGGAAGAAATATATTAAAATAACTGCCTGCTATTTCCCAAGCATCCAACTGAAGCACCTTGACTGCAGAGGGTAATGGTCTGGGAGGTTGGAAGGTGGTTAGGAGGGGCAAATTGGGTGCCCCATCACTCAATACTTTCCAACATATCACTTCCACAAACCATATAAAAACTATAAACAAGTATCTGCCTCTATCTCCAAAATAAAACAAAGAGGCAGAGGATACTGCAGCACAGGAGTTAGCACAACAAAACTCACCCAAAACAGTGACCAAAACAAAACAAAAAGCAAGACAAAAAACACTTCTGCTCATAGAAGACTCCAAGATTCGGCTGGCCCGTTGGTGCAGTGGTGGGATTTCCGCTTGCGATGTTGGCGACCCAGGTTCGGGAATAGACCCGAGTCGTCGGAGGGCTGGCCAGGGGAAGAGGGATGGAGCATCCTATGGACTGCTCTCCTTCTCTGGGG
The DNA here is from genome assembly GCA_016271365.2 of Neoceratodus forsteri. Taxonomy (NCBI): domain Eukaryota; kingdom Metazoa; phylum Chordata; order Ceratodontiformes; family Ceratodontidae; genus Neoceratodus; species Neoceratodus forsteri. The sequence continues at coordinate 1,286,725,740 of CM057459.1, read as the reverse complement.
GAGGTTGGGGGCAGCATCTGGAGTGCTGAGGACTCCTGGCAGAGGCTGGGAGCTCTCGCGCTGCCGCACTAGTTTCTGGGGAAGGCAGGGTGGATGCTGGCATCATTGCACGTCCCCGCCTCCGGGAGGAAAACTCAAGGAAAAAGAAGGAGGGGAGATCCTCCGTCTAGGTGGCTCCCGGGCTTCAATTCACCCCCTCCATGCACTCCCAACTAGTTACTGGTTCGCGGCACTGGAATTAGGGAAACTAGTGCCATGGCCCGTCTCGGGGGTAAGCCAGGGGTGACTGGGAGGGTGGTAAATAGGCAGGTGGTGGAAGCTCCGGGGGCCATGACTAAGTGGATGAGTGACAGAGGACCCCCCCAGGAAAAAAGGAAAATAAAAAAAAAAAGAAGACTCCAAGATTCAGGGAATTGTTGCCTACCTCCAGCAGGGGGTAGTGGTCAGATGTCTCCCAGGTACATCAGTGTGGACAGACACTGACCACATTGCTAAAATTGTGCAGGTAGCAGAGGAAAAACATTGATGTCCTGGTACAAATAGAGACTAATGATCTCTTCAGCCAGTCAGTTGTGGAGATCAAGCAACACATGAACAGGCTAGGAGTCAAACTGTTATCCATTTTATCCGGCATCTCATTCTAGGAGATTCTGCCATTCTGGGAGGGGAGGCAGATGGACAGAAGGTCAGAGAAGGGGAGATAGCAGAGCTAAACATGTGGCTCAAGGGCTGGTGCCAGGAAAAAGGACACACATTTGTAGGGAACTGGCAACAGTTATGGGAGTGAAAGTTCTTTAAATTTTGATGGACTGCATCTGGCTAAGGAGGGAGTCAGTGCATTGGAGCAGAAATTTGATGTCTTTGCAGAATATTTAAACTAGCCAATGGGGAGAGGTGTGCAGCACCTGGTACATCGAATGGGAAGGACACCATTCCCCCTCAGCTAGTGTTCAAACAGGAGTTCAGCATGTTTGTAGTTCATTTGCATCACCAGGGAAGGAAAAAGGTCTGGCTGCCCATACGACATGTAAGGGACATGCCGGACCTCGCCCAACAACTAATGCACCAAAATCTGACCAATGGAAAATCTTGTACACAAATGCCTGCAGTCTGGGAAACAAGATTCCAGACCTATAGGCAACAATGACAGAGGCTAAACTGGACATAGCAGCAATTAGCGAGACATGATTCACCAGTACCCACACTTGGGAGACTTCAGTACCCGGGTATGTACTGTTCAGAAGAGACTGAGGTGAAAAAGGGGAGGGGGTAGCCCTGTATGTCAATGAAAATATCAAAGCTACAGCAATTCAGAATACACATAAGGAGCCAGAAGAACTGTGCATCACCCTGGAAACAGTAAATGGGATAGCCATAGAACAGAGGTTGTCTACAGGCCTCCAGATCAGGGAGAGGACATAGACAAATTACTGTTAGAAGATACACTTAACATGACAGCTAAATGTGGAGGTTCCGATAATGGGAGACTTCAACATGCCAGATACAGATTGGTCAATACAAGCAGGAACATCCATCAGAACTAGACACATAGAGGATTCCCTGCTGGGGGAAGGCCTCAAACAATTGGTACAACAATCCACAAGAGACAGGGCTATCCTAGATATAGTAATGACTAATGGGGAAAGGATCACAGAACTCTAGGTAGAAGGTCAACTGGGGGCCAGTGATCATCACATGGTATGGTTCAATTTTGCCAGTAGAACTAAATCATCCCATTCAAATGCAAAAATATGGGAATTCAGATGAGCTGACTTTGATAAGATGGCCAACAGAGTTAAGCTAGCACTGGCAAGAAGAAATACAGGTGAAGGGGTACAGGCAAAGTGGGCAAGCATTAATGATGCAATTCTTGAAGCAACATCCCATTGTGTTAGGGAGAAAAGCAAGAGCAAAAGAAGGAGGAAACCACTTTGGTTCTCAAAAACAGTAGCAGAAAAGGTCAGAACCCCTGGCTTGGTGGCGCTGAGGGCTGAGGCACTGGTCATCTTACCTTGTGCCACACTGGTGACTCATGTTCAGGAATGAGCATGGGTTGCTAGGGGATGACAGGGGAGGAGAAGGATTGAGCATCCCTAGGACTGCTCTCCTTCTCTGGAGAGGGAGTTCTACAACATGTTGGCATCTGATTGCTCTCTAGCAGAGGCTGGAGGGCTAGGCACTGTGCTGTAAATTCTGGGATGAGTTGGAGGCAGATGCCAGGAGGGAGTGCATGAGGACTCTTGCATGCTCCCCTCCACCAGCATCATTGCACACCTCTGCTCCAGGGAGAAAACACAGAAAAATGACCACCACTCCACTGCATACAGTAAGCTGCAGAGGAACAGGCAAGAATCCTAATGGAGTGCGGGTGGTGTCGGACAGTGGCCTGAGTTCCTAATGAAATGCCAGGAATGGAAGCAGACCAGGTAGGGACAAGCAGAAAGAAGTGGCAAAAAACCAAAAAAAAAATAGGCCAGAGCCAAAAGGCTTGCCTTCAAAAAATATAAGGGAACATAGTGGCACTAAGATAAGGAGACATAGCAAACTTCCCCAAGGGAAGCAGGTAAGGCAGACAAAGGTCCAAACTGAGGAAACACTAGCATGGACAGTAAAACAAAGGAACAAGACTTTCTATAGATACATCAGTGAAAGGAGAAAGTCCAAAGGGGGTATTACTAAAATCAAAGGGGATAAGGGGGACTGTTTGGAGGAGGACCAAGGAAAAGCATCTATCCTAAATAGATACATTTGCTCAGTATTTACTGAGGAGAAGGTAGGACAGGGCCACAGCTCAGCACCAAGGGCACAGTGGGGGGGGGGGAGGAGGTGTGTAAAAGTCTCTTCACAAAAGAAGAGCTTGCTAAGCTCAGGCTAGACAAGGCAATGGGACCGGATGGCACAAATCTCAGGGTACTAAAGGAGCTAAAGGTGGAACTTGCAGAGTCATTATTAGAACAGTTTAATGAGTCTCTGGGCACAAGAGAGATCCCAGAAGACTGGAGAAGGGCTCATGTGATCCCACTTCACAAGATTGGTAGCAAGGAGGAGACAGGGAACTACAGACCAATCAGTCTTACGTCAGTAGTGGGCAAGATTATGGAGGCACTCCTTAAGGAAAGAATAGTGCAACACCTGGAATCAATAGGCACATAGGATCCAAGACAGCATGGGTTTACAACAAGAAGGTCCTGTCAAACTAATCTCATAGATTTCTTTGACTGGAAAGCCAGAGTGGTGGACCAAGGGGGAGCAGTTGATGTCACCTACCTTGACTTCAGCAAAGCTTTTGATACTGTTCCACATAGCAGATTGATTAATAAGATGGGTAGGCTTGGGGTGAGTAAGAAGTTGGTCAACTGGGTGGCAAACTGGTTGATGGGCAGAAAACAGAGAGTGATGGTAAATGGTATACAGTCAGAAGAAATGCAAGTCAAAGTGGGGTACCTCAGGGATCAGTCCTGGGGCCAGTCCTCTTCAATATCTTCAGCAGTGACATTGCAGATGGACTAGAGGGTAAGGTTTGTCTGTCTGCAGATGACACTAAGATTTGCAACAGAGTAGATGACCTAGATGGTGTGGGAAGAATGAGAAGAGACTGGGGTTTAATGCAAAGAAGTGAACAATCATGCACATGAGAAAAGAAACCCTGAAGATATCTATAGGTTGAGAGGGGAGTTGCTAGTAATCACAAGGGAAGAAAAAGACTTGGGCATCATCGTCACAGATGACCTGAAATCATCCAAGCAGACAACTAAAGCAGTAGGTGATTCTTCGGGGATGATGGGGTGTATTAGTAGGGGTATCACAAGTCACAAGAGGGAGGTAATAATCCCTCTTTACAAGACACTGGTTAGGCCCCATCTGGAGTACTGCATGCAGTACTGGAGGCCACACCTTCACATTGACAAAATGGAGGCAGTCCAGAGAAGGGCAACCAAAATGGTACAGGGACTGCATCAGAAAACATATGAGGACAGATTAAAGGCACTCAATAGGCCAGGACAAGAGGACACAACATGAGATTAGAGGGAGGCCAATTAAGGGATAATATGATGAAGTTCTTTTTCACAGAAAGTGTGGTGAATGCATGGAACAGCCTACCTCAGGAAGCAGTGGCTATGAATACAGTGCAGGGCATCAAACAGGAATGGGATAGGCATAAGGGAGCAATACAGATGAGTATGAATAGATTGGTCATTGACAGCGTAATGGCCTATGGCACATTCATAAGGTAGAAAAAAATGGGCAGACTGGTTGGTCCTTGCAGTCTTTATTTACCATCAACTTCTATGTTCCCATGTTTCTATGTTTCTATGAGTTATAATACAGAATGTGATAGGCACCTTTGGGGCAATATTGCGACTTAGATCAAGATTAAGCACAGGTATGTATGTATAATGAATGTATCTTAGAATCATAGTATCATAGTAAAAGCCAGCAGAGTAGGCCCCATGGTCTATTATGTCTGCTTGGAAGCTAGCACCCTACTTGGAGCTCACTCCTCCACCCCTCCAGCCCCAGAGTTGGCCTTCCCTGGCCTCAGCTTCCCCCTGTACCTGTCCCAACCCTTCTTGAATCCTTCCACTGTGGTCTCTTCCACCAGACTCCTGGATAGTGTGTTCCATGGTTCCACCACCCTCTCTGTGGAGAAGTGTTTCCTGTGCTCCCTCCTGTACCTCCCCCCTTACAGCTTCCACTCGTGGTCCCTGGTAGTTCCCCCTTCTTAAGCCTAAACACTTCCCTGGCTCCACCCTTATTTATCTCCTTTACATACTTGAAAGTCTCTATCATGTCCCCTCCATCCCTACTCACCTCCAATGCGTACAGATTGAGTTCATCCAGTCTCCCCTTATAGGTCCTACCTTCCATGCCCTGAATCATCCTGGTCGCCCTCCTCTGGACCCTCTCCAGCAGTGCTATGTCCCTCTTAAGATGGGGTCTCCAAAATTGCACTCAATACTCAAGATGCAGCCTAACCAGGGCATTATACAGAGGGAGGATCACCTCCCTCCTCCTGGAGGTAATCACCCTGGTTATGCAGCCCAGTATCCTGTTTGCTCTTGCCGCAACTCTTTGACAATTCTCTGTATTATTCATTTTGCTGTCCACCACTATCCCTAAGTCCTTCTTGCCCGATGTGACTTGCAGTGTGGTCCCCCCACAGGGGGCATGCATGTCCCAGGTTTCTGACCCCCAGATGCAGCACCTAACATTTTCCTGCATTGAACTTCTACCCCCAATTCCTTGACCACCCCCCAGGGTATCCATATCCCCCTGCAGGGCATCTCTCCCCTCCTGCCCATCTGCCAGTGCTCCCAGCTTTAAGTCATCTGCAAAGAGACTCAATCTACTCCTAACACACCACCCTATGTCCGAGACATAGGAATTGAACAGGAGTGGCCCCAGGACCGAACCCTGGGGGACCCCACTGATGAACCACCTGGAGAGGAGACTATCCCTCCAACCACCAATCACTGTATTCACCCCATAAGACAGTTTTCCACCCACCTGAGTAACTGCGCCCCCATCCCCCCCAGCTTTTTTAGTAGGCCATTGTGCGGTACCAAATCAAATTGAATGCCTAACTGAAATCCAGATAGAGGACGTTCACTGGCCTATGTCAGTCAGGGCACCAGTCACCCACTCATAAACCTCCACCAGTTTAGTCTGGCATGGCCTCCCTGGAACAAAACTATACTGCCTGTCATCCATGTGTACCAACCTTTCCAGCTGCCCCCAGCCTGTCCTTGATAATGCCATCCTTAACCTTGCCTACCACAGACATTAGGCTAATGGGCCTATAATTTCCCATTTCCTCTCTGGACCCCCCTTTTGGATAGGTACCACATGAGCCACCTTCCAATCCTGAGGCACACACACTGTCATCAGGGAGATGTTGAAGAGTGAGGCCAGTGGAGCCGCCAGCACATCTGCCAGTTCCTTCAGCACCCTTGGATGCAGCCCATCTGGTTCAGGTGCCTTCTCAGTCTTTAGCGACCAGAGGGCCTCTCTCACCCTATCCACTGTGATTTCGCCCTCCCATCCCCCCTCCTCATGCATCCTCTCCTCCCCTTCTAGATACAACCCATCCCCTGTCCAAGTCTCATGCAGTCCTTCAGTCTCCAACTGACCTCCTGGTTCAGTGGGCTCCTCTACCCTCCCATCGGGTTGGAAAGATCCACCACCTCCCCCGGTAAAGACAGAGGCAAAGTACTCATTTAGCATCTCTGCTTGTTCCCCAGCTTCCTGTGCTCATCCCCTCCAGTTCTAATCCTGCTGATCTGTGCCCTCACTTTTCTTTTCTCCCCTATGTATCTAAAGAACCCCTTCCCCCCCTGCAGATATCCTTGGCCAGGTTAAGCTCCTTCTTCTCCTTGGCCCCCCCCCCGTTACTACCCTGGTGACCCTCTTAGCCAGGAAATCATACTCTCCCCTCTCCCTAGCCACCTCTTGAGTGCTTTAAGCGCGCATAGGCAGCCTTTTTCTCCCTCACCACCTTCTGCTCCTCCTGGGTCCACCAACATTACTTATTGGCCCTACATTGCTAGCTTCTTACCATTGCACAGGCCCTCGAAGCCTCCTGCACTGCCTTCTTAATGGTCTCCCACAAGCTACCAGCATCCATGGCTGGCCTTATCTCATCCAAGCTCCCATTTAAATATCCTTCCCATGCCCTCAAAGTCCGCCCCCCTGAAATCTATCAGATAAGGTGATTCAAACCTTTCTGGACAGGGCTACATTCCTCACTATTGACTCAAAATTAAGGACAGATATATACATATTGTGAGAGAATTAAATTGGATAGAAATTACAAAAGCAATAAAGCTTTTTTTATTTTATTTATTTACATTTATTCAATCTCAGATTACACTGCCTTTGAGCACCAAGCAACTCATATACAAAGGTTCCACATCAGTGGGGAAGGGAGAACAAACAAGCAAGGCATAGGACATTGTTACAGAAAATCAACAGTGTTACAGGAAACAGTCAGCAATATTTACATACTTTTAATAAAAATCAATTCAATAAAAAGGGGAAGAGTGCAAGCAATGGACCTAGTAACTGTGCAGCCCAAAGGCCTTGTAATAACCCAGGAAGAAAAGGAAGGGGTACACAGGGTCAAGCCAAGAGGTGATTCCCAGTAGTAATTAGGAAGGGATGGGATGAGAGAGGGAGGGTGGTGGGGGTCTGAAGGGAGAGTGGGCAACAGTAGGAGGCACCGTGGCTAACAGAGGAAATGAGGGAGCAGAGGGTTTTGCTCACACCCGCAGTGCTGGTACTAGGTATAGCAGTCACAGGTGCCATTAGCCGTGAGATCCCGGAGAAGCAAATGTTTGAATGGGCCTAGTTATGACTGCATTGAGATTTCTTTGTTAACTACATTTAAAAGGGGGGAAGATACTGGGATGAAATGGATTCCCAGTGGACTTTTATAAGGTGTTACTAAAAGACCTATGAAAACCTCTGGGTGATATGATAGCAGAAAATCTTAAAAGGGGGATGTTACCCCCTTTGACATGGTCAGCCACTATAATTGTCCTCCACCTGGAAAGGACTTCAGTTAATATGGATTTTACAGACCTATTTCCCTATTAACAAATGACTATAAAATCATTGCACATATTTTGGCGGGCAGATTAGAGAATATCCTATCCACTGTCATTCACCCTAATCAAGCAGGTTTCGTGAAGGGATGACAGGGCAAACATAACATCAGAAAACCCTTAAATATTCTCATGAGGTGGGATAAAAAGGTGCACTGACAATCCTTGGACTGGATGCTGAAAAAGCATTTGATCGTGTGAAGTGGGGATACATGTTTAAAACACTTGAGCACTTTGGCCTTGGTCTCAATATGATGAAATGGATAGAGGCCCTATACAACCAACCCACAGCACAGGTTCTAGTGAATAGGTGGATGTCTCAATCCCTTAATCTAACCTGAGGCACCAGGCAATGGTATCCTCTGTCTCCACTGCTTTATGCGCTGTCCCTGGAGCCAATGGCAGGGGTTATTCAGAACTACCCTCTGATCACTGAGTTTCATTCACCTGAATTCCATTAGAAAATTTCACTATTTGCTGATGATCTGCTTATCTTTCTAGAGGATCAAGCAGAGGGTATACCCAAGGTGCATTACAATTTCATAGATGACTGCAAAATATCTAGCCACCATATAAACTGGTCAAAATGCGAAATTCTGCCAGTGGGCAAGGGGTGTAGACAGTCCCTGACCAACAAACCATTAAACATGAACATGGGCCACACCCTCAAATCCAGAATAGTGTTACGCTTGTGCAACTGTGTTAGTTTGGTTTTGGCCTTTCACACTCTCTATTCCAGAAGAATTACCACCCTGTAGGGGTAAGAAAGGCAAGGACTCCTCAGAGGGGGTTCCACCCCTATAAGTGCCACGGGATGATTCCCTTGGCTAAAGTTACCTTAGCAATCCCCAAAAGAAATGTAGAGCAAACATATCCCAGAAGAATGAGGCAACATGAAGCATATGATCAAGCAGTAACTGTGATGTAGTAGCAGTAACTGTGACATAGTAGTAGAGAAGCATAAACAGTTTGATGACGTAATGAGAAGCTCAGTTTGATAACGTAATGAAATGCCCAGCTTTGCGTAGCATGATACTAATGGTTTGCATTGAGAATTAGGGAATTCTTTAAGGAGAGAGGGAATGGCAGGACATCCTCCACCTCCATCCAGCAGCGGAACCTACCTAAAGAACTGGGGGACACTACTATGCTAGCTAACAGTTATGACCTGAGGCAACAAAGGAGAGGAAAAAAACCCTATGAAGAATAAATCTCTGGGGATCCAAGGCCTAGGTCACCTTCCCTCTATGCTTGGGATAGTTTATTTAGTGTCGGCTGTGCAGCTGCATTTTGGAAAACCCAATTAAAGGGAGGTGGAAAATATTCCGATTTGGAGGAAGGCTTTCACTTAAATCCTCTAGCGGAAATGCTGTAGAAGGTTGCAAGAAAATTCTGCAACAATACATGCATCCAAGGCACAGGAGGAGAGCAACAACTGTTGAGACACACACCTGGCCTACCCACCCTAATCTCAAACCAGGTGAACCAGAAGCAGTCGTAGGGAGAATGCGGTGAAGGTGCCTTGCTAGGGAAACCGCTAAAGTCAATGGCTAACCATTATAGTGGAACACTAGAGTCAGAGCAGGTAACTTTTCCACCCTTCACCACTAGTCTTAAATTCTACACCAGGAGCAGCTGTTGCATAGCAGGCAGCTAAAGCCAAGCCCAGGGCAAGGACATTCCCAGCTATGGGCCAGGTGAGAAGGATACCACCCCAAGTTGGACATGCTCAAGATGCAGACTAAATGCAGTGAGATACCACCAGCTGCAAGAACTGTGTGCCAGAATAGAATGGCTGGCATGCCCCAGAATTGATTGAGAGCTTAAAAGCTAGTGAGCTGAATAAGCACGGCATGCTGAGATTGAAATGAGCATTGAGTGCTGAGACCTTGCAAGGTCGAATGCAGAACTGAGTACAACAGAATCCCAGTGGCTGAAGCCGAGGGGATGGCAGTCGGCATGAAGCAGTGATCTGTGTAAGCAATGAGGAATGACAGCGTAAGCAAGCATGGACCTGTACCTAGGTCAGTAAGCAGTAGTAGTGATAGGTGGACCTTCACGGATGTCTGCATAACATACTGTATAGCAATGAAACATCACTAAATTGGGGGCAAGCCAGCTAGATATGAATAGCCAAGTCAAGGTGACAAATACTCTGAGGATTCTTTGGTGGTGAGGCAAGATTTAACAACAAACCAATCTTAACAGCCTCAGCAGGAGCTTAGATGGCTGACCTCAGAGTTGTAACTGCAATAAAACAGGAGATACTGCTCTGAAAGCAGGTGTAGCCAGGCAGTGCAATGAAGCTGCAAGTAGAATGAGAGCAGGAATGAGCAGCACAGCTAGGGCAGAGTAAACTGTGTCAGGTGAAAAGAATTGAGTATGCAACATGGAGCAGCTATGGTTGAGCTGAAACACACAGATAATGATTGCAGGTGCATTGCAGTATTTTAAGTGTGGTGAGCACAGTGTAAAAACATAAGCACTGGGTACAATAGTAGTTGGAGTAAACAGTAGCAGTGACTGCAGTTGTAGGTAAGTGAAAGCAGTAGCATGAGCCCTGAGTAACAGTATGCTAGGAGCTTAGAAACAAAGCCGTAAAAAAAGACAAAATAAATGTTTTAGGATAGTTATCACAGCTTGTTAAATAATATCAAACAAGACAGAAAGAGATGGGAGGCTCTTTCACTCAGTCTAATTGGCAGAATAAACTCCATTAAAATGAATGTGCTGCCAAAAGTTCTATGCCTATTTCAAAATCTCTTATTAAGAGTTCCAGAAATTTTTTAAATCGATCAATAGTGTTATGCACGTTTCTATAGTGTGAAAACTGGCACACATCTCTAGAGCTATTCTTCAGCTCCCCTTGGGTCAAGGTGGCATGATGCTCCCAAATATTAAATACTATTAATAGGCTGCTCAGCTGACTCTCCCGGCAAAGGGCATGGTTGGGGCCCCTCCTGACCGGAAGATGCTGGGGGGGAATATATGCTGATGTGCTTGTAGCTGGGCATCTGCGACCAGCTTGAAATGAAATTTCTTTCCCAAGGAGGCAGTAATCCATACACTCATCAACTGATCAGAATCTGAATAGGGGCTCATAAACTAATCCCACAAAATCCTGGGGTATCTAGACTATATGGGCAGGTATATTGGCCACAGTGAAAAGATCTTAGGGATATAATGTAAGCTTAAACCAGGCTCTATTAAGATGGAAAAGGAGGGGTTTGGATTGAGTGTCCCATCTGTATGGGGGGGGTAAAATATTTTACTGCTCTTAAGCAAGAGTTTGCTTTGGAAACCAGAGATTTTTTGGCATAATTGAGACTTAGGCAATTCTTTACCAAGTTCAGGATCATTCCATCACCCACCAAGGAAATTATTTTTAAACCTAAATCTTTTTCATAGCCTCTAGCAGCTATATCCAATCTTTTAATGGGAGCAAGCAATTGTCCTAGAATAAAGGCTAGAGAACAGTGGAGAGAGGATCTGGATCCGGACATAGATGATGAGAAGTGGTAATCTGCTGTGAGGCTTGTCCACAGTTGTTCCTCTTCAAATAAATTAAGTAGAATACAACTAAATTGCTTATGTAGAGCATATCATACGCCCAAGAAACTACATTAAGTTTCAGTCTTTTAACAATCCAATATATCGTAAATGTGGGGTAGAGTTGGTGCTTTCCTGCAAATGGCTCTTATTTGCCACAAAATCGCCCCCTTCTGTTTTCAAATTCACAAAACTATGGAGACGATCCTCCAAAGCACCTTGCCCAAGACTCCCATAGTATTTATGCTGGAGTAGATAACGCCCCCCATTTATGAAGAAAGAGAATGTCCCAACACAGGCTATGGGATTTGGCACTTGGTAATGCCTGGATAATGGTGACCCAACACTAGATTAGCTCCTCTCCACCAACTACTGCACAATGGCTTAATAATCTACTGTTATGCATGAAGCTGGAAGGACATCAACTAAGAGTAATTGGGAGGCAGGATGTATATCATCAGACATGGGTGCCTATGATACAGTGAATGCTATTAGTAGCAATTTAGTTGCAACTTAATGAGGTTGGGAAACTAGGCAGGGAAGGATGTGTGTCAGTCCTGGCTACACACCTAGTTGTTTCTGCTATCCTCACCGCTATCTGATAAACATTGGTATGAGACATCTAATAAGAGGTCATAGAGTATATAGATAGATCAGAAGACTCAGAATAAAGCAGCTGTCATTAAATGACTTTCTTTTAAAAAATGTATGACTAACCTCACATAAAGTTGCATCAGCAGGAATACCATATATGTGTAAGTAACTGCGAAATGTATTAGTTCTGACATGATGTAAATAACCTGTGTATGCCTTCTTTTCTGGTGTATTGTTATTGTTCTTGTCCTCTGGTACCTTAATAAAATATGTTTACAAAAAAAACGAATACCGTCTATGTTGCATTTTCCAGCCTTAAGTCTGGACAAGGACATCAAAGAGAAAAGGAGAAGAAAGGCAGAGAGTGGGTGGAATCATAGACAAGATTCAATGTTTTGGAGTTGTGATAGGTGAAGAAGGGACACATCCCAAAAGTCACAGTTCTGACTGATATCAATTTAATCACATGCTTTAGGCACAAAACATATAGAATTCATAGGATTCCTAGGATATAACAAGCTCAGGAGGCAAATGCCCTTATGGAGCTCGCTATTAATATGGTGGGGTCAAATTATATCATGAGTAGAATGTTTTCTTACAACCCATATAGGTGTCTAGTTGTCTTTTAAATAGATCCATAGTGTTACTCTCAACTATTTCACTAGGTAGAACATTCCACTGAGACACCACCCGTTGAGAAAACCAGTGGTATCTTTTACGGGTATTACAATTACTGTCTTTTAATTTAAAGTTATGTTTTCTGGTATTAACTGTAGAATTGCTCCTCATTAAGCCCAGTGTTTCCAGTAACAATGGATCATTGATTGCTTTGTATGCTAAGCAGAGATCCCCACATAATTGTCTATACTGCATAGAGTAGAGATCCAATTCTGTTAGTCAGTCCTCATATTCTAAGTTATTCATACAGCAAATACATTTTCTTACTCTCCTTTGTACTCCCTCTATTAATTTATTTCCTTTAATTGTTGCTGGTGCACAAAAAGGGGAGCAATAGTCTAAATGTGGTCTGACTAGGCTAGTATACAGTGGGAGAATTACTCTGGAATCCCTACTTTTTATATGTTTAAAAATACATCCTGCTATTCTTTGGCACTTTTTAACCTTGTCTAGGGTGTATCAAAGGTTAATTTATTATTTATTATGACTCCTAAGTCTTTTTCATTAGTTGTTTCCGTCAGTTGCACATTATTTATAGTATAGGGAAATTTCAGGTTGTTATATATCAAGTGCATGACCCTACACTTCTGTTCATTAAAGTACATTTTATTATTTGTAGCCCAAGAGCCAGTATTATTCAGTTCGTTCTGAAAGTTGTTTGCATCCTGCTCACTATTAATTATACTTCCTAGTTTGCAGTCATCTGCGTATTTGAACATCCAGATGTTACTGTCCATCTGCATTGTTGAAATTAATAAATTGAATAGAACTGGGCCTAACACAGATCCCTGTGGGACTCCACTGCTGACTCTGGACCAATTAGAGCAGTGGCCTCTATAATAACACATTGTCATCTACATTGTAGCCAAGATATTCCCCAGTTAACTATATTGGGGTCAGATTTCAGTTTGTACATAAGATTTATCAAAACATGTTGGGAAACCTCATCAGGGGCTTTAGAAAAATCAAGAAAGATGATATCCACTGGGAGCCCTGAGTCCAGAGATGCACTAACATTCTCAAAAAGTTTATTAAGTTAGTTAAACAGGATCTACCCTGTAAAAAACATGTTGAGTAAGGTCTTGAAGATTGTTGCATGAAATATGTACTTCAGTGTGAGTCAGCAATAATCTTTCCAAAAGTTTACGAATAACTGAAGTAATACTGATGAGCCTATAGTTTGGTTCATTTTTTCTGTTGCACTTTTGTATATTGGGATAATGTGTGCTTAGTTTCACCTCGATTGAATGAAGCATTGAACAATACAGTTAAAGGACCACTAATAGTATTGGATGTTTCTTTGAGGAATCTGGGGTGTATATTATCAGGTCCTGGGAAATTATAGGATTTAAGATTCTGCAATAGTTTTTCCACCTCTTTTATAGTAATAGACCAAGACAGCATATTCTGTGGATATGTTTTATTATTGAACAGACTATCTTTCAGCGTAAAGACACTTGTAAAATAATTATTAAATTCAGTTGCCATCTCTTGCTCATTACATATTACCCCAATTGTAGTTTCAATCAGACCAATTGTAGAGGCATTTCCTTTTAGTGAACTAATATAGTTATAGAAGGATTTATGGTTATCTATAGTTCTGGTAGCTAAATGTAATTAAGACTCCTTTTTTCTTTTCTAATACTGGATTTCACTTTATTTGTTTTATACTTATATGAATTCCATGAATCTGTAGTAGGATTCTTTTTGTATTGTTGGTAATATTCCTTTTTTTTTATTAATTGCCCACTTTATTCCTGTGTTGCACCATAGTGGTGTTCTAAGGCCATTATTGTATTTATACCTGTTTGGTACCCAGGTTACCAGACAATGTTTTGTCTTGAGTGAAAAATGGTCCCAAACTTGCTATAAGTCTAGGCACTGAAGGTCTGATTGCCAATCCCATGATCTTAAATATTTATTTATTCTTTTGTAATTGGCCTTTGTAAAATCCTTGGTCAGAGTCACACCATTAATGATTTTGTTATTCATATTAATCTTTATTGTTACTAAATTATGATCACTGTCTCCTAGTGGTGCTTCAATTACTGGGATATAGACTTAGTTCCTAGAGTATGTGAACGTTTTGTTTGTATATGTTGTAATGACTCAAGAACTCTAATTTCAGTGTTCAAAACACAAGGTAAGAGTAATGCAGCTCTCTATCTAAAGTGATCAGTTAGTGTTGAAACATCTGTTTTACTTGTTTTTTTACCACATAAGAGAATACATTAATTACATGAGTTAGAAGTACTTCAATATGGGTAGGTAAAATTATATGGAATTTGCATCATCTCTGCCATTCCCTAAGAAAGGAACTTTTAAACAGCAGCACATATGAAAGTAGTAGTAAACAGTAGCATATATGGAATGAAAAACAGAAGTAAGATTTCATGCAGAAATTAGGAGCTGCACATGAAAACCCTCTACCTTGCATTTTCAAAACTTGAGATTGGGCACAAACTTCAAAGGGAAGAGGAGAAAGGCAGAGAGTGGGTGGAATAAGGGACGAGAAATATTTAGTAGAAAAAGATTTAGTATTCTAGAGCAGTGATACTGCAGGTGGAGTAGGGGTGCAGCCCCAAAATCCCTCTCACAGTTGAGACAGATACCAATATGTTTGAATGTTTTACAAGTGAAAATAAAAGGTATGATTTTCTGCAACAGATGTGAAACAAAACTGTGTGTATCTAAGTATCTTGCTGATTTTCATTACCCTCTCTCTCCATTGCTATCCTTTTCCTACTTTGTTTACCTCCCAGCCCCATCTAAGCATTTCTTTGTCACTTACCTTGCCTTCTCAGGATCCATGGGGCACTCTCTCTTCTCTGATTGATACCTTTGGTGGCCCAGGGCAGCTGCCCAAGGAAAGAATGACTCACTACTGAATTTTTATTCAGGAAATGTGCCAAAATCCATAATTTTAGATACTGGAAAAGCAGGCCTGAAGAAACTCATGCATTGTTCACATGCTGAGAATGTACATTAGCACTGTATTGATCGCTGTGGCCATGCTTGCTAAATTTCTGCTGAGCAGCATTCAGACGGCATAGCCCTGAAGCACTGTAGATGATCCTGGTGACGTTCTGACATTTTGAGGAGGGTTCTGGTGGGAAGGCGAGTGGTTGGGTTGTGACGCCTCCAAAGATCGAGGATGGGTCTTCAGACCTGAGTTCCGCTAAAGATTGTTTCTGGCACTGTAAATATAGCTGAACTCAAGGAAGCTGTTCTTTTTGTAAACCAAGGGCTAAAAATTTCAGGAAACATGGTTGCAGAGTTGAGCTGTAACATTGGGCATTGTACTGACTGGCTCAACTCTGTAATCAAGTTTTCTTCACTTTTAGTCCTTGGTTTACAGAAAGAACCACTTCCTCAAGTTCAGCTGTGTTTACAGTGCCAGAAACAACCTTTAGCCGAACTTGGGTCAGAGAAATTATTATGACTGATTCCATAACAACCACAAGTGCAGGCTGGGAAAAGCCTCTTTCAATGTGGTGGGTGGTGCTGGTGATTCACATGGCAGAGTAAAACAGCACAAACTGCCTGCACCCCTAAACAAACCCAAGAAAAGGAGGGATGGCTGCCACAATGGAACTTAGCTGGAAACTGCAAAATTGCAGCATTCAGATGTGCAATGTGGCAATGATCTGGTTGCTGTGCACTACCAAAAATGCTGCAGAACTGGCCACATGAATGAGGTTTCAACTCTACAACATTTTATAACTTCAGTATCATGGCACAGCACTTTCTAAAGGGAGCACATACTGAAAATGTCCAAGATGTTTGCAAGTTACAGTACTTGACCAGCAGCAATCAATCAACAATGCTGAAGATCAAGAACTTCTCACACTGCCCACATCTAAAGCCATTTTACAGTTCGCTCTCTCACAGAAGGACATGTGGCAGCAGTGGCAACTGAAATAGCAACAGAAAGCAACAACTACACACTGCTATGGTGAGAAAATCAGAAGAAAAAGTGCAAAACATAATGCAAAAAGGATAGTTAAATCATTTATGAAAACCAACACATCACATACAAGAACACCACACTATCTCAAGCACTTTATGTCAATGTAGCTTCACCAGGGGGCAGCACATTGTTGTACTTTGTCATTTTATGTTTTCATTGCAGCAGTACATTTCTTTTTGTTTTTTGTCTGTTGTTCATTGGTTCCAGTGGTTCCCTTTTTAAATGTGAATGTTGGGGCTGCCAGTACAGCCTAGTGGTTAGAGTAACAAGCTGTGAATGAGCTAGGTACATCCAGCAGACTTGGGTTTGATTCTTAGAACCTCAATTTGGATACTGTGTGACTCTGAACAAGTCACTTAACCTCTCCAGTGCTCTCGGGTCACCACTGAAAACAGGCACTTCTGCCTAATGGACTTTACCTGGTTAAAAACAATTAAAAAAAGGAAAAGTGCAGCTTTGTGTTCCCTGCGACTAAAGGAGCTAATTTTATATGGAAAACAGTGACCTTTGATCAGAAAACTTTAGAAATCATCAAAATATTGCGTATTATCATTTCAGTTAGCCACCGCTCACTGTATTAAACTCTAGCTTTGGACAAGACAGGTTAGTAACATTATACAAAGGAGTACAGGAGAGAGACAGCACAGTGTGTTCCTGCACTGGCAGCTGGAGGCCCTGCAGAAACATCATGGCAAAGTGAATTTAGCAGACTGCAAAACCATACCTCTCAACATTTTGTTGTTGAAATGATGAACAGGTGCACTCAAAATGAAGGCCAGCAAGGAACACTGACCCTCACAATAAGGGACAAAACCTTAAACATGGAGATATGAGCTCAGAACACTGTGGAAACCATTGTGCTTTATTTGTTCAAAGTTTATTTTTGATTTAGCATCTTATACTATTAGGAATGTCTGCTTTAAAGTCTGAATTTTAACCACATTGTCTGTGTGGGCAGCACCTTTACTATGAGGGATGGATGAGGGACAGAGAGCAAAATGAGGGATGACCATATGATCAGGCATGGTTGAGAGGTATGTGGGAAACTGCAGGATGGATTTTTGAAATATTTATTAGAAATTTTTTAATGAATGCTGGTGGTGTTGAGGGAAAATATATCCTTATAATTATTATGTTTTTCCTCCTGCAGAACAGGAACAGGGCAGACTGTGTACAGCAGAGTGGCAAAGCTGCAGTGGAAATTTTGAAAGAATTACTTGAATCACATTTTTTCTGTTTATATTCCTATCACTCTGCAAGTCCTTGACACCCTCTCTGCTAACTGCCACACCCAATCCCATCAGCCCGCTTTCCCCTTCAACTTACATTAACCCCTTGCTTAGCCTCATGGCTTATCCCCCATAGTGGGACCCTTAGGCTTGGCAAGGTCCCTTGGAAGTTTCAATCTGGTTACCAAGGGAGAGCCTAGGTCGGATGTGCAGTGTCTGCTGGTATGACTGGGGCTTCATTCAGCATGGCTGAGGCCTTTTCTCTTAGTATAATACTTGACCATTGAGGACATCTCACCCTAAGGTGTTATGCCATATGAACACACACACACACACACACACAGACACACAGAAACAGACACACACACACAGACACACACACACACACACACACACACATGCACCCCTTGTGACACCAAAGATACATTTCCTATCAAGTAGTTTCCACCGCAGCTGCCACTTTAGACACCCAGGGGGCTGTCTAACAGTAGAACTCTTCCAGTGGAAAGGAGTCTCTGCAGGGATGCTTGGCTTTCCTCTCCAACTGGCCACAGCAACCCAGGCTTGCTCTCAAACCCAGGTCACCATTGTTGTGAGTGCTGATGCTTTCACTGCTGCTTTCGCTGCACCAAAGGACTGGTTGACAAATCATCTTTTTCCACTGACTACTGGTGGATTGCCTGGGAACAGAAATCCATCTTTGTTTATTTTTTGACTGTGTATGTAAACCTATCAGATAGTCCCTGAGTGAAATGTAAAGCAGACTGCTGTGTGAAACACAAGAGCAGGATTTTCAGAAGTTCTGATGCAGAACTGGTGCAGCTGTACTGCCCCAGCTGCATTCTTGTAAATGTGGAAGCATGATTACATGCAATTACCAAAACATTTTGATGTATGTATGATGCATTGCACATTTACAGCCAAAATGATGCATGCATCACAATTTAGATGCATGAGCCATTTTTGAAGTGCAAATAACAACACTTGTGACAAGAAGAACACCACTTTTTCTGTCTCCTAATAAATCATGTTGCTAGTACCTCAAGTTTAGGAAAGTCACGCCACAGTTGTCTAAAACTACAGGTCAAGAGCCATGAATTTCCGATGTCATGATGCAGGATTTGTGGCAGTTGTGGTTTGCCTTGAGAAAGCACTTGTTTTTTGTGGAAGACATCAGCACGGCCCAGGTGTGTGCTGCTGGATATTTTAATAATAAACAGAATAAATAAGCATGGCTATGGTTATGGCTAATTTGTATATAGTGTGTGTAGTGACCAGCTCACTTTTCTATTTCCGTACAGTTCTAGAGTTTACGCTGGTGGCTATGTCCATGTACCCAGTGGCAGCCTTTGTTTGGTTTATAAAAGTAGGGTGCATTGTCCCTGGAGATAATACCATATGGCGTGGAAAATAGAAAATTGTCCAACAGGTTTGGTCACAAAAGGTAACTATTCTGTGGCTTTCTGATTGATCTAATAGCTTTATTTTTCATAAGAGGTAGTACTGCATAGTTGTCAAGGACATTGAGCTACACACCTGGAGACCTGTGTTTGAATTCCATCATCCCCCACTTGCACACTGAGTGACCCTAAAAAGTCACTTAATTTCCTTGTGCTCCCAGGAAACACTTGGAAGCAAACTCTGGCTTAGTGTACCTTTCCTGGTTAAACAATCTCCCTGTTCCTTCCCTTTCCTTTTCCAAAACAAGGTGTCCAATATATTTTTAGATAAATTCAGGCTAATTTATTTTATTGTAATAGTTATTTAAGTGATATGGTGGGCAAAAGCAGACAAATACAGTAGCAGGCACAGAGGGACATAAAACGCAGTCACTACCTGCAGAGAATGCAGTCAAAATACAGTTAAAGCCATACTTATTTAAAATGCATATTCCATTTCCATGTATTTTTTTAGCTCTTTTTTTAATTTTATGGTGCATTTTGTGGATGAAGTCACATTTTCTTCTCCCTTCTCTTTCTGCTTAGTGGCATGATGTTATGCATCTGCATCACCAATGCTCCATTCCAGGTGAGTCTTTCATTCTGTGGGGCCCAATAAAAGTTAGCTGTCCCAAATCTGGAAGTCTTCTTCAGTCCAATAGACAGTTATTCAGCACCTTGATTTGCTGCCTGGTGTTAGTGATAGCAACCTTAAATCTCCACAAAGGTTCCCCTTTAACTACTACTCCCAAAATTCAAAACATGTAGCACACACCAGTTGACAGGTTCACACAGTTTGCAAGTCATAGTCACGTCACACCTCCATGTTCCCTAGCATTTGATTGTTGTCCATATAAATATGTTATATATATAACATACGCTGGTCAGGTGTGAAAATTTGCATTCTTTTATGCTTACTAAGCCTATCACTATAAAAAATTAAAACAAACATACTTGCAGAGGAGGGATTGAACCTCCACCAGCAGGATGGCTAAATGACTTGCAGAATATCTGTTGGGTAAATAGGGAGGGGGTCCCTGGAGGAACAGTAAGGAGGTCTAGGCAGTGTCCATGCTTAACCACCTACAGGACCAATAATCCACCTCTAATTTCTTAGGAAGATTTGGCCTCCCACTAAAGCTTTCTAAGGCAGTGAGGCAGAAGGAAGGGTAGGGGAGTCATAAAGTGTGGGGTAAGTGGAGGTACCGGTAATGGTTTGACTCTTTATAAGTCTGGCATGTGCACTAGAGGGTAGTTTTTCAGCTTGGGAAATGCAGGCTGAAGTCTCTGGAAACCATATCCAGGGCCACTTAAATATCCACAGCATGGACATGTATAGGCCATTGACAAGAATTTGTACTCTTCCCTGAGGTTTAGGGGTCAATGTATGCAGGGACCCTAAAGTTGTTTTTGAAGACTGTAAATCCCTTAATGCATTTTTAACATCATGGCCAAAGAATTGCTTCCTTCTATAGGCAGCATTTAACACAGATTACTGTACATTACAGGAAAAACCACTCTTAGCCAAGAGGGGCATCACAAGACAGATTGCAGAGGCAGCAGCCCTGGCAGCAGCATCTTAGGCATCATATGCAGACTGGAACAGGTGCTTTCCAGCTTCCTGTACATTACCAATAGTCTGCTGGGCCAGTATTATGTCTTGGCTCTCTGACATTTTATCAGCCAGGATGGCCATAGTCTTCCACAGGCAATTCTGATATTTTATCATGAAAAACCTGCTAATTTGTTATACTTATGCCAAGTAAAGCAGAAGCAAAAGTCCTTTTTCCCATCACATCCAGCTTCCTGAACTGTTTATCAGGAGGAAGAGAACTCATGTGTTTAGGTGCTATGGATCTACCATGAGCTGCTGTAATCACCAGAGAATCTATTTCAGCTTGTGGTGAATAATATGGATCAGTAGTTAGAGCCAGATATTGTCTTCCAGCCTTTCTAGGAACCACAAGCAATTGAGCTGCACTATTCCAGGTAGTCAAAGTGGCAACTCTAATGCAGAATGCACTAGAGAAATAATAACAGTGGGGGAAGCTGAGACATCCAAGAACTTATAGAGCTTCTCTTGGAGTCATCTGCCTCAGTGTGAATCCCCAGTTTAGCCTGTACCTGTTTCAGGAAGGCATGAAATAAGGCATGCTCAGGTGGAGACCTACTGGTAGGAGTGTTTTTCACACTCTAAGCAGGAAGAAAGAGCAGAGCATGAGCCTACTACATCAATTACTTCCTCTTTCTTGTCAATGTCCTCATCCTCCTCCTCCATATACTCTGGATTATATTCCAGTTCATCCTCAATGTCAACCACCATTGATTGAGGGTGGGCAGGATGAAGACACAGTGGAAGAGGAGCCATCGACAGGAAGTCCATCAACGAAGGCTGTTCAGGGCCCACCACGATGACAGGGATCGAGAAGAGAAATGTTGATTACGAGATCGAAGATGGCTTAGCTGAGAACACCAACAGAGACAGTGGTGACACTGGTGGCAGTGGCAATAAACATGCAAAGAGATCCAACATCATCTGGCATAGGAGCTATACATCAATTGGCCATGAAGGGGTCATGGACAACTGATCCACCAATTGGACTGTGTCTGAAGGCAATATGGGCTGCAAATCCCCTGGAGGGAAAATGAGCCAGCAATAGACCCTAACCTCACATCTGAGAAGCAGTCAGAGGGTTGGCAGGTTCCATGGCTAGAGCCTTGCACTGATTTTTGTTAACATACATACATCTTCTCAGAAGAAGACATGAATGATCTGGGGAACTGGCCATATATTTATTTTTCCTTATACTACTTCTCCTTCATAAGAAGACACTGTTTTTCTGCCAACTTTGTGGAGTTGTCCTTCTTCTTTGATGAGTCAGTGACAGGCTCTGTATACTTCAGAGAATATGGGGTCGACAGTGAACCAAGTTCAACAGAAGTGACTGATGACAGAGTAGCCACCGTTGCCTCTACCTGTCTCTCCATTTCTTTCAGATGTAGGTGCACACCTAAAGGTTTATTGCAATAACTCTTGCTTGCTTAATTAAAGACCTAGCATCTTGAGCAGTCTGCAATGGTGTGACCTGTACCATGGCAACAGATACAAATAAAAGTCATTGTATTTATAAATCTTAATGTCTCTGCAGCAGCAATAGCAGAACAATGGCTCCTTTTCTGCTGGTAGTGGCTAAAGAAAAGTTTTAAAATAACAAACTTGAATGAGTAATGACAGTAAACCTTTCCAAGTTTAGAAGCATTCTTCAGGAGCAGTGCACCGAAGAGTGATTGATGATGGAAGAAAGAACTGAGGCATGCAAGAGATGCCCAGTTATATAGGCATCAACAAGGCACATTGACATGGGCAGTCCCAGCAAGCAAAAATATCAAGGTGGTCCTGACACCAACTGATTACAGTTTTGTAATGTGGTTTAATGGCGTTAGAGATTCTTGATGAAGATCAACACTACCTCCACATCTGGTTATTTCTCAAAGGGAAAAAGTATATCATATAGCAACAAGAAATTTTTTTCCAAGTCCATGCAATGCAAAGGTTTCACAAATGTTTACATAAGCTTCACGAAGTTCCATAAATGCAGAGAAGTCATTTTGTGCACCTCTAATTTTGGTATGTTTCATGCTTTGCCACATGCAACAACTATCCAACATTAGTGCACTCTGCATAACTTGTTTGTTAGATAGTGAGCTTCCCTCCTGATGATCAAGAAATTCTCACAAAGAGCAGGAAACCATGTGACAAGAAACAGAAAACATTACTTTCTGTTAGGGAGATAGGATACCTATGTTAAGGAAACAATACGTTTAAGATACAAGCTTTTAAGGTTTTGGTGCCTCTTTAGCAGGTAGTTTCACAATATCAATGGAACCCCCAATGATAAAAGTTCAGTTCTAAACACAGGATAGGGATTTTAAGCCACTGCAATTACACTTGTCACTGTATTCGGTACTGTGTATTGCATTTGTCACTTTTTGTTTATAACATTTTTTTCCCAACATTGTGAACCCCCCACCCCCACATACACACACCTGGAAATGAACTTCGACCCATTGTTCATCAAAAACATTAAAATAGATTAATTCATCAATAGATCAATAAATATTACAAAAATGTTGAGCGTTATATGGTAGCGAGTGCAACATAAACAGTAATTAAAAATAAAATGTTCAATTGTTAAGACAAACAATAATTAAATAAAAATAAAATTTTAAACTGTAAAGACCTAAACAAGCTTTCTAGTGCTATTTTACATCAAGCAGGGAAATTAACAATTGTTTTTATGTTTAGCAACTATTTACTGGGGAAAGTAGTTAGAACCTTACTCCATGGGTGAGCATGCTAGTTTTCCGGTATCTCACTTGCAGAGTGACTGAAGTACAACCAGTTGATGAACTTGAGTTCTACTTGGTTGTCAAGACAACCTCTTGAAATGAACACCTTGTTATTCACTGTCACCCATCCATTATCCTCTTTGTAGTTGTTGGAGGCAATGTGAGCAAGTTGATAGATTGCCTGCTTTGTAACCCAGAGATTACAGGTTCAATACCCACTACAGCTCATATACGATGCTCTTTATATTACTTTGGACCATACCGGTCAACTGCTATGAATTTAACATCACACTTTAATTTAATATTACCTGTTATGGTTGGATGGTGGGTTGGGGATTGACAATTGGACAGCATTGTTTACTTTTTTATTTACCTTTTTTAACACATTAGCCACTGTGACTAAATACTTTAGAATTAATAAAGTATTTTTGCTGCTCAGAATGTGACTGTGTATTTTTTATATAATACAGTAATTATTATTTTCCGTATTCTGGTATTGATCATTCAGTCTTTGTAAACAAATTATGTTCCTGCTTCTTTTTTATAATTGCTGTGATTTTCTGGGGATCCAGTGTGTTAGTGTGTTTCTATGTTGGGGTGATTGCAGTGTATAGGGATGCAAGCTTTTATTATTATGTTTTTTAAAACACGAGAGTGGATAGCACTTGGGGTAGACTCACTGAATAATACAATTACCAGTCTGTGACCACACAGTTCAACTGTGTAATTAAATGCAAAAATGCAATTCCACAATGAAAGCTATATTTCAAAAACATTTACTTTCAACTCAAAGCTGTTTACTGGTTGCTGATATCAGGATGTGCAAGTAATACCTTTTTCTAAATACTGCCTTCATTGAGGATGTGCATTTGTGCATTAACTGTTAATCTGCTGACATAATTAGAGTTTATAGGAATTCTGGACTGATATATCAATCCACAGCAGAGCAAGGGTTAAATTAGACTGCTGAACTGTATGGTTACAGTCTACCATGAATGCTCTCCACATTTGGATTTTTGCTACTATCTTGAGTCTTAGCTAGCCTCCAGAAAGCAATACCCCTGAGTCACAGTGCAAAAGCCATCCTTACTTTTTTGGTGGGACAGGACACTATATATTGTAAAAGTACTCTGTTTTAGAACACACACTGACAAAATGAGGAAGAAAAACATCAGTTGAATCAATGGGTTTCTTTTGGTTTATAAAAGCCCCATAGTGACAATTGATGACTCTATCAGATGTGTGCCAGTGTGAGCAAGTTTTATAAAAAAAAAAAAGCAACAGTCACTATTTAATTTTTTTGTTGTGCATGTTTGTGTTGCTGAAACAGAGTACTTTTACATATATAGTCCACAGGGCTACTCAAGGAGAAGGTGGGATTCATCTCCCAGAAATCTGAACTAATCTTCTTGGCTGGTTTCACTTATGTTTACCTGACAGTTATATGTGCAACCATGCTCAAGAATCTAACATGCAGATGCCACTTTTAATTTGGCAATGAAATTGTGAATCAATGTATCATTTTTATTTAAGCAAAGCTGCAGATATTATTAGTCAGACTATTATAAGTGATCCAACTGTCCAAGAGAGAAAACATTATTTCACACTCCAGTGAGAGTGCCACCTATGGAGAAAAGCTGATTGCTTTTGCCTGTGTGCAGCCAAACAGAGAAGAAATTCCTATTCTAGTCTTGATTACGTCTGTGTTTTTCTACTCATTAATCCCTATGTAGAAATACAGATGTCTATGCTCTATAGCTGCACAATAATCTAGAACTGGGACTGGGCTTGGTAACAGATAGGAGGACTTACCTCAGGAGACCTGTCTGTGTCTAAGCTTAGCCCCCTGATCAACCAGCTCAGCCTTTCCAGAACTAATTT
The DNA here is from genome assembly GCA_016271365.2 of Neoceratodus forsteri. NCBI lineage: Eukaryota > Metazoa > Chordata > Ceratodontiformes > Ceratodontidae > Neoceratodus > Neoceratodus forsteri. The sequence continues at coordinate 1,286,700,446 of CM057459.1, read as the reverse complement.
TATCGGCAGTTTACCTTCTAATGACCTGTCTGCTCAATGGACTTAGCAGATTCCTTTGGGCAGCTCATTGCTTTCCCCTGCAGTTCTGAACAAAGGTCACTTCAATATGGCATTTACAGAAGCATAGGGTAAATATAAAATATACAAACTTATAACACTTTTAATCATGTGTGCACCAGGTACGTGCCTAGTATGTCATCAGAGGACTGGAAGTCTCTGTAAAGTTTTGCTTTTACTGTTTTTGAGGTATTCTAACAGTCTGTGTTGGTCATGCATTTGCATATTTTCCCATGAATCTGTCTTCTGATTCAATTTCACACTCCCCTGGATCATCATCTTGTCATCGATCATCTCCTCCTCCTCGTCTGAGAAGAAATAGGCAACCAAACCCAGAGCTCATGCTTGTTAATGCCAGCAGGATCCCCCGTGGGCAGCTCACTATAATTTAGGTGGGTGGTCTGATCCAGTTGATTTACCATCAATGACATGGCACAAGGGAGATCAGGAGGAAGCAGCCAATCTAGAATCTTAATGTACAACATGCGTTATGCCTGAAACACTGGAGTGTTGTGTTTGGTTTATCAACTGCAGCCAGAGCACTTCCAACTTCAAAGAGCCTCAGCCTCCAGGATTATTACTGTAAGGACCATGTGTGGAAGGTCAAGGAGGTCAAATGGACAAACCATGTATAATACAGGGCAACCCTTAGAAACCTGGGCACAGGCTTTGTGATATCCCTGCTTATTGAACTGTTACGGGCAGGTGATACAGGTGTCTCTAAAGCAGTGACTAAGAACAGAGGAGCTGGTGGTGGTATCAGGACCATCTCTTGGCAGTGTTATGTGATACATTTTAGGGGTGCAACCCCAGAGTTATCATTCCAGTATGTATAGGTTTAGGTGCATCACCACCTGGTTATTGATGTTTAGCAGGGCTTGCCTCTGATGGTAAAATGTGCATACATTTATGTGTAAATATTTTTATATTGTATACAGGGAATTGAGGGAGGCCAATTTGCAAAACTGTCTGAGGGAGTAGGTTTGTGTTGCTGCTGCTGCTGCAAAGCTGTGGATATCCCCAAATAGAATTTAACAATATTCACGTATCAATGCATGCACAAGTTATCATCAGAGGTCAAGCCCTGCAAAACATTGAAAACCAGATAGTATTGTATACTGGACAAAATAGCTCTGTGGTTGTACACCTAAAATGCATCATATTACACTTCAACAAAAAAATCAGTCTAAGTTGACTGTATCAGTTAAAGCATACATTTTATGAAGGACTTCTGTAACAAAAAAAAAACAAAACCTTTGTGTCATGTTAATGTATAGCACCTGTATTGGCTCTGACCAGAGTTTGTTTCCTTCTCTTCTGTATGCTTTGTATCTGAAACTATTCTCAGTCTCAGATCCAGGGTTTTACAATGGGGGCTAGTAGGGTGGTGTGCATACCTGTTATGCACATTTTTAAATGTGTTTTCATATTTTGTATTGTCTGTTATTATCTTTTTCATTCAATTTGTGACAGAAAATATTAATGTAATCTATAGTTTTGAAGAGTATTTTCTTACAGACGATAAAATCAGACATTGTCAACAAAGAGAAAGGCAGCATCAGCAGGCTAGTAAATCACAGTGGGGGTGCAGCAGTCCCCTTCACTCCCCCAGATCCGTCACTGACAATGCTCTCAAACTGAACAGTTTTCATGGAGACTGCCTCATTTCTTTGGCTAGATGTATCTGCAGTCTGTAACTTGCTGGTTTCTCAATTTTGTGAAAATTCATGGAATTTCACCCAATATCACCCTAATGAATAGCTGAACCTGGGGTTACAGGTCTAAGTGCATGCCACTTTTCATGACACTCAGATATGTACTTTTGAACTTCCAGTGTCTCAAAAGCTGTTTATTTCTCTGTGAATATTTATGACATTTTGCCAGTAGTTTTAGCTGGTTGTAACTCAGCTGGCCTGTAAACTGCTTACCGGAAAATTGGCCTTCTAACCCATGAATTAAGGTTCTAGTACCTGCCAAATTTCTAGAAATTTGGTTATGTAAAGTGGATTATATTTTAACAGTTTATTGATTTCTGAAATTCTGTTGTGTTTTTTTTCTTATGTGTCATCAACAGTACTAGCATGGCTAACACATTTTTTTAAAATTCTGACATAATTAGAAAATATTTCTAGCAGATAATAACATAACTCTCTTTTAAGTTAAAGGAATGCAAACTGGCATTACCAGCATTAGGTCACAACTCAAAGTACATATTCAGTTTCCAGACATTAATTTACATGAAACTAAATTTGCATAGGCTCAAAACCTGTCAGTTAATTTCTTTGAGAAAATGTCCACAGTTTTTATTTGTTTATAACCTAGACACATTTGAAGCTCAATACTTGAACATTTGCCTTCACAATGATTTAAAAGGGAACTGGAAACTACTAAATGTGGCAATACTGTATTTCATTAAGTTGTCTTTTAGTAACTGGGGAGCATAATTTCACAGTTTACTTATTCTTGGAATTTTGTGAAACTTTCCTAATAATTTCAATTATTCTAACACTACTGCACTTAGAAGTATAGAACTGACATTTGGTACTGTAGTACTAAAGAAATAGGGGAGTTATTGCAGACTACATTTTGGTAAAATGCCATGAACATTTTAAGCATTTTCTCAAACTTTCATGGAAGCAGAATAAATCATGCTGCTACAAATCCACTAGTAGAATTGTATTTTTTCTGAGCACTAATCACTACTGCATCTAATGTAGCTACTCTCCTGATTTCCTGAACCAGCTGGATATCAATACTACCAAGCAGTTCTGAGTCTGGTTGCACACTAGGGGTAACTACATTTCTCCCTTCTCCCCTAGCTAGACCAGCTAGACCCAGCTGGTCTCAGCTGCACTTTTTATAGTTTGATATCTTTCTTGTGTTCTAGACTGACATCATCTCTAACAAAAACCAAACAAAACAAAAAAAAACACCCAGTCATTTTCCTGTTAGATCTATCCCTTCTGAATATCCTGAATCCATCCTTTCAGTGTCCCAGTCCTGTCACTGTGAATGCTGCTAAGTCCTGGACTTGCAGGTATATCAAACTCTCGAGGATATAGATTTTGCTGGCATGATTCTTATGATGGCCTACAGTAAAGTGGAAATTGTTAGACCTGTATGTTTCCTTGCTCTCCATGGGGTTTACTTCTTCTGGTGCTCTACCACTTTACTGTTCTTCTCTTGGCAACACCCTACATTTGACTTTTTCCCTTCGTCAGTGTTTGCAGCAGCACACTCCCCTTTCTTTAAGTTTAACTCCCATCTGACTACCTTGTCTGTTCTCCTGGCAAGTATCCACACTCCCTCTTGGCACAGGTGCAGAGCATTTTGATGGTGCAGGTATCATTTTTTACAGAATCACAAATAACTGACAGTAGAAAAGGACCTCATCAGCCCATCAAGGCTGCCCTTTCCCCATTTCCCTATTCATCTCCACTGTTACAGGCCCTCCCCTTCCCCTCACTTCCCAATCCCATATGTCTGTCCCATGCCCTCTTAAAATCCTTCACCATTTTGGCCTCTACCACCTCTTCTGGCAGTTTATTCCAGGCCACCACCACTCTCTTCATGAAGAATCACCCCCTCACATTGCCTCTATATCTCCCACCTTGCAATCTTAGGCTATGCCCTCTACTTTTATCCCCCTCCTTCCTTCTGAACAGGATCCCCTCTTCACCTTATTGATCCCTTCACATATTTAAATGTTTCAATCATGTCCCCCTCTCCCTTCCAGTCTCTAGTGGGTACAGATCCAATTCCCTACACCTCTGTTTACATGATTTTCCCTGCATACTGTGCTCCATCTTGGTTGCTCTTCTATAAACCTTTTCCATCCCATCAATGTCCTTGTGTAGATGTGGTCTTCAGAATTGGACCCAATACTCCAGGTGTGGTCTCACCATGACCTTGTAAAGAGGCATCTGCACCTCCCTCCTTCTGCTAGTTATGCCACTCACAATGCATGCTAACATTCCATTTGCCTTCCCCACCATTTAACTGCACTGACTACCCACCTTAAGGTTGTTTGATACTATAATCCCCAAATCCCTCTCCTGCTCTGTTTTTCAGATTTCCTCCCCTCCTAGCCTGTAAACAGGACATGGGTTCTTGCACCCTAGATGCATCACAGCACACATTTTAGCATTGAATTTGAGCTGCCAGGTTTCCAACCACCCCTCCAGAGTCCTCAAGTCTTGCTTCATGGCCTCTATCCCCCCGGATGTGTACACTATTGCAGATTTTCATATCATCCATGATTAGGCACACTTTTCCTTCCAGACCTTCTGCTATATCACTAATGTATATATTAAAAAGGAAAACTCCCAGTACCGACCCCGGGGGCACCCACTCGTTACCCCTTCACCATGAAATGCACCCCATTTACCACCACTCTCTGACTTCCGCCCACCAACCAGTTTTCACCCACCTAGTTATTTTCTGTCCTGCCCCTAAGCTTTCTAGCTTATTTATCAGCCTTCTGTGAGGGTCAGTGTCAAAGACCATACTGAAGTCCAGATAGGCCATATCCACCTCCCGGTCAACCACCTGCATCACACAACTAAAGAACTATATCAGGATCATTTGGAAGGACCTATAATTCATGAAGCTGTGCTGCCTTTTGTCCTGCAGTCTGCTGTCTACCAGGTAGTTCACCACTCTTTTCTTTATTAGTGCCTCCATCACCTTTCCCACCACTGAGGTGAGGCTGACTGGGCGATAATTTTCCACCACCTCCTTACTGCCCCCCTTGTGCAGTAGCACTACATCTGCCCTCCTCCAGTCCTCTGGCACACAGCCTGTGTCCATGGACAAGATAAACACTCTCATCAGTATAGCTGCCAGCTCCTTCCTCAGTACCCTCAGGTGCAAGCCATCCGGCCCTATTGCCTTGCCCACCTTTAACCTGCCTAGGTCCTTCCCTACTCTGTCTATGCTGAACATACTGGGATCTACCTTTTGGCCTTCCCTGCCCCTCCATCCCAGCTCTGGTCCCCTACCCTCCCCCTGCTCTGTGAAGTCTGAGTAGAAGTAGTTATTCAACATATATGCTTTCTCAAAGCCCCCTACCAGTTGTATTTTTTCCTCCCCCTGCAACCTTACTATTCCCTGCCTCACCTTCTTTTTTTCCCCACATACCTAAAAAAATTTGTATCCCTTCATTTGTCCTCATTTTCTCCTCAGTATCCATTTTAACCCTCCTTATCTTCTGCCCTGCCACCCTCCTCTTTTCTCTCTAAGCTTCCCTGTCCTCCACTCATTGTGTCTTCTTACATACCCTGAATGCCCTTTTCCTTTTTCTAACCTCCCCTGCCACATCCCTTGTAAACCAGAGTGGTCACCTCCTGTTTTTGTTCTTCCTCACCTCCCCAATGAAAATTTCAGTGGCCTTTAATAACTCTCCTTTGATAGCTCCCCATAGCTCCTCAACATCCCCTAAATTCCCCTTCCCTGCCTTTTCTTCCTCAAATATCCTCCTCATTTTGTTAAAGTCAATCTTTCTGAAGTTCATCACCCTCATTCCAGTATGATTTGTCCCCCTCAGTTTTTACCCTGAACCTCATAGTCCTGTGATCACTAGTACCTAGTCTGTCACCTATCACCACCTCTTCCACAATGTCCCCATTTGTGAGGGCCACGTCCAGCAGGTTTTCTCCTTTAGTGGGCTCCCAGACCAGCTGTTTCATGATACCCCTCGTAGCACCTCTAGAATCCCCATGCTTTGAGCTGATACCACAGCCAGGATCCCCCAGTACATGTTGGGTGGGGTTAAGGTCCTTCATTAGCAGAACCTCTCCCTTTAGAGCCACCTTTGTAACTGCCTGTATCAGCTGTCTAGCCTCTTCCTCCCCATGCATAATAGGTCTGTAAACCACCCCAATCCTCAGTGATTTCACAGTCTGTCAAGTGTGACCAACATGAGCTCTGTCTACCCTACCTCTTCCTACCCTTCCATTGCCCTAATGTCATCTTTGACATATAATGCCACCCCACTTACTATTTCTGTCCTTCCTAAACAGTCTGTAGACTGGGATAACTGTCTCCCAGGCATGATGTTCTGTCCACCAAGTCTCACTTACCACTACTATGTCTAGTCCCTCATCCACCATGTTGGACCCCAAGTACACCATTTTGTTTCCTAAACTCCTGGCACTGGCCAATAATCTCTTCTACCAATACACCTTCCCCCCACAGCCCTACCCTTCTAACCTTTGCTTGTCCTTGCTTTCTTTGAGTATTTTATCTTCATCCTGGGGGAGATAATCTGACAGCCTCCCATCATTCCTGCCACTTTGAGTGTCCCCTTCCTTGACCACTTCCAAAATCTGTTTAAATTATTCTTTCTTTCAATAAAGTTCCCTAGCTTTCTTTATAGCACAGCTTGTCTGTCCCTGCTAAGGTGCAGCCTGTCCTGGGAAAATAGGCTATAATTCTCCCATGTTTTCAACAGTGTCCTCCAGTAACCAGAAAAAGAAAGACCTCCCTCTTTCAGCAGACAAGCAAGAGTTACTACAGTAGTCAGAGATACTGTACTGTATGTCCTAGTAAATATCTATATATGTATCCAGATATACAGCATCACAAAAATACAAATGGAATGAGTGGGGACTTCACGTGATATATCTGGACACATCTAGCTATAATGGGACTTATCTCTGGCACCACTGCAACCTTCCTAAATACCCACTGCCATTCTTCAAAGGTTTCCAGGACCAGAGGATCTCTAAATAAATCCCCCTAGATAGGATACTTTTACTGTGAGGGATATCTGTAGTTCTGTGAATGACCTCTTCTTGTCCTCAGGATTTGTGTTTCCTATGTCATTCATGCCACTGGGCACATTGATAGTGTGCTCCATCCCATTGTACCGACTGGCTCCAGATAACATTCATTCAGCTTACTGTATGCTGCAGGCAGGCACATCACCTCTTCTCCACTACCATTATGGTTATGCAATACCCCTCCACCTCACTAAGTACCCTAACTATGGAGTCCCAAAAGAATACTACCTTCTTTCAACTCAGACTATCATTTCCTTCCTCCTTCATGGTAGGTCAGGTGCACAGCTGGACAAACTTTAGGAATACAGCTGCTGCAAAATCATCACAACATTTTTAGATTTTACAAAACATTTCAAGGTTTTGTTTCATGTACTTCTGTTAATTTGCAAGATACGGCTTCTTATACTGTAAATTGTTAATACTTCAATCAAAAGATTTGAGAGTTGAAAGATCCACACTACATTTTTTGGTCTAGACACCTGCCTAATCTGGTGACATTGTGTTAACTACTTCAACTACTTCAGATGTTTCAGAAGTCAAAATCCCAGCATTTGTTTACTTACTGTACAAGTGTTTGTAAAAATATTAAGATGATTTTGTTGCTTATAACTCAACCACTGTCTGAACTAGTGACCCAATTATTGATGGGCACATCCTGTGTTGTAAGGACAAAGAACTTTCCAAAAGTAATTGTGTTTCAGTGTTATGATGTTGCAGTCACTAACAGTGACAGTTTTCATAGCTGTACAATGTTATGAAAATGTGTGAATTATTTGGTGGCTGATAGCTTGGCCACCATTAGAACAAGAAACCTCAAACATGAGTGCATTCTCTTTAGGTTTGGTCACTCAAACCTGCTCAATAAAATTAATGTCTAGCTAGTTGTTTTAGAATTACATGTGAAAAAACTGGCAATTAAAGTTCTGTAATATGTCAAGGAAATTTTTATAAAAACATTTTTGGAACATGAATCTCTAATTCTGCCAGATTTCACTTGTAAAATTCAAACTACATGCTGGCAGTACAGCCTAGAGCTTAAAATAACTACAGCAGCTGTGAATGAGCTTGGCACATCCAGCAGACCTGGGCTTGATTCCCACAACCTCCACTTTCATACTATATGATTCTGAGCAAGTCATTTAACTCCCCAGTTTTCCTGGGTAACTTTTAAAAACAGACACTTGTACCTAGTGGACCTTGTCCAGTTAAGAAAGGATAAAAATAATGCAGTCCTAATCAATACCTTTAATATATTAGACTCTGGTTTCAGTACGAACAAATGTTTCATGTCACACTCTTTGAGCCCATCAATCAGCATTTCCTCTATTATTAAACATACAGCAATACAAGACTTCTCCATCATAAAAGACAACATGTATATAGTTTCTAATGTCTACTTTTCAGCCCATTTATAGCAAATCATCACAATATAATGCTTGTTTGGTCTCTTAACTTGCAAAAACCTTCTTCTTTTGTTTAAAATTAAATCCTCATAGAAAGGAATTTCAGATTATGTTTCATTACTCCCTTGATGAAGCAAGACACTCAGGCCTGGAAAGCCTGTACCTTAAATGTTTAGGCCAGGATTTACAAAGATCTGGCCTCAGGCCCAATTTCATGATTCATCCTCATCTGTTGTAGCCCTAATGCACCCATAAGACCAACTAGATGGTCTAGCACCTAAAGTTTCCGTGCTAGTTCCTGGAGAAGAACTGGCACACACAGTTGACTGTAAAGTATTAAGCACTGAATATGTACTAACAGCACAGCCTTACTATCGGTTTGCAGTAGGTGTTCAGGGTGAAGATCTGCACAGGCCTTACTGGGCTACTGCACATTCTGTCTCAATTCCCAAGCTGCTGTTGACATGCAGTATACTGTACTGAGGAAATGCACACTTCAAAAAATTACTTTCTGTACATGTTCAGTTAACACTAGTGCTCCTTTGAACATTATTTGTCCAAGGGAGACATGGTCAGCTCCCTCCTCAGACTCCTGTAACTGATCTGTGTACTACCCTGCTGGTCCCACAGTGTAGCTGTCCAATCCCTAGGTGACAGTAGGGTGATGGCAGAATCCCTGGTCTAGCAGTGGGGCAGCAGCTGTGTCCTTGAAGCCCTTACTCATAAGCCCCCAGAATGGTGGGTTATGTGCCTTCACTGTATGTTAGTACTGTATGGTCACAAGGCTACATACCACACTGGAAAGCACTTCAGAGGCTGCCAACTCTACATGGAGATGTTGCAGCAGTTGACCAGGGCAATGTGTGTCTGATGGGTTCCATGAAGTTGAAAAATGGCTCCAATCCCACAGGCTAGTTCTAAACTACAGAAAACCAAAACTTATGCTGTTCTCATCCTCCCGCCATAAACACAAGTCACATGCTTTCACAGTTAAAAATAACCAAGGAGCCCCCATTGAACAAATCCAGCTCTTCAAATACCTTGGAGTAACCCTGGACTGACACCTTACCTATGAGCCACATATTGATATTGTTGCTAAGAACATAAATGCTAAACTAGGACTGCTTTACCGACACAGATGAAGTCTGACCCCAGAAGCACTTAAACTTGCAATCCACAGCTGGTATTATCTGTTATTAAATATGACTCGGTTATATATGTCTCTCAAAAGACTAAATACTGCCCTAAACAAAGCAGGTAGACTTATCACTGGTGCCGGCTACCTCACCCATACTTGTGATCTATTCGCCCTAACCGGGTGTCTCAGACTACAAGGCCGCATCAAGTACCACTCATGTGTACTTGCCAAGCAAGTGTTGCTTGAAGCCCTGCCAATGGGCATCACTATTCTTCTATTAAAGCCTTAAAAGTCATGTCATACCCGGTCCTCTGTCTCTGAACTCTTTCACGTTCATAGGGTTCGGACCACCCAATGCTAGTGATCCTTCCCTTACAGAGCTCCTAACAGGATGAATGGCCTGAGCTGTGAACTGACTAGCATACCTCAACTTACCTAGTTCAAGCGTCTCCTGCATCTGCACATCTTGAAGAAAAGTAAGTGTACCTGCTTTAATTAGTCATCTGACTTGCACCTCATCTGGCCACCTGCATTTCCCAGCCTCCTCGACAAGGCCCCTGGCTGCATCCTTCCTCCCCTGCTTAGTCACCTCTCTCACCCTCCCCCCTACCTGTCACATCCTGACCCTCCTACTCTGTCCCACTAACTCGCCCACTATGACCCCTGACTGACTGTTTTCCACACCTTTCTTTTGCCACCTTCCGTCTTCCATCCCTCCTCCCACATCTCACCATCCCCTCCCTCCTGTCACTTTCTCCTTCTGTGCTTGCCCCCGTTTCCACACATTCTACCCCTTCCTGCCTCACTCAACATGCTTGACAATGCCACCCGGCTGTATCCCCCCCCCTTGTTCTCTGTCCTGCTGCTACTCTTCATCCCCTGACTCACCCTTCCCAATTTCCAAATGGGATTACCAGCCCACATTTTTGCCTATAATGTCCTAGAATGCCAACTATGTATCTAATTGCAATCATCTATGTTTACTATGTATTGTGCTGTTGTACTGTTCACTGTATTTGATATTATACTATGGCAAGAAAGAATCTTGGACTGTGATTGGTCAGTTTGGGTCTGGACCCATGGCGTTATCCCAGCATAACGCCACAGGTCTAGTCTCAGCACTGTGAACCTGCAGATGAGCTTTAGGAGGAGTTTTATTTCTCTTTTTTTGCATCTCCTCTTAAGAAACAAAAATATTTTTCCACTCAAATAAAACATTCTTTAAAATTATTTTTTTATTTTATGTATAACAACAAGCCATTGTATAATAGGAATAATGCACTCCTGGGCCTGCCACCTTGTGCCCAACCCCAACAGACATGGCGTCATCCCATTATGACACACATCCTGTCATGCGTTATTTCTTTATTATCTGTTCATGTTATTGTGCTTTATACTCTGTCTGTTTTGTAACCCCCTTTCCATTATTGATGTGGAACCTTTGTAAATGAGCTCCACTGTGCTCAAAGGTATTTTCCAATCCTAGATTTTAAAAAATAAATGAATAAATGAAAAATAAGATGTTCTGTGCTGCTGTACTTGTTACAGCATGCTGCATCAGAAGGAGTGACAGCAGGCTGGACTGGTTGTATCCCATTCACAAACAGTGCCAGATACCAGTGAGTGAAGGGTGTACTATTGGAAGGGTGGGCACTCACTGCTAGTAATATTGTGTACCATCTAGCCCATGCAGGTGAGGAAGAAAGATATTGAATGGTGATTGCAGTGGCAGCCTATCAGCCATCATGAGACATCATTCACCCTCACAAAGCAACCTAGGACAGAGTATCCAGACAGTGCAAGGAAAGGGCATCAACTTTATTGGTTACTTTGAGCCAAAACTGAAAATTTGGTTCAGACACATGTGTCATGTGTGTGAAGAAGGGAGAAGGGGAAATTGTTTAACGAAGAAAGGAACTCTAAGCCAAATCTTGTTTCCAGGTACAACCTGGGAGCACAAGGAAGTTAAGTGGCTTGCTCGGATCACAGTATGCAAGTGGGAGTTTTGGGATTCAATCTCAGGTCTCTAGATTTGCAGCTTAGTGCTGTAAACCACTACACTATGCTACCTCCCACACATGTGTCCACATATTTAAGCCTCTGAAATTCCAGACTGCTGCATGCAGGATGCAGTCCTGTAGAATCCCCCTTATTTGACTGCTTTATAAAGTTATGGTTGAGGGAATTTTTTGGATCCATCACCAGTTATTTTTTAAGAGGACCTGTACCCACACTGGTAGACTATCAATTAGATGGTCTACCAGTACTGGCAGGTCAGATGCAGTAGTGTTCACATGAACAGCATTCACATGTGAAGGACTGATGCATGCATTACTTTTCTGATGCAAGCTGCCATGAATAATGCACAAGCTGATGCAAGCTGCAGCAAAACAACCAGCTGCATGTGGTCTGGTGTACTATAAACCCAGGTGAGGCATGCCTGACCATATACGACTCACCCTCTGAAAATGCCACCCTCATATCTATGTAACAAAAACATTTGTCGTTTGTTTTTCTGTGGTTTTGTGTGGACTAACATTGCACACTGCAATGTTTTTTTCCCAAAAAACAGGGATTATCTACAATTACTACAGGGATTAAGAATTAATTCATAGATAATTGAAATAAGAGGCATTTTATAAAGATGCAGTGGTTAAATAAATTGATCTCTACAAGTACTCAAATGGTTTTAGTACATTTCTGGCAATCCTGTTTAAATGCATGCAGTTTTCTTTTGGTGTCCACCAAACAGGCATCTAGTTGCATGGCTACATGTTTTTAGTTTGTTTTGTATTTTTATACTTTTTGGCAGGGAAAGAAACACCAAGATAAAGCTCATTTCCAAGTGCAGCCTGTGAGCACAGGGAGGTTTCATGACTTGCACAGGGTCACAAAGGATGCATGAGGTGATTGCAGGTTTCAAACCCAGGATGGTTGGGTCTCCATGTTCATAGCCTGGTATGCTAACCTCCAGGCTCCAATGTTTTATCTGTTTAATTATTTCCTAAGTTACTGTATATGTTTAACATTTTGATTAACTACCCAGCTTGATAAATTTGAGTTTATATTCAATTGTTTGCAAAGCTGTTTGTACTCCTTATATAACTTTGGTTGGAATGGCATTGTTCAGACCAATATAATAATAAACAGCAATAGTAAATAAATGCTAAGTCGCTTTGTCACTTACCTGCCTTTTCCTTCATGAGTACAATTTACAGAACCACCTTTGCTAGTCCATAGTATATGATACAGGATACTCTGAGCCAGTACTGCAGAAGCTGACTATATATATAATGTATTGAACATCCTCAGAGGGAAACCCAAGAGTCACTGAAGTCATGATGGAACGATGTTAATGTGTTGTGGTATACTTAATTAATATCAGTGGGAGAACAGTCTCCAGGTATTGGGAAATAACTTTATGCATTTATGTTGGCTACTGCATTGTGGGACTGGGACACCTTTGTCATATACACATCTGAAATTCTGAATGAGATCATTTCAAGTTCACATTTATTGGGATATAGCCATTAAGACAAGGTTCATTACCAGTAGCATCCCAGATAACATTAAACTGTATATATAAAAGTAATAATAAACAGCAAAAAATACACATCATTTACAATTTTGCAATCTCATACTGAGTGTAACAATTTCAACTGCATAACAGCGAACAATGAACATTTAACAGTACTGGCATCACATACTATTTGTCAGGAAGTGCCCTTTTAACTGTTTGGTTGATGGCGGTGTGCCAAATGATCTAAAATAGTGGGAACGAGAATGACCAACTCGCCCACCATGACCAATGTCCAAAACTAGCTATTTTTTAACCACTACTATTTAACATGAGGAAATCTCATTCAGAAGCCTGACCCTTAAAATACCATCTACATCCATCAGTACCATGCACAGAAGATGTTGGGATTATATTTGTCAATATCATGGTCATTTAAGGTTGGAAGGGACCTCATGGCCATCATAACTAGTGCTTGGCAAAATCAGATAAAACTCCATTTTGTGCCCTTTTCATTAGATTTCACCAAGTTTCTGTAATGTTGCACAATTTCTCAAACGATAACAGCATATTTAAAATGGACAATGCTGGTCCAGATTGTACAGTTTTTAACCTTTGCTGTGTCACAGACTGATCTATCTGTGAAGACGTCCTGTATGTTCTAATTCCGTTAGCAGTCTAATAGTTAAAGTGCATTTTTTTAACTGTGCGGTTTGGGAAAATGGCCCTATCTGTTGAAATTGCACCAAACTATGAGCTGCCTATAGGGTAAGAAATTTGAGAGTAATTGTGGACAGTGGATTGACCCTAGAAAAGCAAGTGTCATCTGTTGTCTTCAGTGACTTTTACTGTCTGTGTATTATTGCCTGAATTGAAACATTTCTAGACCCCTACAATCTGGAAACACTGGTTCATGCATTTATTACAATATCTCTAGCCTTGAGTATTGTAATGCACTCAGCCTAGGGCTATCTGTGGAGTTGGTGCATTGCTTGCAGCTTGTGCAGAACTCAGCAGCCCGGCTGATTTCATTAGCCTCATGGTCTGGGCATATGACACCTGCCTTGCAGGAACTGCATTGGCTGCCATTGCACTGGTGCATCAGTTTCAAGATAATTTTATCTTAGAAAGCCCTGCACAATTTGGGCCAAGGCTCCGTGAAAGACCTTCTGATTGAATACACCCCTGTCTGTCCCCTTTGTTCCTCTGAGGTGAGGGCTCCTCATGGTTCCGTGTTTCCACCTTAAATCATCAGAAGGAAGGGATTTTAGCATTGCTGTGCCTGTCTTGTGAAATTCATTGCCAGCTTGCATTCAAAGAGACCCTTTGCTGGAACTGTTTATGGATTTGCCTAAAACCGATTTATTAGAACTTGCTTTTCTGACTGCTTAAAATCTTTAGCGGTCAATTCTCTAGCTGTTTTGTGTATTTTAACCTGTATTATGGTTAGTTTGTATTTTAAAGAGTTCAAGTTTGTCTTGTCTAAGAATAATGTTAATTTTCTATTCTGTTCAGTGCCCAGAGCTGTGTGTTGTGTCTAACAAATAAATTACCCTACCTTGCTTCTCTTTATGAGAGCTGGTACTGAAAAAATAGTGCACAATACAGTATGAGAAACAATTGCACTATCTGAATAAAATGCAATATTATACCTAATTTAAGTGCTGTTTTGCAAAAACTGTGTGAATGTGACAATGGCATTTTGTGCAATTTCCCAAGTATAATAACAGTTTGCTTTCCACCATAAAATGTATACAATTGTTAGGGACTCCCTACCTACCTACTCCCCGGAAACCAGGTAAATCCTTTTGTAAGCACACATTTGTTGAGACTTACCTTAAGGCCAGCTTTGTCTTCATGTCTACTATCTCCTCTAGTCTTTCCATAGGTTCCCCACCCCCACCCATGAGAAGTGCCTCCTAGGATTATCCCTAAAGGTATCACCTTTAAGCTTCAAGGCCTGTACTGTCCTCATGTCTACTGTCTTCAATGGAGGCTGTTCCATATATTCACCACCTTGTAGGAGAAAAAGGCCCTCCTACTGTTACCCCTGAATGTATCACCCCTGAACTTCAGGGCAAGGTAAGGCATTCTGCTGTAGAACACCAATAGGATCTCTTTGGGGATTTTAAGAAAAAGAAAACTGTTGCCCTGACTATAAAGTAACATTGCCACTAGCATCCTGCAAACAAATTAGTCATAAAACTTAAAAATATAACTTTAAATGCAGTGTGCCATTAAAGCTATCTAGGAATATGGAGTGTGTTAGCGTTTCTGGAATTCAATATTTTTCAAACTTTAACTATTTAAACTTAAAAAAAACCTGCCCAACACTGGGGGAATTGCTGACTATCTCAACCCCGAAAGGAGTGATATCCCGTATATATTGTATCAGTTGCTAAATTTCCATAAAGAGGCATCATCCAAACATGTAGTAGTAAAATGAGAAGAGGAAGGGGGATTTCACCTTTTGCCAAAAGTGTGCAATAGGATTTGGGAAGGATCCTTCACCACACTGACATGAATTTATGTGGAAAATCACAACTAGAGACCTTATACAGTAACTCTTAAATTAAAAGCTTAACATGATCCAAACAGCAGCTTGACATGCTGGAGAAAGTATGGAAAACTGATAGTTACACATTTATGTTTTGAGTGCCCAGTACTAGACAGTTTTAAAACAAAGGTATTAAACATGTTACAAGACTTTTCCAGTATTCCCACACCGTACAGTTTGAAGGGATTAACCCTAGAGAGGGTATGGGTTTACCGAGCATTAATCCATGCCTGAGGGGGTTCAGAGTCACATGGTGAAGCCGAGTGACTTCAACCATGCAGCCATGGATTAATGCTCAGTAAACTCATACTCTGGAGTGATTTAATTCTCTTATAAAATGGGTAATGTTGTGTTAGAAGTTTACTTTAAGAAATAGTAAAATAAAGCCCTGTGAACATGCAACTGAGGGTATATCAGAGATTAATCAATGATCAGGTGACCTTTCTGGATGAATCAGAAGACAGTATGTTTGGAACCCATGTTATAATATCATTTAAATTTGGGTCTCCCAGCACCATCGGTGAGAGGGGTGAGAATCTGCTACTTGTGGTATATCTGTATAGCCATGATATTGAAAGCTATCACCTGGAAATGGCTCAACCTAGATCAACCTATGGTGGCAAAGTAGTGTGCACTTATTAATGAGTTCCAAGAAATGGATCGGTTAATTATTTGACACAAGATAAAATGGAGAAGCTTCTAGAGTGCTGGACTAAATGGTCCTTGGAAGAGGGGTGAAGAGTCCTCAGTGAAGGATGTAGGAGTTTGTGCTTGCTGCACTTACTATGATGGACTGGTAGGCCACTAGAGTGAGAGAACTTAAATGACTGACCTACAGGTGAAGTTCTAACTGAGGCACCCCACCTGCCTCTCTTAGCCAAGCAGGGATCCAAGCGAGAACCACCTATCCATTGCTCTTGTTAATACTATGTATAATAAAATGGGTTGGGAGATTTCTGCATCCAGATAGGCTGAGATGTGCCCTTGGCTGTGTAGTTATCAAGGCAAATTTTGCCAACCAGTACCTCTTCAGTCAAACAGGACACAGTGCAGGCTGAGATCCACGCGTCTACCTCAAACCTTTAGGAAATAAATTCCCTCTACAGCCTGGTAACGCTCAGCAGTCAGCCCCCCTCACCCCCCCATTCTGCTGCAGTACCATCAAGCTCACTAAGGCAAATACTAAAAGAAAAACAGTACCTTGTTATTATTTATTTTTTTAACATTGCACATTTTTTATTTTCAAGAGCACAACAACTAACATCATTGTGTATCAAGTACAGTTCAACATACACCAGACCCTAAAGGAGGGTCCAATCACAGTGATGTACAAATGCTTATGATTGCATCAGAAATTTAAAATTAACAAGAACAAGTACAGTACATGTTTACTACTAACAGTGAGCTTCAAGAAGCCACCACTAATTGATTTCCAGGGTATATAGATATGTACAGTTGGGAAATTGGGTTTAAGCAAGGGTAGAGTCTGCCCGAGTGTTATGGCAAAAGGCTGAAGTCAGAAATAGGCCCCATACCTGTTCCTATTTGGCCTTGGATCCAGCTGTGAAACTGGATAGTCTCTCATATGTGGCCACTTGAGTTAGTGACCAGAGCAGTTCAGTCAGAGAGGGACAGTCTGAAGTGCACCATCTTCTGAGAAGAAGTCTCTTGGCTGCTACTCTTACTACAGTGAGCCAAAGAGCCCCGGGATCCATTTTGTGGACAGTGTATAGGGGGCATCCAAAGAAGAGCATGGGGGCTAGGGCTGTGCAAATACCTTTTTCTGAATATTTGGCCGAATATTCGTTATTCAGTGGCCAAATATTAGGTATTCAGTATTCGTATTCGGTATTCGGTCATTAACATAATGAATAAGAGCTAGCCCCATTTCTCCTATCCCAGCCATGTAAGCAGCTAAAAATACAGCCCTCCACCCTTTGTCAAAAAGCCTACCTCCCCAGTATCCAAAACTTTTGTCTCTTTGTATTAAATGCCCCCATAAAATAACAACAAAAATTGCAGGTGACCAGCTCTACATGCCTGCTTCCATGGTCAATCTGGAAAGTTTTGAAGCTTTGTCTGTATCATGACCCCCCCC
This sequence comes from Neoceratodus forsteri, assembly GCA_016271365.2. Lineage (NCBI taxonomy): Eukaryota > Metazoa > Chordata > Ceratodontiformes > Ceratodontidae > Neoceratodus > Neoceratodus forsteri. Next base: position 1,286,682,894 of record CM057459.1, on the reverse strand, counting down.
ACTCACAGCACCCAACTTTGGCACCCATCCAGTCAAGCATCCAGGCAGTAATCCAAACTGAAGCCCTGAAAGTGCCTGCCGGCAAAACCTTCCCTCCTCCTCCTCCTCTGCTGGCTACCTTATCATGAGTGAAGTGAAGTGCTCACACACTTGAGATGCTATAGTATGATATGAACCCCCACCCACAGCACCTGACTGGCACCTGTTCAGTCAAGCATCCAGACAATAATCCTAATTGAAGTTCAGAAGGTGCCCGTCGACACAACCTTCCCTCATCCATGTCCAGCTACCTTGTTATGAATGAAGCACTCATGCACTTGAGTTGCTATAGTAAAACCAGCTGATCACATGATCAGCTGGTTTTACTATAGCAACTCAAGTGTCTGAGTGCTTCATTCATGACAAGGTAGATGGCCGTGGAGGAGGGAGGGTTTTACTGGTGGGCATCTTCAGAGCTTCAATTTGGATTACTGCCTGGATGCTTGACTGGGTGGGTGCCAGGGTCAGGTGCTGTGGGTTGGGGGGTAGTTCATGATGCAAACAGCTTCATAACTTTACAGACTGACCATGGAAGCAGGCGCATAGAGACGGTCACCCGCAGTTCTTATTAATATTTTATCAAGGCATTTAATATAAATAAAAAACACTTTTGGATGCTGGGGAGCTATGCTTTTTTGGCAGAGGGAGGAGGGCTGACTTTTTTTGCTACTTACGTAGGCAGGGAGAGGAGGAAGGGGGCTTGTTCTTGTCTTTTTTTTTAAAAAAGCAGTTTTTCCTGAACACCAGGCGAATAGTGAAATATTTGCTATTCGGGATCGGAATAACGAATACTGCACTATTCATGGTATTTGGGAAATAATATTCGGGCTGTGCACAGCCCTAAAGGGGGCATCGATCCACATTTATGACCTGACTCCAAAAATGGTGGATTTGTGTACAAGTCCACAGGATGTGGTGCAAGTGAGCCCCAGGTGAGCCACATCTCCAACAGGTGTTGTCAGGGCTTAGGTCCATCTGTGATAGTTTGGCCAGTGTAAAATACCACCTGCGTGGGATTTTGTTCATTATTAGGTGGGTTCTACTATCCTGATGTGCATAATGAGTCCTAGTCCAACTGTGAGTCCATTGGGTGTCGAATATGGGTATCCCCATCTCCTGCTCTCATTGGGTCTTGGCTTGTATGGAGGGATCAGGGTGGGCATCCCTCATGGCCTGATAGATTCTGACAGCTCTCTTTTTCTGAAGGTGGAGCCATGCCGTGACAGGGGAAGTAGGTCCACCTGAGGAGCTGGTCCTACCTGCTGATACTGGCCATTTAATCACTTCTCTCAATTGCAGATATGTCCAGAAGTGTTGGGCTGGGAGGTGGAATCTTTTGGAGAGAGCTTAGAAGGTGTCCAAAGTGCCTGGTAGCAGCAGGTCCTTTACATAGTGAATGCCGTGGGTGTACTACACATTCCAATAGATAGGGAAGCCTGCTATGGTTACCAATGGGTTACCCAGGATGGTGTACCCACAGGACGGGAGAGAGATGTAAAATTGAGTGCACTTTTTTCCAGGCCTTAATGGAAAGTGGTATTGAGGTAGAAAATTTGGCATGGGTTTCTTGGTGGCTTAAAGCACTGTGGTAGGAGAGGGGGATCCATTTATCTGTGCCTCCAGAGCTACCCACAGAGGTGCTGGTATGTCATGTGACATAAACCATTTTAAAGTCTGGGCAGTGAGAAATGCTAGCTGGTAGCCCTGAAACTAGGGTAGTCCCCAACTCCCTCCCCCCCAGCTCCAGTGCTGTCTGAGTTTCTGTCTGCTGAAGCATGGGGGGTGACCTTCCCATAGGTATCCCCCTATCATTAAGCCCATTTTCTGAAGCCATTTTTGTGGAATATCCATTGGGGTGTGGGATAGGAGGTACAGAACCTTTGGCGCTTGCATGAGCTTGATTGAGTCTATTTTACTAGCCAGAGATAGCCTGAGTGGTCTCCACCAATCCAAGTCTCCTCTGATGGTAGAAAGCAGGGTTCCAAATTTAGCCTTATTTCGCATCATGGGATTGTGGTGAATGGTTACTCCAAAATATTTAAGACCCTCTAGGGACCATTTTAAACCTAGGGAGGTGAAATGTTGGCTCTGGTTTGCCTTATTGAGGGGAAGTACCTCAGTCTTGGCCTGATTGACCTTCTGGCTAGAGACTGATCTGACTATGGTAAGAATCTGTAAAAACTCCTGTAGCACCTGTGGAGTGTATGTCATGGTGACTAACAAATCATCTGCATACAGAAAGGTTTTGAAAGTCTCAACTTCTACTTGGATCTTGGGAATGCTGTATGCCTCTATAATGGCTATAGCTAGAGGCTCCATAGCAAGAACTAATAGCAGGGGAGAAAAGGGGAAACCCTGCCTGGTACCTCTCTGCAATTTGAATGGAGAGGACATTGTTTTGTTCATAAGGATTGATTCCATGGGGAGACTGTAAAGCAGGTGCACCCAGGTATGGAATTTGTCTCCCAACCCCATTTTCTCTAATACGAGCATCAGGTAGGACCATTCAACACTGTTGAAGGCTTTATCAAAAACTATCACTAATGCCATGTACATGAGAGTGGCTAATGTTCTGTGATGGTCAGATCCAACTTGGTCTTTGACAAATCCTGCTTGGGCAGGGTGTATCAGGCCTAGCAAAAGTGCATACAGATGCCCAGCCAGAACCATTGCCAATATCTTAGCATCAGTGTTGATGAGATATATTGGCCTGTATATCCCTGGGTGCAGAGGGTTTTTACCTTTTTTTGGAAGCACCGTTATCACAGCCTCTCTGAGTGTTGGTGGCAATGCCCCAGTGGTTAGGGAATGAGTGAAGGCCCTGAGTAAGTATTTCCCCAGATGGAGTCCTTTGGCCTGTTAAAAGTCTATAGGAAGACCATCTTTGCCTGGTGATTTCTTGGGGTTCATGGCTTTAATGGCTGATGGTAGCTCTTCTTCTGTCTGGGATGCCTCCAACTGAGTCGCTAGATAGGCTCCCTGATGTGGGATCAGGAGGCCCTCTAGAAAGAACTCACTCTTGTCCTTTTCTGGGGGGGCATACAAACTCTCATTAAATCTCACCATTATTTGGTTAATACCAGCCACTGAGTAGGAGGGAGTACAGGTCATATCATTTAGGACCAGGATGGTTCTGGCCACCTGACTGTCCTTTAGCCAGTAGGCTAAGAGTTTGCTAGTTTTCTCCTCCCCTCCCAGTAGGCATGATTGATCCTTCATAGGTTAAACTCAGCCTGTCTAGTCAGATGGGCACCTAACTGTACTCGGGTACTAGAAAGTTGTGCCAAGAGAGCCTTGGATGAGTTCTGATTAGCAAACATTTGTGCCAGGTCTCCAAATGTGCCAGATTACATTTCAGGTGGCTTGGTTGGCCAGTTTTTTTTTCCTACGGGCCATAGCAAATGCTATGACTCTACCCCTGATCGTGGCTTTAAAGGCCTCACAGAGGGTGGAGTCAGAGACCTTTCCATTATCATTATTCATTCAGTATTCCTGAACTTTGACCTTGAGCCTCTCCGGAAACTGCGAGTCCTCTAGTAACAAGATATCCAGCCTCCAAGATGAGGTCTTGGGTTCCGGAGTGCCCCGGTTCAGATTCAATTCTAAAGGTACATGATTAGAGAGAATGATCTGATGGGTATGCACCTTGACCACCAACTCGTAAGCTGAGCTGGAGAGTAGCCATAAATCTATCCTACTCAATGTACCTTGGACAGTTGAGAATCAGGTATAGTTCCTGACCCTAAGATGTTTGGTATGCTACACATCTAACAGGCCATGCTCCTCCATAAGTCTGCTCATTGCATGCACCGCTCGATTATGTGGTTCCACCGTCCCCTTGCTTCTGTTCACTCTATGATCTAAAGTGAGATTAAAATCCCCACAATGACCACCTGGCATTTACTCACATTGAAATGTGATGTACCCTGATTAACCTGATGGAAAAAAGCTGGGCTGTCCTGGTTTGGTGCATAAACATTCGTTAAGATCAGGGGGCTCTGGGGTGTAATCATCTCTACCAACAACCATCTCCCCTCTTTATTAGACATATACCTGCTCACCTTCCAGCCCAAGTGTTTATGAAGTATAATAGAAACCCCCCTTTTATGTGGGGGGGCAGTGCTATGCAGCTCCTCTTCCACCCATCTTTGCCTGAGTTTCAATGCTTCTCCAGAGGAGAGTTTAGTTTCTTGCAGGAACACAATCTGAGGGCTCAGCTTCTTGAGATGCAGGAAAACTTTTGTTCTCTTAATGAGTGAGTTGATCCTCCTGATGTTCCATGTCACAATTTTAAGCTCCATTAGAGCAATTATAAAGTACTATATTTATATCCCCGTACTGTAACAAGGTGCCCCTGTTATGTAGAGTACAGTATATGCCCTTCAGCTAATGATGTGCATCCCCCCCTTCCCTCACTCTCTCCTGTATACTTTTTTTTTCTTTCTTTCCTACCTTTTCTTGTCAGTGTGGCCAACCTAACAAACATATTAAATGCTTTTACTATCCCATTTATCTTTAACCCATATATGCACAAAATAACACTGGATGCGCTTATAAAATAAATATCTGTAGCGCAGGTAGCGCTAGATGTTTAAAACATTCCTGCAGCCCAGTTAATGTATAACAATTTCCCCTTCTTTAAACTTTAAGAAATTAGCACTTAAAAGCACATAGCAGTGAGTTCCTAAATGGGAGATCTCTAATAGTGCACGTCGTGCTATAAAGAAGAGACTAGGTGCTCCAAAAGGAAAGCAGAAAGCTGCTAGAGACTCTCTTTTGTTAGGAGAGGTGACTTAGAATCCTGCATTGGAGCAGACTGACTCCGTGGTTAGCTTTGGAGCAGAATGATGCTCCAAAGCACCCTGAATTGCCACACGACCATGAGAGAAGGATTGGAGCAGAATGATGCTCTGTTCAATGCAGAAATGCCGCATAGAGTGTAAAAAGCAAGGAATTAATTAAGCGTGCTCAAAGACACTACGGGCAAGTTGACAAAAAGCTCCACAGTGTCCCAGTATAAAGAAAGGAAAGGTTGCATAGTGGTGCAGCCCCAAAAATGTTGTAACGGGGGCTGCTTTGATCAAAATAATGGACAAAGTAAAAAAAAAAAAGGCCAAAATGGAATTGAAACCCGATGGCTAATGTTATTGGCTTTGGGTCAAAACTTCAAAAGTTCTAGGCACTCTGGATTAAGTATGGAATCAAATACAAACAAGCCCCTACTGAAGCAAAGTTATTACAACTAGGGCAGGGATAGAAAAGCTCAGAAAAATTATGGTATTTGAAACAGAAGAAATAAATACTTGTTGAAAAAATATCTTTCATGTAGGTTCCCTGGTCTCCTGTAATAGGCAGAGTAAAGAAGATAAAGAGTGCACCCTTATTCTTCTATTCTCTTAGCCAATTCAGGGATACCTATGTTATTAAAATTCAATAAAAAGGTATAGAGTGGTAATTACCTGTACAGGTCCTTCTATATGGCTGGCAGCCCAAGAAATGGCTGCTGTAATAGAAGCCTAGGAAGTGATGTCATTTCTAATGGGAGGAGCTTAAGGCCCTCAATATGAAAAACCCTATAATTAAGGCTATTATTGGTTCTATAGCCCAGATACTGATTATATGTGAATAGTAGGGTAAACTTTCTTGAAAATATAACTATATATCTTAATGTTTGAGGGTCCAACTAAGGTGTTACCCGACTAAGAAGGAGTATATGAGTTAATGAGGAATCACATGACTGTGATGTCCCCCTAGCTATTCTATATAAATTCACTACTAGGGGCTAAGTTTAGATAGGTAGGTCAGTAGTCGACTGACCACAGTGAGAGGAGGACTCGAGTGCGCAAGCTTACATACTGATTCAAAACTGTTGGATTGCAAAAGGAAGTTTCAGGAGTTCAAAAAAGAAAGTATTTCCTATATGCTGTGGTGTAAAGGACTAACACCCCTTTTCCTTCCTGTAAATATTTATTATTTTGTTTTATTATTTTGTGAAAAATAAATTGAAAAATGCAAATGTTGTGCTTTTTATGCACTTTGTTATTGCCTTAAGTGTCTTTTATTATAACCACGTTTCTACACTGGTGTCAGTGTGGGATATCCTGGTAGGTCGAGGCTGCCTGGGAGGAGCTACCAGGGGGTATTGCTACATAAATACCTTAACAGATGCAGAAAGGGGAAACGGCAGACCCAGGTGCATACCATCTGACATGGTCGGTGACAGAGAAGACTGGGATACAACTATTGCCAGGATTGGGTCCAGGAACGACACCCAAAATGAAGAAACCAGAGGATGAGAATTTCAAGGAAGAAGAGGAGGCACAGAAGCAAGAAACAGCAAAGATTACCCAAACATCGGCGGATCCAGGAGAATTGCTGAAACGGCGGTGCGGGTGACAGCTGGAGATGGAACACCAGAGGAAGGACGATCATTGACAAAGGGATGAAAACAGACATCTCCAAGAGGAGGAAAGAAGGTGACAAGATGAAAAATGGAATGATACAAAGAAGACTATACAGGCGATAACACAATGTCAGCCTGCTAGAAATGTACCTTGGGACATTAAATTAGCAACACTTAATGAACATGATGACATTGAGGCATACCTCGCCACTTTCGAGAGGACTGCCCAAACTTGTGGGTGGCCCCGTGACTAATGGGTAATATGAATGGTTTCCTGTTTATCAGGTAGAGCCCAATTGGTCTATAGCCAGCTGAGTGGTGCTGATGCCAATAACTATGACCGGTTAATAAAAGAGGTCCTGAGACTCTATGATATAAGTGTGGAAACCTGTCAGCAGTGTTTCCTGTCACAAAAGATGACCAGCAATGACAATTCGAGGGAGACCTATGCCCAGTTAAGAGAGTATTGTGGAAAATTGTTACAGCCAGTAATGAAGACTAAGCAAATAATGGACTTGATTATTATGGAGCAGTTTATCCAGTTGTTGCCCCTTGATATGTAGTTATGGGTGAAAGAACACAAGCCAGAGTCAGCTGAGGATACCATAAAACATGCAGATGATTACTTAGCAGCTCGACCCTCCAGACCTAGAGGACAACAATGTACCCCACCTCACCCTGTGGAGCCAGTAAGAACTGTTTATCCAAATTCATGTAAGAATAATTATGTCAGACAGGATAGAGGTGGAAGAATACCATATTCTGAACTGATTTGTCATGGTTGCCTGGGTAAAGGACATCTAGTGAGAAACTGCCCAAATGAACAGAGAACTGACATGGCTCATCTAGCTTTGGCCAATATTGGTTATGTTGCTACTGTGGGGATTAGAGAACAACAGACTTTGGGTTTACTTGATTCTGGGAGTATACAGACCCTAATAAGAGTGGATTTGGCCCGAGATAGTAATATAACCCACAATGATACAACAGTAATGTGTGTGCACGGGGATATCCATCAATACCACACAACAGTGGTTGAAATGGCTGTAAATAATGAGCAGCACTGTATAACTGCTGGCCTAGTACCCTGATTGCTGGTGCCAGTAATTACTGGCCAAGACGTTCCCCATTTTAACACACTGATGCAATCACAGCAGGCCTATCTAGAACCAGTGAGTGTAGTAACCAGTTCCCAGGCTATAAAAAAGCAACAACTAGATCAGGTGTTTCCCTTTGAATATCACTTTTTTGCACTTTGAAGAGCACTTTTTGAGAGAAAGGGAAATGGAAGAAGACAGGAAAAGAGAAGAGAGAAAAAAGAGTGAGTAGAACTTCATAAAATGGATATACATGGAGTAATACCAGGACTGCCTCAGAATGATATTAAAAAATAACGAAAGGCAGATGAGATATTACAACCATTTTTTCTACAGGTCAAGCAGGAAGAAAAACATGAACAGCCTCGAATTATATTGCAAAATGACATTTTGTACAGAGTTGCTACTGATTTAAATGTGAGACAATTAATGGTACCAAAGGTATATAGAGACAAGGTGATGCAGCTTGCCCATGATATTCCCATGGCCAGACATGAGGGGAGGGATTGAACTCTACAGAGATTACTGTCTGGGTTTTGCTGGCCAGGCATAGGGACAGTTCTGACCCAACATGATTCTAAGGGGGAACATCCAATACTGTATATTATTAGAAAGCTCCACGAAAGAGAGAGGAAATATTTGACCATATAAAAGGAGTGCTTGGCCATGAAATGGGCCATAGAAGCCTTCAAATATTATCTGTGGGGCAAAGACTTTGTAGTAGTAGCAGACCATAATAAGTTATGTTGGTTGAATCAAATAAAAGAAGACAACATGCAAATTATGAGGTGGTACCTGTCACTACAACCAAACAAGTATACAGTGAAACACCGTGCTGGGTCACATCATCAAAGTGTTGACTTTTTATCACACTATGATACTGAAAATTGAAAATTGAAATGTTCCATTAATTGTATATGAAATTAACTGAAAAAGTTTAAAGATCATTGTGCTAAAGCAACATTAACCACAGGGAAAAGAATGGGAATGAACAGTTGTATGATGTTTCTGTCATTTGAAAGTACTCTTCAAACTTTTATTAGGGTCCCTGAAGGGAACTTCTGGAAAGGGTGGGTGGAAGTTACAACCCTTCTAAGGGTGAAGGGATTAAGACAACAAAAGTATTGTGTTGCCTTCTTGTGTGGGGAAGTGTGTAAAAGGATGCCCCTGTTATGTATAGTTCAGTATATGTCCTTTAGCTAATGATGTGCATTCCCTCCTCCTTCTCTCACTCTCTCCTGTATACTTTCTTTTTATTTTTTTCCCCCTTCCTTTTCTTGTCCGGGTGGCCTACCTGACAAACATATTAATTGATTTTACAATCCCCTTTATTTTTAATCCATATATGCACAAAATAGCTTTGGATGCACTTATAAAATAAATATCTATAGCGCAGGTAGTGCTACTGTAGATGTTTAAAACATTCCTGCTGCCCAGTTAATGCATAAAAATTTCACCGTTTACACGTTAAGAAATTAGCACTTACAAGAGCATGGCAGTGAGCTCCCAAATGGGAGATATCTAATAACGCACATCGCATTGTAAAGAAGAGACTAGGCACTGCAAAAGGAAAGCAGGAAGCCGCTAGAGACTCTCTTTAGTTAAGAGAGGTGGCTTAAAATCCTGCATCAGAGCAGACTGACTCTGTGGTTAGCTTCAGAGCAGAATGATGCTTCAAAGCAGCCTGAATTGCCACATGACTGTAAGAGAAGGGTCAGAGCAGAGTGAGGCTCTGATCAATTCAGAAATTCCGCATGTAGCAGCAAAAGCAAGGAAATAATTTAGCAGGGTTTATTTTGTATGTTTGTAAATCCTATGCCAAGTAAAATACCATGTTTGATTTAGGCCTGCTTCCTTTGGTATCCTGTTAAAGACAGACTGATGAGGCTGGCAAGGGAGAGGTCATTTAATTAAAAGAGGCAGACAACTGAAATATTCTGGGTCTTCTCTCAAGAAGTGTCACAAAAATGGAAGGCTTTTGCAGGAGTTAAGTGCCATTTGTTTCAAGTTGGAGTACAGTACTGAATTTGAATTTTATTGAAAGGGAAAGAACCTTTAGACAAAATGCAGTTTTTAAAGGTGACTCAATCAAAATACAACACACACCAATTTACACATACCACAAATGACAGTATAAATATAACATGCACTATAAAATAGCTAAAATGCCTGTCTAAGGCATTACCCATCATAAAATCATTTAGGTTAATTTGAGGGGCATTTCTAAATAGCCTTAGAGACTTGCAGTGTGCATTTTGTAGAAGAATATTCCAAGTGTTCACTGATCTTCTTTTAAAATACATTGGTCCCAGTTTTTACAGCTTGGTATTTCTAGATTCAAGTTTTGTGTTGTTCCACTATAATATAAGTTGTAGCATCTAGGGTGGGATATTCAAAGGGGTTGTGCATGGTGCAACAGTGTTGCACCATGCTCAACCCACTGATGCCCCCCGGCATGATATTCAAAGGGGTAGGTTGCTCTGCGGAACCCCCGATGTGCCAGGGTGCACCAGTAATGTATGCGGCGCAAGTGCAGGGGGCATGTCCATGCATATGCGGCACATCCCGATATTCAGCCTGGGATGTGCAGCACATATGCAGGCACAAACCCGCCTTGCGCTGTGCAGTGGGGCACAAAGATGAACCTGTTAAAGCCAGGAACATGTTGGGGGATACCCACAGGTGGGCCCGCTGTATTGCTGGGCACAACACAGCAGCCGCCTGCTGTGGGTGGCTACCCGACCTCCCAGGACACAGTCCGGGCATCATGCCCCCCCCTCGCCCGATCACAGGCATAGTCATATCATATCCCTGGTGTTCTGGTGGACCCAATCCCCTGCCCGATCATGGGCATATGAATATAATAACCCTGGTGGTCCAGTGGACCTGATCCCCTGCCTGATCGTGGGCATATGAATATAATATCCCTGGTGGTCCAGTGGACCCAATCCCCTGCTTGATCATGGGCATATGAATATAATATCCCTGGTGGTCCAGTGAGCCCAATCCCCTGCCCGATCATGGGCATATGAATAAATAACCCTGGTGGTCTAGCGGTACCATCCTCCTCCCCCGCCCACTGAGTCCCACTACCCTGCACCCCCTGGTCAGTGGTGGGTGGCAGTTTCCTGCCCGGAAGCTGCCCGGCCGCCCATGGACTGACAGCGTACAGTACAGCTGTACACCTATTGGTCCACTGCGTGGGCCAATGGGCATGCAGACCGTACTGTACTACACAGTCATAAAATGTGAATGGTTCATTCACATATCAGGACTATGTAGTACAGTACAATATGCACACCCATTGGCCCACGCAGTGGATCAATAGGCGTACAGCCATATTGTATGCTCTCAGTCAGCGAGTGGCTGGGTGGCTTGCAGGTGGGGAGCTGCCACCCCCACTGACTGGGAGAGGTGCAGGGTGGTGGGGCTCAGTGGGCAGGTGGGGAGGTGGGTACTGCTGGACCACAAGGGTTATTTATTCATATGCCCATGATCGGGCAGGGGATTGGGTCCACTGGACCACCAGGGTTATTTATTTGGATGCTCGTGATCGAGCAGAGGATCGGGTCCACTGGCCTGCCAGGGATATTTTTTTCATATGCCCGTAATTGGGCAGGGGATCAGGTTCACTGGACAACCATGGATATTTGAAACATATGCCCATGATCGGGAGATGGAGTGTGTTGCCTGCCGAGGGGTGTTGGGGCGTCGGTCCCCGATGGCTGCAGCATGGCAGGGTGCTAGGTGCAAGTTGCTGGGGATTGGTGCACCGCATGCAAATGGGCCCATAATGACATGGAGATGGCCCCATTTGCACCTTGCATGCATAATGACCTCATTTGCATGCCCAGCGCTGAATATCATGGTTGATGCTCCTAGCACACCCGCACTTGCACTGGCGCATGCCCCTGTTAGCCATCTGCCACTTGCACTGGCGCAGAGTCACTGCACCGTGCATTGTGCTTGTTCCCCCAGTGCCATATTCAATGGTGCTGAGCCATGGCACAGCACCATTGAATATCACCTGGACTATGCCCTGGCTCAACCCAGTTGCGCTGTGCCCACGCTTGTGCCCCTGCCTGACGCAGTCTGAATATCTGGCCTCTAGACAGCAGCTTACTTAAATTGTTAGTGCTTTGGACATTTAAAATGTTCTACTCCAAATACTATCAAAGTAATTGATTCTAATGTTCAATAGAAAACAATTCAGTTTCAAGTATAGATCACAAAAGCGACAATCTCTATCTATGTTTGGCACAAATTGACAGATTCTGTTATGTGCAGCCCATATTCTCCCCATGTACTATCAGGTGTTTTACATAAATAGGCAGAAATTAAGTGATTTCATATCTTTTATTGGACCAAGAGATTACTGAAAAACCTTATGCTACTGACATCCAACAGAGCTCTTCTTCAGAAGAAAGTGCGTATTTAAGAAAGCTCACATTTTAAAAGCCCATAGAAAAAAACATTTAGAACAAGAATGTAACAGATTAGCCATTCGTCAAGAGATGAGGAAACATACCTGGGACTAATAAGTAAAAGGTCACAGAATGGAATGCTATGTAGTGACTACTCAGATAAAATCTCACTGAAGCCAAGTTAAAGAAAACGTGTGTGTGTGTGTGTGTGTGTGTGTGTGTGTGTGTGTGTGTGTGACAATTTGACTTACTAGTCTCAGGGATGTTTGCTTATCTCTGGCTGTATTTCTTGACTAATGGCTAATCTGTCAAACTCATGTTTTAAATGTTTTTTTTTTCCTCTGGGGTTTTAAAAAGTGAGCTTTGATCAATATAAGCCATTTCTTCTGAAAAAGACCTCTATTGTTGGTAGAAAGCTTAAGATTTTTTTGTAATCTCTGTTGGTCCAATAAACGGTATCAAATCACCTAGTTTGTGTGTTTTGTTGTGCAAGGATCAATATGGCAAATACCATTTTTGACAGAAATAGGCAGAACATAATTGATTAGGGAAAGTAACAAACTTTGGGACACTAACTTGCAAGCTTCCTGACTGAAATTACTTTTATTCTTATATAACAGTCCCAGACTTGCATGAATTTTCTTTAGGGTATGACTAATATGCTTGTCAAATGACAGTGTATTATCAAGGTAGACACCTAAATGCTTAAGAAAAGAGAATTGTTCCAGTTCCTCACCAGTGATAGTTGTATTGTTCAATTGATCACATTTTTGCATCTCCTATTACTACAAAATACCATAAATGTGGTATTTTTTTACATTTATAATTAGTTTTTATGAACCATTCCTGGACTCTTTCAAAATCTTCTTACAGTAGACTAGTTCCGTCCATAACAGATTTGCTCCTGGTTGCGAAGACTGCACCATCAGCATGAAGGATGACTTTGTGGTCCTGACAAGTAGAAGACAGATCATTAAGAGAAAGGCTGATGAGCACTGGTCCCTGTATGGACACCTGTGATACTCCAATATTAATGTTTTTTGGCAAAGAGACAGCATCATCTACTTCTACTTTTCACATGTGTTCATCAGGTAATTTTGAAACCATTGGGATACATTTCTCGCCAAGCCCAAATAATACATCCATTTGACAAGCAGATGGTACTGCACTAAGTCAAATGCTTTTGATTAATCAACATAGACTGATCCAGCCATATCCCCACTGTCCAAGGCATCAGCAAGAAAACCTGTGTACTCTAACAAAGCATATATAGTACTTCATTTTTTTTGCAAGAACCATGTTGTGCAGCTGTCAAAATGTCACACTCCTTGAATTTACGCCATTATTTGGTCATACACAAATCTTTCCAATACTTTGCACAGCAGGGAAATGACTGAGATCGGTCAATAGTTACCAGCAACTGAAACATCTCCATCTTTATATACTGAGACCACCACTGCTTGATTCCATAGCTCAGTTGTATCCTAAGAGCACAAATAAATATTTAACATTTCCCTAATGGGTACTGCCACTTCATCAATATCAATTTTCAAGAGCTTAATGTCCAGGTTATCACTTCCTACTCTTGTTTTGGTTTCATTTTATCCCAATATTTAAATATTTCTCTTTCAGAGACTTGCCTAAACTAAAATTTCCCAGTAACCTTGTCTTCCTGATCCACTCTATCATTATTATCGATAGGAGCATTTACTTGGGGTGTCGGTGAACTAAAAATATATTAATTTCATTAGCTACTGTATGGCAGCGGTATCATCTAGATTTCTCCTTCCACTTTGTACAACCTCAGGATTCATGTTTTTGTTCCTACCCAAAACTTGATTAATAACCTGCTGAACATTTGAGGATTATTAGTTTACACCCTGTGTTTGTACTGAACATAATCAACCATGACCTTACAAACTAAACATTTATACTTATTGCATAACTTTTTATAAAAAATTTTCAACTTTATCAAGCCCACTGCATCTTAATCTCACCCACATTTTGTCTCTGTGCCTCATTAATTGTTCAACTCACCTGATAAGCCAATTTAAAGACCTCCCTTTCTTCCTTTGATTCCTCACAGGTGCAAACTTAATATTGTACTGTACATACTTGCTTAAATTTAGTAATGGAATATTCTGAAGCCAAGTCCACTGAAGAGATATAATCCTTAAAGAACCAATCAATATCTCATAATACACATTTAAATGCATTCATTTTACTATTTGCAAATGTTTTCTGACAGTAACCATCTCTGGTTTAAACTTATTCATTTTTATATCTCCTTCATATAATATGAGTGAATTACCACTAAGATCATCTGGAAGAATGTCTATGTTTTATATTTTACAATCAGAGTACAATATGAGGTACCCAACTGTCTTCAGGGTCCCCCACAAAGGTACCCTGCAAAAGTTTCACATTTAAACTGATGATGAGGATTTTTTGGAAAAATAGTGGCTTAGCAGCACTGGGAGCAGGGCAAGGTGACATGATTCTCCTCTGTAGGACAGAGACAATCGGAACTGCTGAAATGGACACTATCCCAGTACCAGGAGAACATGATGAAGCCCTGATGAGGGGAGAGAGCAGATCACTGTCCCCAACCAGTTCATAGAAAATTTTAAAGAGGGGCAAGTAAAGAAGAAAAATGAAGACCTAAAGGAACAACATCTACTGAAGGACAAACAACCCCCTGTAGTGATAGTCAGGAGCTGGAATTCCAGCAATGACTCATTGGTCTTCTCTGAGGAATCCCTGCTTCTCACTGGGCAAAACAGTTTTGTGGTCCTACAACCATCACCAAGCAGATTGCCAGATTGCCCCCTCTTTCACTGGCAACTTCCATTATTCTGCCAACAGATCCATCACTTGTTTCTTATGCTGAGATATCTGTCCCCACCTCTCCCACATGACTATTTTTGGGGCCATGAAGAATCTTAGGCTGTAACATCACTACAGACCGCCAACACAGCTGTGTCTGAAGTCAGAAGAGAGTTACTGGACATAAAGCATGCTAGAGAAGGTTACAGGAGGGGGGAACAGGACTGCAGGGGAGGGGATGGGAGGTAGGGAAACAAGGATAGGTATAGGGGCAGGGGGGTCACATTCAGACCAGGAGAGGAAGAATAGTGGGTTGCAATTGATGTGGGGTGGCTATCTGGATGGAAATATTATTGAAGCTGGGGGGTCTGCCATTTGTCTCACTCTGAGGGGGCTGGAGGGAGAGGTACAGTGGCTAGAAAGTGAGTTAGAGAGGCTTGGGGAGGAAGGGAGATGGCTGGATCTGGATGGCCACCTCATTAAGGAACCAGGAGTACAGAAACAGTGGTAACAGGGAGTATAGGGAAAAGGGCAGAAAGCAATAGAAGCAGGAAGGAGGAATCTTGGGATAGCAAGTGGGAGAGGGGCTCAGTAGAAGTTCAGGATCAGGAAATAGGTTAGTTGTGCTGGCTTCATTGGTGGAGCACGAGGAAGGGTCTCTCAGGGGGCATGTGGAGGAAGGGGTAGTGGAAGACCAGTAAGGCAACAGTCAGACAGAAGATGGGGACAGGAATATGAGGAGTAAGAAGAGAAGGAATGGGGGAGAAAAGGAAGCAAGAGATACAAGGCATGGGGGGTGAAAGGAATGAAGGAACTCCCAATGAAGGAAGGAGGGGTGATGATACTGGGAGAGTACTGGGGTCAATCAAGATGAAGGGGGAATTGGGTAGGGGGCAGGAATGGGTAGATGAAAGGGAAGGACTGAGGGGGCAGACCAGCTGGAAAAAGCAGGGGGAATAGCAGAAGGGACAGATCAACCCATGATTAGGCAGAACAGGGTGGACATTCAAAATGGGAGTAAAGATAGTAGGATGGTGAGAGGGCCCAAATATGAGAAGGGGAAGGGTCCTAGTGTCAGGGGACTCTATCCTGAAAGGAGTCAGATGGGGAGCAAAGTGGGGCAGCATAGTTGAATATGGGTGGAATCAGTACCTGGATTGACAGCGGGGAGAGTGAGACAGTCAATCCTTAAGTATGCATGTCATGGCAGGGAGAAACTGCACATAGTGGTGCACATGGGTACAAATGACTTGGAGGGTAATATGGGCTTGTTGGTGTGAGAGAGAGGTTTGAGGAACTGGGGAATTTGTGTGAGGAGGCAGGAGATCAGTGGCATTCTTGGAAGTATTCCCAGTACCAAGAGCAAGCACAGTGAGAAATGTAAGGATAGCAGAGTTTAACACTTGGCTGGGGGAGTGGTGTCAAACCAAAGGGTATGAGCTAGAGGGAGGATAGGGGAACACCTGGGACAACAGTGACCTACTTGCAGAGGACAGGTTACATTTGAGTAACGAGGGGTGGGGGGTATTATAGCAAAGGCTAGGGGAATACATAGCAACTAAGGTGGATTTAAACTAGGTGCAGGGGGAGATGAGTGAGCAGTGGCACTGCAAAACTGCTGAAGAGGGGAGCTGAATGAACTTACCCCCCAAACTAATAGTAAAGGTACCAGGGAAGGGATGCAGGGGGGTTAAGGGTAGGGAAAATCGGGCTAGGGAAGGGAACAAATTGGAGAGTGGTCACATTGAATGCATGAAGCCTGTGGAACAAATTAGCTTACTTACAGGTTCTCTTGGTAGCAGGGGTGGTGGACATTGCGGCCATCATGGAGACTTGAGCCTCTCAATACCAAGACTGGGATCTGATAATCCCAGGGTATAGGATATACAGAAAGGATAGGAGTAAGGGGAAAGAGGGGGTGGCAATCTATGTAAGTTAGGGGATAAGGTGTGCAAGGAAGGAAGCAGAAGAGGGTCAGACAGAGACTTCATGGACACAGTGTTAGGACTCGAAAAGTAGTACACTGAGGATGGGGTAGAGTACAGGCCACCAGCTGAAGCGAATGACCTGGACAGGGAGTTGGCACAGCAAATTAGAAGGGTCTGTGGGAAGGAGAACATTGTGACAGTGGGGACTTCAATCTACCAGAGGTACATTTGAGCACCCCAGTCACCTCGTGCAAGGGAGTAAGTCCTCCTACAGGCATTCCAGGACAGCTTCCTGATGCAGAGGGTCCATGAGCTGACTCATCTGGAAAAAAAATCTGGACCTAGAACTGTCAAACAGGAAGGCTGTAAGGAATCTAAGGGTGGATGACCCACTGGCTGGGAGTGATCACCACTCGGTGTGGTTCACACTCAACGTGGGCAGGGAAGCTGGAGGTATAGCAACCAGGGTTGTTGACTTCAGGTGGGCTGACTTTAACAAGATGGGGGAAATTTTGGAGAGGCATCTGGTGGGAATTCATCCACACTTGGATGCAAGCCAAAAATGAGAAATTATACAGCAAGGGCTGGTAGAAGCTACTGGGTCTTGTTCCAATACACAAAGAAAGAAGTGAAGGGAAAAGAAACCTAGCTGGTTGAATCAGAAGGTCATAGAAGAGGTGAGGACTAAGAAAACAGTATTTTAGAGGTTCAAGAAATCCATGAGTTCGGAGGACAGGGAAGTGCATATGAAGAAGCCCAAAGAGTTTATCAAACAAGTCAGGGCTACAAGGCATCAAGAGAGCTAAGACTGGCACAGGGCATCAAGGATGGGGAAAAGGACCTCTTCAGATACATAAGGAAGAGCAGGAGCTGCAAGGACCAGATCATAAGGATTAAGAAGGTTTGGGGGAGGGTTGAGAAAAGGGAGGAACAGGCAGAAGCACTAAATGAGCACTTCTGTTCTGTGTTCATAAAGGAGTGGGGAGGGAAGCTATCTCAGATGATGTGGAAGGTGAGCAGGGGGAGGGGGGACAGATGAAGTAATTACACAGGGCAGGGTGCTGGAGGAACTGAAGGCACTGAGGGTGGACTAGACACCATGGCCAGATGGCATTCACCCCAGGGTGCTTAAAGAGCTGGCAGAAGTCTTGCCGGGGCTGCTGTCAGATCTGTTCACTACCTCCCTGAAAACAGATTGCTTATAACAAGACTGGATGGTGCCCATCCACAAAAGTGGCCTAAAGGATGAACCAGGAAATTACAGACCAGTAAGCCTCACATCCATTGTAGGGAAACTAATGGAGACAATTCTGAAAGAGAGGCTGGTGACATTTTTGGGAAGACAATGGTCTCCAGGATGGTCAGTAGCATGGGTTTGTCTTGGGTAGATTCTGCCAGACCAACCTAGTTGAGTATTATAACTGAGTAACAAGGGAACGGGACAAGGGCCATGCAGTAGATGTCCTGTATTTAGACATCAGCAAGGCCTTTGATTCAGTGCCAGATGGGAGGCTGTGGAGAAATCTGGAATATTTGGGGGCAGGAACAAAGATGGTGACCTGGATCATGAATTGGCTAAAGGAGAGGCAACAATGGGTGGTGGTGGGGGGACTCTCATCCCTTAGGGCTGTGATGGGTGGGGTCCCACAGGGCTCAGTACCAGGCCCTGTGCTGTTTGAGATATCCATAGCTGATATCTCACATGGGATCAGAAATAATATCAGTCTGTTTGCAGATGAGACCAAGATTGGAGCAATGGTGGATGACTTCATAGGGTGGCAGGACGACCTGATTAAACTGGATGAGTGGTGGGGGAAACATGGCAGTTGTGGTTCAATGCCAAGAAGTGCAAGCTACTGCTCTTCAGAGCAAGAAACCTAAGGAAGAGCTACCAGTTGGGAGGGGTTCAATTGGGCACCGCCAAGGAGAAAAAGGAATTAGGGGTGCTTATAACAGGGAACATGACCAACTCAGCTCAGTGCAGGAAGGTGTCAGCAAAAGCTGACAGGATGCTGGGGTGCACTGCAAGTGGAATCTCTTCCAAAAGTAGAGAAGTAATCCTACATGTGAACAGGTCACACCTGATGTATTGGGTGCAGTACTGGTGCCCATACCTGAAGAAGGATGTCAGATTACTGGAGGGGTTGCAGTGCAGGGCAACAAAGATGATCCAGGGATTGGAGGGCAAACCCTATGAGGAAAGGCTGAGTGAGTTAAATATGTATTCCCACGTGGAGAGGAGGGATGGGGGATATGACTGAAACCTTTTGGTACTTGAAGGAGATAAACAAGACTAGTGCAGATGGTATTTTTCAGTTGTGTAGGGGGATACGAGAGGGCATGGCCTCAGATTGGAGGAGGGAAGATACAGGAGAGATGAGGAGAGATTTTTCATGGAGAGGGTGGTAGCTAAGTGGAACACTCTGACTGAGGAGGTGGCATCCTGTAAGATGATGGGCAGTTTTAAGAGTGGGTGGAACAGGGTGAGGAGGTGGCTATGAGGATGGGAGGGGAGGGGAGGCAGCTGCAGTGTGAGGGGGCTAGCTGCACAATTGAGCAGACTTGATAGACCACAAGGCCTGTTTCTGCTGGCAGATTCATAAGCTCATTTGTTCATAAGGCTTACCAAGGACTTAAGTACATATCTTAGTAACTTTGTTCATTATTCGTTGCTCTTTGATGCTCTGTAGTGAGGGGCTTTAACTAAATATTATGAGCCTAGTGTGATGGGATCAGGGAATAGGGGCAAGGCTCAGACATAATGGGTTGTTGTTGCATTACTTGCAGAAGGGAAGTTAGAAGTCATTAGGACTTACTACATGTATTAGGGTTTAGTTAGCTAGCCTCCCTTGCTATTCCACCACTGAAGCCTGGTGGTCCACAGATGAGAGAAAGTGATAGGTCCTGGATTGCTCTCTCAGGCTGAGGCTGGTAAGGGCTTAATATTACCAGGTGTTGCACATGTGGTGACATCCCTCCTATGATTGCTCCCATATGTCCATAAAGGTTTAACTTGGCTGGGGTTCGGTAATACTCACTGGCAGAGATTAGACACACAATTACTCCAATTGTAGTGAGGATGGGAAACCAGGGATAAGGTGGAGGGAGGAAGCACTGGTGTAGTGCTTCAAATATTGCTTCTATGGGCAGAGATGGATGGACATTTGCTTGGGTATTAGTCATGCCTTTGTGTCTTTCTATACACAATGATAGAATGCCTCAGCCAACGTTTGGGATGCTTTATGCATTTAGCACATGACCATACTGAGAGTAGTGGATCCCCAGCTAACAGCTATACTAAATGTTCTGTGCAGTTGAGAAGTGATCAGCAAAATCCCAATAAGTTAGTGTTTTTCTGTCTCTAACATGGGTAATACTGACATTGATGCAAGACAGATGCTCTAGTGGAGGAAGCAATTGTGATCTTCCCTGGTGGGCCTTGTACCAGAGTCCTACATGGACATGAGAGAATTCAGTGGTTAGGACAGTGTAAACTAAAAAAAATCGGTGGCAATGGGGGAATTTTACCATCTCATACATCTTTGTTCCTTCCACATTAGGGGGCTCTTCACTGACCTTTGCATGAATATTGCCTCACCACAAAAGTCCCAATACAGGGAAGGCTGAGGAGAAGCAAACCCAATGATGGCTACATTTGGAATGTTTATAGACTTTAAAAAGGAGGCTGTATGTGTCAATTTTTGTTATTTATTGTTTAAATGGGAAGTCAGCACAAAGGTCCCCCTCTCACGTGTGGGGCTGGTCCTAATGTGCACTTTGTGTGGAAAAACATTTTGGTTTATTTTGTTTTTACTGTAGTGTAGAAGATTGTATCAGTCTAATTGTGTTAACTTCTAGGCTGACATCTTCTGTTACTACAAATCCCAGAATCCTCTGCAGCTGACATTAGAGCAATAGACAGCAGTGGGAGATTAAATAGCCTGCACTGCATGTTAGCATTTATATAAGCTTGGATTTTTTGTTTGCTGGTCCTGCTCCTTACTGGGCTACTACAGTTACAGAGGACTGTACTTAGCCTCTGGAGAAAAGCAGAACTGGAAAACATTTGATCAGATATTATAAAATCTCTGATGTGCATTGCAGGCTATTGAATGTCCCAATGATGCCTACTACTCAGATGTCAGTTGCAAGTGATTCTATGCATTGTAGTAATGGAAAATGTCAGCCTAGAAGTAAACAAAATTAATCTGATACAATCTAGTATACTACAGTAAACAATAAGTAAACTAAAATGTTCTTGCAGACAAAAGTACACATTGGGACCAGCCCCATACTGGAGTATTGGGCCTTTTATGTTAATTCTTCCCTTTTAAAAAATGTCCATCATATAAGGTGCCAACAATTGCAAAGAAACTTCAGTTCTTAAAGTCATATTTAATGGGTCTTTGTGAAAACCATGTAATTTAATGATACTTTAGTGGAAACAATATCCATGAATTGTGTCCACTTATACACCTGACCTGTCAGGTTGGAGAAAGAAAAAGCTGTTGAGAGTACTAGTAAGGTTAGATTCATATAGAACTCCATTGTAAAAGTAGAATGAGAGTTGAAAGGGCATTGCATACAGGAATTGTATGCTAATGCAGGTAAAGCAATTTGCCGGTCTGCACAACAGCTCAAATGAGTGTGATCTATAACTAAGCCCTGTATGAAGGAGTAGCTGACTGTTGTGTACGTTGTGACAGGGAGTACTGCATAACCAGTCATATGGGTGACTCAAATTGAGCAACTCAGTTTTGAGTGATTCAGTTTGAGTGCCCATTATGTGAGCTACCCTGAAAGGGTAGTGAGGCACAGTCATAGCACAGATCAAGGGGAAGAATGGTGAGTATGCAGGAGGGCGAATGGAAGAGGAGGTGGGATAATGGCGGAGGTGTGTGTTAATTAGTGTAGCGAGGTGTAGCCGAGCTGGCCATGTGGTGTGGTAGTGAGGGTGGCTGACTGCAGTGCAGAAGGTTCAGGGCTGGGTAGAGGTATAGTTTTTTTTATAGTGTGTGTGGGACTTTAACTTTATTTTTTTGAGTTTCTCCCCTTCCCCAACATGCGCTGTCCTGGAGTTCAGAATCTAAATTAAGGGTCGTGTGGAGGGCGAATTCCCTTGCAATGGTTGCAGGGGGCACAGCCCCCTGCATAGGTATATTAGTCTGTTTGTGTCACTGTTTCTGCCCTCGCTGAGGAGTGTACATCACCGTTTTTCTTTTTGGCAATGAACACTTGCTGTAGCAGCTATTGCTATTTACCGATCGCTGTTATGACATGGAACCAGAAGACTGTTCATGATATAGGAACATAAGGAAGCCAATTACTGAATTAAAGAGGTTCATAAGGAAAAATATGCCAAGCGTGATTTTCTCTGAGGGTCTTATGGTTCTGAGGCCTCTGATGAATGATTGTAGCATCAAATAGGCAAGTTAACTGTTGTTAAGATTCTGTTGAAAGAGGAAGGATCTTCTTTTTTTTGACAAGTTAGAGGTTGTTCTGGGGCAAAGAATGCCTGTGTGCTCATTCTATGCTGCAGTTGTACCAAGAGGTAATGAATACTGGTGTTGTTTAGGGACATGAAGTCTGGAGGATTAAAGCTAACAGATAGGGGTTAGGGAGGCAACTGGTGGTACAAGAGTTAGATACTTGTGTTCAGAACTAAATAGACAGCTGAGCGGGATAGAACATGAATGGCAAACCCTCATTTGCAACAATGAGTAATAGACAGACAATAGTTTCAACAGGAATGCAGGTTATATAAGAATCACATCCCATAAAAGTGACTTTTTTGAGAACCTGTTGTATATGCAACTCTGGGACTTAGAGGCACCACGTTAGATGTAGTGGAGGAATAAAATGTCTGGGGCACCAAGAAAGAGGAATTCTGACTATTCCAACAGGATATGTTTGGTAGGGAAAGGAAGAAATTACTCTCCTTGTTAAGGAAATGTGTCACTAAGTGAATATATTTTTAAGGAAGTGTGTCACTGTAAAGAACAAATAGGATGTTATGGGGACCAGCAACTCCATTGAGTCTATCTAGTTAAGCTAAGAGAACAAAATGAAGGCAGACAAAATAGTCACCTGAGAAGGAACTACAAGATTGCAAACAGCTCTGTGCAGCTTTTTAAATGACACAGTGATAAAGTATGTGCTTTGTGAATGTTAAATGCCACACATGGGATTCTTGAAGCTTTGCATGTCATGCCACAATAATTATTTGAGCAAGTGTTGACAATACTAATTTCTGTTTTTTTCACTGTAAATTAATAACTACTAAGCACATGTTTCCAGTTTTGTTAGATTTTATTTTATTTATTCAAAAGTTTCACCAGGAAGGCATACTGAACTGAATAGCTCATTTCTAGATGCATCCTGTGTCACTGTAAAGAACAAATAGGATATCATGGGGACCACCAACTCCTTTGAGTCTGTTTAGTTAAGCTAAGAGAATAAAATGAAGGCAGACAAAATAGTCACCTAAGAAGGAACTACAAGACTACAAACAGCTCTGTGCAGCTTTTTAAATGATGCAGTGATAAAGTATGTGCTTTGTGAATGTTAAATGACACATGTGGGATTCTCGAAGCTTTGCACGTTACACCACAATAAGTATTTGAAAAAGTGTTGACAATAATAATTTTTTTTATTTCCACTGTAAATGAATAACTTCTAAACACAATTTTCCAGCTTTGTTAGATTCTATTTTATTTATTCAGACCTTTCACCAGGAAGGCAAACTGAGCCGAATAGCTCATTTCCAGTTGCATTCAGGGGGAAGGGAGCTGGAGTTGAAAAAGTAAAATAACACATGGATGCAATTTTGAATACATTAATTACAATGGCAGTGTACATTGGAGGCAGCTAACAGTAGTCAGAACAAGAAATACAGTGTGTCAAGTGCCATCAAAAGTCTGTGCAAAATTACAGGTAGGAGTATTTACAACATATTTTTACAGATAGTATTTCGAAGAGGTATTCAGATAAAATGAGCAGAGGAGGCAGAACAAAGTGAAAAGGGAAATAGGGAGAATGGTGTGCAATAGTGCTGTGTTGGGCAGTCAACTGAACCTATATAAGAAGAGGCCAAATTGTGGGACTAAAGAGTTAAGGGGAAAGAGGAGTTATTGTTAGGTGGGAGGGTCACTAAGTTATTGACAAAAGCAGGAGGGGGTTGTGTAGTCATGAAAGAGGGAGCAGAGTGATTTTAATGAGGTGGCATTGGTGATGGGGAAGGGAGGGCATTCTGCAGTTTAGGACACAAAATTAGTATATCAGAATACACTGGAATTAGGCATAAATGAAAAATGGCAGAATATACCTGAAAGGGCAGAGAAGTTGGAAACATCCAACATCTGAAAAAAAAGTTTCACAAAATGTCAGAAATAAACACACAGTGAAATTTTGAGCCCTAGCAAATTAAACATTTCTAAACCAAATATTTCCATATTTAGTGAACTGTATTACCTTTAAAACAGATATGCATGCTATGTTCACATATTTAACTCCAAAGATAACCAAGTTATAAGCAGATGAATGTTTTCACAAAATGTTCCCAAAAAATAAAATTCCAGAACTGAGCTCATATATGTTTAAAACAAATCATCTAAATGCATGATATTGTGTATGTCTTTGGAGCATATATCAGCAAGTAATAATGCTATACTTCAGGTCTGCAGTGCAATAGATTGTGGTATGGCTAAATAAATGCATTTTTACAACTCCTTGAAATTCCATGAAATTTCATAGAATTCTATGTATTTGGATTTTTTTAATTCCACACAGCTCTATAATATAATGAAAATGATCATTCTGCCAAGGATATTATTTCTTTTTCAAACCTTTCACATAAAATAGAAAGAACATTCTTTAAACAATGGGAAAAAAATTCTTTGCCAATCACTTGAACAATTCCTGCTCACCAATTTTCAAATAAATACATTCAACAGGAAGAATAAGTCGAAATACTGTATATATTGTTTTTTAGAAAGTGCTTGGTTCTACCCTACCAAACCTGTATTTGTATTACTTGGCTGTTCAGTTGAAACAGACATATGCATGGTTCCTCTCCCAGGAACCACCCATTAATATTTAGAAATACAAATTTGCTCAGCCCATAGAAGTATTTTAAAAACTTCCTCTTTACTAATACTCACAATAACTGACATCACAGTTTTTCTGCTTCCTTTCATAGCATGACAGTTTATTGCTGGTAAGTGACAAAGACTTCGACTGGCCATCAGATAAAAATATCAGAATCCTCCTCTATGCAAAACAATTGCAACATTCAAACTTCCTGGGATAATCCCACCTTTTGGTTCTGGGCATCAAGAAGAATGCAACTCAAAGAGTTCTACATCAATTACCTTTTTGTTTCCTACAAATGAACCCCAGAACAAATGCCTTGAGGTATGGGTTATCTCTCAGGATATTGGCTGTATAGCCAAATTGTAAAGAAAACACAATTGCACGTACCCCAGTAATGCAAAGGATGTGTCTACTGTTCTTAGCCTTTGCTGTTTGCACTGTGAGGCCTACTGGCACCATGCAATTCTGCTTAAAGTTGAGCCAGTCCAAATTCTCTCATGGGTATTTGCATGTTTCCCATTATGTTTTGCATTATTCGGGTATGTGCAATTGCGTTTCCTTTTTGTTTCATGCTCAACTTTAATAGCTGTTTATAACCTTGCCCCTAATATTCAATCAATCAAAGTTTACTGTTTGGCTTCAAGTCATTATAAAAATTACAATAAAAAATAGATTAATTATTCCTAGTCCACTTCTGTGCATTAAAACATTTACAACTTTTGAATAATGAACTATAATATGCACATACTGTATATTAGGGAAACTTTGGAGGAGATTAGGAAGAGGAAGTCCTTAGATGATCCTGCATGAAGTGAGTATGAAACAGAACTCCTCCAGGTTTGATTCTGGTCATCTACACCTCCATCTGAGTTACTGTAGCTCATAATCCCAAAAAGTTTCAAAAATAAAAAGAATAAGGAAAAATTGCAAAAGTCTGAAAATAGGTGGTAATTTTTGGAACAAAGATCCTCTTAGGCATAAAGGGTAATTTTCCATCTATATTCCTTCTTTTAGTTTATGATTACAAAAAAACAGTAAGAGAAACTTTTCCAAGTAGGTGTATTAGCTATTAGTTATTCCAGTTTACATCAAGGATGCATTTATTGAAAAAGACTATGCAAAAATGTAGAGAGACAATACAGTACTGTTGTATTGGTAAAGGTAAACAAAACATTTACTGCATGATCAGGAGAAAGGCAAAGATTAGCCTATATTGGAACAATCCACAACTCTCTTCCAGTATGATATAAAGAGCATATAAGCAATACATGTTTTAAATTGTTGCACACTCCCATCCCAAGTTTATAGTACTCCGAAGTTATACCTTGCCTGTTTTGCTTAAAATATATATAATTTGCATTGTATAATTCCATCCTATATCTAGTTATCCCATTTCAATTACATGGATTTGATAAGTAGGATAAATAAAATTCCAGTTCATGCTGACCCTTGATGGTCCTATACCATTTGTACAATTTCAAACTTGCAATTTTGGACAATGCCTGGTTTGCTGCAATATCCCTTTTCTTAACTTTCACTTCCGCTATATCTTCAACCTAGGTCTTATATAAATCTCATGCAGTAGACTACCCAGTCCCATTGGAAGCAAACATTCTCTGATAACTTTAATATCAGAGAATATAAAGCCCAGTTGTGTCTAATTAATTTGTTCTTCCTGACATTGTCTGGGCAACTGCTCTTCATACAAGAGGAAGAGATCCAGGGTAAATATTAGGCATCTCTCTCTTGTTAAAGATGACAGAGATAATTGACCTTAAAGATGACAGAGAGAACTGACCCAACTCTTCTATTATAATTTCTACAGGAACTGAACTTGGGACAAAAACAATATAAAGTAATATTTTATTTAAGATAATTTCCTGGTATGCAATATTTGGGGAATCGCAAATGTCATCTGCATATAAAATTGCCATATTGACTTTTGCATTTAATATTGTAAGAATTCCATTGACTTGCCATTTCCCAATTTATAATTAAACTTCTTTAATGCATTAAAAGCATTTTTAATTTGCCCCTTGTATTATTTAGGCTACCTCTAGATCAGAAATTATATTAGGACACCATTAATTGGTCAAAGCCCCTGAGAATGCCACAAGCCCCTGATGTGCTGATCACATAGTGCAAGGGGCATGTGGCATTCTCCCATCTAGTGACTGGGATTTTAGCTCCTGTGCTCCAAGTACCTCAAGCTAGACCAGCTCCTCCTGCTCTAGTTCATGGCATTCAGCAGATCGTTCTAATGAGATTTGTACCAGATATTTGGCACAAGCTGCAGTAAAAGAGTGGTACTGTTGCAACTCTTGCCTGATATACTAAAATCAGGTGTAGTTGCAGCAAAGGTGTTTGGTACTGCTGTGCCAGAAAAACAGGTTTTATGCAAGGCTTGATGCAAGCTGTGCATTACCGTTTGAAAATCCAGCTAATAGCCTGAAATTTTATTAGTGTAGTCAGTAGCATCTAAGGAGTTATTGGAAAAAAATGTATAACCTAATATGAGTAAGTAAGCAAACTCTTTTTCCTGGGCAATTTGAGGTGTGGCAAAAGGACTTACAGTAGGTTGACAACTCAAGGACAATTGCTGGCCCTCCATATTACCAATAACTTCTGAGTTAACAAAAAATATAAAAGTACGTCAAAACCAATTAAGGCCCTTTACTGACCATACTATACTCTGGCCAAACATAATAAATATAACTCTGTTATATCAGATTCTGCAGATGTGATAGATATCTATTAAATGAGTGTGATATCCTGTTTATTGCTTTTAATAAATGCAACTGAAATGAAAGGAATGTCTCAATCAAAAATGTTCCCTTTTACATATGGTTTGCACCTACTGTACCCTTCATTGACTGATTAGGTTAAGAAAAATTACTTAATGAGTGATTGGGATGGATTTCACTTTTTTTTTGGGACTCCTCAGTTAGGAACAAAATTCCAATGATAATTGCTTAGTTAATACTCATAAGCTAATTATTTAACACTGAGAAAACCAATCACCACTATCTCATAAACAGTGGTTAAACATCTTATAAGGTTGCTCAAACTGCAAAGTAATTATTTATCAGGTCATCTCACTTGTGCAGTAATAGTGCTACCACTTGTGATGCCGATGACCTGGGTTGAGGAATGAGACTGAAGTGCTGGAAGGATGACGGGAGAAAGGATGATAGAGAATCCAAAAAAACAACCTCACCTTCTCAGGGATGGAGGGACATGAGATTCAGCAACATGCTGCCTCCTGTCAATAGTTAGGAGGCACTGAGCCTGAGGATTATGATTCAACAGGGATTGGTGGGATGTGGTGGGTGTTGGAGGTTGGAGTATCATGCGTGGGAGTGTGTGTGATACTTCATGATATCATTGCACATCTGCTCCCTTCAGAAGCAACACAGAAAATGGAAAATGTGCCACTGACTGGGTATTTAAATTCCCCTGCCTGCCCACCACATCCAACTTTGGACTCTGTCTTGTTGGACACTGAGGTTCCAGCCTTCACCTCTGCCTGCAGTTTACAGGATTGTATAGGGGAGTCACCAGAAGACAAGAATGCCACCGTGCCTCAAGAGGTAAGTCAAGGGACCAAGCTTGAAGATTAGATGTGTTCAGACCAAGGGATAAGGGCTGCAGGTGGGGGTGGGGCTCTCAGAAGGATGTGGCATGGGCCCAGGAGTGAAGTAGAAGGAGATCCTGGCCAATAGAAAAAAAAGGAAAGAATTATCCAATTGAGGAAGAAATACATAAGGTCATAAGAACTGGGTTTGTAAAATATTTTGTGGGGCCTGGGTTTCAGGGGTCAAAGCCCCCCCACCAGCAGGAGTCTATGGGAACAGAGTGCCCTGCACAGTAACATGGGGGTCTTGGGATTAAGTTCCTGGCCTCAGGTATGAGAAAAAAATTTGAAAGTACACATTATAATCAGCAATGGACATCAGGTGCAACGGGCAATAAGAAACACATCAGAATAGACAGTTAGTCTAGCAGTCGAATGAAAACATAATACAGGGTCAAAATATCCTCTCCTATAAACTCAAAGAGCCAGCGTACACAACACAGGCAGATAGGCAAATACACATTTTTAAGTTGCCAGCAGTAACTTTTTAAATAGGGTCTGGTGGAACAGTGCATATGCGCTTTGCCGGCCTGCAAATCACAGTGAATTCAACTGCACTGGGCCACAGCCCCAAATAAGTACTACTGTATACAGAAGTGTGTGAGACAACCTATAACTGGTGAATGTGTGCATTACTGGACCACCCCTGGGACTCCGCTATTAGTATAGCACTGGAGCTACGCTACTTTGGCCCCTTACAGCACTGCATGCTCTACATCATGGCAGGCTGTTTGTTATTTTTGCTGTAGTTTGAGTTGTTGGGGGACTTCACTCCCTCATACCCCCAATGTGTTGGGGGCAGAGCATTCCAGCACAAATAAACTGATAAACTTCAGTTACAGTACACTGTACTCTATGTCAGACTATCATTTTTTTACCTGTTTATTTAAGTAGGGGCTTCCCCCCACCCCTTGTTAAAAAAACAGCAGACAGCGCATATGGAAATTGAAGCCAGAACTGATAGTTTTAGAAAGAGTGGTGGTGCACTAGTCAAATGAACAAAAAATGCCAAATGACAACTGTGAAGACCTTGAAAATAGGTTATGAAGAAATAATATGCATATCCATGGGGTTCCGGAAGATGAGGAAGGGAGAGATATGCTCACATTTCTGGACACTTTGCTCAGAGATGTTCTCCAACTTGACCCCTCTACTAAAATTGAAATTGAGAGAGCTCATAGGGACTGCACTCCAAAGCCACAGCAGGCCAACCAGAGGCCACACTCTGTAGTGCTCAGGCTGCTGAACTATGCTGTGAAACAGCAGCTACAGACACAAGCGTGGGTAATGAGAGATGTCCAATACAAGCGAAGGCGTCTGTATTTCGATAATGATTACTCTCCACAGATAGCAGCTAGAAGGAGAGCGTTTGCACCACTTATTAGAATTTTAAAACAGCAGCAATTGAAGTTCTTTACACCTTATCCTGCAAAACTCACCATCATGTTCCCAGATGGCCTGTAGACATTTGAAACTCCAGATGAAGCAGCAAAGCTATGCAAATCAAGAACATTGCAGTGACCCAAATGTTTACATCGGACGTGCAGGACCCAGAGCTGCAAATTCGAGGGACTCTTTGGGATAAGGCACAGGCAGCACAGCCCAGAAAAAGGCAAAGTCTTTCAACATTACAAGATGTAAAAAAAACTATTCCACAAGTTTCAGTGCACTGCTCCAGATTGACTCTTCGAATTAAAGACACTGGTAACTAAGTCTATCCTAGAGGAGAGCTGTTGGCTATTCTTGAACTTGGGGACTCTTGAGAAGAAGTGGACTGACCTGGGGGGAATGTGGGGAAATGCAATAGATGTTGAGGTCACAATAATGTTTTATTTCATATACCTTGTTCAGAACAGGTTTGTAAAGCTTACGGGGGATGAAAGGGGATAGAGAGTGCTTGTCCACTGAGACTTTTAAAGCCTCTTTGAAGATGTATTTATTTACTCTGGCTTTCGGAGACAGTGCTTAGTTTATTTCTGCTGTGTTTTTATTTTTATATAATATGTTTTTATTAATTGAATGTTTATTGTTTTGTCTATGATGTATTCGTGCTTTGATTTTTGAAAAGCACGCTATAAATAAATATTGATTGATTGATTGATTGATAGATAAATGAAACAACTGAAACAGCAAAGTAAGGGTTGAGGTAATATAAAACCCTCCTTCCTCTGTGTTCATCTCTCTCCCCAACTCCGACAAGCACGCTTCGATATTTAATATTAAACTCCGTTTCCTTTCAGGAAGTCTCTCAATTATTCGGGGCCCGGGGGGATAAAAATACAGGGAGCATAACCCCATATTTGAGGAGTAGAATAACATGCCTCACTCTAGGTGGCAACTAGGTGATGGCAATGTGCAGATGCCCTGTACGCAGCATTCAGAGCAAAGACAACCTCACGGCGCAGGGCTGGATATGCTGATCACAAGCATTGTGACACTGTTGTATTTTCATGGCGCTGGGGGCCCATGTTGGATTCGTGAGCTACCCCCACAGGGAAACAACATTCCTTCCCTCATAGGAGGGAGTACAGATCCCTCCCTACAGTACCTTGGGAGCCATTATCCTGTTTAACAGTTTTTGCTGTATATAGTTGGTAATACTGGTGTGGGCATGGGAGATTTGGTAATAGGTGGAGCACACTGAAATTATCTTCATATTGTTACCATGCTGAGATGGCTTAGTTACCTTTTTTATTCTGGTCATTTATATGGCTTCATCTACCTCACCAAATGTTCAGGACTATAGAACCAGCACACTTAGTAGTCAGCAAGTATTATTTTCAGCTGACAGTTTTGTTTGTAATGTTAATGGCTGTAAGTTGTCAAAATGCCATGTCTTATGTGCATGCAATACTATTTGAATTGTCAAACTTATTGGAAAAAATAAGCATCGAGGATCTAGTGGTACAAGGAATTGAGGCATTGGTACAAGGAATTGAGGCATTGCTACAAATATTTATGCACTTTGTGAATTTTTCAAATGTGTGGAGGGCTGCTGAAAGCAAACAACACAGATTGGAGAAAGGAGGAGGAATTTCTAGAATTTCAGGTTTACATTATCATATAGCTAAGATTTTATGTAGTCAACATGGTTAAATCGTCTTTACTTTTATCACTAAATATTAATGGGATTCATAGTCCTGTTAAACGGTCTCGATTGTTACATTTTATTAAGAGGGATAATCCAGAAATTAATTTCTTGCTAGAAATTCACTTGTCAGCCTCAGAACATGAAAAATTCACAAGGATGGGATTTCCCACAGTAATAGCCTCTTCACATAGTTCAGGTCGTCGAAAGGGAGTGGCTATCCTAATTAGGAGGGGGTACCTTTTGACAGGCAAGATGTAGTTTTTGACCAAGAAGGAAGGTATGCCATTGCCACTGGCAAATTATATGGATGCCCAGTAACCCTGGCTTCTGTGTATTTCCCACCAGAGACAACAAAGAATTTAGTGCAGAAATTTTTTTTTCCAGCTACTGGGGGTCATCCATGGACAGCTCCTGATGGGATGGTGACTTAAATACCACCCTGAATCCTGCAAAGGATGTTTCAGTTCACTTTCCTCACAGAACTAATCCTCTCCAAAAATATCTAAAAGGAACACTTGCTTCCTTGGGCATAGTAGATGTCTGGTGCCACTGTTTCCCATCCCAAACAGAGTACACCTATATGGCCCCGGGGACAGGGGTGGCATCAAGACTTGGTTATATATTCATGACTACAGAGCATTTAGAGACATTAAAATATGTCTGGCATGGAGTGACTCTTTTGTCAGACCATGCTCCAATATATACAAAATTTGAACTACGAGGTGGACATGAGGCATCATTTTGGCGCCTCAACCTGATCCACCTGAGAGACCCAGGGTTCTGTCAGCTAGTCAAAGATGGGGCCCCCTTTATCTTCTTTCTACTCTTGTTCCTTCCTTTTTTCCTTTATATCTCTTTCTTACCTCCTTTTGTATTTGTTCTTCTCTTCTTCCTCCAATACTGTTCAAGGTTTGTATTCTTATAGGTATCGCTTTATATAAATTATTACATGTCTAACTATTACCTGTTATTAGCATCTATTTTGGACATGATTATTTTTTACAACCCTTTATGTCTTATGATTATAACTCATCTGTTTGTCTTCCCTGATATAATCAAGGCCAATTGTATCATCATCATGTGTACACTAAGCATCCTGTTGTATGTTTATATATATATATATATATATATATATATATATATATATAAAACATGCTTGATAAGTGAGTTCCTTTGTATTTCTATATGGTGGATATTTCTTTTTTGTTTATGCTTGTATCTGTCTTTTTATATCTCAATAAAAAGATTAACAACAAAGATGGGGTCCCGTGTGTCCTTAGGGAAAATTCCAACTCAGATGCTCCTGCAGTGATGATGTGGGATACCCTCAAGATGGTAATCAGAGGGGAGTTCATTGTCTGTTCTTCCAAAAAAACATGGGGAGAGGGAGGCCCAAATGACCTTACTCCAGGCAGAATTAAAAGTAAAACAAACCTTGTATGCCCAGTGGGACAAAACAGTAAAGATACAGCTCCTGCTTCTAAAACAAAAAATACAGAAGCATATGGATCAAAAAATTGAACAGCAGTTGTTCTACTTGAGACTATCAGCACATGAGGGAGGTCCAAAGGGAGCAAGAAATCTAGCTTGTAAGCTTAGGATGCAGAAGGCTTGAACCTGTGTTACAGCCATGCAAAATCCGATAACAGGGAAATATGAAAATCACCCATCAGCAATTCGACAAATCATGGTAGCATACTACCAAACTTTATACAAGGAAGACTCACCCCGACTAGTCAGATAGAGAACTACTTAAATAAATTAAACCTTAAAAAACTGACCCCATCCCATGTGCAGGCTCTTAAAGCCCCTATCATTTCACCAGAGGTTGAGAGGCTACTACAGAAAGATAAAACACAGAAATCACCGGGACCGGATGGTTATCCATTAAAGTGCTATAAAAAATTTTGAGAGGAACTAGTGCCACCACTTTTGAAAGCCATTCATGAGATACAGGTTGCCCCCCCCCCCCACTACCCTCTTGGCAATATGCAGTAATTTCTGCAATTTTAAAACCAGATAAAGTCCCAAAATATCCCTCATTTTATAGACCGATTTCAATGCTAAATTTTGATTACTAGCTATATTTGTCCATCCTAGCCTCCCACCTGGAAAATATCCTCCCTTCAATGATTGACCCTGATCAGATGGGCTTTATTAAAAGTTGACAAGCTCATGATGTGGTCTGCCGCACATATCTCCTTTTAGAATATGCTACCAAAAGATCTATCCAACTAGAATTGATTGGATCTATGCCAAAAAGGCATTTGACAGGGTTGTCTGGCCCTTTTTGTGGGCAACCCTGTCCTGCTTTGGATTTCCACAAGAATTAATCCAGCAACTACAAAATATATATAAAAATCCCAAAGCATACTTAAAATTGGATGGTTCCTTATCAGACCCTTTTCTCCTTCAGAGAGGTACTCACCAGGGGTGCCCTTTATCCCTCTTATTGTTTGCACTCTACCTTGAGCCATTCGCTCAGGCAATTAGACAACACCCAGACATTCAGGGAATACCCATGAGAGGCAAAATATATAAAAGATAATTATTTGCTGATGACATTCTCTTATCCCTATCATCCCCAGAAAAATCAATCCTGAAATGATGGGAGCAGCTGGAAATTTATGGGGAGATGTCTGGGTATAAAATTAACCAACAAAAAACAGAAGTATTACTATGTGATTATACCTCCCCCTCCCACCCTTTAAGTGGTACAAACAATCGATGCGTAACTTAGGAATCCATTTAAAAATCCAATTCACTCAGACATGGCTAATTTCGAACCCTTAACCCAAAACCTTGTAGAAGATCTTACAAAATGGTCCTATATCCCACTAAGTTTCCTGGCACATATAGAAACTATTAAGTAAAACATATTTGCTCGTATATTGTTTTTCTTGCAGACCCTCCCTATCATGCCTACCTCAATCTATTTTCAGTCTTGGAACAGACTAATATCTCAGTTTATCTGGCAAGGTAAACCTCCCAGAATTCACTACACTTTGTTGCAGTTGCCCAGAGACTGGGGAGGCTTGAATTTGCCAAACCTTCAGGAATATGACTGGGCTTCTTATATGAGAGTGCTTCTCTCCTGGCTTAATCCTACTTATGATGTGCCCTGGAAACAATTTAAGATGACCTAGAGTGATATTTTTGATTTAACAGATTATTTATTTGGTTATCATCCTAGCTGTCTTCCCCAGACAAAATTCCCTTAATGCACTGCAGAGGTCTTTAAAGAGTGGATGCAGATAGTCAATAAAAAAAAAAACTCACTCCCATGGAGGCATTATACCTCAGATCTCTGTCAGTTAACAGCTCATCCCTTCCCCCCCAAATGCTATTCATAAATCAATGTTACACTGGTATAAATATAATCTTAAATATGAATCACAGCTAATAGGCCCCAGGGGCATGCACTCTTTTGCTCAACTCCAGTCATTATATAAACTTCCACAAGGCCAATACCATAAATACCTTTGGTTAAAATCATATTTGCAGCCTTACGAAGAGGCTCTAGTAGCAATAGCAGAGAACCCCCCACTCAGTCTTTCAGATGAGACGTTAAACCGAGGTTCCATCTGCCTGGATTGGTGGTAGTTCAGGTGGATGTTAAAGATCCCATGGCACTTATCGAAAAGAGTAGGGGAATTTTTTATTAAAGTTGGAAAGTAAAATACAGTCAAATAATACACAAAAGCAAAAGCAAATTACTTGAAACAAAATACATATGCCATCATACATAAAATACAAAACTAACATTGCAATAGACTCAAAACTTACTAGACATACTGAAAAATAACCCCCACACCTTATAAAGAGTAGAGAATTTTTATTATTTCAGTAAACCAAAATTGAAAACATACAGTGTTAAATCACACAAAATAATATATAAATCATATAGAAGATAATCTATTACAAATATGTATCATCCAAACAATGTAAAGGAAAACTGCAAAACAGTCCCCACCCCACCCCACTTACAAAATGAGTAGGAACTTTGTTATCATAGACAGCAAACCAAACAATAAATTCAATCAATGTTAAGTCACATTAAAGAAAATGATACAGCATATTGTTTTCATAATAGAAAACAAAGATTATACATGAAACGAAAGGGAAAAAAGAAGAAGAAAAAGCAAATAGAAAACATTAATTCAATACATCCAAAATAATTATTCTAAATTAACCCAATGAAGTTATAGCCAATCTACAGAATCCCATCTAGAGTGACATATAAATGAAGAAAATTTCCCATAATCCTGCCTTTTCAATCTCAATATTGCATTAGCAACCATACCAAATAATGCTTCTTGTGAAAAATACTGTTGTTGAATGGTGAAACGGCATCTCACATGCCATATATAGTATTTAAAACAAAGCAAAATCAAACATAAAGTCACTTTATCATATTGCACAGTGGTTACTGGCAGAATCCCTATACACAACATATCTAACATCATAGGGTATAAAGGAAAGGTAGGCCATTTTCATAAAACAAGACTCCAAAATCCTTTTATAAAAGGACATTCCAAAAATAAGTGTTCCATTGTCTCCACTAATTCAAAACACGTACCCCTAGGGCAATACCGATCTGTAATTTGCTTATGTTTTAGATTTGCTCGGACATTTAATTTACCATATAGGGATAACCATAACACATCCCACATATGAGGTGGAATCCGGGGGGAGGTTAACATATTGCCAATTGCAAGTTTTATAGGAGATGGAAAATAATCAAATGGAGCCGAATCTTGAAAATACTTTTGTAAAATATATGTGTATAATTCCTTTCTAGTAAAATGCAAAAAGGTATGCCTTGAAATACCCCATAATTTAATTTTCCCAAAACATATTTTAAGCGATTGTGGGAGATGGTTTATGGAAGCGTTGTCTCAGGAATACCTCATATTCAGGCCAGAAAAGACATAAATCTCCCAGAGTATCCTGAAGCCATGGTTTCCATTGTGTGTCTCTATCTATAAACAGAGGTTTTAAATTTGTATAGAGAAACATAGTGAAGAAAAACTACAGGATGTAACATTTTTAGGCCCCATGTTTTCTCCCTAAACAACAAGGCTTTCTTTATGGGGTTCAATCTACTGCCCCATATCCAAGCAA
This sequence comes from Neoceratodus forsteri, assembly GCA_016271365.2. Taxonomy (NCBI): domain Eukaryota; kingdom Metazoa; phylum Chordata; order Ceratodontiformes; family Ceratodontidae; genus Neoceratodus; species Neoceratodus forsteri. The sequence goes on along the minus strand of CM057459.1, from coordinate 1,286,646,237 downwards.
AAGCATCCATATAACTGTGTCTCCAAAGCTAAAGGAAGACTAAAACCCACTTAAATATAAAATATGGGTAATAGAATGTTTTAACCAGTTGAATCTGTTTCAGTTTAGGCAGTCTCCATGTATTCCAGACATCTACCTTAGTTTGCGCTTCCTTTAGTTTAAATTTCCAATTTAGATATGCTAAATCTCCTGCTCCGAATAAAAGACCCAAAATTTTACAAGTATCCTTAATTACCGGAATGCCTATAACCTGTGTAAGATGAAAATACTCTATCCCTAGTGTTATACAATTACACTTCTCATAGTTAATTTGTGCACGGTATATAACAAAAACCCTGTAAGACGTTTTTGAAAACCCTTGCAGAGGAAGATCCCCAATCGAAAAACATAAATCATCCGCATGAGCAATACATTTAACTTCAGGATCAGTACTTGAAAAGGAGAGTCCCAGTATACTGTCATGACCATACACCCGCCTAATTAAAGGGATCTATAGTAAATAAATACAAAGGGCACTAAGAGGACATCCTTGATGCACCCTGTAATATGGGATATATAGTCCCTACCACCCATTACAAAAGCTTGAGCAGTAGCATTGGCATAACAGGTTTTTATCCATTCTATAAAGGTATCGTGTACCATACCCAACTAAACAGTCCATAAATAACCATGTCTTACATTATCAAAGGCTTTTGCCTGGTCTAAACTCAAAATCAAACCTGTAAGTTCCCTGTAGATCCCTTTGAAAAGTTCCATAAAAGTATTAGACTATCGGTAATGTTCCTATTTGGAATGGAACATGTTTGTGCCGGTGTAAAGGGAATGTGCATTAAGTAACAATCTGTTGTTTTAATATTTTGTAAATAGTTTAAAATCTGTATTTAATAGGGTTATAGGTCTCCAGTTTAACAAATCCCTCTATCTCCTTTTTATACATAAAACTACAAGCCCCTCGTTCATACTTTTGGTAATATCCGAGGATAGTATTTCATTCAAAACACCTGTAAAGTCTTCCAACAATTGTTGAAAAATTATTTTATAAATTTCATACGGAATACCATCATTCCCTGGGGCTGTACCAGCTTTCTTGTGCCAACACTGCAGCAACCTCTTGTGTTGTAATATGTGCTACTAAGTTAACTGACCCTGAATCTGAAATTTGGGGTAAATTACATCCTCCCAACCAGTTCTCATGTGTGTGACTCAATGTTTCAGTAATACCAAAAGTTTCTGTACATGTAAATCAACAATCCATAACCTCTCTGGTATGTGTGCACCAAATCCCTGCCTGATCATTAAGACCTGTCATATGTTTCTGATGTCTTTGGGAAGCACTAAATTGAAATAATTCAGAAAGGCCTTTGTCCTTAGGTACCAAAAGCAGCGTTCATTTCTAAAGATTTTGCCGATCATATTGAAAATTATTCATCTTTTCTCTTATTTAGTATAACTGGGGAGGACTGAAACCTCACCATTGGCCACCGAAGTGTAAATCCAAAAATTCCTTTCTATAATTTAAGTAAGTATCAGTTTGTATTTACCATATAATCTCCCTATTGATTGAAAAAAGCGTTTAATTTCAGTTTTGTATCCATCCACCATTCCGATAAGTATCATAGAGACATAACACAGATTTCCTGGCCTTTAAAATAGCTAAAGCCATCTTCAATTGTAGGAAGAAGTAATAGAGCCAAGTTCATTCTCCAGTACCCTGGACCCCGATGCATTGGCATATGACTTGCCACCGTAGCTACTATAATTACATGGTCAGAGGAAGTAACAGCCAATGCTCAGTATCAATCACCTGTAGGAATCGGAAAGAAACCAAAAATCTATCCTTGTGGCCTTATTGCCTTGAAAAAATGTTTTTGCCGGATTCCCTGAAAGGGCCATAACATCACTAAGGCCTGTTTGAACTAGTAAATTATTAAGACAAGTAGCATCACAAAACATTTTGGTGGTTCAGCATCCCCTATCTGTATTGTATCTACTACAATTGAAGTCACCCCCCAAAAAAACATACTTTGAAGTAAATAAATAAGGTTGAAATAAGCGAAATATTTCAATACGTGCAAATTTTGTTTGAGGTGCATAAACATTGATTAACCGACACTGTAAACCGTTAATCACTACATCCAACAACAATACACGACTAGGACAAGATCAACTAGTTGTATCACCTTTACCAGTGGGACTATTTGGGCTATACCTACACCACTACGGAGGTCTTCACCCATAGACCAATAGGTAACCCCCATCTCAGCCAGCAGTTGCTAATTCAATACTCGAGTTTGGTATGTAACCTAGTATCCTGCAAAAACCACATCATAATCCTTTTCTCAAAAAGTGATAAAATCAACACCCTTTTCCTCTCAGATAACATACTATTCACATTTAAAGAAGCTACCGAAAGATTATAAACTGCTACCATCAAGAAAGGAAGCGACCAGCCATATTTTGAGCGCATTTTAGCATATTATTTTTCTTGTTCCTTTCCTCATTCCCAATCTATTTTTTCTTTTGCCTAAATCAGTTTTTGCCAAATTTTGGTCTATATCAGGCGTACCATCATGTTGTGAGAATTTACAGAAACTGAGTCAGACTCCGTCCTGTGTCATCTTGTAATACAATAAAAGGATTATGTGTAGCCGTCATAGGGGTTCAGGAATCACCATGCTAATATTGCCAGATCGAAGACTACGTCTTCTGGAAGATACCAGAGTAAAAGGCCTCTTGGGGCGGGCGGTGGAGGCATTGAAATAAAACTGCCGCTAGAAACCTCCACCACAGAGACAGGATTTTGTGTCGCTGACAGAGGCTCAGAAACATCAGGGTGTATCTGCGACTGAGGTTCTTTTGAATCAATGCACAACCATGATTACCAGAAATATGTGGTTGAGGTCTCCCAGAGGGTGTGGTAGGGGTTTTATTCCTAAGGGCAGCTTTAACCGCCCGTGATTGATGTAAAATCTTGAATACTATAGTCTCCAGATTTATTTCATAGCGAAGAGGGCAATCAACAAAAGAATGTGCATCTTCACACAGTGAACACTTACTGGGGTGATGACAGTCAGTAAGGACATGTCCTTGTTCTCCACATTGAGCACATTTTACCACTTCACATCCTACTCAGGTGCCTAGAGAGCCACACTTATAACAATGTCTTGGTTGGCCTGGATAAAAATAAAACCCTTATCCCGACCCAAATAGAAACAACTAGGTAAATGCTGTAGACCTTCATCGTTTTGAAATAGATTAACCTTATATCTCCACCCTCCATTCCAGAAACCTTCATCATCCAATATAGGTTCAGGATTCCCCTGAACAGTACATTTTCCACCCAGTACGTTATATCTTCTACATTTACTCCTCATTCCGAAAAAGTACATTATTACTTTAAAGTTGTTTAGTGAGAGGTATAGCCTGAAAATGTAACCACGCTGGGTTAGTTTTTAAAAGAGCATATCTCATCCAAAATTTATTTAGCAAATCTGGTGTCGAAAACTAATGTCATAATTGTTATCCCTGGGGTGTGTATAAGGGCATACACCTCCCTGGAGAAAACCCAGCATTTGCTTAATCAAAACCTTCCCATACATAAACGATCAGAGTACCATCCATAGGACCTAGGAACCTTAAACTACCTGCATTCCTTCGTTTTGCCAAAGTAACTGGTTTTTTAAATAAACTAGCAAATGTAACAGGGGGTTGTGAGATAACAGGCTGATCCTGTACTGGATTTAACTCAGAACCCAAAACATTTGCATAACTTAAAGCTTCAGGAGTGACAGTTTGTCCTAACATGGCTCTGATAGCAAGAACCATTTGATAGTAAATTAGAAATACTGGTTTGAGGAGACACACATAAAGAAGAGTGTACAGTTGTTACAGGAAAGTTTCAAAACAGTCTGGCCCATAGCTAGATACAGCATCCTTGATGCAGATTTGGCCTTTTCCCATCTGCTACGCTTGTTCCGGCAGAGGATTATTGGGTCGGCTATCCAGCCTCCCTCATCTGATTGTATCCAACCTGCCTCCTGGAGAGCTTGCTGAGGGACCAGGATTCATTAACCACCAGATTAGCATCCTGAGGTGGGGTTTCATCCGTCGATTGATCTAAAAAACTGGGGCATTTTAGAACCTTAGGCACAGTACCTGGTAGGCCCGAAGGAGAGTCCAAAATGGGCCTTTCTTTTCGATCCTCCTCAGCTTGTTGTTTAATTCATTGAACTCAGCCAAAGCTTCTTTTATCAGCTGCCGTTTTTTCCAACAATACATTAAGCTCCTCAGACCCTTGCAAAGAGCTGGAGCTCACACAAAACTGCAGCGTTTTCGCCCATCATTTCTCCGAGATCCCAGGCTCCATCAGAAACTCACGGTTTGCTCCAATTCCACACTCCCAATGACTTCACAGTCGTGCACCTAATACTTCAGGCTGCAGGATTCCAGTGCGCTATGCTGGCCACCATCAAGGGTGCATCCCAGCCGTACCACTGTCCCATACGGATGATTTAGGAGTTGAGCAACATCAAATCCTACTTCCACTGCTCTCTGCAGCCATCCGAAAGCTGCATACCATGTTCCCGCTGAGCCTTGCTAACTCAGCCACAGCATGTCCTCCTCCACTGTCCTCCTCCTCCGCCATCTTGGTCCCACCAGAAAATGGGTCCCCCTGCTCACAGGAAGCAGGAAGTAGGGAATTTCCCTGGTGTCCTGGCCAAATTTTCCTCATTCACTAAAAATGCCACCAATAACCTAATCTGGTTCAAGGTCAGTTGGCATTCATCTGTATCCCCCTCCCCTGGGTCATGCCTGAAAATAGGCAGAATTTGTCTAGTGCACTTACCCGGTCGACAAAAGCTAAATAAATAAATAATAATAAAATTACTCCATCTCCAAATAAGGGGAACCAGTATGGAGCACCTCATCAGTGTTGTTTATACAGCCTTGGGTGAGAAACCTACGGACTCCACAGAAACCATTTGACTTCATTGTTCCTAAGAACTAGGAGCAGATGTCCCAGAACTAAGTTGGAGGACCACCTCTGTGCTGATGCTGAAGGCTTTGGGATCTTCCTATTGGAGTGAGTATGCATGGAAGTTAAGATATAGATACTTATTTACCCCCACAGTCATAGCTAAATTTACAGGGGACCCTGAAGGAAAATGTTGGAGGAACTGTGGGGCCACCCAGGCAGATGAAACCCATATAATGTGGGAATGTGACTTGCTGGGCCCTTACTAAAGGGAAGTTGTCTAGGAATTTGTGGAATCTATGATAACCCTGACCTTTTCACTCCTGTGTTCATTTTAATTGCCACAACTCCATTTGGATTAAAGATAGATAAATCTACATATCTGCAAACCACCTTGATGATCCTGGCAGCAAAGATGGTAATAACCAGATTTTTGGAAATGGAAAAATAACCAACTAAGACGGCATGGCTGGCTCTGGTGAGAGAAATATATGGTTTGGAGAAGATGGCAGCCAGAATAAGGGATAGAGTAAAAAATGTTGATTTCAGGTGGAGAAAATGGGTTTTACACCAATTAAACACATACTCTGATTTTATACCTTGAATGTGATTAACTTGGGTAACTAAAATACTGTGTATTGCTTTCTGAAACCCTCTAAACATAAATGTATCCTGTAAAATGTGATATCTACTTTATTTTAATGTAAGCTGAATAATTTGACTTTGTATTACTTCTGCATATGGAAATGTACTTGAACCTTGAGCCTAATAACAATTTTTATTATAAAAAAGACTAAAGCACCCATGTGTCTTTCTACATGCTTCTGAAATCCTAAAAAGCAACTCCAGAGAGGCACATCATTTTAAGGTTATAAAGCTGGTCTAGTGTGACAGTGGTCTTCCCAGGCAGCCTCAGGCCTGGGAACTCAGAACAAACTTTATCTCTCAGTCAGGTCAGCTCTCTCTCCCCCATCCTACGATCACTGGGGTTCCTTGGCATGGCTTCCCCTTCTTGCAGCATCCCATCCCCAGCACTGCACCTTACTTGGCTAGTGTGGGACTTCAGTCACTGCTACTGGCTCTCTTGTTTGGGGGGGGTACATCACCACCTGTTGATGCTGCATACAGTGCTACTATCTCTCTCTCTCTCTCTCTCTCTCTCTCTCCTCTGAGCATGTCTCCTCTCCAGTCTCTCCCCAGTCCCAGCTCCCAGCTGATTCCATTCTCTTCAGCTGACAGCAGCTTCCGGCTGCCCAACTGATGACAGACAACCTGCCCAGCCACCCATGGCCCACCAATGATTCTGACAGTCTGCGGCACACTTTTGGTTCCCTGTCTCCCACCTCATTTGTCACCCTCGATCTGCCTGCCCATCTGCATCTTAGTCTCCCAAATGGTCTGGTGGTCCATTCCATCCTCTTCTTCTTCTGCAAGTTCTGCCTTCTGCCTCTTGAGACTTCTGTGTCTGGATCTCTTCACCAACTTTCTCTCACCCCATATCTCAAGTCAGTCACCTTATGTGTGATGTGTCCCCTCATCACCTGCCTTAATCTAAGCCCTCCTGTTGCCAGCCTGCTGCCCAATTGGAATGCCTCTGTGAGCTCTCTTCTTATGGTCCATGCACTTGAAAGGATTTGGTGCCAAATTTGAAAAATATGTCACTGGACCACCGATTTTTTTCACTGAGGGTTGGGATTGCACGGTTGGGGAGGTCAGGACAGGATAATATGGGGGGGGGCAGGAGTTTACGTGCACTGAGGTCCAGGTACAATCCCAGAGCAAAATAAAAAAATAAAAAATGGTAAACTTATTGGTGGGGCTGAGCCCACGTCACAAAATATTGCCGGGGCACATGCCCAACGGGCCCATACAACCCGGCACCTATGCATAAGGATAAGCATCTCAGGGCTCTTTATTGAAATTACTTAAAGTCAAATAACAGTAACAAAGAAAATCAAACTCTGGCTAGAGCTGATAGGGCTGCAGCTGAGGAATTTGGGGTAAAAACATTGAAAATTACCAACGTTATAAGCTAGTGTTTGCAAAATGTAACCTAGGTTCATACTTTTGTGGGTTTGTAATATTATTACACCAAATATTCAGCATAGCTTGTTATGACACTGCCTCATGAAGAAGAGCAGAGAAAAATGTAATTTCTTGGCCTAAATGTGGTTTTGCACAGGGAATGCAGAATCACCTTTCGGGATGCAAAAACACATTTTGGGCAGGAGTTGAAAAATGACAGCTGTCACATTCATGAGGTTCTGTAAAGTAATGGCTATGTTGAAAATCTGGGGTAAAACTATTGAACATTACCAAACTTATAAGTCTGCATTTGTAAAATGAAACATAGCCTCATAACTTTGTTTTTTAAAAACATATTTTTGCATAAAGTTATAACATAGCCTTCTTGTGACCCCTCCTCTCTTGAACAAGGGCAGAAAAGTGTGATGGTTCGATGGGGGAAATTAATAGCCACAAAAGACATCGATGAATGGTTTTGTTTTTGAAGGTATAAAAAAATAGAAAAAGGATCGAGGACTCCAGTTCCCGACACTGTGGGATTAGTCACCCCCATTGTCAATGTTATGTTTCTGGAGGAGAGGATCGTGGGTGCTGAGAGGGAGGGTTGTGTGGGAGGAGGGCAAAGGCTTATAAAAAAAGGACAGCAGATTCTAGTTTGCAACACTGGGGGATTGGACACCCCAGTGTCAGTGTTATTTTTCAGGGGGTCAGCAAGTCTTGCCATATCTTGGTTCACTGTGGTTGGGCCAGAGGTGAGTAGATTTTCTAGCAGTTGGTGGGATCGTTTTTGTACAGGACTGTACTGGAGATATGTTGGGAAGTGAATGGGGTTTCAGCAGCAGGTGAGGTGTTTTATTTTGCATGGGACTAGTGCAGGAATGTTCCAGGAGGCTGGCAGGCTTTGAAGCAGTGGTGGGATTTTTGCTACATGATCTATTTTAGATGGGACTGAGTCAGAGATGTGTTGTGAGGTTACCAGGTTTTGTCAGTGCACTCTTTAGAGCTTTATCATTGTGTTTTCTAGAGGTTTACTATGTGCTCTTGGAGCTGTTTATTTAAAAGCTCATTGCAGCCTAGCATCTCTCAAAATACATATGCTAAAATGAAGGAGGCCAAGGCAGAACACAGCACAGTTCACCTTGTCTAAGATGGCTGCAAAACACATGAGCAGTAGTTTGGTGATTGTTGTGGACATGGTGGATGGTGCCATGTTCTGCCGTGACCTCCAACTAAAATTAAATATTGCTGTGTCACTAATAATGGACAGAGTGGAGTGCTTCACAGATGCGGAGGTGACTGTGAGGCAGCTCCACAATGCTGTTCAGTTAGACAATTCCCCTTTTCTGATCACATGAGGTCTGCAGGGCTTTGTCCCCTGCAGCCCTAAACAGAAAAATGAACCAATCATCAGACACAGAAATTGTAACATTTATGTGTTAAGGCTCCAGACATGTCACATGCTAGGAGAATGTGATGACATGTTTTCTTAACAGAAAAATAGATCCTGCCATGAGGTTCTGTCATGAATATATATTATCAACAATTTACACACACTTTTGAATTAAATTCATTTTACTTACCCATTACTGCTATTGTTCCCCTTTGTCTTTGGATGTGTAACTGACAAAATGGCTTAATTTTTACCACCAAAAAATTTATTTATTTTAAGATTGAGAGAGATCCAGTCATAATTGTTTTATGTTCAAGGAATTTCTTTTCTTGTGTAAACAATACGTTTTCTTCATATATTGCAAAAATAAATAATATTGTAATTATTTATTTTGAAGTATCAAGTCCTTAATTCTGAAATGCAAAGACATATACTGTAGATTTGTTTGCTATTACATGCTCTTTGACCCTGGACAAACTATGGTCAAACATGGGAAACCTTGCTTTGCCATTGATGACCTTGGTATTTCCAAATCATTCAGGATACATGTTGAAAAATACCAGAGAGATTAATCTTGAAGGATTCCATTTCAGATTTTGACTAAGAACAGTATCCAAATGGAAACACAAATTATTCATTAAATGAGATTGTTTAGGAATACAGCAATACTTTGTATATATTTTGAGGAACTGGATTTTGCTTTGAAAAACGAAAACGATACACTAGGTAACTACCAGTAACAGTAAGGTCCTAGAATAAAGGAGGATATCAACTAAACAAAGCAGTTAAATAGAAAAACAACATATCACAACTGTTATATCTTTCTATCCAATCTTCACACATGTGGCTAATACAGTTACTACAGCTGCAACTTATCTAGAATCCATTAAGTGCATAGCTGGGTACAAATTAAATATTTGCCAGTATTGGCAATTGGAAATATTTTACATGGGATCAGAGTGTATACCATGAGTAGCTTGAATTGGGAAACTGCCAATGTGATTAATGCAATTTTTATATTTTTACCAGGATATCCCCCATAATATAATCTTAAACAGACACAATATGACTACATTTGATTAATATTGTAATTTAAATAAGAAGCCATGAAAACTATCATCGACATTAGACACTGAAAACCATTGTCAGATCATGAACAACAGTAGCTACATTCTGAAATAATTTACTTTTTTTATCAGCATCCGTTCTTGTTCATGTTCAGACATTTTACACACCATTAGGAAAACTGTGAATGGACAATTTTGATGTGCTCGAAGAAATTGTAGTAGTGAAGCTATCTGCAATTGAGAGAGGGGCTACGATCTTGACCCTACTGGTGAGGGCATACATTTTGCAGAGGCTAAGCGGCATTCAGATCAATCAATCAATTTATTGACAAGCAAAATTGAGAGGAAACCTCTCTTTTAGAACTGTGACCAAGAAAGTTGTATATACAAAGATATAGAAAACAAGGTACAGCATTTCAGTAAAAGATGCATCGGAAACATATAACCATTTATCTGTAGCATTCACAGCGGCTTTATAACAACAAAACTGATAAGGCTTTAAAATGAGATCTTCTTTATAACAGGCGTGTTAAAGATCTTAGTAATAGCCCTCATTTTATCATTATATATAGGCCTTATGCATTTAAACCTGAACGTATAATTAAAAAAAAATGTTGGAATAGTCTGTGTGCAGATAATTTTCATAAGTTGGTTATTAAGGAATTACACATTAAAGAGCAGCTGATGTCTTAGGGAAAAACTTTGAAAAACATAATAGCTGGACACGAACATATGAAATTGTCAGCAGAAAAAGGCCCACAGGTCTATCAAGTCTGCCCAGTTGTGTAGCTCTTAGTTTCAAATCACTACCGCTGCCCAACCCCCACCCAAACTACTCTCTTCCTCCTCTTTTTTGGTCCTTCACCCCTTTGTGTTTTAATATATATCTATATATCTATATATATCTATATATATATATATATATATTTACCTCACTTTATGTCCTCCTTCTGTCCATCAGAGCTCTGCCCTGGTCACGTTTCCCCCAAGGCTTCCACCATCTGTTGATCCCCTTGCTCTCCCGGTTACTCCTGGCTTGCGCCCAGGAGGCAGGGTATGGCACTGCGGTGGGTATCAGTGTCATGTGACCATAACTGGTTGGGAGAGCCTTCAGCCAGGCAGCTAATTGAAGCCCAGGGCAGGGCATCATAGAGACTTCCAGACAGGAGGGATTTTGTCCCTATTGGCTGGGGTGGAGATGTGCAATGATGCCTGCATCTGTCCTGCCCCAGTGCCCCTTGACCATGTGTCTGTGCTCAGGGTGATGCACCTTGCTTCTGCTAGGTGTCACTCCTGCACCAAGCACAGAGACCCCTAACTGGCCAGAGAAGGAGAGAAGTCCTAGGGATGCTCGATCCTTCTCCACCCCGGCTGGCTCTCCAATGACCCAGACTCATTTCCAAATCTGGCTTGCTGGTGTCACAAATGGAAATCCAACCTCTGTGCCGGCGGGCCGGCTTCCCCTTTGTGTTTTTGTTTGTACTAACCATGCCCTTGACTCTATCTCAACAATGCTTAAAGCTATCTACTGTCCTTTGAGCTATTAACTCCTCTAGCAGTGCTTTCCAACTTGACACCACTGTCTCTGTGAAGTAGTGCTTCCTCATTTCCCTCCTAAACCTTCCCCTTCCAACTTCAGACTGTGCCCTCTAGTGACTCTCCCCCCCTTTAAGTGGAACAGTCCACCCTCCCTGTCTCTGTTGATTCCTTTCAAGTACTTAAAGGTCTCTATCATATCCCCTCTTACCCTTCTGTCTTCAAGCAAGTACACGTTGAGCTCTTTCAATCTTTCCTCATATGGCAACTCTTCTAGTCCCATGATCATTTTGGTAGCTTTCCAGTTATCTCACATCCTTTTTGAGGTATGGGTACCAGTACTGTATACAGTATTCCAAGTGTGGCCTCACCAGTGATCTATACAATGGCAGGATGACCTCCCCCATTTGAGAGGTGATCCCTCTGGCAATGCACCTCAGCATCCTATTTGCCCTTGCTGCAGTGCTCCTACACTGTGCAGATACCTTCATGTCTCCTGTGACTATTACCCCCAGGTCCCTTTCCCCCTCTGAAGCCATTACCAGCACTCCCTCCAAGCCAGTAGCTGTTCTTGGGATTTGGGCTGCAAGGTGCATGACCTTGCACTTCTTAGTGTTAAACCCCTACTGCCACTCCCTAAACTAGTGTTTGAGTTTAGCTAGATCTCTCTGAGTGCCTGCCTCTCTTCTTCATTGTCCACTTTTGTAAAAATCTTACTGTAGTCCGTGAACAGGCAGATCTTACTCTTGACTCTGCAATGTTCCAATGAAGACATTGAACAAAATGGGGCCCAGCACTGAACCCTGTGTTATTCCACTCATTATTGGTTGTGGCTTGGATGTCTCCCTTACAACTACCTTCTGTTGTCTGCCCTGCAGCCAGCTCTCAACCCACCCCACCAGTTTTTCACCTGCTCCCATGCCCTCAGCTTGCTCATTAACCTCCTGTGCAGCACAGAGTCAAAATCCTTGCTGAAGTCTAGGTACAGGACATCCGCAGCATGACACAATACAACTTCTATTTCATATACAATCTATTCTATAAAGTTCTCCTCCCCATTATTTATTACTGAAGAAATTCACACAAAGACTTTGTCTTTATACCCTAGCGTTCATCTGCTTCTATAGCTTACTCCCTGCTGGAAAGCATAATGCTGTGTTATGAAATAACAGTCTGTTGCCATGGTAAAATCTGTGATGTCACAAGCACAGTATTATAACATCAGGTTGGGAAGAAGAAATATGAGCTGATGAACCCTCAAGGAGCATCTATCCTGTTTTCATGCATACGACCTGAGCAATAAATAATGGAGATTAGAAATACAGAGCTAATGAGAAATATAAGCTTCTTTGTGTCCAAACATACTGTTTTCAGAGTTCTTCTTGAGGTGTTGGTGGCTCTTTAAGCTTTACAAATGAGTTAGAAATCTTGGTGCCACCTAGTCAGTAGTTTCTAAAAAAAAAAAAAATTATCACACTATACTTGATTACCAGCACCCCATATTGGTTATTTTAATTGTGGCCACTGTATCCAGCGTGAGCGTATTAACAACACTATGAGTTTCCTGCACCCTGCAACTGGTAAAGAAGTCATCATATGTTATTTCATGTACTGTAGTCTATACAATTACATGAGAACGTGGATGTTATTACATCAAAACAAAATATCAGAATGTGTTGGGGGAAGTATCTGGCAGTCATTCAGAATGAGGACCTTTACTTACACTTTTGCAAAACTTTTATGAAAATCAAAAAAAGTTTGGGCACAATCTCAAAATGATACAAATTGAAAAGGTTAGGAAAACCCACAAGTTGGGGTAGAAAAACTGTTATGCTCAGATTGAAAACTTGTGGGTTTGGAATCTTGATGCTTTGAGATGGCAGGGACTTAATGATAGATTGGACCATGTTCCATTCTTGTGACACTAACGGTGATTTTATGACATTCAGATATCTTGCTGTCTCTCTCTGAAGAAAAGTAAACAAGCCCAATGTCTTGTCTTTTTCTCTTTTGTGGTGTGGCATTAACTTTAGTCTACAAATTGAGCCTCCTTGAAAATGTCTGGTTTTTATTTAGCCCTCATTTTCTCCCAGCTTGTTGCCCTGACGCATGCACGTGTGTGGAGGCATGTGCATGCCATGGTACCGAGACACCCTCCCACTATTGTTGCAGCCCATTCACCTGCACTGCCCATGGACCTCCACCCGGGGGCAGTGGAGCTACGATGAGTAACAAAGTCCTCCCCGGGAGAGGAGAGGAGAGCAAGCTGCTTCATTCTGCTGCCTCCCTCCTCCTCCCCTGTTGTCTCTCCGACAACATGGGCTTGTTTCTGAACCTAGGTCACCAGCTTGATATGAGGTAAGGCATCCAGCACCTCAGCCCTCAGTGCCACTGGGCTGAACATGTCTGTTTTTAACCATTTTAATTCTGTCTAGCTGCCATATGGTACTGGAGGTGTCATTGTTTTTTACCATTGCCTGGATTTAATAATCATGCATCTCTTTAGTTTTTTTTTCATGAACTACCTGTCATTTTTTTTGACATGGTTATGCTGCAACGTTTGGGACATAAGCAGTTTTGTTTCATGTTCAGGTATTACAACATGCATTATCTAATAAAGCTCTGGTATTGCAGTATGCATTATCTAATTGGTCTCTAAATGGGCTTTCCTAGTTAAGCAGATGTAGTTCATTCTGCTTATATTGGCAGTCTTTGTTGCCAAAGTGCCACATACAGAAGAGGAATACGCTTTGACAGTATGGAAGACAAATACTGCTAGGTTTTCCTCTATTAATCAAGGACTCATGATCTGGAACTCAGTCCTGCATTATGTAGGACCAAACTGAGGTCTGAATGCTTGCACTAATTTCAAATGTTGGGCAATGGATCAAGCATCCAAAATATTGCTTTCGTGCATGAATTATGATCCAGGCTAATGATATTTAAACTAATTTTATTGTTCCCCTTTAATTAATAAAACAATGCTTTTCTACTTTGGCAAAGTATATTGTTATCATCTGCAGTGCCCTTATTATTTATTATTACTTCTTCTTTTGTAAATATGATGTAATGTACTACTGCTTTTGACTCGTATGTCCTCTATTGCTATATTTCATATCCTTATAGTGATTTTGGCATTGCTTAAGTATGTCCACTATTATCAGAGGAGAGCAAGAATCAGGTGTCTTCGCTGGGATTTGAATCCAGGTCACCTGAGATAACATTCACGTTGCACTACTATCTATACCACAAAGGCAGCTAGAAACCTGGGACTCCCAGAAACACCTTACTCTTTCTCTAATGCACAACCTGGTGCTGTACAGGTAATTAAGTTTTCATGCACAAGGGTACAGTGTGCACATATAGTATATGGACACCAAACAGACAGAAGAGAGAAAAAAGAAGTGCCTTAGGTGGGATTTGAACCCAGGCCACAAAGAATACCATGAACAGATAAGGAAGCCAAACAAAAAGAAGAGAAAAGGAAATATTGGCCTTAGGTGGCATTTGAACTGAGATTACTCCTAATACAATTCTGCTTGTCCTACCAGCTGCACCACCACAGCAACTGGAAACATAAAATTCCCAGAAGCACCTCACTGTTTCTTTAGTAAAGCACTTATTTCTTTTTCACTTCAATTTCTTTGGTATCCATACATGTGCATACTGCATCCTTATGTATGAAAATGTAATTATCTGACTATCACCAGGTTGTGCATTAGAGAAAATGTAAGGTGCTCCTGAGAGTCCTAGGTTTCCAGTTGTCTTGGTGGCCCAGAAGTTAGCACAAGTGGAACAGTATTCTGGGCAGCCAGGGTTCGGATCCCAGCTAAGGCACTTATTTCTTTCTCTGCTCTGCTTGTGTGGTTTCCATACAGGTTAACACTGCACCCTTGTGTATGAAAATTTCTATTCACTATATAGTAACTTACTTGTCAAGTTACATTGATTTCTTTCTAGGTATGTTTAGTGCTGGATTTTATTGTATGAAGATTGTATTGATTGTAGCTAAATTCTGTAAGCACCCTATTGAAAAAGAGCATCTTCTCAGTTAGGCAATTCTTCTTCATGTATTATATGACTAAGATATATATTACTACAAGATGTTTTTGTCTGTTATATGTATTGGACTTATATTCTGTGATGCTTAAGCTGTGTTCTTTTATTTCTGTTTCACTATTTTCACTTGAACTTGTGTTGTGCATGTTTTATACTAGGACTAGGGTTTCTAATGTCAGTATATGCAGTGATTATATCATGCATATTTCCTTAGATCCTGGCTATAAAAGGGCACCTTGGACTAGCATAGGTTATCTCTGAAGAAGCCCTGTCTAAGGGTGAAACATTAGATGTAACATGCCTGTTTGTTCACTCGCATCTTGCCTCTGTTGTTTGTTGGAAAGGAATAAAGTTTCATTTCAACAATATTTTACTCCTTGGATTTTTGTTCTTGACTCAGTATATTTGCTGCTGTCATCACTCTCTGCTGTTTCCCATCAACACTATTAGCAAACTGGGGCAGTGTGTGTCTCTTTCTGCATTTACTATTTTATTAATACATTTATTTATATTTATTTATTTATTTAATTTGTTAACCATGTAAGAGCACTGTGCTGATGGTCCATTTCAGGCTTGACCTGGATAGGTCATATAACACAAAACATACATAACATGTAATAAATAATCAATAAACATTGCAGATACACAATCAGGCAAATATAAATTTAGTTGCTTTTTAAAACCTTGTAATGAACAACCAACACAGAAGTCAGCAAGCTATTCCAGAAACACGGAGCAGCTAAATTAAATTCTCATACTCTAGCTTGAGTTTTACAAAGATTTTCATTAAGTACAATCCCATTTGCAGACCTCAAACTGGGTAACAAATCCCTAACAACAAGAAGATCAGAAAGTAGATAAGAACATAAGAAGTAGCTGGCAGATGGGAACTGCGTGAGCCATCTAGTCTGCCCCAGAATTTCTAGCCCCTCCCTGTTTTATTGCCCCTTCAGGTGCCCACATTACCTGTCCTATGCTAGTTTGACTTCCTGTACTGTCTTTGATGCTTCCACCTCTGTGGGCAGGCTGTTCCATTGTTCTATCACTCTCTCTGTGAAAAAGTATTCCCTTATATTGGTTCTAAATCTGCCTACCACTAGGAGCAGATTGTGCTCCCTTGTACACATTGTTTTGTTTTCCTGGAATAGATTTCCTGTCTGGGCTGTGTTGATTCCCTTTATATATTTGAATGTTTCTATCATTTTCATGTCTCTCTTATTTCTTCTTTGCTCTAGAGAACATAAGTTAAATTCTCACTGAGTCTCGCTTCATACTGTTCTTGATGCAGACCCCTGCATCATCTTATTGGCCTTCACTGAACCCTTTCTAAGTGGTCACTAAACCCTTTCTAAGTGGTCAATGTACGTTTTTAATTGTGGCCTCCAGAACTGCATGTAGTATTCCAGGTGCGGCCTGAACAAGGACCTGTACAGTGGGATGATTACCTCATGCTTCCTGCTCATAATCCCTCTACCTATGCAGCCAAGGATGTTGCTGGCCTTCTTTGCTGCTTTTCCACATTGTTTTCCCATTGTTAAATGATTATGAAATAATGGACGACAGGATGTGGGTCATACTGGGATAACTTCAAGCCTGGGTGGTTGGGCGCAAGGCGACAGGCCGAGTGTCCAATGTTGCAGAACTGAGGTTATTCCAGCATGACCCACACCCTGGAGTGCATTATTGCTATTATACAATGGCTCGTTATTATACAAAATAAAAAAAATTAAAAAAATGTTTTTAGTAGATTTTTAATGTGGCAATATATCTTTGTTTCTGAAGAGAATAAGATGCACCAATGCAGCAACAAATCAATACAGCAAGGTTGTGCTCAGGTAACCTCACTGTTGCCAAGGGCAGGCAGTCAATCAGGTTCCAGGATTTTTTATTGCCATTATATAATTGGTAACAATTACTCTGAGGTCTTAGTCCATCTTTGATTCTTCAAATTGATGCCCATTTAGTGTGTTCATCTTTCCTGGGTTACATTTACCTATGTGCATCACCGTACACTTCTTGGCATTAAACTTTAACTGCCTTATTCTTGACCACTCTTCTAATTTCTTGAGATAAGCTTCCATTCAGAAGCACCTTCATCTATGCTTTCCTTGTTGCAGAGTATTGTATCATCTGTGAATAGGCAGACCTTCCCTTTAGATCCAATAGCAATGCTGTTGATGAATATGTTGAGGAGGATTGGGCCAAGTACTGACCCCTATGGAACATCGCTGGTTATTCTGCCCTCCTCTGATGCCCCGTTGATCAAGACTCTCTGTCACCTATCCTAAAGCCATTTCTTAATCCAGAGGAGAAAACACATAATAAAAAAAATTTTGAAAATCACAGAAACAAATACTGTATATCATAAACTGGGGATTACCAACCAAGCTGAGAATATAACCGACAGTGGTTTGTACCTACAGAAATCAATAATACAAAACGACTAATATTATAGACAACTGAAAGATTCTGAACCTATGAAAAACCAAGATAAAAAAGATTAGATACATAATTAAAACGAGACAAAAGAAAACCAATCGCTATGGCTTTATGAGTTTCAAAAGAAAAAATGTCTTAACATACAAGATTCCAACTTTTTGATTGATATTGCACCAAACAAACTGATATGATCAGAAAAAGAAAGCAAAGCTCAGATTACTTGAATACTGGGTATATATCAATTACTGTAGCTGACATGTGAAACAAAACACTCTACATACTCAGTAACTAAATACAAAGATGGTGGTCAAAGTGTTCAAGCTTTTAAATCTATTTTCAAGGCTATTGCAACCTTTCCAATTGCTTCTTTGACTTCTTTGTTCCTTAGGGCATAAATTATGGGATTTAGTGCTGGGGCTAAAACAGCATGGAAAATAAAAGACAGGGCATGAAATTCACCAAAAACACTATTTGTGCTATATGCTGTACATCCAAGTATAACTGACATATAAAACATGCTTACTACTATCAAGTGAGAGCTGCATGTAGTGAAAGCCTTCTTATGTTCCCTCTGCAGAACTGATCTTAATCAAAGATTTGAGGATTTTAATGTACGAAAGCATAACTAAAGAAAAAGGTACACATATAAATATAATGGTACCACATACTACCCATAATGTAATGGATGTAGTATCTCCACAGATTAATTTGGCTATGAAATAGTGTTCACAAAAGAAGTGATTTATTTTGTTGGGTCCACAGAAGGGAAGCTGTGCTGTTAAAATAACTACCGGCACTGCGACCATACAAGACAAGGCAAAGCTGCCTACTGTTATTTGAATGTTAAACCTTTTGGTCATAATGGACAAGTAATGTAGAGGGTTACAGATTGCTATGTAATGGTCATATGCCATTGCTACAAGAAGAAAGGATTCAAAAGCCCCCACAGTAAAGTAGCTAAATAGCTGAGAAAAACATGCACTGAAAGAAACAGAATTGGCTTTAATCAGAAATATTGACAGCATCTTTGGAATGGTTGTAGTTGTAAACAGTATATCTAAACCAGCCAGGTTACCAATGAAAAAGTACATGGGTTTGTGCAGCTTCTGATCTGTCACCACTGCAACCAGGAGGGAAACATTTCCTAGAAGTATTATCAGGTAGAGAATCAGAAGCACAAAAAATAGCTCAAACTGGTAGTCTTGAAGGTATGGAATCCAAGGAGTATAAACTCTGTCACACGGGCCTCACTGTCATTGTAAATCACCATGGTCCACTTGTGTTTTTTTCATCTAGATAAAGGAAAAAAGTCAATGACTTACTAGCTTTACTCTGTTTGTTTTACAGTCATGAGCCTTGATAATTCTAGAGATTTCCATTGTTATATAGTTGTAACCAGTGAGAGGATGCACAATATCCAAATATATCATGATATATCAAGAGAAATCCTCATTCATTTCACTAGGATGTCCTGTGATATTTCCCGATATACCCAAATATACAGTATAGCCCATCTTTGTAAATGGCTACAATTGTATATTTTGCTGTGAAACTGATCTTGATTTTTTGAGAAAATTGTATCTATAGTACTTAACTATTTAGAGTTGTTTGACCTAGTGATAGTTGTAAAGCTGAGAAGAATTTGCCATTACTCCTTATCACTTTGTGAGTATCCCAAATTCATACCAGCAATTGTTCTAAAATTTCCACATTATCATCTCTTGATCACTCTTCAGGTATCTGGGGACTCATTCACAGTTGTAATTTAGTTGCAGAAAGTGGCCAAAATGAAAATATAGTGCCACTGTTCTAATTTGTATCCCTCTGTGCCACATACAAAAGGGCTACAAGCCTTTCCTTCTTCTGCTGCAATAGGTATTGTACTGATACAGGCAAAGGGGGCCACTATGCAGGAGGAAAAGAGCTGCCTTTAGGAGGTACAGTACAAAAAAACAGGGAGGGGGAGGACAGCGAGGAGTACCTGAAGTAATCAAAGGAGGTGACAAGGGCGTAAGGGCAGCCAAGGTGTCTACGAAGCTCTGGTCTGCAGGGCATTAAGAATGGGGAGAAGGACATCTTCAAGTACATTAGAGAGAAAAGGAACTGTAAGGACCATATAGTAAGGATTTAGAAGGAGGGGTAGGGTGGAAGCAGGGGGTGATAAGGCAGAAGTGCTTAACGATTACTTCTGCTCTGTATTTACTAAGCAGAAGAGGGGAATGATACCCAAGGGTGGAAGGAGAGCAGATACAGAAGAGGAGGGTGTGACAGATGGGGAAATCATGGAATGCAGGTTCTGGAGGGTTTGAGGGCACTGAGAGTGGACAAGGTGCCAGGCCCAGATGGCATCCACCCCAGGGTCCTAAAGGAGCTGACAGAGGTCCTGGTGGGACCTTTGGCAGACCTACTTAATGCCTCACTGCACTCAGGGTTTGTATCTCTGGATTGGAGGATGGATCATGTGGTGCACCTCCACAAGATCTGCTCCATGCATGAACCGAGGAACTACAGACCGGTGTGCCTCACATCCATCATGGGTAAGCTGATGGAGACTTTCCTGAAGGAGTGGCTGTGGCAACTTCTGGAGTTCAAAGGACTACATAACAGCAGACAGCATGGCTTCATAATTGGCAGATCCTACCAAACCAACTTGATGGAGTTCTATGACTGGATAGCTAGGCAATTGGATGCGGGCCATGCAGTGGATGTCCTGTACCTAGACTTTAGTAAGGCATTCATCTCGGTGCTGCATGGGAGGCTGAGAAGTAAGTTAAATGGCGCAGGGGCAGGTACAAACTGGTGAGATGGGTATGGAACTGGCTGGCTTCTGGGAAAGCAGCAAAGGGTGATGGTGGGTGGGGAGCTCTCATCCCCAAGGGTAGTGATGAGCGATGTTCTGCAGGATTTGGTGTTGGGAGCAGTGTTGTTTGGGATATTCATTGCAGACATTTCACTGGGCATAAAGAGCAAGACCAGTCTGTTTGCTGATGACACCAAGATGGGAGCAGTGCTGGATGACCTACGGGAATGACAGAGCTTGCAGGATGATCTGGCAAAGCTGGGAACCAGGTCAGACACCTGGAAATTGGGGTTTAATGCCAAAAGTGCAAGGTGGTGCATTTTGGGTCGAAAAAGCCAAGGAAGAGTTACCAGCTGGGGGGAGTACAGCTAGCCAAGACAGAGGAGAAAGATCTGGGTGTGCTCATTACTGGGTCAATGAACAAATCAGCACAATGCAGGAAAGCAGCTACAAAGGCCAACAAAATGCTGGGTTGCATTGCAAGCGGTATATCCGAGAGGAGGGGGGAAGGTGATTCTACCACTGTATAGATCATTAGTTAGACCATACATGGAGTACTGCATGCAGTACTGGCACCCATATCTGAAGAGTGACATTAAGTTACTGGAGAGGGTGCAGCGCAGGGTGATAAAGATGATCAAGGTGATGGGGACTTCCCATACGAGATAAGGCTGAGGGTGTTGAACATGCACTCACTGGAGGAGAGGAGGGACAGAGGGGAGAGGATTGAAACCTTCAAGTGCATGAAAGGAATCAAAAAGACAGGTACAGATGGCTGTTCAAAGTAAGGAATGGGAGGAACATCAAGGGCCATGATATGAGACTGAAGGGAGGAAGGTTCAGGAGGGAGATGAGGTGGAATGCATTACCAGCAGAAGTAATATCCAGTAGAACAGTGGACTGCTTCAATAGGGGCTCGGACAGAGCAAGGGGAGGGTCAAGGGAGGGGAAGGGTGGGAAGGAGGCACAGCTGCAGAATAAGGGGTGATAGCTGCATATGCAAGCAGACTTGATAAACCACAAGGCTTTTACCTGCTGGCAAATTTCATATGTTTGTATGTAAATAAAACACTGTGCTATCGACAGACAACTCCAAAACTCCAAACAGCTACTAGCATGCCACAGTGCTTTCTATTTATTTGTTACAGTTTTATTGTCAATTGTTGTTGTTTCTGTTGCAGATAGGATGTGCCTTACATTTGGGACCCCACAGATTACCTACCCAGCACCAATGTTGCTTGACCTCTGCTCTTTCTATTATCTACCTTTGCCAGCAGCAGTGTTAAGGTGCTATTGGGAGATCAGGATTGTGAGAGGGCATGATGGCAGTCAGTGGGGTGATGGGGTAAAGCAGGAGCAAATTGCATTAGGGTGGTCAGCGACAGGAGGTGCCTGAAGGTATGATGGGACCTGGAGAGAGGCCAGATGTGTTTGGTCCCGATACCTAGAGTTCCCACCAGATCAAGTGGGCAGCTTGCTATTGGGTCCACAACATCCACAAGTCCCCTTCAGGCAGTGTTGTGCTGATTGTGTTGATTAGGAAATGGACTGCAATTATTGCAGACTTAATTTACTCAGGTGATCTGGCCTGCACTATGGAGACTTGACTGTGGGATGTTGTGGGTCCTGTATTGAAAGCGTTGATCCTGGACAGATTCTCTGTAGTGCACTGCCCAAGGATGAAATGCAGAGGTGGGGATGTAGCCATCTGTTTTCTATCTGACCTATATGTCTCTGTGTACCCAGTGGGTTCGACCATGTTGCTTGAATGTATGGCCGTGTACCAAGGTCGAGGTGCAAACTGCAGAATCCTCTTCATATACCGGCCAGCAGGGTACAACGGGGAGCTTCTGCCAGAAGTCGCGGACTTTGTTGCCGAGAAGGGGATGGAGTCACATAGTTTTGTTTGTTTGGGCTGACTTCAATGCCTGGATTAAAGACGAACATTCATAATTTGATTATGATTTCCTCCAGCTGATATCAATGCTGGGCCTGGTACATGCTGTTACTTCTGCAACCCATGCCATGGCAATGCCTTGGACTTGGTGTTCTCACTGATGCTTGAGTTCTTCTACCTCTGGATTGATCTGGTTGTCTGATCGGATCACTACACAGTGTCATTTTTGTTCGGGGCCCACCTATTAGTCCCTCCTCTAAGGAGATGGTCCGCTACCACCCTTTGAAGGGGTTGTCACCAGAGGGACTGACAGCGGTAATGGATCTTTCACATGTGAATGTTGCATGTGTGACAGGGCTGGGTGATGTGGTTCTGGCCTATTATGATGCCATTTCCAAGGCACTCGATGCTGTTGCACTGATCCATTTATGACCAATGTCTTCACACTTGAGACCCCTGTGGTTTGATGGGGACCTCAAGGAGATGAAGACCAAGGGTTGGAGGTTTGAGCATTGTTGGCAGAGAACTCAGTCTGGGGAGGATAGACTGGCTTTGAAAAGTTACTGTGGTGAATATCAAAGGGCAATCTCCCATAAGCAGGCAGTCTTCCTGTCCAGGGAGATCGCTGCATGGAGGAATAGACCAGCTCTGCTTTTTTGGACTGTGGACAGGCTTCTTCATCCTGCCTGTCTACAGACAAAGAAAGTGTTCTCAGTCACTCAGTGCAAGCAGTTTGCTCAGTTCTTCTCTGACAGAGTATCCTTCATTAGGGCTGGGATCTCCCAAATGGGGCCTTTATGGCCGGGTGGTGGTGAGTCGGGTGTGTAGGGAAACACTCCTATTGTTTGGAGCATGTTTAGGCTCTTTGGGGTGACTGAGTTCTGTAAGGTGATCTCAAAGCTGTGGCCCACATACTGTGAGCTGGACCAGGGTCTGTTTCATCTCTTAATGAGATGTGTCGAGTCTGCTGGACCAGTGTTCACCAAAATTGTCTGGTGTTCACTTTTGAGGGGTTGTTATCCTGACATCTTGAAAGAGGCATTGGTGAGACCCCTCCTAAAGAAACCATCTCTCAACCATGACAGCTTGGTGAACTGTTTACTGTACCTGTCTTTAACCTCCCATTTCTAAGGCAGGTTATTGAGAAAGTGGTGGCTCCTTGCATCCTATGACATCTATGAGCCTCTCCAGTCAGGTTTTCAGTCAAGGATAGCACTGAAACAGCACTAGTCAGAGTGCAAATTGATCTCCTCAGGGTAAAGGATAGAGAAGAATGGTCAATTCTTGTTCTCCTCAGTCTCTCCTCAGTGTTCAACACTGTTTGTTTGTTTCTTTGTTTGTTTGTTTTAACTAGGAGAGACACACTAAGCTGAAGCATGTTTACAGGTGTGACCTGGGAGCACAAGGAAGTTAAGTGACTTGCTCAGGGTCACACAGTATGCAAGTGGGGGCTGTGGGATTCAAACCCAGGTCTCCAGGTTTGCAGCTCAGAGTCTTAAACCACTGTGCTATACTGCCTCCTTATATTGCATTGCTACTGGGTCACCTAAGGCTGCTCTGTGGACTCACTGGTGCTGTTATCAACTGGTTTGTGTCCTTTCTTGTAGGCAGGATGCAGCAAGTGGTGATGGGAAATTTCTCATCCTGTCTGAAGCCGCTGTCTTTTGGAGCTCCCCAGAGTTTGATCCTGTCGCCTGCATTGTTCGCAGTTTATATGCTTCAATAAGTATGATCATTAGACGGTACAGCTTGGGCTTCCACTGACATGCAGATGATTGCCAGATGTACATGTCATTTGCAACTGAGACAGACGGTGCTGTTGTGCTTGGCTGAGATCCAGGTTTGCATGGCCTCTAGTTGGCAAAGACTCAATTCGGACAAGAGGGAGGTGCTTGTAATTGGACCTGGTTGTCAACAGGATGTGGATGCTGTTTGGAGAGTAAGAGGGGCATTCCCTGGATCCACTCCTTTGATGGCATTCACCAGGGTGAAAAATCTGGGTGTCATCCTTGATGATGGGTTGACACTTGAGGCTTGGGTGTCATCCATTATCAAGAGCAGTTTTTGCCACTTAAGGAACTTTGCCAGGAATAAAGCACTGATACCACCTGACTACCTGCCCTCACTTGTACACACTTTTGTTATGTCCTGGCTCGACTATTGAAATGCTCTGTACCTCGGGGTCACTGGAGGGGTCATCTGGCACCTGCACCTGGTGCAGAATGGAGCGGTCAGGTTTCTGACGGTCCTTCTGAGGACCTGTCACATGACCCCGGTTTAGTGCAAACAGCCCATCCTGTGTACTCACTCCACTGAAGTCCTCTTAGCAGTTCCAAGGGCCCACCTTAAATCTTTTGTATATCGTGTACTTGAGGTGGTGGGCCCAGCATTGTGGAAGTCACTGCCACGACCCTTAAGGGAGGCCTTATTGGTGGAGGCCTTTAAACTGGGCCTAAAGGCACATCTTTTTAGGGAGGCATTACCAGACTGCTAACATTTATTAAAATGCAGTCATTTGTATAGAAATGTTGAGCTGATTTTATACTGTTTTTGTAATTTATTATTAATGTTTATTTCTTTTTTATTTAAATATATTCTCTGCCTTGTAAGTACAGCAGCCACAGCCTCTGGGATAGAGCGTTCTAAAATGAAATGTACTTACTTACCTACTTAATTACTTAAGACTGTACATTGATTTTAGAAAAAGAAGAAAATGAAGAATTAGCATATATATATATATATATATATATATATATATATATATTGCTTTTGATACACACTATATATTAAAGTGTTTCACAAGCAATGAGGGAATGGTAGTGAAGTAACTGTAAGCATGTAGCAGCAGCCATTTTGCACATTAACACCCACACCCTGCCTTGAGCAATTGCATGAACTGGTTTTATGGGAAGGGGAATGTTGGCAGGACACTGGAAAAAATCCACTAGTGTGAAAAATGTCTTGGGTTCTTTTACTTCCACCCAGACACCCAGAGCACAAGAGATGGGCAGAAGGGATTTCAGTTTACCGACTCAGGTGAAAGAAGGCATACCCAACAGTACATCACCTCCCCAGTACTGCACTCAGGTGACAATGTTTCCTATCATATTATATCGACGTAGAAACACAGACAATGTAAGAAGAGCAAGTCCCTTAGTCCATTCAGTCTGACCTGTTACACACTGTCCTACCCAGAGACCTCCTATCTAGATGGGGTTTCCTCCCCATTCCCCCCTTTTCCCTTACCTTACTACTCCCCCAAGTAATTATTAAGCCCGTAACTCTGTCCCAGCCTTGCTCAAAACCATTAATGGTTTTGGTGCCAATGACCTTTGCCAGCAGGCTGTTCCACTGCTCTGCCACCCAATCTGTAAAATAAAACTTTCACATGTACCTCCTAGATCTCCTCTTCTCTTGCTTCTTCTCATGTTCCAGTGTCATTGACTTATTATTCCTGCTGAGCAGTTTCTCAAGTTTATCCTGATCATTCCTTTCAGGAACCTGTAGGTCACTGTCATATTGCTCCTTGCCCTCTGACCTCCATCAAGTAGATGTTCAGTATTCTAAGCTGATCCTCACACAATCTGCCCTGTTAACTTTGGACCAGTATTCTAGATGGAGCCTCACTAAGGATATATGGAAAATTATTGAGCATAAGCTCAATCCTGGTGTAGGACTAGAACCCATGACCTTCTGGCCAAGGGATGTATGTGCTACCAGCTGAGCCACACTGGCACTTAACCAGCACTCATTTTATGTTTTCTGCATTTCATTAAGAAGGCATCAAGAAAACGATTATCATTATTATTTTTACAGTTTCAATAATAATCACCATCATCACTGATCTCTGAAGTGGAATTCAGTCTGCGCATGACTGACTGAAGATATACCAGTGGTTTCTGATTAACCAGTTCATACTTATCTGCAAAAAAAATAACAATGCTTGTTGGATTAAAGCAAACTCTACCTAAAGGCCCCCTGGTCTCTGCCTCAGTATTATATCATAGCCCACTATGGAGGTTGTCAGCAAGTTATAATAACTTGGACTTTGCTTATACTCCCCCCCCCTTGACTTCTCTGCCTATATTTACCACCTTATGTCACTGTTTCACCCCAAACTTGGTGTTCTCTACCAAACTCAAGGCTGCCCCTTCTCCCCTGCTGTATGAAAGAGCTAGTTTCTAAGATGATAAACATTATGCTACTGGGGCAGGGTAACAAAAGGGAGTAAAAAGAAGGCATCCTTTCTGAATGCCCTCTTCTGGTCAGAATTCAAAAGGGAGCATGACAGCATCTGAAAGTAGTGTCCCAGAAATGAGGCAGAAGGTATTTGCAAGTGATAGGGTTATAAAAGGACCTGCAGCCCTGAAAATGGATAAGGCCCAGTGGTTGGATATGATGCACCCCAAGACAGAATATTAGATAGGTGGGGATAGGTTGGACACTACTTCTGAGGGAAGGACCTAGGCATCAATATAAGGGACTCCCTTAAACAATTTAGCCAGCGTAACAATGCCTACTGTAAGGCCACCAGGATTTTGGGATGTATTGGGTGGAGTATTGTATCCAGTTCTGAAGTCCTCACCTATAGAGCAACAAAGGCAGATTTTAGACAATACAGTCTACAGTAACCAAAATGATTGAAGGCAAGCAGGGCAGATCCTACGAGGATCAGCTTAAGGAACTGAACATGTATTTGCTGGAGAACAGACAAGAGAAAGGCAATATGATTAAGATCTTCATTCCTGAAATGAAAGAACAAGGTGAACAGTGAAGAACTATTCCACAGGAATAGCTAATGTAGAATATGAGGAAAAGAGAGGAAGCTGGCTGGGCGGGAGATTTAGAAGGGGCATGAGGAGGTTTTATTTTACAGAGAGAATGGTTGAGGCATGGAGCAGTCTGCCTGCTGAGGTGGTAGGTGCTAAAACCTTTAATGGTTTCAAGCACAGCATGGACAGACTAAAGGGAGTATTAGTTAGTTGAAGGCATAGCAGTAGGACAAGGAACATGGGAGGGGTTGTGCAGACAAAGTATTGGGGCAAGATAAGATATTGTGGACAGACTAGATGGACCAATGGTCTTTTTCTGCCATTATTGCCTATGTTTCTATGAACCTCCCCATACTCGATTCTGGAGACATTGTCTATGGGACTGACCACAAGTCTCAGTTAGTCAATCAGTACTCCTTACTTAGCTCCTTCTGTAGATTCTTCTTCAACTATCCACCTCAAGCAAACTACTACAACCTCTGTAGTCTGCTTGGTTGACCCTCCCTTGAGTCCTACTCCATCTTCCACTGCTTAATGTTTCTCTACAAGTTCTGGCTATTTGTACTTTCATGTTACCTCTCTGGCCTCTTATTTCCCACCCAAAATGCTTCTACTCCCTCACAGCCTAGAAACCCCAATGTCCGAAGAAGCCTGGGTGCTTTAGATTCTTTTACTCACTGATTTCCAAACCTGTAGAACAACTGTCTGCTATTATACTCTAGAAATGTACTGCTCAAATCTTACAATGTTCACATTGCACTTGTTAGCTATACTAGCAGGGCACATTTGTCTTTACCTGGGATTCTTATTTTGCTTATCATTCGAGTTGGGGTACTCTAGTTGGGTATGAACTACTGGGGTAAAAGGCACTGGGCAGTTGGTCAAGAGCAAAATATGAATCTAACACAAATGCAGTTATACTGTAGAAGACATGTTAATAAATACAAATACATTAATTCTAGTTACAAAGAATTACTGAAGAGAGTTAACTTGTATGAGAGAAGAGTCCCCTTCACAAAAGTGGGAGCAAGACAGAGGCAGGAAACTACAGACCTGTCAGTTTGACCTCTGTGGTAGGGAAAATGATGGAATCACTACTGAACGAAAGAATTGTTGAGTACCTAGAGGCCAGTGGAGCACAAGACCAAAGACAGCATGGATTCACAGCAGGAAGGTCATGTCAGACAAATCTAATTAATTTCCTTGACTGGGTGACCAAAGTAGTAGGTCTGGGAGGGGCTGTGGAAATGGCCTACCTAGACTTTAGCAAGGCATTTGACACAGTCCAGCACAAAAGATTAATAAACAAATTAGCCAGCCTGGGAGTGGGTCTCAGGGTGGTAGACTCGGTAAAACATTGGCTGGACAACAGGACACAAAGGGTAATTGTAAACAGAGTCCACAGTGAAGAAGGGGGTTAATTAGTGGGGTACTGCAGGGTTCAATACTGGGTCCGGTCCTTTTTAATGTCTTTATAAGTGACATTGCTGAGGGACTGGAAGGAAAAGTATGTCTCTTTGCAGATGACACAAAGATCTGCAATAGGGTTGATACACAAGGTGAGGTGAAAAGGATGAGAAGGGACATGGCAAGGTTAGAGGAATGGTCAAATGTATGGCCGCTTAAATTCAACACAAAAAAGTGCAAAGTAATTCACCTAGGAAACAAAAGATCAGGGGAAGAGTACACAATGGGGGGGTGAGAGACTGACAACAACAAGAGTGGAAAGGGACATGGGGGTAGTTATATCAGATGACCTAAAGGTGAGCAAGCAATGTGAGAAGGCAGTAAGGAGGGCTGGGGGTATACTGGGATGCACAGGGAGAGGAATCACCAGTAGAAAACAGGAAGTTGTTATCCCTCTGGGCAGAATTCGAGCGGGGTGCTGCCACCCACCGCTGACTGGGGGTGCTGGGTGCTGGGGCACCTCAGTGAACAGGTGGAGAGGGCGGTACCACTAGACCACCAGGGTGTCTTTCGGTAATTCCACCCAAGATTGGGCACTGGGAGGGTTTCCACTGGACCACCAGGGATATCATCTACCTAAGCCTACGATCGGGCAATGGAAAGTGGTCCACTGGACCACCAGGGTTTTACTATACATATGCCCACAATCGGGCGATGGAAAGCAATCCACTGAACCACCAGGGATTTACTATACAGTACATATGCCCATGATCAGGCAATGGGGAGAGGGATCCACAGGTCGACCAGGGACCTTTTACTGTCCTATGCCCATGATTGGGTGAATGGGAGTGGAGACCGCCAAAGGCAGCAGGGTGTCAGTCTCTGATGGCTGCAGCCAGGTACAAGTCACCGGGGATTGGTGCACCGCATGCAAATGGGTCCATAATGACATGCAAATGGCCCCATTTTTGCCTTGCATGCCTAATGGCCTCATTTACATGCCCAGAGCTGAATATCATGGTTGATGCGCTTAGCACAACCGCACTTGTGCTGGCGCATCCCACTGCTTCTCTTCTGCCACTTGCACTGGGGCAGTGCCACTGCGATATGCGCAGTGCATGTGTGCCCTCGTGCCATATTCAGTGGTGCTGAGCCGCGGTGCAGCAATCGCTAAATATTGCATGGTCCATGTTCGGACGCAGCCCAGTTGTGCTGCGGTCAGTCTTGTGCACCTGCCCGGTGCAGTCTGAATATCCAGGACAAAGTATCTATCTGTCTGTCTGTCTGTCTATCTATCTATCTATCTATCTATCTATCTATCTATCTATCTATCTATCTATCTATCTATCTATCTATCAAACTTGTCAATAGTACCTGCATGAGTAAATCCATGTTAACATGCAAAAAGAATACTGACACCACAATAATGAACATGTGTTGCTACAACCACCAAGACATTTGAAAAAGTACTACATTTCCGAGGCAAAAACATACCCTTATAAATCAATATTTTCATTTGCAACAGCCTGTAAAACAAGCACTGGCCAATGCCAGATGTTTGCTTGCTTGTATGTGCTGTGTAGCTGTTGGAAGTAGATAGTACAGCAGTTACAACAAACAAATTAAATAACGTGAGTTATATCAGTGAAATTGTCATGACTGGGGAATGAAGAGGCTCACGCTATGTTGCTGTTCTCTTAGACTGTGATTGTGTGCCTTTTGACTGGGCAAGGACTTCAAAGCTAAAAGGAAAGAAAGATTGAAAGTTGGCAGAATTAGGGAGGAAATTCAGTATTCAGATGTGATAGGTGAAGAAGGTGCATGACCCCAAAAAGTCATCTTACACTTATTGGTACCAATTTATTTACATTCTTTATGAGCAAACATATGCACTTGATCCCTTAGGAATGTCTGAGCCTTGTTAATGTATGTTGTAATGGTCAAAATGTTTTAATGTTAGTGTTCATGAGGCTAGTAAGCAGAGTAACATGGCTCCTTACCGCAAGTGATCAATGAGTGTAGGGACATATTAGAAATGGTTTTACTTGCTTGTTATCACAGTATGGGAATAACTTAATTCCATGAGTTGCAAATATTGCATCATATACATGCACATGATATGGGTTGTGTAACTCCTCTGCCATTCCCTCAAAACAAATGCCTAAACAGTATCACATATGAATGTATTTAACAGTAGTATACTGTATGTAGAATGAAAAGCAGACATAAGATTTCAAGCAGCAGCTCCATAGATATGAACCCCAGAACCACAGTATTCCAGGTGCAACTTGACCAGGGATCTGTAAAGGGACAGTACCACCTCTCTTGCTAGAAGCCCTCTTCTTATGTACCCTTGCATCCTCATAGCACCCCACCACCACCACCACAATATATGCCTTATTGAACTGAGAAGAGGGTTTTAGGTTATTTTTTTTATTTTATCAATGAGGTCATTGTACAAATATGTAACCTGCACATCCTGCCAATTCAGAGTTTTCAAATAAATTTGCTTGAATTAGGAGTTGCACAAGAATACCCTCTATGTGAGGGGGTGTGGCCTGACATCAAAGTATGGTGGATGGTTTCTAGCAAGGTACTGATAGGCACTGGAGATAAAAGCAGATTTCTATTGAAACAAATGCATCAGAGCTATAAAAGTAGAAGGGCTATACATCAGTGATAGATGGCAACTGGCAATTGGGGCAAAAAGCAATCTGTTTATTTATTTATTTATTTTATTTAGTTTTTGTTGACCGGGTAAGTGCACTACGCAATTCCTGCCTATTTTCAGGCATGACCCGATCTATGCTTCCCTTTGAGCAGGAAAACAAATGGCTTTCAAAGATCTCGATTCATCTGTGGCAAACTTGCTCCAAAATGTGCAGCAGGAGGTAGGAGCAGAATTTGCCAATATAACTGCCCAGCTCACACATCTCCAAACAATGGTTACTGGACTGGCAGAAACTTCCAGCTTGCATACCTGATGCCCAGATGAAGCTGAAGTGAGCTGGAAGACACACTTGTGGATCTGTGTAGAGATCGAAATATAATAAAAGGGAAAGTGCAAGTCTTGGCAGAAAGAGCCGATGATCAGGAAAATAGGGGCAAGTGCTCAAACACCACACTTTTTCCTTTTTGACATTTAAATCTTAATTTTACTGCAGCATACAGGACATGAACTAAGAAATCACAGGAAATACATAACATAACATTTCCTCTCCTCCCCCTCCCTTAAACAGTGTAAAGCAGCTATTAAATTTGCAAAGAAGAATCAAGAACTGAAACTTGCTACTATTACAAAAGATAATAAACAACAATTTTATAATTACATTGGTTCATGAAAAGGGAAAGAACCATCGGCTGGTCCTTTACTTAAAGATAATGTACCGTTAGCCAGTGAACTTGACATGGCCAAAGAGTTTAATGATTATTTTTTGAGTGTATATAAAACCAAGGTTAACCCAACTTTAGATAAATTATCATCTGATCTCCCTTATCCAATAATTACCGCAGAGGAAGTCAAATTAGCTATACAGGCTACCAAAGTTAATTCTTCTCCTGGCCCTGATTGAATTCCAGCCAAGTTTATTATTGAACTGGTATCGGAACTCTTAGAGATTCTTGTATTATTATTTAATGTATCATTACAAAAAGGACCTGTCATATCTGAGTGGAGATTAGCAACTGTAGTGCCTATTCATAAAGGAGGTAGTAAACATCTTGTAAATAATTATAGACCAATTAGTCTCACCTCATGCTTAGGCAAATTAATGGAAAGGATTCTACAGCATAAAATGGTAGCTCATCTTCAAAATATGAATATTATAGACGTTTCTCAATATGGCTTTGTTAAAGGAAGATCTTGTTAACAAAACTTGATAAATTTATTTGAACCTGTTCAGCATGGCTTTGGACCAGGGATTACCAGTTGATGTAATTTTCTTAGATTTTCAGAAAGCTTTTGATTCCATTCCTCATGGAATTCTAATTGAAGAATTAAAAGAGTATGGTTTTCATGTCAACATTATTAAATGGGTAAACTCCTGGCTAAGTAACAGGAAGCAGAAAGTGAGCATTA
Organism: Neoceratodus forsteri; assembly: GCA_016271365.2. Taxonomy (NCBI): domain Eukaryota; kingdom Metazoa; phylum Chordata; order Ceratodontiformes; family Ceratodontidae; genus Neoceratodus; species Neoceratodus forsteri. Next base: position 1,286,613,792 of record CM057459.1, on the reverse strand, counting down.
AAGGATACATGTCTGATTGGGGAACAATCACTAGTGGGATCCCCCAAGGCTCTGTCTTGGGGCCTTTGTTGTTCAACATATTAGTTACTAGATTGCAGGTAAATAATGGTACTTGTATACATAAATATGCCAATGATTGTAAAATTGATTGCATCGTTAATAACTCTGCATCAGTTAATTCCTTAAAAATTAATTTAAATAAGCTTGCTGAGTGCTCAGTAAGAAATAAAATGTCCTTTAATGTTGTGAAGTGTAAGGTGATGCACCTGGGTAGGAATAACAGGTTGCCACCTACACAAAAGGAAGTAATACATTACAAACTGTAAAAACAGAAAAGAATGTAGGAATTATAGTAACGAATGATCTAAAGTTTACATCTCATACTAATAGCATAGAAATAATTATTTTACTCAATGGGTGACAACTATCTGGAATGCTTTACCTGCAGATGTTGTCACAAGTAAAAGCCTGGTGGAATTTAAGCAGAGATTAGATATCTACATGAAGCAAAAGAAATTTAATTATTGCCATTAGGCAATGAGTTCTATATGGGCATGGCCTTTGAACTCACATGACACTTATGAACCTATGCTTGGCTAGCCCAGTAGAATAGACCGAAGTGCAGAAACTGCAGCCCTCCCCGGTCTTTTGGGGCTGCCATCTTGTGATATGCCCTGCTAGGAGGCTTGCCTTTCCAAATGAAGTCTGACATCACAGAGTGAACTTCTTTGACCCATTTAAGGGGCAGCCATAAATTTAACATGTTTGGGGGATAGAACAGCCTTGGCAGTATATTCATTTTAACTATATTGTTCTGCCCCCATAACGAGAGTGGGAGTCCTTTTCATCTAGAGAGATCTTGCTGGACCATTTGGAGTATAGTATCCAGGTTAGATTGTATCATTTTGGATTCATTCCTAGATAAAATGACGCCCAAGTATTTCAGGTTCTTTGGGCTTCACTGCAGTCCCAGGTCAGTTATATCTTGCTTTAATAATCTATTTTCCATTGGAAATACAATGGTTTTCTCCAAGTTGATTTTATAATTAGACAGTTGGCTAAATTTCTTAATGGTCTCTAAAACAGCTAGGAATGTCTGTTGAGGGTGTGGGCTAGATGGAGTAATATGCCATCTACATAGGCCGATAAGTTAAGTTCCTGGGATCCAATTGTAATACTTTGTATTTGGGTATTAGTTCTTAATTTGATGAGAAGAGGTTCCAAATAGTGAGTGAATAGGAGATGGGACAGTGGGCACCCCTACCTAGTGCCTGAGTACAGTGCAAAAGGAGAAGAAAACACTCCATTGCAGTATACCCCTGTGCTGGGGTTATTAAATAGGGAGGCAATCCAGTTAATTAATATGGAAGGGAAGCTGAATTTTTGCATGGCACAGATCAGAAATTGCCAGTCAACTCTGTCAAAAGCTTACTCTGCATCCAGAGACAGTAACCCAAACGGCATATCCGAGTCCCTGGACGCAGAGAATATGTGAGACAGTTTATGCAGGTGATCAGATGAAGTTCTCCCTGCCATGAAACCCACTTGATCACTGTGGACTATGGAGGGCAGAACCCCAGCCAACCTATTAGCCCACAACTTGGCTAGTATTTTGACATCGTAGTTTAACAGTGAAATGGGTCTATAACTGGTAATCTTTTCTTCTTCCTTTCCAGGCTTATGAAGGACTATTATTAGGGCTTCCAGTAAGTGCTTATCAACCTCCTCCGAAGTCAGAATCCCTTGGAAAAAGTTCATGTAGAGAGGGGGTTAACTGTGTTGCAAAGCATTTATAAAAGTTCAGGGAGAACCCATACAGGCCTGGGGCTTTATCCAGGGATAGGGACTTAATAATTGACAAAATCTCAGCATCCTCTATGTGACAAATGAGATCCGCTTTTTGTCCCCCAGGCAAAGCCGGCAGAGGTATGGTGGCAAGATATTTTCCCACTTCTGTTCTTTCTGGGGGACTAAGCATGAAACTATAGTGTTCCTGATAGTATTTTTCAAATTCTTTAACTATGTCCTTGGGGTGTAACTTGATAGAGTTGTCAGCAAGGGAGTGTATACTTTTGATAATTCTGGAGGACTCTTAGGGCCAGATTTTCAAAGGCCCGACACAAGCTGTGACAATGGCAGCTTGTGCGAGTGTGAGTGCACCCAGGACCTCTCAAATTATTATTCTACAGGGTCCCAGCACCTAAGTCCAGCAGCTTGAGACAAAGGGGGTGCTGCACCTGACGAATGGCGCACCCACCCAGAATGCTGCAATGGCTGCGAGGAGTCCGCAGCACTCATGGACAGGGGCTAGCAACTGGGTACTGCTCCCCAACACCATCGTGCCACTGGCACCAGTGCCACAACATTCCCCATTACCCTGGTGGGTTAGTGCCCCCCATGGCACCCATCACAGCACTCCCACCCCCCTCCCTCACCCCAGTCTGGTGACCAGCACAGCCCTCCAAATGCCACCCTGGCCAGCCACCGAATGGGCAGTCCATGTGCATACTGTTTACAGTACATGCACTGACGGCTCATTTGGCAGCTGGCAGTGGTGGTGTGTGGAGGGCTGTGCCGGTCACCAGATCAGGGTACGGGAGTGGAGTGGAAGTGCTGAGATGGGTACGGGGAGTTGGCAGAATGCACAGACATGGGTGCTGGGGACTGTGACGGGCGTGAAGGGGGGAACCACCGGACCACCAGGGATCACCCACCGGGGATGGATCGGGGTGGGCCACATGGTGGCACATACAGGATGACTCCCCAGGACCCATCTAAGTCCCATTAGACCAGCCCCTAGCTGGTCTAAGGGTACTTTGCACTTGGTTCCTCGGAGGTCTTTCAATTTCGGGATCCATGGGCTGCAGCAGTCTGGGTCTGCTGCAAGTCACCAGCACCATGCCACAGCCACTTTCGTGGTGCAAAGCTGGTTCTAGCACACTTTGGTGTAGGCAGCCTGCTGGACGATGCAGGCTGCCTTTCAAATTTGCACTTGGCACAGCCCTTGGCACAAGTTGCCCTTGCGTCAGACCTGTTTGACGCAAGCACCTTGCGTCAATCTAAGGCCTTTAAAAATCCAGCCATTGGTTTTTACTTTGAAGGGCAAGAAGCCTACTAGCATTTTCACCCTGATCTATGCATGTTGCCCTAGTTTTGATAGTATATTCTGCCTTCTCCCTTAAAATCTAATTATATTGATCTCTATAACCTACGAACTGATTTCTATCACCCTCAACTGTGTTAGGCAATAGGTTGGCTTCCAGCCTGTGTATACAAGCTAGAAGATTGAGGGCTTTCTGCTCCCTTTCCCTTTTCCTAAAGATGCAATACATATCAATTTCCCTCTAAGGGTGGAGGAATGGAGCATAGAGCTCGGTGAGATCGCGCTATAGCATAGGTAGGCCTGAATGGAGAGGGGCCTGCTAGTTTGGCAATAAACTTCTGTGTAAAGAGTACAGGAGCTGTCCCCTGTTCTTTCTCTGGTAAACCAATTATGATGGTATTATTCCTCTGACTTCTTCCTTCCAAATCCCCTACCTTAGATTCCATTTTAGCAATTCTTTGTTTTGTTGCTCTGATATCTGGGTCAAGTCTCTCCAGTTTCCACTCCATCAAGATGGTGCAGACATCTATGTCTCCCATGCACCTTGTGGTATCCTCCAAGACTCTGGCCAAAGGCTTCAGCTCAGATGTAATGGAGCATGGCTTGTCTTTGAATGGAGTAAACTCAGCTAAAAAGCATTCCACCATGAGTACATTCTGGTCAGCGGGTGTTGTAGTGAGTCAGGTAGCAGATCCGACCTATGATTTATTCTTTTTGCTTACCTTTTCCAGAGTTGGTGGTGGCGTATGATGGGGTAGCGATGCCTGCATCTCGGCTTTCATTTCTGCTCTTCTAGGAGACAATTTTTACCTGATGAGTCTCTGTTGCTTTAAATGCAAATCACAACGAATTTTAATCAAAAATTGGGTGGGGATCCTAATTTTAATTGAAAATCATAGTGGGGCAAGTGGGCGCACTCAGAGTGAGCTGTTACTTGGTTGGCTGCATCACATGATCTCCAAAAGCACCAGACTTAATGTTCTCCCAGAAAACTTGGAGGGCATGGAAGGGGCAGAGTAATTCAAAAGCTGCTGGTTGAGAGGCTGAGCATGGAACCCGAAGCTGCTAATTTTAAAATTCAGATAGTTCACAGGACCAGACTCAAGCCCAGGAAGGGAGACAGACTTCACTACTACTTAATAAAATAGTTCTGGTACCTTGAGAAAGAGCACATGATGCATGCTGCCTGCAAGACTTTTCCCTTTTATGTCAAGGGGCAAAAGTATCTATTTTTCAAAATTTCAGTAGGAACTTGAAGACGCAGAGACAAAAATTCAGTGGAGTCAAGATGAAATTGCATGGGCTAGTTTGAGAATTATCCCTTAGGTACCCGGTGAAGCTTCAGATCACCTGCCCAGGATGCCCATCAAAGATTTTTTAAGCAACCCCATGGAGACCAAGGAATATATCCATACCATGGAAGTGGCGAGGGAAGTAAGATCACAGGCCCAGAATAATCATCCTGCCTGAATACACTTAAAAAGAGAAGCTGGAGGCATGAGGCTTGTGCACTGAGTAAAGTCTGCATCACAAAGACTACCAAAATGGAGCATAGAAAGGCAAGGGTACAGCAATGATGCCCCCTTTACTGTAAGGAAATGTAGATACTCAATGTGGGACTGATGGATCTGGCTTAATTGGGGTGGCAATAAGAGGAAGGCTGACCCAGCTTGCAGATCTGAACCAGCAACACAGGGTATGGGGCACTTTAATGGAAAATGACAAGCAGGCAAATTGTCAACTGTGCTAGTGGTGACAGAGCCTATACACAAAGCCACTGTATGTTACGAGCTAAAAATGGGCAAAATCGACCCCCTGGACTTGTCAGGGGGCTAAGTACATGCCAATATGCTGCTAACAAATCTTTTTGTCAGTCAGCTCCCTGGTACAGAACATTCATAGAAACATAGAAACATATATAGCTGATCACTAGAAACAGGGGAGATACCCAAAGACTGGAGGATAGCAGATGTAGTCCCCTTATACAAAAGTGGGAACAAAGAGGAAGTGGGGAACTACAGACCAGTCAGCCTCACCTCGGTAGTGGGGAAGATCATGGAAGCACTACTGAAGGAGAGATTGGTGGAACATCTGGTTGTCAATGGACTACAGGACCCAAGGCAGCATGGTTTCACCAGGGGGAGGTCATGTCAGACTAACCTCATTGAATTTTTTGACTGGGTGACTAGGGAGGTGGATCAGGGGAGGGCAGTGGACATGGCCTATCTGGACTTCAGCAAGGCCTTTGACACTGTGCCACATAGAAGACTATTGCACAAACTAGAGAATATGGGTGTGGGCAGGACAGTAGTGTGGTGGGTAGGTAACTGGCTGGGCAGCAGGACACAGAGGGTGGTGGTAAATGGCTGTCACTCCACAGAGGGAAGAGTGACCAGTGGGGACACAGGGATCAGTGCTGGGACCGGTACTATTCAATATCTTCATCAGTGACATTGCGAGGGAACTAGAAGGCAGAATTTCACTGTTCGCTGATGACACAAAGCTCTGTAACAGAGTAGACACACCAGAGGGTGTAGACAGAATGAGAAGGGACCTGCAGAAACTTGAAGAATGGTCAGGGGTTTGGCAGTTGAAATTCAATGCAAGGAAGTGCAAGCTAATGCATATGGGGCACAAAAACCCTGGCACAATATATCAGTTGGGGGGTGAGGATATGGCATGCACCAAGCAGGAAAGGGATCTTGGGGTTATCATCTCTGATGACCTCAAGGCAGGGAAACAGTGTGACAAGGCAGCAGGTAAAGCAAATAGGATTCTGGGATGCATAGGCAGGGGCATCACCAGCAGGAAAAGGGAGGTCATAATTCCACTATACAAGACACTAGTGAGGCCGCACCTGGAGTACACTGTGCAGTTCTGGAGACCTTACCTACATAAGGACATAGACAGGGTAAAGAAGGTTCAGAGGAGGGCAACAAAGATGGTGCAAGGATTGCATCACAAGTCCTATGAGGACAGGTTGAAGGCACTGAACGTGTACTCCCTGGAGGAAAGGAGGGAGAGAGGGGGATATGATAGAGACATACAAGTATCTTACAGGGAGGAACAGGGTGCAGGAATGCACTATTTTTTAAGCGAAAAAGATGTTCCAGGACTAGAGGGCACGTGATGAAGTTGGAGGAAGGACGATTCAGAGGAAACGTGAGGAAGAATTTCTTCACAGAAAGGGTGGTGGACAAGTGGAACACCCTGCCAGAGGAAGTGGTGGGGGCTGAAACAATCACTGGATTTAAGAATGCATGGGATAGACATAAAGGCATGCTGGAGGTCAGGGGTAAGGGGCAACAGACTTCTTGGAAAACATAAAGTGAACTTACAAACTTAAATGGGCAGACTGGGTGGGCCATAGGCCCTTATCTGCCGACACTGTCTATGTATCTATGTATAATTTGATGGCAGATAAGAACCGCTTGGCCCACCTAATCTGCCCTTTTCCCTACCTAATGGATAAGCTGCAGATTCTAGTTAACCAACAGCCTACTTCCTCCTACCCCCCACTAGAATTGCCTTATGTCTGTCCCATGCATTCTTGAATTCCCCCACTGTTTTTGACTCTACGATCTCCTCAGGAAGGCTGTTCCATGTATCCACAACCCTCTCTGTGAAGAAATACTTCCTCACATTACCTCTGAGCCATCCCCCCTCTATCTTCAAATTGTGTCCCCTTGATTTTGCACATCTCTTTTTCTGAAAGATGCTGCCCTCTTGGACTTTGTTGATTCCCTTGAGGTATTTGAAAGTTTCTATCATGTCCCCCCTCTCCCTCCCTTCCTCGAGGCTATACATCTTTAGTTCCTTTAGTCTTTCTTCATACATCTTCTGATGCAGACCCTGCATCATTTTGGTTGCCCTGCTCCGGACAGCCTCCGCCCTGTCTATGTCTTTACGGAGATGGGGTCTTCAGAACTGTACACAGTACTCCAGATGTGGTCTTACCAACTGTCTGTGCAGAGGGCCAACAACTTCCTGTTTTCTACTGGTGATGCCTCTCCCTATGCATCCCAGTATCCCACCAGCCCTCCTTACTGCCTTCTCACTTTGCTGGCCCACCGTTAGGTCATCTGATATGACTACCCCCAGGTCCCTTTCCATCATTGTTGTTGTCAGTATCTCACTCTCCATTGTGTACTCTTCCCTTGGGATTTTGTTTCCCAGGTGCATTACTTTGCACTTCTTTGCATTGAATCTAAGCTGTCATACATTTGACCATTCCTCCAACCTTTACAAGTCCCTTTTCATCCTTTCCACCCCACCTTGTGTATCAACCCTGTTGCAAATCTTTGTGTCATCTGCAAAGAGACATACTTTCCCTCCCAGTCCCTCTGCAATGTCACTTATAAAGACATTAAAAAGGACTTGATTCAGTACTGAACCCTGTGGTACCCCACTAGTAACCCTCCTTTCTTCACTGTGGACTCCATTTACTATTACCCGCTGTGTCCTGTTGTCCAACTAGTGTTTCACCCAGGCTACCACCCTAGGACCCACTCCCAGGCTGGCTAATTTGTTTATTAATCTTTTGTGCTGGACTGTGTCAAATGCCTTGCTAAAGTCTAGGTAGGCTATGTCCACAGCCCCTCCCTGGTCTACTGCATTGGTCACTGAGTCAAAGAAATCAATTAGATTTGTCTGACATGACTTTCCTACTGTGAATCCATGCTGCATTGGGTCCTGTGCCCCACTGGCCTCTAGGTACTCAACAGTTCTTTCCTTCAGAAGTGATTTCATCATTTTCCCTACCACTGAGGTCAAACTGACAGGTCTGTAGTTTCCTGCCTCTGTCTTGCTCCCACTTTTGTGAAGGGGGAATCACATCCACCCTCCTCCAGTTATCAGGTACCACCCCATCCTCCCATTATTTATTAAAAAGGGTAGTCAGTGGTGTACTAGTTCTTCCCTTAGTTCTTTTAAAATCCTGGGGGTGAATCCCATCAGGCCGCATTGCTTTATCCACCTTCAGTTTTAAGAGTTCTTTCAGAGCCCTTTCTTCTGTGAAAGGACTAATATCAACCCCCCTCTATCCAGAGTGCTTCTATTGACCAGATTTGGTATTTCCACCTGCTTTTCCATTGTGAATACTGAGCAGAAGTATTCATTCAGTATCCCTGCCTTTTCACTGTCTCTCTCTGCCCAACCACCTTCCTCTTTGTTCAGCTTCAGTATCCCTGCCTTAGTCTTTCTTTGCTCCCTAATGTACCTATAAAAGGTTTTATCCCCCTTCTTAACCGATTTGGCTATCTTTTCCTTGGTTTGGGCCTTTGCTATTCTGACTGCCTCCTCGCTTCCTTCTGCTTTAACTGGTACAGTTCTCTGTCCTGCTCCTTCTGTGTTTCCTTATACTTCCTGAATGCTATCTTTTTGTCCCTTACCTTCCCCCGCCACTTCTTTTGAGAACCATAGTGTTTTTTTCTTTCATTTTGATTTGTTTATTTGCTTCACACAAAGACTTGTTGCCTCTGTGATGGCGGTTTTGATGTTTCCCCATTGTTGCTCCACCCCACCTTCTTGCCTGTTTGCTAGTGCTTTTCTGAGGCACTCTCCCATTTTGACAAAATCAGCCCTCCTGAAGTCCAGTACCTTCACTTTTGTGTGGCTTGACACTACAGCTAAGTTTATTGTGAACCACACTTTTTGATGGTCGCTTGTTCCCAGATGGCTACCCACTTCAAGATCATTGATCCTCTCTCCATCCCCAGATGAGAGTACCAGGTCTAAGATTGCTCTCTCCCGAGTAAGTTCAAAAATTTGCTGTCTGAGGCATGCCCCCTGTAGGGCATCAAGAATGGCCCTGCTCTTGGAAGTGGCTGCAGCAAAGGTGCTCCAGTCAACATCTGCCATATTCAGGTCTACCATCAGCAATACCACCCCTTTCTCTGCCATCCCAAGAATGCATTCTATCATTTCCTTGTCCATTTCCTCCCTCTGAGATGGGGGTCTGCATACAACCCCTGTGCAGATTGTGGAGCCATTTCCAGTCTCCAGGGTGACCCACAGTGCCTCCACTCCTCCCTGTTTACCCTTTAGTTCTGTTGCTTTGATTCCTTCCCTACACAGACCATGTTTTCAGTCTCTGTGTGGTTGGTTTCCCTGTTGACAGAGGTGGGAGACCCTGTATGTGGTGCTTTAGTCTTCAACATGACAGTGTGAACTGTGTGGCATGACATCATGCTGAATGGCAGACAAGGCACATGACTGTTGTCTCTGATCAACTGAATTGTGCAGAGACACTGTGATAAGCTGCAATGCCAGACTAACTTTTGGAACTGGAGGTTCTAGGAATAAAGACAGTTAAAAGTACAGATCCTGTCTGCCCATTAGTAAAGTCCCAATTGTGTTTATTACCTGGGCAATCTGTCAGTATTTGAGGATGCTGTCCCTCCAGAAGCATCTCAGGTTTGACTCCCGCATCCTCCCTTCTGACTGAAGCTGAGGCTACAGGTACCAGTGAAAGGTGGTAGATGAATGGATTTTAGGCATATGATGAACCCGATTTCTCAGTGCTGCTTCATAATCAAGCAAGGGATGACCGAGGATTATACCTAATAAATCTACCATTGCAGGCCAATAAAAGAATATGGGGTGAGCCGATAAAAGACTTCAGTATTACATTCAGTATTATTATTATTATTATTATTCAGTATTATTATTCAGTATTCAGCAGTACATCTGAGTAAGGGGTGGAATAGTAATTAAAAGAGTTAAGGGAAGGGGGTATAGGGCACTGGGGGAAAGACACTGGCACATGGAGTTAACTTAAGTTGGAGTTTGGGAAACTGTGCAGTTAAGGTAAACAAAGATAATACAATACAAAATTTGAGGCCACTACCTTTTAAATATACTTTTGGCTTTAAATAAATGGTTACATGGCCAATGATTTAAAATGTCTTTGTTGGAACATAAAGAAAGCCAGAGATAGAATTAAAATACATAAAAAAGTCCAGTATGCCAATCAGACACAAGCAAACCGTCTTTTGCTACAGGAAATTTATTTTGCAGAAGCAGATTTCAGATATATTTGCAATTTTAGGGGTAAAAGGGTTCACTCCCTTTTTGCTGGCAACTCCACTGGGTTGCTAGTATCATAAAAAATAACCTTAAGTTTAATATAATTGAAAAATCAATAGATGATCATGGTAGATATGCTATAGTTACGATTCAGAGGGGTTGCAAATGTCTAACAATCACTGTCGTCTATGTACCCTATGATGATGACCCAGGTTTTTTCACACACTTTTTCATTACTTTATCCAATTTTGCAAGACCTTATATCATAGGAGGTGACTTTAATCTTTCACTATCGATATTGGATAGAAAAAGGGAATTGAAGACAAAAAGAAGCATGCCGTTAAAATACTGAAAACTTTTTGCTGGATTTAAAGCTTACAGATATATTTAGAGAGGTTTATCCAACGTGGAGGAAATATTCCCTCTTTTCAGACATACATAAAACATCATCCAAGATTGATTATTATTTACTTTCTGAAGAAATAGTGAATGACTTTGTTATAATTAATTATGGAGCCATTAACATTTCTAATCATGCTCCTATTCAACAATTAATAAGATTTACTTCTAAGGAAGAATGATATAAAGATAATAATTTGAAGTTTGATCATTTGTTATTGAGAGACCTGGTCTTTAAACAAAAACTCATCAAATAAATAAATACATTTCTGTTGTATGACAAAGTGGAATAAACCTCCTTCTTAACAATCAGGGAATTTCTAAAAGCATATTTAAGAGGATAGATTATATCTTACTCCTGTTTCAAAAATAAAATAAAATACATATTTAATATGTTAGAACATCAATTATTAGTGGAAGAAGCTGCCTATAGTATTTCAGGTCTAGATTCAGACCTGAATACTGTATTAAACCTAAGACAGGAACTTAATAACCTGATCTCTTATAAGGCTGAAAAAGCAATCCAGAGTGCCAGGTCTAACTATGACTTTTTTTCTGAAAAAACTTGATAAACTATTGGCATATCAGATCCAATGTGAACAAAATAAAAATGCCATATTTAAAATTCAGTTAGAAAAAGGTAGGATATCAACCACTTTAGTAGAAATAAACAAAGGCTTCCAAGACTTTTATAAAAAAATTATATACTCCTGATATTAACCCAAGACAACAGGAATGACAGCTTTTTTGACATTTAAGTCCACTATCACATACCTTAGAAAATATGACAGATAAACCTTTTAGTATAGAGGAAATTAAAACAGTAATACAACAGTTTCAAAACAGAAAGGCTCCTGGCCCCAATGACTTTAAGGTAGAGTTCTATAAAGCTTTTTCAGATATTCTTTCCCCATTACGGCTTCAAATATTCAATGATACTGAAAATAAAGAGTCACTCCCTGATTTAATGAAGGAATCTACAATCATTCTTATATTAAAAAATAACAAAGATCCTCTAAAATTTTCAGATTTGGGACTTATAGGCCAATTGCACTACTAAACATAGACTCTACAATTACAATAAAGAGCTGGGCAAATAGATTGGCAGAACATGTTCAATCCAGGGGGTAGAGCCTAGTACCGAACAGAGCAGAAGTGAGAAAGAGGAGCTCTGCAGCTTGAAAGACAAATAAGCTCAACAATCTAATTTTCTACAGAAAAATTGTACTTTTGGATGCAGATTGGAACTTAGAAAGAAAAAATACATTGAGTACATATTATATTTTTGGCTAGTATGGGTCGCCATACCAGAGTGGCTACAGCAGGAGAAGGGGCCCATCAGAAGGCACCACAGCCATCAGGGAGTGGAGATCAGCACTCCCCAGCCCAAAGTGCAGATTCACTGCAATCTACTAATGTGGCTTTATTAAAAGCCATTCACAGTATGGACAACAAAACTGAATGTTTGGTGAGCAAACCCACTGTCTTGGATGCCAAAGCATCTGGCATTCAGGAAGAAGCCAAATCTGCAGCAGATACCTCTAATTGGACACTCACCATGGCTGTGGGGTAACTAAAGAGAATGTAGTTCCCAGATGTGATTGGAACAACTCAAAAACCAATCCCTGACACAACACCTCTGAATAGTCAGTCTGCCAGAAGAAGCAGAAGAGGGAGACCTTAAAATGTTAATTTGGCAATGGTTGGAAGACAAACTACAGACAGTCTCTTTTCATGTCCGAAAAGCATATCGGATTATCCTGCATCGGGCTATGGGAATGGATCCCCAGCTTAGAACCATTATGATGGTTCTGGAAGACTCCTTGGAGAGAGACGAGCTTCTACAGGCAGCATGATGAGTAGCCAAGCTGGAGTTAAATGGCACATCCGTCCAAATCTTTCCTGACCTGAGCTATGCCACCAGAGCCAAGCGCAAAGCATTCAATGGAGTTAGGGCCCAACTTTGAAACTTTGGAGTACAACATATTCTAATGATGCCTGCTCATCTTAAAGTTATGTATGGTGGCAAGACCTTTCTGCACACCAATCCTACAGCAGCTGGAAAACAAGCAGCTAAAATTGCCCGTCAAGAAAATTTGAGCTCTGAATTGGAGGCATAAGGGACTGACATGATACGAGGTAGCACTGTATTGCTTTATCGGGGAGTATAATGCGCTAAAACTCAATTACCTGTGGAGATTACCATGGGAGAGTAGGCTGTGGGACAGTTTTATTTGACTTTATATTTACTACAGTCAAAAGTTTTCCTTATATTTGTTTAAATGGCTTCAAAGCAACTTGCTCAGTTGGTTGATTTTCAAAGGGTAAGAAGGTGACCCGCTATGACGCAGTTGGGAACTGGCCATCCTCCTGACAATCTTTGTCTGTTTTTTTCCCACCACAAGGAACACTGAGTTAGAGAAGGAGGTAGGACATATCCTATCCTGGCACCCCTTCAAAGGGATTAAGAACACCATTACAGACTAGCAGTTAATTGTCATATGGGAAGCCTTATTTGCAAGCCCTAGTTAAATGTTTCTTTTGAATACCAAGGTGTTTTTTCTTCTGTTATATGAGGTTCAAGTCTGATTAAATATAACAATGTGAGTAAGATTTTGCTTAATTCAGGAGCAGGATCTCACGACGTCCACTGTATGTCACATAAATGTTATAGTGGAGACCATTAAATCCATGCAATATGGATGTATAATTTCTCCTCAATGTTTCCAAAATGGGTATAGGTCTTGTTCTTGGCAGTTTACACTACGTTGACAATATTCTATCTCTTTTGAGACTTTTATTTTGGACTCTCCCATTTTTTGTAACAAAGTTCTGGGTCAGATCAAATCCTATCATTGCATGGTATATTCCTAATGTAAGTGCTGTGTCTACTATTCACTTCAGAAAGTAAATACTCATATTAAATTGTACAAAATCAATAAAATATAAGTACTAAAAAAAGAGAACATGTTCAATCCATCGTACATCCAGACCAAACTGGGTTCATATCAGGGAGATGGCTAACAACAAATATTTGAAAAGCACTAAATATTACTGAATTAACTCAATCAGAAAGCACAACTATTTCTCTCTATCCTGAAAAAGCATTTGAAGGCGTGCATTGGCCTTTCTTATTAACAAGTCTAACCAGGATGATTTTGGGGGATTGGTTCATATGATGGATCGGCATGGTTTATAAAAACCCATGTGCCAGAATTAGAACAAATGCCAACTTGTCAGAGCCTATTCACCTCCATAGAGGTGTTCGCCAGGGCTGTCTACTAGCCTCATTACTTTTTGCGATCTTCATTGAATCTTTAGCCATATCAACAAGAGGAAACAATCAAATGAAAGGCATAAAAATTAATAAAACATTCTGTAAAATACTACTATGAGCAAACAATGTGCTTATATTTTTTTTTAATGATTTTTCCACCTTGTTGCTTTATGACCGGTGAGGGAATCCAGCCACCAGCCTGTACCACCTGAAGGGCAGCAGGCTCACTCAGCTGAAGAGGGGTCAGTACAGCCATGTCCAGACCTGCTGGGAGGCCCCGCCATGCCTTCCCATGCTGGGCCAAGACTGATTCACCCAGTGCGACTCCACAACAGACCTCCAGGCAGGCCAAGCATGGCCATTAAGCTGCTCATTTGTGCCCAGTCTTTTTCTCTGTTTTTGCCCATGGGAGTGCTGACGTGCAATGACATCCAGTAACAACACCTGCCACACTTCCCCCCTGCATACACCAATGCTGATAGTGACCCCCAGTCATCACCAGGAGTCACTATAGTGCAGTGGAGTCCCATAACCCTCCCCAGGGATTGGAGAGCAGTCCATGGATGCTCAATCCTATCCCTCCCCTGCCGACCCCCGATGACCTGGTCTCACTCCTGAACCTGGGTCACTGGCATGGCATGAGGTGCTGCATCCAGCACCTCAACCGTCAGCGCCACTGATCATCTAATGTGCTTATATTTTTGGATAAGTCTAAAGAAAGGGCAAGGTTTTAGTTAATCCAATAGAAAATGTTGGCAGAATTTCTAGCTATGAGGTAAACTGGGAAAAATCAGATTGTATTTATAATGGTTCTGAAAAAAGTAATCCCTCCACACTCTTAAATTCTACAGTTCAGACAGAAATAAAATACTTACTTGTAGGTGCTACTCTGACCAAAGAATTAAAACAATTATTTCATTAGTACTATAGTTCTTTGCTTGACACTGTTAAGATAGATCTAGATAGATGGGTTTACCTACCTTAACCATTACAGGGACGATAAATATCCTCAAAATGACAATTTTACCAAGGTTAATTTTTTTTCCAGACCTTGCCAGTTATTCTAGATAAAAAATGTTTTCCATTGGATTAGAGAAATTGGTTAGACATTTTATATGGAGGAATGAAAGACCTAGAGCTAGTCTAGAAACATTGTACACTTCATTGAATCAGGGGATAGGACTACCAAATTTAAGATTATACTAGTATGCTGCACAAATTAAACCTGTTTTGTATTGGTTTTCCCATAATGATAATGTATTAGTTCAAGAAGTGAAAGGGGACCTGATAGAGCAACAGACTACACCTTTCCATAAGCTATTCACTTCAGAAAGGAAATACTTGCAATGAATTGTACAACATCATCAAAATATAAGTACAAAAAAAGGACATGTTCAATCCATCGTACATCCAGACCAAATTTGATTCATATCAGGGAGACAGCTAACAACAAATATTTGAAAAGCACTAAATATTATTGAATTAACAACTCAATCAGAAATAGCAACTTTTTCTCTCGATGCTGAAAAAGCATTTGATAGACTATTATGCCACACAATTTCAACCTCTTTTGGATTGGTTGTCCCATAATGATGCTGTGTCAGTTCAGGAAGAGAAAGGGGACCCGATAGAGCAACAATCTACACCTTTCCATAAGTTAATACATTTACTATATGTTTAACTGCGATAGAAAATTTATAACAATAAAATATTGAGCTCTACTAGAACTACATCACGAGTATGGAAGGAAGCCCATACACACCTACTTATAAACCTTATACTTTCAATGTACTTACCCTTATATATGAACTCAAATCTTAAGTTCACCCATATGAATAAAATGTTCAACAATTGGCAGAATAGCAGGTTAATCCAACTAGAACAATGCTTACAAAATGGTATTCGTAAACCCATTGAGGTACTTAAAGCAGAATATAACCTCCTGACTAGGAGCTATTTTGCATATCTTCAATTAAGGGATTATTTTCAAAAGAACAAACTGGGTAATACTGTTAGTGCAACCCCATGAGCTGTTAATACAGGACCAATCAATTAAATCTAAAACAATCTGTAAAATATATAACCTATTACTGGAAGTTAGAAATGGGATATAGAATTTTGGCAACAGAATTGGTCCAGAGAACTTGGACAATGGGCTAAAAATATAAAATGGTGAGAAGTGTTGGCTTCACCTGAAACAGTGTAGAAAAATTCTAAATTAAGACAAATTCAGTTCAATATAATTTATAAACTATATTTTACCCCAGTAAACTTAGTAAATTTAACCCTACACTTTCAGTCCTTTGCATTCATTGCAAAAGAGATAAAAGCACATTGAGCCAAACATATGGAAGGCTGGGCCTGTAGTTCAGTGGACAAGCAGCCAGACACTCCCCCTTCCTGAGTTGTATCAGCAGTTCCTCTTAGCTTCCTTCTGAAGCACTTTTTATTTGCAGCCAGAGGATCTGTCAGTTTGTTGTCTCCTCTGAGGCCTGCTGGTGCTTCCCCTTCCCCATCTTGTTATGTTTTGGCCTGCTTGGTTCTGCTTGGATTCTGTTTTTCTGTTTTCCTGCATTTGGTTTGTATTGCTGCCTCTGGCTGAGTGCTTCTTTGTGTTGCTGTTTCTGTGCTTCTGTGTTTGTGTATTTTGTTTAGCTGTTTTTCTTTTTAGGGGGGCTTCTGTTTCTAGACTCCTTGCCTCTGCCTATATTTTGTTCTCCAGAACTCATGCTGCTTACTCCCATTCTTCAGACTTGCAACTGCAAAGGTTATGTGTGCTCAGCTCAAGTTGTTTCAATGCTGCTGCTCCATGCTATGCACCTCAATTATTTTCACTTGGTTTAGGCTAGCTCTGAACCCTAGCCCATGCAGCTCAGTCTTGCTTTCTGAACTCCTACCATGTATCTCCTTGCTACTGCTTTCACTGCACTGTCTAGCCAATTTGCTGCTTCAGAGTGCTGCCTTCCTACAGTTTCTATGTTCATTCCACTTGCTACCCCTTTGACCAATAGTTACTCAATGCTTATGCTGCTCTCTTACATTGTATCCTGCTATTGTACTCTGGAGGTCAGATAGGCTACTCCTGATGCTGCAAACTAGTTTTAATACATGCACGTGGGTCATGGCACTTCTCATCATTTTCTTGTTTTTCCTACAGTGGGGGACTTGGGGGTGGTGTTGAAGAGCTGTGGCCCGGTGCAGCCTAATTACCTCATGTTTGAATCCTGCATCCATCACTAAAATCCTTTGAGTATTTGTCACCTTTTCATTGGCTTCCTTGGTGGAACTGGTTGGCTTGCCCCTGTTATTTCATATTTGCTGCTTTTCTGACCTATGTGCAGGTCAGACCATTGCTACTCTGCATTACAGACTTACGTGCAGGTCAAACAATTGCTACACTGCCTTACAGACCTTCGTGCAGGTCCACTCATTGCTTATGCAATTCATTTGTTAAGTGCTTGCTAATAACATGTCTGACCTATGTGAGGGTCTCAGCACTCACTGCTTCATTCAGCTTCCTCCTCATTTGTTTTCAGGGGCATGCCAACCATGACCATTAATTCCATGGTACAGGGCTGCCCTGCAGCTGACAGTTTCTCTCTGCACCCAGATTTTGCAGCTTGAGCATGCAAAACTTGGGGCAGGGTCCTTCTCACCTGGCCCATAGCTTGGAAGGTCCTTGCTCTGGGTGGACCTTCCGTCATCAACTGTCCCAATGGCACCTCAAGTTATAGAATTTAATACTCTGAAGTGAAGGAGTGGGACTCACATAGGGCCCCTTTAGCTGCCCGAGCGGGTTCAAAGGCACCCTTCAAAGCTATTCTCCCCATGACTGCCCCATTTCATCTGGTTTGTTTTTAGGGCAAGTAGACCAGGGAAGTGCCTCAGCAGTTGTTGCTCTCCTCCTCCTGCCTTAGTAGTCCATTGATGTAGAGTAGTGCTCACAACCTTCTACCGCATTCTTATTAGAGGAATCGAGTGAGAGCTTTCCTCCAAAATGGAATATTTTCCACCTCCTTTTAATTGGGTTTCCAAATTGCAGCAGTAGAGCCATCACTAAACAAAATATCCCAGGCCTGGAGGGAAGGCAACCTATGTCTTGTATCCCTAGAGATTTCCTCCTCAAAGGGTATTTTTTTTCACTTCCATGCCTCAGGTCATAAACGTTAGTTAGCTGTAGTTAGTGTTTCCTTGTTCCTTTAGGTAGGTTCTGCTGTTAAATGGAGATGGATGGTGATCCTACCTGTAGTTCCCTCTTTTCTTAGGCGGCCCCCCTCATTTTCCAGTGCAAACTATCGTACTCATGCCATTTGCTCATCTGTGCATCTAATTACCTCTCAAGCTTCCTTTGCCTATTCTGCCCTGCCTCATGGCTCCGACTGCTAATGTTCTTTGTATCAATACATTTCTTTTGAGGTATGCTTCCTAAGTACCTTTAGCCAAGAGAAACATCCCATGGCCCCTCTGGGGTAGAACCCTCTTTGAAGGTTCCTTGCGTTTGGTACCCCTACAGGGTGGTAATTCCTCTGGCATAGACAGTGCAAATGGCCAAAACCAAAGTAACACATTTACACAAGCATAACACTATACTGGCTGCATAGGCCATTGAATTGGAAGGCTGGGCCTGTAGTTCAGTGGACCAGCAGCTAGCTACTCCCTCTTCCTGAGCTGTATGAGCAGTTCTTCTCAGCCTCCTTCTGGAGCACTTTTGCTTTGCCCCACCATAATCCCCTCCTCCTCCAGCAGCATCACCTCTCTCCTTGGGATGCTTCCTAAGGTACCTTTAGCCAAGAGAATCATACCGCGGCACCTCTAGGGGTGGAACCCTCTTTGAGGGTTCCTTGCCTTTGGTACTCCTACAGGGTGATAATTCCTCTGAAATAGAGAGAGCGAATGGCCAAAACCAAAGTAACACAGTTGCACAAGCATAACACAATACTGGCTGCATAGGCCATTAAATTGTCTTTTGTTCGGAGTTAAAACTATACTGGAAGAAAATTAGAGACATAATTTCCAAATATTGGATAGAAGTGTTCCCTTTGATCCATGTATTATTTTATTTGGCTCAAGTACCTCATTAAACATCAGCACCAAACTCGGTTTGTTTGTATCTTTGGCAATGCTATTGACAAAAAAGGTAATCCTACTGCACTGGCGAGATGCATCATCCCCAAATTATAAAGAATGGTTAAATTTATTAAAAGATAGTGGAAAATTAGAGAATTTTATGTCAAAGAAGATAAAGGCATGATTTTGGAAAAAAGCTGTCTCCCTTATCTCAACTATCTTCAAAGAGAAGCATAATGTTTCAAAATGAGTTATTGGAAATACGCATTGGCCTAATAAATAGGATTAGTTAATGTATGCTGCTTTCCACTGTGTGATGTTGCCAAAAAGATACCAAACTCTGGCTCTTCACTTTATGCTTGAAAGTGGGTATCAGACTGCGTACAAAGAAAAAGAAGGGAAAAAAAAGGAATGATCTATATTTGGCACCTGGCTGGGAGCAATACAGAAACAGCATTGCAGTGCCTTTAATTTGTCCCAGCATACTATCTGACCACAGGTGTATGCTTGAGACACCATTGGTTTGAGTCCAGTGCAGCTCAACACATGTTAATAATTTTAAATAAACGTAGCTTCTAGGTGCAAATGTTGATAGGTGTAGGCAGTTGGGGAAATGTCCCTTCTCCCTCTAGCATGGATTGGGGGAGATGTCCTCTCCATCAAGCCAAAGTGAATCTGCAAACAGATCAGTTATTATTTTATTAGTCTATTTTTTCTTTCTTTTTTTCTTCTCTTTTCTTATTGATAATAGGTGCCAGGTGGTCTGGAAAGGTTTAGTGTCTGCCAGGTACTAGTGGGAGTCTGCACTAAATTAGTGCTGGGGATGATGGAGGGAAAAAAGTCTTGTTGACCAGTTGGTTGATTGGTGGGTATGTTTGCGGGTTTAGGAGGGTGGGCATTTCTTTAGAGACAGGGAAGATGCAGCTGTTAACTTACTCCTTAGGTTTAGTTGTGGGTTGTGGGTGGAGGGAGGGACAAGGTAGTTATCTATGGGGGATTAAACAAATGAGATACAAGTAGAAAGGGGGAGTGTTGTGTTGAAAATGTTAAGATATTACACTATGGTCAATGTTTTTGTTGTTTGTTAAAAAATCTACTATGGGTGACACAACTCTACCAGATTTGTACTATACTAGTCAATGGAGGAATTGCATATGTACTACCAAAATGATAATAGGTGAGGCTATTCTCTTTGTGAGGTCCTGGAATATAAGCAGCCTGAAATCTCATATGAATTGTAAAACAGTTTTGGCTAAGGTTAAAGGAATGAAAGCATGTATCATTTGTCTCCAAGAAACCCACATGATGGAGAAAGAAATGTCCCTTACAAACAAGAACTAAAGGATGTGAGTGGTTTGGTGCCTACCTTTTGTCAAAGGCCAGGGGAACAGTGATATGGATCCAGCCAAGATTCCCAAGGACAGTCACCAGGTTATACACAGACCCATGGGGGAGGGTTACCCTTAAACATTTTCTGTCAAATTTAGAAAACAGAGTGGCAGTGGGATCTGTGCATGGTCCCATTATAGAATGTCCAGAGGTATTTCAGAAGTTGAAAGTCCAAATGACAGAATTTGAGGGACCCGTGATACTATGTGAGGATTATATAGGGGAATGCCTCCTGTGTCAAGGAACACGAAGGAGCTTGCAGAGATTATTGTAGACTAAAAACATAGTAACATAGTAATTGATGGCAGATAAAGACCACTAGGCCCACCTAGTCTGCTCATGTTTCTTGTCTGCTTCTGCAGCTGCTGATCCTGCTTTGTCATTGGCTTTCACCTCTCATTCTAACCTCTATTGCTCCCTTATGCCTATCACATGTATGTTTGAATTCCTCTACTGTGCTGGTTCCTACCACTTCTTGGGGTAGGCTATTCCATGCATCCACCACCCTTTTTGTGAAGAAAAATTTCCTCACATTCCCCTTTATCCTGCCCCCTCTAATCTTATATCGTGCACCTCATCCTTGTACAAATTCTATAATGAAAAATGTCACCTACTTGCACCTTGTTCAAGCCCTTAACATACTTTCAATCATATCTCACCATTCTCAGCTCTCCTCCAGTTTATACATATTAAGGTCTTTCAACCTCCCTTCATATGTCTTCTGGTGCAAGCCCAACACCATCTAGTTGCCCTTCTCTGGACTGTCTTCACCCTTCTATGTCCTTGCAAAGGTGCAGCCTCCAGAACTGTACACCATACCCCAAATGAGGCCTCACCAGTGTTCTGTACAGTGGCAACACCACCTTCCTTCTTCTGCTAGTGATACCCCTACCTATGCCTCAAACACCCCACTTGCCCTCCCACAGCCTTGTTACATTGCTTGGCTAATTTTAGGTCATCTGAGATGATTATTCCTAAATCCCTTTCTTCCCTGGAGACGGTCATCAACCCTTCCCCCATCCTATAACTCTTTGCTGGTTTCTGTGACCCAGGTGCATGACTTTGCAATTCACACTAAATTTTATTTGCCATACCCTGGACCATTTTTCCAGCTTCCCTAGGTCCCTCCTTATTCTTTTGACACCTTTCTGGAGTGTCTACTCTGTTGCAGATCTTGGTGTCAGCATTAAATAGGCAGATCTTTCCATCCAGCCCTTCAGCAATGTCACCAATGAAGACATTAAATAGGACTGGTCTTTGAGGAACCCCACTGGACACCACCATTTCCCCAGATGTGATCCCATTTGCTACCACCCTCTGCTTTCTGTCTCTCAACCAATTTGTAACCCAATTCCCACTTTGTGACCCACTCCCAGGCTACAAAACTTGTTAACTAACCTTCTGTGTGGAACGGTGATGAAAGCCTTGTTGAAATCGAGGTAGGCAACATCCACCACTCCCCCCAGTCCACCTCCTTCATCACCCAGTTAAAACAGTCTTTCAAATTTGTTTGACATTTCCTTCCTGCTGTGAATCCATGCTGCCTTGGATCCCGTGCTTCACTGGATTCCAAGTGTTCCACTATCTTTTCCTTCATAATCTTGCCTACTACTGAGGTGAAACTGACTGGCTTGTAGTTACCCACTTTCCCCCTGCTTCTACACTTGTAAAGAGGGACCACATGTGCCCACCTCTAGTCCTCTGGAACCAACCCAATATTGAGCGATTTACTACACAGAGCTGCCAGTTGTGCTGCTAACTCCTTCTGAAACTCCTTTAGTACCCTGGGGTGTACACTATCTGTTCCCATCACTTTATCCACCCTCAGGTTTGTGAGTTCCTCCATGACACTTTGTTCTGTAAAAGCACTGGTGTTTACCTCCTCCTCAATATTTCTGTTCTGTACTTTTGGTCCCTGCCCCTCCTTCTCTTCAGTGAATACTGAACAGAAGTATTAATTTAATATTGATGCTTTATCTAGGTCTTCCTCCACACACATATACACCTCCCTCCCCTCTGATCCTAACAATTCATCCCCTGGCTTTGCTTCTTTCACTAATGTACCTATAGAAAGTCTTTTCTCCATCCTCTATCATCTATACTAACCTTTCCTCTGTTTGTGCCTTCATGCTCCTTACCTCCTTCCCTGCCTTCTTCTGACTCTCTAGGTGCACTGCCCTATCCTCATCCTTCTGTGACTCCTTGTATTTTCTGAAAGCCACCTTCTTGTCCTTAATGTTCCCTGCCACATCCTTTGAGAATCATAGTGGTTTGTTCCTTCTTTTGCCCCCTTTTCTCAGCCTAATACACTGTTTTGTCACCTCTACTATGGCTCCATTTAGGTGAGTGCACTGCACTTCAACCCCCCCTTGGCACCTTACTCACCATGGCATCTTTGATCCCTCTTCCCATCTTTGCAAAGTCCACCCTCCTGAAATCCAGGACCCTTGCCTTTGTGTGGCTTGCCTGTGACACTGTAGCAGTAATAAACCACACTGTATGGTGGTCACTTGACCCTACATGACCATCCTTCTGTGCTGCCATAATCCTATCCCCATTAATCAGTACAAGGTCTGGAAATGTCTTGTCTCTGGTGGGCTCCTGCGCCAACTGCCAAAACCTGCCCCCTACAAAGAATACAGGATGTCCCTGCTCCTGGCTGAGGCTGCAGCTGGAATGGTCCAGTCCATGTCTGCCTTGTTGAAACTGCCCAGCAGCAGAACCTCCCCTTTGCTGCCATCATGTGTATTTCCTCCACTTTAGCCCTATTTACCTCTTCCCCTGAGCTGGAGGCCTTTAGATCACTCCAGTGCAAATTGTTCTACTCTTGCCTGTCTCAAGGGTGAACCACATTGCCTCACCCCCCATCTCTCTTATATCTTTGTAGCTTTGATACCTTCCATGATGTAAAGGGCCACCCCCTTTCCCTCCCTATCCCTCTTGAATAGAGCACAACTTGGTATATTCACCTCCCAGTCATGACTTCCTGTATGACATGTATTGGTAATTACCACTAAGTCCAGGTACAACTCTGTAATCAAGGCTTTCAGGTCTGTGATTATATTCCCCAGACTATAGGCATTTGTATACATGGCTGTCCATGTTTCACTGCCTGACCCTTCTGTAGTTTCACTATTGCCTTCCTGTCCCTTCTTTTACATTTTTGTTTTGCTGCCCCCTTCCTCTTTCAGACCCTTTATAATGAGCTCTGGAATATTTGCCCCTATCTTTTCCTCCCAATCCATCCTGCTAGCTTCTGTGATCTGTGGGCTGCTTAAGTCTCCATGCCCCCAACAGCACCCATCCCCCATTGGGAAGTTTAAAAGCTTGTCAAGGAAGCATTTAAACTTTTCATTAAGCACTGCAGTCCCCTCCCTTTATGGATGCAGGCAGTCACTCTTGTACAGGCCCACACTGCTCCATGTGGGTCCCCAGTCCCCAGTGAAGCCAAAACCCTTTTCCCCACACCGTCCTTCAACCATGAGTTCATCTTCCTGATGCAGAGTTTCCTTTTCTTCCCCCTGTCATGAAGTGGCAGCACCTCCGAAAATGTTTGGATCCTGCTATCTCCCCCAGTTTTCTATCCAACTCCCTGAAATCTTACTGCACCTGCTCTATGCTCATCTCTTCCCTGGCTAGGTCATTTTTCCCAGATGTACAATGACCTTCACCCCTCTCCTTGCAACCACTGCAGTGAGCCTCTGGATTTGCCCCCCTTCTCTCCGAGCAGTGCCTCCTGGAAGGCATTTGACCTCCCTCTCCACCCCACTTCCTGTGCCCAGATCTGTTCTCTGGACTGTTGAGTCTCCCACCAGGAGTAGCTTCCTCGTCCTCTGGGGTCCTCTACCTCCCACCCCTGAGTCTCTCTCTCTCTCTCCTGGAGGACCCACCCTCCATGGACACAACCTTGGGTTCCTTTATGGAGCTCAGTCACCTTTCCAGGACAGTATGGAAGATTCTGAGTTGGACTGGAAGTGGGATGTGCCTCTGGCCCCCTCCCTCACCCTCCCTGAGCCCACAGTAGTCCAGCAAGTCCTCTGCCCAGGCATCTGTTTTGGCAGTGGCTGTAGATCTGGTGGCATCTGGGTGGGGGTAGAGGCTGCCCATACTCCAGCCAACTCAGGCTGAAGACTGGCAACCTCTGTCCTCAGCCTAAAGAGGTACCTACATATGGGCAGCACTGCAGTACCCAGAACATAATCCTGAACATTGCTATCTCACACCAACTACACTGCACCACTCTCTGCATTTTCACTTCTTCTGTGCCAATGTCTTCTCTTAAATCCTATCCAAACCCTCCTGCTGCAATTTGTTTCCCTACACCCTTCTTTTCCTTCCTAACTCTTTCACTTCTTGATAATGGTACATCGCACTGAGAGATCACAGATTGCCTTTGTTATGTTGCCTGGGTTGCACTGCCCTTTTCTGCTATTGGACAGAAAGTTACGAATTACTCTCTGGGTGTTTCCCAATAAAGGTAGTTGAGCGTGGGGTGGGTGGGATGGGGAGGAACCCGGGTGGTGGGATGGGGAGGGAGGGAAGGCAGGTTTATCCTCCTGTGAAAGCAATCAGTCACAAACACCCAGACTCTCCACCACCTTTGGTTCCTTCCTGTAAGAGATGCCCTGAGCTCCCCAATCTCAGAAAAATACCAAAATACAATGGAGTCTCTGGAATGACCAGTGGAACTTCCACAAACTCAACAGTTACCACAGACTGTTCACATGCATATACTTAGCTTCAAGAGCCCACATCAGCACTCTGACCTCCTCATCTTGTGTGCTGGCTTCAGATGATTACCTGTGTTTAGTCTTCAGTTACGTGCTCCTTTGCTTAACTTTTAAATCTAGGGCCTTCCTTAATCCTCAACCCAATCAGTTACCCCCTCCATTTCAGCATGTAATGATTGTGAAACTGAAGGTCCAGTGTCTTATATGTGAAAGCAGTGTTTAAAATAAAACTACTACACCATGTGGGAAAACTAATAAAGTGAAACAAGATCCAAAATACTAAAACTAATAAAGTAAAACAAGTTCCAAAATACAAACAGTGACTATACCTTGATTCAGGCAGATACCATACCCATCATTCACACTCTGCTGGTTCTTACTCTAGGCTTGATGCTATTTTTATCTCACAGTCCTTGGCTTCCTTCATATGGGATGAACAGCATGGCCTGATAGTTGCTTCGGATCATACATCGGCACTGTTAGATCTCAGGAATTGGGGAGTTCTGGTTATTTGCAGGCCCTGGAAATTAGATACAGTTTTATTACACAGATCAAAATTGACAGTACCACTTTTATTCATGAGCAGATAAAACTATACATGATAACCCCAGAGAGGATACCTCAGCTTCTACCAAATGGGAAGCACTTAAGATGGTACTGAGGGGGCAACTATATCCTATATCAGCCACAAGAGGAAAATAGACAATCAACACTTGCTAGATATTGAGTATTGATTGACACAGGTTCAATAGCAACACATGTTACACCCTTCCCCTCAGAAATACCATGAATTTCAAAATTGGTTATGGGCGTATAACCAAATCTCAGGTTCAGAAACAGAATGTAACATATTATCAAATGAAGCCACTACCTAGTTTGTGGGAGACTCAGGTGGCAAGTGGCTTGCCTGGCAGTTAAAACATAGGGAAGGTATTAAAAATATAGCAAGGGTTTGGGATGCAAATGGAGAGCTAAAACATACTGGTGAGGATATAGGAAAATGTTTCAGGGGATTTCACCAGAACCTTCACACTTCAGAGACCAAAGCATCAGAAATGGTGATTCAAACCTTTCTGGACAGGGCTGCATTACTGACTGTTAACTCAAATTTAAGGACAGATATATACATATACAGAGATAATTAAAGTGGATTGAAATTACAAAAGCAATGAAGCATTTTTTTATTTTATTTATTTTTTTTATTCATTTATTCTATCTCAGATTATACTGCCTTTGAGCACCAGGCAGCTCATCTACAAAGGTTCCACATCAGTGGAGAAGGGAGAACAAACAAGCAAGTGGTAGGACATTGTTACAGAAAATCAAAAGTGTTACAGAAAATAGTCAGCAATATTTACATACTTTAAATAAAAATCAATTCAATGAGAGGGGGAAGAGGGCAAGCAACAGACCTAGAAACAGTGCAGCCCAAATGCCTTGTCATAACCTGGGAAGAAAAGGAAGGGGTACACGGGGTCAAGGCGAGACGTGATTCCCAGTAGTAATTAGAAAGGGATGGGATGAGAGGGGGAGGTTGGTGGGGGTCTGAAGGGAGACTGGGCAACAATAGGTGGCAGTGCAGCTCACAGAGGAAGTGAGGGAGCAGAGGGTTTTGCTCACACCTGCAGAGGTGGCACTAGGTATAGCAGTCACAGGAGCCATTAGCTGTGGGATCTTGGTGAAGCAAATGTTTGAAAGGGCCTAGTTATGATTGCATTGAGATTTCTTTGTTAAGTGCATTTAAAAGTGGGGGGAAGGTAAAGGGACCAAATGGATTCCCAGTGGACTTTTATAAGGTGTTACTAAAGGACCTATGAGAACCTCTAGGTGATATGATAGTGGAAAATCTTCAAAGAGGGATGCTACCCCCCCTTGACATGGTCAGCCACTATAACTGTCCTCCAAAAACCTGGAAATGACTGCTGTCAATGCGAATTTTACAGACCTATTTCCATATTAACAAATGACTATAAAATCATTGCACAAATACTGGTGGGCAGATTAGAGAATATCCTACCCACTATCATTCGCCCTAATCAAGCAGGTTTCATTAAGGGATGCCAGGGCAAATATAATATTAGAAAACCCATAAATATTCTCATGAGATGGGATAATAGGGGAGACAATCAAGCTGCACTGGCAATTCTTGGACTGGATGCTGAAAAATCATTTGACCGTGTGGAGTGGGGATACCTGTTTAAAACACTTGAGCACTTTGACCTTGGTCGCAATATAATGAAGTGAACAGAGGCCCTATACAAACAACCCACTGCACAGGTGCCATTTAATAGGTGGCTGTCTCAACCCTTTAATCTAACCTGAGGAACCACGCAAGGGTGTCCTCTGTCTCCACTGCTTTATGTGTTGTCCCTGGTGCCAATGTCAGGGGTTACTCAGAACTACCCTCGGGTCATTGGGTTTAACTCACCTGAACTCCATTAGAAAATGTCACTATTTGCTGATGATCTGCTCATCTTTCTAGAGGAGCAAGCAGAGGGTATACCCAGGGTGCAATACAATTTGGTAGATTACTGCAAAATATCTAGCCACCAAATAAAATGGTCAAAATTCTGCCAGTGGGCAAGGGGTCTAGATAGTCCGTGACCAACAATCCATTAAATATGAAAGTGGTCCACACCCTCAAATCTTTAGAAATTAATATTAGCAATAAAGCATCCAAAATGTTTTAGGATAATTATCACAGCATGTTAAATAATATCAAACAGGACAGTAAGAGATGGGAGGGTCTTTCACTCAGTCTCATTGGCAGAATCAATCAATCAATTACTTTATTTAACCAGGCAGAATAAACTCCATTAAGATGAATGTGCTGCTAACATTTCTTTGCCTATTTCAAAACTTCTCATTAAGAGTTCCAGAAATGTTTTAAATCAATCAGTGGTAATATGCATACATTTCTATAGTGTGAAAAATGGCACACATCTCTAAAGCTATTCTTCAGCTCTCCTGGGGTCAAGGTGATTTGGGGCTCCCAAATATTATATACTCTTAATAGGCTGCTCAGCTGGCTGTCCCAGCAAAGGGCATGGGTGGGGCCCCTCCTGACTGGATGATGCTAGAGGGGGGGGAATATATGCTGATCGGCTTGTATCTGGGTATCTGCTACCAGCTTTAAATGAACTTTCTTTCCCAATGAGGCATTAATCCATACACTCATCAACTGATCAGAATCTGAATAGGGGCTAATAAACTAATCCAACAAAATCCTGGGGTATCGATGAGGGCAGGCTTATTGGCCACAGTGAAAAGATCTTAGGGATATAATGTAAGCTTAAACCAGGCTCTATTAAGATGGAAAAGGAGGGGTTTGAATAGACTGTCCCATCTGTATGGGAAAGGGGTGCCCTAAAATCTTTTACTGCTCTTAAGCAAGAATTTTCTTTGGAAACAGGATATTTTTTGGCATAATTGAGAGTTAGGCAATGCTTTACCAATGTCAGGATCATTGCATCACGCACTGAGGAAATTATTTTTAAACCTAAGCCTTTTTCAAAGCCTCTAGCAGCTATATAATATATTTTAATGGGAACAAGCAATTGTCCTAGAATAAAGGTGAGGGAACAGTGGAGAGAGGATCTGGATCAGTACATAGATGATCAGACATGGTAATCTCCTGTGAGGTGTGTCCACAGTTGTTCCTCTTCAAATAAATTAAGTAGAATACAACTAAATTTCTTAGGTGGAGCATATCATATGCCCAATAAACTACATAAGTTTCAGTCTTTTAACAATCCAGTATGTCCTAAATGTGGGGTAGAGGTTGATGCTTTCCTGCAAATGGCACTTATTTGCCACAAAATTGCCCCCTTCTGATTTCAAATTCACAAAACTATGGATGCAATCCTCCAAAGTACTCTGCTCAAGACTCCCATAGCATTTATGCTGGAGTAGATAACATCACTCATTTATGAGGAAAGGGACTGTCCCAACACAGGCTATGGGATTTGGCACTTGTTAATGCCTGGAAAATGGTGGTGCAGCACTAGAATAGCTCCTCTCCACCAACTACTGTACAATGGCTTAATAATCTACTGTTATGTATGAAGCTGGAAGGCCATCAACTAAGAGTGACTGGGAGCGAAGATGTATATCATCAGGCATGGGTGTCTATGATACAGTATGTGCTATTAGTAGCAATTTAGCTGCAACTTAATGAGGTTGGGAAACTAGGCAGGGCAGGGTGTGTGTCAGTCCTGGCTACACATCTGGTTGTTTCTGCTATCCTCACCACTGTCTGATAAATATTGATATCAGACAGTCTATTAAGAGGCCATAGAGTATATAGATAGATTAAAAGACTCAGGATAAAGCAGCTGTCATTATATGACATTCTTTTCCACAATGTATAGCTAACCTCACATAAAGTAATATCAGCAGGAATACCATATATCTAAAAGTAACTATGCAAAATGTATTAGTTCTGACATGATGTAACTAACCCATGTATGCCTTCTTTTTAGGTGTATTGTTCTTGTTCTTGTCCTGTTACCTTAATGAAATATGTTTACAAAAAAAGAATACCCTCTATGTTGCATTTTCCAGCCTTAAGTCTGGGCAAGGACATCAAAGAGAAAAGGAGAAGAACGTCAGAGAATGGGTGGAGTCATGGAGAAAATTCAGTATTTTGAGTTGTGATAGGTGAAGAAGGGACACACCATCAAAGTCACACAGTTCTGACTGATATCAATTCAATCACATGCTTTAGACACAAAGCATATAGACTTGGTTCCTAGAGTATGTGAAAGTTTTATTTGAATATGTTGTAATGACTCAATAACTCTAATTTCAGTGTTCAAAACTCAAGGTAAGAGTAATGCAGCTCTCTATGTAAAGTGATCAGTTAGTGTTGAAACATCTGTTTTACTTGCTTTTTACCACATACTATATGAGAATATATTAATCTCATGAGTTAGAAGCACTTCATCATGGATATGCAAATGATATGGAATCTGCAACATCTCTGCCATTCCCTAAGAAAGGAACTTTTAAACAGCAGTACATCTGAAAGTAGTAGTAAACAGTAGCATATATGAAATGAAAAGCAGAAGTAAGATTTCATGCAGAAAATAGGAGCTGCACATGAAAACCTTCTACTTTGCATTTTCAAATCTTGAGATTGGGCACAAACTTCAAAGGGAAGATGAGAAATGCAGATAGTGGGTGGAATAAGGGAGGATAAATATTTAGTAGAAAGATTTAGTATTCTAGAGCAGTGATACTGCAGGTGGAAGAGGGGTGCAGCCCCAAAATTCCTCTCACAGTTCAGACAGATACCAATATGTTCGAATGCTTTACAAGTGAAAATGAAAAGTATTATTTTCTGCAAAAGATGTTAAACAAAACTGTGTATATCTAAGTATCTTGCTGATTTACTGTATATACATTTTCATTACTCTCTCTCTCCATTGCTATCCTTTTCCTACTTTGCCTACCTCCCAGCCCCATTTAAACCCTTCTTTGTCACTTACCTTACCTTCCCAGGATCCATGGGGCACTCTCTCTTCTCTGATTGATACCTTTGGCGGCCAGGACAGCTGCCCAGGGAAAGAATGACACACTACTGAATTTTCATCCAGGAATTGTGCCAAAATTCATAATTTTAGACACTGCAAAAGCAGGTCTGAAGAAACTCATGCATTGTTCACAAGGTGAGAATGTGCATCAGTGCTGTGTTGATCGCTGTGGCCATGCTTGCTAAATTTCTGTGAAGCAGCGTTCAGACGGCGTAGCCCTGAAGCACTGTAGATGTTCCAAGTGAGATTCTGGCATTTTGAGGAGGGTTCTGATGGGGAGGGGAGCCTTTGAGTTGTGATGCCACCAAAGTTCGAGGATGGATCTTCCAACCTGAGTTAAACTAAAGGTTGTTTCTGGCACTGCAAACACAGCTGAACTCACGGAAGATGTTCTTTTGTAAACAGAGGGCTGAAAATTGCAGGAAACGTGGTTGCAGAGTTGAGCTGACAATGGGCATGCATTTACAGTATGCATATGCACATGACCAGTGTCATGGCTCAACTCTGAGATCATGTGTTCTTCAATTTTAGTCCTCGGTTTACAGAAAGAACCACCTTTACGAGTTCAGCTGTGTTCGCAGTGCCAGAAACAACCTTTAGCTGAACCTGGTTCAGAGAAATTACTAGAACTGATGCCATAACAACCACAAGTGCAGGCTAGGAAAAGCCTCTCACAATGAGGTGGGTGGTGCTTGTGATTCACATGGCAGAGTAAAACAGCACAAACTGCCTGCACCCCTAAACAACCCCA
This sequence comes from Neoceratodus forsteri, assembly GCA_016271365.2. Lineage (NCBI taxonomy): Eukaryota > Metazoa > Chordata > Ceratodontiformes > Ceratodontidae > Neoceratodus > Neoceratodus forsteri. Next base: position 1,286,582,516 of record CM057459.1, on the reverse strand, counting down.
AGAAAAAGAGGGCTTGCTGCCACAATGGAACTCAACACAAAACTGCAAAATTGCAGCATTCAGACATGCACATCAGCAACAATCTGGCTGCTGTCCGCCACCAAAAATGCCACAGAACTGGCCATGTGAATGAGGTTTCAACTCTACAGCATTTCAACACTTCAGTATCATGGCACAGCACCTTTTAAAGGGAGCACGCACTGAAAATGTCCAAGATGTTTGCAAGTTACTTGACCAGCAGCAGCCAGTCAACAATGCTGAAGATCAAGAACATCTCACACTGCCCACACCTAATGCCATTTTACAGTTATCTTTCTTTCTTAGAAGGACCTGTGGTAGCAGTGGCAACTGAGACAATAATAGAAAGCAACAACTACACATTGCTAGGGTGAGAAAATCAAAAGAAAAAGTGCAAAACATTATGTAAAAAGGAAAGTTAAATCATTTATGAAAACCAACACATCACATGCAAGAACAGCACACTATCCCGAGCACTTTGTGTCAATGTAACTTCACCAGGGGGCAACACATTGTTGTACTTTGTCATTTTATTTTTTTACTGCAGCAGTGCATTTTTTTTTGTGTTTTTTTTTTTTCTGTTGTTCATTGGTTCTCGTGGTTCCCTTTTTACATGTGAATGCTGGGGCTGTCAGTGCAGCCTAGTGGTTAGAGTAACAAGGTGTGAATCAGCTTGGTACATCCAGCAGACCTGGGTTTGATTCTTAGAACCTCAATCTGGATACTGTGTGACTCTAAGCAAGTCACTTAACCTATCCAGTGCTCTTGGGTCACCCCTAAAAACAGGCACTTCTGCCTAATGGACTGTACCTGGTTAAAAAGAATTAAAAAAAGGAAAAGAGCAGCTTTGTGTTCCCTGTGACTAAAGGAGCTCATTTTATGTGGAAAACAGTGACCTTTGATCAGAAAACTTTAGAAATCATCAAATATTGTTCATTATCATTTCAGTTAGCTACCTCTCACTGTATTAAACTCTAGCTTCAGACAAGACAGGTTAGTAACATCATACAAAAGAGGACAGGAGAGAGAGCACAGTGTGAACCTGCATTGACAGCTGGAGATCCTGCAGAAACATCATGGCAAAGTGAATTTAACAGACTGGGAAACCATACCTCTCAACTTTTTGTTGTTGAAATGATGGACAAGGGCACTCAAAATGAGGAACAGCAAGGGACACTGACCCTCACAATAAGGGACAAAACCTTAAACATGGAGAAACGAGCTCAGAACACTGTGGAAATCATTGTGCTTTACTTGTTCAAAGTTTTTTTTTGATTTAGCATCTTATACCATTAGGAATGTCTGCTTTAAAGTCTGAATTTACAGCACATGGTCTGTGTGGGCAGAACCTTTATTATGAGGGATAGATGAGGGAGACAGCAATCTTGAGCAAAATGAGGGATGACCATATGATCAGGCACAGTTGAGAGGTATGTGGGAAACTGTAGGATGGATTTTTGAAATATTTATTAGAAATTGTTCAATGAGTGCTGGTGGTGTTGAGGGTAAAGAAATCCTTATATATATATATATTTTTTTTTTTCTTCCTGCAGAACAGGAACAGGACAGACTGTGTATAGCAGAGTGGCAAAGCTGCAGTGGGGATTTTGAAGGATTTACTTGAATCATATTTTTTCTGTTTATATTCCTATCACTCAACGAATCCTTGACACCCTCTCAGCTACCTGCCACACCCAATCCCATCAGCCCGCTTTCCCTTTGGACTTACATTAACCTCGTACTTTGCCCTCATGGCTTATCCCCCATAATGGGGGCCCTTAGGCTGGGCAAGGTCCTTTGGGAGCTTCAATCTGGTTACCAAAGGAGAGCCTAGGACGGCAGTAGTGTCTGCTGGTGTGGCTGGGGCATCATTCTGCATGGCTGAGGGTTTTCCAATAGTTTAATCCTTGACCTTTGAGGACATCTCACCCTAAGGTGTTATGCCACATGAACACACACAGACACACACACGCACACACACACACACACACACACACACACACACACACACCAATTTGACAGCAAATACACCTTCCCTTCAAAGCAGTTTCCACCACAGCTCCCCCTTTAGACACCCAGGGGGATGTGTAACAGTAGAACTCTGACACTCACTCTTCCAGTGGAAAGGAATATCTGTAGGGATGCTTGGCTTTCCTCCCCAACTGACCACAGCAACCCAGGCTTGCTCCAAAACCCAGATCACCATTGTTGTGAGTGCTGGTACTTTCACTGATGCTTTCACTGTACCAAAGGACTGGCTGACAAATCATCTTTTTCCGTTGATTACCAGTGGATTGCCTGGGAACAGGAATCCATCTTTGTTTATTTTTTGACTGTGTGTGTAAGCCTATCAGACAGTCGCCGAGTGAAATGTAAAGCAGACTGCTGTGTGAGACACAAGAGCAGGATTTTCAGAAGTTCTGATGCAGGACTGGTGGCAGCTGTACTGCCCCAGCTGCATTCTTGTAAACATGGAAGCATGATTACATGCAATTACCAAAACATGTAGACGTATGTGTGATACATTGCACATTTACAGCCAAAATGATGCATGCATCACAATTTAGATGCATGAGCCATTTTTGTTGCCCAAATAACACTTGTGACAAGAAGTAACACCACTTTTTCTGTGGCATAATAAATCACGTTGCTAGTACCTCAAGTTTAGGGAAATCATGCTACAGTTGCCTAAAACTACAGGTCAAGAGCCATGATTTTCAGATGTCATGATGCAGGATTTGTGGCAGTTGTGGTTTGCCTTGAGAAAGCACTTGTTTTTGGTGCAAGACATCAGCAGGGCACGGGTGTGTGCTGGTAGATATTTTAATAATAAACAGAATAAATAAACATGGCTATGGTTTTGGCTAATTTGTTCATAGTGTGTGTAGTGAGCAGCTTGCTTTTTGTTTCTGTACAGTTCTAGAGTTTACGCTGGTGGCTCCATCCATGTACCCAGTAGCAGCCTTTGTTTGGTTTATAAAAGTAGGGTGCATTGTCCCTGGAGATACTACCATATAGTGTGGAAAATAGAAAATTGTCCAACAGGTTTAATCCCAAAAGGTATCTTTTCTGTGGCTTTTGATTGATCTAATAGCTTTATTTTTCATAAGAGGCAGTATTGTGTAGTAGTCAAGGACATTGAACTACAAACCTGGAGACCTGCATTGACAGGGTCACACATTTTGCTTGCCACAGGCACAACAAATCTTCATGTTCCCCATCATTTGATTGTTGTCCATGTAAATATGCTATGTGTATAACATACCTTGGTCAGTTGTGAAAATGGGCATTCTTTTATGCTTACTAAGCTTATCAGTATAAAAAATTAAAACAAACAAACTTGCAGAGGAGGGATTGACCCTCCTCCAGCAGGATGGCTAAATGTCTTGGAGAATATCTAATGGGTAAATGGGGATGGGGTCACTGGAGGAACAGTAAGGAGGTCTAGGCAGTGTCCTTACTTAAACACCTTCAGGACCCAGGCATCTGTAGTGATCTCCCTCCACTTTCTTAGAATGAGGGAGATTTGCCCCCCCCCAAAGCTTTCTAGGACAGTGAGGCAGGAGGAAGGATAGGGGAGTCAGAAAGTGTGGGGTAAGTGGAGGTGCTGGTAATGGTTTGACTCTTTATAAGTCTGGCATAGACACTGGGGGGTAGTTCTGCAGCTTAGAAAATGCAGACTGAAGTCTCTGGAACCCACATCCAGGGCCCCTTGAATATCCACAGCATGGACATGTATAGGCCATTGACAAGAATCTGTACCCTTCCCTGAGGTTTGTGGTCAATGTATGCGGGGACCCTAAAGTCATTTTTGAAGACTATAAATCCCCTAATGCATTTTTAACATCATTGCCAGACAATTGCTTCCTTCTAAAGGCAGTGTTTAGCACAGATTGCTATACATTACAGGCAAAACCACTCTTAGCCAAGAGGGGCAGTGAAGGCAGATTGCAGAAGCAGCAGCCCTGGCACAAGCATCTTAGGCATCATATGCAGACTGGAACAGGTGCTTTCCAGCTTCTTGTCCATTTACAATAGTCTGCTGGGCCAGTATTATGTCTTGGCCCTCCGGCATTTTATCAGCCAGGATGGCCATACTCTTCCACAGGCAATTCTGATATTTTATCATGAAAACCCTGCTAATTTGCTATACTTATGCCAAGTAAAGCAGAAGCAAAAGTCCTTTTTCCCATCACATCCAGCTTCCTGAACTGTTTATCAGGAGGATGAGAACTCATGTGTTTAGGTGCTATGGATCTACCATGAGCTGCTGTAATCACCAGAGAATCTATTTCAGTTTGTGGTAAATATGGCTCAGTAGTTAGAGCTGGATATTGTCTATCAGCCTTTCTAGGAACCACAAGCAATTGAGCTGGACTATTCCAGGTAGTCAAAGTGGCAACTCTAAAGCAGAATGCTCAAGAGAAATAATAACAGTGGGGGAAGCTGAGAAATCCAAGAACTCATAGAGATTCTCTTGGAGTCATCTGCCTCAGAGTGAATCTCCAGTTGAGCCTGTACCTGTTTCAGGAAGGCATGAAATAAGGCATCCTCACATGGAGACCTATCGGTAGGAATATTTTTCACATTCTCCTCTAAGCAAGAAGAAAGAGTAGAGCATGAGCCTACTACATTAATTACTTCTTCTTTCTTGCCAATCTCCTCCTCCTCCTCCTCCATATACTCTGGATTATATTACAGTTCATCCTCAATGTCAACCATCATTGATTGAGGGTGGACAGGATGAGAACACAGTGGAAGAGGAGCCATCGACAGGAAGCCCATCAATGGAGGCTGTTCAGGGCCCAACATGATGGCAGGGATCGAGAAGAGAAATGTCGATTGTAAGATCAATGATGGCACAGATGAGGATGCCAGCAGAGGCAGTGATGACAGTGGTGGCAGTGGCAATAAACATTCAAAGAGATCCAACATCATCTGGCATAGGAGCTATAAAATCAATTGGCCATGAAAGGGTCATGGACAACTGAACAATCAATGGGACTGTGCTTGAAGGCAATATGGGCTGCAAATCCCATGGCGGGAAAGTGAGCCAGCAATAGACGCTAACCTCACATCTAGGAAGCAGTCGGGGGGGGGGCAGGTTCCATGGGTAGAGCCTTGGACTGATTTTTGTTAACATACTTACCTCTACTCAGAGGATGACATGAATGATCTGGGGAAGTGGCCTTATTTTTAGTTTTCCTTATACTACTTCTCCTTCTTAGGGAGGCAGTATTTTTCTGCCAACTTTGTGGAATTGTCCTTCTTCTTTGATGAGTCAGTGACAGGCTCTGTGTACTTCCGGAGAATAAGGGTTCAACAGTGAACCAATTTCAACAGAAGTGATTGATGACAGTGTAGCCACCTTTGCCTCTACCCGTCTCTCCATTTCTTTCAGATTTAGTTGTACTCCTAAAGGTTTGTTGCAATAACTCTTGCTAGCTTAATTAAAGTTCTATCATCTTGAGCAGTCTGCAATGTCGTAATCTGTACCCTGGCAATGCATACAAGTGAAAGTCATCATATTTATAAATCTTAATGTCTCTGCAGCTGCAATAGCAGAACAATGGCTCCTTTTCTGCTGGTAGTGGCGAAAAGAAAAGTTTTAAAATAACAAACTTGAATGAGTAATGACAGTGAACCTTTCCAGGTTCAGCAGTGTTCTTCAGCAGCAGTGTACCGATGAGTGGTTGATGATGGAAGAAAGAACTGAGGCATGCAAGAGATGCCCATGTTATATAGGCATCAACAAGGCACATTGACATGGGCAGTCCCAGCCAGCAAAAATATCAAGGTGGTCCTGACTCCAACTGATTACAGTTTTGTGATGTGGTTCAATGGTGTTAGATATCCTCAAGGAAGATCAACACTACTCCCACATCTGGTTATTTCTCAAAGAGAAAAAGTATACCATACAGCAATATGAAATTGTTTTCCAAGGCAAACAGTCTGTGCAATGCAAAGGTCTCACAAACGTTTACACAAGCTTCACAAAGTTCCATAAATGCAGAGAAATAATTTTGTGCACCTCTAATGTTGGTCTGTTTCATGCTTTGCCACATGCAACAACCCTTCAACATTAGTGTGCTCTGCATAACTTGTCTGTTAGATAGTGCGCATCCCTCCTGATGATCAAGAAATTCTCTCAAAAAGCAGGAAACCATGTGAAAAGAAACAGAAAACAGTACTTTGTGTTAGGTAGATAGGATGCCTATGTTAAGGAAACTACAAGTTTAAGATATTAGCTTTTAAGGCCTTGGTGCCTCTTTAGCAGGTAGTTTCACAATATAAATGGACCCCTCAATGATAAAGGTTCTGTTCTAAACACAGGATAGGGATTTTAAGCCACTGCAATTATACTTGTCAGTGTATTCGGTACTGTGTATTGCATTTGTCACTTTTTGTTTGTAAAATGTCTTCCCACATTGTGACCCTCCCCACACCTGGAAGTGAACTTCAACTCATTGTTCATCAAAAACATTAAAATAGATTAATTCAAATAATACAATTTTACAGTATGGCGACAAACAATCATTAAATAAAACTAAAATGATATGCTGTAGAGGCAATAATTAACTATAAAAATGGCAAACTGTAGATATGTAAAAATAAATAAATGAGATGTAAAATGTTAAAACTGTAGAGACATGAGCACTAAATATACAAAAACATAGAATGTTAAATGGTAGCAAGTGTGACATAAACAGTAACTAAAAATAAAATGTCCAATTGTAAAGGCAAACAATAATTAAATAAAAATAAAATGTTAAACTGTAAAGACCTAAACAACCTTTATAGTGCTAATTTTCATCAAGCAGGGGAATCAACAATTGGTTTTATGTTTAGCAACTATTTACTGGGGAAGGTAGTTAGAAACTTACTCCATGGGTGAGCATGCCAGTTTTCTGGTTTCTCACTTGCATAGTGACTGAATTATAACCAGGTGATGATCTCGAGGTCTACTTGGTTCTCATGACAACCTCTCAAAGTGAACGCAGCCTTGTTGTTCACTGTCACCCATCCATTATCCTCAAAATAGTTATGGGAGGCAATGTGTGCAAGTTGATAGATCACCTGTTTTGTAACTCAGAGATCACAGATTCAATACCCACTACAGCTCATATACTGTACTCTTTATATTACTTTGGACCATACCTGTCAACTGCTATGAATTTAATATCACACTTTAATTTAATAATATCGGTTATGGTTGGATGGTGGGTGGGGGATTGAAAATTGGACAGCATTGTTTAGTTTTTTATTTACCTTTTTAACACATTAGCCACTGTGACTAAATACATTAGAATTAATGAAGTATTTTTGCTGCTCAGAATGTGACTGTATTTTTTCTGTAATGCAGTAATTATTTTTCTCCTTATTCTGGTATTGCTCTTTCAGTCATTGTAAACAAATTATGTTCCTGCTTCTTTTTCATAGTTTCTGTGATTTTCTGGGATCCCGTGTGTTAGTGTGCTTGTATGTTGGGGTGATTGCAGTGTATAGGGATGCAAACCTTTCTTATTATGTTTTTTAAAACACAAGTGTGGAGAGCACTTGGGGTAGTCTGGGTGAAGAATATAATTATTGGCCTGTGACCACACAGTTCAACTGTGTAATTAAATACAAAAAAGCAATTCCTTAATTAAAGCTATATTTCAAAAACATTTACTTTCAACTCATAACCATTTACTGGTTGCTGATATCAGGATGTGCAAGTAATACAGTTTTCTAAATACATAGATACATAGATACATAGATACATAGACAGTGTCAGCAGATAAGGGCCTATGGCCCACCCAGTCTGCCCATTTAAGTTTTTAAGTTCAGTTTATGTTTTCCAGGAAGTCTGTTGCCCCTTACCCCTGATCTCCACAATTCCTTTATGTCTGTCCCATGCATTCTTAAATCCCGTGATTGTTTCAGCCCCCACCACTTCCTCTGGTAGGGTGTTCCACTTGTCCACCACCTGTTCTGTGAAGAAATTCTTCCTCATGTTTCCTCTGAATCGTCCTCCCTCCAACTTCATCCCATGCCCTCTAGTCCTGGAACATCTTTTTCGCTTAAAAATAGTGCATTCCTGCACCCTGTTCCTCCCTGTAAGATACTTGTATGTCTCTATCATATCCCCTCTCTCCCTCCTCTCCTCCAGGGAGTACATATTCAGTGCCTTCAACCTGTCCTCATAGGACTTGTGATGCAATCCATGCACCATCTTTGTTGCCCTCCTCTGAACCTTCTCTACCCTGTCTATGTCCTTACGTAGGTAAGGTCTCCAGAATTGCACAGTGTACTCCAGGTGCGGCCTCACTAGTGTCTTGTATAGTGGAATTATGACCTCCCTTTTCCTGCTGGTGATGCCCCTGCCTATGCATCCCAGCATCCTATTTGCTTTACCTGCTGCCTTGTCACACTGTTTCCTGCCTTGAGGTCATCAGAGATGATAACTCCAAGATCCCTTTCCTGCTTGGTGCATGCTATATCCTCACCCCCCAACTGATATATTGTGCCAGGGTTTTTGTGCCCCATATGCATTATCTTGCACTTCCTTGCATTGAATTTCAACTGCCAAACCCCTGACCATTCTTCAAGTTTCTGCAGGTCCCTTCTCATTCTGTCTACACCCTCTGGTGTGTCTACTCTGTTACAAAGCTTTGTGTCATCAGCGAACAGTGAAATTCTGCCTTCTAGGTCCTGTGCAATGTCTTCATTGAGGATTTGCATTTGTTCATTAACCCTTAGTCTGCTGACAGAATTAGAGTTTATAGGAATTCTGGACTGATACAGTGGCAGCCAGAGACATTGCCAGCTATTTCCCAAAATTTCTGTGATATTTCGGGAGAAATCTCCTGCTTTCTGCATTTCCACAGTAGAGGCAGCAGAGAGAAACTCTTTAGAAATGTTGTGAAATATCTGAAAATAGCTGGCAATGCCTGTGGCTACTACTGTATATCAGTCCACAGCAGAGCAAGGGTTAAATTAGCCTGCTGAACTGTAAGGTTACAGTCTACCCTGAATGCTCTCCACATTTGGATTTTTGTTACTATTTTAAGTCTTAGCAAGCCTCCAAAAAGCAATACCTCTGCACCACAGTGCAAAAGCCTTCCTTGCTTTTTTGGTGGGACAGGACACTATATATGTAAAAGTACTCAGTTTTAGAACACACACTAACAAAATGAAAAGGAAAAACAACAGCAGAATGAGTGTTTTTTTTGTTTTAAAAATGCCCCTCAGTGACGATTGATGACTGTCTCAGAGTTGTGCCAGTGTGAGCAAGTTTTCTAAAAAAAAAAAGCAGCAGTCACTATTTAATTTTTATATTGTGCATGTTTGTGTTCCGGAAGCAGAGTACTTTTACATATATAGCCCACAGTGCTACTTAAGGAGAAGGGGAATTCATCTCTGGAAAATCTGAACTAATCTTCTTGGCTGGTTTCATTTACAGTATTTCACCGTTTTATAGCCACCCTCAAATAGAACCCGCCCCCGAATTGAAGCCGCACTCCAATTTCGGTTCTAGCAATAGAAGCCGCCCTCATTTACAAGCCTTATACAGTACTTGGAGAGCAGAAGTCTGAAAAACGTATATGGTAACAGCAGGTTGCCCTCATTTACAAGCCTTATGCAGTACTCTGAGAGCAGAATTCTGAAAAACGTATATGGTAACAGCAGGTCACCCTCATTCAATCCTTATGCAGTACTCGGTCAGCAGAATTCATAAAAGTGTTTAACATCAGGTTGCACTTTTTAAAATTCTTAAACATTTAGCTTACAAGCTTACAAGTACTGTATAACAGCTTCTTGCCACTGCCATGTTTGCAGCTCCGTTGTACACAATGGGACCACATAAACATTTACCCTCATTTACCCTCATTCCCACTACCACTATCCACTACGTATACAGTACAGTACAAGCAAGCGAGCAAGGTTCCACGTTTCTCGGGTTGCTACCAAGTGGCCATTGGTTGCTACCATGTCATCGTGCAACTCGTAGCCGACATCGTAACCATGGGAAAGCTAAGAAGGAAAATAACCCCTGATAAGTTTTTCAAGCTTTATCGCTTCTCAGTTTTTAATTTTTTTCTGTTTATGCAAGTAAAGGTAAAGTAGTCAGGCATTTAGCATGGATTTTAATTGAGTTCATCGTCACAGTTCCGGTCAGCTTCTGCTTCAGAGCCACTAACTGAGAATCTTGCGAATGGATGCTGGCAGCTCCTGAAGAAAAAAATGAATAACTGGTTAGTGCCTGGCAAAACTTTGTTTTATCGCAAAAGTAATGTTCTTCACCCATGTATGGTAAATGTTATTTACCTGGTCTTCATACCGTACTACTAGTAATAGAAGCTGCCCCAAAATAGTATCTGCCCTCGAATATAAGCCCCTCCTCAAAATGAAATATTGAAATAGAAGCTGCGGCTTTTAATGGTGAAATATGGTATCTTTGCCTGACGGTGATATGTGCAACAGTGCTCAACAATCTAAGATGCGGATGCCACTTTTTGTTTGGCAATGAAATCATGAATCAGTGCATCATTTTTATTTAAAAAAAACTGCAGATATTATTACTGAGCCTATTATGAGTGATCCCATTGTCCTACAGAGAAAACACTTCCTCACACTCCAGTGAGAGTGCCACCTATGCAGAACAGCTGATTGCTTTTGCCCATGTTTATGTGCAGCCAAACATAGAAGAAATTCCCATTCTAGTCCTGATTACTTCTGTGTTTGGCTACCCATTAACCCCTGTGTAGAAGTACAGATGTCTAAGCCCCATAGCTGCAAACTAATCTAGAACTGGGACTGGGCTTGGTAACAGGTAGGAGGACTTACCTCAGGAGACCTGTCTGTGTCTAAGCTCAGCCCTCTGATCAACCAGCTACAGCCTTTCCAGGAGTAATTTTATCAGCAGATCACTTTCTAATGACCTGTCTGCTCAATGGACTCAGCAGATTCCTTTCGGTAGCTCATCATTTACCCCTGCAGTTCTGAACAGAGACCACTTCAATATGGTATTTACAGAAGCATAGGGAGAATATAAAATATACAAACTTATCACACTTTTGATCATGTGTGCACCAGGTATGTGCCTAGCATGTCATCAGAGAATTGGAAGTCTCTGTAAAGTTTATCTTTTACGGTGTTGGTCATGCATTTGCATATTTTTTCCATGCACCTGTCTTCTGGTTGAATTTCACACTGCCCTGGATCATCACCCTGCCATTGATCATCTCTCTTTCTTATCTGAGAAGAAATAGCCAACCCAACCCAGAGCTCATCCTTGTCAATGCCAGCAGGATCCCCCGTGGGCAGCTCACTATAATTTAGGTGGGTGGTATGATCCACTTGATTTACCTTCAATGACATGGCACAAGGGAGATCAGGAAGAGGCAGTCAGTCTAGAATCTTAATGTACAAAATGCTTCATGCCTGAAATGCTGGAGTGTTGTGTTTGGTTTATCAACTGCAGCCAGAGCACTTCCAATTTCAAAGAGCCTCAGCCTCTAGGATTATTACTGTAAGGACCATGTGGGGAAGGGCAAGGAGGTCAAATTGACAAATCATGCATAATGCAGGGCAACCCTTGGACACCTGGGCACAGACTTTGTGGCACCCCTGCTTATAGAACTGTTACAGGCAGGTGATACAGGTGTCTCTAAAGCAGTGACTAAGAACAGAGGAGCTAGCAGGGGTATCAGGATCATCTCTTGGCAGTGTTATGTGATACATTTTAGGGGTGCAACCCCAGAGCTATTGTTTCAGTATGTATAGGTTTAGGTGCATCACCACTTGGTTATTGATGTTTTGCAGGGCTTGCCTCTGATGGTATATTGTGGATACATCTATGTGTAAATATTTTTATATTGTATACAGGGAACTGAGGGAGGCCGATCTGAAAAACTGTCTGAGGGAGTAGGTTTGTGTTGCTGCTACTGCTGCAAAGTTGTGGATATCCCCAAATAGAATATAATAATATTCACATATCAATGCATGCACGAGTTACCGTCAGAGGTCAAGCCCTGCAAAACATAGATAACCAGATAGTATTGCATATAAACCTATGCATATGGGACAAAATAGCTCTGTGGTTGTACCACTAAAATGTATCATATTACACTTCAACAAAGAAATTAGTCAAAGTAGACTATATCAATTAAAGCATACATTTTATGAAGTACTCCTGTAACAAAAAAAAAAAAAACCTTTGTGTCATGTTAATGTATAGCAGCCATGTTAGCTCTGATCAGAGTTTATTTCTTTCTGTTTGTGTGCTTTGTATCTGAAACTATTCTCGGTGTCAGATCCAGGGTTTTACAATGGGGGCTATTAGGGTGGCATGCATATATGTTATGCAATTTTTTAAATGTGTTTTAATCTTTTATATTTGTTATTATCTTTTTCATTCAATTCGTGACAGAAAATACTAATGCAATCTATAGTTTTGAAGTGTATTTTCTTACAGTCGATAAAATCAGACATTTTCAACAAAGAGAAAGGAAGCAGCAGGCGAGTAAATTAAAATGGGGATGTGGTAGTCCGTCGCTGACTATGATCTCGAACAGTTTTCATGCAGACTGCCTCATTTCTTTGGCTAGATGAATCTGCAGTCTGTAACTCACTGGCTTCTCAATTTTGAGAAAAATTTATGGAATTTCACCTAATATCACCCTAATGAATAGCTAAACCTTGTGTTATAGGTCTGACTGCGTGCCACTTTTTATGACACTCAGATATGTACTTTTGAACTTCCAGTGGCTCAAAAGCTGGCTGTTTATTTCTCTGTGAATATTTATGACATTTTGCCAATAGTTTTAGCTGGTTATAACTCAGCTGGCATGTAAACTGCTTGCCAGAAAATTGGCATTCTTACCCATGAATTAAGGTTCTAAGTACCTGCCAAATTTCCAGACATTTGGTTATCTAAAGGGGATAACATTTTAACAGTTTATTGATTTCTGAAATTGTTTTTTTTTTTTTCCGTGTCATCAATTGGACTAGCATTTCTACCACATTTCTTTAAAATTCTGAGACAATTTGCAGATATTTGTAGCAGATAATAACATAACTGACCTTTAAATTAAAGAAATGCAAATTGGGATTACCACCATTAGATTACAACTCAAAGTACATATTCAGTTTCCAGACATTAATTTACATGAAACTAAAGTTGCATAGACTCAAAATCTGTCAGTTAATTTCTTTGAGAAAATGTCCACAGTTTTTTGTTGTTTATAACCCAGACACATTTGAAGCTAAATATTTGAACATTTGCTTTCACAATGATTTTAAAAGGGTACTGGAAACTGTTAAATGTGGCAATACTGTATTTCATTAAGTTGTCTTTAAGTAACTGCGGAGCATAATTTCACAGTCTACTTATTCTTGGAATTTTGTGAAACTTTGCTAATAATTTCAATTCTTCTAACTCCACTGCACTTAGAAGTATAGAACTGGCATTTGGTACTATAGTTTTAAAGAAATAGGGGAGTTATTGCAAATTACTTTTTGGTAAAATGTCATGAACATTTTAAACATTTTCTCAAACTTTCATGGAAGCAGAATAGGTCATGCTGCCACAAATCCACTAGTGGAGTTTTATTTTTCTGAGCACTAATACCTACTGCATCTGATGTGGCTACTCTCCCGATTTCCTGAATCAGCTGGACATTAATACTACTAGACAGTTCTGAGTCTGGTTGCACACTAGGGGTAACTTCATTTCTCCCTTCTCCCCTAGCTAGACCAGCTAGACCCAGCTGGTCTCAGTTGCACTGTTTATAGTCTGATATCCTCCTTGTGCTCTAGACTGACACCATCTCTAACAAAAACAAAAACAAAAAAAAAAACAAAACACCCAGTCATTTTCATGTTAGATCTATCCCTTCTGAATATCCTGAATTCATCTTTCTGGTGTCCCAATCCTGTCACTATGAATGCTGCTAAGTCCTGGACTTGCAGGTATATCAAACTGTCAAGCATGAAGATTTGCTGGGCATGATTCTTATGATGGCCTACATGCAAGTGGAAATTGTTAGATCTGTATGCTTCCTTGCTCTCCATGAGGTTCACTTCTTCTGGTGCTGCACCACTTTACTCTTCTTCTGTTGGCATCACCCTACATCTGATTTTTGCCCTGGTGAGCTTTTGCAGCAGCACACTCCCCTAACCTTTAGTTTAACTCCCATCTGACTACCTTGTCTGTTCTCCAAGCAAGTATCCACACTCCCTTCTGGCACAGGTGCAGAGCATCTCGATGGTGCAGGCATCACTTTTCACAGAATCACAGACAACTGACAGTAGAAAAGGACCTCATCAGCCCATCAAGTCTGCCCTTTCCCCACTCCCCTAGTCATCTCCACTCTTACAAGCCGTCCCCTTCCCCTCACTTCCCAATCCAATATGTCTGTCCCATGCCCTTTTAAAGTCCTCTGCAATTTTGGCCTCCACCACCTCTTCTGGTAGTTTATTCCAGGCCTCCACCACTCTCTTAATGAAGAATCACCCCCTCACATTGCCTCTATATCTCTCACCTTCTAATCTTAGGCTATGTTTTCCACTTTTAGCTCCCTCCTTCCCTCTGAACAGGATCCCCTCCTCATCTTATTGATCCCCTTCACATATTTCAAAGTGACAGTCATGTCGCCCCTCTTTCTTCTAGTCTCCATTGGGTACAGATCCAATTCCCTACATGTCTGTTTATATGATTTTCCCTGCATACCGGGCTCCATCTTGATTGCTCTTCTCTAAACCTTGTCCATCCCATCAATGTCCTTGCACAGATGTGGTTTTCAGAACTGGACCCAATACTCTAGGTGTGGTCTTACCATAGCCTTGTAAAGAGGCATCTGCACCTCCCACCTTCTGCTAGTTATGCCCCTCACAATGCATGCTAACATTCCATTTGCCTTCCCCACCTCTTCACTGCACTGACTACCCACCTTAAGGCTGCTTGATACTATAATTCCCAGATCCTTCTCCTGCTCTGTTTTTCTTATTTCCTCCCCTCCTAGAGTGTAAACAGGACATGGGTTCTTGCACCCCAGATGCATCACAGCACACTTTTTGCATTGAATTTAAGTTGCCAGGTTTCCAACCACCCCTACAGAGTCCTCAAGTCTTGCTTCATGGCCTCTACCCTCCCCAGGGTGTGTACCCTATAGCAAATTTTCATATCATCCATGAATAGGCACACTCTTCCCTCCAGACCTTCTGCTATATCACTGATGTATATATTAAAAAGGAGAGGTCCCAGCACTGACCACTGGGGCACCCCACTCATTACCCCCCCATGGAATGCACCCCATTTAACACCATTCTCTAACTTCCGCCCACCAACCAGTTTCCACCCACCTAGTTATTTTCTTTCCCACATCTAAGCTTTCTAGCGTATTTATTAGCCTTCTGAGCGGGACAGTGTCAAAGGCCTTACTGAAGTCCAGTGAGGCCATGTCCACTGCCCCCCGGTCAACCACCTGCATCACACAACTGAAGAACTCTGTCAAGATCATCTGGCAGGACCTACAATTCATGAAGCTGTGCTGCCTTTCATCCTGTAGTCTGCTGTCCACCAGGCAGTTCACCACCCTTTCCTTTATTAGTGCCTCCATCACCTTTCCCACCACTGAGGTGAGGCTGACTGGGCAATAATTTTTCACCACCTCCTTACTACCCACCTTGTGCAGTAGCACCACATCTACCCTCCTCCAGTCCTCTGGCACACATCCTGTGTCCATGGACAAGATAAACAGTCTCATCAGTATAGCTGCCAGCTCCTCCCTCAGTACCCTCAGGTGCAAGCCATCTGGCCCTATTGCCTTGTCCACCTTTAACCTGCTCAGGTCCTTCCCTACCCTGTCTATGCTGAACATACAAGGATCTACCTTTATGCCTTCCCTGCCCTTCTCCCCCTCAGCTCTGGTCCGCTACCCCCCTCCGCTGTGAAGCCTGAATAGAAGTAGTTATTCAACACCTCTGCTTTCTCAAAGTCCCCTTCCAGTTGTATTTTTTCCTCCTCCTGCTACCTTACTATTCCCTGCCTTGCCTTCCTTCTTTCCTCCACATACCTAAAACATGTTTTATTCCCTCTTTTGGCCTGCCTTAGCTATTTTCTCCTAAGTATCCACTTTTACCCTCCTTATCTTCTGCCCTACCACCCTTCTCTTTTCTCTATGAGCCTCCTTGTCCTCCACTCTTTGTTTTCTTATATACCCTGAACGCCTTTTTCCTTTTCTTGGCCTCCCCTGCCACCTCCCATGTAAACCAGAGTGGTCACCCCTTGTTTTTGTTCTTCCTAACCTCTGTGATGCAAATTTCAGTGGCCTTTAATACCTCTCTTTTGATAACCTGCCTTTTCTTCCTCAAATATCCTCCTCATTTTGTTAAAGTCCATCTTTCTGAAGACCATCACCCTTATTCTAGTATGATTTGTTTCCCCCTGATTATTACCCTGAACCTCATAGTACTGTGATCACTAGTACCTAGTCTGTCCCCCCACCACCACCTCCTGTTCCACAATATCCCCATTTGTGAGGACCACAGCAGGTTTTCTCCCTTAATGGGCTCCCTGCCAGCTGTTTCATGATACCCCTTGTAGCATCTCTAGAATCCACCTGCTCCTAGCTGGTACCGCAGCATGGATCCCCCTGTACATGTTGGGGGGTTAAGGTCCCCCACTAGCAGAAGCTCCCCCTTCAGAGCCACCTTTGTAACTGCCTATATCTGCTGTCTAACCTCTCCCTCCCCACATCATAGGCCTGTAAACAAACCTAATCCTCAGTGATTTCACAGTCCATTTGTCAACCATGACCCACATGAGCTCTGTCTGCCCTACCTCTTCCTACCCTTCAATTGCCCTAATGTCATCTTTGACATATAATGCCACCCCACATACCATTTCTGTCCTTCCTAAACAGTCTGCAGCTTGGGATAACTGTCTCCCAGGCATGATGTTCTGTCCACCAAGTCTCACTTACCACTACTGTGTCTAGTCCCTCATCCACCATGATGGCTCCCAAGTCCACCATTTTGTTTCCTAAACTCCCAGTATTGGCCAATAATCCCTTCCACCAATACACCTTCCCCCCACTGCCCTACCCTTCTAACCTTTGCTTGTTCTTGCTTTCTTCCAGAATTTTATCTCCTTCCTGGTGGGGAGGCTGATAGCCTCCCATCATTCCTGCCACTTTGAGTGTCTCCTTCCTTGATCCCCTCCAAAATCAGTTTAAATTATGCTTTCTTTCAATAAAGTCCACTAGCTTTCTCTTTAGCACTGCTTGTTCCTCCCTGCTTAGGTGCAGCCTGTCCTGGGAAAATAGGATGTCATTCTCCCATGTTTTACAACAGTGCTCTCCAGTAACCAGAAAAAGAAAGACCTCCCTCTTGCAGCAGATAAGCAAGAGGTACTGTAGTAGTCAGAGATACTGTATGTCCTAGTAAATATCTATATATGTATCCAGGTATACAGCATCACAAAAATACACATGGAATGAGTGGGGACTTCATGTGATATATCTAGACACATCTAGCTATAATGGGATTTATCTCTGGCACCACTGCAACCTTCCTAAAGACCCACTGCCACTCTTCAAATGCATCCAGGACCACAGGATCTCTGACTAAATCCCCCTAGACAGGGTACTTTTACTGTGAAGAATATCTGTAGTTCTGTGAATGACCTCTTCTTGTCCTCAGGATTTGTGTTTCCTATGTCATTCATGCCACTGGGCACAATGATAGTGTGCTCCATCCCGTTGTACTGCCTGGCTCCAGATAGCATTCATTTGGCTTACTGTATGCTGCAGGCAGGCGCATCACCTCCCCTCCACTACCTTTATGGTTATGCAATACACCTCCACCTCACCAAGTACCCTAACTATGGAGTCCCAAAAGAATACCACCTTCTTTCAACTCAGACTATCATTTCCTTCCTCCTTCATGGTAGGTCAGGTGCATGGCTGCACAAAATTTAGGAATACAGCTGCTGCAAAATCATCACAACATTTTTAGATTTTACAAAACATTTCAAGGTTTTGTATCAAGTACTTCTGTTTATTTGCAAGTTCTGGCTTTTTATGCTGTAACTTGGTAATACTTCAATCAAAAGATTTGAGAGTTGAAAGATCCACACTACATTTTTGGGTCTTTACACCTGCCTAATCTGGTGACAATGTGTTAACTACTTCAACTACTTCAGATGTTTCAGAAACTCAAAATCCTACCATTTGCTTACTTACGGTACAAGTGTTTGTAAATATGATAAGAAGATTTTGTTGCTTATAACCCAACCACTGTGTGAACTAGTGACCCAATTATTGATGAGCACATCATGTGTTGTAGGGACAAATAACTTTCCAAAAGTAATTGTGTTTCATTGCTATGATGTTGCAGACACTAACAATGACACTATTCATAGCTGTACAATGTTATGAAAATGTGTGAATATTTGGTGTCTGATAACTTGGCCACCATTAGAACAAGAAACCTAAAACATGAGTGCATTCTCTTTAGGTATGGTCACTCAAACCTGCCCAATAAAATGAATGTCTAGCTAGTTGGTTTAGAATTATATGTGAAAAAACTGGCAATTAAAGTTCTGTAATATTTCAAGGAAATTTTTATTAAAACATTTTTGGAACATGAATCTGTAATTCTGCCAGATTTCACTTGTAAAATTCAAACTTCATGTTGGCAGTACAGCCTAGAGGTTAAAATAACTACAGTAGCTGTGAATGAGCTTAGCATATCCAGCAGACCTGAGTTTGTTTCCCACAACCTCCACTTGCATACTGTTTGATTCTGAGCAAGTCACTTAACTCCCCAGTGTTCCTGGGTAGCTTTTGAAAACAGACATTTGTGCCTAGTGGGCCTTATCCAGTTAACAAAGGATGAAAAAATGTAGTCCTATTCAATGCCTTTAATATATTAGACTCTGGCCTCAGTACAAACAAATGTTTCATGCCACTGTCTTTGAGCCCACCAATCAGCATTTCCTCTGTTATTAAACATACAGCAATACAAGACTTCTCCATCATAAAAGGCAACATGTATATAGTTTCTAATGTCTACTTTTCAGCCCATTTATATTATATCATCACAATATAATGCTTGCTTGGTCTCTAAGCTTGCAAAAACCCTCTTCTTGTGTTTAAAATGAAATTCTTATAAAAAGGAATTTCAGATTATGTTTTGTTACACCCTTGATGAAGTAAGACACTCAGGCCTCAGTAGCCTGTACCTTAAATGTTTAGGCCAGGATGTACAAAGAAATGGCCTCAGGCACAATTGCATGATTCACCCTCATCTGTTGTAGCCCAAATGCACCCATAGGCCCACTGAATAGATGGTCTAGCACCAAAAGTTGCAATAGTAGTTCCTGGAGAATGGGCTGGCACACACAGTTGACTATAAGGTAGTCAGCACTGAATATGTACTAACAGCATAGCCTTACTATTGGTTTGCAGTAGGTGCTCAGGGTCAAGATCTGCACAGGCCTTACTGGACTACTGAACATTCTGTTCCAATTCCCAAGCTGCTGTTGACATACAGTATACTGTACTGAGGAAATGCGCACTTCAAAAAATTACTTTCTGTACATGTTCAGGTAACACTAGTGCTCCTTTGAACAACATTTGTCCAAGGGAGCCATGGTTCAGCTCCCACCACAGACTCCTGCAACTGATCTCTGTACTGCCCTGCTGGTCCCGCAGTGTAGCTGACCAGTCCCTAGGTGACAGTAGGGTAATGGCAGAATTCCTGGTCTAGCAGTGGGGCAGCAGCTCGGGCCTGGAAGCCCTTACTCATAAGCCCCCAGAATGGGGGGGGTTATGTGCCTACACTGTATGGTACTACTGTATAGTCACCGGGCTACATACCACACTGGGTAGCACTTCACAGACTGCCAGCTCTACGTGGAAATGTTGTAGCAGTTGACCAGGGCTGTGTGTCTGATGTGCTGTGCTGTTGTACTTGTTACAGCATGCTACACCAGAAGGAGTGATGGCTGGCTAGACGGGTTGTATCCCATTCACAAATAGTGCCAGATGCCAGAGAGTGAGGGGTGTACTATTGGAAGGGTGGGCACTCACTTCTAGCAATATTGTGTGCCATCTAGCCCATGCAAGTGAGGAAGAAAGATACTGAATGGTGATAGCAGCAGCAGCTTATCAGCCATCATGAGACATCATTCACCCTCACAAAGCAACCGAGGACAGAGTATCCAGACAGTGCAGGGAAAGGGCATCAACTTTATTGGTTAAGTTGAGCCAAACTGAAAATACAGTTGAGACACATGTGTCATGTGTGTGAAGAAGGGAGAAGGGGAAATAGTTTCGCCAGGAAAGGCACACTAAGCCAAATCTTTTTTCCAGGTGCCACCTGGGAGCACAAGGAAGTTAAATGACTTGCTCAGGGTCACAGTATGCAAGTGGGGGCTGTGGGATTCAATCCCAGGTCTCCAGATTTGCAGCTTAGTGCTCTTAACCACTGTGTTATACTGCCTCCCACACGTGTCTGCACATGTATGCCTCTGAAATTCCAGACTGCTGAATGCAGGATGCAGTCCTGTGGAATCCCCCTTCTTAGACTGCCTTATAAAGCTATGGCTGAGGAGATTTTTTGCATCTGTCATCTGTTATTTTTTAAGAGGATCGATACCCACACTGGAAGACTATCAATTAGATGGTCTACCAGTATTGGCATGTCAGCTGCAGTAGTGTTCACATGCTCAGCATTCACATATGAAGGACTGATGCATGCATTACTTTTCTGATGCAAGCTGCCATGAATAAAACACAAGCTGATGCAAGCAGCAGCAAAACAACCAGCTGCATGTGGTCTGATGTACTATAAACCCAGGTGAGGCATGCCTGAGCATATGCAACTCACCCTTTGAAAGTGCTATGCTCATTTCTATGTAACAAAAACATTTCTAATTTGTTTTCCATGGTTATGTGTGGACTAACATTGCACAATTGCAATGTTTTTTTTCCAAAAAAGCAGGGATTATCTAAAATTACTGTACGGTTATTAATAATGGCTTCATAGATAATTGAAATAAGAGGCATGTTATAAAAATGCAATGGTTAAAATAAATTGACCTCTACAAGTACTCAAAAGGTTTTAGTACATTTCTGGAAATCCTGTTTAAATGCATATAGTTTCTCTTTTGGTGTCCACCAAACAGGCAGCTAGTTGCATGGCTACATGTTTTTAGTTTGTTTTGTATTTTTAGACTTTTTGGCAGGGAAAGAAACATCAAGATAAAGCTCATTTCCAAGAGCAACCTGTGAACACAGGGAGGTTTCATGACTTGCACAGGGTCAGAAAGGATGCATGTGGTGATTGTGGGTTTCAAACCCAGGACAGCTGGGTCTCCAGGTTCATATCCTGGTATTCTAACCTCTGGGCTCCAATGCTTTATCTGTTTAATTATTTTCTAAGTTGTACATTTAACATTTTAATTAACTATCCAGCTTAATAAATTTGAGTTGATATTCAATTGTTTGCAAAGCTTTTTGAACTCCTTATATAACTTTGGCTGGAATGGCATTGTTCAGACCAATATAATAATAAACAGCAATAGTAAATAAATGCTAAGAGGCTTTGTCACTTACCCGCCTTTTTCTTCATGAGTACAGTTTACAGAACCACCTTTGCTAGTCTGTAGTATATGATACGGGAGGTTCTGAACCAGTGCTGCAGAAGCTGACTATATATATAATGTATTGAACATCCTCAGAGGGAAACCCAAGAGTCACTGAAGTCATGATGGAAAGATATTAATGTGTTGTGGTATACTTAATTAATATCAGTGGAAGAACAGTCTCCAGGTATTGGGAAATAACTTTATGCATTTATGCTGGCTACTGTATTGTAGGACTGTGACACTTTTGTCATATACACATCTGAAATTCTGAATATCATTTCAAGTTCACTTTTATTGGGATATAGCCATTAAGACAAAGTTCATTACCAGTAGCATCCCAGATAACATAAAACAGTATATATAAAAGTAATAATAAATAGTAAAAAATGCACATCACTTAGAATTTTGCAATCTCATACTGAGTGTATCGATTTCAACTACATAACAGCTACAAATTAACATTTAACACTACTGGTATCACATACAATTTGTCAGGAAGTGCCCCTTTAACTAGTTGGTTGATGGCAGTGTGCCAAGTGATCTAAAATAATGGGAACGAGAATGACCAACTTGCCCATCATGACCGAAGTTCAAAACTAGCTGTTTTTTAACCACCACTATTTAACATGAGGAAATCTCATTATGCAGAAGCCTGAACCTTAAAATGCCATCTACATCCTCAGTACCATGCACAGAAGATGTTGGGATTATACGTGTCAATAACATGGTCATTTAAGATGGAAGGGACCACATGGCCATCATAACTAGTGCTGGGCAAAATCAGATAAAAATCTATTTTGTGCCCTTTTCATTAGAGTTCACCAAGTTTCTGTAATTTTGCACAATTTCTCAAACTATAACAGCATGTTTAAAATGGACAATGCTGGTCCAGATTGTGCATTTTTTAACCCTTGCTGTGTCACAGACTGATCTTTCTGTGAAGATGTCCTGTATTTTCTAATTCTGATAGCAGTCTGAGTTGAAGTACATTTTTTAAACTGTGCAGTTTGGGAAAATGGCACTATCTGCTGAAATTGCACCAAACCATGAGCTGCCTATAGGGTAAGAAATTTGAGAGTAATTGTGGAAAGCAGATTGACCCTAGAAAAGCAATTGTCATCTGTTGTCTGCAGTGACTTTTATCATCTGTGTATTCTCCTACCTATGCAGCCAGTATCGTGTTATGCTTGTGCAACTGTGTTAGTTTGGTTTTTGGCTGTTTGCACGCTCTGTTCCAGGGGAATTGCCACCCTGTAGGGTGGTTCTATGTGACAAGGGTGACTGAATGTCAGTGACTTGTGATAAGGGCACACAACCACAAGGGCGACTCGACTGAAAAACGGTATGTTATTTAATGCAGGGGGCTTTGCCCACTGCGCCCCCCCTCATGGGGAGCTTTGCCCCTCACACCACCTTAATTAGGATTCTTACTCCGGGGGGGTGCAACTTGGGGAAAGAGGTAATATCCAAGGTCGCCCAAATTGTCGGCACCATTATGCAGTAGCCCTTATGACCAGTCACCGAGATTCAGTCACTCACATAACAAACTACCCTGTAAGGGTTAAGTAAGACAAGGAACTGTCATAGAGGGTTCCAACCCTAGAGGTGCCATGGGATGATTCCCATGACTAAAGGTACCTAAGGAATCCCCAAAAGAAATGTATAATCATCCCCAAGGAAGGAGGCAACATGAAGCATATGAGCAAGCAGTAACTGTGACATAGGAGCAGTAACTGTAACATAGTAGTAGAGAAGTTTAGGTAGTTTGATAATGCAATGAGATGCTCAGTTGGATAACATAATGACTGCCCAGGTTTGCATAGCATGATACTGATGGTTTGGGTTGAGGTTAGGGGATCCCCTAAGAAGAGATGGAACAGCAGGACATCCTCCACCTCCATCCAACAGCAGAACCTACCTAAAGAAACTAGGTGAAACAACTATGCTAACTAAAGTGTTATGACCTGAAGCAATGGAGGAGAGAAAAAAAACCCTATGAGGAGGAAATCTCTGGGGATTCAAGGCCTAGGTCGCCTTTCCTCCCGGCTTGGGATAGTTTATTTAGTGATGACTCTGCAGTTGCAATTTGGAAAACCCAAATAAAGGGTGGTGGAAAATATTCCAGAGGAAGGCTCTCACTCAAACATTCTAGCGGGAATGCCATGGAAGATTGCGAGAAAACTCTGCAACAATATGTGCATCCAAGGCACAGGAGGAGGGCAAAGACTGCTAAGGCACTCACCTGGCTTACCCACCCTAAACTCAAACCAGGTGAACCAGAAGCAGTCATAGGGAGAATGTGGTGAAGGTGCCTTGCTACCCGTTACAGTGGAACACTAGAGCCAAAGGAGATCATCATAACCACCTTTCAACACTAGTCTTAAATTGTACACCAGGAGCTGCTGTCATGTAGCAGGCAGCTAAAGCCAAGCCCAGGGTGAGGACATTCCCAGCTATGGACCAGGTGAGAAGGATCCCACCACAAGTTGGACACACTCGAGATGCGGACTAAATGCAGAGTGAGACCATTGGTTGCAGGAACCCTACACCAGATATAATGGCTGGCATGCCCCAGAAATTGATTGAGAGCTGAAAAGCTGGTGACCTGAATGAACATGGCGTGCTAAGATCGTAATGAACACTGAGTGCTGAGACCTTGCAAAGTCGAATGCAGATAGAGTGCAGCAAAATCCCAGAGGCTGAAGCCGAGGGGATGGCAGTAGGCATGAAGCAATGGTTTACGTAAGCAAGGAGCAATGGTTGTGTAAGCTAGTGTGGACCTGCACGTAGGTCAGTAAGCAATAGTAGAGATAGGTGGACCTGCAGGGAGGTCTGCATAACATACTGTATAGCAATTAAACAGCACTGAATTGGGGCAAGCCAGCCAGGCATGAATAGCCAAATCAAGGAGACAAATACTCTGAGGATTTTTTGTTGGGGAGGCAAGATTTAATAACAAAGCTATATTAACAGCTTCAGCAGGAGCTTAGTTGGCTGACTTCAGAGTTGTAACTGTAATAAAACATGGAGACAATACTTTGAAAGCAGGTGTAGCCAGGTTGTGCAATGAAGCTGCAAGTAGAATGACAACAGGAATGAGCAGCACAGCTAGGGTCACAGTAAACTGTGTCAGGTGAAAAGAATTGAGTATGCAACATGGAGCAGCTATGGTTGAGCTGAAACACACAGATAGTAATTGCAGTTGCATTGCTGTAGTTTGAGCATGGTGAGCACAGTGTAAAAGCACAAGCACTAGGTACAATAGTAATTAATGTAAACAGCAGCAATGGCTGCAGTTGTAGGTAACTGAAAGCAGTTGCATGAGCTCTGAGTAGCAGTACGCTGGGAGCTTTGAAAAAAGGCCCCTAAAAAAGACAAAACCAAAACACAGCAAACAGAAAACAGGGAAAGGCCCAAAAACAAGGGACACAAAACACAAGGAAGCACACAGCTGGAGGAAAGATATAAACCAGAAGCTGGAAAACAAACACCAAAGTCCAACAGAGACACACAGAAACAACAGGCAGGGGTAGGCCCCAGCCAGCTCAGAGGACAAACCAACAGATCCTCCTGCTGCAAAATAAAAATGGTTTCCCAATGAGGCTGAGAGGAACTGCTTATATAGCTCAGGAAGTGAGAGTGATTGGCTGCTTGGCCACTGAACTCCAGGCAAAGCCTTTCCAATTATTGTCTGAATAGAAACATTCCTGGACCCTACGATCTGGAAACACTGGTTCATGCATTTGTTATAATGTCACTAGCCTTGATTATTGTAATGCACTCAGCCTAGGGCTATCTGTGGAACTGCTGCATTGCATGCAGTTTGTGCAGAACTCAGCAGCCCAGCTGACTGCAGGAACCTCACAGTCTGGACATATGACACCTGTCTTGCAGGAACTGCTTTAGCTGCCATTGCACTGGTGCGTCAGTTTCAAGAAAATTTTAACTTAGAAAGCCCTGCACAATTTGGGCCAAGGCTCCGTGAAAGACCTTCTGATTGAATGCACCCCTGTCTGTCCTCATTGTTCCTCTGAGGTGGGGGCTCCTCATGCTTCCACGTTTCCACCTTAAATCATCAGAAGAAATGGATTTTAGCATTGCTGTACATGTCTTGTGAAATTCGTTGCCAGCTTGCATTCAGGGAGACCCTTTGTTGGAACTGTTTAAGGATTTGCCTAAAACCCTTTTGTTAGAGCTAGCTTTTGTGACTGCTTAAAATCTTTAGAGGTCTATTCTCGAGCTGCTTTGTGTATTTTAACCTGTATTATGGTTAGTTTGTATTTTTTTAAAGAGTTCATGTTTGTCTTGTCTGACAATAATGTTAATTTCCTATTCTGTTCAGTGCCCAGAGCTGTGGGTTGTGTCTAACAAATAAATTACCTTACCTTGCCTTGCTTTATGAGAGCTTGTACTGAAAAAATAGTGCACAATACAGTATGAGAAACAATTGCACTATCTGAATAAAGGTGATGGCAAAATTATACCAAATTTAAGTGCTGTTTTGCAAAAACTGTGCAAATGTGACAATGGCATTTTATGTAATTTCCCCAAGTATAATAGCAGTTTGCTTTCTACCATAAAATGTGTACAGATGTTAGGGACTCTCTACACACTCTACTGCCCCGGGAACCCGGTGAATCCCTTGGTAAGCACAGATTTGTCGAGACTTACCTTAAGGCCAGCTTTGTCTTCATGCCCACTGTCTCTTCTGGTAGTCTGTTCCATAAGTTCCCCCACCCCCCACCCATGAGAAGTGCCTCTAACATTACCCCTAAAGGTATCACCTTTAAGCTTCAAGGCCTGTACTGTCCTTATGTCCCACTATCTTCACTGGTAGGCTGTTCCATATATTCACCACCTTGTAGGAGAAAAAGTGCCTCCTACTCTTACCCCTGAATGTATCTCCCCTGAACTTCATGGCAAAGGTAAGACATTCTGCTAAAGAACACCAATAGAATCTCTTTGGGGATTTTAAGAAAAAGGAAACTGTTGCCCTGACCATACAGTAACATTGCCACTAGCATCTTGCAAACAAATTAGTCATAAAACTTTAAAATATAACTTTAAATGCAGTGTGCCATTAAAGCTATCTAGGACTATGCAGTGTGTTAGTGTATCTGGAATTCAATATTTTTCAAACTTTAACTATTTAAACTTAAAAAAATAACTGCTCAACATTGGGGGAATTGCTGACTATTCCAATCCCTAAAGGAGCGATATCCCATATATACTGTATCAGCTCCTAAATTTCCATAAAGAGGCATCATTCAAACATATACAGTAGTAGTAAAATGGGAAGGGGGATTTCACCTTTTGCCAAAAGAGTGGAATAAGGTTTGGGAAGGATCCTTCATCACACTGACACAAATTTACGTGGAAAATCATAACTAGATATCTTATAACTACTAAATTAAAAGCTAAATAAGATCCAAACAGTGCCTTGACGTGTTGGAGAAAGTGAGGAGAACTGATGGTTGCACATATATGTTTTGAGTGCCCAGTGCTAGACAGTTTTAAAACAGAGGTAATAAACATGTTACAAGACTTTTCCAGTTTTCCCATGCCCTACAATTTGCAGGGATTAACCCACGACAGGGTATGGGCTTACTGAGTATTAATCCATGCCTGGGGATGGGGTTCCAAGCCACAAGGTGAAGCCAAGTGACTTCAACCATCCAGTCATGGATTAATGTTCAGTAAACTCATACTCTGGAGTGGGTTAATCCTCTTATAACATGGGTAATGTTATGTTAGAAGTTAACCTTAAGAAATAGTAAAATAAAGCCCTGTGAACATGCACATGGTGTACATCAGAGATTAATCAATGGTAAGGTGACCTTTCTGGATGAATCAGAAGACAGTATTTTTGGAACCCATGTTATAATATGATTTAAATTTAGGTCTCCCAGCACCATCGGTGAGAGGGGTGAGAATCTGCTACTTGCGGTACATCTGTATAGCCATGATAGGGAAAGCTATCACCTGTAAATGGCTCAACCTAGATCAACCTATGGTGGCAGAGTAGTGTGCACTTATTAATGAGTTCCAAGAAATAGACCGGTTAACTTATTTGATGCAAGATAAAATGGAGAAGCTTCTAGAGCGCTGGACTAAGTGGTTCATGGAAGAGGGGTAAAAGTCCTCAGTGAAGGATGTGGGAGTTCGTGCTTGCTGCACTTACTGTGATGCACTGGTAGGCCATTAGAGTGAGAGAACTTAAATAATTGACCTACAGGTGAAGTTCTAACTGAGGCACCCCACCTGCCTCTCTTAGCCAACCAGGGATCCAAGCTAATGCCACCTTTCCATTGTTCTCGTTAATAATATGCATTATAAAATGGGTTGGGTGATTTATGCATCCAGAGTGGCTGAGATGTACCCTTGGCTGTGTCGTTATCAGGGCATATTGTGCCAACCAGTACCTCTTCAGTCAAACAGGACACAGTGCAGGCTGAGATCCATGTCTACCACAAACCTATCGAAAAAAATTTCCCTCTACAGCCTGGTAACACTCATTGGTCAGCCCCCCCCCCCCCATTCTGCTGCAGTGCCATCAAGCTCTCTAAGGCAAATACTAAAAGAAAAACAGTACCTTGTTTTTATTTTTTTTTTGTAACGTTGTCAATTTTTTATTTTCAAGAGCACAACAATTAACATCATTGTATGTCAAGTACAGTTCAACATACACAAGACCCTAACGGTGGTTCCAATCACAGAACAAGTATGGTAAAAGTTTATTTCTAACAGGGAGCTTCAAGAAGCCACCACTAACTGATTTCCAGAATATACAGTTATGTACAGTTGGGAAATTGGGTGTAAGCATGGGCCGGTCCTGCCTGAGTGTTATGGCAAAAGGCTGAAGTCAGAAATTGGCCTCATACCTGTTCCTATTTGGCCATGGATCCAGCTGCAAAACTGAATAGTCTTTCATATGTGGCCACTTGAGTTAGTGACCAGAGCAGTTCAGTCAGAGAGGGACAGTGTGAAGTGCACCATCTTCTGAGAAGAAGTCTCTTGGCTGCTGCTCCTACTACAGTGAGCCAGAGAGTCCCTTGATCCATTTTGTGGACAGTGTTTAGGGGGGCACCTCAAGAATAGCATGGGGCTAGGTCTGTGCAAATACCTCTTTCCAAATATTTGTCCAAATATTCAGTATTCGGTGGCCAAATATTCGGTATTTGGTATTCGTATTCTGTCATTAACATAATGAATAAGAACTAGACCCATTTCTCCTCTCCCAGCCATGTAAGCAGCAAAAAAAAGACAGCCGTCCACCCTTTTTCAAAAAGCATACCTTCCCAGTATGCAATTTTTTTTTCTTTATATTAAATGCCCCATCAAATAATAATAAAAATTGCGGGTGACCAGCTCTACCTGCCTGCTTCTACGGTCAATTTGGAAAGCTTTGAAGATTTGCCTGTATCATGAACCACCCCCCCCCCAAACTCAAAGCACCCAACCCTGGCACCCACCCAGTCAAGCATCCAGGCAGTAATCCAAACTGAAGCCCAGAAATTGTCCACAGGCACAACCCTCTGTCCTTCTCCTCTGCTGACTACCTTGTCATGATTGAAGTGAAGTGCTCACACACTTGAGATGCTATAGATGATATGAACCCCACCCACCCACCACAGCACCTGACTGGCACCGTTCAGTCAAGTGTCCAGACAATAATCTAATTGAAGCTCAGAAGGTGCCCACCGACACAACCCTCCCTCCTTCATGTCCAGCTACCTTGTAATGAATGAAGCACTCACGCGCTTGAGTTGCTATAGTAAAACCAGCTGATCACATGATCAGCTGGTTTTACAATAGCAACTCAAGTGTGCAAGTGCTTCATTCATGACAAGGTAGATGGCCATGGAGGAGTGAGGGTTGTGCTGGTGGGCACCTTCAGAGATTCAATTTGGCTTACTGCCTGGATGCTTGACTGGATGGATGTCAGAGTCAGGTGCTGAGGGTTGGGGGTAGTTCATGATGCAAACAAAGCTTCATAACTTTACAGACTGACTGTGGAAGAAAGCACATAGAGCCTGTCACCCGCAGTGCTTATTAATATTTTATCAGGGCATTTAATATAAAGAAAAAACACTTTTGGGTGCTGGGGAGGTATGCCTTTTTGACAGAGGGAGGAGGGCTGGATTCTTTTGCTACTTACATAGGCAAGGAGAGGAGGAAGGGGGCTTGTTCTTGTCTCTTTTTTTAAAAAGAGTGTTTCATGAATACCAAATGAATAGTGAACTATTGGTTATTCGGGAACCGAAAAACGAATAAGGCATTATTCGTAGTACTTGGGAAATAATATTCGGGCTGCGCACAATCTAATAGTGGCATCGATCTGGGTATGGGGTAGCATCTCTTACACTACATCTATGACCTTTCTCCAAAAATGGTGGATTTGTGGACAGGTCCACAGGATGTGGTACAAGTGTGCGCCAGGTGAGCCACATCTCCAACAGGCGTCGTCAGGGCTTAGGTCCATCTGTGATAGTTTGACCAGTGTAAAATACCACATTTGTGAGGTTTTGTTTCTTATGGGTTCTACCATCCTGACAGGCATGATAAGTCCAGTCCAGCTGTGAGCCCACTGGGTGTTGGATATGTGTATCCCCATTTCCTGCTCCCATTGGGTCTTGGCTTGTATGGAGGGATCAGGGTGGGCATCCCTCATGGCCTGATAGATTCTGCCATCTCTCTTTTTCTGAAGGTGGAGCCATGCTGTGAGAGGAAAAGTAGGTCCACCTGAGGCGCCGATCCTTCCAGCTGATACTGGCCATTTAATCACATCTCTCAATTACAGATACCTCTCGAAGTGCTGGGCTGGGAGGTGGAATCTTTCGGTGAGAGCTTGGAAGGTGCCTGGTAGCAGCAGGTCCTTTACGTAGTGAATGCCTTGGGTGTACCATGCTTTCCAGTGGATAGGAGAGCCTGCTGTGGTTACCAATGGGTTACCCCAGAGTGGTTGGTGTATCCACTGGACTGGAGAGAGAGATGTAAAATTGAGTGCACTTTTTCCAGGCTTTAATGGAAAGTGGGATCAAGGGTGGAAAATTTGGCATGAGTTTCTTGGTGGCTTAATGCACTGTGGTGGGAGAGGGGGATCCAATTATCTGAGCCTCCAGAGGTACCCACAGAGGAACTGGTATGTCATGTGAAGTAAAGCATTTTAAATTCTGGGCAGTGAGAAATGCTAGATGGTAGCGCTGAAACTAGGGTAGTCCCCAACCCCCCCCCGCTCCACTGCTGTCTGAGTTTCTGCCTGCTGAAGCATGGGGGATGACCTTCCCATAGGTAACCCCCTATCTTTGAGTCCAGCTTCTAAAACCATTTTTGTGGAATATACATTGGGGTGTGGGCTAGGAGGTATAGAACCTTTGGCAATAGCATGAGCTTGATTGAGTCTATTTTACCAGCCAGAGATAGCCTGAGTGGTCTCCACCAATCCAAGCCTCCTCTGATGGTGGAAAGCACGGATCCAAAGTTGGCCTTATTTCTCATCATGGGGTTGGGGTGGATGGTTACTCCTAAATATTTAAGACCATCTGGGGACCATTTAAAACCCAGGGAGGTAAAATTTTGGCTCTGGTTTACCTTATTGAGGGGAAGTACCTCAGTCTTGGCCTGATTGGCCTTCAGTCTGGAGACCGAACTGAATATAGTAAGGATCTGTAAAAACTCCTGCAGCACCTATGGAGTGTATGTCATGGTGACTAACAAATCATCTGCATAAAGAAAGGTTTTGAAAGTCTCAACCTCTACTTGGATCCTGGGAATGCTGTGTGCCTCTCTAATGGCTATAGCTAGGGGCTCTATAGCAAAAATGAATAGCTGGGGAGACAAGGGAAACGCTGCCTGGTACCTCTCTGCAATGTCCTACTACCAGAAGTGGATAATAATTTAAATGAATAAGAAAGGTGGTTGGGAAAGATCTATAAAGGAGGAAGAATAAACTTCAGATTCCTGGATTCCCGGTTATTTTGCAATAGGAACGAGTAAAACGTAATATATGCAATTTGGTTTCTCTTGTGGAATGCTGCTTCAGCACCCATTGGTGACTAAGCAAGGGATAACATCTCCTCAAAGTACTGTTTTTACCTTTTTTACTTTTGGTTAAGCTATCTACCCTCAAGGGGTTGGAATTTGTGCCCAAACATGAACATTGTGTCAGCAGTTATGGTTTAACCCTGGGTCCTGAACTCATCCAAAAAACATATTAAAATGCATTGACTTCTGCTTCCACTGTTATCATAGATAAGGTTTTTTCTTTTTCTTTTTCCTAAGGACAATGATACTGTGTTTTAGTGCTGTGTTTGATTTTTCCTTTTTGCAGGTTTATTGAAACAAGAAGCTTTAAAATATGTTTCTACATATAGAGTCAGTTAACTTTTTGGCTTATAAAGTTTTACTTTAGGCTTATCATTGGTGCCAAGGTTTATAATTTTGGCATTGTTAAATGTTGTTTCTTTTTATGCTTAGGGATATTAAAAAGTGTTTTAGGCTATATTTTCCTTTTACGTTGCAGCATTTGTGAACAAGGAATATTTAAATATGGAATGCAGATTACTGTGATTTCTAAATTTTATTAGTTTCGGGTGTCTTTTGATAAGATAATCAGAGAGGGGGTAATGACTGATTTAAAAATAGTTTTATTCCCTCATCATAATTTCTAGATGAGCACACTAAGTACCTGATTAGATAATAAGGCATACAAATGCTTGATTTATTACTTTGATACACTGCTATAAACTTTGCTTCCATGGGGGTAGTTCTAATGTACCTGGGGTGTGCATTAATTAAGTTCAGGGCAGGTGAGGGAGATCTTCTGGACATTATCATTTGTCAACTATAGATGGCTGTATCTAAGAAATTCTGGGACAAAACATAGTTATCATAGCGAATTGTGCAGACTGGGGCGGGACGCATAGTTGCCCTATGCCCGTGTTGCCTGGGTAATTTGGTGTCTGATTTTCTACTCTTGGTGCCTTAGGACCATAAATGACCTAATAAAAGCCTTTTTGGGAAGCCTGCCCAATGGGGACTAATGGGAAGGTCTAATTCTTATGCATCAACCAGATCTTTCAGCACATGATGAGAATTAACCGTCTAAGTATACTCTGATTTCCCATATAAGGAATAAAGATATTGCACTAAGTGTTTTGAAACATGGTTAACATCAGAAAAGTAAAAAAAGGCTAACAGTAGTGTGGCAATGTATGCTCATTGGGTTTCTTTTATCGTGTGCTGGGTATTTTTGTGATAAAATCCCTCTGGTTCAGGATAACTGCCTAGCCTGTGAGGACTGAAGTAGATTTTGGGATATAGTAGTTAGTAGTATTTAGTTGCCAAAATGTAATTTTTACTTATGAGGTGGTATTTATAAAGAATTGAAAGTGCCCTGAAGAGCTTTAATGGCTTAATTTAATTTTCAAATAAGGACGATAGGAAAGAACAATGTATGAATGATGAATTATTACTGTTCTAATATTTATTGTATGTTGTATGTCGTATGTTAAGACTGTTGTACTGGATTTTTTTTATGAATGCTTTTTCATAAAATATGTAATGACTTTAAAAAAATTCAAACAAATAAATTTGACCTTGGACTAGATAGATCAAATGGTTTCATGCTGTTGGTTTCTTTGCATGTTTGTAAATCCCATGCCGAGTGAAAGATCATGTTTGAGTTTGGCCTGCTTCCTTTGGTACCCTATTAAAGAAAGACTGCTTAGGCTGGCAAGGGAGAGAGGACCTTTAATTGAACAAGGGCATATGACTGAAATATCTCAGGCCTTCTCTCAAGAGGTGTCACAAAAGTGAAAGGCTTTTACAGGGGGTTGGTGTCATTTGTTTCAATATGGAGCATAGTATTGAATTTGAATTTTATTGATAGGGATAGAACCTTTAGGCACAAGTGCCTCTTCTCAAAGGTGACTCAGTCAAAATAAAACAGGCAACAGTTTAGACATAACACACTTTTTATAATAAATATATCATGTCACTATAAGATAGCTAAACTTGTCTATCTAAGGTATTTACCCATCAGAAAATCATTTAAGTGCATTTTGAAGGCATTTTTAAATAGCCCTAGAGATTTACGGTGCAATACATTTTGTGGAAGAGTATTCCAAGTCTTTGCTGATTTTCTTTTAAAACACGTGTCCCAGGTTTTACTACTCAGTATAACTAGATTAATATTTTGTGTTGATCTAGTGTTATATAAATTGGATCACCTAGGCAGCAGCTTATTTAAATTGGTAGTGCTTTGGACATTTACAATTTTCCAACTCCAGATACTATCAAAGTAGTTGATTCTAATGTTCAGTGTAAAATATTCAAGGTCAGGTATTGATTACAAAGGTGGCAATTTATGTTTGTGTTTAGCTCAAATTGACAGATTCTGTTATATGCAACTCGTATTCTGTCCAGGGTACTATCAGTTGCCATTACATAAACAGGCAGACCATAATCTATTAGGGAAAGTGACAAACTTTGGGACACTAACATGCAAGCTTCCTGAGTGAAATTACTTTTATGTCTATATACCAGTCCCAGTCTTGCATTAATTTTTTTTATTGCATGACCAATATGCTTGTCAAATGACAGTGTATTATCAAGGTAAACACCTATAGTAAATACTTAAAACAAGGGATTTGTTCTAATTCCTCACCAGTGATAGTAATAATTTTCAACTGTCCACATTTTTGTATCTTCCTATTACCACAAAATACTACAAATGTGGTATTTTTTCATTCATAATTAATTTATTTTTATGACTCATTCCTCAACTCTTTCAAAATCTTCTTGGAGTGAACTAGTTAGGTCCATAGCAGATCTGCTCCTGGTTGCCAGGACTGCATCATCAGTGTAAAGGATGACTATCAAGTCCTGATGAGCAGAAGGAAGATCATAAGAGAAAGAATGATGAGCAGATGTCAAAATATGGACCCCTGTTGTACTCCAATATTAATGTTTTTTGGCAAAAAGACAGCAGTACCTACTTTTACTTTTTGGGACCTGTTCATAAGGTAATTTTGAAACCATTGACATATATTTCTTGTGAAGCCCAAATAATACAGCCTTTCGACAAGAAGATGGTGCTCCACTAAGTCAAAAGCTTTTGATAAATCAATATAGACCAATCCAGCCTTGTCCTCACTTTCCAAGGAATCAACAGGGAAACCTGTGTACTCCAACAAGGCAGATATGGTACAACATTTTTCGCAAAAACCATGTTGTGCATCTGTCAAAATGTCACATTCCTTGAATATACACCATCATTTGGTCATACACAATTCTTTCCAATGCTTTGCACAGCAGGGACAGGACTGAGATCGGCCAATAGTTACCAGTAACTGAAGCATCTCCATCTTCATATACTGGGACCACCACTGCTTGATTCGATAGCTCAGTTACATCCTGAAAGCACAAAAATAGATTAAAAATGTTCCTAATGGGTGCTGCTACTTCATCAGTAGCAATTGTCAAGATCTTAATGACCATAATATAGGAGAATGATCAACTGGCAAAACTTTTTTTTTTCACATTTTTGCAATTTGAATGTAGTATGAGGTTCCCAGCTGTCTTTAGGGTCCCCACACAAAGGTGTCCTGCAAAAGTTTCACATTTTAACTGCTGACAAGAATTTTTGGAAGAACTGTGACCTAGCAGCACTGGAAGCAGCACAAGGTCACACAGTTCTCCTCAGTAGGATAGTGACAATCAGGTCTGCTCAAATGGAGACTATCCCAACACCAGGAGAACCTGATGAAGCGTATGAACATACGAACATATGAAATTTGCCAGCAGATAAAGACCTAGAGGTCTATCAAGTCTGCTCGAATGCGCAGCTAGCACCCTTTATTCTGCAGCTGCCCCTCCCTTCTACTCTTCCCCTTCATTAACCCTCCCCCTTGTCCTGTTCCATCCCCTTTTGAAGCAGTCCACTGTTCTACTGGATACCACTTCTGCAGGTAATGCATTCCACCCAGCCACCATCCTCTCTGTAAAAAAGTGTCTCCTCATCTCCCTTCTGAACCTTCCTACCTCCAGTCTCATATCATGGCCCCTGGTGGCCCTCCCTCCCTTACTTTGAACAGCCCCTTTGTACCCATCTTGTTTATTCCTTTCATGTATTTAAAGGTTTCAATCATGTCACCCCTGTCCCTCCTCTCCTCCAGTGAGTACATGTTCAACTCCTTCAACCTCCTCTCGTATGATTAGTCCCCCAGCCCATTGATCTTCTTTGTCACCCTGCGCTGCACCCCCTCCAGTAATTTAATGTCCCTCTTCAGATACGGGCGCCAGTACTGCAAGCAGTAATCCAGATGTGGTCTAACTAATGACTTATACAGTGGCAGAATCACCTCCTCCCTCCTTGAAGATACACCCCTTGCAATACAACCCAGAATTGTGTTGGCCTTTGCAGCTGCCTTCCCATATTGTGCCAAGTTGTTCATTGACCCTGTAATGAGCACACCCAGACCCTTCTCCTCCTCTGTCTGGGCTAGCCGCACTCCCCCCAGCTGGTAACTCCTCCTTGGGTTCTTCACCCCAAAATGCAGCACCTTGCACTTTTTGGCATTAAACCCCAGTTGCCAGGTGTCTGACCAAGTTTCAAGCTTTGCCAGTTCATCCTGCAACACCTGCCATCCCCCTAGGCCATCCACCACCACGCCTACCTTGGTATCATCAGCAAACAGACTGATCTTGCTCTTGATGTCCCATGATATGTCTGCAATGGATATCCCAAACAACACTGGTCCCAACAGCGAGCCCTGTGGAACACCGCTCATCACTGCCCTTGGGTGTGAGAGCTCCCCACCCACCACCACCCTCTGTTGCCTTCCCTGAAGCCAGTTTCCTACCCATCTCACTAGCCTTGCACCTGCACCTGTGCCTACTAACTTCCTTCCCAGCCTTCCATGCAGCACAGAGTCGCATGTCTTACTGAAGTCCAGATACAGGACATCCACTGCATGGCCCCTGTCCAGTTGACTAGTTACCCAGTCATAGAACTCCACCAGGTTGGTTTGGCAGGATCTGCCATGTATGAAGCCATGCTGTCTGCTGTCCTGTAGTCCTCTGGCCTCTAGGAGGGCCACCAGCCTCTCCTTCAGGATAGTCTCCATTAGCTTACCCACGATGGATGTGAGGCTCACTGGTCAGTAGTTTCCCAGTTCATCCTTGGGGCCACTCTTGTGGAGGGGCACCACATGAGCCATTCTCCAGTCCTGAGGTACACACCCAAATGTAGTGAGGCATTAAATAGGTCTGCCAAAGGTCCTGCAAGGACCTCTGCAAGTTCCTTCATTACCCTGGGGTGGATGCCATCTGGGCCTGGTGCCTTGTCCACCCTCAGTGCCTTCAAACCCTCTTGAACTCTGTCCTTCATGATTTCCCCATCTATCACCCCTTCCCCCCCATTTCTGCCATTTCTCCCATCTTGGGTGTCACCCCGCTCTTCTCTTTAGTAAATACTGAGCAGAAGTACTCATTTAGTGCTTCTGCCTTATTGCACCCTGCTTCCACCCAACCCCCTCCTTCCTAATCCTTACTATGTGGTCCTTACAGCTCCTTTTCTCCCTGATGTACTTAAAGAAGTCCGTCTCCCCCTTCTTAATGCCTTGTGCCAGCCTGAGTTCCGTAGATGCTTTTGCTCCCCTTACTGCCCTTGTCACCTCCTTCGATTCTGTCAAGTACTCCTCTCTGTCCTCCCCCTCCTTGTTTTCTTGTACTTCCTAAAGGCAGATCTTTTCTTCCTTACCTTTTCTATGATCTCCTTGCTCAACCAGCTTGGTTTCTTAGCCTTAGGCTTCTTGCTCTCGGCTTTGCAGCAGGTTTTGGTTGCCTCCACTATCCCCAGCTTTATGAGCTCCCACCTCTGGTTAGTGTCCATACTAGATTGAATTCTAGCCAGGTACCCTTTTACCACTTCCCCCATCCTCCCAAATCAATGAAGGGGGAAAGAGCAGATCACTGACCCTAACCAATTCATATAAAATTTTAAAGAGGAGCAAGGAAAGAAGAAAAATGAAGACCTGAAGGAACAACATCAATAGGAGGAGCAACAACATCCTGTAGTGGTAGTCAGGAGCTGTAATCTGAGCAGCGACTCCTGGGTCTTGTCTGAGGAATCTCTCCTTCTCACTGGGCAAAACATTTTTGTTGTCCTACAACCATCACCAAGCAAGTTGTCAGATTTCCCCCTCTTTCATTGACAACTACCATTATTCTTCCAACTGACCCACCACCTGTTTTTTGAGCTATCTGCCACCACCTCTTCCACATGGTTGTTTTTTGGACCCTGAAGAATCTTGGGCTTTAATATCACTACAGACCACCAATGCAGCTGTCCTTGAAGGTGGAAGAGAGTTACTGGACATCAGACTTACTTAGAACTTAATTACTTCTCTTAGTAATTTTGTTCATTATTTGTTTCTCATCAATGCTGTGTAAGGGTGGGGCTTTGATTTGATATTGTGGGTCTAGTTTAATGGAATCAGGGCATGGGACAAGGCTCATGCATTATGGATTGCTGTCTGCATTATTTGTAAAAGGGGAGGTAGAAGTCATTATGACTTGCTACATGGTCTAGGTTTCAGTTACCCTCACTTGCTATTCCTCCACTGCATCCTGGCACTCCACAGATGAGAGCAAGAGATAGACCCTGGTTTTCTCTCTCAGGCTGAAGCTGGTAAGAGCTTGATATTACCAGGTGCTGCACATGTGATGACATCCCTCCTATGATTGCTCCGATATGTCCATAAAGATTTGACATGGCTGTGGTTTGGTAATTCTCCATGGCAGAGATTAACCACACAATTACTTTGGCTGCAGTAAGGATGTGAAACCAGGGATATGGTGGTGGAAGGAATCACTGGTGTAGTGCATCAAAGATTGCTTCTATGGGAAGAGATGGATAGACATTTACTTAGGTATTAGTTATACCAGTTGTGTCCATCTATATACAATGGGAGCACCACCCAGCCAACTTTGGAGCTACTTTATGCATTTAGTGCCTGGCCATGCTGACAGTAGTGGGGCCCCAGCTAAGAGCTACATTAAAATTTCTGTGCAGTGGAGGAGTGGTCAGCAAAATCCCAGTGAGTTATTTTTTTCTGTCTACAACAACGGTAATACAGAAGATGATATAAGATGGATGTTCTAATGGAGGGAGCCATTGGCAGTTTCCCAGGTGGGCCTGGTAACAGAGTCCTACATGGGCTTGAGAGAACTCAGATGTAAGGGCAGAGTAAATTATCACAAATGGTTGGTAATGGGGGAATTTTTATCCTCTAACACGTCTTTGTTCCTTCCACATTATGAGGCTCCTTACTGTCCTTGGCATGACTATTGCCTCACCAGGAAAGTCCCACTACACTTGGGTGTCCCATCAATGGGGCACAAGAAAGAGGGCTCTGTAATGTGGGTGACTGCAATGGTGCATGACTCATGTGAGCGTTCTGGAGTTTGGAGCATAGTGTACTGTGCATGTCACCTCCCCAATACAGGGCAGGTGCAAGTGATTATATATACTGTATTTTAGGAGAGGTCTTGGGGGCACAACCCCCTGCAGGTGCAAGGTGGACTATGAGGGTCCAAGCAATATTCACAGTGTATTTCAGCCACCAGTATTGCCTGCAGCATTTTCCGGGTGGCCTATTGGCTGCACTCTCATTTACTGTGCTGTGGTTGTTTTCCACCTAACAAGGGTGAACTGTGCAGTCGAGGCTGATTAGAAGCAAACCCAAAGATGGGTACAATTGGCAAGTTCATAGACCATAAAAATGAGGCTGCATAGACAGATAGATATATAAAACTTTTATTTTTGTCCAGGAAAAGCATATTATAGGGATGAGCCTGTTTACAAATCATGCCCGGTACAAAAACATTTAAAAAAAATCTTTCATAACATCCATACAGTTGTTCTAGTATCACAGTTCACATAATCAAAGTGCATTCAAAAGGAATTAGTGAATTAGTCCAATAGATCAACATGTATATCCCTTATAATAGTAATTAATCATCTCCTGTTGGAAAGCTGTATTGTTTGTTATTTGCTTGTTATTTGTTATTTGCTTGCTTTCCATGTCATTGCTAAACTTCTAATCTAAGTTAAATCCCCAAATCTATTATGTACCCTTAGCCAAGTAATGTCAATAGAAGTTTTGCACAAGCCATGTTTATTCTATGATTTGCTGGTATTAAATCCTTCAAAGGCTGAGTATGATCTGCATTCATTAATTTCCAACACCACGTTGACCATTGTATATTTCTTTTTAGTTCTGGTCCCACCCAGTTAAGCATAACCAAGACTTTACAATGATGTTCACCAGACTTGCTACCACTAGCAAACCTTGCAATTTTGTAGTATAGTTGGTGAATTGATTTGAACTAGGTTTTTGGGGAGTTTCTGTATAACAAAGCCCCATAATTTAGGACTGGCAGCATAAGTAGATTTGCCAACTTCGTTCTGGTGGGTATAGCAAGTATGGTGGACATTCTCCTCAGTGCAGCCAGATTCTGGTTACACTTTTTAACTGTAATTTTTATTTGTTCTTCATATGTTAATCGATCAGTACTCCCAAATACTTATAAGTGTGAGTTGTTGGTATTGGCTGTTTATTCATAAAGAACAAATTCAATTCTTTCCCTGTTGTCTTTCTATTGTCAGTTGTAAAAATCATGCTTTGTGTTTTCTTAAGATCCATCTCTAATCTAGCTTCTTGAAATTATTGTTCCATTGCTAACACATCTTGCATTTTTGCTTCCAGAGTGGTGCAGTTTGCTCGTGGACACCTCTAAAACAGTGTAATCCACGTACAAGTGCACCATTCCATTTGCAATCACTTCAGAAAGGTGATTGATGTAAATGTTGAAGGGAAGGGGCCCCAGTATTGAACCCTGAGGCACCCCTCTCCTCACTTCTCTCTGGGTTGACAAAGAACTACTGACCAGAACACATTGTCTTCTTTGTGAGAGATAAGTACTAAAACAGGATAAAGTTTCATCATGGATACCAACCTCATACAGTTTTTCTAATATTATCCCATGGTCTACTAAATCAAAGGCCTTACTGAGGTCCATGAACATGGCCCCACCTCTAAGCCCTGATTCATTGGCTCGGATAAAAGATTATTAAACTCTATGAGGGCTGTGTCCAGGGGCACCGACAGTGCAGGTGCTCAGATGCTTGAGCACCCACAAAGTTAAACTGGGCACCCGCAAATAACAGACTGTTCATCATATTAGCTGAGAATATGAGCGGTTCGATTTTAATTCATTCCATTCCACCGTAAAACAACTGAAAGGAGCAGTGCAGTGGCCCATTTCTGTAATTTACATTACAGTACTTCTTGCACTGCTGCTGCTTTAACTGTGAACACACCTGGCTGTCCCGTTCCACTTCAGACTGGCAGTGAGCCATCTATGTGCGTGTGTGTATACAAATCATGAGGATTCTCCTTTAAAAGTCTCACTGTTCTGCATCACATGATCCTGTGCCTGGGAGTCTCAGAGACGTGCCATGTGGTTAGGATTTACGGTCTCACAATCTCAGCTACACTACTTGAGTGAGCCTTCCCTCCCACACTGCAGAAGGTCAGTGAGAATTTGAAACTGTTTATGTCTCGCTCTCATCTGGAATGGACAATTTAGAAACTAAATTAAAAGGGAAAAAAAGATCTGCACAGAGCAGGTCCTGGGGGAGAGTAGTTGAGTGTTTCTGTTAGAAATAGGGATGGTGAATGTGTGTTTTGAAAACAGGACAGCAAAGTAGACTTGTTGTTGCACAGCAGAGGAAGGATTCAGAAATCACTCATTTCTTATTTTTGTTCAACATTCTGCCTGAATAGGCTCATCAAAAATGAAAAAACAGTGCCTCTTTTGTAGACAGTATATTAAGCCAGCAG
The DNA here is from genome assembly GCA_016271365.2 of Neoceratodus forsteri. Classification (NCBI taxonomy): domain Eukaryota; kingdom Metazoa; phylum Chordata; order Ceratodontiformes; family Ceratodontidae; genus Neoceratodus; species Neoceratodus forsteri. The sequence continues at coordinate 1,286,540,948 of CM057459.1, read as the reverse complement.
AGATGCACAGCTGAGTAAATAGTTCCCCAGTTTTTGATTTCTACTCGGCTTAATTGAATGTGAATGGATATGGACTAACATAAAAATATAGAAATAAGGTTTGTAATCTGGTTACTGTAATAGGATACAAGTAGAAGAGACACTGCAATTAGATTTTACACTGTGTGTCTGTGCATACGAGTCTTCTCCTGTTTATCCAGATACTGTTGGTGCACCATCCCTAATGTTATGTGTCCCCTCGTCCCCAGTCTTGTGTCCCCTCTGCTCTGCCCTCAGATTTGTGCTCTTTGTCCCATGTTCTGTGTACCCTGTCCTTATATTGTGCTCTTGTCCAAGTTATGAGTACCCTACCATCAGATTTGTGCTCTCTGTCCCAAATTCTGTATACCCTGCCTTCAGATTTGTGCTCTGTCTCAAGTTCTGTGTACCTTGCTCTCAGATTTCTGCTCTTTGTCCCAGGTGCTACATATCCTGTTCCTAACCCTGTGTCCTCGTTGCCCCTGGACCAGGTGTATCCCTGTCCATAGCCCCGTGTCCCCTTTTCCCCAGCCCTACTCTATTTACTGGTACTGGGTCCCACTGTACCCAAACCCTATCTCCAGAGCCCCGTCCCAAGCTGTGTTGGAATTAAACTGAGTTTTGGGAGCTGGGGGAGAGACACAAAGGTCCACATCTTTAAATTGAGCCATTTTCCTATTTTAAGTCAGTGGCAGTGAATCATGAGCTACCTGTGCTGTCTTCAAAGCTGGAGGGCAAGCCCTGACAAGCCCCCTGTAATTCCAGCACTGGTTCCAGGACCCAAGCCCTGTACACCTGTGCCCCCAAAACATCCCTTACTCCTGCCTCCCACCCTAGTGTCCAGTTCCGTGTTCTCTGTTTCAGTCCCTGTCACCTGGCCCTGCTGTCAAGAGCTCATTAGTGATCAAAGACACATCATAGTTTGCCACAGTATTGATTCATAGTTTGCCACAGTATTGATTCATATGCTTAGGGAGCAGCACCTCAGGTAATCTGATTAAAGAGGTGCATGTTCTTTAAAGTGTGATACATGCATTTCTGTGCCACTGATGTGTTGGTACTAATAGTAGGGTTAATAATCAAGGCTGCTTTTTGATGGTTTAATCTGATCTGATTTGTTGCTGCTTCTGCTGTTGGTTAGCCCTATTTAGACCAAGCGAGCAGGGCCACTACACCCTCCCCCTCTGTGAGAAGACAGTATTAGGATATAAGCTCCTCGTCTGATCAGCAATGAAAGATCAGGGATGATAAATATTATTCTAATTGCAAATGACTCCAGTCAGCTTCCCTTCTCTTTGATCCATTGAAAATATAACCTCTCAACTGTCCCTTATTTTCAGGGATGTCCCTGATTTTTACCTCAAAATGTTCCCATCCCTAATAAAGTTTGTGTTTTTGTGACTGAACTGTGGGGATAGTAAACACAAAATAATGTTAAACATTAAAGTTACAGACCTGTTCTTCAGAAAATGCGTCTTACACAAATCCCCTTATTCTATCAGCTTTCTGAGTAAATATTATTAAATTTTAAGATGTGTCCCTGATTCTGGCACTTTGTCCCTGATTTTTGAGACAAGAGCTTGAGTGTCATGGCAGAACAAAAAAAGAGAAATTGCACTATGAAGTGTGTATGTCTATGTGTGTGTGTGTATGTGTGTGTGTTTTACACCTTGAAATACTTAGAAAAACATGTCCATGCAGCATACCTCTCAGTGTCTCATCACTAAAATGCATCGGACTGACCTTCCAAATCCAGAGGAAATGGTCAGAATGTGAATCACTTTCTTATTATAAAGAATAATATCTCTAAGAATTGTGGGCCCCCAATGTTTAGTGTTAGGAATGTTTTATCAATTTAGTTCAAAAATTTGACTGAAATAATGATAGTGCAATGTGACTTTAATAACAGTTGAGAGGTATGCAGTGCAGGTGTGTGTTAGGATGATTTTTCACATACCTCTGAGGTGTGTGATAAGCACAAAAAACCCTTGCTTGAAGGGTCTGTTAGATTATCACACACCTATGGTGTGTGAAAAATCTTCATAGCCCAAACCTTGCACTGGCATTATTTTCTTTCATAATAACTGGCACAATTTCTAGTGACAGTGTACAGAGTGCTCCAGGGAACACTTACATCTCATGGGGTGGTGGCACTGTAACCTGAAATCAATATCGGCATGCTTGCAACACCTGGAGGCATCAAAGATCTCCAGAGCACCCTGCTATATGTCTCAGCACTAATCCAGGCACCAAAGAGCCCACAAAGGCACCCTTACATCCTCTGCAGTGGAGTAGAGCTGGTGGTACATATACATTCTAAAATGTATTAAAATAACCCCCAAAATGAGCCACAAAGCATGAAACATCCTGTAGCTTCTGGGTGCCTAGGAGGCCCAAACCCCCAGCCTTTTATAATTACCCTGAGCACCCACAAAATGTTTCTAAACTTGGCACCCCTGGCCATGTCCATGGACCTCCCTGTTCTAAGCCAAATTTTTTATTTGTAAGCATGTCATATTGCTCTAAGTACTCTGATAATTGTCTGTGGATAAATCTCTTGCATACTTTCGAAAGAATCAGAAGTAATGCAATGGGTCAATAATTTAACACTGCCAGAGAATCCCCCCCCCCCCCATCTATTGGGATTATTTTTTCAATTTTCCATAAGTCAGGAAAAATTGCAACACTTCGTCTCCAATTAAATAAATAGGTAATGACAGGGACTAGTATGTCAGACCCTATTACCAAGAACTCAGGTTGAATTGTATGTAAACCACAGGACTTGCCTTTCTTCAACCCTCTTAACTCCTTTTCAATATCATTGATTTTTAGTTCCCTAAACCTAAATCTTGGTCTCTTGTCCTCAGTGTTCAAGATGTTGTATCCCTCATGATGGACTTTTTGTGAAGGGGACATTTGCTTATAATCTGGCAAGTTTATATCTGGAAGTTCAATATAGTAATTCTTTAACAGGTTAGTTACAGAATTTTCACTTTCAACCATAACATGATTAATAATTAACTTGTTAGATTTATTTACATTTACTGGATTCTGCAATTTTTTTTATTTAGTGCCAAAACGTTCTTGAATCTGTGACCTTCTCTGTATTTTGTTTATAATAATTTATGTTAGCCTGCTTTATTATATTTGAACATTTATTACACAATTTTTTAAATATCAGCCAATCTTTAAGTAGCTTTGTTCTTTTTGACTGTTTCCATAACCTGTTCTTTATCCTTAGAAGTTTTTTAATTTCTTCTGTGACCCATGGAAGCTGATTTTTTCGTAACGTTTTCCTAATTTTGGGGGCATGTTCATTTATTATCCTGACTACAGTATTCGTAAAATCTTAGATTGCCAAATACAGGTTCAGCATTAAGTTGATTCTGGTCCAGTCTTCGCTTCTCTGACTGTCCCTAAAAGCAGTAGCTCTAAAGGCTTTCCAATTTGTTACCCAGGTTACTTCATTGATTGGTATCTCTGACTTAACCAGCTCAGCTACACACCTTATTGGGCAGTGGTCACTTAAGTTTAATGGCAATATTTCTACTAAATTCACCATCAATTTTTTTTTATATGAATATAAGGTCCGAGAGGGATCATTTGTCCATATGTCCTGTACTTCTAGTTGTCCCCTGTATAATGTGTTGCAGTCCCAAAGCATCAAAACTATCTTTCAGTCTTTTTTCCCCTGCTTGAATTCCAATCAGCATTGAAATCTCCCAAAAGGATCAATTCAGCATCCTGTTCAGTATCTAAAAGTGTAGTAGCCAGTTTGTCAAAAAGAGATAATTTAGTTTTGGGGGGTGTATACACTATCCCAGTCATGAGCTTGCTTATTACTAGTTACTGGTGACTGGGGTTTGCCATTTCATTGCCCTAGCTGACTACCCCCTTTGGCACTCCTCCCTGGGATCTTCAACTTACAAGCCAACTGTAAAGAGTGCTTACCTCAGAGGAAGCTTCACAAACTCAGCAACAAGCAGTTAAAGGAATATCTGTGTGGACTGGCCTTACTGTTGCTGCTGCTCTCTGGTAATATTGACCTCAACCCTGGCCCTTCACAATTTACGGCATACCCACAGTCATCTACTGGATTACATACAATTGCCTCACTTAATATATGCAGCCTCCTCCCCAAAATGGAAGTACTGAATGCATGGATCTTGCAACATAACCCAGACATCCTCTCAGTCATAGAAACATGGCTTTCTCCAAAAGTAGTGAATGCTTCAATTTTTATCCCAGGCTACACAGTCTTTAGACAGGATCAGCTCTCCAAGTGTGGGGGTGGTTGTGCAATCTACCTCCAAAACAACCTTCAAGGTCTCGTCCTAACTCTGCCCAAAACTGATGACCATATGCAAGCCCTTGCCATAAAGTGCTTCCAGGTGCACACAATAAAACCCTTACTGTGTTTTCAATCTATATACCTTCCAGACAGACGGTCTCCTGCTTTGATTCACTCCTGGAGTGTTTTAGCTCTCAGAGTCTTAATTTGGAAATTATCATGTTAGGAGATTTCAGTATCAATTGGTTCTCTCCTGACACAAGCCCTTTCAAAGATACAGTTTCAGCAGTTCACCTCACCCAGCTAGTCAAGTCCCTAACAGAATCATCTATAAAACTGGGACAGGTACCTTACTGAACTGGGTGCTCTCTAACCACCCTGATCATATATCAGACACGACCATACTCCCAGATGCCTTTAGTGACCACTCCCCAGTCTTGTTTCATTGGGCTAACAAATTCTCTAAACCACCCGCTAGAACAATTACTACCAGGGTACTCATCAGTGGGCATCTTGATTCACTAAAAGCTGATCTGCATAATCAGGACTGGTCAATGGTTTACACGACTAACAACATTGACATTGCCCTCGACCAATTCATTCTTCAGTTCAACGCTATATATGATAGGCACGCCCCCGCCATAAAAAGTGTAAAATCAAAGGTCACTGTAATCCCTGGTTTTCTCCAGAATTCCTTGAGCTTCTGAATACCAGGGACCATCTATGGCACAGGTCTAGGTCCCTGCGTGACCAGGCTGACATCCAGAGGTATAAAGCAGCTAGAAACAACTGCACGAGGGCTATTCGTGCAGCTAAAAATCAATATTATAAGGAAGTGCTCTCTTGGACCTGGAATGATGGCAGAACATTTTGGACTAACCTTAAAAAGGGTCACTGGGGAGACCTCAGATCTGCCCCTACCATGCTTAACATTGATGATGTACCCTCACTCGACCCCAGACTTATTGCTAATACTTTTAATAATGCCTTCATGGAACTGAATGGTGTCCTGCCACCTGGCTACTTCTCTCACCCCCTCACAAGTGACTACTCTGGGAAAGAGACTCAGCACCCTTCTCATTCTCCTTTCTACTTCAAAACCCTCTCAGCCCATGAAGCCAGGAATTACCTACTCAATGTATTAGGGAAATAAAGATTTAGTGGTGACACCCTGGATCTTAAGTTTGTAGCCTTTATGCTTGATGAAATTCTGTCTCCATTAACACATATTATTAACATGTCACTTAGTTACTCTCAATTCACTCAGAAATGGAAATTTGCCACTGTGACACCAGTCCATAAGTCTGGGGATCGCACAATTAGTGTGAACTACAGGCCTGTCTCTATCCTACCCCCACTCTCAAAAGCTCTTGAACGTATAGTGGCTGACCAACTGGTTGAATACTTAGAAAAATAGCAGCTACAATGCCCGCAACAGCATGGGTTTAGAAATGGTCATAGTACCACTACCACCCTTCTGGAGTTCACAGGCTTTATTCACCACTCCTTAGATCAATGTCACCTGGTCAGTGCTGCTTTCATTTATTTAACCAAAGCTTTCAACACAGTGAATCATGCCCTCCTGGTCGAACAACTTAGCACCATTGGCCTAGCTCATGACAGTGTTGCCTGGTTTGAAAGTTACCTGCATAACCATACAAGCAGGTGAAGACTGGTAACACCCTCTTGGATAGCAGACCTGTCCTATTTGGAGTTCCTCAGGAGTCCAACTTGGGCCCTCTTTATTTAACATTTTCCTCAACAACCTTCCTTACTCCTGTCAGGGTCATATCCTTTTATATGCTGATGATGCTGTCCTGTTTACCAGTGATCCAGACTCTAAGGTTCTTGAATCCAGGCTACAGAGTAATTCTGTAGTCATAGAAAGATGGTTCCATAAGCACAAGTTAGTTATGAATTACAAGACTAAAATTATGCTGTTCTCCAGCTCCCAAAATTGGCACAGAACTTACCCTCTTTCTATCACCAATGAAGAGGGCTCTCCCCTGGAGCAAGTTCAGCTCTATAAATGTCTGGGGATTACCATTGACAGTACAATGACCTATGCCTATCACATTGACAGCATTGCTAAGGCTGTTAACACCCGCATTGGGCTACTTTACAGGCATAAGCAATGTTTGACCCCAGAGGCTCTTAACCTGGCCATTCAAAGCTCTCTTGTCTCGCATATTAATTACGGCTTACCAAACTATGGATCAGTTACTGAAACAACTCTTCACCGCATCATAGTTGCACTCAACAAAGCATGCCAGCTCCTTACCGGCCAAACCCATCTGTCCCATACCTGCGACATGTACGCTCAGGCTAACTGGCTCATAGAAACATAGAAACATAGACTTTGATGGCAGATAAGGACCGCTAGGCCCATCTAGTCTGCCCATTTCCCTACCTACAGGATAGGCCGCAGATCCTATTTAACCAACAGCCTATATTCCTATATCCAATTCAAAGGTAGACTCATGTACCAAACATATTTACTGTCCAAAAAAATAAGCTTAGGTAAAATGCCCCCAAGGAGTGTAAAAGCTTATTACCCCCACTATCAACCATTGTTGCACCAGAAGCTCTACTAGCCAGATTTTTAATATTCCCTGCTGTTGCACTTCTCTGTGACAAAGGTCCTTTGCCAACCATGCCCCGCTGTGGATGAACTCACTGCACCATGACATCACTTCAGCATCCACCTTGGGCTCCTTCAAGACTAACATTAACCAACAGCTAGTTGCTGATGCCAGTTGAGACTGCTTCTAATAAGCTTCCTTCATGTGAGCAGCACTTATTCTAACCTTATGCTGTCCTGACCTTATGGATAACTGTTCTCAGCATGTAAATAACTGTTCTAAGTTGCTAATCATTCTCCTTTCATATTTCCTCTTGATCCCTTCCACCCTTCCACTCACCCCTCTATGGCTTTCCCCCAACCCCCCTCCCCCCTGTTATATCGCCTGAGCTCCCTTGCTCACTTTAAAATGCTTTGTCCCATACCTTCTCACCTTTGACAAGGCCCCTGGGCTTATGCCATCCCTTACTTTGTTGATTATTAGATATTAGGCTGAGTCTGTTCTTATTTTCCTATAAAGGGTCGTTTCATAAGACCCCAGCCCCTCTAATACGACCCTTTGAATTCCAGGTTTTACTAAGATATACACCTTGGCATACATTGTACAAAGCCACATGTATTGGATCTTCTTTAGTAATACACTCTTGTATTATCTTGTATAATTCTTTGTTTTGTTTGTTCTCCGTCTCATACTTTTCCAATATGTATTGTTCATCTGACATGGAACATATAAAATGATCTTGTTCTCAAAGGTGTTATCCGAAATTTCAATAAATAAAAAAAATAATTCAGTTAGCAGGCAATCAATCCCTTCTAAGTTGCCTGAGTATTTAGTTTTTAGTGGTCCTAATTTGTTACTTGTATAGATTCCTAATCCTCACCAGCGTTCACCTCTATCTTGCCTTGTCCCATTAAATCCAGCTATTTGAATTTTATTATCCAAGATATTTTTTGATGCCAAGATTCTGAAAACTCCATTATATCTGGTTTAATATTGTCTGCCCATACTCTCAATAGGTCTATTTTGTTTGTTAAACTGCGTGCATTTTCATGTGTTATTTGAAGTCTGCCTGTAATCCTAGTCCCAGGGTTTGTTTCGATATCCCCATTTATCATCAAAAGAACCAGGTGGTGGCATGGATGCTGAAAATTATTCCTAAAATACACAGAGTACACAGAGCAAGAGCTGCGTTTATATAGTTACCATCCATACAAAAAAGAAGTTCCTTCTTTTTGCTTTTGGGATTCTGCTAGTGGCCAGATGCTGTCCTGTATACTACCATTTGGTCAGAAGAAAAGAATTACATTTACCCCCCCCCCCCATGTCTTTTCCTCCCTCTGCAATGGCACTAAACTTGCATGCTTGTTTTTATTCCAAGTTCTATGTTTCTCTATTAAGCCAGCAAGTACTGTAGAAATAGGTTCCTCAATATGGCTAGCTTCATCTTTAGAATATACTTTGTTGGCATGTGTCAATTTTTGTTATCTATTGCTTAAAGAGGAACATTCAGCACAAAGGGTCTCACACTTAAGTGGTGGGCTCATCCTAATGTGCATGTTGTGTGGGAAAAAAATTGGTTCATTTAGTTTTTACTGCAGCATTGTTTACTTCTAGGCTAACATCTTCTGTTACTACAAATTCCAGAATCCCCTCCAGCTGACATCAGAGCAACATGTAGCAGTGGGAGAGTCAACAGCCTGCACTGCAAGTTATCATTTACAGTACAACCACAATTATCTGAAAGCATTGGGGAACACACAATTCTTTCAGATAATCAGGTGTTCAGATAAAAAGGGAGCCTATTGAACAAGAGTAGAGTACAGTATTTTATTTACAAGTGTGATAAATGTGTTGATCTATTTTAATGCATTTCAGCAGATAACAGTAACAAATATGTTAAATCATGTGAAAATAGGAACATGAACAGTAAGTTTAACAGCAGCAATACTGTATGGTATTGTAAATTAAAACAACAAGTATTTTAAATTCATAGCTCCACATCTAACTCACGAAGCTGTGACAGCAGCAAGAAGTACACACATGTTGAGTAGCATTAGCAATGGATATAACAGCAGCAATCAGTACTGATCACATAGGCATAGCGGCAAGCAGTACAGCATTTTAAATTCATAGTGGCGCACATAGCGCACACATCTTTGAGAGCAGCAAGAAGCAACAAGATGTATGGGCATATCACAACATACAGTACAGTAGCATTAAAAATAAGTTTAACAGCAGCAAACAGTATGGCTCGCCTAGGCACAGTGGCAAGCAGTACATCATTTTAAGCTCATAGTGGCTCACATAGGTCACATCCGTTTGACAGCAGCAAGCAGTACTGGCATGTTAAAGAGAAAACAGCATTAACAATAAGCTTAAGAAGCAGTACAACATTTTAAAGTCATAGCAGCTCACAGAACTAACAGCAGCAAACAGTACGGTTGTGGAGACAACTACAGCAGCAGGGTTCAAGAGCAGTAGTATTGGTGTGTTAAACATTTTAAAACACTTTAAAAAATGCAGTGATTGCAGACTGCTTTTTGGCTTTGTTAAGTTTTTCATCTGCCTGCATTCACAGTTTACATAGCAATAATGTGTGCAGGTAGTTGGTGCTGTCCTGACTTTCCATCCACATGATACCATTGTTAAATGCTTCTACAGCTTCAGAGGATGTCGGTACCTGAGCACTGGGAGTGGCTTGTTTGCTTTACTCCTCATCATATTTGGTAGCCTCAGTAACATCCGTGATGTTCTGCGCAATGTTCACAATGTCATCATCTGTTAGCTCACTGTACCACTCATCATTAGTGTCAGAGTCAATCCACTCCTGGACCACCTCAAGTGTACAGTCTGTCTGCTGTGTCATGACTTGCAGTGCTGTGTTTGCCTCAACTTCCTGTTCCACAACAATAAGTTCAGATTGTGGCTCATGTAGCACCCACGATTTCTCTGAGCACCTAACAACTGTTTCCTGTTATGCTCTGACCAAAACTCTAATAATAGGTAACAAGAATCTTTAATGGTTAGTGTTTTATAGCCTCAGTCAAGGTGAGTTGCTCATTTTCCTCAGCCAGGACATTAACTAAATGTTTGGTGTGGTACAACCACTTAAGTGTTGCTAACATGCCTTGATCCATTGGTTGTAGCTTGAAGATTGCATCTGCAAGTAAGAAGAAACAGCAAACACCTCCGTCTGCGGAAGTACTCTGCTCTGAATCAAGGTGGGCACCCACATTATCAGTTAGGAGGATTGCACATTGTGAGCAGCTTAATGACCACAAATGATTGCAAAGGACTCGGCCAAATTCTGAGTGGAACCATTGTTTAAAAATGCTGGCATTCATCCAGGCATTGCTCTGTGCAGTGCAAGTAACAGGAAGGGCTTGCATGTTCATGTGCCTTAAATATCGTTATCGCAGTGACTTGTCTACGACCAACAGCTTCAGATGGCAAGTTCCCATTGCATTCACTCACCCCCAATACCATCAGTCTTTATTTGTTTTTAACCCAAGGGCTAACCTCTCAGACCAACATGCCAATGTCTTATCTGGCAGCATTTTCTAGTATGTGCCAGTTTCATCAGCATTACAAATTTGTGCTGTTGTCAGTTCCTCAGACACCATGATCTCACACATAATTTTTTGGACTCGGTCAATGTTGTTGTTGCAGGCAGATAAAAGTTCATCTGACACTGATTGCTGGTGGACACCATATCACTTCTTAAAGTGTCTCGGCCACCCATCATTTTCACCTAATGCATCATCCATACCAGTTACTGTATGTTTCTGTGGAAATGGATAGCCTTCTGCTACAGGGGTGCCTTTAACATGGTTCTGAATAGAGATATTGCATAATTATGTAACCCCCCGGGGGTGCTACCCTTAGGGCTACTACCCCTGCCTGCCTCCCTGGAGACAGGGTGAGGGGCCCAGATCCATTGGTGGGTGCCTTCACCCAGAGGTCGGGGTTAATACTGTTGAGATGGCCTTGGTCACAGCCCTCTGGGTTACTGCAACCCCCCTTTCGTCGCGCTAGTGGCTCACACGAGGTACCCGCAATACTTTTCCCCAGTGCACTTGCCTTCAGACTGGTATCTCTCAGGTCCCTCCAAGGACCCCCTGTAAAGTAAGGTGCAGTTATATCACAGTCACTATGCAATAGTTCACCATAAATGCACAAACTAGCCAGGGTGTAGTTGCAGAACAAACAATCTGATTTATTCAAGGGGAATTAACCAGGAAAGGGGGGAATCAAGTTGATTGGCTTTTCACTATACCTATCTACCTAGGGCTGTGTGCACAGGCCTGAACCTAATATTTACTGTCCCTGGGTACCCAAGCCATAATGGCTAGTCCACCATGGCAGCTGGTTGGGGCCCTGACACAGATATGCCTTTATAATACTGATAAAAAGTCAGGATGAGAAGGAGGTTGTACTAGGCAGCCAGCAATAGAATAAAACAACTTGAGACCACTGTTGTATCTTAGCAGGGAGCTACCCTGATTTAGTACTCATGACTCCAGCATGCAACATTTCTGCATATGGGCAGGGCTAAGCCTGAGTTCCACCAGCCTCCTCGCACATTTATATGGTAAAATCCAGAGGGGTACCACACCAGGCCGCAGCCTCCACAGCTTAACACAAACTCTCAGCTGTCTAAGGTGCTGCACCGGCAGTTTCAGCTTTTACAAGGACTGAGTGCGATTCAGCAGATTCTCCAGTCCTCCAAAACAGGTCAAGCCTGGTGGGTAGCTGGGCTGGCACCAGCCTCCTCTGACCGCACACAGCAGATTTAATCAGACACACTCAATGGCAGAAACGGCCCCTCAGGCCGTCACATGCTTCCTGCACGAACACTCTCCCAGCACAGAAGCACACAGCTCCTTCCCTCACCTCAGGCACTATGCATCTGCCCCTTCTCAGCATGGGGCTCTCCTTAGAATTCGGGCACTACCCATGCCTATTGGCTGGCACGCCTGTCAGTTAATCAATCTTCTCCCCTCAGTGGTGCGAAAAGGCGCTATAGCCCATAATGCCCTCTCCTACTGATAAGCAGGTCCCCTATTGGTCAGACAGCTCTCCAGAGTCCTGAAGTACTGATTGGTCCAATTCGGCAGTTCCGGACCAAAATGGAGGAGACAACCGAAACAGTCCTCACTGCAAAGGAAGGCAGGTTAGAACAACTACATTATCATTATTGCTTTACGTTATTTTCAACAATCACATCCCCCCCCCCCAGCAAAACTCCCTCTGGACCACTAGCGATCCCAGAAGCGAGCTACTTTTCAGTGTCTCGGTGGGATTCGGGCACACAACCTACAGCCCTCCCCCCATTTCAGATAATCACGACTGCAACAGGCAGTCCTTAAAGAAACAGTACACGGAGGCTTCAAAACGCTCCTTGCTACCCATTTTAAACGGCTAAAAAGAAGCAGGACCTAGCCTGGCAGGGAACACTTAGGCAAGTTTTGAGGGAGCTTTTAAGAACCCCCATTTGTAAGGGGGTTACAGTTATATTTTGCTAACAAAATTCCCATGAAATTGGCAATTTCACTGTGCAAAATATTTTGCGAAATTGGCCCATTACATGAAATAGTCATGAAGCGCAAAATGCAGAATTTTACCTGCAAAATGCAAAATTTCAGCAGACAAGCAGTGAAATTTCACTGTCAAAAGGCAAATTTCACTATTTTCCAGGCACAGTTTTGCCTTCCGTGTGCAAAATTCTGAATTTTACTTCCACAAAAAATTTCGTAATATATTTCGCGTAACAAAATTTACCAGTTTTATGCATTTCTAGTTCTGAAAAAAACAAAGGTAAAGAGCTTTATCAAGTGCCTCATCTTTGCTGCCCTTCATGCTCTTGTGATGGCAGGGATCATCAGGACACTCCATTGTGGCTGCATACTCCCTTCATTTTTCTCGTGCACTCTGCACATTGCAGCCAGTGGCATTACCAGTGTTAAACTTTTGAGCAACATCTACTATGCACTCTCCATTATCAAGGCACTGCAATCCACAGAGCTTCTGCTCAATATCAAGCACACAGCATTTTCTCTTGGCTACCGTAACCATGTTCTGTTAGCCCTGATGCTTGAGCATTGCTGTTGGCACCTTTATGCTGTGACTGGCTATCAGTAACAAGCTGCTAACGACCGCTAGACAGGAAAAGCCATTAACAATTAGGGAACTGAATGGGTTTCTAACAACCACTAATAACCTTTTGCTTCTAACTATGGGGGGCAGGGAGGCATTTTAGATAATGTAGAGTTTTGGTAAATTGGGTATCGGATAAATGGAAGTGCACTGGAAATAAGTTCTGATCTTTGGTTGTTGGTCCTACTCCTTCTGGGGCTAACTACAGTCACAGAGGATTGTACTTAGCCCTGGGAAAAAAAACAGGACTAGAAAATAACTGATCAGAGATTATTAAAGCTCTAAAGTACATTGCAGGCTATTCAATCTCCCACTGCTGCCTACTGCTCTGATGTCAGCTGCAAGGAATTCTATGAACTGCAGTAATGGAGGATGTCAGCCTAGAAGTAAATAAAATTAATTTGATACAATCTACTATACTACAGTAAGCAATAGTTAAACCAACATGTGTTTGCTCACAAAGTGCACTTTGGGACCTACCCCACACTTGAGTATGGGGACCTTTGTGCTGACTCTTCCCCTTTAACTGATGTCCATGTTTTAAGTCGAGGTGGGCAGAGCCTTATTCCCAGTCGGATATCGGAATCGAATATTTTTAGAGCATTATCTGACCAGAATAGGATATTTATCGGTTCAGATAACATACATAATGTTCAAAAGTTTTTAAAAGCAGAGAGCAGAAATAAATATGTCCTAATTTGTAGGATGCTGCTTATATTGTCCTTAATGAAAAGTAGCATATTAGCAGTTTTGGGGGAAGAGTCGTGATCTACGTTCAGTAATTATATCTTCCACAACACTAAAAACCCTTTTGCTGGGCACTGTAATGGGTGGAGGGGCAAGCTAGCATTTTTTTATTTTAACCAAAGTTGGAAAGTGGCAAGCATGAGTTTTCCAGAACTGGAATGCATCTAGGGTACTTTTCTTTGATACAATGTTTTCAGCCAGGTATGTGTCCAGCTCTGTATTTCTCTGAGGTCAGTCATTAATAGCAGCAGCAGTAAAAAAAAAAAGAAGACACTGTTAGTGTGCAAATGTGATAGAATAGCACTGATTTATGCTGGGACAAAAAATAACTTCCAGTCTTAGGGTAAGGAGTTACTTTGAGAGAATACCTCCCAGGAATCATTTGGCTCTGATTCCAACTCAACAACAGGATTGTCTTGTGATTGTTTTGTTGTGGGTTTTGCTGGGCATCAGTAAGCTCCTTGACCAACTGTCTCAGTACAGCCCATTCATGCGTAGTGTGCACTGGGGCTGTCGGGCTGGGATCAGCTGCCACACAGATTGCACCCATTGTGAGTAGAGTTTTGCTGGAGCCTTTTTGGATTTGCCTTCCTGCTTCTGTTTTTGTGCTGGCTGGGAATTATGGTTGAAAGAGGTGCTCACTGTGTGGAGGAAGCAAGAATGATCACCTAGAGAAGAAGGGGATTGTGTCTGTGAATGAGATCCTGAATATGGTGATGGGGTCAGCGAGGATTTAGCTCTTGAATCAAACATCAAGACTAGAGATTTGTTTATTCTGAAATAAGAGCCAAGAGTGTGCAACTGAGTCCCAGAGGACCATATTGGAGATTTCAGTAGGAACTATATTTGTTGGTCTGCCTAAGTGATTTGGATCTCCTGTTCCAGAGGTGATTTTACTTGGAGGGGATAGAGTACTCACTTAGAGTGAACTGTTTTTTCTGCCCAGATCATCGAGGCCCTGTATTTGTGGGTGGCCTGCTGGCTAGAATCTGCCCTGCTTGGGAGGACGAGGCCTAATGGGTCAGGGAGCTGGCCGGTGGGTTCTCTGCTCTCCAAGGCCCCTCACCGGGCCTGCCGGTGGGTTGGCCTATGTGAGGTGCCGAGGTTGCAGGCAGTTATCTCTGGCAGTGGCCTTCATGAGCAGGGCCCTCCATTTTTATATCTATAAACAAGACTTCTACCAGTTCCAGGAAACTCCTATTTCCAAGGAACCCTATTGTGTTAATAATCTGAGACAATCAACTTTATGGTCAGACCTTTATTTTTTTTGTTTCTGTTTATTATTTGGGCAGTGAGAGTACTGTTTTGTTTGAGTGTCCCCAGGTAGTGAGAGGACCTGGGCCCCATATGTCATCTGATATTATTTCATGACCTTGGCACACCCAGTAAGAGGGGTGTATCCAAGTACTTAAGTATTTGATTTCATTTTTACACTCAATGGTTTAAGTTTAGTTATATTGTTTTATTTTGATTCATTGTGAATTGAAGTTCTAAATTTGGACCTTCAGTGACTGTATACCATCTTCTCCTTGGACTTACAGGGACCACTTTGTTTAACTCTGGTTATCCGAGACTCTGTGCTTTTATTGTAATGCCAGAGTGACTGGGAAGGAGTTTTTATAGTGTTTAATTCTGTTGTTAGACTGTATTATAATCTAATAATTTGTGGGGTGGGTGTTTTAGTTTTATATTAGTTGAATCTCTCCCTTTTGGGAGAGAAGGTTGGGTGGAGTGTTAATTTAGGGGGTTTATTTGTTTAGGTCTTGGGTATTTGTTTTTTATACTTTTTGTTTGTTGTCTCTGTAAGTGAGAGCTACGGGACAGGGTTTTTGTTAATTGTATTTTAATTTTGTTTGGGGGGGTTCTTTTATATTGTCTTGGTGCTCTTGTTGATTTGGGAGCCTGTATTATGTGTCGTGTGACTATCCCCGGAGTCGTGCTGTATTTGTCCTCTGCCCTATGTGCCCTCCACCCTTTCTCCCTCCACTCTGGTGTTTTCAACTTACCAGTGTTGTAGAGCACTGGGTATTGCCCGTAAGAGGGTGGTGGGGGGTGGTGAGGGGTTCAAACAGCAGAGGATGAATGAGTGGGGCCTTCACATCAGGGTAGTTAGGTTCAAAAGATGCCCTGGGGCAAAATGGAGCCTGGAACATGGCCCTTCATGTCTGGTCCCCATACTCAAGGGCACCACCATTATTGGTGGGCAGGTAGTTGGGGAGGATCTAGAGACCTGTCCAAGTCTAGCGGTGTTATGCAATGCCAGTTTCATCAAGAATAAGATTGTAATTGTTGCATATCTTGTCAGGACAGTGGATCTGGCCTTTATCACTGAGACCTGGCTGGATGAAAATGCTGGCCCCATATTGTAGGCTGCTATTCCGTCTTGGTACTCGGTGATACACCATTCGAGATTGGACTGCGGGGGGGGTGGGGTTGCGGTCTGTTTCAAGACCGAATTGGGCCTCACAAGTGTACCGGTTGAGAAGGCTGGGTCATTTGAGTGTACTGTAATAGCAGGTGAAGGATGTAGGATAGCTGTCATCTACCATCCACCAGGAGATGAGAAGCGATTCCCCCAGGAGGTAGCGGTCTTCATCATCAACATGGCATTTGGGTCTCCCAGGCTGATGGTCCTGGGTGACTGCAACACCTGGGTCAATGATGAACTCTCTCAATTTAGACAGCACTTCCTCCAGTTGATGACACCACTGGGCCTTACACAGATTGTTACCTCTGCTACACACAGACATGGTCACTCTCTTGATGTAGTCTTCCTCCTGGGGGACAAAGCCTTCAGTTTGGTGGTGGAACCTGTCAAATGGTCCAATCACTACACCATGGGGTTCAATTTTTGTACCCCCCCTTGTAGGTCTACCTCTGTGGAGATGATCAGATACTGCCCTTTATGGGATATAAGCCCTGAAGTCCTAGCAGTGGTACTTGACCTATCAGAGTTTCCAGTGGCAAGCTGGAATCCAGAGGCCTTGGTGCAGGCCAATAATAAGGTCTTAACCATAGCACTGGATTATATCACTCATGTTCGTGTTCACCCTCTTTCTCTTTGCCCTTGGTCCCCTTGGCTTGATGGGACCTTGAGGGAGTTGAGACAACAAGGATGAAGGCTAGAGTGGTGTTGGTGGAAATCTGCCCTGATGGTTGACCATCTTAGACTGTTAGAACATTATTAAGTCTACCAATCAATAATCACCTATAAGAAGGCAGAGTTCCTGTCCAGGGAGATTGCTGCCACTCAGATCCAACTGGCTCAGCTCTTTTGAACAGTGGACAGGCTGTGCAACCCAGCCTGTCTTCAGTCTAGAAGAGCTTTTTTTCAACTGGAGTGCGATGACCTTGCTCAGTTCTTTGCGGATAAGGTGGCTGATATCAGGGCGGAGATCCGGGCTTTATGATCTATGGGGGATGTGTTTGATTGGTGCTCGGTCTCTGTCCCTCCTCTTACCTGGAGTACTTTTGACTGGCCAGAGTTCATGGATGTTATGTGGATTGTCCAGGGTATGCACCCTACAAGCTGTGGTTTGGTTCTGGGCCCAACTTCCCTGATTATAGGTTGTCGTGACATCATTGGCCTGATCCTGGCACAGATAATCTGGTGCTCCCTTGACTTGGGTGAGTTTCCTAGCTACCTGAAGGAGGAAGTGGTGGCACCGCTCCTGAATAAAGCTTCACTGGACCCAGATTCTCTTGCTAACTACAGACCGGTCTTGAACTTCTCCTCTGTGGGGAAGGTTATTGAGAAAGCAGTGGCTGTACAACTGGAGAACCACTTGACCATCCATAACATCTATGAACCTCTCCAATCCAGTTTTCAAAAGAGGCACAGCACTGCGACTGCCCTGGTTTGGGTGCTCAATGATCTTCCGATGGTGAGAGATTGAAAAAGTCGTTACATTCTGGTACTGTTTGCTCTCTCTTCAGCATTTGACACTGTGGAATGTGGGGGGCTGCTTGAGCACCTGAGGTTCATCTGAGACCTGACTAGTACAGTCCTCAAGTGGTTTAAATCATTCCTCAGTGGCAGAACTCAGAGGGTGGTGTCGGGGATTTGTTCCTCTGACCCTCTCTTTCTGTCATGTGGGGTCCCTCAGGGTTAGTGCTGTCCCCCATGTTGTTCGCAGTGTACATGCTGCCCCTCAAATACATTGTAAGATGGTATGGCTAAGGTTTCACTACTATGCTGATGTCATCCAGCTCTACCTGTCTTTTGCACCTCACCAGGATAGCACACTTTTGGTGTTTAATAACTGCCTCACAGAAATCCAGGACTGAATGAATTCCAGCTGGCTAAAGCTGAACTCGGAAAATAAAGAGGTCATGGTCATGGATCCCCATCACCAGATAGGGGGGATTGGGGGCTGGTCAGCCCATGGGTCTTTTTCTGGGGGGGGCTCCCAGCTCCTTGCCTCTGAAAAGGTGCACAACCTAGTTGTGATGCTTGATGACAGGCTGACTTTACAATCTCAGGTGTCGGCAGTCATCAAGTCATCCTTTTACCATCTGAGGAACATCACTAGGATCGTTCACCTTGTTCCGTCCAGTGACCTTCCCATGCTTATCCATGCCTTTGTGACCTCACAACTCAATTACTGCAACTCCCTTTACTTAGGGCTACTGGGGGTTGACATTTGCTGCCTCCAGCTAGCTCAGAATGCTGCAGACCAGTTGTTGACGGGGACTTCCTGGTCATGTCACATCATGCCAGTGCTGCACAAACTGCACAGGCTACAGATTCAGTGGCAGATCACCTTTAAAGTCAGATTACTGATGTATTAAGTCCTACATGGACTTGGCCCTGACTACTTGAAAGAGCTTTTGATGCCCTACTGCCCCTAGTGACAGCTCCACTCAGCTGACTAGGGGTTGCTAGAGATTCAAAGAGTATTGTTAAAATCTTCTGGTGTTTGTGCATTTATGTACTCAGCCCCAACCCTTTGGAACTCTGTACTCCATCAGCTGTGGGAGTGCGTGACCCTGGAGGGCTTTAAACAGGCACTGCAAACATATCTATGGGGCCAAGCATTTGTTAATTAAGTGTTTTTAGCAACAAATTTTATTGACTGTTTTAGATTGTTGTTTTATATTATTGCTTTTAGCCATTTCTGTAAAGTGCTTTGATAATTTGAAAGGTGCAAAACCAAATAAAGATTTATTATTATTATTATTGTAACTTTGCTCACACTCACTTCTGAAGAAATGTATCTTATATCTGGCATCTAAAACTGTTGCAACTACTACTTCTTTTGTGGATTCATACTGCAACAAATGTTTGTACATTGAAGCCAGAATGCTGTTTTGCTGTTTTTCATCGTAAGCAAACCAGGCAGCTTTATGCAATCTATAGTGTGGTATAGGACAGTGCATGTAGGGATACCGTCAGAAATACATGTGCTGTCAGAGCTCAGTCTCCTTGTCTCATTCTCAAACAGGTGAAGTATTGTATATATTTTCTGCCGGGGGCACTGAGCTGAACTGAATGTCTGTGTATCAGATTCAGCAGCATAAATTGTTAGAACTTGATGCTGCTCTAAACGCCTCTCTAACATATAAAATGTAGAATTCCATTGGGTGGGAACATCTTGAATTAAATGATGTATTGGTGCATGAAGCATTTTTTGAAATTTTTTCATTTTTGCTGTTGCTGATGCTGAGTGCTTGAAGTGGTTGACCATAGTCCGTAACCCTCGCTGTGGCCAATAATTCTTCTACGGACCTTTGCTTAAGTACTGCATTGTGTTCATAATTAACTGGAGAGTGAGCCACACAATCAAAGCTTGATACTGCACTTAGTTTCCTAGGTCTGGCAATGTTGGGGCCATGATCTCTAATTCAGTGTCCTGTGTAGCCAGTATAGTGTTATGCTTGTGCAACTGTGTTAGTTTGGTTTTGGCCATTTGCACTCTTTATTCCAGAGGAATTACCACCCTGTAGGGGTATGAAAGGCAACTAGAGGTGCCATGGGATGATTCCCATGGCTGAAGGTACCTTGGGAATCCCCAAAAGAAATGTAGTACAATCATAATTTATATACTGTACCTATGTATAATACCAGTAAATGTTATGTCTGTTCTTTCTGTACTGACGTAGAGCCTTTGCAAAGGAGTCTATGTCTCAAAGGATTGTAATTCCGATTCTCTTCAATAAATAAATAAATAAATATCCCAAAGAATGAGGTGACATGAAGCATATGAGCATGCAGCAACTGTGATGTAGGGGCAGAACTGTAACATAGTAGTAGAAAACCATAGACAGTTAGATAACATAAGGAAATACTCAGTCAGATAATGTAATGAATTGTCCAGGCTTGCATAGCATGATATTGATGGTTTGCACTGAGAATGAGGGGATCCTCTAAGGAGAGAGGGAATGACAGAACATCCTCCACCTCCATCCAAAAGCGGAACCTACCTAAAGAAACTAGGGACACCACTATGCTAACTAACAGTTTTGACGTGAGGCAACAGAGGAGAGAAAAAAACCTCTATGAGGAGGAAACCTCTGGGATCCAAGGCATAGGTCGCCTTCCCTTCAGGCTTGGGATGGTTTATGTAGTGACAGCTCTGCAACTTCAATTTGGAAATCCCGATTAAAGGGAGGTGGAAAATATTCCAGTTTGGAGGAATAATCTCACTCAGACCCTTTAGTGAGAATGCCATAGAAGGTTGTGAGAAAACTCTGCAACAATACGTGCAACCTAGGCGAAGGAGGAGAGCAATGACTGCTGAGGCACACATCTGGTCTACCCATCCTAAACTCAAACCAGGTGAACCAGAGGCAGTCGTAGGAGAATGCAGTGAAGGTGCCTTGCTAGGAAAGCACTAAAGCCAATGGACAACCATTATAATGGAACACTAGAGCCAAAGGAGATCCATGTACCACCCTTCACAGCTAGTCTTAAATTCTACACCAGGAGCTGCTGTTGCATAGCAGGCAGCTAAAGCCAAGCCTGGGGTGAGTACATTCCTAGCTATGGGCCAAGTGAGAAGATCCTGCCCCAAATTTGACATGCTCAAGATGCAGACTAAATGCTGAGTGAGACCATCAGCTGTAGGAACTCTTGCACTAAGAATAGAATGGCTGGCATGCCCCAGAATTAGATTGAATTGAGAAGCTGATGAGCTGACTGAGCACTGGTGTGCTGACCGTAATGAGCAGTGAGTGCTGAGACCTTGCAAGGTCAAAAGCAGATGAGTGCAGCAGACATCCCAAAGGCTGAAGTCAAGAGGATGCAGTAGGCATGAGTAATCAATTGCAAAAGCAAGTGTGGGCCTGCATAAGAAAGTCAGTAAACAGAGTAGTAATAAGTGGACCTACACGTAGGTCTGCATAATGTAGTAGCAATGAAACAGCACTGAATAGTGGGACAAGCCAGCCAGACATTTAAAAGCCAAATCAAGGAGACAAATACTCTGAGGATTTTTGGTGGTGAAGGCAGGATTTAGAATATAAATAATTAGCTACATGGGGCCATGAATCCCCAAACACTTTCTAGTCCCCGCTGTAGGATAAACAAGAGAGTGATGGAAGGGTTGAGAACCACATGCAGATATTAAAGCTGGTTTAACAGCCTCATCAGGAGCTTTTAGCAGACCTCAGTAGTAGAACATGGTGAATAAACATAAAAGCAGCATCTGTATGGAGTACGCTGAGTTGTAACTGCAATAAACATAAATAAGGAGACACAATGCTCTGAAAGCAGGTGTACCCAAGCAGTGCAATGAAGCTGTTGCAATGAGGTTAAGTAGCATGAAGTAGCATGATTGAGCTGCATAGCTAGGTTCAGTGTACAGTAAGCCTGAGTCAGGTGAAAACAATTGAGTATGCAACATGGAGCAGCTTTGGTTGAGCTGAAACACACAGATAATGATTGCAGTTGTATTGCAGTATTTTGAGAGTTGTGGGTAACACAGCAAATAGTAGGAGCTTCTGGAGTGATATGCTAGGGGATTAGAAACAAAATCCCCCCCAAAAAGAGACTAACCAAAGACACACAAACAAAGAAAACAGGGAACAAGACAGAAAGAAGCACACACAGCCGAAGGCAAAATACAAACCAGAAGCAGGAAAGAAACATAGAAATGCAGCAGACAAGCAGCAGCAGCAGGTGAGGGGAGGGAGATGCCCCAACCAGCTCAGAGGACAAACTAACAGAGCCTTCGGCTGCAAAGAAAAAGTGCTTCACAATGAGGCTGAAATGAATTGCTTACAGTAGCTCAGGAAGTGGGAGTGGCTGGCTGCTTGGCTATTGAACTCCAGGCAAAGCCTTTCCAATTACAAGGTGCCTTTTTGAACTCACAATACCCCAGATTTCAAGTACACTCAGGAATGCTTGTGAAAGATTTTCACTTATGTGCTTTTCAGTAGGGCTGGGCGGATATCTAACTCTATAAATTAATCTAGTGGAATATTCGGCAATTTAGCTTCATCTGTTCTGACCTGGATAGTATCCTTTTAAGATTTTGGATCAAGATTATCAGGATCAATCACAGCAGTCACATTAACTAAATTAATTAAGCTGTACACCTGCAGTCACTTGAAAGCACCACTATTAATGCAGTGCAAGCTGTTGCATTTAGATTCAATCAGGTATGAGTGGCTGAGTGGTCCAGAGCTGCAGGTGTGAATTGCTCTATGTTGTATCATGCCAAACAAAAGTATAGTATGGATTTAGTTTACTGTGGACCAGGAAAATGATTCAAGGATAAAGTGCTGTTTATGCCGTATACTGACTTTCCTAGGTTGAAGCTCTTCAGTAAAGATGTTTAGAACATCAGGTTTGCTTAATCATTTAAGAAACAAACAAAAAAAGAATATACAGAGTTGCAGAGTGAGAAGTCTAAGATGGAACCTGAAAGGCAGGTAGAGTCCTTGTATGAGCCACCAGCTAAAAAAAATCAAACTGGAATTCCAGACAATAGAAAACTGTATAGCTTGCACACCTCCCTTCCCCAGTGACCACCCTTAAGCTGTAGAAATAACAAATGCTGTTGCTGACATGATAGCTGTGGATGAGCAGCCCTTTTCAATTGTAGAGGATCTGGGTTTTAAAAGGTTAATAGCAGTGCTGGGGAACATATACTGTTTGCCTTCCTTCTTGCCTACTTTTCTAAAGTAAAAATACTAGAAATGTACTTTAAACTTAGGACAAAGATGATGGATGAATTATCCAATATTAAATCTTTTACTTTTACCACTGATACTTGAACAACTGAGTGCTCTTCCATATCATACTTTCCATTAACAGTCCATTGGATTGATGATGGCTTCAATAGGCATTCAGCACTACTGCACCTAAAACACCTTACTGAAAAGTAGAGGTGGACGAATACTTATTCTCGGTTGGATATCAGAATTGAATATTGAATATTTTTAGAGCAATATCCAACTGGAATAGGATATTTATCAGTTCGGATAACATACATAACAAAACTGTCACAAAAGGATTAACTTCAGTTTGATCGCTGCTGTATTTCAGATCCACGCTCACCTATGCAGTAACAGGTGTGATTGGTGTTCTTTGGCAGTTTGAACCCTAATGCTCACCCCCATTCCAAGACTAAGTAAGGTAACATGGGTACAGAATAAAGAATGGGGTGGTAATGGGTACAAAATGCCAGAATGCGCCCATCACACCTGTTCCTGCATGCAAGGTGGGTGGGTCTTATGATTGGAAGTCGAGGGTGTGGGTGGGGTGTTAGGGTTGGGAACCCTAAGTCCCCCTCATTCCCCTTCCTGCATATATAGTGGGTGTGGGGCATTATGCTTGGGAACCCTAAGTCTGCAGTTCCCTACTTTTAACAGTTCAACCCTAATGGTGCATTAAATGCAGTTTTTGCATTGAATTGTGTGTGTGTGTGTGTGTGTGTGTGTGTGTGTGTGTGTGTGCAAAAAACCTTTGGTGAATAAACGATACAAAATTAAAATATCAACTACTATTCATAAGTCAATAGATCAAAGTTAGAATATTAAAAACAAGTCAGTTATAAACAGTGTTATGGACAACACTATGTGAACAAGCATTTGTCAATACCGAATGTTTGCTTGCTGGTATTAGCATTGGAAATGCAGGAGTTAGACAGATGCAGAATAGGAATGGCAGTGAAGTATTGAACTTCACGCCAAACCCACCTCCATCCTGTAGAGATGGACAGGTATTGGGGTAAGTGTTTGGGTCATCAACCATGATGTTCATGCTGTGTCACCTCACCCTATTCTGTAGACACCAACATGTGTTGAGGTGTGCCTTGGGGTGTTTGGCTTTACAGTCACCTCATTCCACAAGGACATTCACTGAAATGGGTGCAGCATAGGAGAATGGGGTGAACTCGGGGGCCGAAGAGTCCAAGGTACACCTCAATGCCTGTCACTGACTGGGGGATGGGGTGGGGGTGGATGGCACGAGCAGCTCAGTCGGCAATACAAAGGCACTCCGATGTCTGTAAAGGGTGGGATGTTATGGTTAGAAACCCTAACACCCCAGGAGTTTGTTGGTATTTGCACTACAAATTTTCAACATGGCCTTTTTGTGACCCCACCCCATGAAAGCATTTGGGACCTCTTCTCATGAAGAGTGGCAGTGTGATTTTGTCAATGTGTCCTGAACTTTGAGTTCCAACAGTGACCGTGCTATTCTGCGCCACATGTACAAAAACACAGATCAGGCAGGATGTGAAGAATGACAGATGTACCATCCATAGGGAGGTGTGAAGAGATGGGAATTTTGAAAATCTGTAGTGGGAATATTAAAAATGATCACACTTGCAAGCATACATAGAAACTGTGCAACGCATGCACGTAACACAGTCATTTCATGGACTTTCGTCACCAAATTTTCAACATAGGCATTTTATGACCTCTGCTCATGAACAGTGTCACGGTGATTTTCTTAATGTGTCCTAAACACTGATTTCCCACAGTGATCGCTCTATTCTGTGCCAGAAGTGCAAAAACACATTTCAGCCAGGATGTGGAAAATGACAGCTGTACTGTTCATAGGAGGTGCAGAAAATGGCAATGTTGAAAATCTGGATGAAAATATTGCAAATTACGTGAAGTTACAAGCATGCATTAGAAACAGCACAATGCACGCTTGTAACACACTCATTTTATGGACTTTCATCACATTTTCAACATATGCATTTTAGTACTCTCTGCTCATGAACAGTGTCACTGTGATTTTCTTAATGTGTCCCAAACACTAATTTCCCACTGCGAGCATGCTATTCTGCATCGGAAGTGCGAAAACACATTTCGGCCAGGATGTGAAAAATGACAGCTGTACTGTTCATAAGGAGGTGCAGAAAAATGGCAATGTTGAAAATCTAGAGTGGCAATATTGCAAATTCATGAAGTTACAATTGTACGTAGCAACTGCGCAACACACACACGTAAAACAGTCATTTTTTGGATTTTTTTCCACCAAATTTGCAAAATAGACTTTTTGAGAGCCCACCTCATGAACACTGGCACTGTCATTTTGTTAATCAGTCCTGAAAGGTGATTCCATGCAGTGACTGAGAAATCAACTTTGGGACTAAATAATGCCATGACAGTGGTTAAATTCATGAAGGGTCCCAATAACCCCATGTTGAAAACGTGATGCCAAATTTCCAAAAATGCCTGAGATATGCACTAAAGTTGAAAAAACCCTATTTATGCCAGTATATAGCTTACGGCATTTCTTCAGTTTACAGTCGGCTTTGAAGAGTGCAGGCGTGTTCCCGGTTCACCAAAGATCCGTCACGCCGGGCTCTGGAGGTAAGTATAGGTGGGGTGTGGGGTGTGAGAGGGTCGAGGCTGGGAGGGTCATCGGACTCAATGCGGGTCCGCTTTCTGTTTTACAGGTTAAACAACAACAACAACAAAAAATATTGCAGCACTTTTTTTTTTAATAGGGACATTTGGCACACTGAGGTGGGCTCCCAGCATGCCACCCTATTGTTTTTCTTTTGGGGGTGGCAGTAGCCAATGGGGGATTGGGCACCCCCGTTGGTACATACTTAGGGGGGCCAAGAGCTGAGGAGGATTGAGCACCCCCCCCCCTTGGAACAAAACACAGCTTTTTTTTCCGGGGATATAATGCCGATGGGGATTGGGCTCCGCCATCAGCAAATTAAACTGGGAAGGGGGGGAACTGAAGTTGATGGGTATTGGGGCGCATAATGCCGAGGTGATTGGGCACCCCTTGGCACTGGGGGCTGTAATATTGTCTGTAACACATGGCAGCTTGTCGCCGCTCAAACAATATTACACTATAGCAAAGTACCACTGCAATAACGGTCGCCCCTTATTGCAGCACAATGCCTGATGCCGATAAGGCAGCCACTGATTGCTGTGGTGAAAACCTTACAAGTTGGTGGCACTTTTGGAAGCCATTGTCATTAGCACACTGTGCCTCCAGTGGTCCATCAGTACCAAGCCTCCAAATGCACTGCCTCCGTTGGCTGCCACAGTGCTGTGCCTCCACAACCCGATTCTCTCCTAAGCTGCCACATAATGTTTCTTGCACATGCGTGCAAGCAAACATAAAAAGGAACAAACTCTTGAAATTTGACATGTTCAGAATGAACTATAAATCAGCAATGTGCCCTGTATATGATGATTATTTGTAAAAAGTTACAAGTACAGTATGCTCAGGCTTTATATTTATCATTTTTAAGATCACGCACCATGATATATGAAAACATTAACACTGACTCACTCAAATCTCCCTTGAATCACTACATTTCAATAAACAGGAAAATGGGGGTGGGCTGTGTAAACAATCACATAGGATCAATGGTATATACAGACTGTACAGTAAAAGTCACATTGGACTGTTCCTGCAATCAGTTGTTTTAGCAGTTCTGACTGAGTTGCATAAGTGTTGCTGGATCCAGTACAAAGCCCTGCACAAACTGTTTCTTAAGAGTTAAAATGCAGTTTTTCATTACACTGTGACTGAACTACAGATGTGATCCAAATGAGTTGCAAAAACATTTTGCAGACAGAGGTCCCTATGTACAAATGTGTGAGTGGCTACGTGTCCCAGATCCACGTTTGTGTAGCCACTCTGCATCCATTGCTCCCCACTTGGGATGCACAAATGGGGCATGCAGCCACTATGCAGCCGATGTCCCAGCCACACAGACAGCAACATGCTGGGGTGAGTGGGGGCATGCCAGCACCACATGCCTGTGCACTAAGGCACATAGTGCTGCACACTGGGCATGTGGGTGGGCACCCATTACACCAGGAAACCCCACCATAACCAACTTACATGGCCCACCCTGCACACTGGACCCCTGCAACTCCCCTAAAGCAGTTGGTAGGCCTTGATACAAATGGCACAGGCCAGTCCCTACCCCATCCCCTGACACAGAATCCCCCAAACACTGTGATGCCCCATCCCCAATGCAGTAACCCACAGCCCAGCACTGCCCTGCAGTACCCATGCAGTGTGCCTCACCACACATGGCTGGTGACTCTCCTGGAGTAGAACTGTGTGCCCTCCCACTCCACACATGACAGCACCCCCCATATGCACAGCTGCCCCTCAGATGAGGGCACAGGTCCCGGGTAGCACAGAACACCCCCAACACACAATGGTGCCAAGTGAACCCTGACCCTATTCCAAAGCCCAGTCTCCTGTGCTTCCACACCCATCCATGGTACCAACCCCCCCAAACCAACCCTGTACCTGGCCAGTGGTGCCACAGTCCATGACAGCCTGTGGTACAACCCTCCACATACCTCCATGGCCACCAGCTGTTTGACATATACAGGAGCATGTTGGTGGCACACCTTGTGATTATGACAGATGGCTGGCAGCCATGGAGGTGTGTGAAAGGCTGCACTAATTGCCATCATGGATTGCTGCATCACCAGCCAGGTATGGTATTGGGTTGGGGGAGCTGTGCCTTGAATGGGTGGGGTTTCACTGTCCACCAGTGATTTAATGGGGGTGATGGAATCGGGGTTCACGGTTGTTCGGCCCAGGGCATAGCGTGGGTGGTGAATACCTGCAAGGGGACAGGGATAGTATGTGTTGGGAGGTGTTGTCCAGCATTTGGGGTTGTGGCAGCTAATGGATGTGTGCCAGTTTTCCCATGCAGCATGCAGCCTCGGTGCACCTGGGCTTGGGAATGGGTCCTCTGGCCAACTGGGCATAGCTGCAGGTGCAGGTGCCTTCGGTAGCTATTCACACAACCAGACCCATGCTGTACTATGCAAGGGATCCACTGTGGGACCCATACAATTGAATGCCCAGCTGGGTTCACAACTCCTTCCTCAACTGCCATGCATGGACCTGCTTGTCGGGGGGCCTGCCCATGGGCAGGTGGTGACCATTGGTGAATTTGGCCTGTACACACCTGTCTGCAGATGTGGAGCTCTATGGGTGAGACACGTGTCTCCAGTGCATATTTATCACCCATTGGTGTATAGGCCACATAGCTCTGGAGCTGGTGAAGAATTGAAAGTCAATGCAGTATCAATTGCCAGTGAATTGCCAATGGTAAAAAAACAATGTTAAACCAACTCATTGCTGGAAAAGTTTAATGTGACTTGTACTGTAGTCTACATAATTGTTTAAGCCAGCTGGAGGAATGGTGTGTAGGGTAACAGTCCATTAGGTTTCTTTTTATGGCAGCCACCTATTACCATCCCTTCCCCTTTTTGAGGGGGGTACATTTTTAAGTCCTAAACATTTCAATCATTTTAATAGAAATCACTAAGGTATATGGTAACATTAAGAATAATATACTCTAATCGCACTAAAAACCACCCTACACTGCTATCCTTCTACAAACAGGAAAATGGGGGAGGCGATTGGGACTCAATATACATGGTTAAAAGGAATCATTAGGAGTATGGACTGTAATCTACATCCTCATTCAACCAGCTAGGAAAAAAGTGTTTAGTGTAAAAATAAGTTATAGAAAGAATCAGCACCCAGTCCAGGCCAAATATATAAAAAAATGTTTATTTAACCAAAGTGCATCAGTACAAAAATACTGGTTCGTACAGCATAATGCTAACAGGCAAAAAACATCTTACATTTGGCAAGGCTAAATACCGAGCTTCGTCAAAGATAAATGACATCCAAAATATTGTGACTTAGTACTATAACCATGTACAACCTTAACTAACCAATACACCATCAATAAAAACATCTTGCATTCCTGCATTTCATTTCAGGCTTAGCAAATAGAAAGAACACATCCATTCATTAATTAATACAATCACCCAATATGAATTTAATTTATAATTGACAACTAATGTCAAAATACAGAGGGTATCTAATTAATGGTTAACTTCCAAGATTACCTGGATGTGTCAAAACATGGAGACACAATTAAAAAAACCTCATAGTTGTACGTATAAGATAACCACTGAAGTAAAGGGGATCCAATTTAACTTAAACTGCTTTTTAGATCTAATTTCATTGAGTCAGAAAGCAAGCTTTCTACTTATTTCAGCATATTTTAAAAAGCTTATTTAGATACCCTTGCCTAAAGTGTTAGCAACGTTACATATATACATTTCAACAAATACAAGGCTCATATCAATAACCATGCATAACTGAATATAAGCATGAATGAAGAACCTGAATCAGAACAACCCACTGATTTATAAAACAGCTGCTAAATCTATGTTTTTGTTAAGTCCAGAGCCTTCTCTGGATTTTAACATAAATATCCAGAAACTCTCTTGTTGCCCTATTTTTCATTTTAAATCACCTCTCCTTGGTCCTACAATTACTTTCTCCAATCCTATAAACTTAATGTTATGTTTTATTTTCATATCCGTACACTTTGCTATATGTTGGACTAGGGCATATGACATGTCATGCTTTTCTATAGCTCGAAGATGCTCACTAATTCTGATTTTAAATTCCCATATTGTTCACCCGATATAATAATATCTACAGGAACATTGTAATAAATATACCACCGCTGTGGTATAACACAATATCAGATCTTTAATTTTAAACAACTGACAAGTGATAGGATTATGGAAAGTATTAGTTACTATCAAAAACGAGCAGAACTTACAGTTTCCACATGTTTTCATTCCAGCTGGAAGCGGAGCTGACCAAATGGTATTTCTTTTATTCTCTTCTGGTAAAAATTATTTAACTACCCTATCTTTAATAGTTGGGGCTCATGTGAAAATGACCCTTGGTTCATCTCTGACATGCTTAGAGATTTTCTTAATAGTTTTTAATATACCCCAATTGTCATGTAATATTTTCTTCACACTAGTACACCTAGTACTGTATTTTGTAACAAATCCAACAGATCTACTGTATATTGATTATTCTGTTTGTAATTTAGGTGTCAGGGTGGAAGATCTATCCATTCTTTCTACTGTTTCAACAGCTTTACATGTCACTTCCTTATCATATCCATGCTCTTTAAACCGTAATATCTGTTGCTGTTTGAATACATAAAAATCATGTTTCCTGGTAAAATTTCTTAATGTCCTAATCATTTGCCCCTTCGGTATATTCTGACAAATATGACCAGGATGAAATCTACTAGAAAGTAATAAACTATTATGATCTGTTGGTTTAGAGAATAAAGAGGTACCTATTTCACTACCCCCCTTCCATTTTAAACAGCCTAAGGTCTAAACAATTCACTTCATCCTCATCTATGGTCAACTTAAAATGCAAATGTCCACTCTTTGAGTGTAACCAAGCAACAAAATTCACAAACATTTCCTTCAATCCCTTTCAAACAATAATAATATTATCAATAAAGTGATGCCACAGATTGAAACATTGAAACAAAGGTGGGGCAATAGTGATCATGGATAAAGATAAATATATTGCTGAAATAGAAAGACAGCTGGCAGACACGACTTTTTATCAAAAATTATCTAATGGTAATATTTGGGAGTTGAAAAGAAAAATAGATTTTGTTCTCAAAGAAGGTCTAAATAGTGGGTTTATTATTAACTCACAGTACAGAGCATTGGTAGTTTCACATCTGGTGGTACCAACTATATATTGCTTGCCGAAGGTACACAAAGATCCATTAAATCCCCCTGGTAGACCCATCATTTCTGGAGCAGGTTGGTTAACAGAAACCTTATCCAAATTTGTAGATGCCCACTTACAACCAATTGTACAACATTTACTTTCATACCTTAGAGACTCTATGAACATTATTAATGTCCTTGAATCTATGTTTTTAGATTGTGATTTTTTGCTTGCTACCTTCGATGTGGAGGCGCTATATACTAATGTACCACACATTGGTGGTTTAGAAGCATTGGAATACTATCTGGACCTACGACCCCTTCCCCATTTAGTACTAACAATTTTCTTACTACAATTAGCTGAGTTAGTTCTGGATTCTAATTTTTTTTGTTCCAAGGTAATGATTACAAACAAATAAAAGGCACTGCCATGGGTGCCATGATGGCACCCAGTTATGATAATTTGTATGTGAGTAAATGAGAGCAAGATTGGATACGCAGTGATGCCACAAATCCATATTTTCAATATTTGGACTTGTTGCATCACTTTATTGACAATATTATTAGTGTTTGGAAGGGATCAAAGGAAATGTTTGTGAATTTTGTTGATTGGTTACACTGAATAAGTGAACATTTGCATTTTAAGTTGACCATAGATGAGGATGAGGTGAATTTTTTAGACCTTAAGGTATTTAAAATGGAAGGGGGTAGTGAAACCGGTACCTCTTTATTCTCTAAACCAACAGATCTTAATAGTTTATTACTTTCTAGTAGTTTTCATCCTGGTCACATTTGTCGGAATATACCGAAGGAGCAAATGATTAGGACATTAAGAGATTGTACCAGGAAACAAGATTTTGATGTATTCATAGGACAACAGATATTGCAGTTTGAAGAACGTGGATATGGTAAGGAAGTGATTTATAAAGCTGCTGAAACAGTAGAAAGTATGGCTAGATCTTCCACCCTGACACCGAAATTACCAAATTACAAACAGAATAATCAATATAGATCTGTTGGATATTTGTTACACTATACAGTATTAGATGTACTAGTGTGAAGAAAATATCACATGACAATTGGGGTATATTAAAAACTGATGAGAAATCTGTAAGCATGTCAGAGATGAACCAAGGGTCATGTTCACACGAGCCCCAAGTATTAAAGATAGGGTAGTTAAGTCAATTTTACCTGAACAGAATAAAAGCAATACCATTTGGTCCACTCCACTTCTAACTGGAATGAAAAGATGTGGAAACTGTAAGTTCTGCTCATTTTTGATAGCAACTGATACTTTCCATAATCCTATCACGTGTCAGTTGTTTAAAATTAAAGATCGATATTGTGTTACACCACAGTGGTAGTGTATTTATTACAATGTTCTGTGGATATTATTATATCAGGTGAATAATACAGGAATTTAAAATCAGAATTGGTGAGCAACTTCGAGCTATAGAAAAGCATGACATGTCATATGCCATAGTCCAACATATAGCAAAGTGTAAGGATATGAAAATAAAACATGACATTGTTTATAGGATTGGAGAAAGTAAGAGTAGGACCAGGGGGAGGTGATTTAAAATGAAAAATAGGGCAACGAGAGTTTCTGGATATTAATGTTAAAATCCAGAGAAGGCTCTGGACTTAACAAAAACATAGATTTAGCAGCTTTTTTTAAATCAGCAGGTTGTTTTGATTCAGGTTCTTCATTAGTGCTTATATTCAATTATACATGGTTATTGATATGAGCCTTGCATTTGTTGAAATGTATATATATGTAACATTGCTAACACTTTGGGTAAGGGTATCTAAATAAGCTTTTTAAAGCATACTGAAATAAATAGAAAACTTGCTTTTTGACTCCATGAAATTAGATTTAAAAAACAGTTTTAGTTAAATTGGATCCCCTTTACTTCAGTGGTTATCTTATACATACCACTACAAGTTTTTT
Organism: Neoceratodus forsteri; assembly: GCA_016271365.2. Taxonomy (NCBI): domain Eukaryota; kingdom Metazoa; phylum Chordata; order Ceratodontiformes; family Ceratodontidae; genus Neoceratodus; species Neoceratodus forsteri. The sequence goes on along the minus strand of CM057459.1, from coordinate 1,286,508,223 downwards.
TTTTTTATTGTGTCCCCATGTTTTGACACATCCAGGTAATCTTGGAAGTTAGCCTTTAATTAGATGCCCTCTGTATTTTGACAATAGTTGTCAATTATAAATGAAATACATATTGAGTTATTGTATTAATTAATGGATGGATGTGTTCTTTATAATTGCTAAGCCTGAAATGAAATGCAGGAATGCAAGATGTTTTATTGATGGTGTATTGATTAGTTAAGTTTGCACATGATTATAGTGCTATATAAGTCACAATATTTTGGATGTCATTTATCTCTGATGAAACTCAGTGTTTAGCCTTGTGAAACGTAAGAGGTTTTTTGCCTGTTAACATTATGCTGTATGAACCAATATTTTTGCACTGATGCACTTTGGTTAAATAAATATCTTTCATATATTTGGCCTGGACTGGGTGATGATTCTTTCTATAACTTATTCATACATTCATCATAGCACCAGTCTTTCTCGGTGCAGTCTATTTATTGAATTTTGATTTTAGTGTAACAATCCATTTCGTTTCCATTTGTAGCAGCAATGTTTTATGATCCCTTCCCCTTTGTAAAGCTGGTACATTCAAGTCTTACAAATTTTAATCAATTTGGATTGGAATTATGATGCCATTTACAATGGAAACCAAGGGCATTCCTGTCATCTTCATTTATTATGGCCCTAATATGCTCTTGCACTCTTTTTTTAAGAGGGCACACTCTTCTCCCAACATAATATTTACAGCAGGGACACCACACTATATAAACTATAAGCTGTGTGGTGCACTTAATCAGTTCTCTGGTTATAACTTGTTCCCCATCTTTATTAAATTGTTTTCCCACCTGTGCATTTTAAACAGACTGTAGCATGTGCATGTACAGTATAGAAACCATGGTGGGGAGGGGGAGATTGCCAGTTTTTGGATGGCAGCTATCAGCTTAGTTTTGCGGGCACAAAATGGCTTGAAGTGAACACATCCCTTAAACTTTTCCCCTTCTGAATGACACCCTAGAGGAGTTTGGGATGTTTTCTTTTATTATTGGCTCTGCTTTCAGTACTGGCCGTAACTTATCTTCTTTGCAACAAACCACGTTAATGCATCAGTTAGAGTTCAGGATAAAGTGGCAAAAGCAGGGAAATATGACATTAGGGTTTCCAACCTTAAAAGCCTGCTCCACCCCTAAAGCGAATGAGGGGTGGAGTATCCCTAGGGGTTGTCAACCCTAATGCTCACCCAATTGCAGTAACAGAAAAGCCAGGATGTGATGTATGTTTCATGAGTGCATACAATGGGGTGAGCATTAGGGTTGACAACCCAAGGGAGACTCCACCACTCATACACTTCAGAAGTTGGGCAGGGGTTTTAAGGCTGGAAACCCAAATGTTATATTTCCCTTCTTTTGTCACTTTATCTGAAACCCTGACTGATGCATTAACATAGTTTTTTTTTTCAAAAAATGTCCTTACTTTTTGAGATAGTGTAAACATAGCACCATCTACCTGTGGGAGTGAAAGGCCCTCCATGCCCCCCCACCCATCTGTAGTTTATAAGATATAGTAATCATATTCTTATTTGCCTGTGGAAGCACAGGGATGTAGCTGTGGAAGTGTCCTGTACTTCCATTTATAGGACAACAGTGACCAAATTACCAGCATGGCCATCTTTTTACCCCACTTCTTGTACCTGGTACAGAATATTTTCAAATCCCCATCAAAATGTAATTCCACACAACTGCAGTGCCATTGCACTCCACAGGTGCAAAAGCACATTTTGGCAAGGATTTGAAAAATAACACCTTTGACATATATGAGGTGTGGTAGTAACAAGGCTATGTTGAAAATGTGGGGTCAAAATATTTATATTTTCAAAAGTTATGAGTGTGCGTAACACAATTGCAATAAATGAGCATAACTTTGGAATTTTTACATATTTTTACCCCAAATTTTCTACATAGCCTTCTTATGACCACATCTCATGAACAAGGGCAGGAACGATGTTTAATGCCCACCCAAAAGGTGAATTCACCAACCGACTGCAAAGTTACCTTTCAGGCAGGAGTTGCATAATGTCAGTCATATTGTTCATGAGGTGGGGCCCCCAAAAGACCATGTTGAAAATTTGGAGTCAAAATGTCAAAAAATGGTTGAGTTATGCATAAAGGTTTAAACTGCAATTGAAATACACTGAACCATATTTACCTTAGTTTCTTTTATTGCAGTCATTGGTTCCATCAGCAAGATGTGTCTTTGATTAGAGAGTAGATCTCTAACCTGGGACCTGTTCAGGTGAATGAGGGTGTGTGGGAGAGTGGAAGTGTACTGGGGGTGTGTGTGGGGGTGGTGGATGCTGAGTGGAAGGTGGGGATGGGGGACCGATTAGCGAGGAACTTTTTTTACAGGGTTCAAACACACACACACACAAATTGGGAACAGCAATCAGAGTACAGGAAAGGGATCAACAGGCTACCAGGGAATGTCAAATTACATGGAAGTGGTATTCAGAGAATGGGGAGGTTGGAGGGACCACTGTACTACTAGGGAATATAATGTTGACTTGGGGACAGCGATTGGAGAACATGGAGAGGGGAGGGACCACTGTACTGACAGGGATAATCTTTTTTTCTTTTACATGGAGATGGCAATGAAAGAATTGGGGAGTGGGAAGGAACTACTGGACTACCAGAGAATATAATCTTGACATAGGGATGGCAATCAGAAAACAGGGGAGGGACCACTGGCCTGCCAGGGAATATACACACACTGTGAGTTTTTGATAAACACTGAATGGCTTGATTCATTTGTGCAGTAAGCATGTGCTTTTTGTTGTCATGAGCCAAAACAGTGCATTTTTGTGTGTTAGTGTGACACTCCTACAATGGAAGGAGGTAACAATGACTCAACTACCTGCTGCAACTAGCCTCACAGCTATCTGAGGTTTTTTTTTTTTTGCAGATAACATCAAGAGGAAGGAGGTGCTGTTAGAACTTTACTACTCTATTGGGACTTAAGAACTAGAACTCTACTACTGGGACCTTCAATTTAGGGTAAAAAAAAACAAGTGTTAATGTGTGAGTTGGATGAAGGGAACTGTTATCTCTGCAGTTAGCTAGGTGAAGAAGGGAGCTGTTTTTTAAGGTGTTCAGGCAGCATGAAGCCAGGTGACAGGATTTAAAACTGCCCTAGATAGCTTTTTGCTGAGAAAAGCAAGAGGAATGAGGTTCTGTTAGAACTGTACCACTCTACTGGGACTTAAGAACTAGAACTCTACTACTGCGGCCACCAATTTAGGGTAAACACATACAAACAAACAAATAAAAAGAGTTAGTGTGTTTGTCTGAGTTGTGTAAAGGGAACTATTATCTGTGCAGCTAGCTAGGTGAAGAAGGGAACTGTAAATTATGGGGAATGGCTTAGGCAGTAGGAAGCCAAGTGCGTGGATTTAAAGCTGCCCTAGATAGCTTTTGGCAGAGAACAAGAAGAAGAAACAGGTGCTGCTAGAACTTTACTACTCTACTGGAACTTAAGAACTTGAACTCTACTTCTGGGACCTTTAATTTAGGGTAAAAACTAACAAACAAAACTAAAATAATAGTCGGTGTGTTTGTCTGAGTTGTATGAAGGGAACAGTATTCTGTGCAGTTAGCTAGGTGAAGAAGGGAACTGTAAATTAGAGGGAGTGGCTTAGGCAGCAGAAAGCCAGGTCTTTAGATTTAAAACTGTCCTAGATAGTTTTTGGCAGAGAACAGCAAGAGGAAGGAGGTACAGTTAGAATTTTACTACTCTACTGGGACTTAAGAACTAGAACTCAGTTACTGGGACCTTCAATTTAGGGTAAAAACAAACAAAGAAAAACAAGAGTTAGTGTATTTGTCTCAGTTGGGTGAAGGGAACTGTTATCTGTGTAGTTAGATAGGTGAAGAAGGAACTGTGAATTAGGGGGAGTGGCTTAGGCAGCAGGAAGCCAGGTGTTTGGATTTAAAACTGCCCTAGATAGCTTTTGGCAGAAAACATCAAGAGGAAGGTGGTGTTGTTAGAACTTTACTACTTTACCTGGACTTAAGAACTAGAACTATGCCACAGGGACCTTCAATTTAGGGTAGAAACAAACAAACAAATTAAAAAACAAGAGTTTATCTGAGTTGGGTGAAGGGAACTTTTATCTATGCAGTTAGCTAGGTGAAAAAGGGAATTTTGAATGAGGGGGAGTGACTCAGGCAGCAGGAAGCCAGGTGTTTGGATTTTAAACTTCCCTAGCTAGCTTTTGGAGGAGAACAGCAAGATAAAGAAGGTGCTGTTTGAACTTTACTACTCTACTGGGACCATATAGCCTTCCCTCCTTCCCCTCCACCCCCCACTCTTAGCCAGTTCCACTTTTATAGGCACAGGATTTGATTGGCAACAGGAACTTCCTGTTTGGGAGCAGGAAGGGAGTGATCACAGAGGCACAAAAGACTCACAATCCTGGAAGGAAGAGTGTATTTCTCCATTCCCCCTAACTGCTGGAAATCTGACTCTGAGTAAGTAAGAAGGAGACTATTGAGGAATACCGGAACTTCCTCTCCCAGGATAGGAAGTGCAGGAGCTTTAATGGCACGGAGGCAGTAGGAAAGCAGGGAGAAAAAAATAAGTAAATAAACTGAGAGAGGAAAGAGTAAGCATACAAAACAACAGCTGAGATGCCACAAACAAGACATGATGGGAGTGGTGCAGTACAGTGGCTGTGGAGTGGCAGTCTTCTGGGAGACATTCTGGAGTATGCAGTGTTCTCGCATCTGCAGGTAAATCTCTGGGCTGAAGGAGGAGGTTGCTCATCTCCAGGCTGAGTCATCCAGGATTCGAGGGTCCTCCTCTCCCACCCAGGGACCACCAGGGACACTGATGCCACCTCAGAGGCTGCCAAGAAAGAGGAGCAGTTGGAGCACAATGGGCTCTGGGATGGTGAGGGTGGTGGAAGAGAGGTGCATCCCTCCAGTTGTACCTTTCCACAGTTCATACACCATTCTGGCAGAGTGTGGTTCCTCTATGGATGCGCCTTCTGTGGAGACCAATGAGGATGGTGGGAACCTCCACAAAGGAGACCCACAGGATGGTGGCATGGGACCCCACAGGGGAATGAAATAACTCCTGGTGTGGGTCTCCATTGTTTAGAGGGTAGAACTGGGGGAGGAAGGAGTTGGAGGTAAGGTGCCTGCCTGCCTGCAGCCATGACTTGGAGGGACAGGGGGTGAATCCTCAGGATCGTGGGAGTAGATATAAGTGGGAGAGAGCTGGATATCATTGTCCACCTAGTGACAAATGACCAGGCAGAGAAATTGATCAGAGCAGTGCAGGAGGAGTTTGTGGAGTTGTGGAGGGGCCTTAGACAAGTTGCATGTACAGTAACCTTCCTGGAGATGCTGCCTGTCTATGGCATGGGTGAGGCTATGGTGCTCTGCACCACTGGATTCAACCAATGGTTGAAAAACTACTTCAGAGCTCGGGGGTTTGGTTTCATTGGGGACTGGGTGTCCACCTGGAGGGATGCAGGCCTATACTGGCACAATGGCCTGCATCTGTCCAGGAGGGAAACCAGGATCATAGGTGATAGATTTAAATGCTTCGTTGGCAAGGATTTAAATGAGCCAAGGGTTAAGAAATTGAAAAGAAGCAATGAAATCATAGCCCCCCCCCCAAATCAGGGTAGTTAGTGAGGTAACCACCAATATAGAGAATTCGATAGGGAAAAGAGCAGTGGTAAATGGAGAATTGGGCAAAGGCAGTAAGGACAGGGATGGGGCAGAAAGGGGTAAGGCCATCAAAAATGGAGGGTAATGAGTACCAATGCCCATAGTCTAGGTAACAGGCTCCCTGAACTGGTGGTCTTGATGGAAGAGGGATGCCTTGATATGGTGGCAGTCACAGAAACATGGTACACAGAGAACCATGACTGGGATGTCAACATACCATGGTACACAATCTACAGGAGGGACAGGGATGGTAAAAGAGGGAGATGAGTAGCTCTCTACATAAGGGAAGGGATCAAAGCAATGGAACTAAAGGGTAAACAGGTAAGAGAGGAGGCACTGTGGCTCACCCTGGAGACTGGAAATGGCACCACAATCTGCACAGGGGTTGTATGGAGACCCCAGTCTCAGGAGGAGGAAATGGATAAGGAAATGATGGAAGGCATCCTTAGGATGGGAGAGAAAGGGGAGAGATTGTTGATGGGGAAACTGAATATGCCAGATGTTAACTGTGGCACCTTTGCAGCAGCCACATCTAAGAGCAGGGTAATTCTCAATACCCTACAGGGGCATGCCTCAGATGGCTAGTGTTGGAACCTGCTAGGGAGGGAGCAATCTTAGACCTGGTACTCCCAAATGAGGATGGAGAAAGGATCTCAGATCTTGAAGTGGGTAGCCATCTGGGAACAAGTGACCATCAAACAGTGTGGTTCATGACAAACACAGCAGCAGAGTTAATCCATAAAAAAGTGAGGGCACTGGACTTTAGCAGGACTGACTTTGTCAAAATGGTAGAGTGCTTCAGAAAAGCACTAGGCAAACAAGCAATAAGGAGGGGTGGAGGAACAATGTGGAAACATCAAAACTGACATCACAGAGGCAACAAGCCTTTGTGTGAAGCAAATAAAAAAATCAAAATGAAAGAAAAAAACACTATGGTTCTCAAAAGAGGTGGTGGAGAAGGTTAGGTAGGGTGAGGGAAGGATGTGTAGGCATTGTGATACAGATACAAATCAAAACTTACTATGGGTGGACCAAGAGTCTCATAAGAGGTGGTGGGAAGGTTAGAGAGAAAAAGATAGCATTCAGGAAGTATAAGGAAATACAGAAGGAGCAGGGCAGAGAACTGTACCAGTTAAAGCAGAAGGATGTGGGGAAGGCAGTCAGAATAGCAAAGGCCAAAAGTGAGGAAAATATAGCCAGCTCAGTTAAGAAGGGAGATAAAACATTTTATAGGTACATTAGGGAGTGAAGAAAGACCAAGGGAGGGATAGTGAGGCTTAATAATGGGAGGTGGGTGGGTTCAGAGAGGAGAGTGAAAAGCAGGGATACTGAACAAATACTTCTGCTCAGTATTCACAAAAGAAGAGGAGGGGAAGGTACCTAATCCAATCAATAGAAGCACTCTGGATAGGGGGGGTCGATACCAGTCCTTTCACAGAAAAAAGGGTTCTGAAAGAACACCTAAAACTGAAGGTGGACAATGCAATGGGGCCTTACTGGATTCACCCCAGAATTCTAAAAGAACTAAGAGGAGAACAAGTGACACCACTGGCTGCCCTTTTTAACAAATCATGGGAGGATGGTGTGGTGCCTAAAGACTGGAGGATGGCAGAAGTGATTCCCCTTCACAAAAGTGGGAGCAAAGCAGAGGCAGGAAACTACAGACATGTTAGCTTGACCTCAATGGTAGGGAAAATGCTAGAATCACTTCTGAAAGAAAGAATTGTTGAGTATATAGAGGCCAGCAGGGCACAGGACCCAAGGCAGCATGAATTCATAGCGGGAAGGTCATATCAGACAAATCTAATATTTTTTTGGCTGGGTGAAGTTAATACAGTTCCCTTTTCCAAACAGAGAAAATCACACTAGCGTGCTTTTTTTACCCTAAACGAGACCCCCCACTTCTAGTAAAGTATCTGTTTGCTTAATCCCAACAGGCACTGACTCCTGCTGAGTTAGAAGTGTTCTATTAATATGAAAAGTTGTGTTTTTTTAGTCAGCTGCTTCTTGCTCTGAAAGCAAGATTCCTGTCTACCAAATGCTAGAAGCAGGTATCTGTAATTGGAGACACCTGGTTTTCTACTGTCTAAGCTACACCCCAATTAACTTCTCCTTACTTAGCAAACAAAGAAGTTAATACAGTTCTCTTTCCCCAACACAGAAAATCACACTGACTTTTTTTACCCTAAATGAGACCCCCACTTCTAATAAAGTATCTGTTTGCTTAATCTCAATAGGCACTGATTCCTGCTTAATTAGAAGTTTTCTATTAATATGAAAAGCTCTAGCTTTTTAGTATGCTGCTTCTTGCTCTGAAAGCAATATTCCTGTCTGCCAAAAGCTAGCAGCAGGTCTTCTATCCTTCCCTGGTACCAGGTCTAGTACCCACACACAAAACTCGTGACTTAGAGCATGCACAGCATAAATCCCACATAAGTGGACAACATCCATATTCTAGGCACAGGTCATGAAGCACAGGAAAACCAGGAGGAGTTGTAAAATTTGCAATAAGAGTTTTATTATTAACAGTAAAATAAAAATAAAAGTGTTCAGAATAACTATGTACAATGGTAGTACAAACATAGAAAACAGAGTTCTTCTGAGTTTTTCTTCTCAATTTCCAGTCTGTCTCCTCAGTCTCTGTCTCTGTCTTTTGCAAAACATTGCAGCTCTTTTTTATATGTCTGTGCAGGAGTTCGTTAAGAAAACAGCATGCTCCTCACACAGTGTTCTTGTCAGTTTCAGCAGGTGCAGCAAAAAGAACATTTTGACCCTGAACTGACTTCTTGTTTACATCTTCTACAAAAGGCTTAAAAATTGCATCTCAGGTTAATCCCTTGAGTTTCAAATAGCTTTGCAATCATTTCAACACTATAACTACAGTATCTACGGTTTTAGTGTTGCAATCATTTCAACAGTATAACTATATACAGGTTTAAACAAAGGGATGCCAGTATCAATTACTTTCCACAAAAAAGATTCACATATATTTTTATTCTTGCAGATATGCAAGGGGGAAGAAAAGACAGAACAGCAAGTGAGGGTAGAGAGACAGTGAGAGGCAGAGAATTGCAAGACCATCAGGGTGCTCAAGTCCTAGATCTCATAAGAAAATTTGGTTGCACAGTCAGACAAAGAAGAGACAGAAAAGGAGAGGATATAACAGATCCTTGCATTTAACACTATCTGAATAACAAATAGGGCAGGATCTCGTTCAACCCTGTCATAGAGGTGTCCTCTCATCTAGTACATTGACTTCACTCATGAGTGTGGCCAACTGAGTGGACGTGTGATTGTTGATATACTTCTTCTGTGTCACTCTTAAAGGGCTCAAATGCATGGAGACCTCCCCTTCCTGACCTATTAAACTGTGTAACCCCTCTCATTCACTAAGAATCATTAAGAATATTGGCAAGGAACAAAAGGCAGATACCCATATCTGCTCCTGTCATCACCATAATAATAAAGGAACTGAATGGATAACAATAGTTCATCCAGTCTGTTTTTAAAGGAGTCTTTTGACTCATTAATTACAACAACAGTGGTAGGTAATTCCAGGGTTTAACTATTTCTCTGCAAGAAGAAATATACTCATTTATTAGATGTGTATCGGTTTTGTTGTAGCTGTAAGGGTTGACCTCTTGCATAAACATTCATTTGCTTGAATCAAGACCTATTTCTGTCATTAGGTAATTATCGTTTACCACATCTCTAGCCAACATGAAATCTCCTCTTAACTTTGTTTTTCTAATGACATGAGATTAAATTTGGTTAATCTTGGTTGATAGTTTAAATTTCCTGCTCCCTGAACATATTTAGTAACTGCTCGTTGTATTTTCTCCACCTATATTATATCTTTCTTTTTGTAAGGGCACCACAACCAGGATGAGTAATCTGAAAGAGCATGAATGTATTTTCTATACAAGGGAAGAATTACAGATTCTTTTCTAGATTTTATCTTGCACTTAATTGCCCACCACGCCTTCTTAGTTTTTTAAAGGTTTTCCATTATTTGATTTTCAAATGTAAATTATTTTTGGATAATGATTCCTAGATCTTTTTCAGATTCTGATGTATTTAGTAGGTTATTGTTTAAAGTATAGTTTACTTTGGGATTGGCAGGTCAAAAATGCACAATGCTACATTTGTTAGTATTAAAATATAAACCCCACTTCTGTGACCAGTTTGATAATGTATCTAGGTTATTTTGTAATATTTTTTTATGTAAAAGTTGATAACCAGGAAAGGCACCATGAGTCAAGGTTCATTTCCAGACATGACCCAGGTATAGGGGGTAGAGAGGAATAAGATACAGCATAGTTAATAGATTTGTTACAAAATGTAGAAATATATACACAAAAAGGAATACTTCATGCAAAGAAGAATGTCTAATATATACACAACAATATTTAACATTTACATGGTTATATACAATAAATCAAGGGGAGCAATGGAACAGTGGTGAGTACTAGGAAGGAGAGCAGATACAGAAAGTAGTAGGGGTAGGTTTGAGTGATGCTTGAGGGCAGGGAAGGAGGAGGAGAGATAGATTTGAAGGGGAATACTATTCCAGAAGGAAGGAAGGAAGTCTATGGGAGAAGGAAAGTTTGCTGGCAGATGTGCATACATGAGGAAGAGGAAAATATGTGGGCATGGTTTGATCTTGAGTTGTAGGGTAAGGGGTTAGCTGGATTTAAGAGGGAGGCAAGGCAGAAAGAATGATTCCAAACCACTATTTAGCAATGAAGGTGGAACAGTGTGAGAAGCATCTCTGAGTGAGGGACTGGAGGGAAAGGGAGGACTATAGATCATAGTGGTGGGTTAACAAGGGGGAATTAGAGGTGAAGATGCAGAAGGCATGAAATAGGACATCACATCTGACAAGGGAGGTGGCTGCAGCAGCACTGTAAACTATGTCCTCATAGTCAAAAGCCAAGAGGATCCATCTGACCACGAGATCATGTCTCGCAGGAAGGGAGAGACTGGCTTTGTGGTGGGAAAGTAGCCTAAGTTTAGGGCATAGCTTGGAGTGAAGAGCACTGAAGTGGGAAGAGAAGTCGAGGGAGGGATCGAGCCAGACCCCAAGGTACTGGTAACTGGGGACATTGTCAAGGGGGGTGTTGGTAGCAAAGAAGAAGACTGGGAAGGTGGCAAGCCTGGTGAGTTTCTATCTGGAACCAAAGGTCATGGCTACAGTCTTTTTTTGTATTCAGTTTTAGGCAGTTGGCATGGAACCAATTTGAGATTCATGCAGTTGGCATGGAACCAGTTTGTGACCGCTGTGAGATCACTTTAAAGAGGTGACTGGACAGCTTGGATGGATGGGCCAGAGAGGAAAAGTGCGGTGTCATCTGCGTACATGTGAATATTGGCATGGGTGCACACTGAAGGGAGATCATTAATAAAGAGTGAGAAAAGAACAAACGCAATGATTGATCCTTGAGGCACACCTGTAAGAATGGGGAGGGAGGGTGATAGGACATTGTTAATAAAGACTGACTGGGAATAGCGAGTTAGATAGGAGCTGAACCACAATACTGAAGCAGGGGAAATGCCAGCTAAGCTTATTTAGTAGAAGGGGGTGGGAAACAGAGGGTGGGGCAGACGATGCATAGCATCGATGGACTTACCTAGTAAGGCAAGCTGCTGCTTAGCAGATGATGTTTGCTGTTTCCCCTTGCGATGTACCTGATCTCAGGGATCCACTGCTGCTGTACTCTGCGTCTGTTTCAGTGAGTGGGGGATTTACAGAGAGAAGTCTGGTTAAAGGAAAAAAGACAAAAAGAGATATTTGAAGGCAGGAAGGATGAACAAAGGACTTGGATTGGCACACTACACACGTGCCACCCCATGCAAGAGAAGGCAGGAAAAAAAAGTATTCAAGTCAGATTAGATGTGCCTACAACCAAAAATACAGCAAATACAACATAGCAACTGATCCAAATGCTCTTAAAGACACTCCAGTTCTATTCTAAATGTCTGCAGAACATGTTAACAAATAAACTATCACAAGCCATCAGCTGACCACAAATCCATTACGGTGCTCAGTGAGAATTGACTAGTTGGTAGAGTACTATAGCCAGAACATCTGAAAATTACTTTTTAAACCCCAGTAAGGCAGGTTGCTGCTTAGCAGATAATGTTTGGCATTTCCCCTTGTGATGTACCTGATCTCAGGGCTCCACTGCTGCTGTACTCTACATCTGTTTTGCTAAGTGGGGGGGCTTACAGAAAGGAGTCTGATTTCAGGGGTCCACTGCTGCTGCTGCTGTACACAGCATACATTTTGGCAGCAATATAACAGTATCATCTGGGGTTTTACATGGTCCTCCAATTTTGCAGTCATCAGCATATTTTATGATCCAACCATTTAAATTTGCTGATAAATGAGCTATGAAAATTTGGAAAATTAAAGGTGCTAGAACTAATCCTTGGGGTACGCTGCTTGTCACTGGATCTCTTTTGAGGTGTGCCCATCAATTGTTACTCTTTGGGAATGATTTTTCAGCCAGTTTTATATCCAATTTATATATCCGGGATGTATTTCAAGACTATTCAAGTTGTGAATAAGGGCCCAATGTGGAACAGTATCGAACACCTTCCTAAAATCCCAAAATATGACATTGCAAGGTGTTTTATTGTCAAGGCATTTACTAATCTGTTCATAGAAACACAGTAAGTTAGCAATGCATGACCTTCCTTTACAGAAACCGTGTTGATTCTTGTCAATGCTCCCAAAATTTGTTATTAATCTTTTTTTAATTATTCCTTCAAATATTTTGCACAGAATTGGAGTAAGGTTGATTGGCCTGTAATTGTCCATTTCACCCTCATTCCCCTTTTTATGTAGAGACATTACATGTATACATCTCCAGTCCATAGGAACTTCACCTGACTGGATACTTTGATTAAAAAGCAATTGCAGTGGGTATACAATATGTCTGTGCATAACTGCTTAGCATATCTGAGGTTCTTTCATCTGGGCCTGGTGAAGAACCTGGTTTAAGTGATTTTAGTTTTTAATTGATTTCATCCTGGATGAATTTGATTTCTGGTTTGTCACATGCTTGGAATGAAGCAGTATCTTCATTGATTTTGAAGAAAGACTTACAGACGTGTTCGTTTAGTAGATTTGCCATTTCTATAGGGCTATTTATTGTGGTGGCTTGAGAATTTAAAGGCCCAACTTTGCATTTGCATTTTTTTAAGGAATGTATCTACTGTAGCTGTAGCACAGTCTTTTGTTTCCTTTGGTTGCTTGGTCAGTTAGATGACATTCTGTAGCCTTTTTGCTGTATGTATCTCTTGTTTAGATGATCTTTGAATATCTTTAAAAGCAGCCCAACATGTAAATGAATTATTTTGCATGTATTTTTTTATGTGAACGATTTTTCTTTTTAATAAGTTTTATGATTTTTCATAAGGGGGATCAGCAAGTACTATACTGATGTTGTCTGAGTTATTCACTGGGCATGGGAGGCAGAAGAGAGAGATGGCAGCTATGATGCAGATTGACATCCTCAAGAAGTATTTTAAATTCAGTAAAAGCATGCACAGAGCTAGGAATTATCTTGATCATAAACAAATATGAGTGCAGTTTTCTCTCAAACCACACCTCAGTGCACCAAACAAGGACAGAATGCTCACATGTGTTCCAGCACAGTAGGGCACCACCTGACCCCACCCTACAAACAATGAGAACATAGTTAAGGCCGATAAGTGCCAAAACACCTGTCCAAACTGAGGTGCTGACGGATCTCATTAAGCAGCTGCTGTATTAATTTAAAGTCAGAGAAAGAGGATATATAGGAAAGGAGAATTTATATCTTAACATTAGTTATGTTGGTGTTTGAGAACTGGGGAACTCAGAACTGTGGTAGCAGCCTTGGTGTTACACATGAAACAACTGACAGACAAGCAAAATACCAGGAGCAGAGATAAGAACAATTAACAAAATGTTTGAAGACATGCGCATATTTTAGCCTAGCAGGTGAGAATAACCTCATATTGTAAGGACAGTGAATGCTGTAAAAATAAGAGATGTGCAATAGGAAAGAGGAAACATGACTTGTGAGTGGCCAGATGTGGTGACATAACCATGCATTATTCCAGCACATCAGCACAGGTCACATATAATTAACTTTCTGAACCTCATTATTCAGTATTTAAAAATGTAAAATCCATCAGAACTGTACTTACTACCATACCCATCATGTCTGTGAACATTGTATCGAGGCATATGGGCAATATTTCAATGATGGCTACCATTTGAATGTTCATACCAATCCCCTGGCTCCTGCCAAGTATGGAGTTAAAATAACAAAGGGAGTCACAGAAAACAAAGAAACAAAAACAGAATTTGTCATGGATATTTAAGGCCCTCTTGGCCAACCCAGTCTGCCAAGTTTGTCCCTACCTATACTGTCACTGCATATCCTGCTTATTCTCTGGCTACGTCCCCTGCACCCCACCCCCACTTTCCTACTAAGATTCATTCATGCCTATCCCATGTATGCTTGAAGCCCTCCAGTGTTTTCACTCCCACCACATTCACTAAAAGAATGTTTCAGTTGTTCACCACTCATTCAGTAAAGAAGTACTTCCTTACATCCCTCCTAAATATCCTCCATTCTAGCCTCATTTAATTCTCTCTTGTTCTGATGCAACTTTCCTTCTTAAAATACTCCAATACTCCTCTCCTGAACCTTGTTCATCACTGTGGGGTACTTAAAGGCCTTTATCATATCTTCCCTCCATCCTTTCTTCCAGGGTGTAAATATCGAAATCCCTCAATCTCTCCTCACAGGATTTAAGATGCAACTACTGCACCATATTTGTTGCCATCTTATGGACAACCTCTACCCTGACTATGTCCCTCTTTAGATGTGATTTCCAGAACTGGACACAGTACTCATAGAAACATAGAAAAATGAGACATTGATGGCAGATAAGGACTGCAAGGCCCATCCAGTCTGCCCATTTCTTTTTCAACCTAATGAATGTGCCATCGGCCTTTGCTCAGTCAATGGCCTATCTGTTCATGCTCATCTGTATAACTCCCTTATACCTATCCCATGCCTGTTTGAAGCCCTGTACTGTATTCATATCCACCACTTCCTGAGGTAGACCATTCCATGCATCCACCACCCTTTCTGTGAAAAAGAACTTCCTCACATTTCCCCTTAATTGACCTCCCTCTAATCTCATGCTGTGTCCTCTTGTCCTGCTATTTTTCTTATATGGAAACATGTTAGACTCTTTCATCTTGTTAATGCCCTTAAGGTGTTTGAATGTTTCAATCATATGACCTCTGTCCCTCCTTTGTTCTAGGGTATACATATTGAGCTCCGTTAATCTGTCCTCAAATGTTTTCTGATGCAGTCCCTGCACTATTTTGGTTGCCCTTCTCTAGACTGCCTCAGTTTGGTTCATGTCCTTGTGAAGGTGTTGCCTCCAGTGCTGCACGCAGAACTCCAGATGGGGCCTAACCAGTGTTTTACAATGAGAGATTATTACCGCCCTCTTACGGCTTGTGATACCTCTACTAATATACCCCAACATCCCCCTAACCTTACCTACTGCTTTAGTGGTCTGCTTGGATGAATTCAGGTCATTGGTGATGATGATGATGCCCAAGTTTCTTTCTTCCCTTGTGACTGTCAACAACTCCCCTCCCAGCCTATAGGTGGCTTCAGAGTTTCTCTTCACTATGTGCATGATCTTGCACTTCTTTGAATTAATCCCCAGTTGCCACTCTTCCGACCATTTTGCCAATTTATCCAAATCTCTTCTCATTCTGCCCACCCCATCTGGATCATCTACTCTGTTACAGATCTTGGCGTCATCTGCAAACAGACAAACCTTACACTCCAACCCATCTGCAATATCACTGATGAAGATATTGAAGAGGACTGGCCCCAGGACTGATCCCTGTGGTACCCCCACTTGTGACTTGCATTTCTTCTGACTGTATACCATTTACCACCACTCTGTTTTCTGCCCGTCAACCAGTTTGCTACCCAGTTGCCCAACTTCTGACCCACCCCCGAGCCTACCCAGCTTATTAATCGGTCTTCTATGTGGAACAATATTGAAAACTTTGCTGAAATCAAGGTAGGTGACATCATCTGCTCCCCCTTGGTCTGCCACCCTGGTTACCCAGTCAAAGAAATCTATGAGATTAGTTTGATAGGACCTTCCTTTTGCAAACCCATGCTATCTTGGATCCTGTGCTCCTATGAATTCCAGGTGTTACACTATACTTTCTTTATGGAGTGTCTCCATAAACTTGCCTACTACCTAGGTAAGACTGATTGGTCTATAGTCCCTGCCTCCTCCCTGCTACCACTCTTGTGGAGTGGGATCACATGATCCCTTCTCTTCTGGGACCTCTCCTGTACTCAGAGACTCACTAAACAATTCCGATAATGGCTCTGCTAGTTCCACCCTTAGCTCCTTTAGTACCCTGGGATGTATGTCATCAGGTCCCATTGCCTTGTCCACCCTGAACTCATTGAGCTCTTGTAGGACCCTTTCTTTTGTGAAGGGACTAATACACACCTCCTTCCCCCTGTGTCCATCGTGCTGAGCTGTGAGCCCTGCTCTACCTTCTCTTCAGAAAATACTGAGCAGAGGTATCTTTTTAGGATAGATGCTTTTACATGATCCTTTTCCTCACATGCCCCCTTATCCACTTTGATCTTAGCAATACCCCTCTGGACTTTCTCCTTTCACTAATGTATCTATAGAAAGTCTTGTCACTTTCTTTTATTGTTTCCTTGGTTTGGGTCTTTGTCTGCCTTACTGCTTTCCCTGCTTCCCTTAGGGAAGTTTGATATGCCTCCCTATCTTCATCCACTCCAGCTGGGGTGTCACTGATGTTTGCTACTGTAGTCGCCATCTCTGCTTCTGCTGGTTGTTCCTATCCCTAAGCACCCAAGCATCCTGCAGGCACTGCTTATAACCTTGTCACATTGCCCTGCCACTATTATGTGCTCAGATATTATGGGGATACATGATGGGCATGAGTGAGATATGGAAAATATTTTCACTCCTTTAGCATGACCTTCGGATATTCAGGAGTGGCGAAGTCATGAGTGAGTATCCAGAGGTCACTGTGCAGGAGTGAAGATGTTTTCCATGTCAAATGATTGCACATCATGTAACCATTTTATACAAAAGGGGCTCCTATTGTTGCAAAAGTTACTATTTGCGTGGGTTTACACAAGTTTGTGCTGGTTTGCATGAGTGTGATAACTGGAGTTTTCTCCAGTTATCACACTGTCATGATATCATCACAGTGTGATACCTGGAGTGCAGTGAGAATACCTGTTTTTGTCTAATGAGTTATCTGCGCATCCCTATTGTATAATATACAGTGTATTTATATATATATATATATATATATATATATATATATATTTATAAAATGGGTAGGGAAATTGTTGTTGCTCCATTGGATCCTGAGCATCACATGACCGTGCGTATATCAGAGCGTGACCGCACACCTACACTTTTACCCCCCCAAAAAACAATTTTGACATTTTATAAGATAGATATTCCACTCTGAGTGTGTAGTCGCTCTTGATATACACGCCTTGGGCGGTTGACGACTCGCCCATGGCTCAGGTGGAGCAACGACAATTACAAAAGTGTGAGTATCAGGAGCCAATCACACACCCCAGAGCGGGTATATCTATTGGTATATATGTGTGTGTATATATACAGGTATGTGTGTGTGTATATATATATATATATATATATATATATATATATAGATAAACCACTCTGAGGTGTGCGGTCGCGCTCTGATATACGCATACCTTGGTGTGCGTTAATATGCACTAGGCCATACCTCAGAGTGGTTTATCTATCTTATAACATGTCAAAATTATTTTGGAAGGGGTTAAAAGTGCAGCTGCATGGCCGGTCGTGCTCTGATATATGCATGGTCATGTGAAGCACTTTCTACAATCAGCATTGGGGTCGTCGGTCCTAACTCTTACCCCATTCTCCTATACCTCAGCTTGCTTACACATGTGATGGGGTGAGAGTTAGGGCCAACTACCCCAACGCACACCCCAATGCCAATTTTGGGGGGCGGGCTGGGGGCTGCAAGGGGGCTTCAATCCTAACACTGAATTTCTCACTTTTGTCGCTGTGAACAACCCTAACTGATGCATTAAATGGATTTTTTTGCCATGAATATAGATAGATAGATAGATAGATAGATAGATAGATAGATAGATAGATAGATAGATATAGATATAGATTCATTGCAAAAAACTGTTTAATGCATCAGTTAGGGTTAAAGTGACAAAAGTGGGGAAATGAGATGTTAGGGTTGAGCTCCTAACTCCCCACAACCCCAACCCCCTCATCCTCCACAGACTGACAGATGCCAAGGTGTGTCATGCGGTCATGAGGCCCAACTCTCACCCCATTCAATGTGTAAATCAGTTAACATGCTACAGTAAAGGAGACTGGGGTGAGAGTTAGGCCTTACAACCCCATGGCAAAACCCGGTGTCTGTCGTTCTGTGGAGGATGTGGGGTGGGGTAGTGGGGGTGTTAGGGGCTTAAGCCTAACATCTCATTTCCCTACTTTTGTCTCTTTAACCCTAACTGATGCATTAAACAAATTTTTTGCAACAAATTTCCTTACTGTTTGAAAAAGTGTAATATATCTAGTAAATAGCATGTGTTGGTGGAGGGCCCCGCGCTCCCACCAAGCTACCCATTTCTGCATAACGATATGTGTCTGTGGGAGTGCAGGCCCTCCTGGCCCTGCGCTCCTACTTACACATAACAATGGAGCCATACACCAGTCCTATAGGCAAGAAACTCTTGTAACACTAATTTGCCAATATCTCAGGAACCATAGCAGCTAGGAAAAAAAGTGTCATTGTAATCATGACAGTGAAACATCCATGCCAGATAGATCGACCAAATCCATTTCTCATATCGTTTACAAGATAGGGGCACTGAAAAGTGCTGAAAAGGCAGCCTTAGAACCCTTGTGACACTAATTTGCCAATATCTCAGTAACTGTACAACCTAGGAAACAAATTCCACTGCTGGAGTAATCTATGGTTTCCATATGTGTTTTTGTGGCTAAGATGCGGGTTGCAAAAAATCTGTATCATGCTTCATTTTAGAGATACTGGCACTGAATGTCACTAAGGGTGCCCCTAGTGTTATCCTATGGGAAAAATCAAAATGTGATGGCATATCAATGGAACCGATTAACTTTTCAACACCTAAATAGCATAATTCACATTTATTGGGCATCCCCTCAATACCGTGCAAATTTCAAGTCAAAAAACCACACCATAAATTTACAATGCAGTAGGAAAGTTTTTAAAGGTTTGAAAATTCCTAGTTCGTTAGGTAGCAAAATCCCCGACCATCAGATCAATCCCCATTCGTGAGTTGTCAAAATCGCCATCCGCGAGAAATCCTTGATCGTCAGATTTTAGCCATCTGGTTCCTAAGTGATGGCTAAGGATTTTGATACCTCACGAAAGGGGATTGCTGGCAGACTATGATTTTTTCACCTCATGGACTGAGATTTTGTCAGCTCATGAAAGTGGATTAAAAAAAATCCCCTTTTGTGAGCTGACAAAATCCTCGTCCACCAGCCGATCTCCCTTCGTGAGGCAGCAAAATCCTTGACTGTCAGTTAATCCTCATCTGCAAGAAGGGCTATCAGGTCACAAAGTGACAGCCAAGGATTTTGCTACCTCAGGAAAGAGGATCAGCTTGTTGACTGCAATTTTGTCAGCTCGCAAAAGGGGATCAGAAGTGAGTCACGGACAAAGAATTTTAAAATTTAAAATGGTAATTTTTTGGCCAAAACTAAGCAAACCACAGGTATAGGTTTGTAGAGGGCATCACCTTGAACAAAACCACTGCATTATTGCAACAAGAAGTCACCTGTGGAGGAAGCTGCAACATTTTGTTTGGGGGGAATGAAAACAAGATGGTGGCTCATGGACAAAGAATTTTTCCTCACAGACTTGGATTTTTTAAATCCCTTTTTTTGTGAGCTGAGAAAATCCTCAACCATGAGCCCAATTCACTTTCGCAAAACATACATATAAATCTTGCATTGAACTGAGCATGCTCAGAACCTGAAAATTACAAATTAAATAACTTTGGAATGGATTACTATTTATTTAAACAAACCAATGCTGGATTTTTCTTTTACCCCAAACTCTTTGCGTATTCCAAATTTCAGACCAAAACATCAAATGGTTGATCGCAGCATGATGGGCAAAAAAAACCGTGGAAAAAGTAGCTTAATAAAATGTGTTTTTAGCACTTTGCTGTGCAGAAACTATGTCTGACCAAAACATAACTTAGAAAATCAAGAGATCTACTATACCAGACCAAGCATTCCAAATGTTGTGCAATTCCATAGAACTGTTGCAAAGTTATTAAAGTGCAAAAATTGAGGGTTAACATTAAAGCACTTCCTCAGCCCTAGCTGTATATATATATATATATATATATATATATATATACAGGTATATATTCCCAAGATCTGTTTTCTGCTTTGTGACTTTCAGTACCTCACCACCAATTTTATACACTGCCTATGCGGTCTGTGTTTTAGGCGCATGAGTTTTGCACTTTTTTTCATTGAAACACAGCTGCCATACTCTTGACCACTCCTCAAGTTTTCTCTGGTTCCTATTCATTCTCTCCAACCTCTTCAGAGTATCTATCTACCCTATTGCAGATCATGGTGTCATCTGCAAAGAAGCGTACATTCCCTTCCAGCTCTTCTGCAATGTCACTTATGAAGACATTAAAGAGTACTGGTCACAGCACTAAGACCTGAGGCACCCCACTGGTCACTCTCCCCTCATTTGAGTGAGTGCAGTTTATCACTATCCTCTGTTGCCTATCCATCAATCAGTTCTGTAGCCAGTTTACCAACTTGTGTCCCACCGCAAACTGCCTAGTTTCCTTATAAGCCTCCTATGTGGTACAGTTCCAATGGCCTTTCCGAAGTCTAACTAGGCCATGTCGACCACTTCACCATGAATTATTTCCCTGGTCACTAGTCAAAGAAATTGATCAGTTTCATCTGACATGACCTTCCCCTGTGAATCCATACTGTCTCAGGGCTTGCAACCTGCCAGATTCAAGATACACCACTAGACTTTCTTTCAGTAGTATATCCAATGGTGTCACATCATAATAGATAGCCAAAATGAGTGACTACAAAAACAGCGACTCATTTTGGGTGCTATTATTGTGGGCTACCCTGCAGAATAGCTAGGGTATGGGATAGCGACCATGGGGAAGGGTGAACAGAAGATAAGAATAGCGAGGTGAAGGGGAGGGACAGGGAAGGGGTTTTCAGGCACTGGTGTACCTGCTGCCACCAAGCTAGCAGTGTGGCATGGTGGTGTGGGTGGCTAGTGCTGGCACAGGAGGTACTGGGTTCAGGGCCAGGAGCATGTATATGTTGCTGCAGCTGTGAGCTGTGGCACTTAAATTTTGCCTGAAATCTAGATTTTGCCCCTTCCCCAACATGCACCCCCCCCCAGGAGTTGAGAATCCTGTTTTAGGGGATGCAGGTGGCAAATACTCCCTTCGGGGGACAGAGTATTGCACAGACCATCCCAGCACAAACACTTTTTTATCAGTACAGCTATCAGGTTGCTTTTAAGAGTATATTGCCAATTTGCTTTTCCGTGATATACACTCGACATAATAATGATCTCTAGTTTGTGGTCACTATCATGACATAGAACCTTTCCAATAACTTATCCACTACTGATGTTAGACTTGCCAGCCAGCCTCCTCTTTTTTGCTGCTTTTGTGAAGTGAAACTACATATGCCTGCCTCCAGTCCTCTGGAACCACTCCTGTTTCCAGTGAGCTGTTGAGTAGGGCTAGCAGAGGTATAGCAAGTACAGTACCTCCCTGAACTCTCTCATTACCCTTGTATATGCCACCTCTAGCCCTTCCAGCCTCAGTGCCTTATTCATGTTGTGATTTACACTTCCTCTTTGGACTCTTTCCTATGTGAATGTGCTTCTGTCCAGCTCCCTCACCCCATTGTTACTGCTGCTTCTTTGTTGTCCATCACCCCTTCCAACCACTGTGAAGATGGAGCAAAAGTATCTATTCAAGATATCTGCTTTTTCCTGCTTCTCTTCTGAACAACCTCCCCCTGCCCTTCTTAACCTCACAATCTCTCCCCTTGTCTTCATTTTTCACTTCTGTATCTGGAAAATGTCCTGTATGCTTTAGGTACACCTTTGGCTATCCTTTCTTCCTTTTGCACCTTTGTGCCCCATGGCCTTCCCTGCCTCCCTCTGCTTCTTTTGGTGCACCTCCCTATCCTTTTCTCTCTGTGTCTCTTGAATACCACCCCGTTTGCCTTCAGCTTTGCAGCTACTTCCCTCAACAACATAGTGGTCTCTTTTTTGTTCTGTTTTTGCTCACTTCTTCATGCAGAGGTTTGTTGCCTTCACTATGCAATTTCTTAATTTGGCCCACTGTTCCTCCACCCCACTCTGTCAATGCCCCCTAATAAAGTAGGTCATCTCTGAAGAATTCAACCTTTTTTTAAAAAAAAAATCTGTCTTCCTGAAATACAGGACCTTTGTCCTTGTGTGGTTTGTCTCTGCTGCAGTCCTTATGTTAAACCACATTGTACAGAGATTGCTGGTCCCAAAGTGGCATCCCACCTTGATGTCTGAAATACTGTCCCCATTTGTGAGCACCAGGTCCAGTATCATCCCATCCCAAGTGTGATTTCTGAATAGTTGCATGAGAAACTCATTACTGCAACCTCTACAAATCACTCTTCTTTTCTTCTTTAGAATATAGATGCCTTGCTCAGAGTGTTAGCTTTATAGCCAAATACTGTTTCTGGTCCCTACCCTCGTGCCTCACCTCTACTCTCTCCATCCTCCCCACCCCCCCAGCATCCTCCTACTCCCTCCAAAACACTGGTCTCTGAATCCTTGCTCTCCTCCTAGGTCCACTACTGTTGGCCAGACCACCTTCTTGTATCTGTGCCCTAATCTTTGGAACATCCTCCCCACTACTATCGTTTATGCTTCATCTCCCCGATCCCTTTCCTACCTACTCATATCCCAAGTCTGTAAGTACCCATAATGTCTTCTTCTATACCACCATCCCCTATCTGTGGTTATGCATGTACACTATGGCTCCTGCTATTTGTCTCATCCCCCTACTCATGACGTATCCTGGAATTGTGCCTGAATAAAAACTGTTCATACCTGCTTATATTTTATTTATGTAATATGACAGACTTGTTATGTAACACAAAACCTCAGAAATAGTTGTACCCATCCTAGCCATGTCATCTGCTGCCATGTTGCAACTTGCACTTGTTATACCTGGTATGTACCTGATTTGATCACACTGCACTTTACTGTACAGTACCTTGGCATCTTATAATTTGTACTATATTATTAGTGCAAATTGTGCTGTATTTGTATATGCTCCCCCGGCACACATATTTTTGTATGCTGCCCCCAAACACATATTTTTGTATGCTGCCCCCATTGGTTTTTTTTTCCACGGGATGTATCTTGAAACGAGAAATTCTGCTCAGAATGTCTTCCAGGTGAAACTTTTAAATAAATATTTTAATCCCAATGTATTTTAGACTGTGCGAGTCCCCCTACTTGCCCATGGCATATTTTTAGTCACTGTCCATTTTTTATTGCTGCTATTTTTTATGTATTACCTTTTTTAATTACTGGTCACAATTATTTTATACACAGATAACATTTTTATCATACCAACATATGAACATTGCCTTTAGCAAAATGCCATCATGGTCTTTCTAGGCTGGTTGAGATTGCAGCTAGCTCCCTATTCAGCAGCTGCCTCCCCCTCACCCTCCCCTTACCTCCCTTTACGCTCACATTTGCTCTGTCCCACCCCTTCTTGAAGCATTCCACTGAGTCACATGCCAGCACCTCAGTTGATAGTGCATTCCACTTTGCCACCACCCTTTCCATAAAGAAATGCCTCCTCAACTCCCTCCTGTATCTACCCCTTCCAATCTCATGTCATGGCCCCTAGTATCTCTTCCCACCCTCCTCCGGAATAGACCATCTTACGGAAAGGTTATCTCTTGATCTTCTGGTAACTTAATTTCAAAGCAGGCATCCTTTAAGGCTACAGATATCTTGACTTCCTCTCATTGCTCAAAGGGAAAGATGCTGTCTGGCAACTCATTGCCCCAAACTCCATGTTGTCTGGAGTTGCACACTAATGTTTGGATGTCCCCATGCAGGTCAAAATGTGAGTTGAAATGCAGTACCAAGTTATCATCATCTGCTCCCAAGTCAACGGAAAAACCATTATTATCCAATTTGATAACTGCATTGAATTTGATGGCATCTCCAGGCTTCAGGTCAAGGTTTCTCAAGAGGAGTTAATCAGCCATCCTTGAAGCAGCTAACAGTCTTCCCACAAACTCAGCTCCTGTGTTATAACTGCAGAAAAGGTTCTGGCACATGCTAACTCACCAGAGGAATGTATAAGTAAACATTTAAAAAATAATTTATTTCACCAAGACATACAATATGTCCTGCCTGACATGTATCAGACTGACTACAATCCTTTTTCAAAGGCTAAAGACATGCCAGACACACTCCTTTTAAATACAAACAACCACAGGTGATACATATAGTAATTTAAAACCAATTATTCTGTCAATTAATTGCAGAGATACTTCAGAAGATCAGTACTATAGTACATTAGCAGCTATCATAGTTAATGCATAGCAGAAAATATCATGCCTAACAATACAAAAGATAAACACTTGATTATTCACTAGTTTACAATCATACATATAACAATTAATAACGTTATGAAACTAAACAGGAACAATAATTACTAAAAAATGTACATAATCATAACTTAAAGGCATATTAATTTATAGAAATAAGAAGCAAAACCAGTTTATGAGGGAATATTTATTTATTTTATTTATTTATTTATTTTTTGTTGACCGGGTAAGTGCACTAGACAAATCCTGCCTATTTTCAGGCACGACCCGGGGGAGGGGGATACAGATGAATGCCAACTGACCTTGAACCAGATTAAGCTGTTGGTGGTATTTTTAGTGAATGAGGGAAATTTGGCCAGGACACCGGGGAAATTCCCCTACTCTTTTGGATAAGTGCCATGGGATCTTTAACATCCACCTGAACTACCACCAATCCAGGCAGATGGGACCTCGGTTTAACGTCTCATCTGAAAGACGAAATATAAATAATGCTGTGATCCAAAAGGCTAAATACGTAGTCTTAAATCATCATTTTTTAAGAGATGGATGGATTTCTATTGGGGCATTAAGTCCTGGGCTAATTTTAGCCCTCAGCATCAGAATCCAATAATTTTCCTTACGCAAAACAAGATTATTATATTCTCCCCCCTAGGGTTATGACATATCTTATCAATAGCCATAAATCTAAATTCATGAAGGGATTTATCGCTAGCTGTTACAATATGGGCAGCTGTAGCATAAGTTCAATGCTTCTTTTGGATGGCTCTAATGTGTTCCCCCACCCTAACCTTGAAGCTTCTAGGGTTTTCCCCCATATAGAAAGCTTGACATTTACATGTTGCTAAGTAGATAACACCTTCAGTGCTGCATGTGATGCACTATCTAACTGTCGAGATTCAAGCAGGGAGGTGGGGGGGCCACTAGACTACCATGGAAATAAAACTTATATTACAAGGAAATGGGTTGGGAGTCATGCAGGGGGGTGGGGAGACCACTAGACTACCATGGAAATAAAACTTATACTACAAGGAAATGGGTCGGAAGTCATGCAGTGAGGTGGGGCACCACTAGACTACCATGGAAATAAAACTTATATTACAAGTAAATGGGTCAGGAGGCATGCGGGGGAGTGGGGGGACCACTAGACTACCAGTGATAGGTCTTGTATTTTACATGGCAGGGGGGTTGGGAATCATGGGGGGAGGCACACCACCGCATTACTGCCAGCTTTTTCCCGGTGGTATTTAGCACCATGGTACAGGTCGCGCTAATGCCTGTAGTGCGGTGCTATACATTTAAATATACTGCGCTGCTGGCATTCATGGGTGCTCTCCTGTCCATGACCCTGCATACCATTACCTATTAGCATCAGTGCTACCACACAGTGCCGGCACTAATAGGGCTTTTCAATATTGCAGCCTCATGCAAATCCAGCACTATTCCAGCGAGATGGATTTGTGCTAGGCACAGTGGTTTGAATATCTGGCCCTACGAATTTAGTTTTTTGGATCACAGCATTATTTATATTCCCTCATTAACTGGTTTTGTTTCTTATTTCTAAAAATTAATATGCCTTTAAGTTATGATTATGTATGTTTTTTTGAGTTAATAAATTTTTTAGTAATTATTGTTCCTGTTTAGTTTCATAACTTTTTTAATAGTTATATGTATGATTGTAAACTAGTGAATAATGAAGTGTTTATCTTTTGTATTGTTAGGCTTGATATTTTCTGCTATGCATTAACTGTGATGGCTGCTATTGTAGCAACCTATGTAAGGTAGGGTATACAGTGTGTGAGGAAAGAAGTGGAGGAGGGTAGGACAGACACTTTATGGACACAGTTTTAGGACTTGAAAAGTAGTACACTGAGGATGGGGGTAGTGTACAGGCCACCAGCTAAAGTGAATGACCTGGACAGGGAGTTGGCAGAGCAAATTAGGAGGGTCTGTGGGAAGGTGAACACTGTGACAGTGGGGGACTTTAATCTGCCTGGGGTAGATCTGAGTACCCAAGCCATTTCGAGTGCAAGGGAGTAAGTCCTCCTATAGGCATTCCAGAACAGCTTCCTGATGCAGAGAGTCCACGAGCTGACTCATCTGGGAAAAAAATCTGGACCAAGTACTGTCAAACAGGGAGGCTATAAAGGATCTGAGGATGGATGACCCGCTAGCTGGGAGTGATCACCACTTGGTGTGGTTCACATGCAACATGGGCAGGGAAGCTGGAGGTATGGGAACCAGGGTGGTTGACTTCAGGTAGGTTGAGTTTAACAAGATGGGGGACATTTTGGAGAGGCATCTGGCGGGAATTTAACAACACTTGGATGCAAGCCAAAAATGAGAAATTATACAGCAAGGGCTGGTAGAGGCTACTGGGCCATGTACCAAGACACAAAGAAAGAAGTGAAGGGCAAAGAACCCTAGCTGGTTGAATCAGGAGGTCATGTAAGAGGTGAAGGCTAAGAAAACAGTATTTTAAAGGTTTAAGAAATCCGTGAGTTGGGAGGACAGGAAAGTGCACATGAAGAAGTCCAAAGAGTTATTCAGACAAGTCAGGGCTACCAAGGCATCCAGACAGCTAAGGCTGGCACAGGGCATCAAGGATGGGGAAAAGGACTTTTTCAGATACATAAGGGAGAGAAGGAGCTGCAAGGACCAGATCATGAGGATTATGAAGGATTGGAGGTGGTCTGAGAAAAGGGAGGAGCAGGCAGAAGCACTAAATGAGTACTTCTGTTCTGTGTTCATGAAGGAGAAGGGTGGGCAGCTGTCTTAGATGATGGGGAAGGTGAGCAGAGAAGGGGGCCAGATGAAGTAATTACACAGGGCAGGGTGCTGGACGAACTGAAGGCATTGAGGGTGGACAAGGCACCATGGCCAGATAGCATTCATCCCAGGATGCTTAAAGAGTGGAGGTCTTGGTGGGGCTGCTGTCAGATCTGTCCATTACATCCCTGGAAACAGGATGCATATCACAAGACTGGAGGATGACTCACATGGTGGCCATCCACATAAGTGGCCTAAAGGATAAAATGGAAAATTACAGACTAGTAAGCCTCACATCCATTGTATGTAAACTAATAGAGACAATTCTGAAAGAGAGGCTGGTGACATTTTGGGGAAGACAGTGGCCTCCAGGATGGTCAGCAACATGGGTTTGTCTTGGGTAGATCCTGCTAGACCAACCTAGTTGAGCATTGTAACTGGGTAACAAGGGAACTGGACAAGGGCCATGCAGTGGATGTCCTGTATTTAGACTTCAGAAAGGCCTTTGATTCAGTGCCAGATGGGAGGCTGTGGAGAAAGCTGGAATATTTAGGGGTGGGAACAAAGATGGTGACCTGGATCACGAACTGGCTAAATGAGAGGCAACAACTAGTGGTGGTTGGGGAACTCTCATCCCCAAGGGCTGTGATGAGTGGGGTCCCACAGGGCTCAGTACCAGGCCCTGTGCTGTTTGAGATATCCATAGTGGATATCTCACATGGGACCAGGAGTAAGATCAGTCTGTTTGCCGATGAGACCAAGGTGGGAGCAATGGTGGATGACTTTGTAGGGTGGCAGGAGCGGCAGGATGACCTGACTAAACTGAATGAGTGTTGGGAAAAGATGGTAGTTGTGGTTTGATGCCAAGTAGTGCAAGGTACTGTACTTCACAGCAAGAACCCCAAGGAGGAGCTACCAGTTGGGAGGGGGTTCAATTGGGCACCACCAAGGAGAAAAAGTATTTAGGGGTGCTTATAACAGGGAATATGAACAACTTAGCTCAGTGCAGGAAGGTGTCGGCAAAAGCAAACAGGATGCTGGGATGTACTGCGAGGGGAATCTCCTCCAGAAGTAGAGAAGTGATCCTACCCATGAACAGGTCACACCTGAAGTACTGGTTGCAGTACTGGTGACCATACCCGAAGAAGGATGTCAGATTACTAGAGGGGTTACAGTGCAGGACAACAAAGATGATCCAGGGATTGGAGGGCAAACCCTATGAGGAAAGGCTGAGTTTGTTAAATATGTATTCCCTGGAGGAGAGATGGGATGGGGGATATGACTAAAACCTTTTGGTACTTGAAGGAGATAAACAAGACTAGTACAGATGGTATTTTTCAGTTGTGCAGGGGGAGGGATACCAGATGGCATGGTCTCAGATTGGAGGGGGGAAGATGCAGGAGAGATGAGGAGACGTTTTTCATGGACAGTGTGGTAGCTAAGTGGAACACTCTGACTGAGGAGAAGAAGAAGAAGAAGAATCAGCATTTATATAGCGCTTTTCATACACAGTATCCCAAAGTGCTTTACAAGCAATGCTAGACTGGTAGTGAAGTGACTGAATGTGTGGTGGCGGCCATATAGGAGGTGGCATCCTGTAAGATACTGGGCAGTTTTAAGAGTGGATGGGTGAGGGGGTGACTATGAGGAGAGATGGGGCGGGGAGGGCAGCTGCAATGTGAGGGGGCTAGCTGCACAATTGAGCAGACTCGCTAGATCAACGAGGCTTGCTTCTGGTGGCAGATTCATACACTCATTTGTTCTTAAGGCTTACCAAGGACTTAAGTACGTATCTTAGTAACTTTGTTCATTATTTGTTTCTCTTTGAAGCTCCGTAAGGAGGGGCTTTGATTAAATAGTGTGGGCCTAGTGTGATGGGATCAGGGAATAGGGGCAAGGATCAGACATAATGGGTTGTTGTTGCATTACTTGTAGAAGGGGAGTTACAAGTCATTAGGGCTTACTACATTTATTAGAGTTTAGTTATCCTCCCTTGCTATTCCATCACTGGACCCTGGTGGTCCACAGATGAGAGAAAGTGATAGGCCTTAGATTGCTCTCTCAGGCTGAGGCTTGTAAGAGCATAATATTACCAGGTGCTGTGCATGTGATGACATCCCTCCTATGATTGCCCCCATATGTCCATAAAGGTTTAACTTGACTGGGGTTTGGTAATGCTCACTGGCAGAGATTAGCCACACAATTACTCCAATTGTAGTGAGGATGTGAAACCAGGGATAAGGTGGAGGGAGGACGCATTGGTGAAGTGCTTCAAATGTTGCTTCTAAGGGCAGAGGTGGATGGACATTTGCTTGGGTATTAGTCATGCCTTTGTGTCTTTATATACACAATGATAGAATGCCTCAGCCAATGTTTGGGATACTTTATGCATTTAGCGCATGACCATACAGAGAGTAGTGGGGCCCCAGCTAAGAGCTATACTAAATGTTCTGTGCAGTAGAGAAGTGGTCAGCAAAATCCCAATAAGTTACTTTTTTTTCTGTTTCTAACATGGGCAATTCTGAAGTTGATGCAAGACAGATGTTCTAGTGGAGGAAGCCATGGGCTCTTCCCTGGTGAGCCTTGTACCAGAGTCCTACAAGGACATGAAATAAATCAGCGGTAAGGACAGTGTAAATAAAAACAAAATGGGTGGTAATGGAGGAATTTTTACCATCTCATACGTGTTTGTTCCTTCCACATTAGGGGGCTCTTCACTGACCTTTGCGTGAATATTGCCTCACCATGAAAGTCCCAATACGGTGAAGGCTGAGGAAGAGCAAACCCAGTGATAGCTACATTTGGAAGGGCATAGACTTAAAAAAGGAGTCTGTATGTGTCAATTTTTGTTATTTATTGCTTAAAGAGGAAGAGTCAGCACAAAGGTCCCCCTCTCAAGTGTGGGCTGGTCCTAATGTGCATGTTGTGGGGAAAAACATTTTGGTTTCTTTAGTTTTTACTGTAGCGTAGAAGATTGTATCAGACTAATTGTATTTTCTTCTAGGCTGACATCTTCTGTTACTACAAATCCCAGAATCCCCTTCAGCAGACATCAGAGCAGTAGGCAGCAGTAAGAGATTAAATAGCCTGCACTGCATGTTAGTATTTATATAAGCTTGGATTTTTTTGTTTGCTGGTCTTGCTCCTTCCTGGGCTATGTACAGTTACAGAGGACTGTACGTAGCCTCTGGAGAAAAGTAGAACTGGAAAACATCTGATCAGAGATTACAAAATCTCTGATGTTTACTGCAGGTTATTGAATGTCCCACTGATGCATACTACTCTGATGTCAGCTGCAAATTATTCTATGAATTATAGTAATGGAAAACGTCAGCCTAGAAGTAAACAAAATTAATCTGATACAATCTAGTATACTACAGTAAGCAGTAAGTAAATTAATATGTTCTTGCACACAAAAGTACACATTGGGACCTGCCCACACTTGAGTAGTGGGCCTTTTGTGCTGACTCTTCCCTTTTAAAGAATGTCCATGTTATAAGGTGCCAACAATTGCAAAGAAACTTCAGTTCTTAAAGTCATATTTAATGAGTCTTTGTGAAAAAGTGTAATTTCGTGATACTCTAGTGGAAATAATATCCATGAATTCTGCCCACTTACACACCTGACCTGTCAGGCTGGAGAAAGAAAAAGCTGTTGAAAGTAGTAATAAGGTTAGATTCATATAGGACTCCATTGTAAAAGTAGAAAGAGCATTGAATGGCATTGCATACGGGGATTTTATGCTAATGCAGGTAAAGCAATTTGCCGGTCTGCACAACAGCTCAAATGAGTGTGATCTATAACTAAGCCCTGTATGAAGAAGGAGTAGCTGACTGTTGTACACATTGTGACAGGGAGTACTGGATAACCTGTCATATGGGTGACCCAAACTGAGTGATTCGGTTTTGAGTGACTCAGTTTGAGCACCCATTATGTGGGCTACCCTGAAAGGGTAGTGAGGCACAGTCATGGCGCAGATAAAGGGGAAGAATGGTGAGTATGCAGGAGGGTGAATGGAAGAGGAGGGATAATGGAGGAGGTATGTGGGAAGTAGTGTAGTGAGGTGTAGCCGAGTTGGCCATGTGATGTGGTAGTGAGGGTGGCTCACTACAGTGTAGAAGATTCAGGGCTGGGAAGAGATGCAGTTTTTTATAATGTGTGTGTGGGACTTTAACTTTATTTTTTTGAGTTTATCCCCTTCCCCGACATTCGATCTCCTGGAGTTCAGAATCTAAATTAAGGGTGGTGTGGGGGGCAAAGTCATTTGCAAGGGTTGCAGGGGGCAGAGCCCCCTGCATAGATTTATTAGTCTGTTTGTGCCACTCTTCCTGCTATCGCTGGGGAGTGTACATCACCGTTTTTCTTTTTGGCAATGAACACTCACTGTAGCAGCTACCGCTATTTAGTGGTCACTGTTATGACATGGAACCAGAAGACTGTATGTGATCCAGGAACATAAGGAGGCCAATTGCTGAACTAAAGATGTTCATAAGGGAAACGATGCCAAGCATGATCTTCTCTGAGGGTCTTATGTTTCTGAGGCCTGTGATAAATTATTGTAGCATCAAATAGGCAAATTATTTTTTTTTAAATTCTGTTGAAAGAGGAAGGATCTTCTTTTTTTTTCATGTTATAGGGTATTCTGGGGCAAGGAATGCCTGTGTGCTCATGCTGTGCTGCAGTTGTACCAAGATGTAGTGAATACTGGTGTTGTTTAGGGACATGCCGTCTGGAGGATTAAAGCTAACAGATAGGGGTTAGGAAGGCAACTGGTGATGCAAGAGTTAGATACGTGTGTTCACAACTAAATAGACAGCGGAGCTGGGTAGCACACAAATGGTAAACCCTCATTTGCAACGAGTCATAGAGGGACAATAGATCCAACAGGAATGCAGATTATATAAGAATCACATCCTGTAAGTGACTTTCTTGAGAACCTGCTGTATATGCAAGTCAGGGACTTAGAGGCACCAAGTTAGATGTAGTGGGGGAAGAAAATGTCTGGGGCGCAAAGAAAGAGGAATTTAGGCTATTCCAACACAATGTGTTTGATAGGGAAAGAAGAAATTACTCTCCTTATTAAGGAAAGTGTGTCACCATAAAGAACAAATTGGATATCATGGGGACCAGCAACTCCACTGAATTTATCTAGTTAAGCTAAGAGAATGAAATGAAGGCAGACAAAATAGTCGCTTGAGAAGGAACTACAAGACTGCAAACAGCTCTGCGCAGCTTTTTAAATGATGCAGTGATAAAGTATGTGCTTTGTGAATGTTAAATGCCACATGTGGGATTCTCAAAGCTTTATTTATTTTATTTATTTATTTTTTTATTTTATTTTGCTTTTTGTAACCGGGTAAGAGCACTAGGCATAAGAATGCCTATTTTCAGGCATGACCCAGGAGAAAACAGTTTAAATACATACAAGATACATGTGACACAGCACATGTAAGCAGCACAGTTCAGAGGGAATAACAATACTAAGGGGATGGAGAGACAATTGCTTTGACAGAAATGGTAATGAAACATATTATAGTAGTATGCAGATAACAATACAGATTGGAACAAGTAAACACAGGAAAATCAAAACAGAAAGGAGACAGGCATTTGCAAAATAGTACAATAAGTGCCAAACTGAGTGGTTAGTGAGCAGGGGAGAGGAAGGGAGAGTGGTAGGAGGACAGAAAGAGAGGGAGATGAAGAGAGTGTGGGCATGATAGGGTATGAGAGAGGAGGGGAAGAGGTATCAAAGAAGTGGATTGTCTAGAGAAGAAAAAGTAAGAGGTCAAGGAGAAAGTAAAGGTTCAAGGTGGGTTAAAGCAAGTGCAGGGGTTTGCAGTACGCAGATGCTCATGGTGAAGTTTCTTAAAGCTAGCATGGGTGGTCGATTAATGGATAGAAATGGCTATAGAGTTCCAGTGTTTAGGAGCCGTGCAAGAGAAAGCACATGCACCCATGTTGGGTCTGCATTTTGGAATGTGCAGAAGGGCTTTATCAGTCGATAGTAGCCCATAGGCGAGAGGTTGTGATACCAGAATGGAGGCAAGGGATAGGGGGAGGCCTGTCCTGGCAACACAGTCAATTAATGAGCCAAAGGCCTGGACAAGGTAGGCAGAGAGGCACAGCCAACTTAGGTCGGCATAGAGCTGGCAATGGTGTTTGTAGCATGGTGATACAGAGGAATAGTGGCGGATGCTATTGTAGGTGGTGTCCCATTTATGGAAGGTGGACTTTGAAGCAGATACTGTAGATAGCAGAGCCATATGCTAGGGCCGGGAGAAGGAAGCCTTGTGCCACAGCTAGTCTGGTGGAAGGGGTGAGGGCATAGCTAGTACGATAGGCACTTCCTATTTTAGCATTTACAGACTTGCAGATATTGGTAATGTGGAGGTCAAAGTCAAGAGATTTCACTGAGAGTAACACCAAGATATTTAAAGGATTTGGTGGTAATCAGTGGGGAGCCATCCACACATGAGAATGTGAGGGGATTGTGATTCAATTTGAGTCTAGCAGGCTAGCCAAAGTGCATGGAGTATGTCTTGCTGGAGTTGAGAATTAGTTTGTTCGCAGTGAGCCAGGACTGAATATTCGCGAAGTCCAAGGCAATAGGGTGGTTTAGGTCAGCAGCAGTTCTAGCACTGTGGAAGATAACTAGGTCATCAGCGTAGAGTAAAGATGAGCAGTTCGGTGCAATTAATGGGATGTCATCAATGAATATAGTGAAAAGCAAAGGGCCAAGTATGGAGCCCTGGGGCACTCCAACATGGATAGATGAGAGATCAGATATAGCTGAGTTGAAAACTACAGCCTGTTTTCTGTCCAATAGGTAGTTTTTGAACCAGGCCACAGTATCCATGGAGAAACCAAAGCAGTGTAGTTCTGCAAGAAGAAAGGTGTGGTTGACCAGGTCAAAAGCTTTGGTTAGGTCGATGAAAACTGCGCCTCTCAGGAGGCCCAGGTCCATGGAGGTATAGATGTCATTTGTTAGTTTAAGTAGGGCGGTGGAGGTGATGTGACCTTTGCAGAAACCATGCTGTGAGCTAGAAAGAAGGTTATATTTCTGGAGGTATTCTATGGATTGGGTGGCAAATAGTTTTTCAAGGATTTTGCTTAGCACAGAGAGTATTGCGATGAGAATGTAGTTCTTGATTTACTAACATACTAACATACTAAAATGCCAGCAGAATAGGCCTAACGGTCTTTCGTGTCTGCTCGTTTGGTCAGCCCCCACCCTGGGTGCTGACCTTTCTGTCCCCCTCGCCTTCTCTGGCTTCTCCCTTCCCAGTTCCAGATATTATTGCTGCATTGGATTTTGCTTCCAGAACCCTTCCCCTGTACCTGTCCCACCCCCTCTTGAACCCCTCCACTGTCTCTGCCTCCACCAGCCCCCTAGGTAGTGCATTCCATGGCTCCACCACCCTCTCAGAGAAGTAGCACCTCCTCCTTTCTCCCCTGAATCTTCCCCCCTCCAGCTTCCACCCATGCCCTCTAGTGGCCCCTTCCTCCTTCCTTCGAAGCACCCTGACTGTTCCTCCCCTATTTACCCTCTTCATGTACCTGAAGACCTCTATCATGTCCCCCCGGTCCCTACTCTCTTCCAATGTGTACATATTTAGCTCTTCGAGCCTCTCCTCATAGGTCCTGTCCCCCAAGCCCCAAATCATTTTTGTTGCCCTCCTCTGGATCCTCTCCAGGAGGTTAATGTCCCTCTTTAAGTGTGGCCTCCAAAACTGCACGCAGTACTCCAGGTGCGGCCTCACCAAGCAGTTATACAGAGGGAGTATCACTTCCCTTCTTCTGGAGGTGATCCCCCTATCGATGCATCCCAGAATCCTGTTGGCCTTGGCTGCTGCCCTCCTACAAGTCTCAGAGTTGTTCATCTTGACATCCACCACCACCCCCAGGTCCCCTCAGCCATTGAGACTTGTAGTATTCCCCAGGGTGTACACTTGGCCTGGATTTCTGGCCCCAGGTGGAGTACCTTACATTTCCTGCATTGAACCTCAGCTTCCACTTTCTAGACCATCTTTCCAGAGCCTCCAGGTCCCCTGCAGGGCCACCCTCCCTCCTCCATCCACCACCGCTCCCAGTTTCGAGTCATCTGCAAAGAGACTCATCTCACTCCTGATTCCTGTCCTTATGTCAGATAGGTAGGCGTTGAACAGAAGGGGCCCAAGGACTGATCCCTGTGGGACCCCACTAATGAACCTCCTTGGGGATGAGACTATCCCACCAACTATGACCCTCTGGGTCCGGTCCTGGAGCCAATTGCTTATCCATCTGATCATCTGGTTTCCCACCCCCATTTCTCCTAGCTTATCCAACAGGCCCACGTGAGGAACAGAGTCAAATGCCTTGCTGAAGTCTAGAAAGAGGACATCCACTGGTCTACCCAGGTCCAAGGCACTTGTCACCCAGTCATAGAACTCCACCAGGTTTGTCTGACACGATTTCCCCGGGATGAATCCATGCTGTCTATCGTCCAGGCACCCTGACTTATCCAGGTCCCCCAGCCTCTCCTTGACAATGCCCTCCATCACCTTGCCCACCACCGATGTCAGGCTGACAGGCCTGTAGTTCCCTGCCACCTCCCTTGATCCCCTTGTGGATAGGCACTACATGCGCCACCTTCCAGTCTTGGGCACTCACCCTGTCCTCAGAGATGGTGAAAGCTCTGCCAGGGTTTCGCCAGGACATCTGCAAGTTCCTTCAGCACTCTAGGATGTAATTTATCCGGCCCCGGTGCTTTCTCCATCTTAAGGGAGCTGAGGGCTTCCCTCACTCTCTCTGCTGTGATTTCCACTTCTGGTACCTCTTCTCCCTGCTTAGCCCTGCCTCCACCTGCCAGTGATGCCTCCCCCTCTCCCCAGACCTGCCGATCGGTAAGGGTCTCCCCCTCCTCATTATCTCTGTCTCCTCCCATGCATGATGCAGCATCCCCATTTTCCCTGGTGAAAACTGAGGCGAAGTACTCATTTAGTACCTCAGCCTGCTCCCCCGGGTCTTGTGCCCATCTCTCCTGATTTAATCCTGCTAATCTGCCCTTCACCCTTCGTCTTTCCCAATGTATCTAAAGAACCCTTTTTCCCTCTCTTAATTTCCCTGGCCAGGTTCTGCTTCTTCCTTGCCTTAGCCGCCTCACCACTCTAGTGGCCCTTCAGCCATCAGCTCATACTCCCCGATCCCTTTCACTCCTTGAGCACTTGAATTTCTTATAGGCTGCTTTCTTTCCTCACCACCTCCTGGACCTCCCTGGTCCAACAACAGGGTTTTTGGGCCCTACCGCATTGTCTTACTTTGCACAGGTGCTGGAGCATCCTGCACCCTCTCCTGATGATTTCCACCTACTATCAGCGTCCATGTCTGACCCAATCCCATCCAAATGCTCCTTAGGGATCCTTCCCATTTCCTTAAAATCCACCCCTGAAGTCAGTTACTTCGTCTTTGTGCAGCCTTCTACCCTCCTAGGTCCAGTCAGAACCAGACCGTGGCATGGTCACTCCCCGCCAATGGGTCCCTTACCTCCAGGCTCCCAATCTGGTCACTGTCTGCCAGGACCACATCCAGTACCCGTGCCTCCCTGGTCGGTTCCCTCACCTGCTGAGTTAGGAACGCCTTGAAGACATCCAACAACCTCTGTTCCCTGGTCACAGAGGATGTCATAGTCTCCAGTCTGTTCCTGGCATGTTTAAGTCCCCTAACACCACCACCGTTCCTCTGCCCAGTCTGCAGTGTCTCCTAGCATCTGCCACCAGACTGTCCTCCAGCTCTCCGCCAGGGCAGGGGTCTACTCACCACTCTATTATTACTCTCTTGCCCCCTTGTTATCAAGGTGACCCAAATTGCCCTCCATGGTTCCCCTCCACCTCCTCTACTCCCCCTATGCCAATGCAGTTTTTGACTATCATTGCTACCCCTCCTCCCCTTCCCTCGATTTCTTTACAACATGCTATTACAGAGAGTATTTTGAAGGGGTATTCAGATAAAATGAGCAGGGGAGGCAGAAAAAAGTGAAAAAGAAAATATGGAGAATAGTGTGCAATAGTGATGTGTTGGGCAGTCAACTCAACCTATATATGAAGAAGCCAAACTATGGGGCTAAAGAGTTAAGGGGGAAGAGGGGTTAGTGTTGGGGAGGTCACTAAGTCATTGACAAGAGCAGGAAGGGTTGTGCAGTCGTGAAGGATGGAGGAGGGTGATTTAAATGAGGTGGCATTGTGGATGGGGAGGACAGGGCATTCCACAGTTTAGGACACCATTAATTAGTATATCAGAATACACTGGAATTAGGTATAAATGAAAAAATGGCAGGAATATACCTAAAAGGGCAGAGAAGTTGCAAACATCAAACATTTGAAAAAATAGTTTTCACAAAGCGCCACAAACACACTGTGAAATTTTGAGCCCCAGTAAAGTAAACATTTCTAAACCAAATATTTCCATATTTAGTGAACTGTATTACCTTAAAAAAGGATATGCATGCTATATTCACATATTTAACTCCAAAGATAACCACATAATAAGCAGATAAATATTTTCACAAAATTTCCCCAAAAAATATAATTCCAATATTGAGCTCATATATGTTAAAAAACAAATCACCCAATCGCATGATATTTTGTATGTCTTTGGAGCATATATCAGCAAGCAATAACGCTATAGTTACATAGATACATAGATACATAGACAGTGTCGGCAGATAAGGGCCTATGGCTCACCCAGTTTGCCCATTTGAGCTTGTAAGTTCAGTTTGTTTTCCTAGAAGTCTGTTGCCCCTTACCCCTGACCTCCAGAATTCCTTTATGTCTATCCCATGCATTCTTAAATCCCGTGATTGTTTCAGCCCCCACCACTTCCTCTGGCAGGGTGTTCCACTTGTCCACCACCGTTCTGTGAAGAAATTCTTTTCATGTTTCCTCTGAATCGTCCTCCCTCCAACTTCATCCCATGCCCTCTAGTCCTGGAACATCTTTTTCGCTTAAAAATAGTGTTTTCCTGCACCCTAGTTCCTCCCTGTAAGATACTTGTATGTCTCTATCATATCACCTCTCCCTCCTCTCCTCCAGGGAGTACATGTTCAGTTCCTTCAACCTGTCTTCATAGGACTTGTGATGCAATCCATGCACCATCTTTGTTGCCCTCCTCTGAACCTTCTCTACCCTGTCTATGACCTTACGTTAGGTATGGTCTCCAGAACTGTTACACTGTACTCCAGGTGGGGCCTCACTAGTGTCTTGTATAGCGGAATTATGACCTCCTTTTCCTGCTGGTGATGCCCCTGCCTATACATCCCAGCATCCTATTTGCTTTACCTGCTGCCTTGTCACACTGCTTCCTACCCAGGTCATCAGAGATGATAAACTCAAGATCCTTCCTGCTTGGTGCATGCTATATCCTCACCCCCAACTGATATATTGGTGCCAGGTTTTTGTGCCCCATGCATTATCTTGCACCTTTGCATTGAATTTCAACTGCAAAACCCTGACCATTCTTCAAGCTTCTGATGGGTCCCTTCTCATTCTGTTACACCCTCTGGCGTGTTCACTTGTTACAGAGCTTTGTGTCATCAGCGAACAGTGAAATTCTCTGCCTCTAGGTCCCGCATGTCACTGATGAAGATGTTGAATAGGATCAGTCCAGCACTGATCCCTGTGGTACCCCACTGGTCACTCTTCCCTCTGTGGAGTGACAGCCATTTACCACCACCTCTGTGTCCTGCCACCCAGCCAGTTACCCACCCACCACACTACTGTCCTGCCCACACCCATATTCCCAGTTTGTGTAATAGTCTTCTATGAGGCACGGTGTCAAAGGCCTTGCTGAAGTCCAGATAGGCCATGTCCACTGCCCTCCCCTGATCCACCTCCCTAGTCACCCAGTCAAAAAAATCAACGAGGTTGGTCTGACATGACCTCCCCCTGGTAAACCATGCTGCCTTGGGTCCTGTAGTCCATTGACAACCAGATGTTCTACCAATTCTCTTCAGTAGTGCTTCCATGATCTTCCCACTCACTGAGGTGTGAGGCTGACTGGTCTGTAGTTCCCTCGCTTCCTTTGTTCCCACTTTGTATAAGGGACCACATCTGCTGTCCTCCAGTCTTTGGGTACCCCCCTGTTTCCAGTGATCAGCTAAACAGGATAGCCAGAGGTTCAGCCACCACCTCTTAGTTCTTTAAGGACCCTGGGTGCACCCATCTGGCCCATTGCTTTATCAACTCTTATTGCTTCCAGTTCCTTCAGGACTCTTTCTCGTGTAAAGGGACTTGTGTCCATTTCTGCCATTCTCCCCTTGTACTCCTTCAGACCCATTACACTCCTCTTCCTCAGTAAAGACTGAGCAGAAATACCTGTTCAATATGTCAGCTTTACTGTTGTCATCCTCCACGTGGCCTCCATCCTCCCACTTCAGTCTTCACTAGCCTCCTTTGTCTTTCTTTTTTCACTTATGTACCTGTAAAAGGTTTTGTCCCTCTACCCACTGATTTTGCAATGTGCTTTCTGTCTGAGCTTTGGCTTCCTTACTGACCTCCCTGCCTCCTTTGCTTCTCCTGGTACTTCTCCCTATCCCTTCTGCCTGTGTCTTTTGTATTGCCTGAATGCAATCTTTTGGCTTTCATTGTTACCTCTTTGAAAACCATAATGGTCTCCTTCCTTTCCTCTTGCTAACCTGCTTAATGCATAATTCTGTTGTTCTGTAATCCCCATTTTAAATACTGCCCACTGTTCCTCAACCCTGATTCCTGTCCCATTCCCCTTAATGCCTCTTTCAAGTATCTCCCCATTTTCCCAAAGTCTGCCCCCCTAAAATCCAGGATACGTGTTTTTGTGTGGCTTGGTTCTGCTCTTTCTGTGATTTCAAACCACAATGACTGGTGGTCACTGTTTCCCACTGTTACCCCCATCACACTGTCCCTGTTTGTGAGCACAAGGTCCAGTATTGCCTTCTGCCGAGTTGGTTCCATGACCAGTTGCTTGAGGAAGGCACCCTGAAGGGAGTCCAGGATAAATCTGCTCCTAGTTGATGCTGCTGCTGGGATGCTCCAGTCCAAATCTGGAATATTGAAGTCTCCAACCAGTACTACCTCACCCTTGTCTACCATCCTTTGGATGGCTAGAATCAGCTCCCTATCTGTTTCTTCCTCCTGTGCTGGTGGTCTATAGACCACACCTGTGCGGATGGATGTCCCCATTTTCCTTTCCAGCTTAACCCACAGTATCTCTCCCCCATTTTGTTCCTCCTGGATCTCTATGGCCCTATGTCATTTTCACATACAGTGCCACTCCTCCTTCCTTCACCTGCTCTGTCTCTTCTGAATATGTTGTAGCTGGGTATGGCCATCTCCAGTCGTGGTTATCATTACACCAGGTTTCAGTAATGGTCACAATGTCCAGGTCTGACTGCACCATGACAGCCTCCAGATCTTCCATCTTGTTGCTAAGGCTCTGGCATTTGCACACATGGCTTTCCATGATTTGACCTCCTAGACTGTTTCACAGTTCTACTCAGCCCTTCCTTGGTTGTCATTTATCCCTGGTTCCCTTGCTGTCTGCCCTTCTGCTGAATTTTGCCTTTCTTATCCACCCTTGGGCACTAATCTCCATCTTTTGCACACTGCTTTGCAGAGATAGCCACTCCTCTGGTTCATTGGTTCTACTGCTAGCTGTGGGGTGAGCAAGCAGGTACCCTCCTTTCTGGCCTGCACCCCTTTGCTAGTTTAAAGCTTGTCAATGTAGTATTTAAACTTATCATTGAGTGCTTGATTCCTCCAGGATGGATGCAGGCCATCAGGCTTGAACAAACCTCCATCCTCCAGGTGGGTCCCCAGTCACCAATGAATCCAAACCCTTCCTCACAGCACCAGTTCTTCAACCATGAGTTAAAGTTCCTGGTGCATGCACTTTTATGTTTCCTTGCCTCTCACAGGTAGTACTCTGAGAAAGTGACAGAAGTAGCTACTTGCTTGAGACCCTCCCAGTTTCCTAAACTCTTCCTGAACTTCCTTTGGCTCCACATTTGCCAGGTCATTAGTACCTAGGTGGATAATGACATCCAGCTCACCTCCTGTCTTGCCTTCCCAGTGACCCCAGGATCTTCCTTCCATCCCTCCATGCTGTGGCATAGTAGGCACCTACCTCCTGTCCTCCCCTCCTGTGTCCCTAGCTGATCCTCTTATGATGGAGTCCTCCACCAGGATTCACTTCCTCCTCCTCTGGGGTCCACTGCTTTCCCCGCTGAGGTCACCTCCCTGGCTAACCTCCACATCCTTTCCTTCCACTTCTCTGGGTAACTCTATTTGGTTGTCCTCATTCACCAGTGTGGCATATGAGTTCTTGAGTGGAATAGGATCTGGGATGTGCCTCTGCCTGACTGCTCTAACCTTCCCTGAGCTCACTGTCATCCAAGTGCTCCTCGTTCTCAGCATCCTTTGAGGCAGTTGCATTGGACTGGGTGGTCCCTGGATAGGGGTCATGGTACTCCTGACCCAGTTTACTTCTGCTCTGAGTCTGGCTACCTCCTCCCACAGTCCAGAGAGATGCACACAGATAGGGCAGCACCTCAGTGTCCAGAAGGTCTGCCTGAATATGGCTGCCCCACAGCCACTGCATTGCACCACTCCCCACATTATACTGCAATTCCACTACTTGTCTGCTACTGAAGCTCTCCTAGTTCCCTTTTTATTAATTTGCTGTCCTAAAAATCCTGCCACTGATCCTCAGATCATTTTTTTTTAAAGAAAAAGAAAACAATAAATAAATAAATGAATCAAAACACTTGTCGTGCTGAGGGTGGGCTTCTTTTCCTTATGCCCCTCCTACTTCACACCCCTTACTATACCCTGTGTTTAGCTCCTGTCAATCAGATTTAACAGGGCATATAATTAAGAGTTGGGGGAAGGGGAGGAGGGGCGAAAATTTGCAGCAATTAAAGACAGCACAGAATTACACCACCACTATGTTTTAAATTTTCAACAGCCCAAAAACAATTATAAGTAAAGACAACAAAGAAATTATAGTGTCACTAAAAGCCCTCAATCTAAGTTTAAAAGAAAAATAGCTATTACCAGTTACTCTAAAGCACTGAATTGAATATGTTTCCTTCCTTCCCCTTCTGGCTTCTTCTGAGAAAATGAACTCTACTTGCTACTTGCTACTTGCTAGTTCAGGTCTGTGATGCAATAGATGGCGGTCTGTTCAAATAAATGCATTTTTACAATTCCTTGAAATTTCATGAAATTTCATGTAATTCTATGAATCTGAATTTTTTTTTATTCCACACAGCTCTATGATATAATTAAAATGATCATTCTGCCAAGGATATTATTTCTTTTTCAAACCTTTCACATAACATAGAAAGAAAACTCTTTAAATAATGGGAAAAAAATATTTGCCAATCACTTGAACAATTCCTGCTCACCAATTTTCAAATAAATACATTCAACAGGAAGAATAAGACTAAATACTGTATATATTGTTTTTTTAGAAAGAGCTTGGTTCTGCCCTGCCAAACCTGTATTTGTATTACTTGGCTGCTCAGTTGAAACAGACATTGCATGGTTCCTCTCCCAGGAAGCACCCATTAATGGTTAGAAATAAAAACTTGTTCAGCCCATAG
The DNA here is from genome assembly GCA_016271365.2 of Neoceratodus forsteri. Classification (NCBI taxonomy): domain Eukaryota; kingdom Metazoa; phylum Chordata; order Ceratodontiformes; family Ceratodontidae; genus Neoceratodus; species Neoceratodus forsteri. The sequence goes on along the minus strand of CM057459.1, from coordinate 1,286,465,338 downwards.
AAATATTTTAAAAATTCCCTCTTTACTAATACCCACAATAACTGACATTACAGTTCTTCTGCTTCGTTTCATAGAATGACAGTTTATTGCTCGTAAGAGACAAAGACTTTGATTGGCCACCAGATAAAAATGTCAGAATCCTCCTCTATGCAAAACAATTGTAACATTCAAACTTCCTGGGATAATCCCACCTTTTGGTGTTGAGCATCAAGAGGAATGCAACTCAAAGATTTATACATCAATGACCTTTTTGTTTCTTACAAATGAACCCCAGAGCAAATGCTCTGAGTTATGGGTTATCCCTGAGGATATTGACCGTATAGCCAAATTTTAAAGAAAACACAATTGCACATACCACAATAATGCAAAGCGTGTGTCTGCTGTTCTTAGCCTTTGCTAATTGCACTCTGAAGCCTACTGGCGCCATGCAATTCTGCTTAAAGTTGAGCCAGTGCAAATTCTGTCATGGGTATTTGCATGTTTCCCATTTTGTTTTGCATTATTGGGGTATGTGCAATTGTGTTTTCTTTTTGTTTCCTTCTCAACTTTAATAGCTATTTATAACCTTACCCCTAACATTCAATCAATCAAAGTTTACTGTACGACTTCAAGTCATTATAAAAATTACAATAAAAAATAGATTAATTGTCTTAGTCCACTTCTGTGCATTAAAACATTTACAACTTTTGAATAATGAACTATGAAATGCATATACTGTATATTACGGAAACTTTGGAGGAGTTTAGGAAGAGGAAGTCCTTAAATGATCCTGCATAAAGTGAGTATGAAATAGAACTCCTCCAGGTTTGATTCTAGTCACCTACACCTTCATCTGAGTTACAGTAGCCCATAATCCCCAAAACTTTCAAAAATAAAAAGAATAAGGAAAAATGGCAAAAATCAGAAAATAGGTGGTAATTTTGGAACAAGGAGCCTCTTAGGCATAAAGGGTTTAATTTCCATCTATATTCCTTCTTTTAGTTTATGATTACATAAAAACAATAAGAAAAACTTTTCTAAGCGGGTGTATTAGCCATTAGATATTCCATTTTATATCAAGGATGCATTTATTGAAAAAGACTATGCAAAAATGAAGAGAAACACTACAGTACTGTCATATTGGTGGAGGTAACCAAAACATTTACTGCATGATCAGGAGAAAGGCAAAGATTAGCCTATATTGGAACAATCTACAACTCTCTTCTGGTATGATATAAAGGGCATATAACCAATACATGTTTTAAATCATTGCACACTTCCATCCACCATTTATTGTACTCTGAAGTATACCTTGCCTGTTTTGCTTAAAATATATACAATTCGCTTTGTATAATCCCATCCTATGTCTAGTTATATTTCAATCAAGTGGATTTCATAAGTAGGATAAATACAATTCCAGTTCAATGTTGACCTTTTATGGTCCTATACTATGTGTACAATTTCAAACTTGCAATTTTGGGCAAGTCCTGGTTTGCTGCAATTTCCCTTTTCTTAACTTTCATTTCCCTTATATCTCCAACCTAGGTCTTATAGAAACTACAAACAGTAGACTAGCCAGTTCCACTGGAAGCAAATGTTCTCTGATAACTTTAATAGCAGGGAATATAAAGCCCTGTTGCGCCTAATTAATTTGCTCTTCCTGACATTGTCTGGGCAATTGCTCTTCATACAAGAGGAAGAGATCCAGGGTAAATATTAAGCATCTCTCTTTTGTTAAAAATGACAGAGAGAATTGACCATTAATGATGACAGAGAGAAGTGACCCAACTCTTCTATTATAACTTCTGCAGGAACTGAACTTGGGACAAACAGACTATAACGTAATATTTTATTTAAGATAATTTCTAGGGATACAATATTCGAGGGGTTTTACCATGCCGCAGCAACAATGGCTATGGAGACATCCCCGACAGCGACAGCTGCATTGCTGAGTGTTGGCAATGCAGTGTTGGGGATGCCTCCTGTTTCCATTGGGGGCTGCATCCCCCAAACCCCCCATGTGGGTAGCTCTGCCCCCCATGTCCCTCGGTCTCTACGATTCCAACTCCGAGTTGGAGTTGGACTGGGGAGGGTGAAACACCCTGCAAGCCAATCCCTGGCCGTGTGGAGACCATCACAGTGACAGGCGGATTTTGGCCGAATCCTGTCGCTGTGGTGGTCTATGCCATCACGGTTTCAATGCGGTGACAGTATACCTTTCGAGGAATCTCAAATTTCATCTGCATATATAACTGTCATCTTAACTTTTGCATTTAAAATTGTAAGCATTCCATTGATTTGCCATTTCCCAATTTATAATTAAACTTCTTAAATGCATTAAAAGCATTTTTCATTTGCCCTTTGTATTATTTAGGCTACCTCTAGATCAGGGATTATATTAGGACACCATTAATTGGTAAAATAGGATTCCTGAATAACAGAGCCAGATTTTCAAAGCCCCTGAGAATGCCACAAGCCCCTGTTGTGCTGATCACATAGTGCAAGGGGCTGGTGATATCTCCATCTAGTGACTGGGATTTTTAGCTCCCGTGTTCCCAAGTACCACAAGTTAGACCAGCTCCTCCTGGTTTAGTTTGTGGCATTCAACAGGACCATTCTAATGGGACTTGTGCCAGATAATTGGCACAAGCTGTAGTAAAAGAAGGAAACTATTGCCACTGTGCCTGAAGTATAGTAAAATTGAGTGTAGTTGCAGCAAAGGTGTTTGGCACTGCTGTGCCAAAAAACAGGATTTATGCAAGGCATGATGCAAGCTGTGCATCACCCTCTGAAAATCCAGCCAATAGCCTGACATTTTTATTAGTGGAGTCAGTAGCATCTAATGAGTTACTGGAAAGAAATGTATAACCTAATAAGAGAAAGTAAGCAAACTCTCTTTCATGGGCAATTTGAGGTGTGGCAAAAGGATTTACAGTAGGTCGACAACTCAAGGACAATTGCTGGCTGTCCATATTACGAACAACTTCTGAGTTATCAAAAAATATTAAAGTATGTCAAAACCAATTAAGGCCCTTTCCTGACTATACTATACTCTGGCCAAACTTAATAAATTTAACTCTATTATATCATATTCTGCAGATGTAATAGATATCTATTAAATGGGTGTGATATCTCATATGATGTAACATCATCCTGTTTATTGCTTTTAATAAATGAAACTGAAATGAAAGGAAAGGAATGTCTCAATTAAAAGTGTTCCCTTTTACATATGGTTTGCAACTATTGTATCCTTCATTGACTGTTTAGGTTAAGAAAAATTACTTGATGAGTGATTGGGATGGACTTTACATTTTTCTTAGGACTCCTCAGTTAGGAACACAATTCCAACCAAATTTGAAACTAGGGGTGCCATGAAATCAAAGTTTATATCACGATAATTGTTAAAAAACATGCAATAGTATGATTACTGCTTAGTTAGTACTCATAAGCTAATTCTTTAACACTGAGAAAACCAATCACCACTATCTCATCAACAGTGGTTAAACATCTTATAAGGTTGCTCATACTGCAAAGTAATTATTTATCAGGTCAGCTCACCTGTGCAGTAATAGTGCTACCGCTTGTGATGCTGATGACTCTGATTGAGGAATGAGCCTGAAGTGCTGGTAGGATGGCAGGAGAGAGGATGGTAGAGCATCCAAAAAAACCTAACCTTCTCAGGGATGGAGGGACATGAGACTCATCAACATGCTGCCTCCTGTCAATAGCTAGGTGGCACTGAGCCTGAGGACCATGATTCAACAGGGACTGGTGGGATGTGGTGGGTGTTGGAGTACCATGCGCAGGAGTGTGTGTGACACTCCATGATATCATTGCACATCTGCTCCCTTCAGAGGTAACACAGAAAAATGGAAAATGTGCCACTGGCTGGGTAGATGAATCCCCTGCCTGCCCTCCACATCCAACTTCGGACTCTGTCTTGTTGGACACTGAGTTTCCAGCCTTCTCCTCTGCCTGCAGTTTATAGCATTTTATAAGGGAGTCACCAGAAGACAAGAATGGCACCCTGCCTCAAGAGGTAAGCCAAGGGACCAAGTAGCAGGTTAGATGTGGCTAGACTGAGGGATAAGGGCTGCAGGTAGGAGGTCTCTCAGAAGGATGTGGCATTGGCTCTGGAGTGAAGTAGAAGGAGATCCTGGGCAGTAGAAAAAAAAGAAAGAATTATCCAATTGAGGAAGAAATACATAAGGTCATAGGAACCAGGTTTGTAAAATGTTTGGTGGGGCCCAGAGGTCAGGAGTCAAAGTCCCCCCCCCCGCCAGCAGGAGTTTACAGAACAGCACAGTAAGCAAGTGACGAAAAGTACATTGTATTCTCTACAGCTTTATATTATGGTAATAGCGGTGACCCGATAACTTACACAATTATCCCCATAACTTGCAATATGCAGAAATGCTTCTTTCATTGTGTCTCTTAACACAGCAGAATTAAAATGTGCAGTGGCCTTAATGGTCAGAAATCCAGGCAGGACCACAGAGTAGTTTCATTTGGCAATTCACCAATACAAAGTGTAAACTAGCAAGATCCTCATAAATAACGACGATTGACAAAGTCGAACTGCCAAACTCACTGGTCACTACAGTGATTGGCAACAGGACTGTCCAAGGAGAAATGCAGTTCACTAAGACCCCACCAGTATGTGATACCTTGCAAGTCAACATCCCCCAAGTCATAAAGTTGATAGCAGTGATTCTGACTGACATACAGGAGGCAGGGGACAGTTAATACTGGAGGCCCATCTGGAAACATAACTCTCAAACTTTTGTCACTGGAATAAGGGACATGGACACTCAAAATGAGGGAAAATAAGGGGTACTGATCACCAGAATGAGGGATACATCCTCAAAATAGAGAGAGAGAAGTGAGGAACACTGTAGAAACCGTCGATTTTACATGCAACAGATTTATTTTGTTTAGCATTTTAGAATAATTAATGTGTGGTGTAAATGAGGACTAAAGTGATTCTGCAAGTAATTTTTCAGAGTAGAAGCAGATTTTTAAATACTGGTTCAAATTTTGTAACTTTGTTCCATCTCCACAGAATGTTTAGTTATGCAGGCCAGTGAGTGCATCTCTGATTTACACACAGCTGGACAGGACCATTTTAGAAGTGTATGATGTATATTATGGGCCTGATTCTAGAAGAGTGGTGCAAGTTGCCACCGAATGCAACTTTCACCACCAGCAACTGCAGCATTGACCCTGTGCCCTATTCAAGAAGGGGCAGGGTCTCCACAGCAAAGTCCTGTGACTTGCGCCATGCGGCAAGGTACACTACACTGAGGGCGTACCTGGCCATCATGCCATAACCCACTGCAGTAGGATACAAGTGCACCCCCTGCCCAGCATGTCAGAGGTGCCCCACAGGACTACCCACAACCCCATCCTCCAAATCCCCCTTTGCAAAATGCCCCACATGGCAGCGCAGTCAACCCCGCCCACCATGCCCGACCCCAAGTCGACAGCCGCAAATGCGGCATATACCCAGAAGAAGCCCTGGTAGTCTAGCGCCCCCCCATCAATGTAATATAAAAACATATCACCATTACCCTGGTAGTCTAGTGCCTCCGATCATTATAGAATAAATAAAGTCTCCAAATCCTGGTAGTCTAGCAGCCCCGATCATCATAAAATAAATAAAGATCTCCACATCCCTGGCAGTCTAGCGGCACCCACCCTCCCACCCAGCTGTGCCAGTCCACCCAGCACCCTCCACCCATCCCCAGCTGGCGACTGGCACAGGCCCTCACCTCCATGGCTAGCTGCTGACTGAGTGCTGTAGGAGTGCTACTGCAAGAAGCACTCAGAAATTAATTTCTGAATGAGTCTTCACAGTAAGGCTCATACAGAACTCAGTCGAGTGGCTGGCCATGGAGGTGAGAGGTGGGGCTGTGCCAGTCGCCAGCTGGGGATGGGTGGGGGTGCTGGGTGGACTGGCATGTCTGGGAGTGGGGGTGGGGGCCACTAGACTACCAGGGATGTGGAAGATCATTATTTATTTTGTGATGACCGGGGGCAGCTAGACTACCAGGGATTTGGAGATCAATATTTATATTATGATGATCGGGGGCACTAAACACCAGAGATTTGGAGATCTTTATTTATATTATGATGATCGGGGGTGCTAGTCTACCAGGGATCTGGGGATAGTTATTTAATTTATAATGATCAGGAGGGGACACTAGACTACCAGGGAAGGGTAATTGCTGCATTTGCAGCAGGTGACTCAGAGATCGGTGCACGGGTAGGGGGATGCAGCGCCACCCTTCGGGGCTTGTACCAACGGGAGTTTTGGGAGGATGAGGGGATGGGTTGCCCTGTGGGGCCCCACCGGGGTATGCTGGCATGGGTGGTGGACATGGTGGCATGTCTGCAGGTGGGTCTGCAGAACCCCCAGAGGGGGCGGCCATAAGTTACACCAGCTAAATGCTGGTGTAACTCACATTACTGGTTCTCCTCTGAGGGTTCTTGTAGAATCCCGATGGTGGGGACTTTGTGGCTACCCTTCTAGAATGGGGCACAACTGCTGCCATAAACCCCCTAGCACCATGGCACAGGGAGTCTATGGCCACAACTGCCAGTGTAACTGCTGTTTGGCGCAAGTGGCCTGTGCTATGTCACAGGCCACTTTGTAGAATCGCAAATGTTGCAACTGCTGGTGTAAGTTGCAACATTTGCCATTCTAATTTGCACAACTGCTTTTACGCCAGGCATAACTCTTCTAGAATCTGGCCCAATGTCCCTTGTTCTGCTCTTCCATTGTTCAAACAATGTATTTCAGTTCTGCTATAGCAGTCTGTGGCTGGAAGGTACACAAACTGACTACATCGTATAGCTCCAAATTGCCACTTACCACCAGAGTGTATAAATCAGAAATGCCCACTATGGTTACTGACAAGCTTGTAAAGATAAAAACAATAACAGAATTGGAATTAGTTCTTACAACAAGTTCTACTTGGAAAATTACCTGCAGGTCAGTGGAGTTCTCCTTTAATGTGTCAATCTGCAGCACATTCTCTGAGATTCTGTGTGATGGCAGCACATTTTCTATGATGGGTGGATGAGGGACAGGCAATTTTGAGGGGTAAAAAGAGGAACATCCCTTGAATCAGGGACAGTCGAGAGGTATGCCTTGAATTTTATATAGTCCGAATGAGACTCAGGGTGTGGTCCCAGGGGCCAGGCCCTAACTGATCCAGGGAGCCTACCTAAAAAAACCAGTGGAGTCCTCAGAAGAGCAGCACAGTCACATCAGCATTCTACTGGTACTACTGTATTATAATTTCTTCCATAAACCCCTTTACATTAGACAGCAGATGATTCAAGCACATCTTTTCATAGTTTTATGGTGGCAGGTACCCAACTGAGGGGACTCACAGTGCTGGAATTATATTACAGAGAACCTTTTAGGACTTAGCACCTACAACTCTGACATGAGCTCACAGCATCAGTGCCATTGACTTATAATGGAAGAGAATGGGTGTGGGAAGCCAAATTTAAAAGTAAGACCCTCTGCCCCCTCACCCCCAAAGCTCATGGAGTATAGTTCCAATATGGAGACAGTGCCCAATTATGCCCACTAGAATGCTCACATGTCTCTCCTAGTTGAATATCAGAAATGCAATGCTGGACCCATTCAGCCCAGTGTCTGTTCTCTAATTTTGGTGATTCTGCAGGACTACAATGATGACAAACAAATCAGGGAGACTCCCAATGAGGAGACTTTGAAAGTATGGTCACTTGATTATACCTCAGAAACCTGCCTGTGCCACAAATCATGGATATGTCATGATCACACACCTCTTACCATACATTTGGAGTGATTTCCCTAGATGCCCATTCAGGTAGCATTAATTTCTATGAAACAGTTCAAGGCAGTACAGAGCATTACTGTTTGCTGGCCCACAAATTGCTTGCTGACACCTCTGACCATTACCAATAATTCCAGCAGTCAGTACCAGTGGATATATGTTCTCTCTGCATTTATCTTTGAGGAGAAAGTGGAGAGTGACAGCATGGCTAACTAATATGCCTGCCTGTTACAACCTCTGATTATTTCCCTCTGGAATTGTTTCTCAGAATCTCAAAAGCATGCAGAACAACACATATGTACTTTAATCTGACTCATCTTAATGACACAAAATTTTATGGAGCAATATGTATCCAACAGACTATTAAGGATAGTGATAAAGGGGATAAAATAACTGGCTCCCCATTTTTACCATAGGGAAACCATGACATAATTTTCCTTTATAAAGGTGCATTTATAGCGAAAAACATACGCACTATTTGTCTTACTCTGAGCATGTGCCTGCCAGAGTTCGCTGCTTCCTAAACACGCCACTTGCCTGCTCATCGAAAAGTGAACTGCTGTCCACCACAGTAACTCGGCGGTAAGTTAAATATATTTTTCAATTTACAGGGACAAATTAACACCACGGATCATTTTTTAAATCTGGCACCATCACCCAATGAAAAAAATTAAAACAGACGTAGTCCTGCCCAGAACCTCTGCTATTTTATATAATTGCTGTGGCAAAAAATGGTGAGCTAGCAATTATATAAAATAAAATATGGGTTGGTGTGTGTAAACTCGAAGTTTACACACACTCTTGGGATTAGATGCTTGCACAAACCCTTTGAACTTCACTTTCGGGGTTTATGTAGCATCTAACCCTTCAGATTTGTGTAAACTTCTCATTACACACACCACCCCAAACTTTACACTCTATGTTGGATGTGTGTCCACATGATGTGGACACATCCCCCTTATTCTACCCTCAATAGTCTGTTGGATGCATTACTCCATTGTAAAAAGTTGGCGTCATTAAAAAGAGTTAGATTAAAGCACCCATGGGACTTCTGGTTGAGTCACCTAGAGGAATGCAGCCTTGAAGAGACGTCTCCCTGGGCCCTAACTAACAGACTCCTAAAACCAGAGCAAAACATATAAAACTTAAAATCATTGAATAAGAGGAGAGCAGAAGTGAATGGGAGCCAGAAAAAGAAAAACCCCTTTAGCAGCAGTGAAACAACCTAAACAGCCAGCCGACTCACTGACTGCTACTTCGGTCCTGGTAGACATGGCGGAATCCTCAGTGACTCCCAATGGACAGCCAAGCAACGTAGTAATCCTAGCTGAACTTAAAGGCTTCAGAGATGAAGTAAGAACTTTTTGTACTGAATCAACCACAGAATTAAATACAATTAGTCAGAAAGTAACAGACCTGGAGACAGCACATACGGAAATTGGTGCCAGAACTGATAATTTAGAAAGAGTGGTGGTGCACTTGTTAAATGAAAAAAAATGCTAAATGACAAATGAGAAGACCTTGAAAATAGGTCGAGAAGAAATAATCTGCATATCCATGGGGTTCCGGAAGATGAGAAAGGGAGAGATATGCATACATTTCTGGACACTTTGCTCAGAGAAGTTCTCCAACTCGACCCCTCTACTAAAATTTAAATTGAGAGAGCTCATAGAGCCCTCACCCCAAAGTCACAGCTGGAAGACCAGAAGCCACACTCAAGAGTGCTCATGCTGCTGAACTATGCTGTGAAACAGCAGCTACAGTCACAAGCATGGTGAATGAAAGATGTCCAATACAAGGAAAGGTGCCTGTATGTAGATAATGATGACTCTCCACAGATAGCAGCTAGTAGGAGAGCATATGCACCACTTCTTAGAATTTTAAAACAGCAGCAATTGAAGTTCTTAACACTTTATCCTGCAAAACTCACCATCATGTTCCCAGATGGTGCACAGACATTCGAAACTCCAGATGAAGAAGCAAAAGCTATGCAACTCAAGAACATTGTGGTGAACCAAATGTTTACATCGGAGCCACAGGACCAGGAGCTGCAAATTCGAGGGACGCTTTGGGAAAAGGCACAGGCAGCACAATCCAGAAAAAGGCAAGGTCTTTCAACATTACAAGATGTAAAAAAACTACTCCACAAGTTTCAGCGCACTGCTTCAGGCTGACTGAATTAAAGACACTGGTAACTAAGCCTATCATAGAGGAAAGCCATTGTCTATTCTCGAACTTAGGGACTCTTGAGAAGAAACAGACTGATCTGGGGGAAATGTGGGGACATGCAATAGATGTTGAGGTCACAATAATGTTTTATTTCCAATACCTTCTTCAGAACAAGGTCTGTAAAGCTTAGGGGGGATGAAAGGGGATAAAAGAAACAACTGAAACAGCAAAGTAAGGGTTGAGGTAATATAAAACCCTCCCTCCCCTGTGTTCATCTCTCTCTCCCCCCCTCCACACTCCAAACGGCATGCTTTGATATTTAATATGAAACTCCCTTTCCTTTCAGGAAGTCTCACAATTATTCGGGGACCAGGGGGATAAAAATATAGGGAGCATAACCCCATATTTGAGGCAATAGAATAACATGCCTCACTCTATGTGGCAACTAGGTGATGGCAATGTGCAGATGCCCTATACGCAGCATTCAGAGCAAAGACAACCTCACGGTGCAGGGCTGCATATGCTGATCACAAGCGTCGTGACACTGTTGTATTTTCCTGGCGTTGGGGGCCCATGTTGGACTCGTGTGCTACCCCCACATGGAAACAACATTCTTTCCCTCATAGCAGGGAGTACTGATCCCTCCCTACAGTACCGTGGGAGCCATTAACCTGTTTAACAGTTTTTGCAGTATATAGTTGGTAATACTGGTGTGGGCATGGGAAATTTGGTAATAGGTGGAACACACTGAAATTATCTTCTCATTGTTACCATGCTCAGATGGATTAGTTATATTTTTTATATTGGTCATTAATATGGCTTCATCTACCTCACCAAATATTCAGGACTATAGAACCAGCACACTTAGTAGTCAGCAAGTATTATTTTCAGCTGGCAGTTTTATTTGTAATGTTAATGGTTGTAAGTTGTCAAAATGCCATATCTTATGTGCATGCAATACTATTTGAATTGTCATACTTATTGGAAAAAATAAGCATTGAGGATCTAGTGGTACAAGGAATTGAGGCATTGCTACAAATATTGAGGCACTTACGTGAATTTTTCAAATGTGTGGAGGGCACTGAAAGCAAACAACACAGATTGGAGAAAGGGGAAGGAATTTCTAAAATTTCAGGATTACATTATCATATAGCTAAGATTTTGTATAGTCAACATGAGTAAATCATCTTTACTTTTATCACAAAATATTAATGGGATTCATAGTCCTGTAAAACGGTCTTGATTGTTACAGTTTATTAAGCTGGATATTCCGGAAATTATTTTCTTGCAAGAAATGAACATGTCAGCCTCAGAACATGAAAAATTCACAAAAATTGGATTTCCCAAAGTAATAGCCTCTTCATGTAGTTCAGGTCATTGAAGGGGAGCAGCTATCCTTATTAAGAGGGGGTACCTTTTGACAGGCAAGATGTAGTTATTGACCAAGAAGGAAGGTATGCCATTGCCACTGGCATATTATATGCACACCCAGTAACCCTGGCTTCTGTGTGTTTCCCACCAGGGACAATGAAGAATTTAGTGCATACATTTTTTCCCAGCTACTGGGGGTCCACCAGGGACAGCTCCTGATGGGGGGGGCACTTAAATACCACCCTGAATCCTGCAAAGGATGTTTCAGTTCACCTTCCTCATGGAACTAGTCCTCTCCAAAAATATCAAAAAGGAACACTTGCTTTCTTGGGCATAGTAGATGTCTGGTGCCATTGTTTCCCATCCCAAACAAAGTACACCTACCTGGCCCAGGGATGGGGGTGGCATCAAGACTTTATTATATATTCATGTCTATAGAGCATTTAGAGACATTAAAACATTTCTAGCATGGAGTGACTCTTGTCAGACCATGCTTCAATACATATAAAATTTGAACTAGGAGGTAGATATAAGGCATCATTTTGGTGCCTCAACCTGATGCACCTCAAAGACCCGGGGTTCTGTCAGCTAGTCAAAGATGGGGTCCCCGTATCCTTAGGGAAAAATTCCAGCTTGGATGTTCCCACAGTGATGATCTGGGACACCCTCAAGATGGTACTCAGAAGGGAGATCATTGCCTATTCTTCCAAAAAACATAGGGAGAGGGAGGCCCAAATGACCTTACTCCAGGGAGAATTAAAAGAAAAAAAAACCTGTATAGCCACGGGGACAAAACAGTTAAGACACAGCTCCTGCTTCTAAAACAGAAAATACATAAGCATATGGATCAAAAAATTAAACAGCAATTATTCTACTTGAGATTATCAGCACTCGAGGGAGGTCCAAAGGAAGCAAGAAATCTAGCTCATAAGCTTAGGATGCAGAAGGCTAGAACCTGTGTTACAGCCATGCAAAATATGATAACAGGGAAATTGGAAAATCACCCATCAGCAATTCAACAAATCATGGGAGCATACTACCAAACTTTATACAAGGAAAACCTGCCCACCCGACTTATCAGATAGAGCACTACTTAAATAAATTAAACCTTCCAAAACTGACCCCATCCCATGTGCAGGCTCCTAAGGCCCCTATCATTTCATTAGAGATTGAGAGAGTACTACAGAAAGCTAAAACACAGAAAGCACCAGGACTGGATGGTTATCCATTAAAGTTCTATAAAAAATTTCAAGAGGAACTAGTGCCACCACTTTTGAAGGCCATGCATGAGATACAGGCTGGGCCCCCCACTGCCCTCTTGGCAATATGCACTAATTTCTGTAATTTTAAAACGAGATAAAGTCCCCAAATACCCTTCATCTTATAGACCGATTTCAATGCTAAATTTTGATTACATGGTATATATTTCCATCCTAGCCTTCCGCCTGGAAAATATCGTCCCTTCAATGATTGACCCTGATCAGGTGGGCTTTATTAAAATCTGACAAGCTCATGATGTGGTCCGCCACACATATCTCCTTAAAGAATATGCTGCCAAAAGATCTATACCACTAACATTGATCAGATTAGATGCTGAAAAGGCATTTTACAGGGTTTCCTGGCCCTTTTTGTGGGCAGCCCTGTCCTGGTTTGGATTTCCACAGGAATTAATCTGGCAACTACAAAATATATATAAAAATCCCAAAGCATACTTAAAATTGGATGGCTCCTTATCAGACCCTTTTCTCCTTCAGAGAGGTATTTGCCAGGGATGCCCTTTGCCCCCCCTTATTATTTGCATCTACCTTGAGCCATTAGCTCAGGCAATTAGACAACACCCAGAGATTCAGGGAATATCCATGGGAGGCAAAATATATAAAATTTCATTATTTGACGATGACATTCTCTTATCTCTGTCATCCCCAGAAAAATCAATACCAAAACTATGGGAGCAGCTGAAAATTTATGGGGAGATGTCCGGATATAAAATTGACCAACAAAAAACATAAGTATTACTATGTGATTATACCCCCCACACACACATATACCCCTCTGTAAAAAGAGCCTATCCCTTTAAGTGGTACAAACAATCGATGCGTTACTTAGAAATCAGTTTAACTAAAAATCTGATTCACTCGGACATGGCTAATTTCAAACCCTTAACTCAAAACCTTACAGAAGATCTTACAAAATGGTGACATATCCCACTAAGTTTCCTGGCATGCATAGAAATTATTTAGCAAAACATATTTCCCTGTATAATATTTTTCTTGCAGACCCTCCCCATAATGCCTACCTCAATCTATTTTCAGTCTTGGAACAGACTAATATCTCGATTTATTTGGTAAAGTAAACCCCCAGAATTTGCTACACTTTGTTGCAGTTGCCCAGAGACTGGGGAGGCTTGAACTTGCCAAACCTTCAGGAATATGCCCAGGCTTCTTATGAGAGTGCTTATCTTCTGGCTTAATTCCAATTATGATATGTGCTGGAAACAATTTAAGATGACCTGGAGTGATATTTTTGATTCAACAGATTATTTGTTCGGTTATCCTAATAGCTGTCTTCCCCTGACAAAATTCCCTCGATGCACTGCAGAGGTCTTTAAACAGTGGATGTAGATAGTCAATGAAAAACTCACCCCCATGGAGGCATTATACCTCAGATCTCTGGCAGTTAACAGCTTATTCCCCCTGAATGGTACTGATAAATCAGTGTTACAATGGTATAAATATAATCTTAAATATGTATCACAGCTAATAGGCCCCGGGGGCATGCACTCTTTTGCTCAACTCCAGTTATTATATAAAACTTCCACTAGGCAAATAACATAAATATCTTCAGATAAAATCATATTTGCAGCCTTACAAAGAGGCTTTAGTGGCAATAGCAGAGAACCCCCCACAAATTATAAAATTACTCCATCTCCAAATAAGGGGAACCAGTATGGAGCACCTCATTAGTGCTGTTTGCACAGCCTTGGGTGAGAAACCTATGGACTCCAAAGAAACCATTCAACTTTTTTGGTCCCAGGAACTAGGGGCAAATGTCCCAGAACTCAATTGGGGGACCACCTCTGTGCTGATGCTGAAGGCTTAGGCATCTCCCTATTGGAGGGAGTTTGCATGGAAGTTAAGATACAGATACTTCTGTACCCTCACAGTCGTAGTTAATTTACAGGGGACCCTGAGAAAAAATGTTGGAGGAACTGTGGGGCCACCCAGGCAGATCAAACCCATATAATGTGGGAATGCGACTTGCTGGGCCCTTACTGGAGGGAAGTTGTCCAGGAACTTGTGGCAATCTATGATAACCCTGACCTTTTCATTCCTGGGTTCATTTTAACTGACACAATTCAATTTGGATTAAAGGTAGATAAATCCACAAATCTGCAAACCACCTTGATGATATTGGCAGCAAAGAAGGTAAGAACCAGACTTTGGGGAACGGAAAAACTACCAACCAAGAGGGCATGGCTGGATCTGGTGAGAGAAATATATGGTTTGGAGAGGATGGCAGTCAGAATAAGGGATACAGTAGAAAAAATTGATCTCAGGTGGAGAAAATGGGTTTTACACCAATTAAACACATACTCTGATTTTATACCTTGAATTTAATTAACCTGCGTAACTAAAAGACTGTGTATGGCTTTCTGAAACCTTCTGAACATAACTGTATCCTGTAAAATGTGATATCTACTATATTTTAATGTAAGCTGAATAATTTGCCTTTGTATTAACTCTGCATAAGGACATGTACCTGAACCTTGAGCCTAACAAAAATGTTTGTTATAAAAAAATATTAGAGCACCCATGTGTCTTTCTACATACTTTTGAATTCCTAAAAAGCCGTTCCAGAGGGGCACATCATTTTAAGGTTATATGGTGAAGCTTAAAGCTGGTCTAGTGTGGCAGTGGTCTTCCCAGCCAGCCTCAGGCCTGGGAACGCCGAACAACCTTTATCTCTTAGTTAGGTCAGCTCTCTCTCCCCCATACTCTGGTCACTAGAGTTCCTCGGCATGGCTTCCGCTTTTTGCTGCATCTCATCCCCACCACTGCACCTTACCTGGAAAGTGTGGGACTTCAGTCAGTGCTGCTGGCTCTCTTGCTTGGGGGGGTATTCATTACACCACCACACATTGATGCTGCATACAGTGCTACTCTCTCCCTCTCTCTCTCTCTGTCTCTCCACTGAGCCTGTCTCCTCTCCTGTGTCTCCCCAATCCCGACTCCCAGCTGATCCCATTCTCTTCAGCAGACAGCAGCTTCTGGATGCCCAACTGATGATACACAACCTGCCCACCCACTCATGGCACACTGACGATTCCGCCAGTCTGTGGCACACTTTTGGTTCCCTCTCTCCCTCCACAGTCGTCACCCTCAATCTGCCTGCCCATCTGCATCTTAGTTTCCCAAATGGTCTGGTGGTCCATTCCCTCCTCTTCTTCTTCTGCAAGTTCTGCCTTCTTCTTCTTGAGACTTCTGTGACTGGATCTCTTCACCAACATTCTTTCGCCCCATATCTCAAGTCAGTCACCTAATGCGTGATGCGTCCCCTAGTCACCTGCTTTAATTTAAGCCCTCCTGTTGCCAGCCTGCTGCACAATCAGAATACCCTCTCTAAGCTCTCTTCTCATGGTCCATGCACTTGAAAGGATTTGGTGCCAAATTTGAAAAATATGCCACTTGACCACCAATTTTTTTCAATGAGGACTGGGATCACACAGCTGGGGGGAGTCAGGATGGGATAATACAAGGGGGGGGGGGAGTTCATGTGCGCCCAGGTCCAGGTGCAATCCCAGAGTTAAAAAAAAAGAAAAAATGGTAAAATTATTGGTAGGGCTGCTCCCACATCACAAAATATTGATGGGGCACATGCCCCACGGGCCTATACAACCCGGCACCTATGCATAAGGTTAATCACCTCAGGGCTCTTTATTTAAATTACTTAAAGTCAAATAACAGTAACAATGAAAATCAAACTCTGGCTACAGCTGATAGGGCTGCAGTTGAGGAATTTGGGGTTAAAAATATTGAAAATTACCAACGTTATAAGCTAGTGTTCACAAAATGTAACAGGCTCATACATTTGTGGTTTTGTAATATTATTACACCAAATATTCAGCATAGCTTGTTATAACACTGCCTCATGAACAAGAGTGGAGAAAAATGTCATCTCCTGGCCTAAAGGTGGTTTTGCACAGGGAATGCAGAATCACCATTTGGGATGCAAAAACACATGCTGGGCAGGAGTTGAAAAATGATGGCTATCACATTCATGAGGTTCTGTAAAGTATTCGCTATGTTGAAAATCTGGGGTAAAACTATTGCACATTACCAAACTTATAAGCCTGCATTTGCAAAATGCAACTTAGCTTCATAACCTTTTTTTTTATATATTTTTGCTCCAAAGTTATAACATACCCTTCTTATGACCCCTCCTCTCTTGAACAAGGGCAGAAAAGTGTGATGGTCGGTTGGGGGAAATTAATAGCCACAAAAGACGTTGTTGAATGGTTTTGTTTTCACAAGCTTAATAAAAAAAATAGAAAAAGGATCAAGGAGTCCAGTTCTTGTCACTGTAGAGATTGGTCATCTCCAGTGTCAATGTTATGTTTCTGGAGGAGAGGATGGTGGGTGCTGAGAGGGAGGGTTAGGTGGGAGGAGGGCAAAGGCTTATAAAAAAAAGGATAGCAAATTCTAGTTCACAGCACTGGGGGATTGGACACCCCCAGTGTCAATGTTATTTTTCAGGGGGTCAGGAAGACTTGCCCTATCTTGGTTCACTGTGGTTGGGCCAGAGATGGGTAGATTTTGCAGCAGTTGGTGGGATTGTTTTTGTAGAGGACTGTACTGGAGATATGTTAAGAAGTGAATGGGGTTTCAGCAGCAGGTGAGGTGTTTTATTTTGCATGGGACTAGTGCAACTGCAAGGATGTTCTGGGAGGCTGGCAGGCTTTGAAGCAGTGGTGGGATTTTTGCTACATGATCTATTTTAGATGGGACTGAGTCAGAGATGTGTTGCGAGGTTAGCAGGTTTTGGCAGTGCACTCCTTAGAGCTTTATCACTGTATTTTCTAGAGGTTCATCATGTGCTCTCGGGGCTGTTTATTTAAAAACTCATTGCAGCCTAGCATCTCACACATTTATTCTGTGTAGCGTAAAGAAACTGTCAGAAAACATAATCACCATTCAAACACAAAGCATGCCCTGCCACTCATAAAAAAGGCTTTCAGGTTTATTCCCTCTTAAGCAGAATGGGGGATACTGATAACTTTGCTGCTGCAATTTGAATTGTTTGGCGTGACCACAGATGTTTTAAATATGTGCCATGCAGCAGTTTGCAGTACTGTGGGATTGGGCACCGCCAGTGTCACTGTTATGTTTTTGGGGAGGTGTGAGGTGGTGGGTGCTGAGAGAGGGGTTTGGGTGGAAGGAATAAAAATACATATGCTAAACAGAAGGAGGTCAAGGCAGAACACAGCACAGTCCACTTTGTTTAAGAAGGCTGCAAAACACAACTGCACATGCACAAGTAGATGTGCATAAGCAGTACAGTTTGGTGATTGTTTTGGACATGGTGGATTGTGCCACATTCTGCCGTGACCTCCAACTAAAAAAAAATACTGCTGTGCCACTGCTAATGGACAGAGTGGAGTGCTTCACAGATGCGGAGGTGACTGTGAGGCAACTCCACAATGCTGGAGATTTTGAAAATTCTCCCTTTTCTGATCACAGGAGGTCTGCAGGGCTTTGTCCCCTGCAGCCCTAAACACAAAAATGGACCAATGATCAGACACAGAAATTGTAATATTTATGTGTTAAGGCTCCAGACAGATCACATGCTAGGAGAATGTGATGATATGAGTTTTCTTAACAGAAAAATAAATCCTGCCATGAGGTTCAGTCATGAATATATATTATCAACACACACTTTTGAATTAAATTTATTTTACTTACCCATTACTGCTATTATTCCATCCAAAAAATGCATTTAGTTTAAGATTGAGAGATATCCCATCATAATTGCTTTATGTTCAAGGAATTTCTTTTCTTGTGAAAACATTATGTTTTTTTCATATATTGCAAAAATAAATATTGTAATTATTTATTTTGATGTATCAAGTCCTTAATTCTGATATGCAAAGACTTACACTGTAGATTTGTTTGCTATTACATGCTCTTTGACCCTGGACAAACCATGGTCAAACATGGGAACTTTGCTTTGCCATTGATGACCTTGGTATTTCCAAATCATTCAGAATACATTTTGGAACATACCAGAGAGATTAAACTTGAAGAATTCCATTTCAAATTTGACTAAGAACAGTATCCACATGGAAACAAAAAATATTCATTAAATAAACTGCTCCATCAAGAAATGAGAGTGTTTAGGAATACAGCAATACTTTGTATATGGTTTAAGGAACTGGATTTACTTTGAAAAGCAAAAAAGATACACTAGGTAACTACCAGTAACAGTAAGGTCCTAGAATAAAGAAGGGCATAAACTAAACAAAGCAGTTAAATAGAAAAACAACATAGCACAACTGTTATAGCTTTCAATCTAATCTTCACACATGTGGCTAATACAGCTACTACAGCTGCAACTTATCTAGAATCCATTAAGTGCTTAGCTGGGTACATATTAAATATTTGCCAATATTGGCCATTGGAAATATTTTGCATGGGATTAGAGTGTATACCATGAGTAGCCTGAATGAGGAAACTGCCAATGTGATTAATGCAATTTTTATATTTTTACCAGGATATCCCACATAATATAATCTTAAGCACACACAATATGACTACATTTGATTAATATCATAATTTAAATAAGAAACCATGAAAACTGTCATCAAGATTAATCACTGAAAACCATTGTCAGGTCATGGACAACAATGGCTACATTCTGAAATAATTGTGATTTTTTATCAGCATCTGTTCTCTTTCATGTTCAGACTTTTTACACATCATTAGGAAACCTGTGAATGGACAATTTTGATGTGCTTATAGAAATTGTAGTAGCGAAGCTATCTACAATTGAGAGAGGGGCTATAATCTTGACCCTATTGGTGGGGGCAGACATTTTGCAGAGGCTAAGCAGCATTCAGATCAATCAATCAATTTATTGGCAAGCAAAATTGAGAGGAAACTTCTCTTTTAAAACTGTGACCAAGAACGTTGTATATAAAAAGATAGAGAAAACAAAGTACAGCATTTCCGTAAAATATGTATCAGAAACATATAACCATTTGTCTGTAACCTTCACAGTGGCTTTATAACAGCAACGTTGACAAGGCTTTAAAATGAGATCTTCTTTATGACAGGCATGTTAAAGATCTTAGTAATAGCCCACATGTTATCATTATATATAGGCCTTATGCATTTAAACCTGAACATATAATTAAAAACAAATGTTGGAATATTCTGTGTGCAGATAATTTTCATAAGTTGTTTTTTAAGGAACCACACCTTAAAGAGCAGCTGATGTCTTAGGGGAAAACTTTAAAAAACATAATAGCTGGACATGAACATACGACAAACGAACATGCAAAATTGCCAGCAGAAAAAGGCCCACAGGTCTATCAAGTCTACCCAATTGTGCTTCTCTTAGTTTCAAATCACTACCACTGCCCCATCCAAACCACTCTCTTCCTTCGCTTTTCTGGTCCTTCCCCCTTTGTGGTTTTTTTCTTTGTTTGATTTTTTTTATATATATATTTACCTCACTTTTTGACCTCCTGCCATCCATCAGAGCCCTGCTTTGAGGCCCTCACTCTTCTGGTCACTCCTAGCTTGCCCCCCCAGGAGGCGATGCATGGCACCATGGTGGGTATTGGTGTCGTGTGACCATAATTGGTTGGGGCAGGGCATCATAGAGATGTCCAGTGAGGAGGGATTTTGTCCCTAAAGATGGGGGTGGAGACGTGCAATGTCACCTGTGTCTGTCCTGTCCCAGTGCCCCTTGACCATGCATCAGTGCTCAGGGTGATGCACCTAGCTTCTGCTAGGTGTCACTCCTGCACTGAATGCAGAGACCCCCCCACCTCCGGAGAAGGAGAGCAGTCCTACGGATGCTCGATCCTTCTCCCCCCGGCTGGCAGTCCTAGGGATGCCTGATCCTTCTCCCCTCAGCTTGCCCTCCAACGACCTGGCCTCATTCCCAAACCCAGTTTGCCAATGTTGCAAGTGGAAATCCAACTGCTGCGCCAGTGGGCTGGCTTCCCCTTTGTGTTTTTGTCTGTACTAACCATGCCCTTGACTCTATCCCAACCACACTGAAACCTATCCACTGTCCTTTGAGTGATTAACTCCTCCAGCAGTGTGTTCCAACTTGACACCTCTCTCTCTGTGAAATAGTTTCTCCTCATTTGCCTCCTAGACCTTCCCCTTCCAACTTCAGACTGTGCCCCCTAGTGACTCTTCCCCCCATTTAAGCAGGCCAGTCCTCCCTCCCTGTCTTTGTTTATGCCTTTTGAGTACTTAAAGGTCTCTATCATGTCCCCTCTTACCCTTCTGTCTTCAAGCGAGTACACGTTGAGCTCTTTCAATCTTTCCTGGCAACTCTTCCAGTCCAATGATCATTTTTGTAGCCCTACACTGCACCCCCTCCAGTAATCTCACATCCTTCTTGGGGTATTGGCACCAGTACTGTATACAGTATTCCAAGTGTGGCCTCACCAGTGATCTATACAATGGCAGGATGACCTCCCCCTTTTGATAGGTTATCCCTCTGGCAATGCACCCCAGCATCCTATTTGCCCTTGCTGCAGCTCTCCTACACTGTGCAGATACCTTCATGTCTCCTGTGACTAATACCCCCAGGTCCCTTTCCTCCTCTGAAGCCATTACCTGTACTCCCTCCAAGTCAGTTGCTGTTCTTGGGATTTCTGGCTCCAAGGTGCATGACCTTACACTTCTTAGTGTTAAACCCCTACTGCCACTCCCTAAACCAGTGTTTGAGTTTAGCTAGATCCTCTCTGAGTGACTGCATCTCTTCTTTGTTGTCCATTTTTGTACAAATCTTAGTGTAGTCCGCGAACAGGCAGATCTTACTCTTGACCCCCTCTGCAATGTCTCCAATGAAGACATTGAACAAAGTGGGGCCCAGCACTGAACCCTGTGTTATTCCACTCATTATTGGCTGTGACCTGGATGTCTTCCTCCCTTACAACTACCCTCTGTTGTCTGCCCTGCAGCCAGCTCTCAACCCACCCCACCAGTTTTTCCCCTGCTCCCATGTGCCTCAGCTTGCTCATTAACCTCCTGTGCAGCACAGAGTCGAAAGCCTTGCTGAAGTCCAGGCACAGGACATCCACAGTATGACACAATGCAGCTTTTATTTCATATACAATCTATTCTATAAAGTTCTCCTCCCCATTATTTATTACTTAAGAAATTCACACAAAGACAAGATCTTTATACCTTAGCGTTCATTTGTTTCTATAGCTTACTCCCTACTTGCAAGCATAATGCTCTGTTATGAAATCACAGTCTGTTGCCATGGTAAAATCTGTGATGTCACAAGCACAGTATTATAATATCAGGTTGGGAAGAAGAAATATGAGCTGATGAAGGAGCATCTATCCTGTTTTCATGCATACAACCTTAGCAATAAATAACGGAAATTAGAAACAGAGAGCTAATGAGAACTATAAGCTTCTTTGTGTCCAAAAATACTGTTTTTCAAAGTTCTTCTTGATGTGTTGTTGGCTCTTTAAGCTTTACAAATGAGTTAGAAATCTTGGTGCCACCTAGTCTGTAGTTTCTAAAAAAAAAAAGTATCACACTGTACTTGATTACCAGCACCCCATATTGGTTATTTTAATTGTGGCCACTGTATCCAGTGTGAGCGTATTAACAACACTATGAGTTTCCTGCACCCTGTAACTGGTAAAGAAGTCATCATATGTTATTTCATGTACTGTAGTCTATATGATTACATGACAACAAAGATGTTATTGCATCGAAAACAAATATCAGAATGTGTTGGGGGAAGTATCTGGCAGTCATTCAGAATGGGAACCTTTACCTACACTTTTGCAAAACATTGATGAACATCAAAACAAGTTTGGGCACAATCTCAGAATGATACAAATTGAAAAGGTTAGGAAGAACCCGCAAGTTGGGGTAGAGAAACTGTTATGCTCAGATTGAAAACCTGTGGGTTTGGAATCTTGGTGCTTTGAGATGGCAGGGACTTAATAATAGATTGGAGCATGTTCCATTCTTGTGACACTAACAGTGATTTTATGACATTCAGATATATTGCTGTCTCTCTCTGAAGAAAAATAAATAAGCCCAATGTCTTGTCTTTTTCTCTTTTGTGGTGTGGCATTAACTTTACAAACTAATCCTCCTTGAAAATGTCTGTTTTTTTACCCCTATTTTCTCCCAGCCTGTTGCCCAGCTGCATGCACGTGTGTGGAGGTATGTGCATGCCATGGTACCGGGACACCTTCCCACTATTTTTGCAGCCTGTTCACCTGCACTGCCAATGGGCCTCCACTCGGGGGCAGTGGAGCTATGATGAGAAACAAAGTTCTCCCCAGGAGAGGAGAGTATTGCTCCATTCTGCTGCCCCGTTGTCTCTCCAACAACCCAGGCTTGTTTCTGAACCTGGGTCACTGGCATGACATGAGTTAAGGCATCAAGCACCTCAGCCCTCAGTGCCACTGGGCTGAAAATATCTTTTTTTAACCATTTTAATTCTGCTTGGCTGCCATATAGTACTGGAGGTGTCGCTGTGTTTTACCATTGCCTGCATTTAATAATTATGTGTATCTCTTTATTTGTTTTTCCATGAACTGCCTGTCACTTTTTTCACATGGTTATACAGCAACCTTTGAAACGTAAGCAATTTTGTTTTATGTTCAGGAATTACAACATGTGTTAACGAATAAAGTTCTGGTATGGCAGTATGCATTATCTAATTGGTCTCTAAATGGGCTTTCCTAGTTAAGCAGATGTAGTTTGTCCTGCTTATATTGGCAGTCTTTGTTGCCAAAGTGCCACATACAGAAGAGGAATACACTTTGCCAGTATGGAAGACAAATACTGCTAGGTTTTCCTCTGTTAATCAAGGACCCATGATCTGGAACTCAGTCCTGTACGTAGGACCAAACTGAGGTCTGAACGTTTGCACTAAATTCAAATGCTGGGCAATGGATCAAGCATCCAAAATATTGCTTTTGTGCATGAATTATGAGCCAGGCTAATGATATTTAAACTAATTTAATTGTTTCCCATTAATTAATAAAACAATGATTTTGTACTTTGACAAAGTATATTGTTATTAACTGCAGTGCCATTATTTATTACTACTTCCTTTGTAAATATGATGTAATGTAGTATTGCTTTTGACTCCCATGTCTTCTGTTGCTATATTTCATATCCTAGTAGTGATTTTGGCATTGCGTAAGTATGACCACTATTATCAGAGGAGAGAAAAAAAAATAGGTTTCTTAGCTGGGATTTGAATCCAGGACACCAGAAATAACATTCACGTTGCACTACTATCTACATCACCAAGGCAGTTAGAAACCTGGGACTCCTGGAAGAGCCTTACTCTTTCTCTGATGCACAACCTGGTGCTGCATAGATAACTTCAACAGCAGCACGGCTTCATACCTCAGTGGGTCTCATAAACAATCAAATGATATTCAGGATAAAGGCAAAAAAGAATTTATCGCACAAAAATGCCAGACCACAGATTCAAATGTGTCCCCCCCCCCCAAAAACAGCCGAACGTTTTCACGCTAACTCTCACACTTTCTCAAGGCTGAGGTAGCTGTAACAGATAATGCCATTTAAACAGTGCTGTTAAAGTGACAGTGCAACATTACATTTGCATATCTATATAACTTAATAAACTACCAAAATAGTTTCCTAAAAAACACCAAAGGTGATTAAAAGCATATCTAAATATGCCTGTAATAAACAGTTAAACATTTTGAACTCTCCTTCTGATACATATCCATATCTCATAAAAAAGGCAATAATTGGAAAAAATCATTTAAACCAGGATTTTCAATTGACTTAGTTTTAAATTGCCAACAAGATTCTCTTTGCCTAAGTCTTTTATCTAACATTTAAAAAAGAAATTTATGGGTTTTACCTTTTAACTTTACATGTTGCGCCAATGCACTAACATCATTCTGATTTAAAATGCTTCTAATATGTCATCCAATTGTCATTTTAAACTTCTGAACAGTCTTACCCACATAGAAACTCGAACAACAAGTACAGAAAGCAACATAAACAATATTCTTTATGTTGCTTCCTGTACTTGTTGTTGGTGCAACATGTAAAGTTAAAAGGTAAAACCCATAAATTTATTTTTCAAATGTTAGAACAAGTAACAGAACAGATACGTGGTGGAGATTTGGATAAAAGACTTAGGGAAAGAGAATCTTTTTGGCAATTTAAAATGAAGTCATTTGAAAATCCTGGTTTAAATGATTTTTTTCCAATTATTGCCTTTTTCATGAGATATGGATATGTATAAGAAGAAGAGTTCAAAATGTTTAACTGTATATTATAGGCATACTTAGATATGCTTTTAATCACCGTTGGTGTTTTTTAGGAAGCTATTTTGGTAGTTTATTAAGTTATATAGATATGTGAATGTAATGTTGCACTGTCCCTTTAACAGCATTGTTTAAATGGCATTATCTGTTACAGCTACCTCAGCCTTGAGAAAGCACGAGAGTTAGCACAAAAATGTTCGGCTGTTTTAAGGGGGACGGACACATTTGAATCTGTGGTCTGGCGTTTTTGTGCAATAAATTCTTTTTTGCCTTTATCTGGAACATTGTTTGATTGTTTATGAGACCCACTGAGGTATGAAGCCATGCTGCTGCTGAAGTTCCTGTCTGTGAGTACTTTGCTATGGCTCTATTGTGTTTGTTTTTAGCCGCATGTTTGTGCCTTTTGTACAGATAACTAACTTTTCATGCACAAGGGTACAGTGTACACATACAGCATATGGACACCAAACAGACAGATGAGAGAAAGAAAGAAGTGCCTTAGGTGAGATTTGAACCCAGGCTGCACTGAATACCATGCACATACAGTATAAGGAAAACCAAACAAACAGAAGACAAAAAAAAATATTGGCCTTAGGTGGCATTTGAACCAAGATTACTCTGAATACCATTCTGGCTGTGCTACCAGCTGTACCACCAAGGCAACTGGAAACATAAAATTCCCAAAAGCACCTCACTGTTTCTCTAGTAAAGCACTTATTTCTTTGTCCCTTCTATTTCGTTGGTATCCATACATGTGCATAATGCACCCTTGTGTATGAAAATGTAATTATCTGACAAGCACCAGGTTGTGCATTAGAGAAGATGTAAGGTGCTTCTGAGTCTCAGGTTTCCTGATGTCTTGGTGGCCCAGAGGTTAGCACAAGTAGAACAGTATTCGGGGCAACCAGGGTTTAGATCCCAGCTAAGGCACTTATTTCTTTCTCTGCTCTGCTTGTGTGGTTTCCATACAAGTTAACACTGCACCCTTGTGTATGAACATTTCTATTCACGATATAGTAACTTACTTGTCAAGATATATTGATTTCTTTCTATATATTTTTAGTGCTGGATTTTATTGTATGAAGATTGTATCAATTGTGGCTAAATTCTGTAAGTACCCAATTGAAAAAGAGCATCTCAGTTGAGCAATTCATGTTCATGTATTATGTGATTAAGATACATATTACTGCAACATGTTTTTGTCTGTTATATGTATTGGACTTATTTTCTGTGATGCTTAAACTGTGTTTTGTTATTTCTGTTTCACTATTTTCACTTGCACTTGTGTTGTGCATGTTTTATACTAGGACTAGGGTTTCTAATGTCAGTATATACCAGCAATAAGACACGACGAGGTGTGGGTTATGGCCTGATAAGAGCACGCCCAAGGTGCGTTATGATGCATGAGGCACTTGCACTTAGTGCCTTTTGCACCTGGGAAGTGCTCTTATCAGGCCATAACCCACACCTCGGAGTGTCTTATTGCACTTATAAAATGGGTCCCCCAAGTAACTATTTAAGAATAAAAAAAAATGAACAAGAAAAATAGCAAAAAAATGTAAAAAAATTACATTTAATACTGAAACACTAAAAATAGTCCCCCTAATGGTAGTTTGTGATGGCCAGTACAGCCCCTTCCCCAACACACACAGAGATAGATACTGGCGAGCTTGTTATTCCATCTCCCATGGTACTGTATCCCTGATTGGCTCACATCATTTTAAGTCATGTGTCTCTGCCATGTCTGCTACTGAGCACAGTGGGTATTTCTTTCAGAGACAGCGTCACATTTCTTCGCAAGCCAGCATGTTCCTTGATAGGCGCCGTACTTGCCACTTATAAATCGTGATTTCTAACATCAGACGCTCACTCTGTAACTTTAAAATAGATGTTTAACTGAACAAAGAAACCAGCATATTAAAGAGCAAGCGAAGGAGCGGGTATGGAGTTTTGGTACGAAGATGTATTTTGGCAGCACTCGCTGTCATTCGGTTTCATTGCGTTTGTGTTTCTTTTTTATTGGAGTCTCACAGGATCAGAGATAAAACTTGTATTTCACAGGCTTTCTCTAAAAATGCATGTAATACCTAATTTGGGCCACTTGTGTTTATGTGGGAGGGGTGATGCGAGACAGGATAGTGACTGTCGCCCACGAAGAATGGTTGCACGCAGTGCTCACTTACGAAACTAGTTTGAAGCTGCAATAGCTTCTTGATATTTTGTTGTTATGAGGTTGCCCATGGAAGAAAAGTGTCAGTTGGCATATATGTGGGCTGATATGGACATGGATCAAAGGTCCTTACAGCCAATTGGATTTAGAGATTTTCTTTACCCATTTTATAAAGAGTAATTATAGTATGCATTTCTTTTTAAATCCTAGCTATAAAAGGGCACAGTGTACTAGCATAGGTTATCTCTGAAGAAGCCCTGTCTAGAGGTGAACAAAGAAACATAGAATTTGAAGGCAGATAAGGACCGGTTGGCCCACCCAGTCTGCCTATTTCCCTACCTAATGGATAAGCTGCAGATCCTAGTTAACCAGCAGCCTACTTCTTCCTACCCCACCCCTAGAATTGCCTTATGACTGTCCCATGCATGCTTGAATTCCACCACTGTTTTTGACTCCACAACCTCCTCCAGAAGGCCGTTCCATGCATCCACAACCCTCTCTGTGAAAAAATACTTCCTTAAATTACCTCTGAGCCACCACCCCCCCATCTTCATATTGTGCCCCCTTGTTCTTGCACACCTCTTTTTTTGAAAGATGCTACCCTCTTGGACTTTGTTGATTCCCTTGAGGTACTTGAAAGTTTCTATCATGTCCCCCCTCTCCCTCCTTTCCTCGAGGCTATACATATTAAGCTCCTTAAGTCTCTCTTCATATGTCTTCTGGTGCAGACCCTGCACCATTTTAGTTGCCCTCCTCTGACAGCTTCCATCCTGTCTATGTCTTTGCAGAGATTGGGTCTCCAGAACTGCACGAGTACTCCAGATGGGGTCTCAACCAGCTGTCTGTACAGAGGGATAATAACTTCCTGTTTTCTACTGGTGATGCCTCTCCCTATGCATCCCAGTATCCCCCCAGCCCTCCTTGCTGCCTTCTCACAATGCTTGCCCACCTTTTGGTCATCTGATATGACTACCCCCAGGTCCCATTCCATTTTTATTGTTGTTAGTATCTCACCCCCTATTGTGTACTCTTGCCCTGTGTTTTTGTTTCCCAGGTGCGTTAAATTGCACTTCTTACCATTGAATCTAAGCTGCCATACGTTTGACCATTCCTCTAATCTTGCCAAGTCCCTTCTCATCCTTTCCACCCCACCTTGTGCATCAACTCTGTTGCAGATCTTTGTGTCATCTGCAAAGAGACATACTTTTCCTTCCAATCCTTCTGCAATCTCGCTTATAAAGACATTGAAGAGGACCGATCCTAATACTGAACCCTGTGGTACCCCACTAGTAACCTCCCTTTCTTCAGAGTGGACTCCATTTACTATTACTCTCTGTGTCCTATTCTCCAGCCAATTCTTTACCCAGGCTGTCATCTTGGGACCAACTCCCAGGCTGGCTAACTTGTATATTAATCTTTGTGTGGGACTGTGTCAAATGCCTTGTTAAAGTCTAGGTAGGCCATGTCCACAGCCCTCCCCTGATCTACTACTTTGGTCACCCAGTCAAAGAAATCTATCAGATTTGTCTGGCATGACCTTCCCACTGTGAATCCATGCTGCCTTGGGTCCTGTGCCCCTCTGGCCTCTAGATTCTCAACAATTCTTTCCTTCAGAAGTGATTCCATCATTTTCCCTATCACTGAGGTTAAACTAACTGGTCTGTAGTTTCCTGCTTCTGCCTTGCTTCCACTTTTGTGAAGGGGAATCACATATGCTCTCCTCCAGTCCTCGGGTACCACCCCATCCTCCCATGATTTGTTAAAGAGGGTAGTCAGTGGTGTCACTAGTTTTACCCTTAGTTCTTTTAGAATTCTGGGATGAATCCCATCAGGCCCCATTGCTCTGTCCACCTTCAGTTTTAAGAGTTCTTTCAGAACCCTTTCTTCTGTAAATGGACTGGTATCAACTTTTATATCCAGAGTGTTTCTACTGTTTGTTTTAGGTACCTCCCCCTCTTCATTTGTAAATACTGAGCAAAAATATTTCTTTAGTATCTCCTGACTTTTCACAGTCACCCTCTGCCCACCCTCCCTCCCCTTTATTAAGCCTCACTATCCCTCCATTGGTCTTCCTTCGCCCTGATGTACCTATAAAAGGTTTCTATCCCCCTTCTTAACTGAGTTGGCTATCTTTCCTTGGTTTGGGCCTTTGCTATTCTGACTGCCTCTCCAGCCTTTTGCTTTAACTGATACAGTTCTCTGTCCTGCTCCATCTGTGATTCCTTGTACTTCCTGAATGCTTTCTTTTCTCTTGAACCTTCACTGCCACTTCCTTTGAGAACCATAGTGGTTTCTTACATCGTTCGTTTTGTTTATTTGCTTCACACAAAGGCTTGTTACCTCTGTGATGGCAGTTTTTATTATTCCCATTGTTCTTCCAACCTCCTTCCTGCCTCCATTTGCTAGTGCATTCCTTAGGGCACTCACCTATTTTGGCAAAGTCAGCCCTCCTAAAGTCCAGTACTTTTGCCTTTGTATGGCTTGACTTTATTGTTGTGTTTATTATGAACCATACTGTTCTATGGTTGCTGGTTCCCAGATGGCTACCCACTACATCTGTGATCCTCTCTCCATCTCCATTTGAGAGAACCAGGTCTAAGATTACTCCCTCTCGAGTGGGCTCCAATACTAGTTGTTAAGGCATGCCCCTGTGGGGCATCTAGAATAACCCCACTCTTCAGAGTGGCTGCTGCAACTGCACTCTAGTTAACATCTGGCATATTCAGATCACCCATCAGCAATATCTCCCTTTTTCTGCCATTCTAAGTATACTTTCTATTATTTCTTGTTATTTCTCCCGTGAGAAGGATCTGTATACAACCCCTGTGTGGATTGTGCCATTGCCTGTCTCCAAATTACACCACAGTGCTTTTCTCCTCCCCTGTTTACCCTTTTGTTCTGTTGCTTTGATTCCTTCCCTTATGTAAAGACTACCTCCTCCTCTTTTACCCTTCCTGTCCCTCCTGTAGATAGTGTATCCTGGTATGTTTACGTCCCAGTCATGGTTTTGTGTGTACCATGTTTCTGTGACTGCCACGATATCCAGATGTACCTCCTCCATCAAGGCCACTAATTCAGGAAGCTTGTTACTCAGACTACAGGCATTGGTACTCATTGTTTCCATTTTTGATGGCTTTACCTTCTGTTGCAGCATTCCCACTAACCTTTCTACCTCGGTCTTTTTCTCATTTTAGTACCCTGTTTTTGTAGGGAGAGGCTGGGATTTTCCTGCTGCTATCAGTGCCTCCCCTTGACTAGTTTAAAAGCTACCAATGAAGCATTTAAACTGATTCTCAAAAGACTTGTTCCTTCCTGGACAGATGCAGACCATCCTGCCAGTATAGGCTGGTGTCCTCCAGGGAACCCCAGTCCCCAATGAAGCCAAAACCCTGTGCTCCACATCATTTTTCAACCATTCATTAAACTGCATGGTGCAAAGCACTCACCTTACCCATGCCATTGACAGGCAGCACCTCTGAGAAGGATACTGTGTGTGCTACTTGTCTTAGGCCCCCTCCCAATTCTACAAAGTCCTCTGCACTGCTCTAATCTCATGATGAGCCAAGTAATTTGTCCCTAGGTGGACAATGATGTCCAGCCCAGACTCCCACGTGCAGCTGTTCTCATGATCCTGAGGATGCCTCTGTCCCTCCATGCCATGGCACCAGGCAGGCAACTTTACTTCAGTTTTCCTGCTCCCCAGTTCTATCTCCCTAATAATTGAGTCCCCCACCAGGAGCTGCTGCTTCCTTTCCCTGTGGTGTCCTCTGCCTCCTGTGGGGCCTCCCTGTGGCAGTTGTCCTCAGCCTCCTTAGTCTCCTCTGTGGGTGATCAATAGGGAGCTATGCTCCCCAGAATGGTGTATGGATGTGGAGGGAACAACCGACTGGGTGTGCCTCTGTTCCACCATCCTCACCCTCCTGAGCCCACTGTGGTCCAACTGCTGTGCTTTCTTCGCAACCTCTGAGGTAGTGGTTGTGGCTCTGGTGCCTCCTGGATGGGGGAGGTCTCTTATTTGTCCAGTGTGGCCTTGGTGAAGGTTCCCTCACTACTGTCCAGTGTGGCTTGAAGACAGGCAACTTCCTCCCTCAGGGCAGAGAGTTGTCTGCAACTAGGGCAGCATCTCAGCCTCCAGAAAGATTCCTGGAAGACTGCTGCCCCACAGCCATTACATTGCACTACTCCCCACTGGTTTATCTACTTTTTTTTTGTGTGTGTGATTGGTTTGTTATATAGAAATATATATATAGTATACAATGTGTATGCTTATATTGTCAGTGCAGTATGCTAGAGAGGATATGACAGTGATATGCACCTTGTACCTTGAGGAAATGATGCCAGAACCCCAGGTATAAAGGAAATATTTCAGGGTGGGTGGTGGGTGAGGGCTGGGCAGGGTTGAGCAACTAGTGCCCCCTCATGAAACAATCAGCTAAAAGCTCTGACCCACCACTGCGGTGAGGAGTGCCTTCCTGTTAGCAAGAAGCCCTAGGCAACAATTTGACAGAGAAAATACCCTGCTAATCAAACAGAGAAAAATCCAGACATCCAAGTCAGACACAGGTAAACCTCCCCAGCCCCAAAACAGCCTGGTGGTTTGTGCTCTGAAAGCAGTCAGCCTCAGAATAAGTCAACTGTGCTTTAAACTCTTCCTGCACTGAAAATCTTAAGAATTGAAACAAAAGTAAAGCTAGATCCACCTCCCTCTGTTGCTTGAAAGACTGTATTTTCCTGATAATTCAAACTTCCTTATTTCACCTTTTAGTTAGAAGTAGCCTCAACCTGCAGAATATCTGCTGCAAACCAAAGACAATTGTAAGGTTCACCTCCCTCTGTTGTGAGCACAACCCACTTTCTTGCAAATCCTATGTTCAGTATTGCAACTTTCAGCCAGAGGTAGCTTCACCTGAAGAATATTAGCTGTTCTGATGAGTTTGCTATAAAACACTTGCTTATAATACTATTGTTCTCAGGTCTGTAATACTCTTCCAAAGCTATTGGCTGATAAGTAGCTATGATGTAAGCATTTCTGACACAGTCTGGTCTGGCCTTTTAAGGCACACACAGATAAACACACAAAACAGTTTCCACTCCCTAGGGCACTGTCTGGGTCAAATACACAGCCTGTACATGCACTTACTTCAGGACTTATGACAAATTCTTAGCCCAGGGTTTAGACTCTTCCTGCACTAAAAATCTTAGGAATTGGAACAAAAGTAAAGCTAGATACACCTCCCTCTGTTGCTTGAAAGACTGTCTTTTCCTGATAATTCCAAGTTCCTTATTTCACCTTTCAGTTAGAAGTAGCTCCACCTGCAGAATATGCTACAAACCAAAGACAATTGTAAGGTTCACACTCCTCTGTTGTGAGCACAACCCGCTTTCTTGCAAATCCTATGTTCAGTATTGTAGCTTCCAGCCAGAGGTAGCTTCACCTGAAGAATATTAGCTGTTCTGATGAGTTTGCTATAAACACTTGCATACAATACTATTGTTCTCAGGTCTGTAAGACTCTTCCAAAACTATTGTGGCTGATAAGTAGCTATGATGTAAGCACTTCCTGACACAGTCTGGTGTGTGGCCTTTTAAGGCACACTCAGATAAACACAAAAAACAGTTTTCACCCCTTGGGGCACTGTCTGGGTCAAATACACAGCCTGTACCTGCACTTACTTCAGGACTTATGTCAAATTCTTAGCCCAGGGTTTAAACTCTTCCTGCACTGAAAATCTTAAGAATTGGAACAAAAATAAAGCTAGATCCACTTTCCTCTGTTGCTTGAAAGACTGTCTTTTACTGATAATTCTAAGTTCCTTATTTCACCTTTGAGTTAGAAGTAGCCTCCACCTGCAGAATATCTGCTACAAACCAAAGACAAATGTAAGGTTCACCTCCCTCTGTTGTGAGCACAACCCGCTTTCTTGCAAATCCTATGTTCAGTATTGCAGCTTCCAGCCAGAGGTAGCTTCACCTGAAGGATTTTAGCTGTTCTAATGTGAAACATTAGAAGTAACATGCCTGTTTGTTCACTTGCAGCTTGCCACTACTGTTTGTTGCACAGGAATAAAGTATCACTTCAACAATCTTTTACTTTTTGGATTTTTGTTCTTGACTGAGTATATTTGCTGCTGTCAT
This sequence comes from Neoceratodus forsteri, assembly GCA_016271365.2. Lineage (NCBI taxonomy): Eukaryota > Metazoa > Chordata > Ceratodontiformes > Ceratodontidae > Neoceratodus > Neoceratodus forsteri. The sequence continues at coordinate 1,286,432,151 of CM057459.1, read as the reverse complement.
ATATCTCTGCTGTTTTCCATCAACATTATTAGCAAACTGAGGCAGTGAGTGTCTCTTTTTTCTTTTACTATTTTATTAATACATTTATTTTTATGTATTTATTTATTTATTTAATTTGCTTACCATGTAAGAGCACTTGACTGATGGTCCTTTTTCAGGCTCGACCAGAATAGGTCATGCAATACAAAACATACATAACATATAATAAATAATCAACAGACATTGCAGATACACAAATCAAGCAAATATAACTTTATTTGCTTTTTAAAAACTTGTAATGAACAACCAACACACATGAAGTCAGCAAGCTATTCCAAAAATGTGGAGCAGCTAAATTAAATTCCCATAATCCAGCTCAAGTTTTACAAAGACCTTCATTAAGTACAATCTCATTTGCAGACCTTAAACTGGGTAACAAATCCCTAACAACAAGAAGATCAGAAAGAACATAAGAACATAAGAAGTTGCTGGCAGATGGGAACTGTGTGAGTCATCTAGTTTGCCCCCAAATGTCTAGCCCCTCCCTGTTTTATTGCCCCTTCAGGTGCCCACACTGCCTGCCCTATGCTAGTTTGAATTCCTGTGTTGTCTTTGATGCTACCACCTCTGTGGGACAGGCTGTTCCATTGTTCTATCACCCTCTCTGTGAAAAAGTATTCCCTTACATTGGTTCTAAATCTGCCTACCACTAGGAGCAGATTGTGCGCCCTTGTATGCATTGTTTTGTTTTCCTGGAATAGATTTTCTGTCTGGGCTGTGTTGATTCCCTTTATGTATTTGAATATTTCTGTCATTTTCATGTCTCCCTTATTTCTTCTTTGCTCTAGAGTGTATAAGTTTAATTCTCACTGAGTCTTGTTTCATACTGTTCTTGATGCAGACCCCTGCATCATCTTAGTGGCCTTCACTGAACCCTAAGTGGTCAATGTACATTTTTAAGTGGGGCCTCCAGAACTGCATGCAGTATTCCAGGTGTGGCCTGACCAAGGACCTGTACAGCGGGATGATTACCTCATGCTTCCTGCTCATAATCCCTCTACCTATGCAGCCAAGGAAGTTGCTGGCCTTCGTTGCTGCTTTTCCACATTGTTTCCCCATTGTTAGATGATTAAGCAATAATGGACTACAGGATGTGGGTCATGCTGGGATAACTTCAAGCCTGGGTGGTTGGGCATGAGGCCACAGACCAAGAGTGTCCAATGTTGCAGAAGTGAGGTTATCCCAGCATGACCCACATCCTGGAGTGCATTATTGCTATTATACAATGGCTCATTATTGTACAAAAAAATGTAACAAATGTTTTTAGTAGATTTTTAATGTGGCAATATATCTTTTTTTCTGAAGAGAATAAGATGCACCAATGCAGTAACAAATGAATACAGTGAGGTTGTGCTCAGATAACCTCACTGTTGCCAAGGGCAAGCAGTCAATCAAGTTCCAGGATTTTTTATTGCCATTGTATAATTGTTAACAATTACTCAGGTCTTATTCCATCTTTGATTCTTCTAATTGATGTCCATTCAGTGTGTACATCTTTCTTTGGTTACATTTACCCATGTGCATCACCTTACACTTCTTGGCGTTAAATTTTAACTGCCATATTCTTGACCACTCTTCTAATTTCTTGAGATAACCTTCCATCCCAGAGGTACCTTCATCTATGCTTTCCCTGTTGCACAGTTTTGTATCATCTGTGTACAGGCAGACCTTCCCCTCAGATCCAATAGCAATGCTATTGATGAATATGTTGAGGAATATTGGGCCAAGTACTGACCCTTGTAGAACACCACTGGTTATTGTGCCCTCCTCTAATGCCCCATTGATCAAGACTATCTGTCACCTATCCTGAAGCCAGTTCTTAATTCAGAGGAGAAGACACATAATAAAAAAAAAACATTTTGAAATCAGACCGCCAAAAAATAATGTATATGATAAACTGGGGATAACCAAACAAGCTGAGAATATAACTGACAGTGGTTAGTATGTACAGGAGTCAATAATACAAAAATGACTAATATTATTATAGACAACTGAAAGATTTTGAACCAATGAAAAACCAAGATAAAAAAGATTAGATAATTAAAATGAGGCAAAAGAAAAGCAATTTCTATGGCTTTATGAGTTTCAAAAGATAAAAATGTCTTAATTTATACAACATTCCAACTTTTTGATTGATATTACACCAAACAAATTGATATGATCACAAAAAGAAAACAAGCTCAGATTACTTAAATACTGGGGGTGGGATATTCAAAGCTGTTGCGCATTGCACAACTGTGTTGCACCTGTGCAACAGTGAGCATGCACCGGAGAGTATATCAGTGGCAGCAACTGTGCAGCACAAGTGGCAGTGCACCAGTGCACAATGGGAATGTATATGCAAGTGCAGGGGCGTAGCCATGAATATGCAGCACAGTGTGATATTGAACACCAGACAAATGGCTCTAGTGTGGAGCAAATGATAGTTGTGTGGAGCACACTTGAGCCTATAAATACAGGGAGCAAGTAGGAGAAGGGCACTTGTGTCAGAGGGGAGCAGGAGAGAGGGAGACAGGCTGGCAAACAACTGTGTAGGAGTCAAGGAGAGGGACACAGACAGGGACAGAGGCGGTGTGGGAGTGACTGTGTGTGAGAGAGTGAGTGTGTGTGTGTGTGTGTGTGATGTAGGTGAGGCAGACAGGGTGGCGATGGTGGTGTGTGTGTGCCTGTGACACCAGGCCCATGAGGAGCAACACAGGAACCCACAGGGTTGGGAGTCAGAGGTCACAGACAACAGGCAGCTAGCTGGGGGTAGGGCACATAGGTGTGGGCCCTGTAGAGCAGTCCACACAGCCACACACAGCCATTAGGGCCAGTGGAATCAGACACCCAGGGAGAACAGGATAACAGGGGCCATGGCAAGTGCTATATTCCAGATGGAGGCCATAATGAGGGATGTCGGGAGGCAGGAGGCAGGGCAGCATGGCCATGGAAGGGCCTGTCGGTGGAACACCCGGAACAGGTGGTACCGTGCCCGCACCACCTTCGAGAACTACACTGATATGGAGATCGTGGGCTGGTATTGCCTGAACCAGGTGATTCTGAGGCAGCTCTGTGAGCTATGCAGTGAGGAGATGCAGGCACCCACTAGACGGAGCCACACCCTGACAGTGGAGATGAAGGTCACACCTGTCATGTGCCTGCTCACCATGGGCACCTTCCAGAGACTAACAGGGGGTGCCACACGGATAACCCAGTCAGCCAGTGTGTCACAGCTCCTCACACAATTCCTCAACACTCTGCTGCCACACCCTGCTGAATACATCCACTTCCCCAGCACACAGGCAGAGTGTACAGTGAACATGCAGGAGTTCCACAGGGTAGCACATATGCCTGACATGCTAGGGGCCATTGACTGCACCTATGTTTGCATCCACATGTCACCTGGCCTGGAGGGGGTAGCCTACATCAACAGAAAGGGCTACCCCAGTATCAACAGCCAGGTGGTGTACAATTCCAGGGGGCACATAATCAATGTCTGTGCCACACACCCTGGGGGAGCACATGATGCCCTCATCTGGCACAGCTCAGCACTGTGCCACAGGTTCGAGAGTGGGGACATCCCCACTGGCCACCTAGTTGGTGAGTATGCCGAGACCACAGGCAGCTAGCTACAACAGGGCATGGGGGCAGCCAGGGTAGGGGTGCTGCAGGGTGAGGCTGGGATGGATGAGGTGCACAGCAACACAGGCCACCAGGCTAACCATATCTCTATCTACACAGGTGACAGTGGCTACCCACTCCAGTCCTGGCTGCTTACTCCATACCGGCACCCGGCATGCCCTGCAGAGGTGCAGTACAGTGAGGCACATGCCAGCACATGGAACATCATTGAGCGTGTCTTTGGGCTGCTGAAGGCATGATTCCATTGCCTGGACAGGTCTGGTGGTGCCCTACAGTACAGCCCATCAAAGGCCTGAAGCCTATTCCTGGCCTGCTGTATCCTGCACAGCATGACCACTGACCAAGGGATAGCTGTCTGGGTTGAAGAGGGGAACAGCAGTGGGGACAACATCGCCGATGGGCCATGTGGCAGTGGTCAGCCCCCCCGGGTGGAGGGATCCCCGGCTGACCAGGATGGCTCACCAGCACAGGGACACAATAGCAGAAGAGCACTACAGTGCATGCAGGCAGGTAGACAAACACCCATGTATGGGATGGCCACAGTGCATGGCACACAGGTAAGTGTGGGTGTGCCCTGCAGCCTGAACAGCTGGGTGGGGGACTTGGGTGGGTGGGGGCCAGACCACCTGACTACAACATGCAGCACAGCACACCCCACCGACACCCACACCCCACCGCACACATGCACACGCACACACACCCACACACACACACACACACACACACCACACACCCATACACACACACACACTGGCTCCTGCAGGCATGCACCTGGAGACTAGCACCAGGTGTGAATCAGATGCAGAGCACCAGTGCACAGGAGCATCTGGTGCTGTGTTGGCATCATCATGCGCATGCCACACAGGCCAGCGGCCGGGCAGGTGCACACACAGCCAATGAGTGGCACAGTCCACGCATGCCACATCCATGGCATGCACACGCACACACAACACCCATGTTCACAATGGCTGTGGCAGCAGACTGCGGACAGGTGGGCGGGCACATCAGGTCCACCTTGCAGTCAGATGGCCACTGCGGACATGTGGACAGCCATGCCGAGGCCACTCAGCAGACCCAGGCTGTATGGTGGCCACAGGGGGTGTCTGTGACAATTACCCAGGTGTGTTACTGTGGGAACATGACCATATCATCACAGGGGTCTGCCGGCTCCCAAACAGGCCCTCACTGGGTTTTCCTAGAATGCCAACAGCAGATCCAGGATTGACACTGAGAGGGTTGCATGACGCCATGACCGTGGGGTGGACAATACACTCTGGGGGGTCTGCGGTGGCCAGCCATGACCCATGGTGGCCAGTGTGGCTAGGCCATCCATGACCGCAGTGGAAAGGTGATCCAGGGCTGCGGTTGTGTCCTCCCGCAGTCCATTGTTGGCATCCTGGACCTGCGCGAAGCCCCTGTCACACTGCTCTGCAGCCTGGCACACCTCAGCATGGAGTGCACACACCTCAGCCATAAGCAGCACCTGTTGCTCCACAGAGGCCCACAGCAAATGGGTGTGCTCAGCCAAGGGGTCAGTGCCTGGGGGTACTTGGGCATTGTTCCGACCCACAGGAGGTATGCAACCACATTGCCCAGCCCTTCCGCTCAGATAGGCACTACAAAGCAAGGTCCCCTTGGGGCTGCTTACTGACCAGCGCACTGGTGGCAGAAGCAGCACCCAGCCTTCCAACATCCCCAGCCATCTGCCGCTGCTACCCTTTTGGCCGCTGTGCTCTGGGCAGAGTCTGTGCATCTGTACCACCACCACCGTCTGTCAGCGCCATACCGCTGTCACTCAAGGCAGAACCACAGTCAGTGACGGGCGGTTGACCCACTGCCAACAGCACACTGGCGGCACTGCCAGAGATGGATGGTGTATGGTATGGGTGCCTCCCATTCGACAACACCCCCGCTGTCTATGACAATGGTCGCATCATCATCAGTGATGGACCTTGCCCTGATTTGTGCCTCCGTACACTGCATGCCATGGCTGGCATCCCACTGGAACAGAGCCAGGGCCTCATCCGCCACCATGCCCAGGACTTCCAGCCAGACAGCGGTGGTGTGCTGCAGCCGATTGGGCCCTTGGATGCCAGTAGAGGTGGATGGCTGGTCCTCCAGGGCAGGGCATGTCCCCATGGCAGACACTACCACCCCTACCACTACATGCTGGTGTTCTGGACCTGGAAGGGAAAACAGTCACATCTGTGCCGCTGATGCACAGGCCCACTGCCCCCATGCCCCTGACACCGCTGTACCTACCATGCAGTGATGGGCTCCCATCTGTCTGGAAGCCATTGCCTGGCACCCCCTCAATAATGCTGTACCGCACGGTGGTCACCACCATCTCCTCCTGCTGCATCAACTCTGGCATGTCAGCCTGACCCTTGGCCACTCTTGCGGCCCAGATGGCCACCACCTTTTCCTTGATCCTGCGCCTGTCAGTAATGACCTTCTTTTTTCACTCCTGCGCTGACCACTGGTGACTGCCCTGCTGGTTCATGGCCTCCGCCACCTCCTCCCAGGCTGCGGACCTGGCCTGGGGTGTGCCAGTCATGCCACTCAGCAGAGGCTCCCTGTCAAGGTATGCCTGGAACAGGGCATCTGTCTCCACCTTGCACTTGCATGCAGGCCCACAGACCTCACCTTCCTCTCAGTCAGACATGCTGCTACCTGTGGGCAATGACAAGCGGTCAGTGGCTGCAGCAGCCCACACTAGCCACCCATCCTGCGGTGCTGTCTGTCCCCTCAGCGGGTGCAACTTACCTCGGATGGTTGCAATACCAGTCCATGTCCTGTGCAGTCCCGCATCATGTTTATAGCACATCACATGCAAATGAGCAGATGCACAACTGCAATGAGATGCTAATTCCCCCAGTGCACCACAGATAGGCTGATCAGCTAATCAGCATATGCCAGCTGAATACTGCAGTGTTGCATCTTGCACAATGGACTTGTGCTGGCACAAGTCATGGCGCAATGTTGTGATGTGTGCAGTGTGACTGTCAATATGCATGCACCATGCCCTGTGCCTACGCCACATGTGCAGCATACACTAGGTGTGCCATAGGCAATATTGCACTCGGCCATGATAGGGCCTATGGCACCCAGGCGCTATGGGACCTATGGCACTCAGGTACCATAGAGCATATGGTGCCCAGGTGCTATGTGGCCTATTGTGCTCTGGCACCATTAACCCCATAGCTCCCTGGCACCATTGGCCCCATGGCACACAGATGCCATAGGCTTGTAATCAGTGGCACCTTCAGGCTCCTGTTGTGCACCATGCATTGTGGTCCCAATAGCGCACTCGCACACAGTGCGCATGCTGACCCCTGATCCCTGCTCTGCCCTATGCTCCCCAGGGAACTCTGCACCATGTGCCAGTGCAGCCATACCCATACTGTGCATCCCTGGGGATGCACGATTGATAAGGGCAACACATCTCTGAGTGAGGCATGCATCCCGAGCATGTAGAGCTCTTGCACTACAGGGCAACATTTTGGTTTGCTACATGGTGGAACTGCAATGCCATGCAATGCTGAACTGTTGACTCCTAACTGGAGCCAGGTAGAACTAGTCAATCTGGTGGCCCTGGTGGAGCTCCATGCAGGCTGCTGTTTGGGCAGCAGCACCTCACCAGGCCTAGGACAGAGCTCTGGCAGGAGGTGGCAGATGGACTGGAACAGGCCACTGGTGTGCGGCACAGTGGAGAACAGTGTCGCCACCAGTATGGTGATTGCAGAGATGGGACCTGGAGTGGCTCAGGGCACTGCAGGCGCACACCCAGATTGGGGCTGTGCCATGGCCAGATAAGTGTGCACCGCCTGGTCTGTGCACATCCAGTGTTCCATGGGGCTGACAGGGCTGCATGCCATGCTGGGGGGCACTGACACTGCACACCCTGTGGCCTGGGCAGCACGTCCTGTGTGTGCTGCACCACTGCACTGCGGCCGTGCCCATCTGGGGTGCACTCTGCGCAGGTGGGGCACATGGTGTTGCTATGTACTGATGTGTGTATGTTTATGTTTCTGTCCTAGGCCCTGAGGACAGGAGGAGTGCGAGGGCAGCAGGCACACATAGCGGGCTACGGCATGCTGCCGCAAGACCCACAGTTCGGGATGCAGGTCAGAGGGTTAGAGCTGCCAGACCTGCACATGCATCACATCAGCGTGAAGGTAGGTGGAGTTTATTACTTCATTGTTGTGCAGGGTGGGCAGCGGTGGAGGGTGGGTCATGGCCTCTGTGCACTGAGCCATGGAGCTGTGTTCTGCCTGCAGTGTGCATGGCACCATGCTGCAGTCATTGCACACATGTGTGGCTGCTGCTGGTGGACTGTGGGTGCATCTGGCTGCCAGCTGTGCCGCTACAGTCCCGCCGCTGTACCATGCCACCTGCCTGCCACATTGCTGGTGGGTGGCCCATGGGTGGTGGTGTCCAGCACTTTGCATATCCGTGACATGCCAGGACAGTGGTAGGTGTGGGCCCACCCACTGTTGGTGGCCAGGGTACCACCCCAAGGGTGCATGTCACCACTGACTGCTGCCAGCAGTAGATGGGCCAGGGTGTCCTGGACAAGCACTGATCATGTGTTCCTTCCTTTGTCATAGGTGTCCAATAAGGGCCTCATCAGACCAACTATGGCCACCTCCTGAGGAGGATTATAATGATTATCACTGCCACACTGGAGGTCGTGAGTCTCATGCATCGGCTCCTGCAGAGGGGACAGTGCCAGGCAGCAGCAGGACGAGGCCACCCGTAGAGCCTGTTGGGCCTGCAACACCTGTTCCTTCCCCTGTCCCCCCTTCCCTAGCCCTCCCCTGTCCCTTTGTATAGCCCTGTCCCCTGTCCCCTTACCTCTCTTCCCTGCCTTCAGCCTGATATGTATATGGTTTCCCCATCCTTGTTCCTTTGTTTTGTATGTGCACTGTATTATACATGTGTTTGTTCTTTGTTACTTAATACAGATATGTTTTGGTTACCCATCTGTGTCCAGGTCTGCTTTGCAGCTGGCGAGTGGTGCCATGCTGCAATGGTGTGCTGGGTGGCTGGGTGGTGTGCCTGTGTTGTTCTGAGGGCTGTGCATGGTGGTGTTCACCCATCAGTCAGTGGCTGTGCCTTGGGGTGGTCATGAGCTGGCTGTTTGGGTTGTGTGGCATATGTGTTGTTTGCCATTTGCCTGGTTGTTGCTGACTGTGGCCCAGGTGGCATGGTGCATGCCATCTAGTGGAGGGTGGCCAGTGGCAGTCCACCCATGGCCATTGGTGCCACCCTACCTATGTCCATTGCTGTGGTGCATGCGGGTGGGTGAAGCTACATGGCTGTTCTACTTGGGCGGTGTTCCATTGTGGGCTGGCTGTGCCTCTCACCTGACTCCCCTTTCTCCCCAGTGGCCACATCCTCCTCCCCAGTGCCTTACTCCTTGCTGTGCCTGTGGCTAGTCCATATGTGTCCTGGTACATCTTCCTTGGCCCATTGCGCATCCATGGTCGTGTTGTTGTGCACGTTGGATTGCTCCCGGGCGCACCCCTGACTGCGCTCTGGTGCATCCATGTGATATTCAGCCATGTTGAGCTGGCACATGCCACCTTGTGCAACCATTGAATATCATGCTCAGTGCACCATGGCACATTGGACTTGCACTGCGACATCCTTGTGCCGGCCTCTGGCGCATTTCTGAATATCCCACCCTGGGTATATATCAATTACTGTAGCTGACATGTGAAACAAAACATTCTAAAGTATTTACATACTCAAGAATTCAATAAAATAATGGTGGTCAAAGTGTTCAAGCTTTTAAATCTATTTTCAAGGCTATTACAACCTTTCTAATTGCTTCTTTGACTTCTTTGTTCCTTAGGGCATAAATTATGGGATTTAGTGCTGGGGCTAAAACAGCATGGAAAATAAAAGACAGGGCATGACATTCATCAAAACCACTGTTTGTGCCATATGCTATATATCCAATTACAGCTGATAGATAAAACATGGTTACCACTATCACGTGAGAGCTGCATGTAGTGAAAGCCTTCTGACGTCCCTCTGCAGAACTGTTCTTAATCAAAGATTTGAGGATTTTAATGTACGAAAACAAAACTAAAGAAAAAGGTACACATACAAATATAATGGTACCACATATCATCCAGAATGTTATGGATGTTGTATCTGAACAGATTAATTTGACTATGAAATAGTGGTCACAAAAGAAGTGATTGATTTTGTTGGGTCCACAGAAGGGAAGCTGTGCTGTTAAAATAACTATCGGCACTGCGACCATGCAAGACAAGGCAAAGCTGCCTACTGTTATTTGAATGTTAAACCTTTTGATCATAATGGACATGTAATGCAGAGGGTTACAGATTGCTATGTAACGATCATATGCCATTGCTACAAGAAGAAAGGATTCAAAAGCCCCCACAGTAAAGTAACTAAATAGCTGAGAAAAACATGCACTGAAAGAAATAGAATTGTCTTTAATCAGAAATATTGACAGCATCTTTGGAATGGTTGTAGTTGTAAACAGTATATCTAAACCAGCCAAGTTACAAATGAAAAAGTACATGGGTTTGTGCTGCTTCTGATCTGTCACTACTGCAACCAGGAGGGAAACATTTCCTAGAAGTATTATCAGATAGAAAATCAGAAGCACAAAAAATAGCTCAAACTGGTAGTCTTGAAGGTATGGAAATCCAAGGAGTATAAACTCTGTCACATGGGTCTCACTATCATTGTACATCACCATGGTCCACTTGTGTTTTTTTCATCTAGATAAAAGAGAAATGTTAATGACTTACTAGCTTTACTCTATTTAATACAGTCATGTGCCTTTGTTAATTCTAGAGATTTCCATTGTTATATAGTTGTAACCAGTGAGAGGATGGACAATATCCAGATATATCATGACATATCTAAATAAATCCTCATTCATTTTACCGGATGTCCTGTGATATTTCTCGATATATGCAAACATATAGTGCATCTTTGTAATTGGCTACAATTGTATATTTTGCTGTAAAACTGACCTTGATTTTTTTGAGAAATTTTTATCTATTGTACTGAATTATTTAGAGCTTCTTGATCTAGTGATAGTTGTAAAGTTGAGAAGAATTTGCCATTACTCCTTATCACTTTGTGAGCATCCCAAATTCATACCAGCAATTGTTCCAAAATGCCCACATTATCATCTCTTTTTTTTCACTTTATCTTTTTATTGAAATTCAAGTATATAAGAAAGCACACATCTAATACAGTAGATGACTATCCTCCATGTAAGGTATAAAATATCACTTAACAAAACACAATATTTAGGGTAAACATATTGGAGAAGCCTTACATACATGTACTGATAATAAAACACAAACCTAGAGAGGATGTAAGTGGAGAGCAGAAGGGTTACAAGCAATAGGGTATTATAGGATCAGAAATAGCAACCATGTATGAAATACATGCTAGGGCAGGCTATGGCAAGGCATTCAGTAAATTGCAAGAAGTGATAAATGTGGTAATATGAACAATGTTCAGTAATGGAGAGGTGAACATAAGAGAAAAGTGTGCAAGGAAAGAAAAAAAAGAGAATAAAGCAAGGAAGAAGGGAAGGAGAGAGGGAGAAAACAGGGAAGAAGGGAAAAAAGAGGAGAAATCTGTGCACAAAAGTTTCGAGAAAACCTAATCCAAGAGCAAAATAAGGAGGGCTAAATATCCCTAAGAATTAGGGTCTACAAGAACTAGGTTCAATGTACTGGAACTAATCCTGCCAACATCTGTCATATACAGTGAGTCGGTTATGAGTAACATGAATTATCATCTCTTGATCAGTCTTCAAGTATCTGACTCGCAGTTGTAATTTAGTTGCAGAAAGTGGTCAAAATGACAATATAGTGTCACTGTTCTAATTTGTATCCCTATGTGCCACATACAAAAGGGCTGCAAGCCTTTCCTTCTTCTGCTGCAACAGGTATTGTATTGGTATAGGCAAAGAGGGCCACTATGTGTGATGAAAAGAGCTGCCTTTAGCAGGTACAAAAAAGCGGGGGGAGGACAGCGAGGAGTACCTGAAGTAATCAAAGGAGGTGACAAGGGTAGTAAGGGCAGCCAAGGTGTCTATGGAGCTCAGGCTGACGCAGGGCATTAAGAATGGGGAGAAGGATGTCTTCAAGTACATTAGACAGAAAAGGAACTATAAGGACCATATAGAAAGGATTTAGAAGGGGGGGTTAGGGGGAAGCAGGGGGTGATAAGGCAGAAGTGCTTAACGATTACATCTGCTCTGTATTTACTAAGGAGAAGAGTGGGATGATACCCAAGGGTGGAAGGAGAGCAGAAACAGAAGGGGATGGAGTGACAGATGGGGAAATCATGAAATGCAGCATTCTGGAGAGCACTGAGGGTGGACAAGGTGCCAGGCCCAGATGGCATCCACCCCAGGGTACTGAAGGAGCTGACAGAGGTCTTGGTGGGACCTTTTGCAGACCTACTTAATGCCTCACTGCACTCAGGGTGTGTATGTCTGGATTGGAGGATGGATCACATGGTGCACCTCCACAACATCAGTCCCAAGGATGAACCGAGGAACTACAGACCAGTGAGCATGACATCCATCATGGGTAAGCTGATGGAGACTTTCCTGAAGGAGAGGCTGTGCCTTCCTGGAGGCCAATGGACTAGATGACAACAGACAGCATGGCTTGCTAACTGGCAGATCCTGCAAAACCAACCTGCTGGAGTTCTATGACTGGATAACTAGGCAATTGGATGTGGGCCATGCAGTGGATGCCCTGTACCTGGACTACAGTAAGGCATTTGACCCAGTGCTGCATGGGAGGCTAGAAAGTAGTTAAAAGGCACAGGAGCAGGTATAAAGCTGGTGAGATGGGTAGAGAATTGGCTTCAGGGAAGACAACAGAGGGTGATGGTGGGGAGCTCTCTTCCCCAAGGGTAGTGATGAGCGATGTTCTGCAGGGCTTGGTGTTGAGACCAGTGTTGTTTGGGATATTCATTGCAGACATATCATTGGGCATAAAGAGCAAGGCCAGACTGTTTGCTGATGACACCAAGATGGGAGCAGTGGTGGAAGACCTACAGGGATGGCAAAGGTTGCAGGATGATCTGGCAAAGCTGGAAACCTGACCAGACACCTGGAAATTGGGGTTCAATGCCAAAAAGTGCAAGGTGGTGCATTTTGGGTCAAAAAAGCCGAGGAAGAATTACCAGCTGGGGGGAGTACATCTAGCCAAGACAGAGGAGAAGGAGCTTGGATTGCTCATTACGGGGTCAATGAACAACTCGGCACAATGCAGGAAAGCAGCTGCAAAGGTTAACAAAATGTTGGGTTGCATTGCAAGGGGTATATCCACGAGGAGGGGGGAAGGTGATTCTGTCACTGTATAGATCATTAGTTAAACCACACATGGAGTACGGCGTGCAGTACTGGCACCCGTATCTGAAGAGGGACATTAAGTTACTGGAGACGGTGCAGCACAGGGTATCAAAGATGATCAAGGGGATGGGGACTTCCCATACGATAGAAGGCTGAGGAAGTTGAACATGTACTCGCTGGAGGAGTGGAAGGACAAAGGGGATAGGATTGAAACGTTCAAGTACATGAAAGGAATCAACAAGACAGGTATGGATTGCTGTTCAATGTAAGAAAGGGGAGGAACACCATGATATGAGACTGAAGGGAGGAAGGTTCAGGAGGGAGATGAGGTGGAATGTGTAACCGGCAGAAGTGATATCCAATATAACAGTGGACTGCTTCAAAAGGGGCTGGGACAGGGCAAGGGGAGGGTCATGGAGGGAAGGTGGGAGGAGGGCCAACTGCAGAATAAGGGTTGCTAGCAGCACATGTGAGTAGACTTGATAGACCACAAGGCCTTTATCAGCTGGCAAATTTCATATGTTTGTATGTAAATAAAACACTGTGCTATAGACAGACAACTCCCAGCCTCCAAACAGCTACTAGCATGCCACAGTGTTTCTATTTATTTATTACAGTTTTATTGTAGGTTGATGTGATTTCTGTTGCAGATAGGATGTGCCTTAGATTTGGGACCCCGCAGATTATCTACCCAGCACCAGTGTTGCTTGACCTCTGCCCTTTCTATATCTCCCTTTGCCAGCAGCAGTGTTGAGGTGCTATTGGGAGATCAGGATTGTGAGTTGGCATGATGTCAGGCAGTGGGGTGATGGGGTAAAGTAGTAGTGAATTGAATTAGGGTGGTCAGAGACAGGAGGCACTTGAAGGTATGACAGGACCTGGAGAGAGGCCAGATGTGTATGGTCCCAATACCTAGGGTTCCCACCAGTTTGAGTGGGCAGGTTGTTATTGGTCCACAACATCCACAAGTCCCTTCAGGCAGTGTTGTGCTGATTGTGTTGATTAGGAACTGACTGCAATTATTGCAGACTTGATTTCTTCAGTTGATCTGGCTTGCACTATGGGGACCTGGCTATGGGATGTTGTGGGTCCTGTATTGAAAGTGTTGATCCTGAACGGATTCTCTGTAGTGCACTGCCCAAGGATGAAATGCAGAGGTGGGGTGTGGCCATCTGTTTTCTATCCAACCTAAATGTCTCGGTGCACCCAGTGGGTTTGACCATGTCATTTGAATGTATGGCTGTGCACCAAGGTCCAAGTGAAAAATGCAGAATCCTCTTCATATACCGGCCTGCAGGCACGAAGAGGAGCTTCTGCAGGAAGTAGTGGACTTTGTCATTGAGAAGGGGATGGAGTCACACAGTTTTATTGGTTTGGGCTGACTTCAATGTCTGGATTTAAGATGAACATTCAGAATCTGATTATGACTTCCTCCAGCTGATATCAATGCTGGGCCTGGCACAAGCTGTTACTTCTGCAACGCCATGCCACGGCCATGCCTTGGACTTGGTGTTCTCACTGGTGCTTGAGTTCTTCTACCGCTGGATTGATCTGGTTGTCTGATTGGATCGCTACACAGACACATTTTCATTCAGAGCCCACCTGTTAGTCCTTCCTCTATGGAGAAGTTCCGCTACCCACCTTTGAAGGGGTTGTCACCAGAAGGACTGACAGAGGTAATGGAACTTTCACATGTGAATGTTGCATGAGTGACAGGGCTGGGCAATGTGGTTTTGGCCTATTATGATGCTGTTTCCAAGGAACTCAATGCTGTTGCACTGATCCATTTATGACCAATGTCTTCACATTTGAGACCCCTGTGGTTTGATGGGGACCACAAGGAGATGAAGACAAGGGTTGGAGGTTGGAATATTGTTGGCAGAGAACTCGGTCTTAGGAGGATAGACTGGCTTTGAAATGCTACTATGATGAATATCAAAGGCAATTCCAATAAGAAGACAATATTCCTGTCCAGGGAGATTGACACATGGAGGAACAGACCAGCTCTGCTTTTTTGGACTGTGGATAGGCTTCTTCACCATGCCTGTCTACAGCTAAAGAAAGTGTTCTCAATCACTAAGTTAACGGAGTTTGCTCAGTTCTTCTCTGACAAGGTATCCTCCGTCAGGGCTGGCATCTCCCAAATCGGGCCTTTTTGGCTGGGTGGTGGTGAGTCGGATGTGTCGGGAAGCACTCCTATTGTTTGGAGCACATTTAGGCACATTGGGGTCACTGAGGTCTGTAAGGTGATCTCAAAGCTATGTCCCCCATACTGTGAGCTAGACCAGGGTCTGTCTCATCTTTTAATGGGATGTGTCGAATCTGCTGGGCCAGTGTTCACCAAAATTTACTGTTGTTCACTTTTGGGGAGTTGTTTTCCCAACACCTTGAAAGATGCATTGGTGAGACCCCTCCTAAAGAAACCATCTCTCAACCATGACATCTTGGTGAACTGTTTACTGTACCTGTCTCTAACCTTCCATTTCTAAGGAAGGTTATTGGGAAAGTGGTGGTTCTGCAGTTCAAGGTGCACCTTGCAGCCTATGACACCTATGAGCCTCTCCAGTCAGGTATTTAGTCAAGGAATAGTGCTGAAATGACACTAGTCACAGTGCAAAATGATCTCCTCAGGGTAAAGGATAGAGAAGAGTGGTCAATTTTTGTTCTCCTCAATCTGTCCTCAGTGTTGAACACTGTGGACCACGTGTTGCTACTGGGTCACCTGAGGCTGCTCTGTGGACTCACCGGTGCTGTTATCAACTGATTTGTATCCTTTCTTGTAGGCAGGATGCAGCAAGTGGTGATGGGAAATTTCTCATCCTGTCTGAAGCCCCTGCCTTGTGGAGTTCCCCAGATTTTGATCCTGTTCCCTGCGTTGCTCGCAGTGTATATGCTTCAATGGGTGTGATCATTAGATGGTACAGCTTGGGCTTCCATTGACATGCAGATCATTCCCAGATGTACATATCATTTGCAGCTGAGACAGATGGTGCTGTGGTGCTTGACTGAGATCCAGCTTTGCATGGCCTCTAGTTGGTTAAGACTTAATTTGAACAAGATTGAGGTGCTTGTGATTGAGCCTGGTTGTCGACAGGATGTGTATGCTGTTTGAAGAGGAACAAGAGTATTTCCTGGATCCACTCCTTTGACGGCATTCACCAGGGTGAAAAAACTGGGTGTCATCCTTGATGATGGGTTGACACTTGAGGCTCGGGTGTCATCCATTATCAAGAGCAGTTTTTGCCAGTTAAGGAACTTTGCCCGGAATACAGCATTGATCCCACCTGATGACCTGCCCTCACTAGTACATTCTTTTGTTACATCCTGGCTCGACTACTGAAATGCTCTGTACCTCAGGGTCACTGGAGGGGTTCTCCAGCACCTGCAGCTTGTGCAGAATGGAGCAGCTATGTTAGTGATGGGCCTTCTGAAGCCCTGTCACATGACCCCGGTTTGATGCAAACTGCACTGGCTGCCGGTTAGATGGAGAATCAACTTCAAAGTGGGATTGCTCACTTTTAAGGCCCAAATTGGATCTGGCCCTGGTTACCAAAATGACCTCCTGACTCCAGCCCATCCTATGTACTCACTCCACTGAAGGCCTCTTAGCAGTTCCAAGGGTCCACTTTAAATCCTCTGTGTAGTGTGTATTTGAGGTGGTGGGCCCAGTATTGTGGAACTCACTGCCACAACCCTTAAGGGAAGCCCCATGGGTGGAGGCCTTTAAATGGGGCCTAAAGGCACATCTTTTTAGGAAGGCATAACCAGATTGCTAAAATTTATTAAAATGCTGTAATTTGCATGGAAGTGTTTAGCTGATTTTATACTGTTTTTGTAATGTATTATTAATGTTTATTTCTTTTTTATTTAAATCTATTCTCTGTCTTGTCAGTACAGCAGCCAGAGCCTCTGGGATGGAGCGCTCTAAAAATAAAATGTACTTACTTACCTACTTACTTACTGACGACTGTACATTGATTTTAGAAGAAGAAGAAATGAAGAATTAGATTCATATATTACTTTTATATACACTGTATATTAAAAGCTTCACAAGCAATGAGAGAATGGTAGTGAAGTAACTGTAAACATGTAGTCGCAGCCATATTGCACATTAACACCCACATCCTGCCTTGAGCAACTGCATGAACTGGTTTTATGGGAAGGGAATGTTGGCCAGGACACTGGGAAAATACACTAATGTTGTGAAAATGAATTGGGTTATTTTATTTCCACCAGACACCCACAACAGAAGAGATGGGCAGAAGGATTTCAGTTTACTGACTCAGCTGAAAGAAGGCACACCCAAAAGTACTTCACCTTCCCAGTACTGCAATCAGGTGACAATGTTTTCTATAATATTATATCAACATAGAAACACAGACAATGCAAAAAGAACAAGTCCCTTAGTCCATTCAGTCTGCTCTGTTACACACTATCCTACCCAGAGACCTGCTATCTAGATGGGGTTTCCTACCCATCCCCCCCTTATCCCTTACCTTACTGCTCCCCCAAGTAATTGTTAAGCCATTAACTCTGTCCCACCCTCACTCAAAACCATTAATGGTTCTGGTGTCCATGACCACTGCCAGCAGGCTACCCCCCTTGACTTCTCTGCCTATATTTACCACCTTATGTCAATGTTTCACCCCAAATTTGGTGCTATCTACCAAACTTAAAACTGCCCCTTATCTGCTGCTGTATGACAGAAGCTAGTTTCTAAGATCATAAACATTATGTTACAGGGGGCAGAGTAACAGAAGGATGTAAATAGAAGGTCTCCTTTCTCAATGCCCTCTTCTGGTCAGAATTCAAAAGGGAGCACAAAAGCATCTAAAAGGAGTATCCCACAAATTAGGCAGAAGCTGTTTGCAAGTGATAGGGTTAGAAAATGATTTGCAGCCCTGAAGATAAATAATGCCCAGGAACTGGATGGGATGCACCCCAGGACAGAGTATTGGATAAGTGGGGTTTGGTTGGACACTACTTCTGAGGGAAGGACCTAGACATCAATATAAGGGACTCCCTTAAACAATTTAGCCAGCTTAACAATGCCTACTGTAAGGCCATCAGTATTTTGGGATGTATTAGATGGAGTATTGTATCCAGCTCTAAAGTCCTCACCTATGGAGCAGGAAAGGCAGGCTTTAGACAATACAGTCTACTGTAACCAAAATGACTGAAGGCAAGCAGGGCAGATCCTAAGAGGATCAGCTTAGGGAACTGAACATGTATTTGCTGGAGAATAGGCAAGAGAAAGGCAATGTGATTAAGATCTTCATTCCTGAAAGGAAATAACAAGGTGAACAGTGAGGAACTATTCCACAGGAATAGCTAATGTAGAACATGAGGAAAAGAGTTGAAGCTGGCTGGGTGAGATTTAGGAGGGCATAAGGAGGTTTTATTTTACAGAGAGAGTGGCTGAGACATGGAACAGTCTGCCAGCTGAGATGGTGAGTGCTAAAACCTTTAATGGTTTCAAGCACAGCATGGGCAGAGGAAGGGCTTAGTAGTTGAAGGCATAGCAGTAAGACATGGAACCTGGGGAGGGGTACAGACAGAAACCCAGTATAGACATCAGTATTGGGGTAAGACGAGATATTGCGGACAGACAAGTTGGACCAATGGTCTTTTTCTGCCATTATTGCCTCATGTTTCTATGACACTCCCATACTTGATTATGAGACATTGTCTATGGGGCTGACCACAAGTCTCAGTTAGTTAATCAGGACCCCTCTTTTCTCCATCTATAGATTCTTCCTCAACTACCCACCTCAAACAAACTGCTGCAAGCTCTGTAGTCAGCTTGGTTGGCCCTCCGCTGAGTCCTACTGCATCTTCCACTGCTTAATGTTTCTACAAGTTCTGGCTTTTTGTACTTTTCTGCTACCTCTCAGGCCTCTTATTCCCCACTCAAAATGCTTCTATTCCTCAGATCCCAGAAACCCCAGTGTCTGAAGAAGCCTGGTTGTTTTAGATTAGATGGTCAGTCTTCTTTTACTCACTGATTCCCAAACCTGTAGAACAACTGTCTGCTATTATACTATAGAAATGTGCTGCTCAAATCTCACAATGCCCACATTGCACTTGTTAGTTATACTAGCAGGGCACATTTTTCTTTACCTGGGATTCTTATTGTGCTTATCATTCTAGTTGGGGTACTCCAGAGCGGTATGAACTACTGAGGTAGAAGGCACTGGACAGTAGGTCAAGAGCAAAATATGAATCTGTAACACAATTGCAGTTATACTGTAGAAGACATGTTAATAAATACAAATGCTTTAATTCTAGTTACAAAGAATTACTAAAGAGAGTTAACTTGCATGAGAGAAGTGTCCCCTTCACAAAAGTGGGACCAAGATAGAGGCAGGAAACTATAGACCTGTCAGTTTGACCTCAGTGGTAGGGAAAATGATGGAATCACTTCTGCAGGAAAGAATTGCTAAGTACCTAGAGGCCAGTGGGGCACAGGACCCAAGACAACATGGATTCACAGCGGGAAGGTCATGTCAGACAAATCTAATCGATTTCTTTGACTGGGTGGCCAAAGTAGTAGACCAGAAAGGGGCTGTGGACATGGCTTACCTAGACTTTAGCAAGGCATCTGACACAGTCCCACACAAAAGATTAATAAACAAATTAGAAATCCTTGAAGTGGGTCCCAGGGTGATAGCCAGGGAAAAACATGGGCTGGACAAAAGGACACAGAGGGTAATAGTAAATGGAGTCCACAGTGAAGAAAGGGTTGCTATTAGTGGGGTACCACAGGATTCAGTACTGGGTCCAGTTCTTTTTTATGTCTTTATAAGTGACATTGCAAAAGGACTAAAAGGAATAGTATGTCTCTTTGCAGACAACACAAAGATCTGCAACAGGGTCGATACACAAACTGAGGTGGAAAGGATGAGAAGTGACTTGGCAAGGTTGGAGGAATGGTCAAATGTATAGTAGCTTAGATCCAGTGCAAAGAACTGCAAAGTAATGCACCTGGGAAACAAAAACCCAGGGGAAGAGTACTCAATGGGGGTGAGATACTGACAACAACAAAAATGGAAAGGGACCTGGGGGTAGTTATATCAGATGACCTAAAGGTGGGCAAGCAATGTGAGAAGGCAGTAAGGAGGGCTGGTGGGATACTGGGACGCACAGCGAGAGACATCACCAATAGAAAACAGGAAGTTGTTATCCCTGTGTACAGATAGTTGGTGAGCCCACATCTGGAGTATTGCATGCAGTTCTGGAGACCCCATCTCCATAAAGACATAGACAGGGTGGAGGTATCTAGAAGAGGGCAACCAAAATGGTGCAGCGTCTGCACCAGAAGACATACGGAGAAAGACTAAAACAACTTAATATGTATAGCCTAGAGGAAAGGAGGAAGAGGGGGGACATGATAGAAACTTTCAAGTACCTCAAGGGAATCAACAAAGTCCAAGAGGGTAGCATCTTCCAGAAAAAGAGATGAACAAGGGGGCACAATTTGGAGATAGAGGGGGAAGGCTCAGAGGTAATGTGAGAAAGTATTTTTTCACAGAGAGGGTTGTGGGTGCATGGAACAGCCTTCCTGAGGAGGTTGTGGGGTCAAAACAGTAGGGGAATTCAAGAATGCATGGGATAGACATAAGGCAATTTTAGTGGTGAGTAGGAGGAAGTAGGCTGTTGGTTAACTAGGATCTGCACCTTATCCATTAGGTAGGGAAATGGGCAGACTAGGTGGGCCAAATGGGCCTTACCTGCCATCAAATTCTATGTTTCTATGTCTATGAATTTGTATTTTATAGTTGTAATTTGTAAGTGGGGGGGAATAAGGGGTTGACGTTCTGGAGGTTTTCCTTATTGGTTGGGTGGGTTTCTGGATGGTTTGTACTGTGGTATTAGCTTATTTTGGTTGTGAATTGTTGTGTAGGATCTTATTTAAGTAATATGTATTTGAGACAGGGACCCTTAAGGTGCAGCTACTCGGGGGCCTCCCTCTGAGACCTCCATCCCTCTGAGCTTCTAGCACTTCATGCGGAGGCTTATAGGAGGTGTAGGCCATTGGTGATAGCTCAAAGTGGGGATCATACCCAAGTGGCTGCTGGGGTGTCCAGGATTCAGGTGGTGAGGCCAAGGAGATGCCCTGAGGTGAAATGGGAACTAGAAAGGGGGCCACCCTGCTTAGTTCCAATATCCAAGGGCTCCAGCAGTACTGGTGGGCAGAGAGCTGGTTCAGCTGCCTCCCCTTATCCTACTCAGGTTGTGTTATGCAATGCCAAGTTGATAAGGAACAAGACTGCCATAATGGATTACTTGATATCCTCGGTCGACCTGGCTTGCATCACATAGACCTGGTCGGATGAGAATGCTGCTTCCATTTTGGAGGCAGCAGTGCCGGCAGGGTACTCCATGATACACCCCCCCAGCGGGAGGATCAAGGGGTGGGGGTTGGCCATTTCTCTTAAATCTAGCCTGAACCTCACGGTGCTACCTGTTAGTCCTACAGGGTCCTTTGAGTGTGTGGCCACCTGGGGTGGTCTTTCTGCAGGCTTCAGAGTCCTCCTGGTATATTGTCCCCCAGGAAGAGATGGGGACTTCCTATGGGAGATTGATGAGCTCGTTGATGCACCTGGTGTTGGAGTTCCCCAGATGGTTGATTCTGGGGGACTTCAGTACTTGAGGCAATGGCCAGCTGTCATGATTTGGAGGTGATCTCCTTAGAAGCATGGAGGCTCTGGGTCTGACACAGAATGCTATGTCAGTGACACACTCGAGTGGCCACATGCTGGACCTTGTTTTTTCATTAGGTATTGATATTTCTGAACTTAGAGTGGATACGATAGTTTGGCTGGATCACAGCACCATGGGGTTCATGTTTATGGTCTCTCCCAGATAGTCCCGCCCTTGTGGAGATAGTCCGGTACTGCCCTTTGAGAGGGATTTCCTCTGTAGAACTTTGTGCGGTGCTGGGCCTATCAGGTGTGGAGGCAGCATGTGCAGTTGGGATGGAGGAGGCACTGGCAGCCTATAATGGGCCATCGTTGCTGCCTTTGACTCACTTGCACCTATTCATGTCTGGCACCTGTCTACTCAATGGAGACCTCCATGGTATGCTGAGGAACTCCGGGGTTTAAAGATTAGGGTCCGGAGGTTAGAGAGGTGCAGGAGGAGATGTGGCCTGATGGGGGACAACTTGACCCTGAGGTTGCATTATGCTGACTATCAGGGGGCGATCTCCAGAAGAAAGGCTGAGTTTTTGTCTAGGGAGATTGCTACAGTGAGGAGCAGACCTGCTCTGCTGTTCTTCACGGTAGACAGGCTTTTACATCCTGCCTGTTTACATGTTGGTGGGCCAGGTTCGAGCACTAGGTGTGAGGAGCTTGCTCTGTTCTTTGCTGACAAAGTGTCTTCTATCAGGGCTGAGGTCTCATACAGCATCTCTCAAAAGGGATGTGGGGTTTGTCCTGAGCTGTGTCGAAACACTCCTTCTGTCTAGGATGTGTTTAGGTTTGTTGGGGTGGAGGAGGTGGTGGAAATAATCTTGAGTCTGCAACCAACACATTGTGATCTGGACCCAGGTCCAACCTGCGTTTTGGTTAGATGTTTGGACCTGATTGGACCTGTGGTTGTGGAGATTGTCTGACGTTCATTGAGGAGTAGAGTCTTTCCATTGACCTTGAAAGAGGCCTAGATCAGGGCCCTTTTGACAAAGCCCTCCTTGGACCCGGACTGTCTCAGCAACTACAGGCTACTCTAACCTCCCATTTTTAGGGAAGGTTATAGAAAAAGTGGTGACCGCTCAGCTCGAGTAACATCTCATCTGTTCTTCCACCTATGAGTCTTTTCAGTCTGGGTTCCGGGCTGGGCATAGTAAGGAGACCGTCCTGGGAAGGGTACTAAATAATCTCCTGATGGCAAGGGACAGGAGAGAGAACATACTATCTTTATCCTCCTGACCTCTCCGCAGCATTTGACACTGTGAATCATGAGGTGTTTCTTGATCGCCTGTGGTTCTGGTATGGCCTCTCTGGCAATGTCATCAGCTGGTTCAGGTTGTGCTTGACAAACAGAGTGCAAAAGGTAACAGTGGGGTTGGCCTCATCTAACCCAAAGCCTCTGTGCTGTGGTGTTTCTCAGGGTTCGGTCTTGTCACCATTGTTGTTCACGGTGTATATGCTGCCATTGGGAGACATTATTAGGTGGTATGGTCTGCGTTTTCACTGTTATGCAGATGATACCCAGCTATACCTGTCTTGTGCCCAATAACCAGATGGTGACTGCTGTATTTAACAGCTGCCTAGAGGATATCCAGACTTGGATAACTCAAAACTTATTTAAACTTGACCCAGACAAGACTGAGGTACTGGTAATGGTTGTGGATCTGGGTCATTGGGGAGGGGAGAGAGTGGGGGGTACCACCTGGCTTAGTGCTGGGGAGAATTTTCCTGACTCCATCTTGATGGTGAAGGATTTGGGCGTGATCCTGGACAACAACCTGACGCTGGATGCTAAAGTGTCGGCCATGGTTGAAAGTAGATTTTACCATCTTAGGAACAATGCCCAGATCTGAGCCCTGATCCCACCTGAAGACCTGAACACACTGGTGCATGCTTTCATCACTCCCAGGTTGGACTTCTGTAATGCCCTTTACCTACAGTAATCTGGAGGCAACCTCTGCTGGCTGCAGCTGGTGCAGAACGCAGTGGAAAGAATGTTGATGGGTACCCCGGTCCTCCATGAAATGCACCGGCTGCCAATCAGGTGGAGGATTGTCTTCAAGGCAGGGCTCCTGAATTACAAGGCCCTACAAGAAAGGGGGACAGTATAACAGCAAGATCTCCTTGTTCCCTACTGGCCACCCCGGGCACTCCATTCTGCTGAGGGTTGCCTCCTGGGAGTTCCTAGGGTTAGGTTGCAGCATTCGCTAGACAGGGTATTTTTGGTGGCCACGCCTACCCTGTGGAACTCATTAACTGGTTATTTGAAGGAGGATCTCTTGGTAGAAGCCTTTAAAAAGGGTATGAAGACCTACCAGTTACAGCAGGCTTTTAGTGATTATAGAATCTGAAGAAATGTTTTTAATTAGATAGATGGACTAAGTATATACAGACTCCTAGTAAATTCAATTCGTATTGTTAGATTTTAATAAGTGTAATGTTCTGAATGGACAGCTCCCTGAGTACTTGGAAATGGGCACGTTATAAATAAAGTATCTATCTATCTATCTATCTATTGAACTTGTCAATAGTACCTGCATGAGTAAATCCATGTTAACATGCAAAAAGAATACTGATACCACAATAATGGTCATGTGTTGCTACAACCACTAAGACATTTGAAAAAGTACTACATTTCCGAGGCAAAAACATACCCTTATAAATCAATGTTTTTATTTGCAACAGCCTGTAAAACAAGCACTGGCCAATGCCAGATGTTCGCTTGCTTGTATGTGCTGTGTAGATGTTGGAAGTAGATAGTATAGCAGTTACAACAAACAAATTAAATAATGTGAGTTACAACAGTGAAATTGTCATGACTGGGGAATGGAGAGGTTCACACTATGTTGCTGTTTTCTGAGACTGTGACTGTGTGTCTTTTGACTAGGCAAGGACTTCAAAGCAAAAGGAGAGATGGATTGAAAGTCAGCAGAATTAGGGAGGAAATTCAGTATTTAGATGTTGTGATAGGTGAAGAAGTTGTATGCCCTCCAAAAGTCATCTTACATTTATTGGTACCCATTTATTCACATGCTTTATGAGCAAACATATGCACTTGATCCCTTGGGAAAGTTTGAGCCTTGTTAATATATGTTGTAATGGTCAAAATGCTTTAATGTTAGTGTTTATGATGCTAGTAAGCCAAATCCAATTAACAGAATCACTCTGAATAGTGGGGTTGATTCCAGTCGTTTCACAGAAGAAAGGGTTCTGAAAGAACTCCTAAAACTGAATGCGGACAAAGCAATGGGGCCTGATGGAATTCACCCAGGAATTCTAAAAGAATTAAGGAGATAACGAGTGACACCACTGACTACCCTTTTTAACAAATCATGGGAGGATGGTGTGGTACCTGAGGACTGGAGGAAGGCAGATGTGATTCCCTTTCACAAAAGTGGGAGCAAGACAGAGGCAGGAAACTACAGACCTGTCAATTTGACCTATGTGGTAGAGAAGGTGATGGAATCACTTCTGAAGGAAAGAATTGTTGAGTACTTAGAGGCCAATGGGGCACAGGACCCAAGGCAGCATGGGTTCACAGTGGGAAGGTCATGTCAGACAAATCTAATTGATTTCTTTGACTGGGTGACCAAAGTAGTAGACCAGGGAGTGACTGTTGACATGGCCTACCTAGACTTTAGTAAGGCATTTGACACAGTCCCACACAAAAGATTAATAGTTAAATTTATCAGCCTGGGAGTGGGTCCCAGGGTGGTAGCCTGGGTAAAACATTGGCCGGACAACAGGACACAGAAGGTAATTGTAAATGGAGTTCACTCTGAAGAAAGAGGGGTTACTAGTGGGGTACCGCAGGGTTCAGTACTGGGTCCAGTCCTTTTTAATGTCTTTATCAGTGACATTGCAGAGGGACTAGAAGGAAAAGTATGCCTCTTTGCAGATGACACAAAGATCTGCAATAGGGTTGATACACAAGGAGGCATGGAAAGGATGAGAAGGGACTTGGCAAGGTTGGAGGAATGGTCAGAAGTATGGCAACTTGGATTTAATGCAAAGAAGTGCAAAATAATGCACCTGGAAAACAAAAACCCAGGGGAAGATTACGCAATGGGGGGGGGGATAGTGACAACTACAACAACAATGGAAAGGGACCTGGGGGTAATCATATAAGATGACCTTAAGGTTAGCAAGCAATGTGAGAAGGCAGTAGGGAGGGCTGGGGGGATACTGGGATGTATAGGTAGAGGCACCACCAGCAGAAAACAGGAAGTTCTTATCCCTCTGTACAGACAGTTGGTGAGACACCATCTGGAGTACTGCATCCAGTTCTGGAGACCCTACCTCTGCAAGGACATAGACAGGATGGAGGCAGTCCAGAGGAGGGCAACTAAAATGGTGCAGGTCTGCCAGAGAAGCCATACGAGGAGGGACTAAAGGAGCTTAATATGTATACCCTTGAGGAAAGGAGGGAGGGGGACAGGATAGAAACTTTCAAGTACCTCAGTGGAATCAACAAAGTCCAAGAGGGTAGCATCTTTCAGAAAAAGAGATGTGCAAGAACAAGGGGAGATAATTTAAAGATAGAGGGGTGACGGCTCAGGGGCAATGTGAGGAAGTATTTTTTTACAGAGAAGGTGGTGGATGCATGGAACAGCCTTCCTGAGGAGGTTGTGGGGTCTAAAACTGTGGGAGAATTCAAGAATGCATGGGATAGACATAAGACAATTTTTCTGGGTGGTTGGAAGAACTAGGCTGTTGGTTAAATCGGATCTGCAGCTTATCCTGTAGAGGAAATGGGCAGACTAGGTGGGCCAAGCGGTCCTTATCTGCCATCAAAGTCTATGTTTCTATGTTTCTAAGCAGAGTAACATAGCTCCTTACCTAAAGTGATCAATGAGTTTAGGAACATGTTAGAAATGGTTTTACTTGCTTTTTATCACAGTATGAGATAACTTAATCCCATGAGTTGCAAACATTGCATCATATACATGTAAATGACATGGGTTGTGTAAATCCTCTGCCATTCCCTCAAAACAAATGACTAAACAGTATCACATATGAATGTATTAAACAGTAATATACTGTATGTAGAATGAAAAGCAGATGTAAGATTTCAAGCAGCAACTCCATAGATATGGACCCCAGAACCACAGTATTCCAGGTGCAACTTGACCAGGGATCTGTAAAGGGGCAGTACCACCTTTCTTGCTAAAACCCCTCTTCTTATGTACTCTTGCATCCTCACAGCACTCCCTCAATGCCACCACCACGATATATGCCTTATTGAACTGAGAAGAGGATTTTAGGTTATTTTTTAGCAATGAGGTCCTTGTACAGATATGCAACCTGCACATTGTGCCAATTCAGTTTTCAAATAAATTTGCTTGAATTAGGAGTTGCACAAGAGTAAGAGTATGGCGGACGGTTTCTAGTGAGGTACTGATAGGCAATGGAAATAAAAGCAGAGTTGTATTGAAACAAATGCATCAGAGCTATTAAAATAGAACAAATATACAGAACATCAGTGATAGATGGCAACAGACAATTGTGGCAAAAAGCAATCTATGCTTCCCTTTGAGCTGGAAAACAAATGGCTTTCAAAGATCTCGATTCATCTGTGACAAGCTTGCTCCAAAATTTGCTGCAGGAGGTAACAGCAGAATTTTCCAATATAACTTACTAGCTCACACTTCTCCAAACGGTGGTTACAGGGCTGGCAGAAACTTCCAGTTTGCATACCTGGCGCCTAGATGAAGCTTAAGCGAGCTGGAAGACACACTTATGGATCTGTGTAGAGATTGGAATATAATGAAAGGGAAAGTGAAAGTCTTGTCAGAAAGGTCTGACAACCAGGAAGATAGGGGCAGGTGCTCAAACACCAGTCTTTTCCTTTTTGAAATTTAAATCGTTGTTTTACTACGGCATACAGGACATGAACTGAGAAATCACAGGAAATACATAACATAACATAACATAACATAACATAACATTTCCTGTCCTCCCCTCCTTAACCCCTCTCCCTCCTCTGAAAACCCTCACCTCCTCCTCTCCTCCCTCCCTCCCTCCCTACCCCACTGGCCTTGCACATTCCACATTCTGAATAGCATAGGTGGAACCTGCCAGAAGCATTTAAGGAGGAAATAGGGTTTATGTCTCTTAGGGGGCCATCAAGGTGGTAGGGAACCTGTTTAGATTAAGTATAAGGTGTGCATTGTCTCCCAAGTCTTCTTATATCTGGGGAGAGCTCCTCTCAGACTGGCACACAATTGCTCAGCCCATAGGTTAGACAGCAATTCCTGTAGCCATTCTGTATAGAGAGATTGGAAGCCCATCCAACCAGTGGCATAATGCCACTTTCTTAATTGATAAAAAAATCATGGCCTTATAAAACTTTCTTTGTTGAACCCCCACGCTCAAATAATTCCCTACTAAACAGACTTCTGGAATAAAATGCTCCTCTATGCCAAGCAAAGGATCAGTTTTATTTTTAATATTTTCCCAGAGAGATTTAACAGGCGGGCATTCCCAAAAGATATGCAAGAGGGTACCTTCCTCTTGATGGCACTTATTACAAATGGGGAGGGGAGCCCTTCCTATCTTAAACATTCAAGCTGGGGTCCAGTACAAATTATTGAAAAAGTGAAATTGCATCAGCCTAAGTCTGTCTTGGGAGATGTATTTGTAAGTGTCCTGCCACACTTTAGACCATTTACCCTTGAGCTTGGGAAAGTGGGCAGCCCAATAATGTGGAAACCTGTTCAATCCTGCAAAGGCTCTGTCAAAAAGCAAGCTGTATAGTTTAGAAATAGCATGCAACAAACAGGTAACTAAAGCTAATATTTCAAAATATTCTCCAGTAGTGACCCTCACGATCAATAAGTCCTTTTTCTGCATAATCATGTGTCTCATCTGAAAAACTTTAAAGACTTGGTTACGACTTATCTTATATTTATTCATAATATCCTCTACTAAGCTACAGTTCCTGTCTGACAGGAGAGTCCCTGATCCTTATGCCTTGCAGCTGGGGAAGCCAATGTATGGCGATAATATGACCACCTATTTTAAAATTGGGGTTTCCTAACAGGGGTTGAGTAGTGTCCTTTTTATTATCATATGTAAGAAAGGAGCAGAGTTGTGCATGAATTCTGACTAAAGTGGCTATTGCGGTGGAGGAGGCTAACCTGCGAGGGAGGTTTTTACAAGTACAGTATTATAAATGAGGGCAGTTGGAGAAAGGCCTGCTTCTGAAATCAATTCCAATTCTAGCTTTAGCCATGAGGGAACATAAGGAAGGATATTCAACGCTATCTGACTTGTAAACCATCTTAAGTATTTACATGCTTGGCTATCCCAGTAGTATAGGCCGTAGTGCAGCAACCATAGCACTCCCCGATCTTTTGGGGCTATCATCTTGTGATATGCCCTCCTAGATGGCTTGCCTTGCCAAATGAAGTCCGACATCACAGAATGAACTTCTTTGAACCATTTAAGGGGCAGCCATAAATTTAGCATGTTTAGGGGATAGAACAGCCTTGGCAGTATATTCATTTTAACTATATTGATCTGCCCCCACAATGAAAGTGGGAGTCCTTTTCATCTAGAGAGATTTTGCTGGACCATTTGGAGTGGAGTATCCAGGTTAGATTTTATCACTTTGGATTCATTCCTAGATAAAATGATGCCCAAGTATTTCAGGTTCTGTGGGTTCCACTGCAGTCCTAGGTCAGTAACACTGTACCTACCAGGTCATAATGTCGTATACTTAATAGTATATGACATTATAGCTAACCCGAAAGAGCGCTGTCCAGGACAGCGAATGGTGCAATACCACGTATACTGCTATATGTAGTATTGCACCATTCACACACTCCCAGGCAGAGGATAAGACCTCTGCTAGGAGTGGGTTACATTGAGCAGCTGCTGTGCCTCACTGGGCAGAGCCACAGCAGCAGGAACCCAGGTGCTGCATCTCAGACCGGGTTTGATTCCCGGTCCCAGACATTTTATTTTTTTCATTTATTTGTGCACTCCCTGAGTTGGACCCCCCTCCGGAGTTGAGAATCTTTAGTGAGAGAGTCCTGGGGGCACAGCCCCCATAATGGGGGGTTGGTCAGAGCCCCCCACAGAAAAAAGAATTATGTCACATGGCAATATTGCACTGTATTGGCAGCTATGCAGCATAATGTCTTGCAACATTATGACCCCGTGCCAGTCAGTTATATCTTGCTTTAATATTCTATTATCTAGAGGATATACAGTGGTTTTCTCCAAGTTGATTTTATAATTAGACAGTTGACTAAATTCCTTAATGGTCTCTAAAACAGCTGGTAATGTCTGTTGAGAGTGGGCTAGATGGAGTAATATGTCATCTGCATAGGCCGATAAGTTAAGTTTCTGGGATCCAGTTGTAATAACTTGTATTTGGGTATTAGTTCTTAATGTGGTGAGAAGAGGTTCCAGATAGATGTTGAATAGGAGAGGGGACAGTGGGGACCCTCACCTAGTGGCTGAGCACAGTGCAAAAGGAAAAGAAAACACTCTATTGCAGTATACCCAGGTGCTAGGGTTATTACACAGGGAGGCATTCCAGTTAATAAATATGGAAGGAAAGCTGAATTTTTGCATGGCGCAGAATAGAAATCACCAGTCAACTCTATCAAAGGCTTTCTCTGCATCCAGGGACAGTAACCCAAATGGCATATCTTCAACCCCCCATAGACTCTGACTTACCCTGCCCTGGCTGCCTCGGTTACACCTTCTTCAGTGTGAGATTACACCTTGCTCCCCCGACCTCACTACTCCCATCTAAACTGTACCTCTCTCTCCTGCCCCTTCCAAACCAATACCCTCTCAATCTCAATACTTTGTCATAATGCTGCCGCTCAATTGATTTCTTCTCTATGTACCTCATATTCTTGTTGTTGCCTTGTTAATCCACACTTGGGCACTTATTTAAAAGTGTTTAAAATTGTTAAATTTTAAACCAGTTATGCCTTGTACTGCTATTTTGTCCCAGTTTTGTCACCTCATGCTTGGGATGTTATTGCACTGCTCCTGACACTGTATCCTATGTAAATGTCATCTCTGCATGTTGTTTTGACTCCAGGGCTTGCCTGAAATGTATTACACAGCTCCTGGCACTGTACTCTATGTAACTGTTATCTCCCTATGTTGTTGACCTCCCAGGGCGTGCCTGTAATATGTATTGCACAGCTCCTGCCACTGTACTCTATATAACCGTTATCTCCCTATGTTGTTGACCTCCGGGTCGTGCCTGAAAATAGTCACCTGTCTAGCGCACCTACCTGGTCATCAAAAAAAAAAAATAAATAAATAAATAAATAAATATCTGAGACCCTGAACACAGAAAATATGTGAAACAGTTTACGCAGGTGATCAGATGAAGTTCTCCCTGCCATGAAGCTCACTTGATCACTGTGGACTATGGAGGGCAGAACCCCAGCCAACCTATTAGCCAACAACTTGGCTAGTATTTAGACATCGTAGTTTAACAGTGAAATGGGTCTATAACTGGTAATCCTTTCTTCTTCTTTTCCAGGCTTATGAAGGACCATTATTAGGGCTTCCAGTAAGTGCTTATCAACCTTCTCTGAAGTCAGAATCCCTTGAAAAAGCTCACCTAGTGAGGGGGTTAATTGTACTTCAAAGCATTTATAAAAGTCTGGGGAGACCCCATCCAGGCCTGGAGCTTTATCCAGGGGTATGGACTTAATAATTGACAAACTCTCAGCCTCCTCTATGTGTGAATTGAGACCCGCTTTTTGTTCCTCAGGCAAAGTCGGTGGAGGTATGGTGTCAAGATATTTTCCCATTTCTGTTCTTTCTAGGGGACTAAGCATGGAACTATAGAGTTCCTGATAGTATTTTTTAAATTCTTTAACTATGTCCTTGGGGTGTAACTTGACAGAGTTGTTAGCAAAGGAGTGTATACTTTTGATAATTCTGGAGGACTCTTGGTTTTAAGTAGAAGGGCCCTGATCTAAGTACATTGCCCTAGTCTTTATGATAACACATTCTGCTTTCTCCCTTAAAATCTCTTTATATTGATCTCTATAACCTACCAAATTATTTCTATCAGCCTCATCTGTGTTAGGCAATAGGTTGGCTTCCAGCTGGTGTATACAAACTAGAAGATTGAGGGCTTTCTGCTCCCTTTCCCTTTTTGTAAATGATGCAGTACATATCAATTTCCCTCTAAGAGTGGAGGAATGGGGCATAGAGCTCAGTGAGATCACTCTATAGCATAGGTAGGCCTGAATGGAGAGGGACCTGCTAGTTTGGCAATAAACTTCTGTGTAAAGAGTACAGGATCTGTGCCCTCTTCTTTCTGTGGTAAACCAATTATAATGGTATTATTCCTCTGACTTCTTCCTTCCAAATCCTCTACCTTAGATTCCAGTTTAGCAATTCTTTGTTTTGTTGCTGTGATATCTGGGTCAAGTCTCTCCAGTTTCCACTCCATCGAGAAGGTGCAGACCTCTACGTCTCCCATGCACCTCGTGGCATTCTCCAAGGCTCCAGCCAAAGATTTCAGCTCAGATGTAATGGAGCATGGCTTGTCTTTGAATGGAGTAAACTCATCTAAAAAGCATTGCACCATGAGTACATTCTGGTCAGCGGGTGTTGTAGTGAGTCAAGTAGCAGATCTGACCTATGATTTATTCTTTTTGCTTGCCTTTTCCAGAGTCAGTGGTGGCATATAACAGGGTAGAGCTGCCCACATCTCAGCTTCCATTTCTGCTTTTCTAGGAGACAGTTCTTTACCTGGTGAGTCTCTGTTGCTTTATTTATGCAAATCACAATTTTTAATCGAAAATTGGATGGGGATCCTAAATTTAATTGAAAATCAGAGCGGGGCAAGTGGGCACACTCAGCGCGAGCTGTTACTCGGCTGGCTGCATCACGTGATGTCCCAAAACACCAAACTTAATGGCCTCCCAGAAAACTTGGAGGGTACGGAAGGAGCGGAGTAATTCAAAAGCTGCTGGTTGACAGGCTGGGCATGGAACCCGAAGCTGCTAATTTTAAAATTCAGAGAGCTCACAGGACCAGACCCAAGCCCAGAAAGGGAGACAGACTTCACTATTACTTAATAAAAGACCTCTGGTACCCTGGGAAAGAGCACATGATACATGCTGCCTGCAACACTTGTCCCTTTTATGTCAAGGGCCAAAAGTATCTGTTTTTCAAGATTTCAGTAGGAACTTGAAGGCACAGGGACAAAAATTCAGTTGAGTCAAGAAGAAATTGCATGGGCTAGTTTGGGAATTATCCCTTATGTACCCGGTGAGGCTTCAGATCGCCTACCCAGGATGCCCATCAAAGATTTTTTAAGAGAACCCCATGGAGACCGAGGAATATATCCATACCACGGAAGCGGTGAGAGAAGTAAGATCACAGGCCCAGAATAATCATCTGGCCTGAATACACTTAAAAAGAGAAGCTGAAGGCATGAGGCTTGTGCACTTGGTAATGTCTGCATCACAAAGACTACCAAAATGGAGCACAGAAAGGCAAGGGGTGCAGCAATGATGCCCCCTTTACTGTAAGTAAATGTAGATACTCAATGTGGGACTGATGAATGTTGCTGAATTGGGGTGGCAATAAGAGGAAGGCTGACCCAGCTTGCAGAACTGAACCAGCAACACATGGTATGGGGCACTTTAATGGAAAATGACAAGCAGGCAAATTGTTAACTGTGCTGCTTGTGACGGATCCTATACACAAAGCCACTGTATGCTGCGAGCTGAAAATGGGCAAAACCAACCCCCGGGACTTGTCAGGGGGCTAAGTACATGTTGATACAGTGCTAACAAATCTTTTGTCAGTCAACTTCCTGGTACAGAACATTCAACCATGTTTTCAATCTCTTTGTGGTTGGTTTCCTGTCGACAGAGGTAGGAGACTCTGTATGTGGTGCCATGCAATCTTCAACATGACAGTGTGAACTGTGTGGCATGACACCACACTGAATAAGACAAATGGCTATTGTCTCTGATCAACTGAATTGTGCAGAAATACTGTGATAAGCTGCAATGCAAGACTAACTTTTGAACTGAGGTTCTAGGAATAAAGCTAGTTAAAATACCAGATCCTGTCTGCCCATTAGTAAAGTCCCGATTGTGTTCATTACCTGGGCAATACTAACATACTAACATACTACTAACATACTAAAATGGCAGCAGAATAGGCCTAACGGTCTTTCGTGTCTGCTCGTTTGGTCAGCCCCCACCCTGGGTGCTGACCTTGCTGTCCCTCTCGCCTTCTCTGGCTTCTCCCTTCCCAGTTCCGGATATTCTTGCTGCATTGGATTTTGCTTCCTGAACCCTTCCCCTGTACCTGTCCCACCCCCTCTTGAACCCCTCCACTGTCTCTGCCTCCACCAGCCCCCTAGGTAGTGCATTCCATGGCTCCACCACCCTCTCAGTGAAGTAGCACCTCCTCCTTTCTCCCCTGAATCTTCCCCCTCCAGCTTCCACCCATGCCCTCTAGTGGCCCCTTCCTCCTTCCTTCGAAGCACCCTGACTGTTCCTCCCCTATTTACCCTCTTCATGTACCTGAAGACCTCTATCATGTCCCCCCGGTCCCTTCTCTCTTCCAATGTGTACATATTTAGCTCTTCGAGCCTCTCCTCATAGGTCCTGTCCCCCAAGCCCCAAATCATTTTGGTTGCCCTCCTCTGGACCCTCTCCAGGAGGTTAATGTCCTTCTTTAAGTGTGGCCTCCAAAACTGCACGCAGTACTCCAGGTGCAGCCTCACCAAGCAGTCATACAGAGGGAGTATCACTTCCCTCCTTCTGGAGGTGATCCCCCTAGCGATGCATCCCAGCATCCTGTTGGCCTTGGCTGCTGCCCTCCTACAAGTCTCAGAGTTGTTCATCTTGACATCCACCACCACCCCAAGGTCCCTCTCAGCCATTGAGACTTGTAGTACTTCCCCCCCCAGGGTGTACACTTGGCCTGGGTTTCTGGCCCCAGGTGGAGTACCTTGCATTTCCCTGCATTGAACCTCAGCTTCCACTTTCTAGACCATCTTTCCAGAGCCTCCAGGTCCCCCTGCAGGGCCACCTTCCCCTCCTCCCCAATCTGTCAGTATTTGAGGATACTGTCACTGCAGAAGCATCACAGGTTCAACTTCTGCATCCTCCCTTCTGACTGAAGCTGGGGCTACATGTACCAGTGAAAAGCACTAGATGAATGGATTCTAGGCAGGCGATGATCTGGATTTCTCAGTACTGCTTCATAATCAAGCAATGGATGACGAGGATTGTACCTAATAAATCTAACATTGCAGGCCAATAAAAGACCATGGGGAGAGCTGAGAAAAGACTTCAGTATTGTATGTGTCCTGTGCCAGAAGAATAACAGCTAAAGCTTCATATGAGTGGCTTTGACCTTACAGGAGTGAGGACCTGTGACTGTGTTTTTTTCTTTTTTGGTTAATATATTACAATGTGATAACAGAGGTCCAAGACAATAGTTAAACATTTTATTTCTATCGGTCGGAAGTCTAATTAACAAGTAAACAAGTAGCTGTGTTCCTCAGTCACTGTAGTAAAGATTACATTTTCCAAGTAGTGTCATAATGGGACTCATGCCCTAGTGAAGGTTGCATTGTTTTCCTGCCCCCCTTGCCACTTTAGTTCTACATGGGATGGTTAGCGGTGAGGAAGAAGGGAATCGCATCTGATTCACCAGTAACCTGAACTGAGGATATGAGCCATGACAAAGCTGAGCCACTGCTCATGTCTTGTGTAATTTTATCTTTGCACACCCTAGCCACTTAAAAGGGGCTGTTTGGTAGCATCTGGAGGTGAGCTGGCTTTTCCCATACAAACAGTGATGGGCAGCTTTGTTGGGGGTGAGGTGTGTGAAGGCTAGGTGTAAACTGTGCACCAGATTGAGCGATCTCCTTCTGTCATCCTATAGGGGGGCTCCTCTACCTACATCCCACAATAAATTTGCATTGCACTGAATAAGCACCTCATTACAAAGTGACTTACAGTGCATATGCTCGAACTGACCATAGATAATGCCCTTGGAATGAACTCTATTTGGAATAAGAGGGATGCAGGGGAAGGCGTGGCTAATATGGCAATCTGAGAGTGTGCGGGTGAGCGTTTTGGCTACCTACAGACATCATTTCCATGGCAAATTCTTTTAGGAAAACTTTCAGGAACCACTGACTCTACAAGTAAATCAGCCTAAAAGATTCAAAACAACTTTTTGCTCCATTCCACAAGCTCTTATCCTGAGGTGTGAGTAATGTGAAAAGTGGAGCCATTGTATTTGCAAACCTCATCTCTGTAAGAAGTTTTACCTTACTCACCTCGTTTTTGATTATGTGCCTAGGTGTATTGACTTTCTCTGTAAAATATTCTGTCCCCCCACTTTCATTCCATTTTGATGAGAGTAAAAAGTGAGGTGGAATACAAAGGTTTCATTAGCCCTTCATGAACTGAGCCCCAGAAATGATATTTGATCCCTCTTTCATTTTTTTGCTGCTGGTGTTGAACACACGGTTGTTGGTTTCTATTTGAGCCATGAGGATTGAAACTGCAATTTCGCCCTTTGTACTGCATACCCTTATGTTGAAAAAAATTAAAAGATTTAAGGAAGTGGATAAGGCCAAAGAGGAAGCAAGTAGGTTAACATGACGGCAAGCAGGTCCAACCACTGTTGCAGCTGCAGGATCCTTGGGGGTAACAAACAGTAGCTCCACTCAAGATGACACCCCCATAGAGGCAGTTAACTTCACTAAACTAAAAGAAAACCCATTCAGCAGCAAATTTGGTAGCTTATCTGTAGGAACCTGTAAGCCACAAACGAATTCTATAGACAGTCCAATGGATCAGTTTGTTTTTACCACTGATGTGGCCGATTCGGCCAATAGGACCCCAACAGATAACAATAAAGGAGTCCCCAGCATGACTGAGTATTTGACTTCAAAAGAGACTCCTGTTGGGTTAAAAACAAGCCAGACATAACATAACATAACAAAGGGATTAACGCTGAGCCGGGAACTATAGAGGTTTCAGCACAAGAAAAAGAAACAAATGAATCCAGTACAGTGGCTACTTACAATGGTGTAAGCATTTCGCAATTGAAAAACTCTGTTCTAATGGTGTCATTAAATACAGTAAAAGCATGACTCAATATTCAGAAGAAGCTTTAAAAAGGGATGGGGCAAAAAAGTCAGAAACTACAGTCAATAATGTCCTGACAAACACCCAATCCAGTGATAACTCTGCAGATCCTAACTCCCTGACTAGTAATAAATTAAGTACTTTTTCTAAACACAGTCAGGAAGAGGAAGCAATGCTTGAGGAACTGCACTGGGGTTTTCAAAATATGTCCACTGCTTTTGATTTTATAAAATGATCGATTGCATCTTTGGATACTAAAATGGAAGCATGGAATAAAAGGGTATTTGAACTTGAAACCAGAATGGGTGATGCAGAAGATCAGTTAACACCTTTGAAAAATTTAGTAACACAACACCAGAAAGAGTTATATGAGCAACAGAATAGGACAGAAGATCTGAAATCTCATTCTAGAAGAGGGAATATCAAAATAGGGGGAATTACCAGAGGGTTCTGAAGGTGCAAATCTCTTACAGTATTTTGAAGAAATCTTATAGAAGCACTGGGGAAAAATATCCAAAAGAAAAGGTGAAATTAGATCATGCACATGGAGGCTTCTCCACAAGGAAAGATGTGCCAAGATTTGTATTGATTAAACCCCATTATTTTCAGATAAAGGAAGAATTGCTTAGCAAGACAAGGATAGAGAAACAGTTGCACATTACAGGGCTCCACTTGTAAGTCTATCCCGATCTTCCTTCTTCAGTAATGGTCAAATGAAAATCCTTTAAAGGTGTAAGAAAAACTTTAAGAGAAAAGGTAATATCACGTGATATACTCCATCCTGCACATTTAAAAATATTTCTGAATGGAAGGCAACATTTGTTTGACACCCCAAGAGATGCAGACCAATATCAGAAACCTTACTTCTTTCATACAAGGAGTTAGAACCAATTCGGTAGTCCCCATCCCCCAAGTAACTCAGATGTATTGTATATCAGATGTTGGGGGACAAACCTCTCTTTGCAGTATGGTACATATAAACAATTTATTATTATTTTAAAGTAAAGGAAACAACTGTGTAAGAAAAAGTCTGAAATAGATGAAGAGGATAGAAAAAGAAGGAAGTAGTGGCAGACAACAATTAGAGTAAACAAAATGAGAGTTGTAAATACATATCAATATTAATATATTCCCTTTTCTTTTAACTATTTAGAGGAAGAAGTCAATTAACAGTTTATGTACTTAGATTTGTATCTGTCAGTGAAAGAGCAGAGCTTACCTATACACCCTCTCAGTTTATGATTGTCTTCTCACACTGTCTAATGGGGGGGGATCAGAAGTAAGTCTGAGTAAGGGGTGGAATAGTAATTAAAAGAGATAAGGGAAGGGGGTATAGGACATTTGGGGGAAAAACTCTGGAACATAGAGTTAACTTAAGTCTGAGTTTGGGAAACTGTGCAGTTAAGGTAAATAAAGATAATACAATATCATTTTGAGGCCACCACCTTTTAAATATACTTTTGGCTTTAAATAAATATTTACTTGGCCAATGAGTTATAATGTCTTTGTTGGAGCATAAAGGGTACCAGAGATAGAATTAAAATACATAAAATAGTCCAGTATGCCAACAAGACACAAGCAAACTATCTTTTGCTGCAGGAAACTCATTTTGCAGAAGCAGATTTCAGATACATTTGCAATTTATTTAGGGGTAACGGGGTTCACTCCCTTTTTGCTGGCAACTCCAGGGGGTTGCTAGTATTATAAAAAATAACCTTAAGTTTAATATAATTGATAAATCAATAGATAATCATGGTAGATATGCTATACAATAGTTACAATTCAGAGAGGTTACAAATGTTTAACAATCACTGCCTTCCATGTTCCCAATGATGATGCCCCGGGTTTTTTTCACACACTTATTCATTACTTTATCCAATTTTGCAAGACCTTATATCATAGGAGGTGGCTTTAATCTTTCACTATTGGTATTGGATAGATCAGAGGGAACTGGAGACAAAACGAAGCATGCTGTTAAAACACTGAAAAACATTTTGCTGGATTTAAAACTTACAGATATCTTTAGAGAGGTTTATCCAATGTGGAGGAAATATTCCTTCTTTTCAGACATACTGTACATAAAACACCATCAAGGATTTTTATTTTTATTTTTATTTTATTTATTCATTTATTTATTTGTACATCAGTTTACAACCTTTGAGCCAGAGGCTCGTTTCCAAAGGTACCTCGTCACATAGAGGACAAATACATTACAACTTTTTGTTACATCATTGAGGTTACAGGTTTGGCAATCACATGCTGTTACTTTTTGTCACATCATTGAGGTTACAGGTTTGGCAATCACATGCTGTTACAATTATTTGAATAGGGAGAAACAGGCTAACTAACAATGGCATGTACTTACACGCGGTAGCGTGCAGAAGCAACAAGGTAATAGTTCAGTGGGCTAAGGGGCATGGTTGGTGTGTGGTGGGGTGAGGAGCCACTCAGAGAGCTTGTCAGTGCGTAGTGATTATTCACTTTCTGAAGAAATAGTGAATGACATTGTTAAAATTAATTATGGCGCCATTAACATTTCTAATCATGCTCCTATTCAAAGATTAATAAAATTTACTTCTAAGGAAGAATGATATAAAGACAATAATTGAAATTTGATAATTTTTATTGAGACACCCAGTCTTTAAACAAAACTCATTGAAGAAATAAATATTTTGTGAGGCCGGATATTCAAACTGCACCACAAAGTAGCACAATAGCAGGATCAGGCGCAAGTGCAATTGCACCCATGAGCAACATGCGATATTCAAACACAGCTCAGGCCAAGATGCGCTTGTGCAACACAACTGAATATCCGCCAACTGCACCATGGCACAACCAAAGATGCACAGTGGCACAGGTAGTAGTGCAGTAGCACAACCAGGGATGCGCGGGGACAGGATGCAGGGGTGCATCACCCATGGAAGCCATGGGCAGAGGAGCACTCAGCAGACCAGACAAGCCCGCACCCATGGTTGCACAACCTGTTGTGAGCTGGATGAACCACCAGCCCATGAGCACCAGCACCAAATCCACAGCTGGGGCACGGTGCCTCAGCACACCCCCTGGCAAGCAGTGACCACAACACAAGGAGGGCCGGCCACCCAGTGCCACCCCATCTGGCCAATGCAGAGCACACCTTGTACAGCGATCCCCAGACACCCTGCCAGGAGTAGCACCCAACAGTGTGTGGCACTGAATGCATGCCACCACCCCCACTGTAACAATGCAACCCTGTGCACCAAGGAGCCATGCATGGCAGCCCCACTGTGAGCACCTTGCAGTGGGTGGCACCAGCCACCGACGCAACATCTGCAGACACAGTGCCACCCTGCATGGCCCCCCATGGCACAGCAGAGAGGTCAACCCTGTATCAGTACCCGAGGGATCCCACATGTGACAAGGCTTTTCCTGGACCCCACCAACAGCAGGACAGCACCCCGCACAACCACCCGAGCACACACCCTGTCCCAGCACTGGCCCCAACAGCCAGCACAGACACCCACAGTGGTGCATGGAGGCACGCACCACACAGGATGCAACACAGGGCATGGACAAACACCCACCCAGACCCAAGGGCACCCCAACACAGGGACACAATAGTGGGGCAACAGATTCTGCTGGCGTGCAACCACTGATGCTGTGTAGCCACGGCCAGCACCCCACCATGGCACAGGTGTACCAGCCATCCTGCGCATGCACCATGAAGCCATCCATCACCAGCATGCAGCTGGGGCACAAGTGACAGACATCACATCACAGACCCCACAACAGATACCAATGACAGCACTGAAGGGGGACAACAACAGCACAGGCCACAGTGCCACCTGAGGCAGACAAACGTGCACCATACCGGTGACAGAAGGCAAGCCACCATAGTGTCGGGAACAGAGGGTGGCCAGCATGGACAGCCACCACTGAAATGCCAGCAGACTGTGCATACCACAGACATGCAAGGGTGTCAGCTGCATGGGCCATGGACATACTGACAGGGGTGCCATGGACACAGTGCATGCATCAGGGACTACTGCACACAGGCATCCAGTGCACAGAGAACAACACACATACCACAGACAGAGACCGAGTCCCTCACCCACACCATAGGCTGGTCCCTGCCAGACACACACACACCCAGACCTACACCATCCCCGACACCATGCACACCACTGCAGCCAAGCAAAATAAGTCTGCTGAAAATCAGAGACCACCACAGCTGTCATAACAAAACGTATGTAATAAAGATGTGTGACAAATACAAAACATATTTACAACTATTTACAATGGGGGGAAGGGACACAAACTGGGTGGGGGTGGGCATGGGGCAAGGGTGAACAACTGGGAGTGGGATTAAGGGGTGTGAGGGTTAGTCCAGGAGGGAATACAAAACAGGGGCATAGTGGGCCTAGCACTGAACCCTCTCCCCACTTCTGTCTCTGTTCCATCTCCGGTGCCACCGTCCTCCACCCTGATCCAGTCTCTGTAGGAGCTCAAGGGTGGCCCTCATGAGCTGCAGCAGCTTCTGCACACTCCTCTTGAGTGTGGTCCAGTGTTGTCCACCTAGGACAAGGGAGCAAAGTCATTACACGTGACTGGCCAGACCCCTGCAGCCCACCCATTGTGAATGGCATACAGCCATGAGCCACACCCCTGTGATGGCATGCGACCACCCACAGTGACCATGCCCACATGACCCACCTACCCAGGCACCCACAGCCATGTGGAACAGTGCACACACCCACCGCCCATGTCCCACACAGCACCACCATGGCCGTACAGTGACATGGCTATGCGGTGTGAAGGCAGTGGCACAGCCATGTACCCAGTGCATGCACAGACCACCTGTGATGCCCACCCACACACGCAGTGCCACAGGACAGTGCTGAGTGTAACATGTGGCATGCATGGCAGTGGGGCCAAGTGCTGGTGGCCACGCCCTACCATCACCCCTGCAATCCAGCATGCACAGATGTAAGGGGAAAAATGGCACTCACCTGCATCCTGGCCAGCTGGTTGCTGCTGGCCCATGGCCCCTCCACCTTATCCCTGCTGCATCTGTGGTGCACCCACTCTGCCCTGCTCTTGCTGGAAATGGGCCTGCCTCACCCTACAGTGCTCTTCCGGGCCTAGGATGCAAACATGGAGAGGGAAACATCAGTACAAACCAGTATCAAGGCCCCTCCTGGTGTGTGCATGCCCGCACAGCCCAGCCATTATGCACCCCCACCACCACCGCCCCTACTAGATGGCATCAACCCCCCTGCAGGGTGGACACATGCATACTGTGATACCCGGATGGATGGACACTACCAGTGTATGGGTGGAGCACCTACCTAGCCATGGCACAGCGCCTCACTGGGTGTGTGCCTGAAGATGCCCCAGTCTGTCAGCGTCCCTCTGCCATAGGTCACCATACTTATGGCGACACTGCTCAGCAGACCTGGTGATCCTGGTTGCCTCCTCCAGACTGTCAGCCACCTCCTCCCAGACAGCACTGCGTGGACTGTCCAGGGGATCCTGGCCAAACAGGGCCCCAGCATGGGGCTCAACTATGACCACCAAGTTGGCCAGCTCTATAGAGCTCCACTGCTGTGCTCTCCTTGGTGCCATCCTGCAGTGTGTATCGCTATCAAAATGGCACTCTGTAGCACACGTGCCCCATGCATGGAGGCAGCGCGGTACTGCGTTGCCAGTCCCCATCGAGCTGTCACCAAACTTCACGATAGGGGTGCACCCATGCAGACTCATGGCACCTAGGGGACAAAGGTCGACCACAGGGTCAAGGGTCTGTCCATGCACAGATCGTCACAGTGCTATTGGGATGCTCTGTGTGTAGCGTGGTAGGGTGCCTGTGTCTGATGCCTTGCAGTGGCCTACCATGCTGTGGCTCCAAGATGCCTATGGCACACCAGGGTACGAGCGCCACACGGGTGAAAAGTGCACTAGCACCACAGGCACAGTGGTGGCCATGCCCTGCACTGCCTCCCATACATAGCACATCAGCACTGCCATACGCATCGGCGTCAGCACCCCAGGCATGTGCCATGTGGTGCCAAATGTGCACATCACAGTGCTGCGCCATAGCCTGAGCACACTCAACAACATTGTGCAAGGTGCAACAGCACAATATTCAGCCAGCATATGCAAATCAGTTCATCAGCCATTCAATGGCGCAACCACTGCATTAGCATCCACTTACAGTTGCGCCTCGCCTCATTTGCATGCATTGCGCTATATAAATGCGACATGGGGCTGCAGAGGACATAGTTTGGTATTGCAGTCTATTGTGGTGGGTTGCATGCTGTTGGAATGTGGGGACTGTGGTTTGTGAGGGCTGAATGGGACTGCACAGTCCATGGTAACACCTGTCATTCCAACAGGCTCGATAATGACCAAACGTAAAGAAGAGAAGGAACAGGGACGGGTGAGAAGGAGGAGGCCCAACTTCACTCAGGATGAATCG
The DNA here is from genome assembly GCA_016271365.2 of Neoceratodus forsteri. NCBI lineage: Eukaryota > Metazoa > Chordata > Ceratodontiformes > Ceratodontidae > Neoceratodus > Neoceratodus forsteri. The sequence continues at coordinate 1,286,388,840 of CM057459.1, read as the reverse complement.
GGTGCCCTATTTGAGGCATATCTCGACAGGGAACCGCTGCTCAGTGGACAGCTGGGAATGCCACAGGCCCATGCTGCGGCATGGGGTGAGGTGGCGCGTGCCGTGAACCAGCATGGCAGTCACCAGCGGTCCATGCAGGAGTGTAAGAAGAAGGTCAGCACAGATAGGAGGAGGATCAAAGATAAGGTGGCTGCCATCAGGGCTGCACATGTTGCCACTGGTGGGGGCCAGCTGAATGTGCCATGCCTGACACCACAGGAGGAGCAGGTGGCTGGTAGAATGCGGTGTTGTGCCATTGAGGCATTCCTGGTGGAGGCTTCCAGATGGGTGGCTGCCCATCACTGCATGGTAGGTACCGTACTGTCACTCTGTGGGTGGTGGAGGGAATGCCACAGGGCGGGGTGGAGCCACTAATGCTATTGTGTTCCCTTACAGCTCCTGAGTGTCTACATGGGTCAGCAGTGGTGGGTGTGTCCACTGAGGGGGATGCTCTGGACATGCAGGATCACCCATTCACCTCCACGGGTGTCCTAGGGACCGGACTAGTGCATACCTGCATGTCTGTCCAGATTGATGAGGGTGGTGCGGGTGCGGACGAGGCCCTGCCTGTGTCCCAGTGTGACAGCGCCCATGGTCTCCAGCATGCTGGGACATTGATTGGCGCCAGTTCCAGCACTGATGATGACGGACCACACGTCCTGAACGGTGATACGTGTGGGACGCAGGATGGTCCCACAGCAGGCAACAGCATGGGCGTTTCCATGGGTGGTGCCACCGTAGAGGCCTGCATAACAACACAGTCCCAGCCTGTGCCTGTATGCCCCAGTGGGGCAGCACTGGTGTGCATCCAGGGCACTGGGGCTGTTGCAGCTGCTGCGGCAGTGCTGGTGAGCCCTGGCATTCAGCAGCCGGAGGGACAGTGCCAGCAGTTGGCCAATGGCGATGGGGGGACAGTGTCAGAGGGTGGTGGCAGTGCACCGTGTGTGGATGAGCCCCAGCATGGCTCTGGTGTGCAGCACCCATCATCAAGGGGTGCTGGCCATGAGGGACAGAATGCCGGATGGGCAGATGACCTCATTAATGAGCACAGCTGTCTACTCCAGGCTTCAGTGGATCAGCAGATGCGGCTCATGACAGCGGTGGATGCACTCAGTGCGGTTCTGCTCCAGGCAGAGGAATGGCACAGCAAAGACAATGGTCTGCTCCTGGCAGAGATGGCCCAGCAGCGGGCGGATGTGACCGCTGCCATTGACAGGCAGACCAATGCATTGACAGCTGTAATGGCCACATTGGGCACCCAGTTCAGTGCCCATTCACTGCAGACACAGTGCAGTGTCATGTCCACCCCCCTTTCCCAGTGCCGTGCGACACCTGCTATGTCGACACCGGGTTCGGCTGTGGGCATTCCTAGCATGCCTGGCATGGGCTTGTTCAGTGGGCTGCAGACCCCTGTATGAACATGGTCACGTTCACACAGTGTCACCCCTGGGGGACTGTCGGTGCCACCCCATGAGGCCAATGGTCAGCCTGGCATGGCTGGCAGGTCTCAGTGGGGCCGCCCACGCATCCGTGGCTGCCATGGCACTGTGCCATGTAACTGACCTGCCTCCCACCATAGCCACTGTCAGCCACTGCCCTATGTGCAGTGTGGTGTGCATTGTGCGATGCCTGGGTGGGGTACCCAGCCCTGCACACACATGGTCCCTGTGCACACCCTCCCGGCTGCTGGCCCCTGTGGCGTGTGCATGATGATGCCTGCGTTGCGCTGTCCGCCAGTGTGCAATGGTGCCCAGACTCTGAGGCACACACAGTGATGGCCACTGGGCATGGTCATGTGTGGACCTGTGTGGGGTAGGGGTGGCAATTGGGATTGGCGTGCCATCTACCCCTTGTGCATGTCTTGTGGTGTGTGTGTGTGTACGTGTCGTGCTCGGCCCTGCCCATCCCTGACACCGTGTGCGGTGCCACACTCAGACCCATTCCCTTAGCGCCGTCTGCCCCTGGTGTTCTGCCCTGCCTGTCTGTGGGCTGTGCCTTTTCCATTGGTGGTTGTGCATGGCCCCGTGACCTAACTGTTTTGACCAAAGTGCTCTTCTGTAATAGTGTCCTGGTGCAGCTGTGACATCCAGATCAGGTGGGGGTCTCTTCACCCAGGGGGTGGCTGGCCATCACCATCTGGACCAGTGTCATCATTGTCCCCACCGCTGTCCCCCTCTTCAACCTCTATGGCTATCCCTTGGTCGATGGCCATGTTGTGCAGGATACAGCAGGCCAGGAATAGCCCGCAGGCCTTCGAGGGGCTGTACTGTAGGGCACCGCCAGATGTGTCCAGGCACTGGAACCATGCCTTCAGCATCCCAAACACCCACTCGATGACATTCCTTGTTGTGACATGTGCCTCATTGTACCATAGTTGCGATGGGGTCATGGAGTGCTGGTATGGTGTGAGCAGCCAGGGATGTAGTGGGTAACCACTGTCACCTGTGTGTAGAGGGTGGACATTAGTATGGTGGTCTGCATTGCTTTGCCTTGGGCCAACAAGGCCGGTACCCATGGCACCTCTGACTATGCACCCCCCCATGTCTGCTCATGTCATCCTGCGTGATATGCATACTCACACACTAGATGGCCAGTGGGGATGTCCCCACTCTCAAACCTGTGGCACAGTGTGGAAAGGTGCCAGATGTAGGCATAATATGCTCCCCCAGGGTGCATGGCACAGACATTGGTAATGCACCCCCTGGCATCGCACACCACCTGACAGTTTATGCGTGTATACCCCTTCCAATTGATGTATGTCACTCCCTCTGGGCCAGGTGGTGTGTGGATGGCCACATGGGTGCAGTCAATGGCCCCGAGAACGCTGGGCAACCGTGCTACCCTGTGGAACTCCTGTATGTGTGCTGTGCACTCTGCCTGTGTGCTGGGGAAATGGATGTACTCAGCAGCATGTGGCAGCAGTGCACTGAGGAACTGTGTGAGTAGGCGTGACGTTGCTGACTGGGTTATGCCTGTCATGTCCCCGTTGGTCTCTGGAAGGTGCCAGCGGTGAGCAGGCACATGACGGCTGTCACCTTCATCTCCAATGACAGGGCATGGCTCCGTCATGTGGGTGCCTCCATCTCATTACTGCACAGCTCACAGAGCTGCCTCAGGATCACTCGGTTCAGGTGGTACTGGCCCACAATCTCTGTGTCAGAGTAGTGTTCAAAGCTGGTGTGGGCTCAGTACTGCCTGTTCTGGGTGTACCGCCAATGGGCCCTTCCATGGCCATGCCCCCCTGCTGCCTGCCTTCTCACACCCCTCATTACCACCTCCATCTGGAAGGTGGTGCTGGCCATGTCCCTGGCTGGTGTCTCCCCCTGGTGGCTGTTGTCCCATTCCTCCCACTGTCCATTCCTGATGCTCCCCCTGCACCAGGTACACCTCTGGCCTTTGGCTGTGGCTGTCCTGCCTCCTGTCACTGCCCTCAGTCCACTGTGGTACTCCACAGCCTTTCCTGCACAGTGACACAGGCTCCACACTACTACCCTGTTTCTGACTCAGTTCTGGTGGGCGCTGTCCTGCTCCAGCCCAGTCCTGCACACTGCTACCTTCTCTACCTCCCTGGCTGTCTGTCACCATGCTCCCACCTGTGGCTTCCCTTTTGCGTTCTTGCACCCCTCTTGCTCCCTTTTATTTTGGATAATTTCCACTGTTGTGCAACTTCCATTAGCTCCCCTATTGTGCATGGCACATGCTGTTGAATATCGCACTGCGCATGTTATTCATGGTTCCGCCCCCTTCGGTTGTGCATGCATTCATTACTGTTGCACTCTGGCGCATTGCTTGTTGTGTTGCACAGCTGCGTCCCGCTGAATATCGCACTATGGTGCATTTCCGTACTTGTGCTGGTGCATCCCTGTTGTACATAGCACAACCCTTTTGAATATCCAGGCCCTGGTGTATAACAAACTGGAGTAAACCTCCCTCTTCATGATCTGCAATCTCAAAAAGCATATTTAAGAGGATAGATTATATCTTACTCCTGTTTCAAAAACAAACAAAAAAAGAAATATATATTATGTTAGAACATCAATTATTAGTGGAAGAAGCTGCCTAAAATATTTCAGGTCTTGATTCAGACCTAAATACTGTATTAAACCTAAGAGAGGAACTTAATAACCTGATCTCTTATAAGGCTGAAAAGCATTCCAGGGTGTCAGGTCTAACTATTACTTTTCTCTGAAAAATCTGATAAACAATTGGCATATCAGATCCAATGAAAATGAAATAAAATTGCCATATTTAAAATTCAGTTAGATAAAGGTAGTATATGAACCTCTTTAGTAGAAATGTAGAAAGGCTTCCAAGACTTTCACAAAAACAATATATACTCCTGATATTAACCCAACACAACAGGAATGACAGCTTTTTTGACAATCTTCCTTTAAATCCACTATCACATACCTTAAAAAATACGACAGATAAACTTCTTACTATAGAGGAAATTAAAATAGTAATACAACAATTCAAAATAGAAAGGCTCCTGGCCCTGATGACTTTACGACAGAGTTCTATAAAGCTTTTTCAGATATTCTTTCCTCATTGCTGCTTCAAATATTCAATGATATTGAAAATATAGTCACTCCCTGATTTGATGAAGGAATCAACAATTATTCTTACATTAAAAAATAACAAAGATCCTCTAAAATTTTTAAATTTGGGTCATATAGGCTGATTGCATTATTAAACATAGACTATAAAATTGCAATAATGATCTGGGCAACTAGATTGGCAGAACATGTTCAATCCGGGGGGTGGAACCTACTGCCTAACAGAGCAGATGTGAGAATGAGATCTGCAGCTTGAACGGCAAATAAGCTCAACAATCTAATTTCCTACAGAAAAATTGTACTTTTGGATGCAGATTGGAATATATCAAGAGAAAATACATTGAGTACATATTATATTTTTTGGCAAGTATGGGTTGCCATACCAGAGTGGCTACAGCAGGAGAAGGGGCCCACCTGAAGACACCACAGCTATCGGGGAGCAGAGCTCAGCACCCCCCAGCACAAAGTGCAGATTCACAATCTACTAATGTGGCTTTATTAAAAGCCATTCACAATATGGACAACAAAACTAAATCTTTGGTGAGCAAACCCACTGTCATGGATGCCAAAGCATCCAACATTCAAGAAGAAGCCAAATCTGCAGCAGATACTGCTAATCAGGCACTCACCATGGCTACAGGGGTAACAAAATAAAATTTAGTGTTCCAGATGTGACTGGAGCAACTCAAAAACCAAGCCCTAAGCCAGAGGGCGCTATGCTGAAGATGGCTGCTTGATTCTTCATCTCCCTGGATTCACCAAATATCATCATCCATCCTACAGATCCCAGACTTCCTACCTTCACCAACATCTGAGATCTTCCTATATGTACATCGCAGAACAGCTCTGGTACAGTATTTTTATTGCCTCATAATTACTGAACGAGTTATCTACAGCTTTTCAATTTCTCTATTAAGGCCTACAATAATGGCAGACCAATCTCCACATAACAGTTCTCTTAATAGAGTGGAGGCAATGTTTCAGCAACTAATAAGTGAAATCAATGTATTAAAATTGCATCTCAACAAAATATCAATAATATGCAGGCACTTGATCAAAAATCAGCGCTACTGATGTTAAAGCATCTCAAAATGAAGATTCCATTAACACATTACAGGCTACCATCAGGGAGCAGGACAGAGTTATTAGGAACCTTCAGGACAAAATAGATGATATTGAAAATAGAAACAGACGTAACAACCTTAGATTTCTCGGTTTCTGAAGGTGTTGAACTAGGAGACACCAGTGCTCTTCTAACTCATGTACTTCCTTCTTTGGCAAATTATCAGCGGCCAAGACCTAATCATCAAGAGATCTCACTGCACTTAAATCCGAGGCCTGGACCCGACCAGAAACCCAGGCCCATCATTGCCAAATTTCTAAACCTACTATTTACTGAACTGATTCTTCAAAAGTAGGCAATTAGGTACCCTACTTGGCAAGAAAACAGAATCCTAATTTTCAGAGACTATTCTAAAGAATTATCTAACAAATGAAAAGCTTACAACCCCATTAAAACAATCCTTCATCAGCGTGGAATTAAGTTTGCACTGCGTTACCCTGCAACAATGCGTCTTTTTTTGAATGATTCTACCAGAGATTTCAGTACCCCAGAATCTCTCTCTGAATTTCTGAATTGGACACAGCCCGCACTTACATTGCCTTGCAATGCTAATGCAGCTCGTTCCTGCTCCAGCACAAGCACTTTGCAATTACAATGTCTTGCCCTTCCTGCTGAAACTGTCCTTCAGGTCCCTGAGAAATCTGCAGCCATCATATCTGCCACTGTAGCTCCTGCCAGAAGCTCCGCACACATACAAGAAAAAAAAGCATCTGGTTCTTCTCTAAATAATAATACCTGCTGTTTAAATAATATTTCCACCTCTCCAGCTTCCCATGTGGAACGTCACATCAGTTTTTCTACTCCTCTTACCTTGTTTAACAAATTCTCTCCACTCCAAGAAGATCTGCTCCAAGAAGATCTGCACTCATCTACGGAGGATCTGAGACAGACTGTATCCGACCCCTTTACTCAAGACCAGAAGAAGCTCTCAATGGGTAATGACTCTCCCAATTCTTCCTGGGCTGATCTTGTGTCCAGCTCTCCCTTTAAATCATCTGAACCACCCAAAAAGAAAAGGGGAAGAAAATCGAAGAGCAAGGCTATCTGAGGCTTTTCCCACTAAAAAAAAAAAAATTTGTAATAAATACTATGGCCTATAATTAGATGTGATATAGCAGTTTCTCACCAGAATCCCTCCTCTTCACACCACCTCACTCGATTCCTTCGGTACATTTACCGCAAAGCACAGTCTCTATCGCACCCAACAGGTTTGGAGCACTTAAATGCAGTAAATCGCTATTGTTGCTGAGAAGCCTGTATCTGTCTGTGGGAGGTGATCCAATTGACACTGGAGGTATTTAATCCATGCGGGAGTTACTCTCAATGTATTCAATGAAAAAAAAAATGAGAGAAAGAATAAATATTACAATGTTTGTAAGATCTCTTCTAATTAATCCTTGTGTGGTGCCAGACATTAGTATATATAATTGCTATTTACACTCTAATTTTTCATAAGCTTTAGTGCCACCATGTGGTCAGGTGCATACATACATATTTAGAGTTCTGTATTTCATATCAGTGTGCCCTTAACCCCTACTATTATAGCATTTTCCCACATAAATCCTGTAATTTGGAATGTGGAGGATGATTAGACAAATACTCTAAAATCATTTAATATTTATTTTGCATCACTTCTGGTATGTAGTGCATCAGGTGCATTCCCATTATAGCTCACAGATTTTGCACCAAAGTATGCTTCCAATTGTATTTCTATACATTGAGTTTTTCTGCCTTTTCACATTATTCTTCATCCCATTTTCTTCCAAATCATTGGAACTTATAAAAATGATTCCACAATACACTGATGCACTATGGAACTATAGTATATACTGCATTCCCTAACCTGGCTTATGTGGATTAATACACATTGGGCATCCTTTTATCTGGCTCACACTGTTTCAGCATTATCTGCCATCATGTTGATATACTTTATTTAGTATTGGACTTATTGCTAGGTCCAAGCTAATTCATTATGTTTGGAATTTAACACTATTACATAATTATCCTTTTTTTATTTGGTAGAATGATGTTTTGTTTTTTTCCAGGGTAATGCTTTAATTACCTCAGCACAAATCTCAATTACACTTCTTTAATATACTGTTATATAAAGTTTAGTATCTTAAGATTTTAGGGTAAACCGTATCTTGAGATGCACTAATTACTCTACACGCCTAGTAGTGTAGAGTGAGAGTTCTGGTATATTTACCGACTCTTATTGCTCTGCATTTCATAAAAGTTTCAAATTAATATTCTTGTTACTGAGTTTATACTAACGTTTGTTGGTTATAATGTTTAATTACTTGATATTCCTATCTCTATACTCTCCCTCTGCGAGACAAAATGAATACAAATACTCAATCATCTCGAACCCATACAAGTTAAGGGCCCTGCATACATTTGTTTATTATATATATTTACCTTTTGAATCTGTGACATCCTTCAAATCCTATCATTCCTATTTGTAACTAATTACCTTATATCCTAGTACCATGAGTGATCTAATCTTACATTCATGGAATGTCAAGGGACTCAACTCGCCTTGTAAATGTAAGCAAGTACTTACCTATCTTAAAAAGAATAAAACACATATTGCTTTCTTACAAGAAACTAAACTTTTATCAGAGGATGTCGACAGACTTAAAAGGGACTGGGTCGGTCAAGTATATGTGTCATCTTCTCCATCCAAAAAACATGGGGTTGCTATCTTAATACATAAATCTCTTAATTGGTCCCCCATAAAAATCATTAGAGACTCATATGGTAGGTGGATTATAACCCTATTAAACACCACAGCAGGTCCGCTTATGTTTGTGAATGCATATGCATCCAACTTTGATTCGCCCATTTTCTTCCATAATCTATCCCAACAAATTATGATTAATAATGAAAATAATTCACCTATTCTTATTGGTGGTGACTTTAACTTAGCACTACAAGCATATTTAGACAGAAGTAACTCATCACATGATGCCCGCCCCCATAGTATTAATGCTCTATCAATACTTATGAAGGATTGAGGTCTCTCTGACATTTGAAGACTACATCATCCCAGACAACGAGATTACACCTTTTATTCCTCTTTACATAAATCATATAGTAGGATTGATTATTGGTTCTCTTCTCCCCTCATTACTGAAAAAATTATTGATACATTGATTCTCCCTATTGTTATATCTGATCATTCGCCTATCAGTTTGCATTTACTCTGGGGTCCACCTTCTTCTAAATCCCCATCTTGGTGTTTAGACCCACTTTTACTCAGAGACCCTAAATTCACTCCTTGGATTAAAACCCAGATTCAAGATTTTCTTTCTATTAACAATACTCCAGATATGTCTCAAGGTACTATCTGGGAAGCATTAAAAGCCACTATTAGAAGTAAAATTATTAGTTATGCAGCGCATAGAAAGAAATTAAGAGAACAACAATTAGCTAATTTAGAAAAATCCCTTAAAGAAAAAGAAACCCAATACTATAAATTAAATAAACCCAATCATAATTCACAGCTTCATCTGAAAATTCTACAATTAAGAATTAAAATTAATGATTTGATATCCAGGAAAGCTGAACTTGCCCTTTTTAGGATTAAACACGGTTGTTGGGAACAAGGGATAAATGCGGAAAGTTGCTCTTTACCAGCTAAAACTCAACAGATGCAGAGACATAGCAGGTCTAAAGATCCATCAGGTCAGACACACACAGACAACCTTTCAATCAATCGTATTATGCAATCTTTTACCATCAACTATACTCAACCTAATACTACAAATCCCAACCTAATACAACATTTTCTGGAAAAATTGAATCTACCCACCAATCCCCTCAGGAAAAAGCTGTGCTTGATAAACCAATCACTTTACAGGAAATCCAAACTGCTTTATCATCATTAAAAAATAGTAAAGCACCTGGCAGTGATGGGTTCCCTATTGATTTTTATAAAACCCTATCTGACACTGTTTGTCCTCTATTAGTCAATGTATTCCAAGAAGCAACCTTAATAAAGAAACTCCCATGCACAATGACCGAAGCCATCATAACAGTCTTCCCAAAAAAAAAAGACCCTTTACTTCCTTCAAACTATAGACCGATCTCACTTCTTAATACTGATGGAAAAATCTTTGCCAAATTATTAACTCTCTGCTTAGAATCTTTAATGACTAAACTCATCCATACTTCTCAATCAGGATTTATCAAAAATAGAAACAGTTCCGATCATCTTCGCTCATTACTCAATTTAATTCACAAAGCAAAAACTCTTAAAACCCTGCAGCTGCAATAGCCATTGACTTTGAGAAAGCATTTGACTCTCTCAATTGGGAATATCTATATCAGGTGCTATCTCATTTTGGCTTTACAAATAATTTTTGTGCTTGGATTCAATTATTGTATACCTCCCCTTCAGCTCGAGTTCTCACAAACTCTATTTTGTCCCCCTCCTTTTACTTAGCAAGAGGCACCAGACAAGGATGCCCCTTATCGCCTTCATTGTTTATACTTGCCATGGAACCTCTTTCTGTGTCCCTACGTCAATCCGGTACAATTAAAGGCATTACTATTGGTAACTCTCACTATACTTCACTCTCATATGCAGATGATCTCCTTATTTTACTTGAAAACCTCGAAAGTTCTGGGCGACCTTTAGTTAAACTACTGAATGACTTCACCTCCCACTCCGGACTAGCTCTAAACCCTAACAAATCCGAAACGCTACCATTGAATACCCTTTGTAGTCCCCTCATGAACAACTCATTAGGCTTTCATTGGGCCCCCCAAGGTATATCTTATCTTGGCATTCTGATCACCCTGACATTGAATAAATTATGGGATGCTAATCTTTCCCCCTCTGTTAACCAGTATCCAAACAACACTTGTAGATGGAAGCTACTTAAACTTTCTTTTAATGGTAAAATTTCAGTCATTAAAATATCAATAACTCCTAAAATATTATACCTATTTTCCAAATCCCTTTGATACTTCCCTCTAGTTTTCTTACCAAAATAGACAAAATTATCGGCAGCTTCATTTGGAAGGCAAAATACCTAGATTTAGTCGTAATAAACTTAGATCCCTTTGGTCAAAAGTTGGCTTTGGACTTCCTTGGTTCCAAGCCTACTTATGGGCTTTCCGTACATCTCAAACAATTAAATGGTTTAACAAACCCAACATCCAGTCTCCTTTATGGGTCAATATGGAAACATCCTTATGTCCTGGTAATGTGGTGACTTCTTTCCCTTATAACACCCTTACCTCTTCTTTAAAATCTCACCCTACCATAGCTGCTTCTATATTCTATTGGAAAATCATTCACAAGCATATTAAATCTAACCCCAAACCCTTAGCTTACACCCCCATCTGGGGTAACCACCATATATCTCTTGACAATCACCCCATTTTTTGTCGTACCTGGAAAAATAAGGGTATTCTCTTTTTGCAGGATATACTTGAACCCAAGTCATTGAAGTTAAAATCTTACACTGACCTACGAGGCATATGGAATCTTCCCCATCAGGATTTTTGTAAATATCTACAGCTTCGTACCGCATGCAACTCTTACCTCACACCCTTCTCTATCAATTCTCTGTATGATAAGCACATATCTAAATGGATAAAAACAACATCCATTTTAAATAGCACTGTTTACAAAGATATTTGTGATGTCCTTCCTGACTACTCTGTCAATGCTAAAAACAGATGGAGTACTTTGCTACAATATAATATTACCAATGCACAATGGTCCAGATGTTGGCTCTCCTGTCACAAATCATTTAATGATAAACACAGTTCCCTCATTCAAACCAAGATCCTTCATTTGTGGTACAGAACTCCTGTTGTATTACAAAAAATGGGTTTATTGAACAATAACAATTGCTGGCACTGCAGTTCCCCCAATGGGGATTTATTGCATATCTTATGGCACTGTCCTCTCATACAAAAGATTTGGCACTGTACTCACAGATTTGCAATGAAAGTGGTAGGTCAACCTTTGACACTAGACCCTAAACATGGCATTCTTGGTATTTTTAATTACTGTTCTTATAAAATTTTATATTTGCAGAGCAGTTGGTTAAATATACTCTTCCTTCAAGTTAAACACACAATCCTCATGCATTGGAGATCCAACATAATCCCTACCCTTCCTGGTATCATTAACCAACTATTGCAATATGCCTCTCTGGACCATATGACATATATCTTGTCTGACCGACTCATGTTATATAACAATTGTTGGCAGGGCTTTTTTAATTTTTTTGGAATCAACTAAATCTTCCAACACCAATGTATGGACTTAATATATATGGATTTTCCCCTTTTACTGATACATCATTGTAGTCTCGCTTTTTTCCCCTTTTTTTATAGTTTCCCTCTCTCTCTCTCTTCTTAACTTTCTTATATATCTTTTCTTTCCTATACTCTGTTCTCAATCGTTCTTTATTACTCCACAATCCTTTTACAAATGTACTTTTTTCCCTTTTGCAGCATCATATATAATTATGTAACATTTTAATAGAAACCATATCTAATCATACTATCCGCTTTAAGTTCATTGCAAATGTCAAGTATATGCTAATTACATGATCTGTATTGTTTACTATATTTTAAACCAAAAGCTCCTTGTATTATTGTAGCAATGTTCTTATTATATGCTGCTTCAATTTCTTTAAAAAAAAATCCTCACATTTTACTGTACTGTAGGAGGTTTGTCTGTATATCTTATGAAAAATTAATAAAAAGTTTAACTGCAAAAAAAAAAACAAGCCCTGGCACAACACTCTGAATAGTCAGTCTGCCAGAAGGAGCAGAAGAGGGAGAACTTAAAATGTTCATTTGGCAATGGTTGGAAGACAGACTACAGACTTTCTCTTTACATGCACAAAAAGCATATCGCATTATCCTGCATCAGGCTATGGGAACTGATCTCCAGCCTAGAACCATTATGGTGGTTCTGGAAGACTCCTTGGAGAGAGACAAGCTTCTACACACAGCACAATGAGCAGCCAAGCTGGTGTTAAATGGAACACCCCATCCAAATCTTTCCTGACCTCAGCTATGCCACCAGAGCCAAGCACAAAGCATTCAATGGAGTTAGGGTTCAACTTTGAAGCCTTTGAATACAACATATTCTAATGGTGCCTGCTCATCTTAAAGTTATGTATGGCGGCAAGGTCTTTGTGCACACCGATCCTACAGCAGCTGGGAAACAAGCAGCTAAAATTGTTAAAGAGTCTGTTGCCCATCAAGAAGTTTGAGCTCTGAATTGGAGGCATAAGGGACTGACACAATATGAGGTAGCACTGTATTGCTTTATCAGGGAGTATAACGAGCTAAATCTCAGTTACCTCTGGAGATTACCATGGAAGAGTAGGCTGTGGGACAATTTTATCTGGCTTTATATTTACTACAGTCAATAGTTTTGCTTATATTTGTTTAAATGGTTTCAAAGTAACCTGCTCAGATGGTTGATTTTCAAAGGGTAAGATGGTGACCCGCTATGATGCAGTTTGGAACAGGCCATCCTCCTGGCAATCTTTCTCTGTTTTTTCCCACCACAAGGAACACTGAGTTAGAGAAGGAGGAATGAAACATCCTATCCTAGTGCCCCTTTAAAGGGACTAAGAACACCATTAGAGACTAATAGTTAATTGTCACATGAGCAGCCTTATTTGTAAGCCCTAGTTAAATGTTTCTTTTGAATACCGAGGTTGTTTTTTCTTCTGTTATATGAGGTTCAAGTCTGATTAAATATGGCAATGTGAGTAAGGTTTTGCTTAATTCAGTAGCAGGATCTCTCAATGTCCACTGTATGTCACATAAATGTTATAGGAGAGACCATTAAATCCATGCAATATGGATGTATAATTTCTCCTCAATGTTTCCAAAATGGGTATAGGTCTTGTTTTTGGCAGTTTTCACTACGTGGTTAATAGTCTATCTCTTTAGAGACTTTTATATTGGACTCCCCCATTTGTTGTAACAAAGTTCTGGGGTGGACCAAATCCTATCATTGAATCATGTATTCCTAATGTAAGAGCTGGGTCTACTATTCACTTCAGAAAGTAAATACTTGTATTGAATTGTACAAAATCAATAAAATATAAGTACAAAAAAAAAAGAGAACATGTTCAATCCATCGTACATCCAGACAAAACTGGGTTCATATCAGGGAGATGACTAACAACAAATACTGTATTTTAAAAGCACTAAATATTACTGAATTAACTCATTTGGAAAGAGCGACTATTTCTCTCAATGCTGAAAAAGCATTCAATAGCATGCATTGGTCTTTCTTATTAACTAGTCTAACCAAGATGATTTTTGCAGATTGGTTTATATGATGGATTGGCGTGGTTTATAAAAACCCATGTACCAGAATTAGAACAAATACCAACTTGTCAAAGCCTATTCACCTCCATCGCATAACTTTTTGTGATCTTCATTGAATCTTCAGCCATATCAATAAGAGGAAACAATCAAATAAAAGGCATACAAATTAATAAAACATTCTGTAAAATACTACTATATGGAGACAACGTACTTATATTTTTGGATAAACATAAAGAAAAGAGCAAGATTTTAGTTAGTCCAATAGAAAATTTTGCAGAATTTCTGGCTGTAAGGTAAATTGGGAAAAATTGGAGTGTATTTGTAATAGTTCTGGAATAAGAAATCCCTCCACACTCTTAAATTCTATAGTTAAGACAGAAATAAAATACTTACTTGTAGGTGCTACTCTGACCAAAGAGTTAAAACAATTGTTTTATGGGCGCTATAATTCTTTGCTTGAAACTGTTAAGATAGATCTAGATAGGTAGATTAACCAACCCTTAACCATTACAGGGAGGATAAATATCCTTAAAATGACAATTTTACCAAGGTTTATATTTTTTCCAAACCTTGCCAGTTATTCTATATAAACAATTTTCACATTGGGATAGACAAATTGGTTAGACATTTTATATGGAGGAATGAAAGACCTAGAGCTAGTCTAGAAAGATTGCACCTTTCATTGAATCAGGAGATAGGACTCCAAATTTAAGATTATACTAGTACACTGGACAAATTAAACCTGTTTTGGATTGGTTTTCCCATAATGATAATGCATCAGTTTGTGAAGTGAAAGGGGACCTTATAGAGCAACAGACTGCACCTTTCCATAAGCTATTCACTTCAGAAAGTAATTGTGATTGGTTGGCATCCATGGCACTCCAGACATTAACTCATGGGTTTTAGCCCACCTGATAGGCTAGTGATGCACATGACCCAGATCAAATTTCTAGCATATCCAGGTCCCAGAAACCCCTGCTCTCCAGTTTTGAATCGTGCATCTGATCAGGCAAGAAGCACACCAGGAATCAGGTCGTGGTTTGCAGTGGTCTGAGAGATGTCACTTGCCAGCTTCAGGATACCCTACCAAACAGACATGCTCTCACAGGGGCCAGCACTTCACCCGACCCCGCGGACCCTGAAGCTCATGGCCTGGCTCCTGAGAGGAGCAGATTGAGGGCAGCGGGTTATCATAATTCCATCATCAGCACCCTACTCCAGTCCAGATGGTCTTCTACCACTTCCACGTATGGGAGACAATGGTCTATTTTCTCTTGGTGGTGCCTGGAATGGGGCAAGGTTCCCGAGCAGACCGATATGACTAACATCCTACTGTTCCTCCAACAGGGAGTAGACAAGGGACTAGCACACTCCTCCCTCAGGGTGCAACTATCTGCCATAGAGGCGGCTACAGGCCTCATCGGGGGATACACTCCGGGAGCTCACCCCGACACCATACGCTTTCTAAGGGCAGTAGAGATCCTCCGACCAAGGACTCAACTGACCGTCACCCCGTGGGACCTCCCACTAGTTCTAGAGTCCCTCAACTCAGCTCCTTACGAACCCCTTCTCGAGGCAGATCTGTTCTGGGTCGGCCTCAAGACATGCTTCTTGATGGCAATCTGTTCAGCTAGAAGGATCATAGAACTTGGGGCCCTATGCTGCGCGGAACCTTATACAGTGTTCACCCCATTAGGGGTCCATCTGAGAACAGTCCCAGCCATCCAGCCAAAGGTTTCCACTGATTTTCACAGAGAGCAACCCATCGATCTACCCACCTTCCCGGAAGGGCCCCAGCAGAGCCCCAGTGAGGTCCCACATTATCTTGATGTTGGATCCACCCTCTCTGTGTACCTGGCCAGAACCCATCCCATACGCAAGACAGAGAGACTGTTCATCATCTTGAAGGGACAGAGGCAGGGCAGAGCCGCCTCCAAGGCCACCATTGCAGGGTGGCTAAGGAGAGTCATCCAGAATGGCTACATAGCAAATAGGATGACTCCTCCCCAGGGGATCAAGGCTTACTCCACCAGAGCGATCGCCACTTCTTGGGCGGAAAGAGCTAACGTATCCTCAGAGGACATATGTAGGGCAGCCACGTGGAGTTCTCTTCACACGTTCACCAGGCACTACAGACTAGAGTAGTTACAGGCCATACAGCCCGCTTTCACCACCCAGGTCCTGGCAGCAGCATCCTCAACCCCTCACTCTTAGTCCACTCTGTTCCCCCCCTTGGGTACTACACTGCTTCTTATCTACCCATGAGGTAATGTCTGGAGTGCCACGGATGCCAACCAATCACAATGGGTGTTTACTCACCTGGTAAAGGTGATTGTGTTGGTTGGCATCCATGGCACTCCAAGTCCCTCCCTTCAGAGTGCTCAGAGTGACCAGGACTGAACTAGGGGATCTCACCCATGGCAGGTCCTATTAGGGACAGACAGCAATTATGGTTTCTTAATGATAATCTACCAGTCGGACTGTCAGGACCGAGATTAGACTGTAAATAGTAGTAGAAGAATAAAGCCTCAGCCTACGGGCCAGTGATACTATGTCGTAGTCCGGCATCATTTTTTGGTCTATGACCTTCTCTCTTGTTGCCATCTCTTGGTTGTGCCTACGTTGTATGTTCTTTCTCTTGTACTAATTAACCTTAATTTCAGCTATGGAAGATTTGAATTGGAGAGCAGGGGTTTCTGGGACCTGGATATGCTAGAAATTTGATCTGGGTCATGTGCATCACTAGCCTATCAGGTGGGCTAAAACCCATGAGGTAATGTCTGGAGTGCCATGGATGCCAACCAACACAATCACCTTTACCAGGTAAGTAAACACCCAATACTTGCATTGAATTGTACAAAATCAACAAAATATAAGTAAAAGAAAAAGAACATGTTCAATCCATCGTACATCCAGACCAAACTGGATTCATATCAGTGAGACAGCTAACAACAAATATTTGAAAAGCACTGACTATTATTGAATTAACAACTCAATCAGAAATAGCAACTATTTCTATCGATGCTGAAAAAGTATTCCATAGACTATTATGCCACACAAATTCAACTTGTTTTGGATTGGTTTTCCCATAATGATACTGTGTCAGTTCAGGAAGAGAAAGGGGATCCGATAGAATAACAGTCTACACCATTCCATAAGTTAATACATTTACTATGTGTTAACTGTGATAGTCAAATTTATAACAAAATATTAAGCTTGACTAGAATTACATCATGAGTATGGAAGGAAGCCCATACACACCTACATATAAACCTTGTACTTTCAATATACTCACCCTTATATATGAACTCTAATGTTAAGTTCACCCATATGAATATAATGTTCAACAACTGGAAGAATAGTGGGTTAATCCAACTAGAACAGTGCTTACAAAATGGTATTCTTAAACCCTTTGAGGTACTTAAAGCAGAATATAACCTCCTCACTTGGAGTGATTTAGCATATCTACAGTTAAGAGATTATTTTCAGAAGAATGAAGTGGGTAATACTGTTAGTGCAACCCCCAGGAGCTGTTAATACAGGACCAATCAATTAAATCTAAAACAATCTGTAAAATATATAACCTATTAATGGGAGCTAGAGATGGGATATAGAATTTTGGCAACAGAATTGGTCCAGAGAACTTGGACAATGGGCTAAAAATATAAAATGGTCAGAAGTGTTGACTTCACCTGAAACAGTGTAGAAAAATTCTAAATTAAGACAAATTCAGTTCAATATAATTTATAAACTATATTACACCCCCAGTAAACTTAGTAAATTTAACTCTACATTTTCAGACCTTTTCATTCATTACAAAAGAGATAAAGGCACATTGAGCCATACATATGGAAGGCATGACCTGTGGTTCAATGAACAAGCAGCCAGATGCTCCCCCTTCCTGAGCTATATAAACACTTCCTCTTAGCTTCCTTCTGAAGCACTTTTTCTTTGCAGCTGGAGGCTCTGTCAGTTTGTTGCCTCTTCTGCAGCCTGCTGGGGCTTCCCCCTTCCCCATCTTGCTGTGTTTTGGCTTGCTTGGTTCTGCTTGGATTTTGTTTTTCTGTTCTCCTGCATTTTGTTTGCATTGCTGCCTCTGGCTGTGTTCTTCTTTGTGTTGCTGTTTCTGTGCTTCTGTGTTTGTGTATCTTGTTCAGTTGTTTTTGTTTTTGGAGGGCTTCTGTTTCTAGATTCCTTGTCTCTGCCTATATTTTGTTATCCAGAACTCATGCTACTTGCTCCCATTCTTCAGACTTGCAACTGCAAAGGTTCTGTGTGCTCAGCTCAAGTTGCTTCAATGCTGCTGCTCCATGCTATGCACCTCAATTATTTTCACTTGGTTCAGGCTCGCTCTGAACCCTAGTCCATGCAGCTCAGTCTTGCTTCCTGAACTTCTACCATATACCTCATTGTTACTGTTTTCACCGCACTGCCTAGCCAATTTGCTGCTTCAGGGTGCTGCATTCCTACAGCTTCTATGATCATTCTACTTGCTACCCCATATGAACCATAGTAACTCAATGCTGATGCTGTTTTCTTCCGTTGTATGCTGTTATTGTACTCTGGAGGTCAGCTAGGCTACTCTTGATGCTGTAAACTAGTTTTAATATCTGCATGTGGGTCATGGTGCTTCCCATCATTTTCTTGTTTTTTTCTACGCTGGGGGACTTGGGGGTGTTGTTGAAGAGCTGCGGCCCGGTGTAGCCTAATTACCTCATGTTTGAATCCTGCATCTGCCACTAAAATCCTGAGTATTTGTCACCTTTTCATTGACTTCCTTGGTGGAACTGGTTGGCTTGCTCTGTTAATTCATATTTGCTGCTCTTCTGACCTACATGCAGGTCAGACCATTGCTACTCTGCCTTACAGACCTACATGCAGGTCTGACCTTTGCTACTCTGCCTTACAGGCCTACGTGCTGGTTCATTCATTGCTTATGCAATTTATTTCTTAAGTGCTTGCTAATAACATATCCAACCTATGTGAGGGTCTCAGCACTCACTGCAACATTCAGCTTTCCTCATTTGTTTTCTGGGGCATGCCAACCATGACCATTTATTCTATAGTACTGGGCTGCCCTTCAGCCGACATTCTCACTCTGCACCCAGAGTTCACAGCTTGAGCATGCAAAACTTGGGACGGGGTCCTTCTCACCTGGTGCATAGCTTGGAAGGTCTTTGCTCTGGGTGGACCTTCAGTCATCAACTGTCCCAATGGCACCTCAAGTTGTAGAATTTAATACTCAGCAGTGAAGGAGTGGGACTCTTTCAGGGCCCCTTTAGCTGCCCAAGTGGGTTCAAAGGCATTCTTCAAACTATTCTCACCATGACTGCCCCATTTAACCTGGTTTGTTTTTAGGGCAAGTAGACCAAGGGAGTGCCTCAGCAGTTGTTGCTTTCCTTCTCCTGCCTTAGTTGCCTATTGTTGTAGAGTAGTGCTCGCAACCTTCTACAGCATTCTTATTAGAGGAATCGAGTGAGAGCTTTCCTCCAAATTGGAATATTTTCCACCTCCATTTAATTGGGTTTCCAAATTGTAGCAGCAGAGCCATCACTAAATAAAATATCCCAAGCCTGGAGGGAAGGTGACCTAGGCCTTTGATCCCCATACTGTAGATGTCCTCCTCAAAGGTTTTTTTTTCGGCCCATGCCTCAGGTCATAAACATTAGTTAGCCATAGTTAGTGTTTCCTTGTTCCTTTAGGTAGGTTCTGCTGATAATGGAGATTGATGGTGTCCATAGCTGCAGTTCCCTCTATCCTTAGGAGGCCCCCCCAATCTTCAGTGCAAACCATTGTACTCATGCCATTTGCTCATCTGCACATCTAATTACCTCTCAAGCTTCCTTTGCCTATTCTACCCTGCCTCATGGCTCTGACTGCTAATGTTCTTCATATAAATACATTTCTTTTGTGGTATGCTTCCTAGGGTACCTTTAGCCAAGGGAATCATCCCATGGCACATCTAGGGGAAGAAACCTCTTTGAAGGTTCCTTGCCTTTGGTACTCCTACAGGATGGTAATTGCTCTGGAATAGAGAGTGTGAATGCCCAAAATCAAAGTAACACATTTGCACAAGCATAACACAATACTGGCTGCATAGGCCATTGAATTGGAAGGCTGGGCCTGTAGTTCAGTGGACCAGCAAGTAGCTACTTCCCCTTCCTCAGCTATATAAGCAGTTCCTCTCAGCCTCCTTCGAAGCACTTTTTCTTTGCCCCACCATACTCCCCTCTTCCTCCAGCAGCATTGCATCTCTCTCCGGGATGCTTTCTAAGGTACCTTTATCCAAGAGAATCATCCCATGGCACCTCAAGGGGTTGAACCCTCTTTGAGGGTTCC
Organism: Neoceratodus forsteri; assembly: GCA_016271365.2. Taxonomy (NCBI): domain Eukaryota; kingdom Metazoa; phylum Chordata; order Ceratodontiformes; family Ceratodontidae; genus Neoceratodus; species Neoceratodus forsteri. The sequence goes on along the minus strand of CM057459.1, from coordinate 1,286,368,461 downwards.
TTGCCTTCAGTATCCCTACAGTGTGGTTATTCCTCTGGAATAGAGAGTGTGGATGGCCAAAACCAAGGTAACACATTTGCATAAGCATAACACAATACTTGCTGCATAGGCCATTGAACTGTCTTTCATTCAGATTTAAAACTATATAGGAAGAAAATTAGAGACGTAATTTCCAAATATTGGATAGAAGTGTTCCCTTTGATCCAGGTATTCTTTTATTCAGCTCAACTACCTGATTAAACATCAGCACCAAACTCAGTTTGTTTGTGTCTTTGGCAATGGTATTGGCAAAAAGGTAATACTACTGAACTGGTGAGATGCATCATCCCCAAAATAAAAAGAATGGTTAAATCCATTGACAGATAGTGGAAAATAAGAAAGAGTATTTTATGTCAAAGAAGATAAAGGAGTGATTTTGGAAAAAAGCTGGCTCCCTTATCTCAACTAACTTCAAAGAGAGACATAAGGTTTCAAAATGAGTTCTAGGAAATAGGTATCGGCCTAATAAATAGGACTAGTTAGTGTATGCTGCTTTCCACTGTGTGATGACCCCAAAAAGATACCAAACTCCGGGTCTTCGCTTTATGCTTGAAAGTTGGTATCGGACTGTGTACAAAGAAAAAAAAGGGGGGGGGCAAAGGAATGATCTCTATGTGGCACCCAGCTGGGAGTGATTAAGAAACAGCATTGCAGCGCCTTTAATTTCTCCCAGCATACTATCTGACCACAGGAGTATGCTAGAGACACCACTAGTTTGAGTCCAGTGCAGCTCACCGCATGTTAATAATGTTAAATAAACTTAGCTTCTAGGTGCAAATGTTGATAGGTGTAGGCAGTTTGGGAAATGTCCCTCCTCCCCTAGCATGGATTGGGAGAGATGTCCTCTCCATCAAGCCATCATGAATCTGCAAATAGATCAGTTTTTATTTTATTAATCTCTTTTGTCTTTCTTTTTTTCTCTCTTTTCTTATTGATAACAGGTGCCAGGTGGTCCAGAAAGGTTTAGTGTCTGCCAGGTATTAGTGGGAGTCTGCATTAACTTAGTGCTGGGGATGATAGAGGGAAAAACGTTTTTGACCAGCTAGTTATTAGTGGGTATGTTTGGGGGTTGCGCAGGGAGGATATTTCTTTAGAGGCAGGAAAGATGCAGCTGTTAACTTACTCCTTAAGTTTAGCTGTGGGTTGTGGGTGGAAGGAGGGACAAGGTAGTTACCTATGGGGGATTAAACAAATGGAATAAAAGTCAAAAGGGGGAGTGTTATGTTGAAAATGTTTAGATGTTGCACAATGGTCAATGTTTTTGTTGTTTGTTAAAAAATCTACTTTGGGGGACACCACTCTACCAGATTTGTACTATACTAGTCAATGGAAGAATGGCATATGTACTACCAAAATGATAATAGGCGAGGCTACTCTCTTTGTGAGGTCCTGGAATATAAACAGCCTAAAATCTCATATGAAATGTAAGAAGATTTTAGCTAGGGTTAAAGGAATGAAAGCATGTATCATTTGTCTCCAAGAAACCCACATGATGGAGAAAGAAATGTCCCTTACAAACAAGAACTAGGGGAGGTGAGTGGTTTGGTGCCTACCTTTCATCAAAGGCCAGGGGAACAGTGATAAGGATCCAGCCAAGATTTCCAAGGTCAGTCACCAGGTTTTACGCAGACCTAAGGGGGAGGGTTACCCTTAAACATATTCCATTAAATTTAGGAAACAGAGTGGCAGTGGGATCTGTGCATGGTCCCATTATAGAATGCCCAGAGGTATTTCAGAAGTTAAAAGCCCAAATGACAGAATTTGAGGGACCCTGGATACTGTGTGGGGATTATAAAGGGTAATGCCTCCTGCGTCAAGGAACACCAAGGAGCTTGCAGAGATTATTGTAGAAGAAAAACATAGTAATTGACGGCAGATAAGGACCACTAGGCCCACCTAGCCTGCTCGTGTTCCCTTTCTGCTTCCGTGGCCGCTGACCTTGCTTGGTCATTGGCTTTCACCTCTCATTCTAACCTTTATTGCTCTCTTATGCCTATCCCATGTATGTTTGAATTCCCCTACTGTGCTGTCTCCTACCACTTCCTGGGGTAGATTATTCCATGCATTCACCACCCTTTCTGTGGAGAAACACTTCCTCACATTCCCCTTTATCCTGCCCCCTCTAATCTTATATTGTGCCCCCTCATCCTTGTCCAAATTCTATAATGAAAGATGTCACCTACTTGCACCTTGTTCAAGCCCTTAACATACTTGATGATTTCAATCATATCTCCCCATTCCCACCACTCCACCAGTGTATGCATATTAAGGTCTTTGAACCACTCCTCATACGTCTTCTGGTGCAAGCCCCACACAATCTTAGTTGCCCTTCTCTGGACTGCCTTCACCCTTCTATGTCCTTGCAAAGGTGTTGCCTCCAGAACTGTACACCATACCCCAAATGAGGCCTAACCAGTGTTTTGTACAGTGACAACACCACCTCCCTTCTTCTGCTAATGATACCCCTACCTTTGCACCAAACACCCCACTGGCCCTCACAAAGCCTTGTTACCTTGCTTGGTTAACTTTAGGTCATCTGAGATGATTATTCCTAAATCCCTTTCTTCCCTGGTGACCATCAGCAAGTCCCCCCCCCCATCCTATAACTCTCTGCTGGTTTCTGTGCCCCAGGTAGATGACTTTGCAATTTGCATTAAATTTCATCTGCCATACCCTGGACCATTCTTCCAGCTTTCCTAGGTCCCTCCTTATTCTTTTGACACCCTCATGGAGTGTCTACCCTGTTGTGGATCTTGGTGTCACATGTAAATAGGCAGATCTTTCCATCCAGCCCTTCAGCAATGTCACCAATGAAGACATTAAATAGGACTGGTCTTTGAGGCACCCCACTGGACACCCCCATTTCCCCCAGATGTGGATCCCATTTACTACCACCCTCTGCTTTCTGTCCCTCAACCAATTTGTAACCCATTTCCCACTTTGTGGCCCACCCCCAAGCTACCCAACTAGTTAACTAACCTTCTGTGTGGAACAGTGTCGAAAGCCTTGCTAAAACTGAGGTAGGCAACCTCAATCACTCCCCCCAGTCTACCTCCTTCATCACCCAGTTAAAACAGTTTATCAAGTATGTTTGACATGACCTTTCTGCTGTGAATCCATGCTGCCTTGGATCCCTTGCCCCACTGGATTAAAAGTGTTCCACTATCCTTTCCTTGAGCAGCACCTCCATAATCTTGCCTACTACCAAGATGAAACTGACTGGCTTGTAATTGCCAGCTTTCTCCCTGCTTCCACACTTGTAAAGAGGGGCCACATGTGCCCACCTCAAGTCCTCTGGAACCACCCCAGTATTGAGTGATTTACTAAACAGAGCTGCCAGTGCTGCTGCTAGCTCCTGCTGAAGCTCCTTTAGTACCCTGGGTTGTACACCATCTGTTCCCATCACTTTGTCTACCCTTAGTTTTTTGAGTTCCTCCATGACTCTCTGTTCTGTAAAAGCACTGGTGTTTACCTCCTTCCCCTCAATATTTCCGTTGTGTACTTGTGGTCCCTGACCCTCCTTCTCCTCAGTGAATACTGAACAGAAGTATTAATTCAATACTGATGCTTTATCTAAGTCTCCCTCCACACACACACCCCTCCCTCCACTCTGATCCTAACAATTCCTCCCCTGGCTTTCCTTCTTTCACTAATGTACATATAGAAAGTCTTTTCTCCTTCCTCTATCATCCGCTAACCTTTCCTCTGTTTGTGCCTTGATGTCCTTACTTCCTTCTCTGACTTCTTCTAACTGTCTAGGTACACTGCCCTATCCTCATCCTTCTGTGACTCCTTGTATTTTCTGAAAGCCACCCTCTGGTCCTTAATGTTCTCTGCCACATCCTTTGAGAATCATAGTGGTTTGTTCCTTCTTTTGCTCTTTTTTCTCAGCCTAATGCACCGTTTTGTCACCTCTACTACAGCTCCATTTAGGTGAGTGCACTGCTCTTCAACCCACCTGCCTTGGTACCTTACTCACCATGGCATCTTTGATCCCTCTTCCCATCTTTGCAGAGTCTGCCCTCCTGAAATCCAGGATCCTTGCCTTTGTGCTGCTTGCCTTTGACACTGTAGCAGTAATAAACCACACTGTACGGTGGTCACTTGACCCTACATGACCATCCTTCTGGGCTGCCATAATCCTGTCCCCGTTGGTCAGTACAAGGTCTGGAATTGCCTTGTCCTTGGGGGGCTCCTGCATCAACTGCCGAGACCTGTCTCCTACAAGGAATCCATGATGTCCCTGCTCCTGGCTGAGGCTGCTGCCGGGATGGTCTAGTCCATGTCTGCCATGTTGAAATTGCCCAGCAGCAGAACCTCCTCTTTGCTGCCATCCTGTGTATTTCCTCCACTTTAGCCCTATTTACCTCTTCCCCTGAGCTGGAGGCCTTTAGATCACTCCAGTGCAAATTGCTCTACAATTGCCTAGCTCAAGGGTGAACCAAAGTGATTCACCCCCCCATCTCTCTTATATCTTTGTGACTTTGATACCTTCCTTGATGCAGAGCCACCCCCTTTCCCTCCCTATCCCTCCTGAATACAGCAAAACCTGGTACATTCACCTCCCAGTTGTGATTTCCTGTATAACATGTCTCGGTAATTGCCACTAAGTCCAGGTTCACTCTGCAATCAAGGCTGTCAGATCTGTGATTATATTCCCAGACTACAGGCATTTGTATACATGGCTGTCCATGTTTCACTGCCTACCCCCTCTGTAGTTTCACTATTGTCTTCCTGTCCCTTTTTTCCATTTTTGTTTTGCTGCCCCCTTCCTCTTTCAGGCCCTTTATAATGAACTCTGGAATATGTGCCCCTATCTTTTCCTCCCAATCCACCCAGCTAGCTTCTGTGATCTATAAGCTGCTTAAGTCTCCATGTCCCCAACAGCAACCCTCCCCCATTGGCAAGTTTAAAAGCTTGCCAAGGAAGCATTTAAACTTTTTATTGAGCACCTCAGTCCCCTGCCTGTATGGATGCAGGCAGTCCCCTTGTACAGGGCCACATCACTCCATGTGGGTCCCCAGTCCCCAATGAAGCCAAAACCAGGTTCCCCACACCAGTTCTTCAACCATGAGTTGAACTTCCTGATGCAGAGATTACTAGTCTGTCCCCTGTCGTGGAGTGTCAGTACCTCCGAGAATGTTCAGATCCTGCTACCTTCCCCAGTTTTCTACCCAACTCTCTGAAATCTTACTGCACCTGCTCTTTGCTCATCTATTCCCTGGCTAGGTCATTTTTCCCAGATGGACAATGACCTCCACCCCCTCTCCTTGCAACCACTGTGGTGATCCTCTGGATTTGCCCCATTTTCTCTGATCAGTGCCTCCTGGAAGGCACTTGACCTCCCTTTCCTCTCCACATCCTGTGCCTAGATCTGTTCACTGGACCATTGAGTTCCCCACCAGGAGTAGCTTCTTCTTCCTCTAGGGTCCTCTACCTCTAACCCCTTAGTCTCTCTCCTGGAGGACACACTCATCCTCCCTGGTCACAATCTTGGGTTCCTTTATGGGGCTCACCCACCTCTCCAGGACAGCATAGAAGATGGGTTCCTACATATGGGGCAGCACTGCAGTACCCAGAACATAATCCTGAAGATTGCTAACCCATTTTCACTACACTGCACCACTCCCTGCATCTTCCCTTCTGCTCTGCCAATGTCCTCCCTTAAATCCTATCCAAACCCTCCTGTTGCTTGTTTCCATACATCCTTCTTTTCCCTCTTGATAATGGTACATCACACTGAGAGATCACAGATTGCCTTTTTTATGTAGCCTGGGTTGCCCTGCCCTTTTCTGCTAATGGACAGGAAGTTACCAATTACTCTCTGAGAGTTTCCCAATAAAGGTAGTTGAACCCGGGTGGGTGGGTTGGGGTGGGAGGGCAGGTTTATCCTCCTGTGAAAGCAATCAGTCACAACCACCCAACCTCTACACCACCTTTGTTTCCTTCCTGTAAGAGAAGCCCTGTGCTCCCCAATCTCAGAAAAATATCCAAAGACAACAGAGTCTCTGCAATGCCCAGTGAAACTTCCCCAAACTCAACAGTTACCACAGACTATTCACATGCCTGTACTTAGCTTCAAGAGCCCTGATCAGCACTCCAACCTCCTCATCCTTTGTGCTGGCTTCTGCTGATTACCTGTGTTTAACCTTCAGTTATGTGCTCCTTTGTTTAATTTTTAAATCTGGTGCCTTCCTTAATCCTCAACCCGATTGGTTACCCCCCTCCCACATCAGCAAGTAATGATAGTGAAACTGAAGTTCCTGTGTCTTACAGCTATAAAAGTAGTCTTTAAAATAAAACTACTACACCATGTGGGAAAACTAATAAAGTGAAACAAAATCCAAAATACTAAAACAAATAAAGTAAAACAAGTTTCAAAATATGAACAGTGACTATACCATGACTGATTCCTTCCATTTTATAAATCCAACAGGCAGATACTATACCCATTATTCACACTCTACTGGTTCTTACTCTAGGCTTGATGCTATTTTTATCTCACAGTCCTTGGCTTCCTTCATATGGGATGAACAGCATGGTCTGATAGTTGTTTCGGATCATACATCGGCACTGTTAGATCTCAGGAATTGGGAAGTCCCGGTTATTTGCAGACCTGGAAATTAGATCCAGTTTTATTACACAGATAATTTACAGTGCTACTTTTATTCATGAGTAGATAAAACTGCATATAATAACCTCAGAGAGGATACCTCAGCTTCCACCAAATGGGAAGCACTTAAGGTTGTACTGAGGGGGGCAACTATATCCTATATCAGCCACAAGAGGAAACTAGACAATCAACACTTGCTAGAAATTGAGTATTGATTGACACTGGTTGAATAGCAACACATGTTAAACCCTTCCCCTGAGAAATACAATGAATTACAAAATTTGTTATGGGAGTATAACCAAATCTCAAGTTCAAAATGACAATGTAACATATTATTAAATGAAGCCACTACTTATTTTGTGGGAGACTCAGGTGGTAAGTGCCTAGCCTGGCAGGTAAAACATAGGGAAGGTATTTAAAATATAGCAAAGGTTTGGGAAGCAAATGGAGAGTTAAAACTTACTGACGAGGATGTAGGAAAATGTTTCAGGGGATTTTACCATGACTTTCACACTTCAGAGACCCAAGCATCATAGGATCATAGTATCACAGTAAAAGCCAACAGAAAAGGCCCCATGTGTCTGCTCGGAAGCTAGCCCCCAACTGGGAGCTCACTCCTCCCCCCAGCCCCAGAGGTGGCCCTCCGGTCTCCAGCTTCCTCCTGTACCTGTCCCAACCCTTCTTGAATCCTTCCACTGTGGTCTCTTCGACCAGACTCCTAGGCAGTGTGTTCATGGTTCCACCACCCTCTCTGTGAAGAAGTGTCTCCTGCACTCCCCCTGTACTTCCCCCCTTCCAGCTTCCACTCATGCCCCCTGGTAGTTCCCCCCTTCTTAAGCCTGAACACTTCCCTGGCTCCACCCTTATTTATCCCCTTTACATACTTGAAAGTCTCTATCATGTCCCCTCTGTCCCTCCTCTGTTCCAATGCATACAGATTGTTTCATCCAGTCTCTCCTCATAGGTCCTACCCTCCATGCCCTGAGTCATCCTGGTTGCCCTCCTCTATACCCTCTCCAGCAGTGCTATGTCCCTCTTAAGATGGGATCTCCAGAACTGCACACAGTACTCAAGATGTAGCCTAACCAGGACATTATACAGAGGGAGGATCACCTCCCTCCTCCTGAGGTAATCCCCCTGGTTATGCAGCCCAGTATCCTGTTTGCTTTTGCTGCAGCTCTTCGACAATTCTCTGTGTTATTCATTTTGCTGTCCACCACTATCCCTAAGTTCGTCTCACTCGATGTGACTTGCAGTGTGGTCCCACCCAGGGTGTATGCATGTCCCAGATTTCTGACCCCAGATGCAGCACCCTACATTTCCCTGCATTGAACTTCAACCCTCAGTTCCTTGCCCACCCCCCAGGGTATCCAGATCCCCCTGCAAGGCCTCTCTCCCTTCCTGCCCATCTGCCAGTGCTCCCAGTTTTGAGTCATCCACAAAGAGACTCAACCTACTCCTAACACCCCATCCTATGTCCAAGACATAGGAATTGAACAGGAGTGGCCCCAGGACTGAACCCAGAGGGACCCCACTGATGACCCTCCTGGGGAGGAGACTATCCCTCCAACCACCACTCACTGTATTCACCCCATAAGCCAGTTTTCCACTCACCTGAGCAACTGTCCCCCCCACCCTATCCCCCCCAGCTTTGTTAGTGGGCCATTGTCGGGTACCAAATCAGACGCCTTACTGAAATCCAGATTGAGAATGTCCATCGACCTATGTTGGTCCAGGGCACCCGTCACCCAGACATAAAACTCCACCAGGTTAGTCTGTCATGTCCTCCATGGAACAAAACCATATTGCCTGTCATCCAGGTGCCCCAACCTTTCCAGCTGCCCCGCCAGCCTTTCCTGGATAATGTCCTCCACAACCTTGCCTCCCACAGACATTAGGCTAATGGGCCTATAATTCCCCATCTCATCTCTGGACCCCCCTTTGTGGATATGCACCAAATGAGCCACCTTCCAATCTTTAGGCACCCACCCTGTCATCAGGGAGATGTTGAAGAGTGAGGCCAGTGGAGCTGCCAGCACATCCTCCAGTTCCTTCAGCACCTTGGATGCAGCCCATCTGGCCCCAGTGCCTTCTCAGTCATCAGTGACTGGAGGGCCTCTCTCACCTTATCCACTGTGATTTTGCCCTCCCATTCCCCCTCCTCAAGCATCCTCTCCTCCCCTTCTAGATATGACCCATCCCCTGCCCTAGTCTCATCCAGTTCTTCAGTCTCCAACTGACCTCCTGGTTCAGTGGGCTCCTTTACCCTCCCATCAGGTTGGAAAGTTTTCCTACCTCCCCCAGTAAACACAGAGGCAAAGTACTCATTTAGCACCTCTACTTGTTCCCCAGCTTCCTGCACCCATCCCCCCAGTTCTAATCCTGCTGATCTGTGCCCTCACTGTTCTTTTCTCCCTCATATTTCAATAGAACCCCTTTCCCTCCCTGCAGATATCCCTTGGCCAGGTTAAGCTCCGTCTTTGCCTTGGCCCCCCTTACCACCCTGGTGACCCTCTTAGCCAGGAAATCATACTCTCCCCTCTCCCTAACCCCCTTGAGCACTTTAAGCATGCATAGGCAGCCTTTTTCTCCCTCACCACCTCCTGCACCTCCCAAGTCCACCAACATGGCTTACTGGCCCTACATTGTTTGTGCCTTACCTTTGCATAGGCCCATGAAGCCTCCTGCACCCCTTTCTTAATGGTTTCCCACAAGCCACCAGCATCCATGTCTGTCCCTGTCTTATCCAAGCACTGTTTAAGAATCCTTCCTATGCCCACTAAGTCCACTTCCCTGAACTCTATCAGAAAAGGGTGATTCAAACCTTTCTGAACAGGGCTACATTACTGACAATTGACTCAAAATTAAGGACAGATATATACATATAGACAGAGAAAAAAAATGGATAGCAATTACAAAAGCAATAAAGCATTTTTTATTTGATTTATTTTTATTTATTTATTCAATCTCAGATTACACTGCCTTTGAGCACCAGGCAGCTCATTTTCAAAGGTTCCACATCAGTGGGGAAGGGAGAACAAACAAGCAAGGTGTAGGACATTGTTACAGAAAATCAAGTGTTACAGGAAACAGTCAGCAATATTTACATACTTTAAATAAAAATCAATTCAATGAGAGGGGGAAGAGGGCAAGCAATGGACCTAGACAAAGTGCAGCCCAAAGGCCTTGTCATAACCTTGAAAGAAAAGGAAGGGGTACACGGGATCAAGGCAAGAAGTGATTCCCAGTAGTAATTAGGAAGTAATGGGATGAGAGGGGGAGGTTGGTGGGGGTCTGAAGGGAGAGTGGGCAACAATAGGAGGTACTGCGGCTAACAGAGGAAGTGAGGGAGCATAGGGTTTTGCTCACACCTGCAGAGGTGGCACTAGGTGTAGCAGTCACAGGAGTCATTAGCCATGAGATCCTGGTGAAGCAAATGTTTGAATGGGTCTAGTTATGACTGCATTGAGATTTCTTTGTTAAGTGCATTTAAAAGGGTGGGAAGATACTGGGACAAAATGGATTCCCAGTGGACTTTTATAAGGTGTTACTAAAAGACCTATGAGAACCTCTGGGTGATATGATAGTGGAAAATCTTCAAAAGGGGATGCTACCCCGCTTGACATGGTCAGCCACTATAACTGTCCTCCACAAACCTGGAAAGGACTTCAGTCAATATGGATTTTACAGACCTATTTCCCTGTTAACAAATGACTATAAAATCACTGCACAAATCTTAGTGGGCAGATTAGAGAATATCCTACCCACTGTCATTCACCCTGATCAATCAGGTTTCATGAAGGGATGGCAGGGTAAACATAACATTAGAAAACCCTTAAAAATTCTCATGGGGTGGGATAATAGGGGAGACAATCAAGCTGCACTGGCAATCCTTGGACTGGATGCTGAAAAATCATTTGACTGTGTGAAGTGAGGATACATGTTTAAAGCACTTGAGCACTTTGGCCTTGGTCGCAATATGATGAAGTGGACAGAGGCAGTACAACCAACACACAGCACAAGAGCTAGTGAATAGGTGGCTGTCTCAACCCTTTAATCTAACCTGAAGCACCAGGCAAGGGTATCCTCAGTCTCCACTGCTTTATGTGTTGTCCCTGGAGCCAATGTTAGGGGTTATTCAAAACTACCCTTGGGTCACTGGGTTTCATTCACCTGAATTCCATTAGAAAATTTCACTATTTGTAAATGATCTGCTCATCTTTCTAGAGGAGCAAGCAGAGGGTATACCCAGGGTGCATTACAATTTGGTAGATTACTGCAAAATACAGTATCTAGCCACCAAATAAACTTGTCAAAATGTGAAATTCTGCCAGTGGGCAAGGTGGTCTAGACAGTCCCTGACCAGCAATCCATTAAACATGAAAGTGGGCCACACCCTCAAATCCAGTATAGTGTTATGCTTGTGCAACTGTGTTACTTTGGTTTTGGCCTTTCACACTCTATTCCAGAGGAATTACCACCCTGTAGGGGTACGAAAGGCAAGGAACCTTTGGAGAGGGTTCTACCCCTAGAGGTGACAAGGGATGATTACCATGGCTAAAGGTACCATAGGAAACCCACTAAGGAGAGAAGTGCTGCCACTGGAGGAGGAGGGGAGGATGGTGGGGCAAAGAAAAAGTGCTTCACAATGAGGTTGAGAGGAACTGCTCATATAGCTCAGGAAGTGGAAGTGGCTGGCTGCTTTTTCATTGAACTACAGGCCTAGCCTTCCAATCCAATGCCCTGCACAGCCAGTATAGTGTTATGCTTGTGCAACTCTGTTAGTTTGGTTTTGGCCATTCACACTCTCTAGTCCAGAGGAATTACCATCCTGTAGGGGTACAAAAGGCAAGGAACCCCCTAGATGTGCCACAGGATGAATCCCATGGCTAAAGGTACCTTAGGAATCCCCAAAAGAAATGTAGAGCAAACATACCCCAAAAGAATGAGGCAACATGAAGCATATGAGCAAGCAGTAACTGTGATGTAGTAGCAGTACTGTGACTTAGCAGTAGAGAAGCATAGACAGTTTGATAATGTAATGAGATGCTCAGTTTGATAACATAATTAAATGCGCAGGTTTGCGTAGCATGATAATAATGGTTTTCACTGAGAATTAGGGGATTCTCTAAGAAGAGAGGGAATGGCAGGACATCCTCCACCTCCATCCAGCAGCAGAACCTACCTAAAGAACTATGGGCACTACTATGCTAACTAACAGTTATGACCTGAGGCAACGGAGGAGAAACAAAAACCCTATGAGGAGGAAATCTCTGGGGATCCAAGGCCTAGGTCACCTTCCCTCCAGGCTTGGGATAGTTTATTTAGTGTCAGCTCTGCAGCTGCAATTTGGAAAACCCAATTAAAGGGAGGTGGAAAATAGCTCAATTTGAAGGAAGGCTTTCACTCAAACCCTCTAGCGGGAATGCCGTGGAAGGTTCTGAGAAAATTCTGCAACAATACATGCATTCAAGGTGCAGGAGGACAGCAACAATGGCTGAGGCACTCACCTGTTCTACCCACTCTAAACTCAAACTAGGTGATCCAGGGGCAGTCGTAGGGAGAGTGTGGTGAAGGTGCCTTGCTAGGGAAACCTCTAAAGTCAATGGCTAACCATTATAGTGGAACACTAGAGCCAAAGGAGGTAACTTTATCCACCCTTCACCACTAGTCTTAAATTCTATACCAGGAGCTGCTGTTGTGTAGCAGGCAGCTAAAGCCAAGCCCAGGGTGCGGACATTCCCAGCTATGGGCCAGGTGAGAAGGATCCAACCCCAAGTTGGACATGCTCAAGATGCAGACTAAATGCAGAGTGGCACCGCCAGCTGCAGGAACCCTGCACTAGAATAGAATGACTAGCATGCCCCAAAATTGATTGACAGCTGAAAAGCTTATGAACTGAATGAGCACAGCGTGCTGAGATTGAAATGAGCATTGAGTGCTGACACCTTGCAAGGTCGAATGCAGAATTGAGTACAGCAGAATCCCAGAGGCTGAAGCTGAGGAGATGGCAGTAGGCATGAAGTAATGATCTGCGTAAGCAATGAGTAATGATAGTGTAAGCAAGTGTGGACCTGTACTTAGGTCAATATGCAGTAGTAGTGATAGGAGGACCTGCATGGAGGTCAGCATAACATACTGTATAGCAATGAAACAGCACTAAATTGGGAGCAAGCGAGCCAGACATGAATAGCCAAATCAAGGTGACAAATACTCTGAGGATTTTTTGGCGGTGAAGCAAGATTTAATAAAAAAGCTATCTTAACAGCCTCAGCAGGAGCTTACTTGGCTGACCTCAGAATTGTAACTGAAATAAAACATGGAGACAATGCTCTAAAAGCAGGTGTAGCCAGGCAGTGCAATGAAGCTGCAAGTAGAATGAGAGCTGGAATGAGCAGCACAGCTAGGGCAGAGTAAACTGTGTCAGGTGAAAAGAACTGAGTACGCAACATGGAGCAGCTGTGGTTGAGCTGAAACACACAGATAATGATTGCAGGTGCATTGCTGTAGTTTGAGCTTGGTGTGCACAGTGCAAAAACAAAAGCACTGGGTACAATAGTAATTGGAGTAAACAGTAGTAATGGCTGCAGTTGTAGGTAACTGAAAGCATTAGCATGAGCTCTGAGTAGCAGTATGCTAGGAGCTTAGAAACAAAGCCCCCCCCAAAAAGCCAAAACCAAAACACAGCAAAACAGAAAACAGGGTACAAGACCCAAAAACAAGAGACATAAAACACAGAGAAGCACACAGCTAGAGGAAAGATACAAACCAGAAGCAGAAAAACAAACAATGAAGTCCAGCAGAGACACACAGAACCAGCAGGTGGGGTTGGGGGGAGTAGGCCCCAGCCACCTCAGAGGACAAACCAACAGAGCCTCCAGCTGCAAAGAAAAAGTGCTTCACAATGAGGCTGAGAGGAACTGCTTATGTAGCTCAGGAAGTGGGAGTGGCTGGCTGCTTGTTCATTGAACTACAGGCCTAGCTTTCCAATTAGTAATAAAGCATCCAAAATGTTTTAGGCTAATTATCACAACTTGTTAAATAATATCAAACTGTACAGTAAGAGATGGGAGGGTCTTTCACTCAGTCTCATTGGCAGAATAAACTCCATTAAAATGAATGTACTGCCAAAATTTCTTTGCCTATTTCAAAACCTCTCATTAAGAGTTTCAGAATTTTTTTTTAAATCAATCAATAGTGTTTTACACAATTTTTATAATGTGAAAACTGGCACACATCTCTAGATCTATTCTTCAGTTCCCCTTCGGTCAAGGTGGCCTGGTGCTCCCAACTATTAAATACTCTTAACAGGCTGCTCAGTTGGCTCTCCTAGCAAAGGGCATGGGTGGGGCCCCTCCTGATTGGATGATGCTAGAGGGGAGAATATATGCTGATGGACTTGTATCTGGGTATCTGCTACCAACTTGAAATGAACTTTCTTTCCCAACAAGGCAGTAATCCATACACTCTTCAACCGATCAGAATCTGAATAGGGGCTCATAAACTAATCCAACAAAATCCTGCGGTATCCTATGAGGGCAGGCTTATTGGACACAATGAAAAGATCTTAGGGATATAATGTAAGCTTAAACCAAGCTCTAGTAAGATGGAAAAGGAGAGGTTTGAATTGAGTGTCCCATCTGTATGGGGGTGGCCTAAAATCTTTTACTGCTCTTAAGCAAGAATTTGCTTTGGAAACAGGAGATTTGTGGGCATGATTGAGAGTTAGGCAATTCTTTACCAAGGACAGGATCATTCTATCACCCACTGAGGAAATTATTTTAAAAACTAAACCTTTTTCAAAGCCTCTAGCAACTATATAAAATCTTTTAATGGGAGCAAGCAATTATCCTAGAATAAAGGTGACGGAACAATGGAGAGAGGATCTGAATCAGTACATAGATGATGAGACGTGGTAGTTTCCTGTGAGACATGTCCACAATTGTTCCTCTTCAAATAAATTAAGTAGAATACAACTAAATTTCTTATGTAGCACATATGGTATTCCCAAGAAACTACATAAGTTTCAGTCTTTTAACAATCCAGTATATCCTAAATATGGGGTAGAGGTTGGTGCTTTCCTGCATATGGCACTTATTTGCCACAAAATTGCCCCCTTCTGGTTTCAAAGTCACAAGACTATGGAGACAATCCTCCAAAGCACCCTGCCCAAGACTCCCATAGCATTTATGTTGGAGTAGATAACATCACCCATTTATGAAGAACGAGAATGTCGCAACACAGGCTATGGGATTTGGCACTTGGTAATGCCCTGACGATGGTGACCCAACACTAGATTAGCCCCTCTCCACCAACTACCGCACAATGGCTTAATAAGCTACTGTCATGCATGAAGCTGTAAGGCCATCAACTAAGAGCGACTGGGAGGGAAGATGTATATCATCAGACATGGGTGCCTATGATACAGTACGTGCTATTAGTAGCAATTTAGTTGCAACCTAATGAGGTTGGGAAACTAAGCAGGGCAGGATGTGTGTCAGTCCTGGCTATACATCTGGTTGTTTCTGTTATCTTCACCACTGTCTGATAAACATTGATATGAGACAGTCTAATAAAAGACCATAGAGTATATAGATAGATTAAAAGACTCAGGATAAAGCAGCTGTCATTAAATGACTTCCTTTTAAAAAATATATGGCTAACCTCACATAAAGTAACATCAGCAGGAATACCATATATTTGTAAGTCACTATGCGAAATGTATTAGTTCTGACATTATGTAAATAACCCATGTATGCCTTCTTTTCAGGTGTATTGTTATTGTTCTTGTCCTCTAGTACCTTAATAAAATATGTTTACAAAAAATAGAATACTCTCTATGTTGCATTTTCCAGCCTTAAGTCTGGGCAAGGATGTCAAAGAGAAAAGGAGAAGAACAGCAGAGAGTGGGTGGAATCATGGACAAGATCCAATATTCTGGAGTTGTGATAGGTGAAGAAGGGACACACCCCAAAAGTCACACAGTTCTAACTGATATCAATTTAATCACATGCTTTAGACACAAAACATATAGGATTTATAGAATTCATGGGATATAACAAGCTCAGGAGGCAAATGCCCTTATGGAGCTCGTCACCAAAATGGTGGGGTCAAATTATATCATGGGAAGAATGTTTTCTTACTACCCACATAGGTGTCTAATTGTCTTTTAAATAGATCCATAATGTTACTGTCAACTATTTCACTAGGTAGAACATTCCACTGAGACACCACCCATTGAGAAAATCAGTGGTATCTTTTACGGGTATTACAATTACTGTCTTCTAATTTAAAGTTATGTGTTCTGGTATTAACTTTAGAAGTGTTCCTTATTAAGCCCAGTGTTTCCAGTAACAATGGATCATTGATTGCTTTGTATACTAAGCAGAAATCCCCACGTAATTGTCTATACTCCATAGAGTAGTGATCCAATTCTTTGAGGCTGTCCTCATGTTCTAAGTTATTCATACAGTGAATACATTTTGTTACTCTCCTTTATACTCCCTTTATTAATTTCTTTCCTTTAATTGTTGCTGGTGCACAAAAAGGGGAGCAATAGTCTAAATGTGGTCTGACTAGGCTAGTATAGAGTGGGAGAATTACCCTGGAATCCCTACTTTTTATGTGTTTAAAAATACAGCCTACTGATTTTTGGCACTTTTTAACCTTGTCTAGGGTGTGGGTATCAAAGGTTAATTTATTATTTATTATGACTCCTAAGTCTTTTTCATTAGTTGTTTCTGTCAGTAGCACATTATTTATAATATAGGGAAATTTCAGGTTGTTATAACCTAGGTCATTACCCTACTCTTCTGTTCATTAAAGTACATTGTATTATTTGTAGCCCAAGCTCCAATATTATTCAGTTCATTCTGAAAGTTGTTTGCATTCTGCTCACTATTAATTATACTTCCTAGTTTTCAGTCATCTGCATATCTGGACATCCAGATGTTACTGTCCATCTACATTGTCGAAATTAATAAATTGAATAGAACTGGACCTAACACAGATCCCTGTTGGACCCCACTGCTGACTCTGGCCCAGTTAGAGCAGTGGCCTATAATGTTAACACATTGGTGTCTGTGTTGCAGCCAAGATATGCCCCAGTTAACTATACTGGGGTCAAATTACAGTTTGTACATAAGATTTATCAAAACATGGTGGGAAACCTTGTCAAAGGCTTTAGAAAAATCAAGAAAGATATCCACTGGGAGCCCTGAGTGCAGAGATGCACTAACATTCTCAAAAAAGTTTATTAAGTTAGTTAAACAGGATCTACCCTGTAAAAAAAAAAACATGTTGAGTAGGGTCTTGGAGATTGTTGCATGAAATAAGTACTTCAGTGTGAGTCAGCAGTAATCTTTCCAAAAGTTTACCTATCACTGACGTAAGACTGATGGGCCTATAGTTTGATACATTTTTTTTTGTTGCCACTTTTGTATATTGGGATAACTTGTGCTTCGTTCCAAGCTGTTATAGATTCACCTTGATTTAATGAAGCATTGAACAAGACAGTTAAAGGACCACTAATAGTAGTGGATGTTTCTTTGAGGAATATGAGGTGTATATTATCAGGTCCTGGAGAAGAATAGGATTTAAGACTCTGCAATAGTTTTTCCACATCTTTTATAATAATAGGTCAAGACAGCATATTCTGTGGATATGTTTTATTATTGAACAGACTCTCTTTCAGCGAAAAGACACTTCTAAAATAATTATTTAATTTAGTTGACATCTCTGGCTCATTACATATTACCCCCATTGTAGTTTCAATCAGTCCAATTGTAGAGGTATTTCCTTTAAGTGAACCAATATAGTTATAGAAGGATTTATGGTTATCTATAGTTCTGGTAGCTACATTTAATTTAAAGTCCTTTTTTGCTTTTCTAATACCGGATTTCACTTTATTTGTTTTATACTTATATGAATTCCATGAATCTGTGGTAGGATTATTTTTTGTATTTTTGGTAATATTTCTTTTTTTTATTAATTGCCTGCTTTATTCCTGTGTTCCACCATAGTGGGGTTCTAAGGCCGTTATTGTATTTATATCTCTTTGGAACCCAGGTATTCAGACAATGTTTTATCTTGAGCCAAATATGGTCCCAAACTTGATATAAGTCTAGGCCCTGAAGGTCCGATTGCCAATCCCATGATCTTAATTATTTATTAAACAGATAACAAGCAGAGCACCAGGAGAAAGGACCTGCTGGTATAACTAAACTTCTCTACTTGGACTAAGACCTAGAACTCTTGAACTGGGACCTTCAATTTATGGTAACAAAAAAAAAAGTGTGTCTGTTTGTCAGAGTTAGTTGAAGTGAATTGTTATCTATTATCTGTGTTATCTGTGTAGTTATCTAGGTGCTTGTCACAGGTGGCTGAAGGGAATTATCTGTGAAATTAACTAAGTGTAGAAAGATTTGCAAAGTAGGGGGAGAGTCTTAGCTAGAAGGAACCAGGTTAAAACCAGATTTAAGCAATGCCCTAGATAGCTTCTGCCAGAAAACAAGCAGAGCACCAGGAGAAAGGACCTGCTGGTATAACTAAACTTCTCTACTTGGACTATATTGCCCTCCTTCCCTCTCCTCCACTCCCCCCCCCACCCAAAGGCAGTTCTACTTTTATAGGCACAGGATTTAACTGACAACAGGAACTTCCTGTTTGGGAGCAGGAAGTGAGTGATCACAGAGCCACCAAAGACTCACCATCCTAAAAGGGCAAGAGTAGCTCTCCATCCCCCTCAGCTGCTGGAGGTCTGACTCTGAGCAAATTAAGGAGACTACTAAGAAATATAGTAACTTCTTGTCTCAGAACAGGAAGATCAGGAGCTTAAAGGGCACAGAGGTGTAAGTAGGGACAGAAAGGAAAAAAGAAATAAACAAACAGAGGAAAGAGTAAGTATTCCAAATAACAATTGGGGGCCATAAATAAGATATGATGGGAGTGATACAGTGCAGTGGCTGTGGAGCAGCAGTCTTCTGGGAGATGTTCTGGAGGATGAGGTGTTGTCCATCTGCAGGCACCTCTCTGGGCTGAAGGAAGAGGTTCCTCATCTCCAGGCTGAGTTGGCCAAAATTTATGGGACCTCCTCTCCCACCCAGGGACCACCAGGGTCACTGCCGTTGCCTCAGAGGTTGTCAAGAAAGAGGAGTGGTTCAACCACAGTGGGCTCAGGGAGGGTGAGGGTGGTGGAACAGAGGCACATGCCTCCAGTTGTACCGCTCCACAATTTCTATGCCATTCTGGAAAAGTGTGGTTCTTCTATGGAGGCATCCACAGTGGAGACAAAGGAGGATGCTGGGAACCTCCACAAAGGAGACCCACAGGAGGGTGGCATGGGACCCAACAGTGGAAGGAAACAACTCCTGGTGGGGGACTCCATTGTTAAGAAGGTAGAACTGGGGGAGGAAGGGGAGAGGGAGGTAAGGTGCCTGCCTGGCACCATGGCTTGTAGGGACAGGGAGTGAATCCTAAGGATCACAGGAGCAGCTGCACAGAGGAGGGATCTGGATGTCATTGTTCACCTAGGCACAAATGACCTGGCTAAGCAAGGGATCAGTGCAGTTCAAGAAGCATTTGTGGAGATGGGGAGGGGCCTTAGACAAATAGCACACACAGTAACCTTCTCAGAGGTGCTGCCTGTCTATGGCAGAGGTGAGGCTGGTGTGCTCCACACCATGGGATTCAATCAGTGGTTGAAAAACTGGTGCAGAGCTCAGGGATTTGGCTTCATTGGGGACTGGGGGTCCACCTGGAGGGATGCAGGCCTATACTGGTGTGATGGTCTTCATCTGTCCAGGAGGGGAACCAGGATCCTAGCTGATAGGTTTAAATGCTTCATTGGCAAGCATTTAAACTAGCCAAGGGGGGAGGCACTTGAGAGGAGCAGGGAAATCCTAGCCCCCCCAAAAAATCAGAGTACTAAGTGAAGTAGACACCAAAATAGAGATGTCAATAGGGAGAAGTGCAGGGGTAAATGGAGAAAGAGACAAATGCAATAAGGACAGGGATGGGGAAAAAGGGGTAAGGCCATCAAGAAATGGAAGGTAATGAGTACCAATGCCCATAGTCTGGGCAACAAGCTCCCTGAACTGGTGGCCTTGGTGGAAGAGGGATGCCTGGATATTGTAGCAGTCACAGAAACATGGTACACAGAGAACCATGACTGGGATGTTAACATACCAGAGTATACGACCTACAGGAGAGACAGGGAGGGGAGAAGAGGGGGTGGAGTAACTCTCTATGTAAGGGAAGGGATAAAAGCAACTGAACAAAAGAGTAAACAGGGAGGAGAGGAGGCACTGTGGTCACCATAGAGACTGAAAATGGCACCACAATCTGCACAGGGGTTGTATACAGACCCCCATGTCAGGAGGTGGGAATGGACAAGAATATGATAGAAGGCATACTTAGGATGGCAGAGAAAAGGGAGATACTGTTGATGGGAGGCCTTAATATGCTGGAAGTCAACTGGAGCACCTTTGCTTCAGCCACATCCAAAAGCAGGGCCATTCTCAATGCCCTTCAGGTGGTATGCCTCAGACAGCTAGTTTTGGAAACTACTAATGAGGGAGAAATCTTAGACCTCATACTTTCAAATAGGGATGGTGAGAGGATCTCAGATCTGGAAGCGGGTAGCCATTTGGGAACAAGTGACCACCAAACAGTGTGGTCCATGATAAACTAAGCTACAGAGTCAAGCCATACAAAAGTGAGGGTTCTGGACTTCGGGGGCTGACTTTTTCAAGATGGAAGAGTGCCTTAGAAAAGCACTAGCAAACAGGCTAGAAGGAGGGGTACAACAACAATGGGGAATTATCAAAACTGCCATCACGAAGGCAACAAGCCTTTGTGTGAAGCAAATAAACAAATCAAAATGAAATAAAAAGCCACTATGGTTCTCAAAAGAGGTGGCAGTGAAGGTTAGAGAGAAAAAGATAGCATTTAGGAAGTATAAGGAAACACAGAAGAAGCAGGACAGAGAACTGTACCAGTTAAGGCAGAAGGAAGCAGGGAGGGTAGTCAGAATAGCAAAGGCCCAAACTGAGGAAAAGATAGCCAAATCAGTTAAGAAGGGGGATAAAACCTTTTATAAGTATATCAGGGAGTGTAGAAAGACAAAGGGAGGGATAGTGAGGCTGAATAGAATAGACAGTGGGTAGGCAGAGAGGGACAGTGAAAAAGCAGGGATACTGAATGAATATTTCTGTTCAGTATTCACAAAACAGGAGGTGGGGGAGGTGCCTAATCCAATTAACAGAAGCACTCTGGATAGGGGGGTCGATCCCAGTCTTTTCACAGAAGAAAGGGTTCTGAAAGAACTCCTAAAACTGAAGGTGGACAAAGCAATGGGGCCAGATGGAATTCACCCCAGAATTCTAAAAGAATTAAGCAGAGAACTAGTGACACCACTGACTACCCTTTTTAACAAATAATGGGAGGATGGTGTGGTACCTGAGGACTGTAGGAAGGCAGATGTGATTCCCCTTTACAAAAGTGGGACCAAGACAGAGGCAGGAAACTACAGACCTGTCAGTTTGACCTCTGTGGAAGGGAAAGTGATGGAATCACTTCTGAAGGAAAGAATTGTTGAGTACCTAGAGGCCAGTGGGGCACAGGACCCAAGGCAGCATGGGTTCATAGTGGGAAGGTCATGTCAGGTGAATCTAATTGATTTCTTTGACTGGGTGACCAAAGTAGTAGACCAGAGAGGGGCTGTGGACATGGCCTACCTCGACTTTAGCAAGGCATTTGACACAGTCCCTCACAAAAGATTAATAGCCAAATAAACCAGTCTGGGAGTGGGTCCCAGGGTGGTAGCCTGCGTAAAACATTGGCTGGATAACAGGACATAGAAAGTAATTGTAAATGGAGTCCACTCTGAAGAAAGGGTTATTAGTGGGGTACTGCAGGGTTCAGTACTGGGTCCATTCCTTTTTAATGTCTTTATAAGTGACATTGCAGAGGGACTGGAAGGAAAAGTATGCCTCTTTGTAGATGACACAGAGATCTGCAACAGGGTTGATACACAAGGAGGCGTGGAAAGGATAAGAAGGGACTTGGCAAGGTTGGAGGAATGGTCAGAAGTATGACAGCTTGGATTCAATGCAAAGAAGTGCAAAATAATGCACTAGGGAAACAAAAACCCAGGGGAAGATTACACAATGGGTGGGGAGGTAGTAACACAACAAAAATGGAAAGGGACCTGGGGGATAATCATATCAGATGACCTCAAGGTTGGCAAGCAACGTGAGAAGGTGGTAGGGAGGGTTGGGGGGTATGCTGGGATGCATAGGGAGAGGCATCACCAGCAGAAAACAGGAAGTTGTTGTCCCTCTGTAGAGACAGTTGGTGAGACCCCATCTGGAGTACTGCATCCAGTTCTGGAGACCCCATCTCCACAAGGACATAGACAGGATGGAGGCAGTTCAGAGGAGGGCAACTAAAATGGTGCAGGGTCTGCAAGAGAAGCCATATGAGGAGAGACTAAAGGAGCTTAATATGTATACCCTTGAGGAAAGGAGGGAGAGGGGGGACATGATAGAAACATTTAAGTACCTCAGTGGAATCAACAAAGTCCAAGAAGGTAGCATCTTTCAGAAAAAGAGATGTGCAAGAACAAGGGGACACAATTTGAAGATAGATGGGGGATGGCTCAGGGGCAATGTGAGGAAGTATTTGTTCACAGATAGGGTGGTGGATGCATGGAACAGCCTTTCTGAGAAGGTTGTTGGGTCTAAAAGTGGGGGAGAATTCAAGAATGCATGGGACAGACATAAAGCAATTTTGTGGGGGGGATTGGAAGAAACAGGCTATTGGTTAAATAGGATCTGCAGCTTATCCTCTAGGTAGGGAAATGGGCAGACTAGGTGGGCCAAGTGGTCCTTATCTGCCATCAAAGTCTATGTTTCTATGTTTATTTATACTTTTGTAATTGGCATTTGTAAGATCCTTGGTCAGTGTCACACCATTAATGATATTGTTATTCATATTAATCTTTATTGTTACTATATTATGATCACTGTCTCCTAGTGGTGTTTCAATTACTGGGATATAGACTTGGTTCCTAGAGTGTATGAAAGTTTTGTTTGTATATGTTGTAATGACTCAAGAACTCTAATTTCAGTGTTCAAAACACAAGGTAAGCATAATGCAGCTCTCTATCTAAAGTGATCAGTTAGTGTTGAAACATCTGTTTTACTTGCTTTTTATAACATATGAACTGCCAATAAATGAAACTTTGTGAAATATTGTAGTGGATCTGTAGTTGTGATAAACCCTTTTTAAAATACTGTAGCTTTTTATTTGTGGAGCCCTGTAAGACCGGAACCTGGAAGAGAGGTTCTGTAGTTCAATCCTTAGGAGTCTGAACTACAGTCTAGAGAAACAATGTTTAGTTCATTTTTAAACCATTTTGGTGGGGTTTATAAATATTTCCAGAAGTAGCAGGACTATTTAGAGCCTATTTCAGGTTTATGTACTCTAAATTGGCATCCTAGTGAGCGAGCGGTTCAAGAGTCACTTCCGGGTGTGCCGCTCATAAAAATGCTGCTGTCAGCAAGTGAAGCTTGTATTCGTATGCAGAGATGCATCCAGAGACACATGCATTGTGTATCTGCTGTGTCTGCTGTGGAGGCTAGTGGACTGGTGAGGGAAAAAGTAAGATAAGTACATATAGTTTGGATAAGGACGTACTGCAGTTTAAAGAGTGTAAATAGTACAGGGAAAATCAAATTGGGGAAGGGCAAGAAAGCATGTACTCAGTGCAAAATGTTTACAGAGGAAGCAGTAGGACTGGAGTTTACATGTAAAAAATACCTTCTAGCTGAATCCCTTCAAAAGGAAATTCAGCAGTTGCTCAACAGACTAGAAACCCAGAATCAGATTGAGAAACTAGAGAATTACATTGATGAAATGATCTGTAATATTAGCCAGAATACCCATGAAAGTAATGATACCAGACGGGTTGGAGAAGTTGATAGTATAGAAGAAAGGGAAAAAAGGTTGATACTAGGAGTTTAAATGTACTGGAAAAAATACTTCATCTAAGAAATATTGAGTTCGCCAACCCACCTAACTAACAAATATGATTGTTTACTGGAAGATAATGAGGTAACTTATGGAGCAATTGACCTACAATCACC
The DNA here is from genome assembly GCA_016271365.2 of Neoceratodus forsteri. Lineage (NCBI taxonomy): Eukaryota > Metazoa > Chordata > Ceratodontiformes > Ceratodontidae > Neoceratodus > Neoceratodus forsteri. The sequence goes on along the minus strand of CM057459.1, from coordinate 1,286,344,662 downwards.
AACTGAGGATATTAACCCAACTGTAGATATTATTAGGCAGGTTAATGAAAAGCTCATTATTACAGAGAAAAAAATTAACAGGGATATAGTGGTCACTGGAGACTCCATTACTAGGGGAATAGACACTGCAGTGTGTAGTGGACGCAAAGATACCACCACAGTTAGTACCTTGCCAGGTGTTAGACTTCAAGAAGTTTCCATAATAATGGAAGGGCTTCTTAAGAATACAGAAAATCCTCTTGTGATTTTGATCGTTGGTACTAACGATGTGGGTAGAACTAGCATGGAAAAAATTCAGTCAGAATACAAAAACATATCTAATAAGATTAAGCAAAGAAATGGGGAAATTATTATTTCCAGCATTCTACCAATTCATGGGTATCAATCATACAAAAACAGGTTAATTACAGAAGTTAATATATGGTTGAGGCACTTTTGTAAGACTGAAAATATAGGGTTCATGGATAACTCAGCGACTTTTAATAAAAAGGTACTTTTCAAACCAGATGGTTTACACCTGAATTACCCTGGTACAAGGATCCTAGGTAAAAAAGTGAATGAAGTTATGCAATTTCAGTTAAACTGGGTAAGGGGGGGGGGTCTCTGGCCAAAGAATTCAATACAGAATTAGATATAAAGCCTGCTCATATAAAACCTTTAGAGTGGAATGCAGTTCTTATCAATCCAAGGAGTCTGGTGGAAAAATTTGATGAATTCAGAATATTGCTATACACACATAATGTACATTTGGCTATGATCACGGAAACATGGTAGGACGGTGAAGACATGTGGGACAAAAGCATCCCAGGTTACACTTTATTTTCAAAATCAAGAACTCACCGAAAGGGAGGCAGAATTGCTGTATTTGTACATGAATCCATCAAATGTGAGGAAATACAGTGGGAGACATCTACCCTGGAATTGATATGGGTTAAATTGTTACCTCAAAATAGTACCAAATCTATATTAGGGCTTTTGTATAGAGCTCCCTCTATTATCCTTGAGGATGATATTAAGATACTTAATACCATTAGTATATTAGATCCCAGGGATAGAGTAATTTTGGTGGGAGATTTCAATCTGCCTAACATCGAATGGAAAACCTTGCAGGCTAATGATGGTATAAATATGAGGTACCTTGATATGTTTGAACAGCTGGGTCTTGAACAAGTAGTCAAGGAAGCACTAGGAGGACAAAAACTTTAGATCAGGTTCTTACGAATATGGGTAACACAATTAGTAATGTATCAGTTAAAAGCCAGTTAGGGAGCAGTGACCACTATACTGTATTTCTCAATATCACTGGGCCTGGTACCACAAATATTTCAGGTATTACATCTATGCTGAATTTCAGTAAAGCTGATTTTGTAGGCCTTACAAGTGAGTTTGCTCAATGGGACTGGCAAAAAGAATTAAATACTACATCTATCCAAGATATGTGGGAATTATTGATAACCAAGTTAAAACAGTTAGTTAAGAAATTTATACCAACCAAACTTAAATATGATAATTCAAAAAGGAACAAGCCAGTTTGGATGAACAGATCTATTAAAAAAAATATAAATAGGAAAAACAGATTGTTTAAAAAGTATAAGAGCTACGGTTCACCATTACATTATAAATTATATAGAGAATGTCTTAAACAGACCAAACAAAAAATTAGGAGAGCAAAAGCACATTTTGAATTGACACTGGCAGATAGAGTCAAAGACAGTAAGAAATCCTTTTATTCATATATAAATAATAAAAGAAAAGGAAATAATATGATAGGACCCTTTATAAATACCATGGGTCAGGTAGCTACTCCTGAGGAAATGGCTGATATACAGAATAATTACTTTTGTTCCATTTTTCACATTAGCAATATAAATGCATATTCTAAAAAATATAGTTCAAGTCCAGGAAAAATCACTATCAATGTCAAGGAATACAGGATAGGTTATTAAAATTAGGTGTAGCCAAATCACGAGGTCCTGACAATGTTCATCCAAGGGTGCTAAGGGAAATGGCATGTGTTCTAGCTCCACCACTTACCCATGTTTTTCAGACTTCATTGGATCAAGAAAAAGTACCCCGGGATTGGAAAATAGCTACAGTGGTTCCTATTTTAAAAAAGGGGGCTAGATCCAAACCTCAACATTTTAGACCTGTGAGTTTAACATCACTGATGGGTAAGATTTTAGAAGGGGTAATTAAAGACTTGGTCACAAATCATTTGGAGGATAATGGTTTAGTGGACCAATCACAACATGGGTTCACCAAAGCCAGATCTTGCCTGACAAACTTATTGGCTTTTTATGAAAAAGTCAATAGCGAACTGGATAAGGGAAAATCAGTTGTTGTGATTTATTTAGACTTTGCAAAGGCATTTGATAAATTGCCTCATATTGAATTAATAAAACTGTTGAAAGATATTAAACTAAATGCAAATATTTGTAATTGGGTCGCAGCATGGTTACAAGGAAGACAACAAAGGGTTTCCATTCTGGGTACATTGTCTAAATGCTCAGCAATCACTAGGGGTGTGCCCCAGGGTTCCGTCTTGGGACCCAGTTTATTTAACATATACATAGCTTCCCTACAAGTAAACAATCCTAGGATATGGTTGTATAAGTTTGCTGATGATCGCAGAGTGGGGGCAGTGGTCGATACTCAGGAAGAAATACAGGAATTACAAAATACTATAAATGATATCTTGAACTGTACTATTAGCAATAAGCAGATGCTTAATGCTACCAAATGCAAAGTAATGCATATGGGTAAATCAAATAAACATAGTAATTACACACTTGCTAACTCACAACTTATAGTTACTAGCGAAGAAAGGGACCAGGGTATAAGAATTAGCTCTGAACTCAAGTTAAATTCCCACTGTAAACTACAAATAAAAAAGGCCAACCAAAACTTGAATTGTATATAGTGATACATTGCAAGCAGGGATGCAAAAGTAATGATCCCACTCTATGTAGCGTTGGTGAGACCACACTTAGAGTATGCTGTTCAGGTATGGGCACCTTAAAACAGGGAGAATATCAGTAAGCTGCAGTCTGTCCAGAGGAGGTTTACTAAATCAATAGATGGGTTGAAAATGAAAACATAGCAAGACAGATTGATGTCCCTAAATCTATACTCGTTGGGATATAGGCAATTTAGGAGTGATATGCGCTTACTGTTCAAGGAAATGGGAGATGTTAACGGAAAGATTAATTTGGAAATCGCTCAAAGGACAGATGAATATGGAAGCAGAAGACACAATAAACAGCTGGTATTATCTAGTTGGAAACATAATTTAAGACGGTTTAGTCAATGGGTGGTTACACCGTGGAATGCTTGACCGGCAACAGTAGTTAATAGTAAGAATATGAAACAGTTTAAGGATAACTTGGATTTACATTTTGGTGATGCAGTATATAAGTTCTAAACAAAATAATAAAAATAATAAAAAAAGGGCAAGCATTATGGACATAAGTCTGACTGCTTGAATGCATCTATGAAATCTATGAAATATGAGAATACATTAATTCTATGAGTTAGAAGTACTTAATTATGGGTATGCAAATTATATGGAATCTGAAACATCTCTGCCATTCCCTAAGAAAGGAACTTTTAAACAGCAGCACATATGAAAGTAGTAGTAAACAGTAGCATATATGGAATGAAAAGCAGAAGTAAGATTTCAAGCAGAAATTAGGAGCTGCACATGAAAATCCTCTACCTTGCATTTTCAAAACTTGAGATTGGGCACAAACTTCAAAGGGAAGAGGAGAAAGGCAGAGAGTGGGAGGAATAAGGGAGGAGAAATATTTAGTAGAAAGATTTAGTACTCTAGAGCAGTGATACTGCAGGTGGAGGAGGGGTGCAGCCCCAAAATCCCTCTCACAGTTCAGACAGATACCAATAGTTTGAATGGTTTACAAGTGAAAATAAAATGTATGATTTTCTTCAACAGATGTTAAACAAAACTGTGTGTATCTAAGTATTTTGTTGATTTCCATTACCCCCTCTATCCATTGCTATCCTTTTCCTACTTTGTCTACCTCCCAGCCCCGTCTAAACACTTCTTTGTCACTTACCTTACCTTCCCAGGATCCATGGGGCACTCTCTCTCTCTCTCTTCTCTGATGGATACCTTTGGTGACCCAGGGCAGCTGCCCAGGGAAAGAATGACTCACTACTGGATTTTCATTCAGGAATTGTGCCAAAATCCATAATTTTGGACACTGGAAAATCAGGTCTGAAGAAACTCGTGCATTGTTCAAATGCTGAGAATGTACATTAGCACTGTGTTGATTGCTGTGGCCATGCTTGCTAAATTTCTGTGGAGCAGCATTCAGACAGCATAGCCCTGAAGCACTATAGATGCTCCTAATGATATTCTGGCATTTTGAGGAGGGTTCTGGTGGGGAGGGGAGCATTTGAACTGTGACTCCGCCAAAGATTGAGGATGGGTCTTCTGACCTGAGTTAAGCTAAAGGTTGTTTCTGGCACTGCAAACACAGCTGAACTCATGGAAGATGTTCTTTTGTAAACAGAGGGATGAAAATTGCAGGAAACATGGTTGCAAAGTTGAGCTGACAGTGGGCATGCACTTACAGTATGCATATGCACATGCCCAGTGTCATGGCTCAACTCTGAGATCAGGTTTTCTTCAATTTTAGTCCTCGGTTTACAGAAAGAATTACTTCTACGAGTTCAGCTGTGTTCGCAGTGCCAGAAACAACCTTTAGCTGAACCTGGGTCAGAGAAATTACTAGGACTGATGCCATAACAACCACAAGTGCAGGCTGGGAAAAGCCTCTCTCAATGTTGTGGGTGGTGCTGGTGATTCACATGGCAGAGTAAAACAGCATAAAAAGCTCACACCACTAAACAAACCCAAGAAAATGAGGGAATGCTACCACAGTGGAACTCAAACCGAAGCTGCAAAATCGCAGCATTCAGACATGCACAGTGGCAATGATCTGGCTGCTGTGCACCGCCAAAAAATGCCACAGAACTGGCCATGTGAATGAAGTTTCAACTCTACAGCATTTCAATACTTCTGTATCTTGGCACAGCACCTTTTAAAGGGAGCACACACTGAAAATGTGCAAGATGTTTGCAAGTTACTTGACCAGCAGCAGCCAATCAACAATGCTGAAGATCAAGAACTTCTCACACTGCCCACACCTAATGCCATTTTACAATTATCTCTCTCTCTCTCTCACAGAAGAACTGATGGCTGCAGTGGCAACTGACACAGCAAGAGAAAGCAACAACTACACACTACCAGGGTGAGAAAATGAAAAGAAAAAATGCAAAACATAACGCAAAAAGGATAGTTAAATCACTTATGAAAACCAACACATCACATGCAAGAACACCACACTATCCCAAGTACATTATGTCAATGAAGCTCTACCAGGGCACATTGTTGTACTTTGTCATTTTATTTGTTCACAGCAGCAGTGCATCTTTTGGTTTTTTCTGTTGTTCATTGGTTCATGTAGTCCCCTTTTTACATGTGAATGCTGGAGCTGCCAGTGCAGCCTAGTGGTTAGAGTAACAAGCTGTGAATGAGCTTGGTACATCCAGCAGACCTGGGTTTGATTCCTAGAACCTCAATTTGGATACTGTGTGACTCTGAGCAAGTCACTTAACCTCCCCAGTGCTCTTTGGTCACCCCTAAAAACAGGCACTTCTGCCTAATGGACCGTACCTGGTTAAAAAGAATTAAAAAAAGGAAAAGTGCAGCTTTGTGTTCCCTGCGACTAAAGGAGCTCATTTTATGTGGAAAACAGGGACCTTTGATCAGAAAACTTTAGAAATCATCAAAATAGTGTGTATTATCATTTCAGTTAGCTACCCCTCACTGTATTAAACTCTAGTTTCAGACAAAACAGGTTAGTAACATCATACAAAAGAGGACAGGAGAGAGACAGCATAGTGTGAAACTGCACTGGCACCTGGAGGCCCTGCAGAAACATCATGGCAAAGTGAACTTAGCAGACTGCGAAACCATACCTCTCAACTTTTTGTTGTTGAAATGGTGGACAGGGGCACTCAAAAGGAGGGACAGCAAGGAACACTGACCCTCACAATAAGGGACAAAACCTTAAACATGGAGATATGAGCTCAGAACACTGTGGCAACCATTGTGCTTTACTTGCTCAAAGTTTATTTTTGATTTAGCACTTTATACTATTAGGAATGTTTGCTTTAAAGTCTGAATTTATAGCACATTGTCTGTGTGGGCAGCACCTTTACTATGAGGGATGGATGAGGGAGAGAGCAAAATGAGGGATGAGCATATGATCAGGCATGGTTGAGAGGCATGTGGGAAACTGCAGGATGGATTTTTGAAATATTTATTAGAAATTGTTTAATGAGTGCTGGTGGTGTTGAGGGCAAATAAATCCTTATATTTATTTATGTTTTTCCTCCTACAGAACAGGAACAGGGGAGACTGTGTATAGCAGAGTGGCAAAGCTGCAGTGGGGATTTTGAAGGATTTACTTGAATCATATTTTTTCTGTTTATATTCCTATCACTCAGGGAGTCCTTGACACCCTCTCAGCTACCTGCCACACCCAATCCCATCAGCCCACTTTCCCCTTGGACTTACATTAACAACTGGCTTTGCCCTCATGGCTTATCCCCCATAAAGGGGCCCTTAGGCTGGGCAAGGTCCCTTGGAAGCTTCAATCTGGTCACCAAGGGAGAGCCTAGGTTGGCTGTGCAGTGTCTGCTGGTGGGACTGGGGCTTCATTCTGCATAGCTGAGGGCTTTTCCCTTAGTTTAATCCTTGACCTTTGAGGACATCTCACCCTAAGGTGTTATGCCACATGAACACACATACACACACGCTCACAGATACACACACACCCCTTGTGACACCAAATATACATTTGCTATTAGGCAGTTTCCACCGCAATTCCCCCTTTAGACACCCAGGGGGATGTGTAACTGTAGAACTCTGACACCCACTCTTCAAGTGGAAAGGAGTATCTGTAAGGATGCTTGGCTTTCCTCCACAACTGGCCACAGCAACACAGGCTTGCTCCCAAACCCAGGTCACCATTGTTATGAGTGCTGGTGCTTTCACTAGTGCTTTCACTGCACCAAAGGACTGGCTAATAAATTATCTTTTTCCACTGACTACCGGTGGATTGCCAGGGAACAGAAATCCATCTTTGTTTATTTTTTGACGGTGTGCATAAGCCTATCAGATAGTCACTGAGTGAAATGTAAAGCAGACTGCTGTGTGAGACACAAGAGCAAGATTTTCAGAAGTTCTGATGCAGAACTGGTGCAGCTGTACTGCCCCAGCTGCATTCTTGTAAATGTGGAAGCACAATTACATGCAATTACCAAAACATTTTGATGTATATATGATACATTTCACATTTACAGCCAAAATGATGCATGCGTCACAATTTAGATGCATGAGCCATTATTGTAGCTCAAATAACAGCACTTGTGACAAGAAGTAACACCACTTTTCCTGTGGCCTAATAAATCATGTTGCTAGTACCTCAAGTTTAGGAAAATCATGCCACAGTTGTCTAAAACTACAGGTCAAAAGCAATGATTTTCAGATGTCATGATGTAGTATTTGTGGCAGTTTTGCTTTGCCTTGAGAAAGCACTTGTTTTTTCTGGAAGACATCAGCAGGGCACAAGTGTGTGCTGCTGGATATTTTAATAATAAACAGAATAAATACACATGGCTATGGTTTCAGCTAATTTGTACATAGTGTGTGTAGTGAGCAGCTCGCTTTTCTGTTTCTGTACAGTTCTAGAGTTTACGCTGGTGGCTCTGTCCATGTACCCAGTAGCAGCCTTTGTTTGGTTTATAAAAGTAGGGTGCATTGTCCCTGGAGATAATACCATATGGTGTGGAAAGTACAAAATTGTCCAACAGGTTTAGTCACAAAAGGTTAACTATTTTGTGGCTTTCTGATTGATCTAATAGCTTTATTTTTCATAACGGGCAGTATTGTGTAGTTGTCAAGGACATTGAGCTACACACCTGGAGACCTGTTTTTGAATCCTATCAGCCCCCATTTACACACTGTGTGACCCTAAACAAGTCAATTAACTTCCTTATGCTCCCAGGAAACACCTGGAGACAAGTTTCAGCTTCATGCACCTTTCCTGGTTAAACAATCTCCCGGTTCCTTCCCTTTCCTTTTCCAAGACAAGTTGTCCAATATATTTAGGTAAATGCAGGCTAATGCATTTTATTGTGATAGTTATTTAAGTGCTGTGGTGGGCAAAAGCAGACAAATACAGTAGCAGGCACAGGGGAACATAAACACAGTCACAGTACCTGCAGAGAATGCAGTCAAAATACAGTTAAAACCATAAGTATTTAAAATGCATATTCCCTTTCCATGTATTTTTAAGCTCTTTTCTTAATTTTATGGTGCATTTTGTGGGTGAAGTCACATTTTCTTCTCCCTTCTCTTTCTGCTTAGTGGCATGCCGTTATGCATCTGCATCACCATGCTCCCTTCCAGGTGAGTCTTGTCTTCTTTGGGGCCCAATAAAATTTAGCTGTCCCAAATCTGGAAGTCTTCTTCAGTCCAAAAGACAGTAATTCAGTACCTTGATTTGCTGTCTGATGTTTGTGATAGCAATCTTAAATCTCCACAAAGTTTCCTCTTTAACTACTGCTCCCCAAATTCAAAACATGTAGCACACACCAGTTGACAGGTTCACACATTTTGAAAGTCATAGGCACTTCACACCTCCATGTTCCCCAGCATTTGATTGTTGTCCATGTAAATATGTAATATGAATAATATACCCTAATCAGTTGTGACAATTGGCATCCTTTTATGCTTACTAAGCCTATCAGTATAAAAAATTAAAGCAAACAAACTTGCAGAGGAGGGATTGAACCTCCTCCAGCAGGATGGCTAGATGTCTTGCAGAATATCTGTTGGGTAAATGAGGAGGGGTCACTGGAAGAACAGTAATGAGGTCTAGGCATTGTCCTTGCTTAACCACCTACAGGACTCAGGTACCTGTAGTAATTTCCCTCCAGTTTCTTAGACTGAGGGAGATTTGGCCTCCCACTAAAGCTTTTTAAGGCAGTGAGGCAGGAGAAGGGTAGGGGAGTCAGAAAGTGTGGGGTAAGTGGAGGTGCCGGTAATGGTTTGACTCTTTATAAGTCTTGCATGTGCACTGGAGGGCAGTTTTGCAGCTTGGGAAATGCAAGCTGAGATCTCTGGAAACCAAATCCAGGGCCCCTTGAATATCCACAGCATGGACATGTATAGGCCATTGACAAGAATCTGTACTCTTCCCTGATGTTTAGGGGTCAATGTATGCAGGGGCCCTAAAGTCATTTTTGAAGACTGTAAGTCCCTTAATGCATTTTTAAAATGATTGCCAAACAATTGCTTCCTTCTAAAGGCAGTGTTTGGCACAGATTGCTGTACATTACAGGCAAAACCACTCTTAGCCAAGAGGGGCAGTGAAGGCAGATTGCAGAGGCAGCAGCCCTGGCCGCTGCATCTTAGGCATCATATGCAGACTGGAACAGGTGCTTTCTAGCTTCCTGTCTATTAGCAATAGTCTGCTCGGCCACTATTATGTCTTGGCCCTCCGGTATTTTATCAGCCAAGATGGCGCTAGTTTTCCACAGGCAATTCTGATATTTTATCATGAAAAGCCTGCTAATTTGATATACTTATGCCAAGTAAAGCAGAAGGAAAAGTCTTTTTTCACCATCACATCTAGCTTCCTCAACTGTTTATCAAGAGTAAGAGAACTCATGTGTTTAGGTGCTATGGATCTACCATGACCTGCTGTAATCACCAGACAATCTATTTCAGCTTGTGGTGAATAATATGGCTCAGTAGTTAGAGCCGGATATTGTCTTCCAGCCTTTCTAGGAACCACAAGCAATTGAGTTGGACTATTCCAGGTAGTCAAACTGGCAACTGTAATGCAGAATGCACAAGAAATATAGTAACAGTGGGGGAAGCTGAGACATCAAAGAACTCATAGAGATTCTCTTGGAGTAATCTGCATCAGTGTGAATCCCCAGTTTAACTTGTACCTGTTTCAGGAAGGCTTGAAATAAGGCATCCTCAGGTACAGACCTACCAGTAGGAGTGTTTTTCACACTCTCCTCTAAGCAGGAATAAAGAGCAGAGCATGAGCCTAATACATCAATTACTTCCTCTTTCTTGTCAATGTCATCCTCCTCCTCCATATACTCTGGATTATATTCCAGCTCATCCTCAGTGTCAGCCATCATTGATTGAGGGTGGACAAGATGAGGACACAGTGGAAGAGGAGCCATCTACAGGAAGTCCATCAATGGATACTGTTCAGGGCCCACCACGATGGCAGGGATCGAGAAGAGAAATGTTGATTGCAAGATCAATGATGGCACAGCCAAGGACACCAACAGAGGCAGTGATGACAATGGAGGCAGTGGCAATAAACATTCAAAGAGATCCAACATCATCTGGCATAGGAGCTATACATCAATTGGCCATGAAGCGGTCATGGACAACTGAACCATAAATGGGACTGTGTCTGCAGGCAATATGGGCTGCAAATCCCTTCGAGGGAAAGTGAGCCAGCAGTAGACCCTAACCTCACATCAGGGAAGCAGTTGGGGGATGGCAGTTCCATGGCTAGAGCCTTGGACTGATTTTTGTTAACATACTTACCTCTTCTCAGAGGAGGACATGAATGATCTGGGGAAGCGGCCATATTTTTATTTTTCCTTATACTACTTCTCCTTCTTATGAAGGCAGTGTTTTTCCTCCAACTTTGTGTAATTGTCCTTCTTCTTTGATGAGTCAGGGACAGGCTCTGTATACTTCGAAGAATATGGGGTCAACAGTCAACCAAGTTCAACAGACGTGATTGATGCCAGTGTAGCCACCTTTGCCTCTACCTGTCTCTGCATTTCTTTCAGATTTAGGCGCACTCCTAAAGGTTTATTACAATACCTCTTGTTAGCTTAATTAAAGTCCTAGCATCTTGAGCAGTCTGCAATGACGTGATCTATAACATGGCAATGGATACAAATGAAAGTCATCGTATTTATAAATCTTAATGTCTCTGCAGCAGCAGTAGAGGAACAATGGCTCCTTTTCTACTGGTAGTGGCTAAAGAAAAGTTTTATAATAACAAACTTGAATAAGTAATGACAATGAACCTTTCCAAGTTCAGCTGTGTTCTTCAGCAGCAGTGTACCGATGAGTGGTTGATGATGGAAGAAATAACTGAGGCATGCAAGAGATGCCCATGTTATAGAGGCATCAACAAGGCACATCGACATGGGCAGTCCCAGCCTGCAAAAATATCAAGGTGGTCCTGACACCAACTGATTACAGTTTTGTAATGTGGCTCAATGGCGTTAGAGATCCTTGAGGAAGATCAACATACTTCCACATCTGGTTATTTCTCAAAGGCAAAAGTATACCATAAACCAACATGATATTTTTTTCCAAGGCAAACAGTCTGTGCAATGCAAATGTTTCGCAATGTTTACACAAGCTTCACAAAGTCCCATAAATGCAGAGAAATAATTTAGTGCACCTTTAATGTTGGTCTGTTTCATGCATTGCCACATGCAACAACCATTCAACATTAGTGCGCTTTGCATAACTTGTCTGTTAGATAGTGAGCATCCCTCCTGATGATCAAGAAATTCTCTCAAAAAGCAGGAAACCATGTAAAAGAAACAAAAAACATTACTTTGTGTTAGGCAGATAGGATACCTATGTTAAGGAAACTACAAGTTTAAGATACAAGCTTTTAAGGCCTTGGTGCCTCTTTAGCAGGTAGTTTCACAATATAAATGGAACCCTCAATGATAAAGGTTCAGTTCTAAATTCAGGATAGGGATTTTAAGCCACTGCAGTTACACTTGTCACTGTATTCAGTACTGTGTATTGCATTTGTCGCTTTTTGTTTGTAACATTTCTTCCCAACATTTTGACCCCCCCCCCACAACACACACACACCTGGAAATTAACTTCAACTCATTGTTCATCAAAAACATTAAAAAAGATTAATTCAAATAATACAATGTTACAGTATAGTGACAAACAATCATTAAATAAAACTAAAATGATATGCTTCAGTGGCAATAATTAACTATTAAAAATGGTAAACTGTAGATACATAACAACAAATAAATGAGATATAAAATGTTAAAACTGTAGAGACAAGAGCAATAAATAAACAAAAATGTAGAATGTTAAATGGTAGAGAGGGCAACATGAACAGTAATTAAAAATAAAATGTTCAATTGTAAAGACAAGCAATAATTAGCTAAAAATAAAATGTTAAACTGTAAAGACTTAAACAAGGTATATAGTGCTAATTTACATCAAGCAGAGGAATTAACAATTGGTTTTATGTTTAGCAACTATTTACTGGGGAAAGTAGTTAGAACCTTACTCCATGGGTGAGCATGCCAGTTTTCTGGTCTGTCACTTGCAGTGTGACTGAATTATAACCAGCTGACGATCTTGAGATCTACTTGGTTGTCATGACAACCTCTTGAAGTAAGTGCAGCCTTGTTGTTTCTCTGTCACCCATCCATTATCCTCTTTGTAGTTATTGGAGGCAATGTGTGCAAGTTGATAGATCACCTGCTTTGTAACCCAGATATCACAGATTCAACACCCACTGCAGCTCATACATGGTACTCTTTATATTACTTTAGACCATACCTGTCAACTGCTATTAATTTAATATTACACTTTAATAATACCTATTATGGTTGGATGGCATGTGGGGGATTGAAAATTGGACAACATTGTTAATTTTTTTATTTACCTTTTTAACACATTAGCCACTGTGACTAAATAGTTTGGAATTAATAAAGTATTTTTGTTGCTCAGAATGTGATTATGCATTTTTATATAACAGAGTAATTATTATTGCCCTTATTCTTGTATTGATCTTCTATTCTTTGCCAGCGAATTATGTTCCTACTTCTTTTTCATAATTGCTGTGATTTTTCTGGGGATCCACTGTGTTAGTGTGTTTGTATGTTGGGGTGATTGCAGTGTATAGGGATGCAAGCCTTTCTTATTATGTTTTTTAAAACACAAGTGTGGAGAGCACTTGGGGTAGTTTGGGTGAAGAATATAATTATTGGCCTGTGCCCACATAGTTCAAATGGGTAATTAAATGCAAAAATGCAATTCCACAATGAAAGCTCTATGTCAAAAACATTTACTTTCAGCTCATAGCTGTTTACTGGTTGCTGATATCAGGAATTGCAAGTAATACATTTTTCTAAATACTGCCTTCATTGAGGATTTGCATTTGTGCATTAACCCTTAGGCTGCTGACAGAATTAGAGTTTATAGGAATTCTGGACTGATATATCAGTCCACAGCAGTGCGAGGGTTAAATTACCCTGCTGAACTGTATGGTTACAGACTACCCTGAATGCTCTCCACATGTGGATTTGTGTTACTATTTTGAGTCATAGCAAGCCTCCAAAATGCAACACCCCTGCACCACAGTGCAAAAGCCTTCCTTGATTTTTTGCTGGGACAGGATGCTATATATGTAAAAGTACTCCATTTGAAAACACACACTAACAAAATGAAAAAGAAAAACATCAGTAGAATCAGTGTTTTTTTTGTTTTGAAAAAGCCCCTCAGTGACAATTAATGACTCTCTCAGTGTGAGCAAGTTTTCTAAAAAAAAAAAAAGCAGCAGTCACTATTTAATTTGTTTTTATTGTGTATGTTTGTGTTCCTGAAGCAGAGTACATTTACATATATAACCCAGAAGGCAACACAAGGCGAAGGGGGGATTCATCTCCTAGAAATCTGAGCTACTGTAATCTTCTTGGCTGGTTTCACTTATGTTTACCTGACAGTGATATGTGCAACCATGTTCAACAACCTAACATGCAGATGCCACTTTTTGTTTGGCAGTAAAATCATGAAACAATATGCCATTTTTATTTAAAAAAAACTGCTGATAGTATTACTCAGACTATTATGAGTGATCCAGCTTCCCTACAGAGAAAACACTTTCTCACACTCCAGTGAGAGTGTCACCTATGCAGAACAGCTGATTGCTTTTGCCTGTGTTTATGTGCAGCCAAACTTAGAAGAAATTCCCATTCTAATTTTGATTACTTCTGTGTTTTTCTACTCACTAACCCCTATGTAGAAGTATAGATGTCAAAGTCCCATAGCTGCACACTAATCTAGAACTTGGACTGGGCTTGGTAACAGGTAGGAGGACTTTCCTCAGGAGACCTGTATGTGTCTAAGCTCAGCTCCCTGATCAACCAGCTCAGCCTTTCCAGGAGTAATTTTATCAGCAGTTCACTTTCTAATGACCTGTCTGCTCAATGGACTCAGTAGATTCATTTGGGTAGCTCATCACTTTCCCCTGCAGTTCTGAACAGAGACCACTTCAATATGGTATTTACAGAAGCATAGGGAAAATATAAAATATATAAATTTATGACACTTTTGACTGTGTGTGTCCCAGGCATGTGCCTAACATGTCATGAGAGGATTGGAAATCTCTGTAAAGTTGATCTTTTACTGTTTTTTCAGGTATTCTAGCAGCCTGTGTTGGTCGTGCATTTGCATGTTTTTCCCATGCATCTGTCTTCGGACTGAATTTCACACTCCCCTGGATCATCACCTTGTCGTTGATCATCTCCTCCTCGTCATCTGAGAAGAAATAGGCAACTCAACCCTGAGCTCATCCTTGTCAATGCCAGCAGGATCCCCTGTGGGCAGTTCACTATAATTTAGATTGGTGGTCTGATCCAGTTGATTTCCCATCAATGACACAGCACAAGGGAGATCAGGAGGAGGCAGCCAATCTAGAATCATAATGTACAAAATGCTTTATGCTTGAAACATTGGAGTGTTGTATTTGGTTTATCAACTGCAGCCAGAGTGCTTGCAACTTCTAAGAGCCTCAGCCTCTAGGATTATTACTGTAAGGACCATGTAGGGAACGGCAAGGAGGTCAAATTGACAAATCATGCATAATGCAAGGCCACCCTTGGACACCTGGGCACAGACTTTGTGGCACCCCTGCTTATAGAACTGTTACAGGCAGGTGATACAGGTGTCTCTAAAGCAGTGACTAAGAATAGAGGAGCTAGCAGGGGTATCAGGACCATCTCTTGGCAGTATTATGTGATAAATTTTAGGGGTGCAACCCCAGAGCTATTGTTCCAGTATGTATAGGTGTAGGTGCATCACCACCTGGTTATTGATGTTTTGCAGGACTTGCCTCTGATGGCTAGTTTTGCATACATTTATGTGTAAATATTTTTATATTGTATACAGGGAATTGAAGCAGGCTGATTTGCAAAACTGTCTGAGGGAGTAGGTTTGTGTTGCTGCTGCTTCAAAGCTGTGGATATCCCCAAATAGAATACAACAATATTCACATATCAGTGCATGCACAAGTTACTGTCAGAGTTCAAACCCTGCAAAACATTGATAACCAGATTGTATTGCATGTAAACCTATGCATACTAGACAAAATAGCTCTGTGGTTGTACCCTTAAAATGCATCATATTACACTTCAACAACAAAATCAGTCAAAGTAGACTATATCAATTAAAGCATACATTTTATGAAGGACTCCTGTAACAAAAAAAACAAAAGCCTTTGTGTCATGTTAATGTATAGCAGCCGTGTTGGCACTGAAAAGAGTTTGTTTCCTTTTGTTATGTGTGCTTTGTATCTGAAACTATTCTCAGTGTCGGATCCAGGGTTTTACAATCGGGGCTATTAGGGTGGTGTGCATACCTGTTAAGCACATTTTTAAATGTGTTTGAATTTTTTGTATTGTCCGTTATTATCTTTTTCATTCAATTTGTGACAGAAAATATTAATGTAATCTATAGTTTTGAAGAGTATTTTCTTACAGATGATAAAATCAGACATTTTCAACAAAGATAAAGGCAGCAGCAGGTGAGTAAATGACAATGGGGGTGCAGCCGGCCTGTAAACTGCTTGCCTAAAAATTGGCATTCTTACCCATGAATTAAGGTTCTAAGTACCTGCCAATTTTCCAGACATTTGGTTATGTAAATGGAATTACACTTTAACAGTTTATTGATTTCTGAATTTCTGTTTTTTTTTTTTTGTCTTCTGTGTCATCAACTGGACTAACATTTCTACCACATTTCTTTAAAATTCTGAGACAATTTGCAGATATTTTTGGCAGATAATAACATGACCGGCCGGCCTTTAAATTAAAAGAATACAAACTGGGATTACCACCATTAGATTACAACTCAAAGTACATATTCAGTTTCCAGACATAAATTTACGTGAAACTGAAGTTGCATAGGCTCAAAATCTGTCAGTTCATTTCTTTGAGAAAATGTCCACAGTTTTTTGTTGTTTATAACCGAAGCTAAATACTTAAACATTTGCCTTCACAATGATTTTAAAGGGGTACTGGAAACTGTTAAGTGTGGCAATGTCGTATTTCATTAAGTTGTCTTTAAGTAGCTGGGGAACATAATTTCACAGCTTACTTGTTCTTGGAATTTTTAGAAACTTTCCTAATAATTTCAATTCTTCTAACTCCACTGCACTTAGAAGTATAGAACTGCCATTTGGTACTGTAGTTCTAAAGAAATAGGGAAGTTATCGCAGACTACATTTTGGTAAAATATCATGAACATTTTAAACATTTTCTCAAACTTTCATGGAAGCAGAATAGGTCCTGCTGCCACAAATCCACTAGTGGCATTTTATTTTTTCTGAGCACTAATCACTACTGCATCTAATGTGGCTATTCTCCTGATTTTCTGAATCAGCTGAACATCAATACTGCTAGACAGTTCTGAGTCTGGTTGCACACTAGGGGTAACTACGTTTGTCCCTTCTCCCCAAGCTAGACCAGCTAGACCCAGCTGGTCTCGGTTGCATTGTTTATAGTCTGATATCTTCCTTGTGCTCTAGACTGACACCATCTCTAACAAAAACAAAACAAAACAAAAAAAAAACAGTCATTTTCCTGTTAGATCTATCCCTTCTGAATATCCTGAATTCATCCTTCTGGTGTCCCAGTCCTGTCATTGTGAATGCTGCTAAGTTCTGGACCTGCAGGTATATCAAACTCTCAAGCATGTAGATTTTGCTGGGCATGATTCTTATGATGGCCTACATTCAAGTGGAAATTGTTAGAACTGAATGCATCCTTGATCTCCGTGGGGTTCACTTCTTCTGGTGCTGCACCACTACTTCCTTCTGAACAGGATCCCCTCCACGCCTTATTGATTCCCTTCACATATTAAAAAGTTTCAATCATGTCCCCCCTCTCTGTTCTAGTCTCCAGTGGGTACAGATCTAATTCCCTACAAGTCTGTTTATATGATTTTCCCTGCATGCCATGCTCCATCTTGGTTGCTCTTCTCTAAACTTTTTCCATCCCATCGATGTCCTTGTGTAGATGTGGTCTTCAGAACTGGATTCAATACTCCAGGTGTGGTCTCACCATTGCCTTGAAAAGAGGCATCGGCATCTCCCTCCTTCTGCTAGTTATGCCCCTCACAATGCATGCTAACATTCCATTTGCCTTCCACACCACTTCACTGCACTGTCTACCCACCTTAAGATTGCTTGATACTATAATCCCCTTTCCCCAGATCCCTCTGCTGCTCTGTTTTTCTGATTTCCTCCCCTCCTAGAGTGTAAACAGGACATGGGTTCTTGCACCCCAGGTGCATCTCAGCACACTTTTTGGCATTGAATTTCAGTTGCCAGGTTTCAAACCACCCCTACAGAGTCCTCAAGTCTTGCTTCATGGCATCTAGCCCTCCAGGGTGTGTACCTTATTTCAGATGTTTGTATCATCCATGAATAGGCACACTCTTCCCTCCAGACCTTCTGCTATATCACTGATGTATATATTAAAAAGGAGAGGTCCCTGCACTGACCCCTGGGGCACCCCACTCATTACCTCCTCACCAAGAAATGCACCCCACTTACAACCACTTCTAACTTCCACCCCGCCAACCAGTTTCCACCCACCTAGTTATTTTCTGTCCCACCCCTAAACTTTCTAGCTTATTTACTAGCCTTCTGAGAGGGACAGTGTGAGCAACCTTACTGAAGTCTAGATAGGCCATGTCCACAGCCCCCCCAGGTCAACCACCTACATCACACAACTGAAGAACTCTATCAGGGTCATCTGGCAGGACCTTAAATTCATGAAGCTGTGCTGCCATTCATCCTGCAGTCTGCTGTTCACCAGGTAGTTCACCACTCTTTCCTTTATTAGTGCCTCCATCACCTTTCCCACCACTGAGGTGAGGGTGACTGGGCAATAATTTTCCACCACCTCCTTACGGCCCCCCTTGTGTAGTAGCACCACATCTATCCTCCTCCATTCCTCTGGCACACATCTTGTGTCCATGGACAAGATAAACAGTCTCATCAGTATAGCTGCCAGCTCCTCCCTCAGTACCCTCAGGTGCAAGCCGTCCGGCCTATTGTCTTGTCCACTTTTAACCTGCCCAGGTCCTTTCCTTCCCTGTCTATGCTGAACATACTAGGATCTACCTTTTTGCCTTCCCTGCCCTTCCCCACGCCCAGCTCTGGTCCTCTACCCTCCCCCTCTTCTGTGAAGTCTGAGTAGAATAGTTATTCAACACCTCTGCTTTCTCAAAGTCCCCTTCCAGTTGTATTTTTTCCTCCCCCTGCAACCTTACTATTGCCTGCCTTGCCTTCCTTCTTCCCCCCACATACCTAAAAAAAGGCTTATCCTCTCTTTTGGCCTGCTTAGCTATTTTCTTCTCAGTATCCACTTTAACCCTCCTTATCTTCTGCCCCGCCACCCTGCTCTTTTCTCTATCAGCCTCCCTGTCCTCCACTCTTTGTGTCTTTTTATACACCCTGAATGCCCTTTTCCTTTTCTTGGCCTCCCATGCCTTCTTCCTTGTAAACCAGAGTGGTCACCTCCTATTTTTGTTCTTCCTCACCTCCTTAATGTAGAATTCAGTGGCCTTTAATACCTCTCCTTTGATAGCTCCCCATAGCTCCTCAGCATCCCCTATATTCACCTTCCCTGCCTTTTCTTCCTCAAATATCCACCTCATTTTGCTAAAGTCCATCTTTCTGAAGTCCATCACCCTCATTCTAGTATGATTTGTCCCCCCCAATTTTTACCCTGAACCTCATAGTGCAGTGATCACTAGTACCTACTGTAGTCTGTCACCCACACCACCTATTCCACAATCTCCCCATTTGTGAGGACCTTGCCCAGCAGGTTTTCTCCCCTAATAGGCTCCCTGACCAGCTGTTTCATGATACCCCTTGTAGCACCTCTAGAATCCCCCTGCTCCTAGCTGATACAGCAGCCAGGATCCCCAGTACATGTTGGGGGGGGGGTTAAGTTCCCCCACTAGCAGAAGTTTCCCCTTCAGAGCCACCTTTGTAACTGCCTGTATCAGCTGTCTAGCCTCTTCCTCCCCCACATCATAGGTCTGTAAACCACCCCACTCCTCAGTGATTTCACAGTCCATTTATCAAGTGTGACCCACATGAGCTCTGTCTACCCTACCTCTTCCTACCCTTCCATTGCCCTAATGTCATCTTTGACATATAATGTCACCCCCCTTACCATTTCTGTCATTCCTACACAGTCTGTAGCCTGGGATAACTGTCTCCCAGGCATGATGTTCTGTCTACTAAGTCTCACTTACCACTACAATGTCTAGTCTCTCATCCACCATGATGGCCCCCAAGTCCACCATTTTGTTTCCTAAACTCCTGGTACTGGCCAATAATCCCTTCCACCAATACACCCTCCCCCCACTGCCCTACCATTCTAACCTTTGCTTGTCCTTGCTTTCTTCCAGTATTTTATCTCCATTCTTGGGGGGAGGCTGATAGCCTCCCATCATTCCTGGCACTTTGAGTGTCCCCTTCCATGAACCCCTCCAAAATCAGTTTAAATGGACACTGTCAACCCCCTTAGGTCTCAAAGTGTCCCTAGTTTAAAAAACATATTTTATGATTGCCAAAATTCTGTAAAGATTGTTGATGTAGCTGGTAGTTTGATTCTGACTCTTATTTTCTTTAAAAAAGTAAAAAAGAGACTGCTCAACATACTGGTGTTATCACACCAAAACAAGTTTGTTTACATTCCTTGATCAGCTCCAAATGCATCTTTCCTGGACTTGGGAATACCCACAAAACAGTCTAGCCCCTCATGATGCATTGGGAGATTAGGAGGGTACTGTCTTATGATTGACTGCACTGTCTGTGTCTGTTGCTAATGCTCAGGACACATGCAGTAAGAACAGGACCATGACTGTAAACAAAAACAAGATTGTTTATAAATATACATTGCCATGCATTTCAGTTCTACTAAGCAAGGCTACAGACAAAACAAACTGCAACATCAATGAATTTTAGAGAGGTTAAGCAATCATAAAATGTGGGGTTTCAACTAGAATTAATATGATGCAAAACAGGTTGACAGTGTCCCTTTAAATTATGCTTTCTTTCAGTAAAGTCCAGTAGCTTTCTCTTTAGCACTGCTTGTGCCTCCCTGCTTAGGTGCTGCCTGTCCAGAGAAAATAGGCTGTCATTCTCCCATGTTTTCTAACAGTGTCCTCTAGTAACCAGAAAAAGAAAGACCTCCCTCTTTCAGCAGACAAGCAAGAGTTACTGTAATAGTCAGAGATACTGTATGTCCTAGTAAATATCTATATATGTATCCAGCTATACAGCATCACAAAAATACAGATGGAATGAGTGGGGACTTCACGTGATATATCTAGACACATCTAGCTATAATGGGACTTATCTCTGGCACCACTGCAACCTTCCTAAATACCCACTGCCATTCTTCAAAGGCATCCAGGACCAGAGGATCTCCGAATAAATCCCCCTAGACAGGGTACTTTTACTATGAGGAATATCTGTAGTTCTGTGAATGACCTCTTCTTGTCCTCAGGATTTGTGTTTCCTATGTCATTCATGCCACTGGGCACAATGATAGTGCACTCCATCCCGTTGTACTGCCTGGCTCCAGATAGCATTCATTCAGCTTACTGAATGCTGCAGGCAGGCACATCACCTCCCCTCCACTACCTTTATGGTTATGCAATACACCTCCACCTCACCAAGTACCCTAACTATGGAGTCCCAAAAGAATACTATCTTCTTTCAACTCAGACTATCATTTTCCTTCCTCCTTCATGATAGGTCAGGTGCATGGCTGGACATAATTTAGGAATACAGCTGCTGCAAAATCATCACAACATTTTTAGATTTTACAAAACATTTCACGGTTTTGTTTCAAGTACTGCTGTTAATTTGCAAGTTCTGGCTTCTTATGCTGTAACTTGGTAATACTTCAATCAAGCGATTTGAGAGTTGAAAGATCCACACTACATTTCTGGGTCTAGACACCTGCCTAATCTGGTGACATTGTGTCAACTATTTCAACTACTTCAGATGTTTCAGAAACTCAAAAACCCAGCATTTGCTTACTTACGGTACAAGTGTTTGTAAAAATGTTAAGATGATTTTGTTGCTTATAACCCAACCACTGTCTGAACTAGTGACCCAATTATTGATGGTCACATCCTGTGTTGTAGACACAAAGAACTTTCCAAAAGTAATTGTGTCTCAGTGTTATGATGTTGCATACACTAACAATGACACTGTTTTCATAGCTGTACAATGTTATGAAAATGTGTGAAATATATGGTGGCTGATAGCTTGGTCACCATTAGAACAAGAAACCTCAAACAGGAGTGCATTCTCTTTAGGTATGGTCACTCAAACCTGTCCAATAAAATGAATGTCAAGCTAGTTGTTTTAGAAATACATGTGAAAAACTGGCAATTAAAGTTCTGTAATATTTAAAGGAAATTTTTATTAAAACATTTTTGGAACATGAATCTGTAATTCTGTCAGATTTCACTTGTAAAATTCAAACTTCATGCTGGCAGTACAGCCTAGAGGTTAAAATAACTACAGTAGCTGTGAATGAGCTTGGCACATCCAGCAAACCTGATCTTGATTCCCACAACCTCCACTTGCATACTGTATGATTCTGAGAAAGTCAGTTAACTCCCCAGTGTTCCTGGGTAGCTTTTGAAAACAGACATTTGTGCCTAGTGGACCTTATCCAGTTAAGAAAGGATAAAAAAATGCAGTCCTAATCAATACCTTTAATGTATTAGACTCCGGCTTCAGTACAAACAAATGTTTCATGTCACACTCTTTGAGCCCATCAATCAGCATTTCCTCTGTTATTAAATAAATGGCAATACAAAACTTCTCCATCATAAAAGACAACATGTATGTACTGTAGTTTATAATGTCTACTTTTCAGTCCATTTATAGTAAATCATCACAATATAATGCTTGCTTGGTCTCTTAACTTGCAAAAACCCTCTTCTTGTGTTTAAAATGAAATCCTCATAGAAAGGAATTTCAGATTATGTTTCACTACACCCTTGATGAAGCAAGACACTCAGGCCTGGAAAGCCTGTACCTTAAATGTTTAGGCCAGGATTTACAAAGATCTGGCCTCAGACCCAATTTCATGATTCATCCTCACCTGTTGCAGCCCTAATGCACCCATAAGACCAACTAGATGGTCTAGCACCTAAAGTTGCCATGCTAGTTCCTGGAGAAGGGCTGGCACACACAGTTGACTGTAAAGTATTAAGCACTGAATATGTACTAACAGCATAGCCTTACTATCGGTTTGCAGTAGGTGCTCAGGGTCAAGATCTACGTAGGTCTTACTGGACTACTGTACATTCCATCCCAATTCCCAAGCTACTGTTGACATACAGTACACTGTACTGAGGAAATGCACACTTCAAAAAATTACTTTCTGTATATGTTCAGGTAACACTAGTGCTCCTTTGAATATCATTTGTCCATGGGAGACATGGTTCAGCTCCCTCCTTAGACTCCTGTTACTGATCAGTGTACTACCCTGCTGGTCCCACAGTGTACATAGATACATAGACAGTGTTGGCAGATAAGGGCCTATGGCCCACCCAGTCTACCCATTTGAGCTTGTAAGTTCAGTTTATGTTTTCCTAGAAGTCTGTTGCCCCTTACCCCTGACCTCCAGAATTCCTTCATGTCTATCCCATGCATTCTTAAATCCCGTGATTGTCTCAGCCCCCACCACTTCCTCTGGCAGGGTGTTCCACTTGTCCACTACCCGTTCTGTGAAGAAATTCTTCTTCATGTTTCCTCAGACTCATCCTCCCTCCAACTTCATTCCATGCCCTCTAGTCCTGGAACATCTTTTTCACTTAAAAATAGTGTATTCCTGCACCCTGTTCCTCCCTGTAAGATACTTGTATGTCTCTATCATATCCCCTCTCTCCATCCTCTCCTCCAGGGAGTACATATTCAGTTCCTTCAACCTGTCCTCATAGGACTTGTGATGCAAAATGTGCAGCTGTCCAGTCCCCAGGTGACAGTAGGGTGATGGCAGAATCCCTGGTCTGGCAGTGGGGCAGCAGCTGCGGCATGGAAGCCGTTACTCATAAGTCCCATGAATGGGGGGGTATGTGCCTACACTGTACGGTAGTACTGTATGGTCACAAGGCTACATACAACACTGGGTAGCACTTCAGAGACTGCCAGCTCTATGTGGAGATGTTGCAGCAGTTGCCCAGGGCGGTGTGTGTCTGATGGGTTCCATGAAGTTGAAAAATGGCTCCAATCCCACAAGCTAGTTTGAAACTACAAAAAAACAAAACTTATGCTGTTCTCATCCTCCCACCATAAACACAAGTCACATGCTCTCACAGTTTAAAATAACCAAGGAGCCCCCATTGAACAAAACCAGCGCTTCAAATACCATGGAGTAACCCTGGACTGCCACCTTACCTACGAGCTACATATTGATATTATTGCTTAGAATGTAAATGCTAAACTAGGACTGCACTACAGACACAGATGAAGTCTGACCCCAGAAGCACTTAAACTTGCAATCCACAGCTCGGTACAATCTGTTATTGAATATGACTCGGTTATATATGGAGCTCAAAAGACTAAATACTGCCCTAAACAAAGCCGGTAGACTTATCACTGGTGCTGGCTACCTCACCCATACTTGTGATCTATTCGCCCTAACTGGGTGTCTCAGACTACAAGACCGCATCAAGTACCACTCATGTATACTTGCCAAGCAAGTGTTGCTTGGAGCCTGCCAATGGGCATCGCCATTCTTCTATTAAAGCCTTAAAAGTTGTGTCATACCCTGACCTCTGTCTCTGAACTCTTTCACGTTCCTATTGTTTGGACCACCCAATGCTAGCGATCCTTCCCTTACAGAGCTCCTAGCTGGATGAATGGCCTGAGCTGTGAACTTACTAGCATACCCCAACTTATCCTGTTCAAGTGTCTCCTGCATCTGCACATCTTGAAGAAAAGTGAGTGTACCTGCTTTAATTAGTCATGTGATTTGCACCTCATATGGCAACCTGCATTCCCCAGCCTCCTCGACAAGGCCCCTTGCTGCATCCTTCCTCCCCTGCTCAATCACCTCTCTCACTCTCCCCCCTACCTGTCTCATCCTGACCCTCCTACTCTGTCCCACTAACTCGCCCACTATGACCCCTGACTGACTCTTTTTCACACCTTTCTTAATCCATCTTCTGTCTTCCATCCCTCCTCCAACACCTCACCATCCCCTCCCTCCTGTCACCTTCTCCTTCTGTGCTTGCCCCCATTCCCACCCATTCTACCCCTTCCTGCCTCTCTTAACATGCTTGACAATGCCGCCTGGCTGTATCCCCCCCCTTGTTCTCTGTCCTGCTGCTACTCTTCATCCCCTTACTCACCCTTCCCAATTTCCAAATGGGATTACCAGCCCATGTTTTTGCCTATAATGTCCTAGAATGCCAACTATGTATCTAATTGCAATCACCTATGTTTACTATGTATTGTGCTGTTCTACTGTTCGCTGCGTTTGATATTAAACAATGGCAAGAAAGAATCTTGGACTGTGATTGGTCAGTTTGGGGCTGGACCCGTGGCATTATCCCAGCATAACACCACAGGTCTAGTCTCAGCACTGTAAACCTGCAGAAGAGTTTTTGGAGGAGTTTTATTTCTCTATTTTTGCATCTCCTCTTAAGAAACAAAAATATTTTTCCACTCTAATAAAAACATTCTTTAAAATTATTTTTTTTATTTTATATATAACAACAAGCCATAGTATAATAGGAATAATGTACTCCTGGGCCTGCCGCCTCGTGCCCATCCCCCCCAGACGTGGTGTTATCCCAGCATGACACACACCCTGTCATGCATTATTCCTTTATTATCTGTACATGTTATTGTGCTTTATACTCTGTCTGTTTTGTAACCCCCTTCCCATTATTGACGTGGAACCTTTGTAAATGAGCTCCACTGTGCTCAAGGGTATTTTCCAATCCTAGATTTAAATAAATAAATGAATGAATAAATAAATAAATAAATAAATAAATAAGATGTTATGTGCTGCTGTACTTGTTACAGCATGCTGCATCACAATGAGTGACAGCTGGCTGGACTGGTTGTATCCCATTCACAAGTAGTGCCAGATACCAGAGAGTGAGGGGTGTACTATTGGAAGGGTGGGCACTCACTGTTAGCAATATTGTGTGCCATCTAGCCCATGCAGGTGAGGAAGAAAGATACTGAATGGTGATTGCAGTGGCAGCCTATCAGCCATCATGAGACATCATTCACCCTCACGAAGCAACCTAGGACAGAGTATCCAGACAGTGCAGGGAAAGGGCATCAACTTTATTGGTTATGTTGAGCCAAAACTGAAAATACGGTTCAGACACATGTGTCATGTGTGTGAAGAAGGGAGAAGGGGAAATTGTTTAACCAGGAAAGGAACACTAAGCCAAATCTTGTTTCCAGGTGCAACCTGGGAGCACAAGGAAGTTAAGTGACTTGCTCAGGGTCACAGTATGGAAGTGGTGGTTGTGGGATTCAATCCCAGCTCTCTAGGTTTGCAGCTTAGTGCTCTTTACCACTACACTATGCTGCCTCCCACACATGTGTCCACATATTTAAGCCTCTGAAATTCCAGACTGCTGCATGCAGGATGCAGTCCTTTAGAATCCCTCTTCTTTGACTGCTTTATAAAGTTATGGTTGATGGGATTTTTTGGATCCATCACCAGTTATTTTTTAAGAGGACCTATACGTACACTGGTAGACTATCAATTAAATGGTCTATCAGCACTGGCAGGTCAGATGCAGTAGTGTTCACATGATCAGCATTCACATATGTAGGACTGATGCATGCATTACTTTTCTGATGGAAGCTGCCATGAATAACACACAAGCTAACGCAAGCTGTAGCAAAACAACCAGCTGCATGTGATCTGATGTACTATAAACCCAGGTGAGGCATGCCTGAGCATATGTGACTCACCCTCTGAAAATGCCACCCTCATATCTATATAACAAAAACATTTGTTGTTTGTTTTTCCTGTGGTTTTGTGTGGACTAACATTGCACACTGCAATGTTTTTTTTCCAAAAAGCAGGGATTATCTAAAATTATTACAGGTATTAAGAATGACTTCATAGATAATTGAAGTAAGAGGAAATGTAATAAAGATACAGTGATTAAAATAAATTGACCTCTAGAAATACTCAAACGGTTTTAGTGCATTTCTGGAAATCCTGTTTAAATGCATGCAGTTTTCTTTTGTGTCCACCAAACAGGCATCTAGTTGCATGGCTACATGTTTTTAGTTTGTTTTGTATTTTATACTTTTGGCAGAAAGAAACACCAAGATAAAGCTCATTTCAAGTGCAACCTGGGAGCACAGGAGATTTCATGACTTGCACAGGGTCACAAATGATGCATGTGGTGATTGTGTGTTTCAAACCCAGACGGCTGGGTCTCCAGGTTAATAGCCTGGTATTCTAACCTCTAGGCGCCAATGCTTTATCTGTTTAATTATTTCCTAAGTTATAAGTTTAACATTTTTATTGACTACCCAGCTTGATAAATTTGAGTTTATATTCAAATGTTTGCAAAGCTTTTTGTACTCCTTATATATCTTTGGTTGGAATGGCATTGTTCAGACCAATATAATAATAAACAGCAATAGTAAATAAATGCTATGGGGCTTTGTCACTTACCCGCCTTTTCCTTCATGAGTACAGTTTACAGAACCACCTTTGTTAGTCTGTAGTATATGATATGGGAGGCTCCGAGCCAGTGCTGCAGAAGCTCACTGTATATACTGTGTATATATATATATAATGTATTGAACATCCTCAGAGGGAAACCCAAAAGTCACGGAAGTCATGATGGAAGGATGTTAATGTGTTGTGGTATACTTAATTAATATCAGTGGGAGAACAGTCTCCAGGTATTGGGAAATAACTTCATGCATTTATGTAGGCTACTGCATTGTAGGACTGGGACACCTTTGTCATATTCACATCTGAAATTCTGAATGAGATCATTTCAAGTTCACATTTATTGGAATATAGCCATTAAGACTCATTACCAGCAGCATCCCAGATAACATAAAACAGTATATATAAAAGTAATAATAAACAGTAAAAAATGCACATCACTTACAATTTTGCAATCTCATACTGAGTGTAACAATTTCAACTATGTAACAGCGAACAATGAACATTTAACAGTACTGGCATTGCATACCATTTGTCAGGAAGTGCTCTTTTAACTGTTTGGTTGATGGCAGTGTGCCAAGTGATCTAAAATAATGGGAACGAGAATGACCAACTCGCCCATCATGACCAATGTCCAAAACTAGCTGTTGTTTAACCACCACTATTTAACTTGAGGAAATCTCATTATGCAGAAGCCTGACCCTTAAAATGCCATCTACATCCATCAGTACCATGCACAGAAGATGTTGGGATTATATTTGTCAATATCATGGTTATTTAAGGTTGGAAGGAACCTCATGGCCATCATAACTAGTGCTGGGCAAAATCAGATAAAAATCCATTCTGTGCCCTTTTCATTAGATTTCACCAAGTTTCTGTAATTTTGCACAATTTCTCAGACGATAACAGCATATTTAAAATGGACAATGCTGGTCCAGATTGTGCATTTTTTAACCTTTGCTGTGTCACAGACTGATCTATCTGTGAAGATGTCCTGTATGTTCTAATTCCGTTAGCAGTCTGAGTTAAAGTGCATCTTTTAAACTGTGCAGTTTGGAAAAATGGCACTATCAGCTGAAATTGCACCAAACTATGAGCTGCCTCTAGGGTAAGAAATTTGAGGATAATTGTGGACAGCGAATTGACCCTAGAAAAGCAAGTGTCATCTGTTGTCTGCAGTGATGTTTACTGTCTGTGTATTATTGCCTGAATTGAAACATTCCTAGACCCCTACGATCTGGAAACACTGGTCCATGCATTTGTTACAGTATCTCTAGCCTTGATTATTGTAATGCACTCAACCTAGGGCTATCTGTGAAGTTGGTGCATTGCTTGTAGTTTGTACAAATCTCATCAGCCCAGCTGATTTCATTGGCCTCATGGTCTGGGCATGTCACACCTGCCTTGCAGGAACTGCATTGGCTGTCATTGCACTGGTGAATCAGTTTCAAGAAAATGTTAATTTAGAAAGCCCTGCACAATTTGGGCCAAGACTGCATGAAAGACCTTCTGATTGAATGCACCCCTCTCTGTCCCCTTTGTTCCTCTGAGATGGGGGCTCCTCGTGGTTCCATGTTTCCACCTTAAATCATCAGAAGAAAGGGATTTTAGCATTGCTGTGTCTGTCTTGTGAAATTCGTTGTCAGCTTGCATTCAAAGAGACCATTTGCTGGAACTGTTAAGGATTTGCCTGAAACCCATTTGTTAGAGCTTGCTTTTGTGACTGCTTAAAATATTTAGTGGTCTATTCTCTAGCTGCTTTCTGTATTTTAACCTGTATTATGGTTAGTTTGTATTTGAAAGAGTTCAAGTTTGTCTTGTCTGACAATAATGTTAATTTCCTATTCTGTTCAGTGCCCAGAGCTGTGGGTTGTGTCTAACAAATAAATTATCCTATCTTGCCTTACTTTATGAGAGTTGTACTGAAAAAATAGTGCACAATACAGTATGAGAAACAATTGCACTATCTGAATAAAAGTGATGCAGCATTATACCAAATTTAAGTGCTGTTTTGCAAAAACTGTGTGAATGTGGCAATGGCATTTTATGCAATTTCCCAAGTATAATAACAGTTTGCTTTCCACCATAAAATGTGTACAGTTGATAGGGACTCCCTACCCACTTTACTGCCCTGGGAACCAGGTAAATCCCTTGGTAAGCACACATTTGTTGAGACTTACCTTAAGGCCAGCTTTGTCTTCATGTCCACTGTGCCCAGTCAGGTACTCTGTGACACACTGTCTGAGACTGGATCATAGGGACGGGGGGGGAGGGTGAGTGGCAATTTGTTTTAGAATGGAACTGAACGTGATGGAGGTACCAGTAGGAATTATCAATTCCTTTGAATATATCTTGGGTGAGGGTATGGGGTACAGGATTCTTCTCATTTACCATCCACCAGGTAATGGGAATGTTTTCCTGCGGGAAGTTGCAGACTTCATTGTTGATATGACATTGTGATCCTCCAGATGGCTTATCCTGGGAGATTTCAATGCCTGGGTCGACGACGAACTTTCACAGTTTGGTCAAGAATTCCTGCAGCTGATGAATTTGCTGGGCTTCACACAGGTTATTTCCTCCTCTACCCATATAGATGGTCATTCTTTGGACTTGGTATTCCTCCTGGGGATGGAGATATCTGACTTGGTGGTGGAGCCAGTCAGATGGTCTGACCATCACACCATTGGGTTCAGTTTCTTGGCCCCCCTGGTAGGTCAGCCCCTATGGAAATGGTCCAGTAGCGCCCTTTGAGGGGTGTTACCTCAGTCGGCCTGATGGCGGTGCTGGATCTATCAAGTTTGCTGAGTGAATACACGGATCCTGGGGACCTGGTTCTTGCCTATAATAAGGCAGTAGTAGGGGCCATGGATTCCATTGCTCCTGTACGTGTTCAGCCCCTCACCCTTCGCCCCAAGTCTCCTTGGTTAGATGAGACTCTGAGGGAGTTGAGGAGAGTGGGAAGAAGGCTTGAGAGATGTTGGCGGAAGTCGGGTCTGGAGTGTGACAGGCTTAGTTTGATGGACCATTATCATGTCTATCAATCAGCAATTACCCATAAGAAGGCAGAATTCCTGTCCAGAGAAATTGCTGCTGCACAGAATCAACCAGCCCAGCTCTTTCACACCATGGACAGACTGTGCAGTCCACTCTGTCTTCAGCCTGAGAGAGTATTTTCACAGGAACGGTGTAAGGAGTTTGCTCTATTCTTTGCGGATAAGGTTGACACAATCAGATCCGATCTCCTTCTAACTCTTTCAAACAGGAGTTGTGGTGGTCAGCAGGAGATGTCGGACACCCAGTTTGGTGCGGTCTGACTTTGACCGGCCCACATGCAATGACATGGTGATAAATCGCCCAATCGGTGTGACCGATCAACTGAGTTTGGACCCGGGCCCCACCCGCCTCTTAGTAGGATGTGTGGATATAATCAGCCCGATCCTTGCTGAGATAGCCTGGTTGTCATTGGAGAAAGGGATCTTTCCTGATCCCTTTAAGGAAGCTGTGATTAGGCCCCTTGTTAAAAAGCCTTCCTTGGACCCGTACTGTCTGGCTAACTACAGGCCTGTCTCTAACCTACCTTTTGTGGGTAAGGTTATTGAGAAGGTGGTCGCGTTGCAGCTGGACAATCATTTGACCAACCACAATGTCTATGATTCTCTCCAGTCTGGATTTAGAAAGAGACATAGTACCGAGACAGCCCTTATTCGTGTACTAAATGACCTCCTAATAGCGAGAGATTGAAAGACTCATTCCATCTTGGTCCTTCTTGATCTCTCTCTGCAGCATTTGATACCGTTGACCATGTAGTGCTTATAAAGTGCCTGCAGTTTATTTGTGGACTATCGGGCTTGGTCCTCAGTTGGTTTCGATCATTCCTCAAGGGTAGGACTCAAAGGGTGGTGTCTGGGATTTTTTCCTTGGCATCACTCCCCCTATCCTCTGCGGTGCCACAGGGCTCTATTTTGGCACCCATGTTATTTGCAGAATATATTCTGCAGTTGGGAGCGATTATCAGGTGTTACGGCTTGAGTTTTCACAGTTATACAGATAATACTCAGCTGTATATGTCCTTCATGCCCGACCAGGTTGATGCTGTCTTGGTCTTTAACAACTGTCTCACCAAGGTTCAGGACTGGATGACTGTGAGCTGCTTGTGGTTAAACCCCCCAATAAACTGAGGTGTTGGTTGTGGACCCAGGTAACCGGGGGGGGCGGGTTTGCTGACTGGGTCACCTTCAGGTCTTTGGCTTGGGGGACCCAGTTGCTACGTATCCAGACCAGCTGGAACTTGGGTGTGTATTTGATGACTGTCTGACCCTTAAACGTCAGGTGTCAACATTGTCAAAACTTCCTTTTACCATCTGAGGAATATAGCCTGAGTGAAGCATCTGGTTCCTGCTGATGACCTTCCAACATTGGTCCACGCCTTCGTTACCTCCCGCTTGGACTACTGCAATGCCCTGTGCCTAGGGCTACATGGGGTGGATATCCACCACTTGCAGTTAGTGCAGAATGCGGCAGCCAGGCTTTTGACTGGTACATCAAGGACCAGTCCTATAATGCCTGTCCTCCGCACACTGCACTGGCTGCCAATACAGTGGCGGATTACCTTCAAGATCAGTCTTCTGACCTATAAGGCCCTACACGCTCAGGGACCTAGTTACCTGCAAGATCTTCTTCATCCCTACTGTCCTTTCCATCAGCTCCGATCCACCAAGGAGGGATTGCTAGAGATTCCCAGGGTTCGTTTAAAGACATCTGGGACAAGATCATTTAGTTTTATGGCCCCAACCCTGTGGAATTCTCTACCTCATTGGGTGAGAGATTGCCTGACCATCCAAAGTTTCAAGTTAGCCCTAAAGACGTATTTGTTTAATCTGGCATATTCAGATATTTAAAAATATTTATTGATTGATTTTAGGATGTTGTTTTAATTTTATGTATTGATTTGTTGTAAAAGTGCCTTGGTTTTGGAAAGGCACTTTTTAAAAATAAAGTATTCATTCATTCATTCACTCCTCTGGTAGTCTGTTCCATAGGTTCCCCCCAACCCCCACCCATGAGTAGTGCCTCCTAACATTACCCATAAAGGTATCACCTTTAAGCTTCAAGGCCTGTACTGTCCTCATGTCTACAGTCTTCACTGGTAGGCTGTTCCATACAGTCACCACCTTGTAGAAGAAAAAGGGCCTCCTACTCTTACCCCTGAATGTATCTCCCCTGAATTTCAGGGCAAGGTAAGGCATTCTGCTAAACAACACCAATAGGATCTCTTTGGGGATTTTAAGAAAAAGGAAACTGTTGACCTGACCATACAATAACATTGCCACTAGCATCTTGCAAACAAATTAGTCATAAAACTTAAAAATATAACTTTAAATGCAGTGTGTCATTAAAGCTATCTAGAAATATGCAGTGTGTTAGTGTATCTGGAATTCAATATTTTTCAAACTTTAACTGTTTAAACTTAAAAAAAAAACTGCCCAACACTGGGGGAATCGCTGACTATCTTAACCGCGAAAGAAGTGATATCCTGTATATACTGTATCAGTTGCTAAATTTCCATAAAAAGGTATCACCCAAACATATAGTAGTAAAATGAGAAGAGGAAGGGGGATTTCACCTTTTGCCAAAAGTGTGCAATAAGGTTTGAGAAGGATCCTTCACCACACTGACACGAATTTATATGGAAAATCACAACTAGATATCTTATACTGTAACTCATAAAATTAAAAGTTTAACATGATCCAAACAGTACCTTGACATGCTGGAGAAAGTGTGGAGAACTGATAGTTACACATATACTGTATGTTTTCAGTGCCGAGTGCTAGACGGTTTTAAAACAGAGGTATTAAACATGTTGCAAGACTTTTCCAGTTTTCCCACACCCTACAATTTGAAGGGATTAACCCAAGAGAGGGTATGGGTTTACTGAGCATTAATCCATGCCTGCGGAGAGGGGGTTCAGAGTAACAAGGTGAAGCCGAGTGACTTCCACCACCCAGCTATGGATTAGTGCTCAGTAAACTCATACCCTGGAGATTTAATTCTTTTGTAACATGGGTAATGTTATGTTAGAAGTTTACCTTAAGAAATAGTAAAATAAAGCCCTGTGAACATGCAACCTGGGTATATCAGAGATTAATCAATGGTCAGGTGACCTTTCTGGATGAATAAGAAGACAGTATTTTTGGAACCCATGTTATAATATCATTTAAGTTTGGGTCTCCCAGCACCATCAGTGAGAGGGGTGAGAATCTGCTACTTGTGGTATATCCGTATAGCTGCGCTAGGGAATGCTATCACCTGTAAATGGTTCAACCTAGATCAATCTATGGTGGCAGAGTAGTGTGCACTTATTAATGAGTTCCAAGAAATGGACCGGTTAACTTATTTGATGCAAGATAAAATGGAAAAGCTTCTAGAGTGCTTGACTTAATGGTCCATGGAAGAGGGGTAAAGAGTCCTCAGTGAAGGATGTGGGAGTTCGTGCTTGCTGCACTTACTATGATGGACTGGTAGGCCATTAGAATGAGAGAACTTAAATGATTGACCTATAGGTGAAGTTCTAACTGAGGCACCCCACCAGCCTCTCTTAGCCAAGCAGGGATCCAAGCGAGAACCACTTATCCACTGCTCTTGTTAATACTATGTATTATAAAACAGGTCAGGAGATTTCTGCATCCAGATTGGCAGAGATGTACCCTTGGCTCTGTAGTTATCAAGGCATATTGTGCCAACCAGTACCTCTTCAGTCAAACAGGACATAGTGCAGGCTGAGATCCATGTCTACCACAAACCTTTTGGAAAAAAATTCCCTCTACAGCCTGGTAATGCTCATTGGTCAGCCCCCCCCCCATTCTGCTGCAGTGCCATCAAACTCATTAAGGCAATCACACACAAGACAGATATAGATCACACACAAGACAGATATAGACTTACACAATACTGCATTTTAAATGATCTCTATTATACTCCGATCAGACTGGCAAGGATGAAAAGAGCCACCTCAACAAAGTGCCTTAGATGTGATAAAGGGAAGGGCTCCCCGTTGCATATTTTTTGGTTTTGTCCGTCAGTATCCCCTCTCTGGACTCAAATAGAAGTCTCATTAGACCCCTTATTGGGCTTACGAGGTCTCTTTTCCCCTAAGGTCTGTATTCTAGGTGACTACTTAGACATACAAGTGAAGGAGAAGAGATATCATATGGCGTTAATATCCATGGCAGTTGAAAAATTAGTTCTTAGACATTGGAAAGACCATTCCATATTAACTTATACGGAATGGTTGCATGAGATAACCTTTGCTCTCCGCGTGGAGAACCTTATAGCACAGGTGACTCGAAGAGGATCTTCCTTCAGGAAGAAATGAGGTAAGTTAGACGCCTTGCTATTAAGGAGGCAATAGGAAATATGATAAGCTATGGACCCTCTCCATTTAACATTTAATTTTAATATGTCCTCTTTGTTATCCCCTCTTTTCCATTCTTTTGACTGTTATTTATACCTTAATAAAAAGATGGGTACATCCTCTGTCGAGGGTTCATTTAGTTATTGGTACCTGAGATGTTCAGCGAGTAGGTTATTCTGCACCACAGGGTTGGGGAGGGGGGAGGGAGATAAGGGAGGGAGAACTTTTTGGTTATCCCTCTTTAACTTTAATGTCAATGTAATGGACACTTATTGTTCATGTTCAATTTCTTTACTACTAATTTCCGAGGTCTCAATGAAGTTTTGGAACAATGATATTACTATGGCTTAAATTGTCACGGTCAAACCTAATAAAACACATTGAATTAAAAAAAAAAAAAAAAAGCTCATTAAGGCAAATACTAAAAGAAAAACAGTACCTGTCTTTTTATTTATTTTTTTAATGTACATTTTTTATTTTCAAGAGCACAACAATTAACATCATTGTATATCAAGTACAGCTCAACGTACACCAGATCCTAAAGGAGGGTCCAATCACAGTGATGTACAAATACTTATGATTGCATCAGAAATTTAAAATTAACAAGAACAAGTATGGTACAGGTTTACTACTAACAGTGAGCTTCAAGAACCCACCACTATCTGATTTCCAGGGTATACAGTTATGTACAGTTGGGAAATTGGGTTTAAGCATGGGCCGGGTCTGTCTGAGTGTTATGGCAAAAGGCTGAAGTCAGAAATGGGCCCCATATCTGTTCCTATTTGGGCATGGATCCAGCTGTGAAATTGGATAGTCTCTCATATGTGGCCACTTGAGTTAGTGACCAGAGCAGTTCAGTCAGAGAGGGACAGTCTGAAGTGCACCATCTTCTGAGAAGAAGTCTCTTGGCTGCTACTCCAACTACAGTGAGCCAAAGAGCCCTGGGATCCATTTTGTGGACAGTGTTTAGGGGGCACCCCAAGAGGAGCATGGGGGCTAGGGCTGTGCAAATACCTTTTTCTGAATATTTGGCAGAATATTCGTTATTCAGTGGCCAAATATTCAGTATTCAATATTCGTATTCGGTATTTGGTCATTAACATAATGAATAAGAACTAGCCCCATTTCTCCTCTCCCAGCCATGTAAGCAGCGAAACAAAAACAGCCCTCCACCCTTTGTCAAAAAGCATATCTCCCCAGTACCCAATACTTTTGTTTCTTTATATTAAATGGCCCCATAAAATAATAATAAAAGTTGCAGGTGACCAGCTCTACACACCTGCTTCCATGGTCAATCTGGAACGTTTTGAAGCTTTGCCTGTATCATGACCTTCCCCCACACTCACAGCTCCCAACCCTGGCACCCACCCAGTCAAGCATCCAGACAGTAATCCAAACTGAAGCCCAGAAGGTGCCTGCCTGCACAACCTTCCCTCCTCCTCCTCTGCCAGCTACCTTGTCATGAATAAAGTGAAGTGAAGTGCTCACACACTTGAGATGCTATAGTATGATATGAACCCCCACTCACCCACAGCACCTGACCAGCACCTGTTCAATTAAGCATCCAGACAATAATCCTAATTGAAGTTCAGAAATTGCCCTTGACACAACCTCCTCATCCATGTCCAGCTACCTTGTTATGAATGATGCATCACGCATTTTGAGTTGTTATAGAAACCAGCTGATCACATGATCAGCTGGTTTTACTATAGCAACTCAAGTGTGCGAGTGCTTCATTCATGACAATGTAGATGGCCATGGAGGATGGAGGGTTGTACTGGTGGGCACCTTCAGAGCTTCAATTTGGATTACTGCCTGGATGCTTGACTGGGTGGGTGCCAGGGTCAGGTGCTGTGGGTTGGGGAGTAATTCATGTTGCAAACAGCTTCATAACTTTACAGACTGACCGTGGAAGCAGGTGCATAGAGATGGTCACCCGCAGTTCTTATTAATATTTTATCAAGGCATTTAATATAAAGAAAAAACACTTTTGGATGCTGGGGAGCTATGCTTTTTTGGCAGAGAGAGGAGGGCTGACTTTTTCTGCTACTTACATAGGCAGGGAGAGGAGGGAGGGGGCTTGTTCTTGTCTTTTTTTTTAAAAAGCAGTGTTTCCTGAACACCAGGCGAATAGTGAAATATTTGCTATTCGGGATCGGAATAATGAATACTGCACTATTCATGGTATTTGGGAAATAATATTCGGGCTGTGCACAGCCCTAAAGGGGGCATCGATCCACATCTATGACCTGACTCCAAAAATGGTGGATTTGTGTACAAGTACACAGGGTGTGGTGCAAGAGTGCCCCAGGTGAGCCACATCTCCAACAGGTGTTGTCAGGGCTTAGGTCCATCTGTGATAGTCTGACTAGTGTAAAATACCACCTGTGTGGGGTTTTGTTCATTATTAGGTGGATTCTACTATCCTGACGTGCATGGTGAGTCCTCGTCCAACTGTGAGCCCATTGGGTGTCGAATATGGGTATCCCCATCTCCTGCTCCCATTGGGTCTTGGCTTGTATGGAGGGATCAGGGTGGGCATCCCTCATGGCCTGATAGATTCTGCCAGCTCTCTTTTTCTGAAGGTGGAGCTATGCCATGACAGGGAAAGTAGGTCCACCTGAGGAGCCGGTCCTTCCTGCTGATACTGGCCATTTAATCACTTCTCTCAATTGCAGATACGTCCAGACTGGGAGGTAGAATCTTTTGGAGAGAGCTAAGAAGGTGTCCAAAGTGCCTGGTAGCAGCAGGTCCTTTACATAGTGAATGCCGTGGGTGTACTACACATTCCAATGTATAGGAAAGCCTGCTATGGTTACCAATGGGTTACCCAGGATGGTGTACCCATAGGACAGGAGAGAGAGAGATGTAAAATTGAGTGCAGTTTTTTCCAGGCCTTAATGGAAAGTGGGATTGAGGGTGGAAAATTTGGCATGGGTTTCTTGGTGGCTTAAAGCACTGTGGTAGGAAAAGGGGATCCATTTGTCTGTGCCTCCAGAGCTACCCACAGAGGTGCTGGTATGTCATGTGACATAAATCATTTTAAAGTCTGGGCAGTGAGAAATGCTAGATGGTAGCCCTGTGACTAGGGTAGTCCCCAACTCCCCCGGCTCCAGTGCTGTCTGAGTTTCTGACTGCTGAAGCGTGGGGGTGACCTTCCCATAAGTATCCCCCTATCATTGAGCCCATTTTCTGAAACCATTTTTGTGGAATATCCATTGGGGTGTGGGCTAGGAGGTACAGAACCTTTGGCACTTGCATGAGCTTGATTGAGTCTATTTTACTAGCCAGAGGTAGCCTGAGTGGTCTCCACCCATCCAAGTCTCCTCTGATGGTAGAAAGCAGGGTTCCAAAGTTAGCCTTATTTTGCATCATGGGATTGTGGTGAATGGTTACTCCAAAATATTTAAGACCCTCTAGGGACCGATTTAAACTGAGGGAGGTGAAATTTTGGCTCCGGTTTGCCTTATTAAGGGGAAGTACCTCAGTCTTGGCCTGCTTGACCTTCTGGCTGGAGACTGATCTGAATATGATAAGGATCTGTAAAAACTCCTGCAGCACCTGTGGAGTGTATGTCATGGTGACTAACAAATCATCTGCATACAGAAAGGTTTTGAAAGTCTTAACTTCTACTTGGATCTTGGGAATGCTGTGTGCCTCTATAATGGCTATAGCAAGAGGCTCTATAGCAAGAACTAATAGCAGGGGATAAAAGGGGGAACCCTGCCTGGTACCTCTCTGCTATTTGAATGAAGAGGACATTGTTTTGTTCGTAAGGACTGATTCCATGAGGAGACTGTAAAGCAGGTGCACCCAGGTATGGAATTTGTCTCCCACCCCCATTTTCTCTAATTTGAGCATCAGGTAGGACCATTCAACACTGTTGATGGCTTTATCAAAAACTATCACTAGTGCCATGTACATGAGAGTGGCTAATGTTCTGTGATGGTCAGATCCAACTTGGTCTTTGACAAATCCTGCTTGGGCAGGGTGTATCAGGCCTAGCAAAAGTGCATACAGATGCCCAGCCAGAACCATTGCCAATATCTTAGCATCAGTGTTGATGAGATATATTGGCCTGTATATCCCTGGGTGCAGAGGGTTTTTACCTTTTTGTGAAAGCACCGTTATCACAGCCTCTCTGAGTGTTGGTGGCAATGCCCCAGTGGTTAGGGAATGAGTGAAGGCCGTGAGTACGTATTTCTCCAGATGGAGTCCTTTGGCCTGTTAAAAGTCCATAGGAAGACCATCTTTGCCTGGTGATTTATTGGGGTTCATGGCTTTAATGGCTGATGGTAGCTCTTCTTCTGTCTGGGATGCCTTCAAGTGAGTCGCTAGTTAGGCCCTCTGATGTGGGATCAGGAGGCCCTCTAGAAAGAACTCACTCTTGTCCTTTTCTGGGGGGCCATACAAACTCTCATAAAATCTCTCATAAAATCTCACCATTATTTGGTTAATACCAGCCACTGAGTAGGAGGGAGTACAGGTTGTATCCTTTAGGACCAGGATGGTTCTGGCCGCCTGACTGTCCTTTAGCCAGTAGGCCAAGAGTTTGCTAGTTTTCTCCACCCATCCCAGTAGGCATGATTGATCCTTCATAGGTTAAACTCAGCCTATCTAGTCAGATGGGTACCTAACTGTACTAGGGTACTAGAAAGTTGTGCCAAGAGAGCCTTGGATGAGTCCTGATTAGCAAACATTTGTGCCAGGTCTCCAAATGTGCCAGATTACATTTCAGGTGGCTTGGTTAGCCAGCCTTTTTTTTCTCCGGGCCATAGCAAATGCTATGACTCTACCCCTGATCGTGGCTTTAAAGGCCTCACAGAGGGTGGAGTCAGAGACCTTTCCATTATCATTATTCATTCAGTATTCCTGAACTTTGGCCTTGAGCCACTCCTGAAACTGTGAGTCCTCTAGTAACAAGATATCCAGCCTCCAAGATAAAGTCTTGGGTTCCGGAGTGCCCCGGTTCAGATTCAATTCTAAAGGTACATGATTAGAGAGAATGATCTGATGGGTATGCACCTTGACCACCAACTCATAAGCTGAGCTGGAGAGTAGCCATAAATCTATCCTACTCAATGTACCATGGACAGTTGAGAAGCAGGTATAGTTCTTGACCCTAAGATGTTTGGTATGCCACACATCTAACAGGTCATGCTCCTCCATAAGTCTGCTCATTGCATGCACCGCTCGCTTATGTGGTTCTACCGTCCCCTTGCTCCTGTTCACTCTATGATCTAAAGTGAGATTAAAATCCCCACAATGACCACCTGGCATTTACTCACATTGAAATGTGATGTACCCTGATTAACCTGATGGAAAAAAGCTGGGCTGTCCTGGTTTGGTGCATAAACATTTGCTAGGATCAGGGAGCCCTGGGGTGTAATCATCTCTACCAACAACCATCTGCCCTCTTTGTTAGACATACATCTGTTCACCTTCCAGCCCAAGTTTTTATGAAGTATAATAGAAACCCCTCTTTTATGTGGGGGGGGGGGGCAGTGCTATGCAGCTCCTTTTCCACCTATCCCCTGCCTGAGTTTCAATGCTTCTCTAGAGGAGAGTTTAGTTTCTTGCAGGAACACAATCTGAGGGCTCAGCTTCTTGAGATGCAGTAAAACTGTTGTTCTCTTAATGAGTGAGTTGATCCTCCAGATGCTCCATGTCACAATTTTAAGCTCCATTAGAGCAATTATAAAGTACTATATTTATATCCCCGTACTGTAACAAAGGTGCCCCTGTTATGTAGAGTACAGTATATGCCCTTCAGCTAATGATGTGCATCCCCCCCTTCCCTCACTCTCTCCTGTATACTTTTTTTCTTTCTTTCCTACCTTTTCTTGTCAGTGTGGCCAACCTAACAAACATATTAAATGCTTTTACTATCCCATTTATCTTTAACCCATATATGCACAAAATAACACTGGATGCACTTATAAAATAAATATCTGTAGCGCAGGTAGTGCTAGATGTTTAAAACATTCCTGCAGCCCAGTTAATGTATAACAATTCCCCCTTCTTTAAACTTTAAGAAATTAACACTTAAGAGCACATAGCAGTGAGTTCCAGAATGGGAGAGCTCTAATAGCGCACGTCGCGCTATAAAGAAGAGACTAGGTGCTCCAAATAGAAAGCAGAAAGCTGCTAGAGACTCTCTTTTGTTAGGAGAGGTGATTTAGAATCCTGCATTGGAGCAGACTGACTCCGTGGTTAGCTTTGGAGCAGAATGATGCTCCAAAGCACCCTGAATTGCCACATGACTGTGAGAGAAGGATAGGAGCAGAATGATGCTCTGTTCAATGCAGAAATGCCGCATAGAGTGTAAAAAGCAAGGAATTAATTTAGCATGCTCAAAGACACTACGGGCAAGTTGACAAAAAGCTCCACAGTGCCCCAGTATAAAGAAAGGAAAGGAAAGGTTGCGTAGTGGTGCAGCCCCAAAAATGTTGTAACAGGGGCTGCTTTGATCAAAATAATGGACAAAGTAAAAAAAAAAAGGCCAAAATGAAATTAAAACCCGATGGCTAATATTTCAGCCATTGGCTTTGGGTCAAAACTTCAAAGATTCTAGGCACTCTGGATTAAGTATGGAATCAAATACAAACAAGCCCCTACTGAAGCAAATTTATTACATCTAGTGCAGGGATAGATAAGCTCAGAAAAAATATGGTATTTGAAACAGAAGAAATAAATACTTGTTGAAAAAATATCTTTCATGTAGGTTCCCTGGTCTCCTGTAATAGGCAGAGTAAAGAAGATAAAGAGTGCACCCTTATTCTTCTATTCTCTTAGCCAATTCAGGGATACCTATGTTATTAAAATTCAATAAAAAAGGTATAGAGTGGTAATTACCTGTACAGGTCCTTCTATATGGCTGGCAGCCCAAGAAATGGCTGCTGTAATAGAAGCCTAGGAAGTGATGTCATTTCTAATGGGAGGAGCTTAAGGCCCTCAATATGGAAAACCCTATAATTAAGGCTATTATTGGTTCTATAGCCCAGATACTGATTATATGTGAACAGTAGGGTAAACATTCCTGAAAATATAACTATATACCTGAATGTTTGAGGGTCCAACTAAGGTGTTACCTGACTAAAAAGAAGTATATGAGTTAATGAGGAATCACATGACTGTGATGTCCCCCTAGCTATTCTATATAAACTCACCACTAGGGGCTAAGTTTAGATAGGTAGGTCAGTAGTCGACTGACCACAGTGAGAGGAGGACTTGAGTGTGCAAGCTTACACACTGATTCAAAACTGTTGGATTACAAAAGGAAGTTTCAGGAGTTCAAAAAAGAAAGTATTTTCTATATGCTGTGGTGTAAAGGACTAATACCCCTTTTCCTTCCTGTAAAAATTTATTATTTCTTTTTATTATTTTGTGAAAAACAAATTGAAAAATGCAAATTTTGTGCTTTTTATGCACTTTGCTATTGCCTTAAGTGTCTGTTATTATAACCACGTTTCTACACTGGTGTCAGTGTGGGATATCCGAGGTCGGCTGCTGAGAGGAGCTACCAGAGGGTATTGCTACATAAATACCCTAACAGATGCAGAAGGGGGAAAAGGCAGACCCAGGTGCATACCATCTGACATGGTCAGTGACAGAGAAGACTGGGATACAACTATTGCCAGGATTGGGTCCAGGAGCGACACCCAAAATGAAGAAACCAGAGGATGAGAATTTCAAGGAAGAAGAGGAGGAGGCACAGAAGCAAGAAACAGCAAAGATGACCCAAACACCAGTGGATCGAGGACAACTGCTGAAACATCTGTGCGGGTGACAGCTGGAGATGAAACACCAGAGGGAGGACAATCATTGACAAAGGGATGAAAACAGACATCTCCAAGAGGAGGAAAGAAGATGACAAGATGAAAAATGGAACAATACAAAGAAGACTATACAGGTGATAACACTATGTCAGCCTGCTAGAAATGTACCTTGGGACAGTAAACTAGCAAAACTTACTGAACATGATGACATTGAGGCATACCTCACCACTTTCGAGAGGGCTGCCCAAACTTGTGCCTAGCCCCTTAACTAATGGGTAATATGAATGGTTCCCTGTTTATCAGGTAGATCCCAATTGGTCTATAGCCAGCTGAGTGGTGCTGATGCCAATAACTATGACCGGTTAATAAAAGAGGTCCTGGGACTCTATGATTTAAATGTGGAAACCTGTCAGCAGCCGTTTCCTGTCCAAAAGATGACCAGCTATGACAATTCGAGGGAGACCTATGCCCGGTTAAGAGACTATTGTGGAAAATTGTTACAGCCAGTAATGAAGACTAAACAAATAATGGACTTGATTATTATTGAGCAGTTTATCCAGTTGTTGCCCCATGATATGCAGTTATCAGTGAAAGAACATAAGCCAGAGTCAGCCGAGGATACCATAAAACATGCAGATGATTACTTAGCAGCTCGACCCTCCAGACCTAGAGGACAACAACGTACCTCACCTCACCCTGTGGAGCCAGTAAGAACTGTTTATCCAAATTCATGTAAGAATAATTATGTCAGAAGGAATAGAGGTGGAAGAATACCATATTCTGAACTGATTTGTCATGGTTGCCTGGGTAAAGGACATATAGTGAGAAACTGCCCAAATGAACAGAGAACTGACATGGCTCATCTAGCTTTGGCCAATATTGGTTATGTTGCTACTGTGGGGATTGGAGAACAACAGACTTTGGGTTTACTTGATTCTGGGAGTAGACAGACCCTAATAAGAGTGGATTTGGTCCCAGATAGTAATATAACCCACAATGATACAACAGTAATGTGTGTGCACGGGGATATCCATCAATACCATACAACAGTGGTTGAAATGGCTATAAATAATGAGCAGCACTGTATAACTGCTAGCCTAGTACCCCGATTGCCGGTGCCAGTAACTATTGGCCAAGACTTTCCCCATTTTAACACACTGATGCAATCACAGCAGGTCTATCTAGAACCAGTGAGTGTAGTAACCAGTTCCCAGGCTATAAAATAGCAACAACTAGATCAGGTGTTTCCCTTTGAATAGCACTTTTTTGCACTTTGAAGAGCACTTTTTTGAGAGAAAGAGGAAATGGAAGAAGACAGGAAAAGAGAAGAAGAGAGAAAAAAGAGTGAGTAGAACTTCATAAAATGGATATACATGGAGTAATACCAGGACTGCCTCAGAATGATATTAAAAAATAGCGAAAGGCAGATGAGATATTACAACCATTTTTTCTACAGGTCAAGCAGGAAGAAAAACATGAACAGCCTCGAATTATATTGCAAAATGACATTTTGTACAGAGTTGCTACTGATTTAAATGTGAGACAATTAATGGTACCAAAGGTATATAGAGACAAGGTGATGCAGCTTGCCCATGATATTCCCACGGCCAGACATGAGGGGAGGGATTAAACTCTACAGAGATTACTGTCTGGGTTTTGCTGGCCAGGCATAGAGACAGTTCTGACCCAACATGATTCTAAGGGGGAACATCCAGTACTGTATATTATTAGAAAGCTCCATGAAAGAGAGAGGAAATATTTGACCATATAAAAGGAGTGCTTGGCCATGAAATGGGCCATAGAAGCCTTCAAATATTATCTATGGGGCAATGATGTTGTAGTAGTAGCAGACCATAATAAGTTATGTTGGTTGAATCAAATAAAAGAAGAGAACATGCAAATTATGAGGTGGTACCTGTCACTACAACCAAACAAGTATACAGTGAAACACCGTGCTGGGTCACATCATCAAAATGTTGACTTTTTATCACACTATGATACTGACAGTAAGCCACATACTGAAAATTGAAAATTGAAATGTTGCATTAATTGTATATGAAATTAACTGAAAATGTTTAAAGATCATTGTGCTAAAGCAGCATTAACCACAGGGAAAAGAATGGGAATGAACAGTTGTATGATGTTTCTGTCATTTGAAAGTACTCTTCAAATTTTTATTAGGGTCCCTGAAGGGAACTTCTGGAGAGGGTGGGTGGAATTTCCAACCCTTCTAAGGGTGAAGGGATTAAGACAACAAAAGTATTGTGTTGTTTTCTTGTGTGGGGAAGTGTGTAAAAGGATGCCTCTGTTATGTATAATTCAGTTTATGTCCTTTAGCTAATGATGTGCATTCCCTCATCCTTCTCTCACTCTCTCCTGTATACTTTCTTTTTATTTTTTTCCCCTTCCTTTTCTTGTCAGGGTGGCCAACCTGACAAA
Organism: Neoceratodus forsteri; assembly: GCA_016271365.2. Taxonomy (NCBI): domain Eukaryota; kingdom Metazoa; phylum Chordata; order Ceratodontiformes; family Ceratodontidae; genus Neoceratodus; species Neoceratodus forsteri. The sequence goes on along the minus strand of CM057459.1, from coordinate 1,286,299,911 downwards.
CATCTTAATTGATTTTACAATCCCCTTTATCTTTAATCCATATATGCACAAAATAACATTGGATGCACTTATAAAATAAATATCCATAGTGCAGGTAGTGCTACTGTACATGTTTAAAACATTCCTGCTGCCCAGTTAATGCATAACAATTCCCCTCTTTACACGTTAAGAAATTAGCACTTACAAGAGCATAGCAGTGAGCTCCCAAAAGGGAGATATCTAATAACGCACATCGCATTGTAAAGAAGAGACTAGGCACTGCAAAAGGAAAGCAGGAAGCCGCTAGAGACTCTCTTTAGTTAAGAGAGGTGGCTTAAAATCCTGCATCAGAGCAGACTGACTCTGTGGTTAGCTTCAGAGCAGAATGATGCTTCAAAGCAGCCTGAATTGCCACATGACTGTAAGAGAAGGGTCAGAGCAGAGTGAGGCTCTGATCAATTCAGAAATTCCGCATGTAGCAGCAAAAGCAAGGAAATAATTTAGCAGGGTTTATTTTTGTATGTTTGTAAATCCTATGCCAAGTAAAATACCATGTTTGATTTAGGCCTGCTTCCTTTGGTATCCTGTTAAAGACAGACTGATGAGGCTGGCAAGGGAGAGAGGTCATTTAATTAAAAGAGGGCAGACAACTGAAATATTCTGGGTCTTCTCTCAAGAAGTGTCACAAAAATGGAAGGCTTTTGCAGGAGTTAAGTGCCATTTGTTTCAAGTTGGAGTACAGTACTGAATTTGAATTTTATTGAAAGGGAAAGAACCTTTAGACAAAATGCAGTTTTTAAAGGTGACTCAATCAAAATACAACACACACCAATTTACACATACCACAAATGACAGTATACATATACCATGTCGCTATAAAATAGCTAAAATGCCTGTCTAAGGCATTACCCATCATAAAATCATTTAGGTTCATTTGAGGGCATTTTTAAATAGTTTTAGAGACTTGCAGTGTGCGTTTTGTAGAAGAATATTCCAACTGTTCACTGATCTTCTTTTAAAAGACATTGGTCCCAGTTTTTACAGCTTGGTATTTCTAGATTCAAGTTTTGTGTTGTTCCAGTATTATGTAAATTGGAGCACCTAGAGTGGGATATTCAAAGGGGTTGTGCATGGTGCAACAGTGTTGTGCTATGCTCAACCCACTGATGCCCCCTGGCGTGATATTCAAAGGGGTAGGTTGCTCTACGGAACCCCCGATGTGCCAAGTGCACCAGTAATGTATCGTGGCGCAAGTGCAGGGGCATGTCCATGCATAAGCAGCACATCCTGATATTCAGCCTGGGATGTGCAGCACATATGCAGGCACAAACCCGCCTTGCACGCTGTGCAGTGAGCACAAAGATGAACCTGTTAAAGCCAGGAACATGTTGGGGATACCCACAGGTGGGCGCTGTATTGCTGGGCACAACAGCAGCCGCCTGCTGTGGGTGGCTACCCGACCTCCCAGGACACAGTCCGGGCATCATGCCCCCCCCTCGCCCGATCACAGGCATAGTCATATCATATCCCTGGTGTTCTGGTGGACCCAATCCCCTGCCCGATCATGGGCATATGAATATAATAACCCTGGTGGTCCAGTGGACCTGATCCCCTGCCTGATCGTGGGCATATGAATATAATATCCCTGGTGGTCCAGTGGACCCAATCCCCTGCTTGATCATGGGCATATGAATATAATATCCCTGGTGGTCCAGTGAGCCCAATCCCTGCCGATCATGGGCATATGGATAAACCTGGTGGTCTAAGCGGTACCATCCTCCTCCCATACTGGGTCCCACTCCCTGCACCCCTGGTCAGTGGTGGTGGCAGTTTCCTGCCGGAAGCTGCCCGGCCCCACATGGACTGACAGCTACAGTACAGCTGTACACCTATTGGTCCACTCGTGGGCCAATGGGCATGCAGACCGTACTGTACTACACAGTCCCAAAATGTGAATGGTTCATTCACATATCAGGACTATGTAGTACAGTACGATATGCACACCCATTGGCCCATGCAGTGGATCAATAGGCATACAGCCATATTGTATGCTGTCAGTCGGTGAGTGGCTGGGTGGCTTGCAGGTGGGGAGCTGCCGCCCGCAGCTGACTGGGAGAGGTGCAGGGTGGCGGGGCTCAATGGGCAGGTGGGGAGGTGGGTACCGCTGGACCACAAGGGTTATTTATTCATATGCCCATGATCGGGCAGGGGATTGGGTCCACTGGACCACCAGGGTTATTTATTCGTATGCTCGTGATCGAGCAGGGGATTGGGTCCACTGGACCACCAGGGATATTTTCTTCATATGCCCACAATTGGGGAGGGGATTGAGTCCACTGGACAACCAGGGATATTTGAAACATATGCCCGTGATCAGAAGATGGAGTGCGTTGCCTGCTGAGGGGTGTGGGGGCGTCGGTCCCCGATGGCTGCAGCATGGCAGGGTGCCAGGTGCAAGTTGCTGGGGATTGGTGCACCACATGCAAATGGGCCCATAATGACATGGAAATGGCCCTGTTTGCACCTTGCATGCATAATGGCCTCACTTGCATGCCCAGAGCTGAATATCATGGTTGATGCTCCTAGCGCACCCGCACTTGCACTGGCGCATCTCCCTGCTAGCCACCTGCCACTTGCACTGGAGCAGTGCCACTGCACTGTGCGTTGTGCTTGTTCCCCCAGTGCCATATTCAATGGTGCTGAGCCATGGCACAGCACCATTAAATATCGCCTGGACTATGCCCTGGCTCAACCCAGTTGCGCTGTGCCCAGGCTTGCACCCTTGCCTAACGCAGTCTGAATATCTGGCCTCTAGACAGCAGCTTATTTAAATTGTTAGTGCTTTGGACATTTAAAATGTTCTACTCCAAATACTATCAAAGTAATTGATTCTGATGTTCAATAGAAAACAATTCAGTTTCAAGCATAGATCACAAAAGTGACAATCTCTATCTATGTTTAGGCACAAATTGACAGATTCTGTTATGTGCAGCCCACATTCTCCCCATGTACTACTAGGTGCATTACATAAATAGGCAGAAATTAGGTGATTTCATATCTTTTATTTAACCAAGACATTACTGAAAAACCTTATGCTTTTGACATCCAACAGAGCTCTTCTTCAGAAGAAAGAGCGTGTTTAAGAAAGCTCACATTTTAAAAGCCCATAGAAAAAAACATTTAGAACAAGAGTGTGACAGATTAGCCATTAGTCAAGAAATGTAACCAGAGATGAGGAAACATACCTGGGACTAATAAGTAAAAGGTCACAGAATGGAATACTGTGTATTGACTACTCAGATAAAATCTCACTGAAGCCAAGTTAAAGAAAACATGTGTGTGTGTGCGTGTGTGTGTGTGTGTCTGTATGTGAGTGTGTGTGTGTGTGTGTGTGTGTGTGTGTGTGTGTGTGTGTGTGTGTGTGACCTGACATTTGACTTACTAGTCTCAGGGATGTTTGCTTATCTCTGGCTGTATTTCTTGACTAATGGCTAATCTGTCAAACTCATGTTTTAAATTTTTTTTTTTTTCTCTCGGGTTTTAAAAAGTGAGCTCTGATCAATATAAGCCATTTCTTCTGAAAAAGACCTCTGTGGTTGGTAGAAAGCTTAAGATTTTTCTGTAATCTCTGTTGGTCCAATAAACGGTATCAAATCACCTAGTTTGTGCATTTTGTTGTGCAAGGATCAATATGGCAAATAACATTTTGTTGACATAAATAGGCAGAACATAAATGATTAGGGAAAGTAACAAACTTTGGGACACTAACTTGCAAGCTTCCTGACTGAAATTACTTTTATTCTTATATAACAGTCCCAGCCTTGCATTAATTTTCTTTTGGGTATGACTAATATGCTTGTCAAATGACAGTATATTATCAAGGTAGACACCTAAATGCTTAAAAAAGAGATGTGTTCCAATTCCTCACCAGTGATAGTTGTACTGTTCAATTGATCACATTTTTGCATCTCCTATTATTACAAAATACCATAAATGTGGTCTTTTTTTACATTTATAATTAATTTACTTTTATGAACCATTCCTGGACTCATTCAAAGTCTTCTTACAGTAGACTAGTTCAGTCCATAGCAGATTTGCTCCTGGTTGCGAAGACTGCACCATCAGCATGAAGGATGACTTTGTGGTCCTGACAAGTAGAAGACAGATCATTAAGAAAAAGGCTGATGAGCATTGGTCCCTGTATGGACACCTGTGATACTCCAATATTAATGTTTTTTGGCAAAGAGACATCATCATCTACTTCTACTTTTCACATGTGTTCATCAGGTAATTTTGAAACCATTGGGATACATTTCTTGCCAAGCCCAAATAATACAGCCTTTTGACAAGCAGATGGTACTGCACTAAGTCAAATGCTTTTGATTAATCAACATAGACTGATCCAGCCATATCCCCACTGTCCAAGGCATCAGCAAGAAAACCTGTGTACTCTAACAAAGCAGATATGGCACTACATCTGTCAAAATGTTACCCTCCTTGAATAAATGCCGTTATTTGGTCACAGACAAATCTTTCCAATACTTTGCACAGCTGGGAAATGACTGAGATAGGCCAATAGTTACCAGCAACTGAAACATCTCCGTCTTTATATACTGAGACCACCACTGCTTGATTCCATAGCTCAGTTGTATCCTAAGAGCACAAATAAATATTTAACATTTCCCTAATGGGTACTGCCACTTCATCAATATTAATTTTCAAGAGCTTAATGTCCAGGTTATCACTTCCTACCCTTGTTTTGGTTTCATTTTATCCCAATATTTAAATATTTCTCTTTCAGAGACTTGCCTAAACTAACATTTCCCAGTAACTTTGTCTTCCTGATCCACTCTATCATTATTATCAATAGGAGCATTTACTTGGGGTGTCGGTGAACTAAAAATATATTAATTTCATTAGTTACTGTATGGCAGAGGTATCATCTAGATTTCTCCTTCCACTTTGTACAACCTCAGGATTCATGTTTTTGTTCCTACCCAAAACTTGACTAATAACCTGCTGAAACTTTTGAGGATTATTAGTTTCCACCCTTTGTTTGTACTGAACATAATCAACCATGACCTTACAAACTAAATATTTATACTTATTGCCTAACTTTTTATAAATAATTTTAAACTTTATCAAGCCCACTGCATCTTAATCTCACCCACATTTTGTCTCTGTGCCTCATTAATTGTTTAACTCACCTGATAAGACAATTTAAAGACCTCCCTTTCTTCCTTTGATTCCTCACAGGTGCAAACCTAATATTGCACTGTACATACTTGCTTAAATTTAGTAATGAAATATTCTGAAGCCAAGTCCACTGGAGAGATATAATCCCTAAAGAACCAATCAATATCTCATAATGCGTGTTTAAATGCATTCATTTTACTATTTGCAAATTTTTTCTGACAGTAACAATCTCCGGTTTAAACTTATTCATTTTTACATCTCCTTCATATAATATGGGTGAATTACCACTAAGATCATCTGGAATAATGTCTATGTTTTATATTTTACAATCAGAGTACAATATGAGGTACCCAGCTGTCTTCAGAGTCCCCCACAAAGGTACCCTGCAAAAGTTTCACATTTAAACTGATGATGAGGATTTTTTGGGAAAAATAGTGGCTTAGCAGCACTGGGAGCAGGACAAGGTGACATGATTCTCCTCAGAAGGACAGAGACAATTGGAACTGCTGAAATGGACACTATCCCAGTACCAGGAGAACATGATGAAGCACTGATGAGGGGAGAAGATCATCCCCAACCAATTCATAGAAAATTTAAAGAGGGGCAAGTAAAGAAGAAAATGAAGACCTAAAGGAACAACATCTACTGAAGGACAAACAACCCCCTGTAGTGATAGTCAGGAGCTGGAATTCCAGCAATGACTCATTGGTCTTGTCTGAAGAATCCCTGCTTCTCACTGAGCAAAACAGTTTTGTAGCCCTGCAACCATCACCAAGCAGATTGTCAGATTGCCCCCTCTTTCACTGGCAACTGCCATTATTCTGCCAACAGATTCATCACTTGTTTCTTATGCTGAGATATCTGTCCCCACCTCTCCCACATGATTATTTTTGGGGCCATGAAGAATCTTAGGCTGTAACATCACTACAGACTGCCAACACAGCTGTGTCTGAAGGCAGAAGAGAGTTACTGGACATAAAGCATGCTAGAGAAGGTTACAGGAGGGGGTAACAGGGCTGCAGGGGAGGGAAGGGGATGGGAGGAAGGGAAACAAGGACAGGTATGGGGCAGGGGGGTCACAGTCAGACCAGGAGGGGAAGAATAGTGGGTTGCAATTGATGTGGGGTGGCTATCTGGATGGAAACATTATTGAAGCTGGGGGGTCTGCTATTTGTCTCACTCTGAGGAGGCTGGAGGCAGAGGTACAGTGGCTAGGAAGTGAGTTAGAGAGGCTCGGGGGAGGAAGGGCTGGATCTGGATGGCCACCTCATTAAGGAACCAGGAGTACAGAAACAGTGGTAACAGGAGTATAGGGAAAAGGGCAGAAAACTATAGAAGCAGGAAGGAGGAATCTCAAGATAGCAAATGGGAGAGGGGCTCAGTAGAAGTTCAGGATCATGAAATAGGTTAGTTGTGCTGGCTTCATTGGTGGAGGATGAGGAAGGGTCTCTCAGGGGGCATGTGGAGGAGGGGGTAGTGGAAGACCAGTAAGGCAACAGTCAGCCAGAAGATGGGGACAGGAACATGAGGAGTAAGAGGAGAAGGAATGGGGGAGAAGAGGAAGCAAAAGATACAAGGCAGGGGAGGTGAAAGGAATGAAGGAACTCCCAATGAAGGAAAGGGGATGATGATACTGGGAGAGTACTGGGGGGTCAATCAAGATGAAGGGGCAATTGGGTAGGGGCAGGAATGGGTAGATGAAATGGAAGGACTGAGGGGGCAGACCGGCTGGAAAAAGCAGGGGACATTGCAGAAGGGACGGATCAACCCATGATTAGGCAGAACAGGGCAGTCATTCAAAATGGGAGTAAAGATAGTAGGATGGTGAGAGGGCCCAAATATGAGAAGGGGCAGAGTCCTAGTGTCAGGGGACTCTATCCTGAAAGGAGTCAGATGGGGAGCAAAGTGGGGCAGCATAGTTGAATATGGTTGGAATCAGTACCTGGATTGACAGCGGGGAGAGTGAGACTATCAATCCTTAAGTATGCATGTCATGGCAGGGGAAACTGCACATAGTGGTGCACTTGGGTACAAATGACTTGGAGGGTAATATGGGCTTGTTGGTGTGAGAGAGAGGTTTGAGGAACTGGGGAAGTTGTGTGAGGAGGCAGGGAGATCAGTGGCGTTCTTGGAAGTATTCCCAGTACCAAGAGCAAGCACAGTGAGAAATGTAAGGATAGCAGAGTTTAACACTTGGCAGGGGAGTGGTGTCAAACCAAAGGGTATGAGCTAGAAGGAGGATAGGGGGAACACCTGGGACAACAGTGACCTACTTGCAGAGGACAGGTAACATTTGAGTAATGAGGGGTAGGGGGTATTATAGCAGAGGCTAGGGGAATACATAGCAACTAAGGTGGATTTAAACTAGGTGCAGGGGGAGATGAGTGAGCAGTGGCACTGCAAAACTGCTGAAGAGGAGAGCTGAATGAACTTACTCCCCAAACTAATAGTAAAGGTACCAGGGAAGGGATGCAGCGGGGTTAAGGGTAGGGAAAATCGGGCAAGGGAAGGGAACAAGTTGGAGAGTGGTCACATTGAATGCATGAAGCCTGTGGAACAAATCAGCTTACTTACAGGTTCTCTTGGTAGTGGGGGTGGTGGACATTGCTGCCATCATGAAGACTTGAGCCTCTCAATACCAACACTGGGATCTGATGGTTCCAGGGTATATGATATACAGAAAGGATAGGAGCAAGGGGAAAGGGGGTGGCAATCTATGTAAGTTAGGGGATAAGGTTTGCAAGGAAGGAAGCAGAAGAGGGTCAGACAGAGACTTCATGGACACAGTGTTAGGACTTGAAAAGTAGTACACTGAGGATAGGGTAGAGTACAGGCCACCAGCTGAAGCGAATGACCTGGACAGGGAGTTGGCAGAGCAAATTAGAAGGGTCTGTTGGAAGGAGAACATTGCGACAGTGGAGGACTTCAATCTACCTGTGGTACATTTGAGCACCCCAGTCACCTCGAGTGCAAGGGAGTAAGTCCTCCTACAGGCATTCCAGGACAGCTTCCTGATGCAGAGGGTCCATGAGCTGACTCATCTGGAAAAAAATCTGGACCTAGAACTGTCAAACAGGGAGGCTGTAAGGAATCTATGGGTGGATGACCCACTGGCTGGGAGTGATCACCACTCGGTGTGGTTCACACTCAACATGGGCAGGGAAGCTGGAGGTATAGGAACCAGGGTTGTTGACTTCAGGTGGGCTAACTTTAACAAGATGAGGGAATTTTTGGAGAGGCATGTGGTGGGAATTCATCCACACTTGGATGCAAGCCAGAAATGAGAAATTATTCAGCAAGGGCTGGTAGAGGCTACTGGGTCTTGTACCAAGACACAAAGAAAGAAGTGAAGGGAAAAGAAACCTAGCTGGTTGAATCAGGAGGTCATAGAAGAGGTGAGGGCTAAGAAAACAGTATTTTAGAGGTTCAAGAAATCCATGAGTTTGGAGAACAGGGAAGTGCATGTGAAGAAGTCCAAAGAGTTTAACAGACAAGTCAGGGCTACAAGGCATCCAGAGAGTTAAGGCTGGCACAGGGCATCAAGAATGGGGAAAAGGACCTCTTCAGATACATAAGGGAGAGCAGGAGCTGCAAGTACCAGATCATGAGGATTATGAAGGTTTGGGGTGGGTTGAGAAAAGGGAGGAGCAGGCAGAAGCAATAAATGAGTACTTCTGTTCTGTGTTCATGAATGAGTAGGGCGGGCAGCTAACTCAGATGATGTGGAAGGTGAGCAGGGAAGGGGGTACAGATGAAGTAATTACACAGGGCAGGGTGCTGGAGGAACTGAAGGCACTGAGGGTGGACTAGGCACCATGACCAGATGGCATTCACCCCAGGGTGCTTAAAGAGCTGGCGGAAGTCTTTTGCTGGGGCTGCTGTCAGATCTGTTCAATACCTCCCTAAAAACAGGATACATATAACAAGACTGGAGGATGACTCACATGGTGCCCATCCACAAAAGTGGCCTAAAGAATGAACCAGGAAATTACAGAACAGTAAGCCTCACATCCATTGTAGGGAAACTAATGAAGACAATTCTGAAAGAGAGGCTGGTGACATTTTTTGGGAAGACAATGGTCTCCAGGATGGTCAGCAGCATGGGTTTGTCTTGGCTAGATTCTGCCAGACCATCCTAGTTGAGTATTATAACTGAGTAACAAGGGAACGGGACAAGGGCCATGCAGTAGATGTCCTGTATTTAGACTTCAGCAACGCCTTTGATTCAGTGCCAGATGAGAGGCTGTGGAGAAACCTGGAATATTTGGCGGCAGGAACAAAGATGGTGACCTGGATCATGAATTGGCTAAAGGGGAGGCAACAACTGGTGGTGGTGGGGGAACTCTCATCCCTTAGGGCTGTGATGAGTGGGGTCCCACAGGGCTCAGTACCAGGCCCCTGTGCTGTTTGAGATATCCATAGCAGATATCTCACATGAGATCAGAAGTAATATCAGCCTGTTTGCAGATGAGACCAAGATGGGAGCAATGGTGGATGACTTCATAGGGTGGCAGGATGACCTGACTAAACTGGATGAGTGGTGGGGAAACATGGCAGTTGTGGTTCAATGCCAAGAAGTGCAAGCTACTGCTCTTCAGAGCAAGAAACCCAAGGAGGAGCTACCAGTTGGGAGGGGTTCAATTGGGCACAGCCAAGGAGGAAAAGGAATTAGGGGTGCTTATAACATGGAACATGACCAACTCAGCTCAGTGCAGGAAGGTGTCGGCAAAAGCTGACAGGATGCTGGGGTGCATTGCAAGTGGAATCTCTTCCAAAAGTAGAGAAGTAATCCTACCCATGAACAGGTCACACCTGAAGTATTGGGTGCAGTACTGGTGCCCATACCTGAAGAAGGATGTCAGATTACTGGAGGGGTTGCAGTGCAGGGCAACAAAATGATCCAGGGATTGGAGGGCAAACCCTATGAGGAAAGACTGAGTGAGTTAAATATGTATTCCCATGAGGAGAGGTGGGCAGTTTTAAGAGTGGATGGAACAGGGTGAGGAGGTGGCTATGAGGATGGGAGGAAGGGAGGCAGCTGTAGTGTGAGGGGGCTAGCTGCATAATCGAGCAGACTTGATAGACCATGAGGCCTGTTTCTGCTGGCAGATTCATAAGCTCATTTATTTGTAAGGCTTACCAGGGACTTAAGTACATATCTTAGTAACTTTGTTCATTATTTGTTTCTCTTTGATGCTCTGTAGGAAGGGGCTTTAATTAAATATTATGAGCCTAGTGTGATGGGATCAGGGAATAGGGGCACGGCTCAGACATAATGAGTTGTGGTTGCATTACTTGCAGAAGGGAAGGTAGAAGTCATTAGGACTTACTACATGTATTAGGGTTTAGTTAGCTAGCCTCCCTTGCTATTCCACCACTGAAGCCTGGTGGTCCACAGATGAGAGAAAGTGATAAGTCCTGGATTGCTCTCTCAGGCTGAGGCTGGTAAGGGCTTAATATTACCAGGTGTGCACATGTGATGACATCCCTCCTGTGATTGCCCCCATATGTCCATAAAGATTTAACTTAGCTGGGGTTCGGTAATACTCACTGGCAGAGATTAGCCACACAATTACTCCAATTGTAGTGAGGATGGGAAACCAGGGATAAGGTGGAGGGAGGAAGCACTGGTGTAGTGCTTCAAATATTGTTCCTATTGACAGAGATGGATGGACATTTGCTTGGGTATTAGTCATGCCTTTGTGTCTTTCTATACACAATGATAGAATGCCTCAGCCAACATTTGGGATACTTTATGCATTTAGCGCATGACCATACTGAGAGTAGTGGATCGCCAGCTAAGAGCTATACTAAATGTTCTGTGCAGCAGAGAAGTGGTCAGCAAAATCCCAATAAGTTACTGTTTTTTCTGTCTCTAACATGGGTAATTCTGAAGTTGATGCAAGACAGATGCTCTAGTGGAGGAGAAGCAAACCCAATGATGGCTACATTTGGAATGTTTATAGACTTTAAAAAGGAGGCTGTATGTGTCAATTTTTGTTATTTATTGTTTAAATGGGAAGGGTCAGCACAAAGGTCCCTCTCTCACGTGTGGGGCTGGTCCTAATGTGCACTTTGTGTGGAAAAACATTTTGGTTTATTTCGTTTTTACTGTAGTATAGAAGATTGTATCAGACTAATTGTGTTTACTTCTAGGCTGACATATTCTGTTACTACAAATCCCAGAATCCTCTGCAGCTGACATCAGAGCAGTAGACAGCAGTGGGGAGATTAAATAGCCTGCACTGCATGTTAGCATTTATATAAGCTTGGATTTTTTGTTTGCTGGTCCTGCTCCTTACTGGGCTACTACAGATACAAAGGACTGTACTTAGCCTCTGGAGAAAAGTAGAACTGGAAAACATTTGATAAGAGATTATAAAATCTCTGATGTGCATTGCATGCTATTGAATGTCCCAATGATGCCTACTACTCAGATGTCAGTTGCAAGTGATTCTATGCATTGTAGTAATGGAAAATGTCAGCCTAGAGGTAAACAAAATTAATCTGATACAATCTAGTATACTACAGTAAACAGTAAGTAAACTAAAATGTTCTTGCAGACAAAAGTACTCATTGGGACCAGCCCCATACTGGAGTATTGGGGCTTTTGTGCTAATTCTTCCCTTTTAAAAAATGTCCATGTTATAAGGTGCCAACAATTGCAAATAAACTTCAGTTCTTAAAGTCATATTTAATGAATCTTTGTGAAAACCATGTAATTTCATGATACTTTAGTGGAAACAATATCCATGAATTGTGCCCACTTACACACCTGACCTGTCAGGTTGGAGAAATGAAAAAGCTGTTGAGAGTACTAGTAAGGTTAGATTCATATAGGACTCCATTGTAAAAGTAGAATGAGAGTTGAAAGGGCATTGCATACAGGAATTTTATGCTAATGGAGGTAAAGCAATTTGCCGGTCTGCACAACAGCTCAAATGAGTGTGATCTATAACTAAGCCCTGTATGAAGGAGTAGCTGACTGTTGTGTACATTGTGACAGGGAGTACTGCATAACCTGTCATATGGGTGACTCAAATTGAGCAACTCAGTTTTGAGTGACTCAGTTTGAGTGCCCATTATGTGAGCTACCCTGAAAGGGTAGTGAGGCACAGTCATAGCACAGATCAAGGGGAAGAATGGTGAGTATGCAGGAGGACAAATGGAAGAGGAGGTGGGATAATGGAGGAGGTGTGTGTTATGTAGTGTAGTGAGGTATAGCCAAGCTGGCCATGTGGTGTGGTAGTGAGGGTGGCTGACTGCAGTGCAGAAGGATCAGGGCTGGGTAGAGGTATAGTTTTTTCATAGTGTGTGCGGCACTTTAACTTTATTTTTTTGAGTTTCTCCCCTTCCCTTCCCTGACATGCGCTGTCCTGGAGTTCAGAATCTAAATTAAGGGTCGTGTGGAGGGCAAATTCCCTTGCAATGGTTGCAGGGGGCACAGCCCCCTGCATAGGTATATTAGTCTGTTTGTGTCACTGTTCCTGCCCTCGCTGAGGAGTGTACATCACCGTTTTTCTTTTTGGCAATGAACACTCGCTGTAACAGCTATTGCTATTTACCGATCGCTGTTATGACATGAAACCAGAAGACTGTACATGATCTAGGAACATAAGGAAGCCAATTACTGAATAAAAGATGTTCATAAGGAAAAAGATGTCAAGCGTGATTTTCTCTGAGGGTCTTATGGTTCTGAGGCCTCTGATGAATGATTGTAGCATCAAATAGGCAAGTTAACTTTTGTTAAGATTCTGTTGAAAGAGGAAGGATCTTCTTTTTTTGACAAGTTAGAGGGTGTTCTGGGGCAAGGAATGCCTGTGTGCTCATTCTATGCTGCAGTTGTACCACGAGGTAGTGAATACTGGTGTGGTTTAGGGACATGAAGTCTGGAGGATTAAGGCTAACAGATAGGGTTTAGGGAGGCAACTGGTGATGCAAGAGTTAGATACTTGTGTTCAGAACTAAATAGACAGTTGAGCTGGGTAGAACATGAATGGCAAACCCTCATTTGCAACAATGAGTTATAGAGAGACAATAGTTTCAACAGGAATGCAGGTTATATAAGAATCACATCCCATAAAAGTGACTTTTTTGAGAACCTGTTGTATATGCAACTCTGGGACTTATAGGCACTAAGTTAGATGTAGTGGGGGAATAAATTGGGGCACCAAGAAAGAGGAATTCTGACTATTCCAACAGGATATGTTTGATAGGGAAAGGAAGAAATTACTCTCCTTATTAAGAAAATGTGTCACTATGTGAATATCTTTTTAAGGAAGTGTGTCACTGTAAAGAACAAATAGGATGTCATGGGCACCAGCAATTCCATTGAGCCTATCTAGTTAAGCTAAGAGAACAAAATGAAGGCAGACAAAATAATCGCCTGAGAAGGAACTACAAGACTGCAAACAGCTCTGTGCAGCTTTTTAAATGACACAGTGATAAAGTATGTGCTTTGTGAATATTAAATGCACATGTGGGATCCTTGAAGCTTTGCATGTCATGCCACAATAACTATTTGAGCAAGTATTGACAATATTAATTTCTGTTATTTCCACTGTAAATTAATAACTACTAAGCACATGTTTCCAGTTTTGTTAGATTTTATTTTATTTATTCAAAAGTTTCACCAGGAAGGCATACTGAGCTGAATAGCTCATTTCTAGATGCATCCTGTGTCACTGTAAAGAACAAATAGGATATCATGGGGACCAGCAACTCCTTTGAGTCTGTTTAGTTAAGCTAAGAGAACAAAATGAAGGCAGACAAAATAGTCACCTGAGAAGGAACTACAAGACTACAAACAGCTCTGTGCAGCTTTTTAAATGATATAGTGATAAAGTATGTGCTTTGTGAATGTTAAATGACACATGTGGGATTCTTGAAGCTTTGCACATTACACCACAATAACTATTTGAGAAAGTGTTGACAGTAATAATTTTTTATTTATTTCCACTGTAAATTAACTTCTAAACACAATTTTCCAGCTTTGTTAGATTTTATTTTATTTATTCAGATGTTTCACCAAGAAGGCAAACTGAGCTGAATAGCTAATTTCCAGTTGCATCCAGGGGGAAGGGAGGTGGAGTTGAAAAAGTAAAATAACACATGAATGCAATTTTGAACACATTAATTACAATGGCAGTGCACATTGCAGGCAGCTAACAGTCAGAACAAGAAATACAGTGCGTCAAGTGTCATCAAAAGTCTGTGTAAAATTACAGGTAGGAATATTTACAACATATTTTTACAGAAAGTATTTTGAAGAGGTATTCAGATAAAATGAGCAGAGGAGGCAGAACAAAGTGAAAAGGGAAACAGAGAGAATTATGTGAAATAGTGCTGTGTTGGGCAGTCAACTGAACCTATATAAGAAGAGGCCAAATTGTGGGACTAAAGAGTTAAGGAGAAGGAGGAGTTATTGTTAGGTGGGAGGGTCACTAAGTTATTGACAAAAGCAGGAGGAGGTTGTGTAGTCAAGAAGGAGGGAGGAGAGTGATTTTAATGAGGTGGCATTGGGGATGGGGAAGGGAGGGCATTCTGCAGTTTAGGACACAAAATTAGTATATCAGAATACACTGGAATTAGGCATAAATGAAAAATGACAGGAATATACCTGAAAGGGCAAAGAAGTTGCAAACATCCAACATCTGAAAAAAAAGTTTTCACAAAATGTCAGAAATAAACAGACTGTGAAATTTTGAGCCCTCGTAAAGTAAACATTTCTAAACCAAATATTTCCATATTTAGTGAACTGTATTACCTTTAAAACAGGTATGCATGCTATGTTCACATATTTAACTCCAAAGATAACCAAGTAATAAGCAGTTGAATGTTTTCACAAAATGTTCCCACAAAATAAAATTCCAGAACTGAGCTCATATATGTTTAAAACAAATAATCTAAATGCATGATATTGTGTATGTCTTTGGAGCATATATCAGCAAGTAATAATGCTATACTTCAGGTCTGTAGTACAATAGATTGTGGTATGGCCAAATAAATGCATTTTTACAACTCCTTGAAATTTCATGAAATTTCATAGAATTCTATGAATTTGGATTTTTTTAATTCCACGCAGCTCTATAGTATAATGAAAATGAACATTCTGTCAAAGGATATTATTTCTTTTTCAAACCTTTCACGTAAAATAGAAAGCACATTCTTTAAAGAATTGGAAAACAATTCTTTGCCAATCACTTGAACAATTCCTGCTCACCAATTTTCAAATAAATACATTCAACAGGAAGAATAAGTCGAAATACTGTATATATTGTATTTTAGAAAGTGTTTGGTTCTACCCTACCAAACCTGTATTTGTATTACTTGGCTGCTCAGTTGAAACAGACATATGCATGGTTCCTCTCCCAGGAACCACCCATTAATAGTTAGAAATAAAAATTTGTACAGCCCATAGAAGTATTTTAAAAACTTCCTCTTTACTAACACTCACAATAACTGACATTACAGTTTTTCTGCTTCCTTTCATAGAATGACAGTTTGTTGCTGGTAAGAGACAAAGACTTCGACTGGCCATCAGATAAAAATATCAGAATCCTTCTCTGTGCAAAATGATTGCAACATTCAAACTTCCTGGGATAATCCCACCTTTTGGAGCCGGGCATCAAGATGGATGCAACTCAAAGAGTTCTACATCTTTGACCTTTTTATTTCCTACAAATGAGCCCCAGAACAAATGCCTTGACATATGGGTTATCTCTCAGGGTATTGGCTGTATAGCCAAATTGTAAAGGAAACACAGTTGCACATACCCCAGTAATGCAAAGGATGTGTCTGCTGTTATTAGCCTTTGCTGATTGCACTGTGAGGCCTACTGGCACCATGCAATTCTGCTTAAAGTTGAGCCAGTCTAAATTCTTTCAAGGGTATTTACATGTTTCCCATTATGTTTTGCATTATTTGGGTATGTGCAATAGTGTTTTCTTTTTGTTTTCTGCTCAACTTTAATAGCTGTTTATAACCTTGCCCCTAATATTCAATCAGTCAAAGTTTACTGTTTGGCTTCAAGTCATTATAAAAATTACAATAAAAAATAGATTATTTATTCCTAGTCCACTTCTCTGCATTAAAACATTTACAACTTTTGAATAATGAACTATAATATGCACATACTGTATATTAGGGAAACTTTGGAGGAGATTAGGAAGAGGGAGTCCTTAGATGATCCTGCATGAAGTGAGTATGAAACAGAACTCCTCCAGGTTTGATTCTGGTCATCTACACCTCCATCTGAGTTACTGTAGCTCATAATCCCAAAAAGTTTCGAAAATAAAAAGATTAAGGAAAAATTGCAAAAGTCTGAAAACAGGTGGTAATTTTTGGAACAAAGATCCTCATAGGCATAAAGGGTAATTTTCCATCTATATTCCTTCTTTTAGTTTAGGATTACATAAAAACAGTAAGAGAAACTTTTCCAAGTAGGTGTATTAGCCATTAGATATTCCATTTTATATCAAGGATGCATTTATTGAAAAAGACTATGCAAAAAAGTAGAGACAATACAGTACTGTCATATTGGTAGAGGTAAACAAAACATTTACTGCATGATCAGGAGAAAGGCAAAGATTAGCCTATATTGGAACAATCGACAACTCTCTTCCAGTATGATATAAAGAGCATATAAGCAATACACATTTTAAATTGTTGCACACTCCCATCCCACGTTTATAGTACTCTGAAGTTATACCTTGCCTGTTTTGCTTAAAATATATATAATTTGCATTGTATAATTCCATCCTATATCTAGTTATCATATTTCAATTACATGGATTTGATAAGTAGGATAAATAAAATTCCAGTTCATGCTGACCCTTGATGGTCCTATACCATTTGTACAATTTCAAACTTGCAATTTTGGACAATTCCTGGTTTACTGCAATATCCCTTTTCTTAACTTTCACTTCCGCTATATCTCCAACCTAGGTCTTATAGAAATCTCATGAAGTAGACTACCCAGTCCCATTGGAAGCAAACATTCTCTGATAACTTTAATATCAGGAAATATAAAGTCCTGTTGTGTCTAATTAATTTGTTCTTCATGACATTGTCTGGGCAATTGCTCTTCATACAAGAGGAAGAGATCCAGGGTAAATATTTGGCATCTCTCTCTTGTTAAAGATAACAGAGAGAACTGACCATTAACGATGACAGAGAGAACTGACCCAACTCTTCTATTATAATTTCTACAGGAACTGAACTTGGGACAAAAAGAATATAACGTAATATTTTATTTAAGATAATTTCCAGGTATGCAATATTTGGGGAATCTCAGATTTCATCTGCATATAAAATTGCCATATTAACTTTTGCATTTAATATTGTAAGAATTCCATTGACTTGCCATTTCCCAATTTATAATTAAACTTCTTTAGTGCGTTAAAAGCATTTTTAATTTGCCCCTTGTATTATTTAGGCTACCTCTAGATCGGGGATTATATTAGGACACCATTAATTGGTCAAAGCCCCTGAGAATGCCACAAGCCCCTGATGTGCTGATCACATAGTGCAAGGGGCTTGTGGCATTCTCCCATCTAGTGACTGGGATTTTAGCTCCCATGCTCCAAGTACCGCAAGCTAGACCAGCTCCTCCTGCTCTAGTTTGTGGCATTCAGTAGATCATTCTAATGAGATTTGTACCAGATATTTGGCATGAGCTACAGTAAAAGAATGGTACTGTTGCAACTCTTGCCTGATGTACTAAAATCAGGTGTAGTTGCAGCAAAGGTGTTTGGTACTGCTGTGCCAGAAAAACAGGTTTTATGCAAGGCTTGATGCAAGCTGTGCATTACCCTCTGAAAATCCAGCCAATAGCCTGAAATTTTATTAGTGTAGTCAGTAGCATCTAAGGAGTTATTGGAAAAAAATGTATAACCTAATATGAGTAAGTAAGCAAACTCTTTTTCCTGGGCAATTTGAGGTGTGGCAAAAGGACTTACAGTAGGTTGACAACTCAAGGACAATTGCTGGCCCTCCATATTACCAACTTCTGAGTTAACAAAAATACAAAAGTATGTCAAAACCAAATAAGGCCCTTTACTGACCATACTATACTCTTGCCAAACATAATGAATACAACTCTGTTATATCAGATTCTGCAGATGTGATAGATATCTATTAAATGAGTGTGATATCCTGTTTATTGCTTTTAATAAATGAATCTGAAATGAAAGGAATGTCTCGATCAAAAGTGTTCCCTTTTACATATGGTTTGCACCTACTGTACCCTTCATTGATTGATTAGGTTAAGAAAAATTACCTGATGAGTGATTGGGATGGACTTTACTTTTTTTTAGGACTCCTCAGTTAGGAACAAAATTCCAACGATAATTGCTTAGTTAATACTCATAAGCTAATTCTTTAACACTGAGAATACCAATCACCACTATCTCATAAACAGTGGTTAAACATCTTATAAGGTTGCTCAAACTGCAAAGTATTTATTTATCAGGTCAGCTCACTTGTG